>BRKX01000014.1:31483693-32837521 GCA_026008535.1 Perilla frutescens | reverse complement strand
TAACTGCATACACATGTATCAATTATGTATTTAATCCAATTTGTTCAATTTTCAGTTTAATCCAATTAAAAGTGAATGATCACAACTCTAGCTACCTATCCCCGCCAGGTCTCAAGGTAATTATCGATTAATAAATTATCTATCTTTGTCATGTCTCAAGATAAAATATTAACTCCCAATAGAAACTCATATTTAAAACCTCCTACAGATGTAAACACGTTCACGCACATTTTCTTAATTTTACCGCTATGAAAACCACAGAAGGTTCCTACATTTAACTTACCGCTAATACATAAGATTTCTTCCATAAAATATATAGATGAGATAGGTATATTTGTCACATTGATTTACATTTTAATTATGTGAAAAACTCTAAAACGTCAAAAAATCGAGAGAGTGTATAGGTGTTTCCATTTATGGAAATATCATTTGGGTGTGAAAATCTAATCTTGCTATTTATAATGACTATCTTATTTTTAGATATAATATAGAAGTATCGATGTCTATGCTTCATTTTATTATTATGGTCGTATAGTTTTTTTATAGGTGTTTTTATTTTGCGAGGGGAAGATGAGCAATGTATTCTCGGACGATTCCTAAATTTCTCCATTTTATATCAGCATCTTTACTGTTTTGATATTTCCACGATGGGATATGATTGTATAGTTTGTATAAAAGGAGAATAAAATATGTATGTATAGTTACACCATATGATAAAATGGGTCTTATAGGAGTAAATTCACGTGTATTATCTTAAACTTAGTTTATACTTAAAAAGAAACCTAAGTTTTTTACAATTTGAAGTAAATGGAAAATTTAGCTTAGCACTTAGGCCTTATTTATTTTGATGGATAAGGGTGGATTATTAAATTATTATATATTTACTTTGCATGATATTAAAATGGTGGATAATCCCAGACTTGTGATAAAATGAGCTTTGAGTGATTATTTGTAAGATATGTATCTCATCTAAAGAAGTAGGATCAAGCTCTGTCCTGATGGTAGGCTCAACATGTTTGTGCTTAGGGCCCCAAAATTTTGGGGGCCCATTTTTTAATACGCATGTATATATGTGGGTCGAAATTAAATATAAAGAAGAAGAGTAATAAAAAGAAGCAAAAAAGGTCAAAGGAAAATAGAGAAAGAGGCATTCACATAGTTGATAGTTTCTCTAGATAGTCGATCAATCATTCTTTTCAATTCTAAAAATCTTTGAGAATTTTAATGAATACAAGACAAATTTTAGATTTCTGATCAAAGTAGAAAAGTTAAAGATATAGGCAAATGATGGTATGATGAAGTTAGGTCTTATATAAATTTTAAGATTTTGAGCAACATTAGAAACATGATGGACTTGCACACATTATTGGATTGATCACGCTAGTAATTGAAAGAAAAAAAATGGTTGATCAGTAAGATTACACAAACTTGATAATTTTTTTTTTTTTTGTATCTAAAACTGTGAGACTTGTCATATTTAGATCAAAGAACATTGGTCTCTTTTGGAATATTGTCATCTTGCCAACATATTAGTTTTTTTTTTCTTGATTTAGATTATTTTTTTTAATAATTTTTCACTATAAGGGCCCATTTTTAAGACCTGACTTAGGACCCTGAGACACACAGGTCCGGCCCTGGGTAGGATATAATTTAACCATCTTCTCATCATCTAAACTATCTATACATTCAATAGTAAATCATTGAAGTAAACAAGCCCTTAGTATTTAAAAAAAATGGAGAATTATCAATCCAGGACCTAAAAGATGGGTAATCTATCGATTCAGGACTTGAAAGATGAAACCTCTCAATCAAGGACTCGAAAGATGAAAATTCTCAATCCAAGACCTCAAAAATCACGAATTTTTATTTCTTTTTATTTTTTTAATTAATTTTATATTAATTTACAATAAAAATTCATTCATTAATTATCTATTAAATCTAATAAAGAAATTTTTAAAATTAATTAAAAAAATAAAAAGAAATTAAATTTCGTAATTTTTGAGGTCCTGAATTGAGAGTTTTCATCTTTCGGGTCCTGGATTGAGAGTTTTCATCTTTCAGGTCCTGAATTGATAGATTACTCATCTTTCAGATCCTGAATCGACAACTCTCCAAAAAATTTGGTCCCCGTTAAGATTTTTTTTTTTTTTATAAAATTTGATATTCAATTTGATTTTAGTATTACGTGTGCCAACCAAATGAAATGTTACAACATTTTAAATACACACATATATATACTCTTTGTAAATTGTGACTTTGGATTTACAATTATCGAATTTAGGCTTTATATTTTTCTAACCTCATGTCTCTTTTAAAAGCAAATATAATTGGAAAATTTTGTCAAAGTGGCATCATTTTTGTGAAAATGAAATGTACAAACAATGAGTAGAGATCCTCTAGTCCCAACTTGGTGTGCCAATCGTGTGCCAACACTAAAATTATATATTGTTAATAATTTTTTTGTAAAAATAAAATTTATTATATTATAACTAATCAGAATTAATATTTATTGCTAAAATTTGAAAATTTAAAAAATTATATACATTAAGTTTGGAATAATCAACCTCAAAAATTAATTATATTAATTAAAAAATGAAAATTAGATATTAAAAAATATTTATAAATCCTAATTGGGTGGAATAAGTCCTAAATAAAATTGTAAAATTATGCTAAATCTAAAGAAATTAAAATTGAAGAAAAAAAAATAAAAGAAAAGGTAATAATTTTAAGCTTTGTTACACAGTTGGCATACACAAGTTGAGACTAGAGGATCTCAAATGACAAAAACGTGGATTTATACTCCATAATATTGGTACACATGACTATATTATATTATTATCGGACACATTGTACACGTTTCATTGGAAATTTTTGAAGTTGTTTTAATTGCAAAAAATAAAAAATTAGTATTGTAATTAATTGCTACATATTAAAAATCGTATTGTAGTTGTAAAAATTTGGTCAAATTAGTTTGTGGTTTCTAAAACAAATAACGAGAGAGAGAAAGAGAGTCTCACTAAATTGTTTTACTCGAGTGTTTGGCTTTAATTTATAAACTAGTATATCTTCCATACGATGTACGGAAATCGATTCACACATTTTAAGTTTAAAATTTAATGATAGTTGAAATGTTGGTTGTAATAATATTAGTATATGAGAAGAAATTAATAATTATAACTTCATCAAATGATATTTTACATACATAACATTATATTTGTAATTTTTGAATATATTCTAAACACACTTGGAATTTTTTTACGCTTTTAAATTGGATCTATTATTTTTCGATAGACAAAATTGAATAGTTTTTTTGTTTTATATATTTAACATATTAAATATATTTTATGCACCACCACCACCACCACCACCACCACCACCACTACTACTACGACTACCACCACGACTACTACTACTACGACTACCACCACCACCACCACCACTACTACTACTACGACCACCACCACCACTACCACCACTACTACGACTACTACTACGACTACCACCACCACCACCACCACGACCACCACCACTACCACTACCACTACCACTACTACTACCACCACCACCACCACCACCACCACCACCACCACCACCACTACCACTACTACTGTCACTACCACTACCACCACCACCACCACCACCACCACCACCACTACTACTACTACTACTACTACTACTACTACTACTACTAATAATAATAATAATAATAATAATAATAATAATAATAATAATAATATTTATTGTTATATGGCACATGTGTTTATTTTTGAATTGTTAAAATAAATAGATAACACTTATTAATAAATATGATATTAGTTTTTTAATTAATAGAATGTATAGAATTGATACAATTACTATAAAGTATAAAATAAACCAATATTATCTACAAACCCTTAAAAAATGGTATTAATATATATATATATATTAATAAAATGTAATGAGAGAATTCAATTGGCTAAAATTTTTCAGGAATTTGAAAGATTGATGTCAAGAATCAAACACATATTATACTTATCTATCCTCTTATCAGTTTTCATTTTTGGGTGTTTTGTTTTTCAACTTTTTGTCTGCCATTAAAAGCTCCCATTAAAAGTCCCTTTGAGTAGACGATAAGCGAATGGAATCATAAGCACACTTTGTGAAAAATTAATAACTTTAATTGTGTAGTGTAGAGTGTTGCACATAATGAAGCATAGAATTTCATCCGCACCATAAGAAATATATTAATTAGAATTAATAAATAAATAACATTTAAATTTAAATTTTTCCTTATTTTGTTTTATACAGATTGGCCTCTTCTATCTCTTTTTTTCCCCATTAAAAGCTCATGTCCCTTTGTTTACACCATGAATAATATTAGAATTAAAAATTTAAAAATTTAATTGGTTGCCATTCAAAATGCCCGTTAATTATATAATAAGTCATTTGATTACACCAGAAGTAATATTAGAAATTAAAAACAATGAAAATTCAAATATTTTCGATGGCCATTTTGTTATGTTTTGGTGATATTTTTTTAGAAAATCTAAAAAATTAAAGATGTGAATAGTTGTCAATTGTTATATATTCATGTTTTGGTGATATTTTCTATTTAACAAAATGTAAAAAGTAAAAAATATGAATGTTTACACCATAAGTAGTATTAGAATTAAAAAAATAAAAATTTAAATATTTTCCATGGGCATATTTTGTTATGTTTTGGTGATATTTTATATTTAGAAAATCTAAAAAATTAAAGATGTGAATGGTTGTTAATTGTTATCTATGCATGTTGTGGTGATGTTTTTTTATTTAAAAAATTCTAAAAGGTTAAAAATTTGAATGTTTACATCATAAGTAGTAGTATACTTAAAAAAATAAAAAATATAAAGATTTTTGATAATTAAAAGATGTGGAGAAAAAAAATAAAAAATATAAAGATTTTCAATAATTAAAAGAGCCCTTATATGCACCCATATCAGATGGCGTGTGGCGCCCGCGCTCATGGTCGACGCGTGCTTCACGCGTGGCGTGTTGGTGTTACGCGTCCGTCTTTTTTGTGATATTTTTAATTTTTTTTATTTTCTATGTTTTTTTATTTTTTCCTAAAAAAAATTATACCCTAAAATAAAATTAGTGAATTCTAAAATTAAAGTGAATTGATATAATTTATTTGAAATAAATATAAATTTATATCCTAAAATGAAATTAATAAAACCCTAAAAAAGCACAAAATAAACTCCTCTAAAAAAAATCCTAAAAAACACAAAATAAACCTCTAAAAAACCACGAACCCTAAAAAATCATGAACCCTAAAAAAAAATCACGAATTCCTAAATTCTAAACATTAATTGGAATGGAAAAAATCATAATTTGAACTAAATAAATAAGTATAAGATAAGTAGCAAATATTTTACTTTTTAATGATACTGGTGATACTTTTCCAATTTTGAGTGATACTTTTTAGTGTTATTGTTGATACTGATTTTACCTTTTTTTTTACGGATTGACCTGAAAATTTGACCGCCCGTCTTAAATAAAACTTATATGCACCTTGCGTAGGTAAGTATTTGTCATTATAAATATACACCAAAATTTGGCTCTATTTGATTTTTGTTTGGTTTTTGTTCTCCTTAGCGCTGTTTCATGCTCATTCTCAAGAAACAAAATCTAACGTTATTTTAATTTTTAAAACTTAGCTCAATTTAATATTTTGGTTTATCTTTTCTTGCCTAGTTGTAAAGCATGTGAGAAAAATTATACTCCATCTGTTTCGTTTTATTTGTTATTTTAGAATTTTAATCTAGAATTAACAATTAATTTTTTGAACAAATATATATCTCCCTTTTATATTACATAAAATTCTATTCACTTATATTTTCCTAAAAAGATGATTTTTTCTCTCTCTCCATATATTTGTAAGGTTAAATTTGAGAGAGGGGGATGTCATAATATATAAAATAACAAACATTTTGACACAAAAGAAAAAATCTAAAATAACAAACAAAACAAAACGGAAGAAGTATACGATTAAGAGAATCAACATCAATTTATGAACGTAATTATGTGAAAATACATCATCATAAATTAAATTGAAAAATTATCCTTTGAACTGCTGAAACGATGAAGACCCTCTATGTATAAGAAAGATGTATCGAATTGGAGATTCGGAGACCCACAAACAAGTGCTCTCCCCTTTCCCTAACTCAAAAAAAGATCAAATTGAAATTACATATAATTGTCATATGTGACACTAAAGCATCACACCGGAAAATTGCAAATACAAATTAAATTATTACATTTCACATTTGCATAATGCAACTGTGCTTATAAAATCCTACATAAATTATATAAATAATCTTATGCAACTCATTACTGTAATCATTTTCGACAATATTCAAGATAATATAATCAACATCTAAACCTCATCATAAAACAAAAGGAGAAAAAGAAAAAAAACATGTAAACCTCATCGTTTCCTTTTTTTTTCCTTCCAATTATTTTCCTTTGTTACCATAATTGACAGTGGTAGCGTGGTAGGTGGAGAAACTACATTAATATACAATAGCTAAATATGGATTATTATTCAAATTAAAGAGTCAAATCCTATTCTTGTCTTAATTTGCTACTACAATAACAACAAATAGACAACCACGACATACTAAATCTTATCAATAGAGGTAGTATATGGTAAGTAAATAGTAACCATACATTTTAAAATTCAATATGTAGGTGTATGACTGTATAAAAATTTAATTAGAGCACCTGAACACAATTCACAAAATCTAATATATATGCAGTAGACTTAGGTGGGGCGACAACCCTCCCTACATTAATATACAAATAAAATAAAGATGAGTTGATATATATATATATATATATATATATATATATATATATATATATATATATATATATAGACAAGTTGATCCTGATGTAGTGAGAGCTTGAATTTGAATAAACTAATGTCACATGCATGTACAATTTTGAAGTAGAGATAAATTGATTTGGAAGCTTGAAATAGTCAAATAGAGCTAATTAATACCGTAAATTGGGACAGAGAAGAAATATATTCTATTAAATATAATTTTACTTAGAAATATAATATCCTCATACTAGCATAATATTTAAATTAATGATAACTCCTAACAAAAAATAATAAAAATCTAACCAAATTCGAATTTGAATATTGAAATCTACAATACATAATGTGAAAAATCTAATCTTCAGATCCCCATCAATGTCTTCACGAAATCTATTTGTAATAATTATATTAATTACATAAATTTTGAGATCCTTTTTATAGATAATAATTAATTTAAGAAACACACCGAACAAATGTTTTATTATAAATTTATAGTAAATGTACATGAGCGATATTTTAGGAATTACATTTTTGGAGACTACCCAAAATTTTGGTACCTAATGATTAACATTTTAGGACAAAAATATCTGTAATAGAAAAGTGAAAAGACCAAAATAGCCCCATGGCAATGAGTCCACGGTGCGTCGCTGTCATAAAATTGTTAACTGTATTCCATATTGGCGGCTCCTTTCAACTCTCACTTTCTTTGTTGCTTCCTCACATCCCCTTTTTCTCTGTATTTTTAACTCTCTTAACCATTCTCCCTACTTTTTTCCTTTTTTCCTATCTTTTTCTTCTTCGATTTCAATCTCCTTCTCCTTCATAATTCATGCGAGTTTTTTATTATATTTTTGTTGAATTTGTTGACGACTAAGTGAATCAGTGATTTTTCTGCTGCGAATTGGGGAACTATTTTTTCTGGCTAATTTCGATCTGGAGACAGTAGTTAGGGTTTGTAAAAGGTTTTAAATCAGCCCCTTTTTGCTGGTATCATGGCAGAGAGCCGGCGCTACGCCCTCACTGCTCAATTAGGTGACGTTTTCTTTTCCTTTCTGGTTTATTAGTAACATTGTTTCCCTTTCGTGTTAGTTTTCCCTTTTTAGATGAAAAAAGACAATTACTCGTGAAAAAATGGTGTTTGAGATGTTATTTTGGATTTTTCCGGCGATGTGATGCTGAGTGACTGCCTTATTGGGGGATTTGAGTTTGTGGCGAAAGTTGAGTTTGAAGTTGGAGATTAGGAGAATGTACCTATTAATTGTTTTCGGCATTCGCCATGGGTTCTGTATGCTTCTGCGCAATAAGATGAGCGCGTTAATGTGTCTGATACAACATTTAGCTTGCCCAATATACATGATAGGAAGTGATAGTTAATGGGGATTTGCAATATCTTTTCGCTGAATGGATTTTTAGTTTGTTCGGGTATGACAGTATGAGTGTAATTTGGAATTAGTTTTGGGCAAGTAAGTTATTGGACCTGGATTGAACAAGAAATTACTTTAGTTTTGGTGATATGTACTATGTTAATTGTTGATATGATGACCAAACCAAATAATAGACTCAGAGTGGCTCTTGCTTATTTAGTTAGTTACCTTTTGTTCTATTTGCTCTTTTAGTTGCTATTAGAATATCTTCGAATTCAAATTGTTTTTGTACAAAGATTAGCTTTTTATAATTGCCAACTATTATCTGTACAATGCCATCAGAATTGTCTTGCTTCATATGGTTACAAAGTACCAATAATACGAGAAAGTAAGAAACAACTAATCAAGAACAATATCATTAGAGAACACTAAAATTTTCATGGCTTGACTTAATCAACGCCTATGTCTGCTGGACTAGAATATGGATCTACTATCAATAGATTACAGGATTTTGGTACCACCTCACCTAAAACATCATTACAACACTTTTTGAGAATGAGATAAATTAATGCTAAGCCCTTTTGAATTGACTCTGTCTTGGATGAAAGTCATAGTGAAAAGTAGGGGAGTTGGCTCGAGCTTCTGTTTCACGGGCTGAGTGCTAGTTTTCCCTTTAGAAACGATGCACATAATGAGATTTCGGTTCTTAATTAGGGGCGTCGATATTAATCTTTATAATACCCTAATTGTAAACTTGTGAGTTAGATATAAGCTCATAACCTAATTTGTATAAGATTATACTGATAGTTTAACATCAAAACAGGTGTATATATGATCTTTTTTTTCCCTTATATTAAATAAGCATGTCTATTTCTACAAGTTTACTTTCTTAAAATTATATTTGATCAATCATAGTATAATTTTTATATAAATATTCCACATTAACTAACTATTAAATAAATATGTTTAACTTATGATTTTTATTTACTATTTATATTCTGCCTTCATTAAGCTCGATTGAGCTCATTTATTTTCATGAGTCAATGTTAAGTTTTTCAGTACTCGGCTTGTGCTTGACTTAATGATAAGTGAGTCAATCTTGAGTTTGTCGAGGCTTGACTCAACTTGACTTGACTCATTTACACTCCTACCTAACATGCTTGGAAGGACATATGCCATTGTAAATTCTCGATTAAGAACTATTGAGTCGATATAGGGTGTGAATTGTGTGATTGACATTTTGGAGAGAGAGAGAGAGAGAGAGAGAGAGAACTGTGGACAAAGTTCTAAATATTGCATGATTCTAAATTATCTGAAAATTGAGTTAATATGCTACTGAGCTACTCCATATTGTATGAATCATTATACTATCACTACTCACGAGATGGAGTGTACTGGTAAATAATTAGATATGCAGCATTCCATTTCTTATGGACTGCATAAGTGAAATTTCTTTCCTCTTGCTGTCTATGATTTTCATTTGGAAGAAAATTAATTAATATTTTTGGACCATGGAGTGAGTTGCTATCACTTTGCAGATATTGAGCAGATACTTCAGGAAGCACAACTTCGCTGGCTGCGGCCGGCTGAGATTTGTGAAATTCTTCAGAATTACAAGAAATTCCGTATTGCTCCAGAGCCTCCCAATAGACCCCCAAGTATGACTTATTATTATCACGTCTTTTTAATAGGAAACCCTTGATGAAGTTATTAATCATTCTAGCTAATGTGGTTTTGTATATTTATGTGGATCTAATGTCTTTCCTAGATGGTTCTCTCTTTCTCTTTGACCGGAAGGTGCTGAGGTATTTTCGGAAAGATGGTCATAACTGGAGGAAGAAGAAAGATGGAAAAACAGTGAAGGAGGCTCATGAAAGGCTCAAGGTAAGTAACTTAAAGATGTTCTATGGTCTTTCACTTAACTCTTACAGGTCCAGCCAATCACAGTTGAAGTTTTTGAGGCGCTCTTGTAATTCTTATAGGTCTAAACTAGGCAATTAAAACAAAATAAATAGGTTCTTACTTGTTAGTAGGATTCTTACTAGGATGGCATTGTCCTTGAAAGCTGTGATTATCTTCCCAAAATAACATATCTAGATGTGAATATCTTTGCAGGCTGGAAGTGTTGATGTGCTGCATTGCTACTATGCTCATGGGGAAGATAACGAAAATTTTCAAAGGCGCAGCTATTGGATGCTTGAAGAGTACATATACCTAACAAATATTCCTATATTTCAAAGCTTTTTGTATTTTAATAATTCGTTGAAGATTGAGAACATCAAGTGCAGTTTATTATGAAGTATTGGGTTCCTTTGCTTTTATAGTTCTCTTACAGTTTATTATAAATTACTAAGTTTGACATATTAAATGTTTGAATGTAATTTCTAAATTTTTTTTCATGAGCTTCTTGTTTACCAGAATCTTATTTTATTTTTACTCTCCTTTTCCCCCCACTTTTTTACTTATGTGGCTGATTTCTGCTTCAGGGAACTGTCTCACATAGTTCTTGTCCACTACCGGGAGGTAAAGGTAATGATAATTCCTTATGTATCGTGAATTCTCTCAGATATCTTAATGTTAATTTGTAAAACTTTTGGCTTAAACTATAACGGGTTTGTTGTACTGTACTTGTAACTTTTATAAGTAATTACCTGGAAAACCTATGTCTCAGATCTGACAGTTTTTATGAATCCAACCCCAACTATGTTTTGTTAATGTAACCTAAGTCAACTATGGTCTGATGATTTGAACTTCTCTTTCTCTACATTTGGTACTTTATCTACTAATGAATACTCACATGTTTCTGTTTATCTAGAAATGTGACATTTGTTTCTTCACAGGGGAACAGGACAAACTATAGTCGCATTAGGGATGGTGATAGTGTTCCATCTAGTCAGCAAACTGAAGATGTATCTAATTCTGAGGTGGATAGTTCAGCAGCTTCTAGATTTCAATCATATGATTATCAAAGAGCATCACCAATCACGGATTCAACGAGCCTTAACAGTATTCCGGCATCAGATCTTGAAGATGCTGAATCAGGTGTTACTGCTGGATATTTTCCATTTTTAACAATTTTTTATTGAGATTGTTGAAGTATCTTAAATGTTAACTTCCTTGTTCTATTTTGTAAAATTTGAAGCTACTATAAATACCGTGTTCTTCAAAATCATGATGGAATTTTTTTTGGTTGCAGCATACAGGCACCAAGCAAGTCCTGGATTCCAGTCTACTCATGATTTACATCCCCCCACAATGCAAACAACAGATGCTGGTCCTGTTCCGTACCACCCAATTCCTATATCAAGTAATAAATTAAATTCATGTTGCTTATTCTATATTAACATTTATTCGTACACGTGCACTGGTCTGGTTTTGTAAAGTCAATTAGGTAGTTTGCATTGTAGGGGGATGTAAAGTCAATTAGGTAGTTTGGGCAGTTTTGATTATAATGTTTTTAAATATGTCACAAAAATTTCAAGAAATATTTGATGGGAGTTTTGTCATCTTAAATTTTTTCCCAGTGAAAGAATAGTTAATAATGAGACTTAGCAGAATATTATATGCCACAAAATGGTTCATTTGGCTGCCAAGTCAATCCGTTCTATTGAATGGATAGAGGAGTCAGATCTTTTAGTTTAATGTTCATAGCTGTTCCTTTTTGTTTTAGCAACATTTTACTGCTATCAACAGGCAATTATTCGGGACAATCTTCAGCTATTCCTGGTATGAGATTTGAACCCATCACAAAAAGAGGAGAAACGAAAAATCCGACGGATAATGGTTTGCCATATGATTTTCAGCAAGACATTGCATTCCCATCTTGGGGAAATGTTGCTGAAAGCAGTAGTAATACTGGCTATCAATCTATAGATTTTCAGCTATCACTACCTTCTACCCAATCCAGTGAAATGAGCATGATGCGTGGACAAGATAATGAACTCCTTGATCACGTTTTCTCTGGTGCATTCAGCAAGAAACAGGAGTTCGGAAACCATTCTGATGGCCTGGGAGAGTGGCAGGTATTTTACTATTGTGTCTGCAATTTTTACATCAATGGTAGCATAACAAAACACTAGACTAGAGCATGACCGAACCACGTTTTCCGGTGAAGAGATCTTGTAACTCCTCTTTCATCCTCTTGTCCAATGTGGTAAAATTATGTGTTCAGTGAAGAAGTGAAAGAGACATTGTAGGTGCCTGCCTTCATGGATAGAAATGTTTCATGATGATGATGATCATCATCATTATTATTATTTTTTATTTTTTATAAGGGAAATTATTAACATACTATAGCAGCCTCATTAGTGTGGCACATTCTGCTGGTTATATTCATCATAAACATCTTATTTATAGGCTTTTTATTGGTTGGAAGTCGATCGATGTTTCTTACCCATTCAAGTGAAGACTTGGGGGACTTTTTCAGGAGCTATGAATATTATTTCCTTTGATATTTTAGCACTACAATAATTTGAGCTATCTAGATGGACTATTCAGTTTTGTTGTTTCTATCCTCTGGGTCCTTACATGTGTTCTAAATTTTTTAACTTTCAACTAAAGCTATAGAAAATTTTATATTCTACAAGTTAAGGGATTTTTCTAGCTGCAACAGTTTGTTAAAGGTGGAGATATACTCACATGGAATATTCTCGCATGGCTATAAATGCAGGGAAGTAGTTCTGCACTTCTATTTGATAAACATGATAAACATCTATGTCCTATATTTTTGTGTCAGAATTTGAAGCATTCAACATTAATTATATCTATCAGGAGAATGCTGATGAATTGTGGTATTTGAAAATGAATAGTTGCAGCTGAGATTTGTGGTTTTTTGTGTCCTATCAGAATTCAAGTTATGACCTAATTTGCACTGTGTAATTTGCTCACCAAACTACTTTGTGCACAATATATTTTATAGCTTTCTGATTCTGAAATTCTATCAGGCTCCAGACCGTGGTTCCCTGCACATGTCAGAATGGTCCATCGATCAGAAGTCAGATGGTACTCTAAATCTAGGGCCGAACCCCAATCAACCACCCCTGAGACAGCCTCTGTTGTATGATCTTGCTACCAAACTGAATGGTGCTAATCAAGTGGAACTGTCTGACCCAGTGGGGCTCCATAACATTTACCTTACAGATCAAAACAGTCAACCTCTGGAAAATGATATTCAACTTCAAACTTTGAATTCTGGCGGAAGTTCTCTTAAATCAGAAGCTGATGGAAACTTAAATGTAGGGGACAAAGCCAATTATCCAGCACTTAGACAGCCTCTATTAGATGGTGTTATGCGAGAAGGTCTGAAAAAGCTAGACAGCTTTGACCGTTGGATTAGTAAAGAACTTGGCGATGTCACTGAGTCGACTTTGCAGACTGGTTCTGGGGTGTACTGGGAGACTGTTGGCGGTGGAGATGGAGATGATTCTGGTATCTCCACTCAAGTGCCGTCAGACAACTATGTTCTCAGCCCCTCTCTTTCTCAAGACCAGCTCTTTAGCATTATTGACTTCTCTCCAAATTGGGCATATTCTGGGTCAGAAATTAAGGTATGTCAAATTTGGCTTTCTAGATTTCTCTACTTATAATAATTCTGGAATATCTAGCTGATCTCCTGTACCAGAGAATGAAATATACTTTTCTATGCCATGATCAGGTGCTTGTTACGGGAAGATTCCTGAGGAGTCGAGAGGTAGAGGGTTATAAATGGGCTTGCATGTTTGGTGAACTTGAAGTTCCCGCAGAGGTTGTAGGAGATGGTGTTCTTCGATGCCTTACACCTTCACATGAGCCTGGAAGGGTCCCCTTCTATATTACATGTTCCAATAGGTTAGCATGCAGTGAAGTGCGAGAATTTGAATTCTGGACTAGTTCTGTTGAAGATGTGGACTCTGATGAAACTCGCCTTCGCATGAGATTTGGGAAGCTGTTGTCTCTTGGATCAGGCACTCCACAAATCTCTGTCCAGAGCATTGATGATGAAACCTCTCAGTTATGCAATAAAATCAGTGCCTTGCTGAAAGACGACACTGAGTGGGAACAAATGTTGAGCCTAACTAAGAAGGATGAACTCTCATCTGATAGGGCAAAGGACCAGGCTGACCAGCTACTGCAAAAGCTTTTAAAGGAGAAGTTGCATAATTGGCTTATCCAAAAGATTGCTGAAGGTGGGAAAGGCCCTAGTGTACTAGACGAGGAAGGCTTAGGTGTACTGCATTTTGCGGCTGCTCTAGGTTATGACTGGGCTATACCACCCACAATAGCTGCTGGAGTCAGTGTCAATTTTCGGGATGTAAATGGGTGGAATGCGCTTCACTGGGCAGCATATTATGGCAGGTGAGAGTTCTCGAATTTTATTTATATCATTTCTTTTGATGCTTATGCGACTATTTTATTCTTTTGTGGAGTACATACATTCTTCTTTTACAAAGTTTTTTGAGTGTACTGAGAATGTTTTTTATGATTATATATGTATTTAATATTTATATCAGTTTTTCCCCTTACTAAATCATTCGAAATTGAGATTTACGTTCTAAAGAATCTTTGATGTTGTTGCCAATTTATATCTACTGATTATTTATCTTTTGCTCTTACTTCGCAATCTTAGAGAGCGCACAGTGGCCTTTCTCATATCCATTGGTGCATCACCTGGAGCTTTGACAGACCCGACTCCTATGTATCCTTCGGGAGAGACTCCTGCAGATCTTGCAGCCAACAATGGACACAAAGGTATTGCTGGTTATCTTGCAGAGTCTTCCTTGAGCTCCCACCTATCATCACTCGACCTGAAAGATTCCGAGCAGAGTGATAGTGGAGAAAAAGCGGTGGAAACTGTTTCAGAGAGGATTGCAACTCCATATGGTGCTGGTGATTTGCCTCATGGGCTCTCAATGAAGGACTCTTTAGCTGCTTTACGTAATGCAACTCAAGCTGCAGCTCGCATTCATCAAGTCTTCAGAGTACAGTCATTTCAAAGAAAACAGTTGGAGTATGTTGATAATGAATTTGGAATATCAGATGAGCGTGCTCTTTCGCTTTTAACTAAGAAGACCAAGAAGGCAGGAAAACATGATGAACCAGTTCACGCTGCTGCCGTTCGAATACAAAATAAATTCCGTAGTTGGAAAGGCAGAAAAGACTTTCTACTAATTAGGCGGCAGATCATTAAAATTCAGGTGGGGTGGTAGCAAATGTTACAGCCGTTTGATTGTTGCATTATTTTCTTCCAATGTATTTCAAACTACATTTTCTTGGATGCTGAAATTCTAACTTTTGCCTCTCTTACAAAAGGCTCACGTGAGAGGACACCAGGTGAGAAAGAACTATAAGAAGATAATCTGGTCAGTTGGAATTTTAGATAAGGTCATATTGCGATGGCGACGAAAAGGAAGAGGATTGAGTGGATTCAGGCCTGAAGCACAAGCTGCCGGCAGTAGCATGATTCAAACAGAAACAAAAGAAGATGACTATGATTTCCTAAAAGAGGGTAGGAAACAGACTGAGGAAAGACTGCAGAAGGCCCTTGCTAGGGTGAGATCAATGGTTCAATACCCAGAAGCCCGGGATCAGTATCGTAGGTTGCTTAATGTTGTCTCGGACATGCAAGAAAAAAAGGTATACTTACTTCTGCCTTCTGCAAGTGCTTATATTCTCCATCTTCACTAAATTCTTTGCATTATTCTGGAATTCTGAATTTAGAGCCCAGATAGAACTAGATAAAAATCTCTGTTCCAAGATTGAGAAATACACGGTAGACATCTGGTACATATCATTTGAACAAGAAAGTATATCCATTAAATTTGTATGCATTCTCCAGGACAACAGATTACAAAAAAGGGGGAATTTTCCATTCAAGTGTCCAGTAAATCTTGATTTTCCCCACAATGCCTTTTCTCTTTGTAGCTCAGCGAAATGCCCGAAGCCTGCCCTAGGAAAATATGTCTTTATAGAAGAAGGCAATACTGAATTATTATATGATGCATGTTTGTCTTCAGCTTTGGATGTGAAATGTAAATATTGACCGCGTCTTTGATCTCCCCCAGGCTGAACAAGAAAGGATCTTGAACTATCCTGAATGCGATTTCGATGAAGATCTAATTGATTTTGAGGCTTTGCTGGAAGATGATTCTTACATGCCAATAGAATAACGCGTGGAATTGGAAGCCACCAAAATATCCTTGTAAAATGACTACACCTACCTTAGACTTGGGTAAATTGTGTGATTGATTAGGTTTCAGTTGTATATTTTGACTTACTAATCGATTTAATCGTACAGTTTGTCAAGAATAGAAAGAGTTACTGATAGGGAGTTGGTATTAGTGTGGAAGAACTTAGCTCATCATGTCTAGAGATCTTTGTGCAATTAGTAGTGCTAAATGCTAATATCATATTTCAACTTGTTTTACTAGTACTGGAAGCTGGTATAGTTTTTTTTTTTTTTTTTAACTAATTATGCTCTTCATTATTTCATGTGTCGCATGTAACTCCAGCTGCTCTCTATTTGGGATCAACAAAGATTCTTAGATTACTACAATTAGCTACAGCATAGCTGGCCAAAATATCAAACTGTTATTATTATTAATATTTTTTTTTTCTTATTTAAAGAGCTTGGTAATCCTTTTATTTTCGTAGTAAATCATTTTAAATGGGTCATATCTTTTGTTGTGCTATGCATTTTTTTTTTAAATTATTGATTGAGCATGTAAGTTTTCATTTCGAAAATGTTTTTGTTTTTGTTTTAGTTGGGGGATGGTAGGATTGAGATTGTACCTAAGTTTCTCACATTTACAAAGGAGAGGGGGATGAATACCAATTAAGGGTACATGTTTTCTTTATAAATGAGAGTAATACAAATTAAGCTCCATGCTAGTGGCATAAATGTATAAAAAAAATAGTCTAGACATGTTTCCAGAATTTTGCTGATATGATCTTTAATATTAGTTTCTCTAAATTATTTAATTGAAGAAATTAATCATATAAATAATCTTATTTAAAATTACAGTCATACAAAATAGAACCTGACCGTTAATGTCCTCATATTACTATATAGATAAAGAGAGAAATATAACCAACATGGGTCAAAATATACAGACAGAATTTATAGATTCTATATTAGTACGCAAAGAAATAGTGAAAAAAAAAAAAAAACTTTTTTCCAAGAGCGTTTTACATAATCTGTGATTTAGCCACGTCTAAAATGTACAGGGGGGGAAAAATTCAGCATTTATTTATTAGAAAAGCTAGCTTCTCAAAAGAACACAATATAATCTAGAGAGTGCAATCATAATCATATACAATGCATCTACTGCCCTTATAGTCTCCATATTCAATCTCGACAAGATAGGGGCATTAGGAAAATCGCCAGTCAATTGCAGGCAATTCGAATATAAGATGAAAAGAGAAACAAAAATGCGCTCAATATGAGACACCGGCTCTTGAGAAAAAATTAGGTCGCTTCTCAGCTTGTGCTACGAGCAACCGTTCTTTCGTAGAATAGGATGTAGCCGTGATCCGTATTACTCGAATACTCGTGTGCTGCTCCGAAGAAAGTCTGAATAGCTGATTCATCTATCATTTCCACATTTTCATCATCAAAGAAGAGCCAATGGTTATGGCTTTTCACAAGGCTGACGTAGTGTCCATGAGTAGGTCCACTGCCAATATGGACAACTACAGCAAACAAGGAATACTCAGCATCTACATCCTCGACTGTGTGGCTGAGCTTTAGCTCAAGTGGGAAGACAACCCGGTATAATAGCTTCTTATCCCGCCTCGTCTCTTCAATAAACTTGAATCTCTTTAAATGGATGACCAAAATAGGGGGTGCACTTTTTATCTTCATTCTCTTTTGAGCTTCTTGCAAACTGCATATTGCACGAGCTTGTTTATGGTCCAACAAAAAGGGTTAAATAACTCAAGTTATTTCTAAGAAACTGAATGCCAATCTCTGACTCATACAGCGAAGAGAAACAAGTTTGTTATTGGGGTAAATGGAAATGCGACTAACCTTTGGCATTTGTCACAAAAGAATTTGTCCTGCGCATTTAAAGTTTCTGTGGAACTAAAATTTTTCAAACAGCTTGTGATTGAACTGTTCTGGTCTATATCAATGCTCAAGTCAAGAAATGGCTCATCCCTAGCTGTCACCGTCTCACAGCACAAGCACCTGGTTTCATTGGTCAATACACCCTGAAGACAAAATCCATCGATGACAATAAGAGTCCACAAAAGCAGTCAAAAAGCTGTAAACAATTTGCAATTTCAAGGTGTTCTAACAGAATAACACAGAATCACGAGATCAGGGCAGGTAGCAAAATAATAATAATAATAATAATTGAAAGAAACAAAGAGACAACAAAATGCGAGCAAGTAGGACTTTGCATCCCCCTTCTGAAGGGCATCGCATGACTTTGCACTATCCCGTGCACCTGATATAAATAGAAAATGCAGCATGCGAGTGAATGACAGATAAAGTTTTACCTGAAAATTCTTGTGCACCCAGGTAACCAGTGGTTCCTTTTGAGGACCATCCGATGATATATTATTTGGCCCATCAGTGATCTTCTCAGGTGGAGGCAAATTTTCTTCATCACTCTTAGCAACTTGAGCCTCTTTCTCCAGAATATCTACCAGTTCGTTAAGTAAAAAGTTCAGGAACTCGTGGGCGTCCTACATACAATGATAGAGGATCTTCAGCCAATTGTGTATCGTCATCGTCCGAGGCAGCACGGGCAGTAGCCGTGCGGTTCTATCTTTTTATTCAGTGATAATTAATAGTTAGTATTTTATTATTGATAGTTGGAATTTATTTATTGAGTCAAGCCCATGGGCTTCTGCATGGGTTCTAGTTAGTATTTATTCAGGGTTTTTCAGGTTAGGGTTCAGCTTTTGAGTATTACGTGTTAAGGCAGACAAGTTATTGTCTGAGGGCCTCTTCGGAGGAGATTTGTTATCGTTCTTTCTGCACTTTAGTTTATAATATCAAGTTATTTCCCTTCACTCTATCATACAAATAATACATATGTACCAGCAAATTTAAATTATAAAGATAGCCTGTGAATTGTGTACAAAATGTACAGGAGCACAAGAAGTAAAACTTACGAAGAAAGAGAAATGCTGAGTAAGCTGAAACTATAAGTTTACTAAAATAAGCAATTATTTCCATCAAAAGAAGCGTCCATATTGGTTGTGTGGGAGCTTCAACTATGGAGGATGGGTCAGAACACACAATCAAAATAGTTCAGTAAATATTACTCTTCTAAAATAATCTCCATCGGCGACATAACAATCACAGACAGAAATCAAAAAAGGAGAAATAAATGTCCAACAATTCAAGAGCTTTATATCTGTCCACCTTTGGAGTGTATTGCTCAGGGTTACAGGTTGAAATACAATTATACAACACAGAGAAAGAAGCAAAGTGCAAGTCATAACTCATTACACCTGCATAAAACGATCATTAGGCGGAAATCATCTGTAGCCAAGTCTTAAATTACAGAAAATTTCGACAAATGAGAAGAGAGTTTGAAGGAAGCAAAGGAATATATGACAGGTCATAAGTTGGAAGTTGAAACTATCTTGATTGTTGGTAGTCACCATGTTTAGACTCTAAACTTATCCAACTCTTGAAGTCCCAACACTTTTAGAGCAAAATGTAGCTCAATTTTTTTCATAACACTTACCAGTCCACTAAGCGTCTAAGCCATTAGTCTTTCACAAGGGTTCGAAGCATCAAGTCAAGCAAATATGAGACTTAATTTCAATCCATACAATTGCTCTTCTGAGCTTCTACAACAAGCGAACAAGCATATTAACAAATTATCATGCATATTAAATTTATTCACATGACATTGGGCAGCCTCAATATCACAAGAGGAAGAATTAGATTTTTAGATATCATGGAACATCATAAAGGGTGAAATTTATCCATCCCAATGTTTTAGATGTCAGGTATAGCAGCACAATGTGCAGTCAAGGAGAGAGAATTATGGAAATAGGTTCAAATATCGACAGATCACTGGTGATTGAACATTTAGTGACGGAGAAAATTCACCTTTCGCCTAAATAAGCTAGTTTCCCATATAAATGCTATATAGCTGCCCGGGTGGGTTGGCATGAATTCAACCATTAGATGACATTAACACCTCAAAAACTTGTTCGAGAACAAAACTACGCAGATACCAAACCCGATCCTTAGAAAGAAGTAACGACATAATTCCCACCAGCACGAATAATAAAGTAACATGAGAATATGCTAATATCAAAGCCTGCAATTTCTGAGGAAGAGAGCAGACATATTGTCCCTATTTTCTCTTAGAAGTAAAATTAACCCACTTCAGAAAGTAGAGGCATACCTGGTGCATAAATCCGCGAAAAGCTTCATTTCGCTTCTTCAGTCTTTGAATAAAGCGCTTGGGAGCAATAGCACCAGTTTTTTTCTTTTGTGAGGTTATCTACATGCAAATCCAACAAGCAGATGGTAAGAAAGAGAAAATAACACAATCCAGAAGGTCATAACTCATGGATCAAATCAAAATACATTTACCCAACAGAGTTATTTGATTTGATACGGAGCAAGTTCCAAAGATAATTTACCTGCAAAAACAAGTCTGCAAGGCATGTCAACAGATTTTCTTCAACTGCATCAGAAGGGTTTTTGCTGTTTGAATAATAATCAAGTAACTGCTCACGAAACGGAACACAAAAATAAAGAGCCTGCAATAAGGAGCGTAATAATTTTTTTTAAAAAAAATCACAAATAATTGGAATGAAATAAATAGCAACAGAAACTCAAATACACCCCAACTTCATCTCTTCAATTTACGTTTTGGTTATGTTGAACACGATTCCGATCAGTTAAAAGTTTTATTGGCAGTGCCCAGTCGTCGAGAAAAATCCATCAACGTATTCTTTCACCAATAGCAAAAGTAAACTAATCTACACAGCGGAAGTGATAAATGAATCCACTATCATAAAATCGACAGGCAAAGCACGAGGCAACGAAGTAAGACACGAAATCAACGAGGAGTGAATACAATTCAAGTTCAGCGGCAAAAAGAGACCTGAAGCACGCTGTTGCAGTAGCAAGTGTTGCCAAAATTCTCCAGCCCAAAATAGCGTTCGCCTTCAGGAAATTGGTCCCCCAGTGCCTTCTCCAGCTTCGACCCCGTTATCCCCATCTTCCCCACTCTCTCTATCTCTCTCTCTCCTCTCTCTTTCTCTCTCTCAAACTGTGATGTAGATATATATAACTTCTTTTTAGGGTATAATCCAACTAACCTCGCGTGTTTTTTCAAAAACGTAAATGTAAAACCCCTTACAAATACATAAAGCCGAAAAGGTTAAAGACCCTCGCACGAGTAGGGATGACATTGGTAATGATCCTATGCTACTAGAAAAAATTATATGATGAAAAGGAGAATTATCCTTTTTTATTATGGTGGATAGGAGAATTATCCATCAATGGATATGGCTACTTTAGTATTCAACCTATCACACTTTCAAAGATCACGGCTTCGAATCTTCTCAATATCACAGATTGAATGTGTGAGTAAAAAAAAAAACATGTCACATACTCATATGTATATGTATGTATCCATATATATAATTTTATGTATAATTATATTTATAGAATTATTATTATTACTATTATAAATATGAAAATATTAAATTAGGTTTGATTTTATTTTGTATATATTAGGTTTTAATTTGTTTCCTAATTTGTACTTTGTATAAGATATCACTCCCTTCGTTTCATTATGATGGTTGTTTTAACTTTTTTATTTTGTACTTAACATTAATCACTCACGGATGATTCATTGACATTTGCTCAGTAACTGATTAATTAAATTAGAATAATCACAGATATAGTTATCATTAATGTATCTGATTAACTGAATTATTATCATCTCTAAATTTGGTATTTGCTATTATTTTTTTCTCAGGACGGAATCTACATCTTCACATTCATTGTCAATCCAATCCAAGACACCACGCACGATAGAATCTGAAACTTCTAAAGAAATAATTGATGATAGTACTAGTCGAAAACGACCAAGAGAAATTTCGACACAAAAGCCTCTTGTAGCTCCTAAAAGGAAAAGTCCATATTGAGACCATTGTGAAAAGGGGACAAGGAATATGAATGATGGGAGTCCACAACAAATAGGGATATGAAACTATTGCAAAACTGAGATCCCCGCCGTTCACGGAAGTACTAGTGGATTAAAAAACCACTTAGTGAAGAGATGCAAATTGAGTCCACTGTACGAAGAGAGTGTGATTGAGAAAGGTCAAACTGTATTGACCAGTGAGAGTGTGGGGCAGGAAAGTGGAAGTCACATGGTTTCTCACAGATTTAATAAAAAACGGTGTGAGTTGAAGGTTGTAGAGTTTGTGATCATTGACGAAACATCATTTCGGGCTGTTGAAGGGAAGGGGTTTATTGGTCTTCTACATGAATTACAACCAAAATTCCACATTCCGGATCGAAGTAAAGTTGCAGGTATGGTCTATGCTTTATTTTTAGGAGAGAAAAGGAAGATACAAAGGGTGATTAGTGGCCAAAGGATAAGTATCATAACTGATACTTGAACTTCCATCCAAAATATAAACTACATAGTTATCACTGCTCACTTTTTAAATAGTGATTGGTAGTTGCATAAAAGAATCATTAACTTCACAAAAATCAATAGTCGTGTCGGGGATGAAATTGGCAAAATGGTTGAGATTTGTTTGAGAGAGTGGGGGATAGAAAAAGTATTTTTCGATAGTAGTCGACAATGCTTCTTCTAATGATACTGCGATTGATTATTTGAAAAGAAGAATGAATATTGAAAAAATATTATTGTTTGAAGGGAAATATTTGCATTATTTGAGGTGTGCATGTCATATACTTAACTTAAATATTAAGGATGGATTGAAAGAGCTTAGTTGTTCAATTAAGTCTATAAGAAATGTTGTTGTGTTTATTCATTCTTCGCCTTCTAGGTTGAGTAAGTTTAGGGAGTTTGTTGTACTGGCAAAATTTTCTAGTACATCAACGGCACTTGTGGATGTCAAAATCAGGTGAAATGTAATATATAAAATGTTTGATGTTTCATTGAAATATAGAAGAGTGTTTGAAAGGATGTTCGAAGAATGGTTGCCCTATATCAGATATTTTTTTGAAAAAGATGACAAGGGTAAGGAGAGGATAGGGCCTCCAATTGCAGATGACTGGGAGAATGCAAAAGCATTTGTGCATTTCTTGAAAAAGTTTTATGATGCCACTTTGGAGCTTAGTGCATAAAAACTCCTACCTCCCATGATTTATCAATCAAAGATTGCTCTACAATTTGAGATTGATAAAAAAAAAAGCAATGATAGTTCGGATCCAACTCTTAAAAAGGTTGTAAGTACCATGAAGCAAAACTTTGGCAAGTATTGGGGAGATTGGAATAAGATGAATTGATGGGTGTCGAAACCAACAAAAATAAACTTGCTTTTAAAAATATGATTTGTGATAGTGATGAGCAAGTTCAATTCCACAGAGATTGATAAACTAGAATTATATTCATTTATCTAATGAACAAGTAACGTGGGGGGTTTGGAGATTTAAAAAGACAACTAAACTAAAACACAACATAAATATAAATAAAGAGAAAAACAATTACGAAAATATCTAGCTCAAGAATAATCTCAACAATGGTTCACAAGAATTGATCATGGATGCAAAGATATAACTTTTACTCTCTCCCTAAATTGGCTATAGTTGTTGGTACGATCTAACAACCTCGTTCTTCCTTAGTGTATCGGCAACCAATGTACGACCATTGATTACTTCCATAATCAGTAAACAAACCTAGGTACGACCATAGGTTTTAATTTAACAACATCTTTAATAATTAGAGACACATCAATTCTAACTAACAAAGATCATACAATGACATGCTCAAGTTAGATTATATATCTCCAAAGCATAGAAAGTGGGTTTGATTACCCACAACCTACCCAATCGTGCTACTCGTGCAGATAATCTAAATAATTACGAATTCAGACTATCTAACTAGCAATATATCATTCGAACAATTAATACAACGTTCACTTTGTATAATCATCACAATAATAATGTCATCACAAGCAGAAGATATATAAATAAAGAGAGAATTAAAAGTAAATAAACCTATTAGATCTCACAGTCTGTGTAGAATCAAAGTCTTGATTATGCTCTTGCTAGATAGAAAACTAAGAACTCATAAAAGAGAAAATAAACAAAAATCGAGAAAAAAAGAAGAAGGAGATGCGTGTTCTGCTCTCCGTCTCCCTCTGCTTCGTTTCCCTCTGCTTCGTACGAAAACCAAAGAACATTAATAAATAGTATCTAGTGTAGAGAAAAATAATCTTCTCTCTCCTTCAATATGGTAAGTCTCCACCTTTCTTAGGACTCATTTCCTTTTCTTTTAATTAGCCCAGTAAGAAAATAAAATTAGTCCACCGAGTAATTATAATGGGCCTCTACTTGGATTTTATATTTAAATTTCCGTCCACAAGCTCCAGACTGAGGCATGGGCATGCCTTATTTGCAATCAACTCCTGCAGCATGAGCTTTAAATATCATCCATCCAAACTCGATCCAATACTTATATTTTAACCTTCTTTTCCATAAACCATTAATATTCCCTAGCAAAATATAAAATATAATTAATTCCTATAAATCATACATCAAAGCTTAATAAAATGAGGTCAAATCACTCAAACAAGGATGCAAATATGCAACCTGTCATAAATCCTTTGATTTTTATTGCTAATATTTTGGATCCGAGAAACAAGCTTCAAATGATAAAAGCTAGCATCAAGACATTGGGAAATACTAGCGAAAAGTCCAATGAGTTCGTTGATCAAGTTAAAAAGAACTTGATTACTTTGTGGACGGAGTACAAGTGATGCGATCCTCGCCGGCGGATTGATGACGATGATGAATCTCTTTTCAGAAGTATCAGATTACACAGATAGATTAATGGAGAACCCCAAAACCCTAGTTTCACAACGACGAAGAACTACGAAATATGATCCGTAACCCAATGACGATTGGAAACATGAACTTAGATTTATGGTGGAGATGCCATAAACGGGGGTGATTAATCCGTTTGATAAGTCGGTTTGAATTTCATAGTGTTCTTGTGAAATCTGGATAAATTCTCCAGAGAGAAAATATAAAACTCACGTATATTTCAGAATAATGAATGATAATCTGTCTCAAATAATTATTTACAACTCTTATATAGTTTGGATAAAAATAAACAAAGCCCTATTAAAGTTCTAAACCAAATAGGAAACAAAAACAAGCCCAAAATCTAAAAATAATTAAAAAATCCAAAAATACGAAATTATCCGCGATCTCGCCCACATACACGTCAGTCACGACTCCACGTGGTACTGACGTGGCAGAATATCCGTGACCCCCTGTGATAACCGTGACCACGCTTGTGGGTTTTACTCTGGTGAATCCCCTCTCAGTAGAGACCTTTACAGTACTCTCCCATACCCGAGCCACGACCACTCCCACTCACAGGTTTTCTGCTGAAATCAACACCTTCCACTTGTGCTCGAGTTCAGCTCCTTCAACAGGTCTTCTTGATGCTTCTCAATCCCCGATCTCTTGGATAAGTCCATTGAGGATTTCTTTGAACTTATTGGCCCTCGATCTAGTCACGGGACCCTTCGGCACTCGAACGGGATCCGACACATCCTCAGCACGATCCGTATCAACAAGGGGGTGAATGATACATTGGTTGTTGATAGACAAAATATGTAAATTGAAGGTGATGGTAGAAATGATACTAGTAGTGGTGGTGATCTTTTTGATGATTTATTCAATGTTGTGTATGCACAAAATGAAGAAGAACAACTTCAAGAGATATCCAATGAAGTTGATAAGTACTTAACCGATGAGATTGAAAAATGATCTAATCCATCTTTAAATCTTTTAGAGTGGAGGTACCCAATCCTTTCATTAATTGCCAGAGATATATTTACGATTCCAAGCTCAACGGTTGCTAATGAGTCCGCATTTAATTTGGGCAAAAGGGTGGTGGATCCTTTTAGAAGTTATTTGAGTTCGAAAATGGTAGAAGCATTGGTATGCATTAATGATTGGCTAAAAGCAGAAGACTTCGTCTTGTATAAGGATCCAACCGATGATGACCTTGAATTATACTAAGAAATTGAAAAGAATAAACTTTCATTGACTTTCAATTTACATACTATCTGTTTATGTTTATATAAATGAAGTGTATTATAGATTAATGTTTCTTTTACAGGTTCAAGCATCAATGAAGATTGTTCGCAAACTTTTTCTCCAACCTTAGCTTTGTCTTTGAAGTAAAAGTAAGATTATATATCTATCTATCTACTTATGTGAACTTCAATATTTTCATGTAATTATTTTGACTTCAATTTTGCAAGTTTGTTGAGATGTTGGAGGTTTAGAGTTTCAAGATTTTTTTTTGGATTTTAAGATGTTGGAATTATATGTGTATGTTTTTTATATTTGTTGGGACTTGAGATTGTGCTTTCTAAGAATTGTATGTTTAATATTTGTCAAGATTTTAACATAATTGCATTTTTTTATTGCGTTGAAGCTTGATTGTTGATTTGTTGTGTTGGTATTTAATTATTATTAGAGATATTTGATGTCATTACTATTATTATTTTGGTATACCATGACATGTCGAAATGATACATACCGAAATATCGGTATAGTAAGGTAAGGTATGCCAAACTAAGGTACGATAAGGTATACCGAAATGTAGGTATGGTAAATGCATGCACTATGTGTTATACCGAATTTAAGGTATACCGAACTAAGGTACACCGTCGGCAAATGTACGGTAACGGTATAATTTTTGTCATACCGTAAATTAAGGAACATGTATAAGGTATGCCCAAAGAAGTAAGGTATGTCGTACCTTGACACTCCTATTCGAGTCTATTTTGCGCGAACCTCTCGGACATTTGAACTTGATCCTCCGCACCCCACATAGAATCATACCATTTATTTAGTAATTCTTTCATGGAATCTGTTCGAAAATAAAATTTCGAACACACCATATTTGTTCAAAAATTCATTTTCGAACAAGACCATATTTTAAAAATCATGCATGTTCGAAAATTGAATTTGGAACAAACATGGTAAGTTCGAATTTTCATTTTTAAACCACCTTTTTCTGTTTAAGTAAAGGGCATTTAAGTAACTTCAAATTTATTTTTTTTCTTTTTTTTTCTTTTGTGGTGCAAAGAGTAAAATAAGTGGTGCAAATAGTCACTCCCATATACAATTTTATATACATTTATATTTATAGAAATTATTATTATTACTATTATAAATATGAAAATACTAAATTAAGTTTGATTTTATTTAGTATTTTATTTTGTATATATTAGGTTTTAATTTTTTTCATAGTTTGTATTTTGTATAAGATATTACTCCTTCATTTCATTATGAATATTATTTTAACTTTTTTATTTTGTGTCAAAATATTTGTTATTTTATATGTTTTCACATACTCTTTCTTAAATTTAACAATATCCCAAACCTATTTTAAGAAAATATAAGTGAATAAAATTTTATGTCATATATGATGGATTGATATATTAGTCCATAAAATTAATTGTTAATTCTAGATAGACAAAAACTAAAATAACAATCAAAACGTAACGGAGGGAGTATATAAATATTATATACATATATATATGTATACACACATATATATATATATATATGTGTGTGTGTGTGTGTGTGATGAAAAGTTGAGTACTTATTGATAATTGAAAATAAAGCAATAGTATATCTGTATAAGGTTTAATTTGCAAACATTCTGCATTGATTATTGTACATAATTATAGTTATAAAGAAATTAATTGAAGATAATTTATTTAGTAGTTTTTTTTTCCTGCGAGTTAGTTTTTTATAATTGTAAGCACATAATACAAGAAAAAAGTAAATTACTTGATTTTCTGTTACTGGTTCAAGTAAGTGTTTTTCTTCTTTTCGTTATTCATACTATACTGTTATGTGCGTATAATTATTTATTTAATATCATTTTTATGAGAACTTGGAATTTTGTATTAATCAAATTTGTTATTATGATTTTAGTTTTAATTAATTTTTTAAATTTATAATTTTCTTGTAGTTAGTTAAATTACGGGTAATAGACAATTAGGTATCCAGAGAGTATGGGAACAATCATAATAATTACTACTCAGGTGCGTACGGGGATGAGTATGATTATTTTTAAAAAAAATACGGTATGAAGACGGGTACGTTTTTTTTTAAATGTGAATATGAGGACGGATACCATAGTAACCTACTCATACTCTACTGTGACGCCCTGATCCCGAAATGGGAAGAGTTTGTCATTCAATAAATTTTAACTAGTTTTTCTTAATAAAATAAAATAAAATAAAAATAAAATAAATAAACCACAATATTTATTTTCAAAAGAATCAAACTACATTTCAGCTTTAAAATGACTTGACCAAAATATTAGCTTAGTCAAAATACTCACAAACACATTTCAACTGATAAATCAAGTCAATCTTCTAAAATTCCAAATTAATCATTTAAGACTTTAACTTGCTTTAAAAAAAATGACAAAGCCACAGTTAAATATATTTTTAAAGTAAATCAATCTTCAAACATCATAGAAGCTCAACAGATTTTAATAGTCTAAATTCAACATTTATCTAACTTTTAAAAATAATGCTAGTGAACCCTTAGGCACACACAAAGGTGCGCGACCACTTAGAAAAATAATATATAGCATAAGTATTTTAAAGAACTTAAAAACTTTACCACATTAAATTCCTTTAAGTTTGACTAAATAACCAATTCAATCAACAAATAGTCCAACTCCAACTATCATCATCCATCAGCCAACCTCAAACTCCATCACCTGAAATCATTTGAAAATATTTAGGTTTGAGTGCCAGAAAACACTCAGTGGATATAACATTTGTAAAACAAGTGAAATACGCGTACTTCACCTAAAATTATCACTTAACATGTAGCAAAGTGAATTGCATACACTTGGGACATATGCCACATGGTCCTGCGTAGAATGTGACCACATAACTGTAGGATGGTATCAACCACAACTGTAGGGTGGAATTAACCACAACTGTAGGTACAGTTCGTATCTTGACCTTTTCGGCCCTGAATACTAATCGTAAACTGTAGGGTGATCACATAACAATAGAATGGATTAAAACTACAATAGAACTGTAGGCAAGTGGCAATACAATTCACTTTTTACATCATAGCACATAGATTCACAAAGTGAATAACATAATTATTTATATACTTTAAACTTGGATATTTAATTCACATAATTAGTAATATTTCATAGAACATATAGTTGAGACATATAAAACATTAATAAACTTGAGCTTAAATAATTAATTCAGATAAATAACGACATTAATTATGTAAATAATTCAAGATGAGTTTGGTTATAACCCACCTTAGATCTTAGTGGAGCTCCTGCTCATTACATGCTGGAAATCTTGAATCTGTTGACCTCTTTTTGACCTATAAAATAACTCTAATCGTATAACCTTATCTCAATCAAGAGAAAGAGTTATAACTTCTATATTCATAACCAATAGTCTTTTTAATATGTGAATCCTTTTGATTGGTAACCAAGTCTAAAATAATGTATACCCACACTTGATTTAATACAGTGGATCATAAAATATTTTTTTTCTAAAATTTATCGAAACTAAGAGGCAATTAATGGAAATTTTTAGGACTTGATAGAACTTCCAAGAAACTCAAACTCTACTCCAGAATCCTAATAGATAAATTAGAACTTTTAATTTGGGAATTGATTTATGCTGAAACATTTGGAACCAAATCAAATAACTTTTAAAAAAATATAGTTTATACGTGCATAACTTTACTTAGTTTATACATAACCCCTACACTCCCTTGGAATTTCAAACCAAAGACTTTCTACATTGACCATCTTTTAATTTCTATCTCCGATGAGCTGCAACTTGATAACTCCTCCGACGACTTTATGTTGCTTGCAGCCCCACTCCCTACTATCACAAACGCACCACCCTCAACAAACACCATCGCATAACTCACATTGATTTACATAATAACATAATTAACATTTTTCCGACCATTTTAAATGAACACCTCTAACTATATCCACTTAAATCATATAAGCTCTAACACACCACATCACCGGTAGAAGTTAAAATAACGATTGATTATCTTAAAACATGAATTTTCAGCAAATTCTGACATAAAGATGATAGGCCAAATAATCTTGAAAATAGAATTCGAAACCAATCTTAATTTATTTCTAAACATTAGAATAGCTCCCCAAAAACATCAATAACATGCTAATAATAATATAGAGGACAGATTAGGTGTAAGTTTACGACACGTTCCGAAGCATGAGTCTAAACTTACAGATTTTGTTTTAGAATATGGGGTGCTCAACTTTAAACTATCATTTAGGAGTTGAAGCATAATCCAAACTTAAAAGTTTAATATACAGAATTGAAGCTCTTGGGAATAGGTTTCTAACCATGTGTAATATGAAGATTTTTAGCTAGAGAATAGGTTAGAAATGAACTGTCAACGCAGCAGTAGCAACGACAGCAACGACCATCGACACCCGGCAAGGTTTTCCGTCAACATCTACAGTATGAACACTTTCGATTTCCAGAAAAACTAGAAATATGTTGTCGAAGCAGCAGCAACACACAACTTGATGTTGGACAGCAGTTTTTCGTTAACTTCCGATGTGATTTCGGTGGACTAAATGACTTCTGATTTATGATCGGGAGCTAGATACGCGTAGCCCATAAGAGCTTCAAAACGGTATAAAGTTGGGCCAAATCGGACGGTCGGTTCGTCCGAAAATTGTACCACAAGTTGGTTGCAGCACATGGTGGCAAGGTAGCCGGTCTCAACTGTTTCTTGCTGTCATTCTCAACTTTCTGATCACCTATTCTAGTGAAATCATGTGTGGCTGAGACCTAACGGATGAGAGGAAGATTATGGCATAAATTTGATAATTTTTGGCTATGATTTATTGATAGAAAAATATAGAGAAAGTTGGTGGTTGTCTGCCGTGGTTCCCAAATGACGAAGTACTGAAGTTTTAATTTTTTTTTAGCAAACCATGGATAAAGTTAATAGATACACGTATTCACCAATCTAAATACGTGCAAGTCTAATAAGTGCTTAGGTGGATGTGGTTAGGTTGGTAGCTTGATGACAATGAGGAAGAGTAATTCTTTTAATTAATTTAATAATAAGTGTTTTTTTTCAATAATGGATGAAAATCACGTGAATCAATTTATAATACTCCATCGATTTGCATAATAATATAATTAAATTCCTTACAGGCCAAATGAACTCAATTTAGATAATTTTGATATCAAAATGATCGTCCTGACTTTTTTTTCCACCGATATAAATTTTCAATATTTACTATTTGAATAAAACACTTAAAAAAAATTCAAATTAAATTCCAAATGTATAATTTCTGGGGTGTTACATCTACTCACCATCGGAGCTATATAACTTTGGGTTTAGGCACGTACCCTTCACAGATCTTTAGATTTTTTTACTTACATTATTTTTACTATATATATATAATATTTAGGGCATGGTTGGTATGATGGAATGAAATGAGAATGAAATCACATTCCCACGTCCATTCCCATTCATATGGCTGGTATGATTTTTTCAATTGGGAATGGTCATTCCCGAAGAAATCACATTACCATGAACATATGATTAGTCATTACTCCCCGCTCCCATGGTATTATGCATTCTTGATTATCAAAATAAATTTTATTTTTTATTTTGCAAAACTATATTTTATTTTTTGTATTGACAAATGAAATCTCATATTCTTATAAAATATTTTATTAAAAAAACAAATTTATTTATTTTTCTTAAAAAATCATTAATAATTTATTAATTATTCATAAAATTTTGTAAAATTTCACAAAAGTAATGATATTATAGGATTACATAAAATATACAAACCCGCTAATCATCAGCGAAATACTTATTTAAAGTATACTCAATTTTTTTCACAAATGTTAATAAAGTAAAAAAATCACATGATATTCAACAATATGTTATTAAAATATAATAGTATCTTTGAAAAAATGGTAATTTATTATTTAGAACTAAATAAGTCAATTCATATATTTTATTTATTAATTAGATATTGTTATAATAAAATCAATCCAAAAATATAAGTTTCATTCCTATCTTATTACTTGTAATACCAGCCAAAAGGAATGATAATAGTCATTCCATTTGATTCCATTTCCATCACCATCTCCTTACTAAATTCATTCCATTCCACTTAATTCCATTCCGATATGGAAGAGGAGCAACCGTCGCACGATTTCGGCGCCGGCGCCCTCGAGCGCAAGCACGCCGCAATGCTGGAGCGCCTCGCCAACCGCCACCACTCCCGCGTCTCCGCAAAACCCGATTCAAACTCATCCGAATCAACTCAATCATTCCTCTCCAGATTCTCGCAATCTAAACTCTCAATAGAAGCGCAACTCTCCCGGATCCGAGAACAGGAGGACCCGAACCGGAAAACCGACCTGGATGCGATCTCCCTCGAAATCTCCGCCCTCGAGAAGCTGGTGGCGGAGTATGCCTACTCGCTTCCGCCGTATGAAGTTCGCAATTCCCTCAGCGCCATCACTCACCTCAGGCAAGCCCTCGATGACGTCTCCGCGGCCGTCGCTCCGAAGAAGAAATTCTCATTCAAGAATAAACCATCGAAGAAAACTACCCCCGCAGCGGCCGATCGGAAGGCTGAAGTCGTTGGTGGATCGGAGAAAAAGATCAATGAGGGATTGGGGAATCTGGGGTTTAGGGATTTGAGCGCTGCCCCTGGGTTTAGGAACAGGGGTAAAGAGAAATTGGTGAAGGAATTCGAAAGAGGCGAGTTGGATGTTCGAAATGGGGAGTTCACGCTCTCAGATTTGAGGGATTGTGAGGTTAGATTGAAGGGTTTTTTGAGGGCATTGTTTGTGGATAATGTGGTGGACTGTAAGGTTTATGTTGGGGTGGTGATGGGTTCAGTTTTGATTGAGAGAGCTGAAGGGTGTGTGTTCTTGTTGGCCTCGCATCAAATTAGGATTCATAATGCTAAAAATTGTGACTTTTATCTTCGAGTGAGGAGTAGACCTATAATCGAAGATTGTAGTGGTGTTAGATTTGCTCCATATTGCTTGAGTTACCAAGGAATGGAGGAGGATCTGGCAGAAGCAAATCTTGGTGAGGAAACTGGGAATTGGGCGAATGTGGACGATTTTAGATGGTTGAGAGCAGTCCAATCTCCAAATTGGTCGGTTTTGCCGGAAGGTGATAGAATAGGGATGGTGGATATTTCGTATGCTGGAAAAGCCGATTGAAGTCTGTATGGGATGAAATTTTGGTGTTCTAGTCAATTCCAGAGGTAATTCTGTTGCTTGGATTTTTATTGCCAATTTCAACGCTCATGGATCATTATTCTATCTTTGAGGAAAAAGGAAAAGAAAGACTTCTTTTAATTTACGAGTGCTTTATGCATCTCCATCTTTCTTTTCCTGTTTATCAGTAATGTTGTCTCCCTTTTATGTTAGTTTTCCCCTTGTACTCGTAAAAAATTGCTGTTTGTGATGTTATTTTGGATTTTTCGGATGATGTGATGCTGAGTGACTGCCTGATTGGGGGATTTGAGTTTGTGGCGAAAGTTGAGTTTGAAGTTGGAGATTAGGAGAATGTACCTATTAATTGTTTTCGGCATTCACCACGGGTTCTGTATGCTTCTGTGCAATAAGATGAGCGCGTTAATGTGTCTGATACAACATTGAGCTTGCCCAATATACATGATGGGAAGTGATAGTTAATAGGGATTTGCAATATCTTTTTGCTGAATGGATTTTTAGTTTGTTCGGGTATGACAGTATGAGTGTAATTTGGTATTAATTTTGGGCAAGTAAGTTATTGGACCTGGATTGAACAAGAAATTACTTTAGTTTTGGTGATATGTACTATGTTAATTGTTGATATGATGGCCAAATAATAGACTCAGAGTGGCTCTTGCTTATTTAGTTAGTTACTTTTTGTTCTATTTGCTCTTTTAGTTGCCATTAGAATATCTTCGAATTCAAATTGTTTTCGTACAAAGATTAGCTTTTTATAATTGACAACTATTATCTGTACAATGCCATCAGAATTGTCTTGCTTCATATGGTTACAAAGTACCAATAATACGAGAAAGTAAGAAACAACTAATCAAGAACAATATCATTAGAGAACACTAAAATTTTCATGGCTTGACTTAATCAACGCCTATGTCTGCTGGACTAGAATATGGATCTACTATCAATAGATTACAGGATTTTGGTACCACCTCACCTGAAACATCTTTACAACACTTTTTGAGAATGAGATAAATTAATGCTAAGCCCTTTTGAATTGACTCTGTCTTGGATGAAAGTCATAGTGAAAAGTAGGGGAGTTGGCTCGAGCTTCTGTTTCACGGGCTGAGTGCTAGTTTTCCCTTTAGAAACGATGCACATAATGAGATTTCGGTTCTTAATTAGGGGTGTCGATATTAATCTTTATAATACCCTAATTGTAAACTCGTGAGTTATTTATAAGCTCATAACCTAATTTGTATAAGATTATACTGATAGTTTAACATCAAAACAGGTGTATACATGATCTTTTTTTTCCCCTTATATTAAATAAACATGTCTATTTCTACAAGTTTACTTTCTTAAAATTATATTTGATCAATCATAGTATAATTTTTATATAAATATTCCACATTAACTAACTATTAAATAAATATATTTAACTTATGATTTTTATTTACTAAGTATATTCTGCCTTCATTAAGCTCGATTGAGCTCATTTAGGTCCATGAGTCAATGTTAAGTTTTTTGAAGATATTCTCTTTACACTAAAATTAAGATATTCCATTTTTAGCATGAATCTGTACATTCATTAAATTGAGTAGGATGGTTCTGATGAATGCCTATTGTTAAAAACGCATTTGTGCATTACTCTTTTGGTTTATTTAGCATGAAGAAATTAATTTTTTAGCACTAATCTCTCTGTACTCATTAGATTGGGATAAACTCATTTGGACTATATAATCTTACCTCACCTAAGGCTTATTTCTCTTTGGTAACATTTGGTTTGACTAGGAAATAACAGACAACAAAAGATGGCAAAGGGATAAACTCATTTTTATCATCCATCACGGCATTCTTCTTCATCATTACTCTCCATCTCTGTTGCATGCCTACTCTGATGATGATTGGGCTGAGAATAAAGATGACTATACAGGAGCCTATGCTGTTTATTTAATCCCATCTCTTGGAGTTCTAAGAAACAGCCCACAGTTGCACGGTCTTCCATTGAGGCCGAGTATTGTTCTGTTGCCTCCACAGCTGCTGAAGTTTGTTGGGTTGTGTAACTTCTCACTGCGCTCGATGTTCCCATGTCTTCTGTGCCGACTATATACTGTGATAATGTGGGTGCCACGAGCCTCTGCTTTAATCCAGTTTTTGACTCTCCTATGAAGCATGTGGCTTTGGACTATATATCATTTTATTCGGCAGCTTGTTCAAAATTGGGCTCTTCGTGTCACGCATGTCTCATCTGTTGATCAACTTGCTGATGCGCTTACCAAACCTCTCCCTCATCCTCGGTTTCAGTCCTTGATGCTCAAGATTGGACTCTCCTCTTGGAGCTCCAACTTGCGGGGACATGACACAATATAATGTATTTATTTTCTACTGTATATATTGTATTTATATTCTTTGCACATCATATATATATTTCCTAGTGTAACTTCTACTGTACTGGGTCTCCTGTAATCATTATATACTCTTCTATCAATGAAGTGGAAATTATCTTGCCTTCATATCATAACCTAACTCTTATACATATATAATTTGTTAGTGCTATTAATCCAAGGAAATAATGCTCCAATGGTCTGTATTTACTTATTCCATCAAGGCTAGCCAGCCTACTAATGTTTTGGCATCAATTCATTCTGTCATGAAGAATAACTGGAAAGTCCTAGTTTACACTTAATTTGCAATTTTATTTTTTCAAACTTTGCATTAGAGTGTTCATATACTATATATATATATATATATATATATATATATAATTTTTAAACGATCCCTATATGTGTAGTTATGTATTTTTTTTTTGAGTGAAATAGTTATGTATTATATATATATAGGTGATGTTGATATTTGCCATTTATATTAAAATAATGATAGGATGAGCAATTAGTCTTAGCTTAGTCTTCCTGCATCCGTTATTCATTAATGATTTGTTGCGGCTTGAGATCTGGCTGATTAATTAATAATTAAAGCCTTTCTCCATCAACTTGATTAATTGGTGGCAAAAGTCCTCACATGAGTTGAGTGGTGGGACTAGCTAGCTAGCGATCGATATATATATCTACATAGAGAAAAAGAAATGGTAAAGCACAGTACTATATAGTAGACCTATTTAATCAATCGATCTGGATAGTTTGTATGAAATTAATCCCATGCATGGTTTTGTAAACTTAATTGGCTTTATTTAGCAGAACAAAAATATTCTAATTAAGATTATGGGAGTACTAGAGAGTAGATCTCACCAATTGCCAGCTTGTCGAACTCCTTAAATTAATTAATTATGACCTAATAATTCATGTGGCCGGTCTTACAGAAGGGATATATAATCAAATCAAAGATTCCTGCTTGAGAGATCAGATTATATATATATATATATATATATATATATGATATGGAAATTAACAATATTAATGTTTTAAATAATTAATATTAATTAAAGTCCGAGGTAGTAAGTGAAGTTGTTGCTGTACAGGCAAAAATGTCAAAGTCTTTTGTGTTCGGACCAGATCAGCAATTCAGCGCTGCATGCTGTGTTCCAGACTAACACTAGCTGCCTTTCATTCAAATTTAATTAACCCACTTCGTCATCATGCTCATGCTAGAGATATATATGCATACAACTCTCTCTCTCTCTCTCTCTCCATATATGGTACGTTGTGAGTGGCTGCTGGAGGATGGTTTTTCTGCAGGCATTGGTGGCTACAAAAGGTACTCGCTCTATATTAATCATTATTCTCTTGGACCTTTATTTTAATGAATCCATAAATTTTCTCAACTCTCAACTTCTGTTGCATTTTCCTTCACCTCTTAGATCTTACCAATATTTTGTTTAAATAATTGGGTATTTTTATTTTGCCGAAAATTTAATTTGTCCATTGAAATGATGGGAATATGTATATTTTAGTGTGTTGATGAAATGCAAGACCAAAATACAAATTCAATATTAATTAGAACTGAAAATTTTAATCTCGATGAGTTTTCAGTTTAATTGATGGCTAAAGAGAACAATTAAAAGCCACGTAGGCGGTAATAAAATATATATGGGAGTTTTGCACATACATATAGAGGGTATGGTTCATATGAGAACCAATCCCCATGTGAAAACTAGGAACTAATCTCAACCACACAATGTTTTAATCTTATTTAAACTTTAAATATCCATAACTTGCTCATTTTTCATTAGATTAACGCAAATTATATATCAAATTAAAACTCTTTTCGTGCTCTTTCATTTAAGATCAATTGTTCATATGTTTATTCGAGAATATATTTTTTCGTCCATAATAGCGTGATGTTAAACTCATAATAGCATGACAAAATATTCACGATAACATAGAAGTATACACATAATAGCATGACAAAATATTCACGATAACATAGAAGTATACACATAATAGCATGAAAAAATATTCATAACAGCATGAAAAAATATTCATAAAACACATAAATTTTACTCATAATAACAGTAGTAGTGTCGTTAATAGTAAGACATTATATGTTCATACTAGCATGTATATATGTTCATACTAACATGCATATATATATTCATATTAACATGTATATATGTTCATAATAGCATGATAGTACTCTCATTTTAGTATACGAAATTTATAAGAATAGACAACGGTTTTAAAGTGTTGTCTATATGATTTCCGAAAATTATACTCAAATATTACAAGTTTGCCACTCCGCATTTGACCAAAAGTTGACCAAATCTTAGCCATCTAAATCAAAACAATGAATGAATGAGATGAGTTCCTAGTTCCCACATGGGGTATGGGTTCTCATTTGATCCATCCTCTCTATATATATATATATGTCGATATACGTTTATAAAGAATTTGTGCAGATCGAATAGCTTCAGCATTGATACATTAGGTAGAGCTACAATAAATGGTAATACGTAAAAGAGCAAAAATGTGACTTTGTTAACAAATTACGACTTATAAGACTAAGGCTAACAAAATTCGTCATTCCTTCTTCATTCCCTCAATTTGAGATGTCATAGATACCATCAAACTAAACCAACACGGGAAATTTTACTGTACCCATTGGAATATGAGAAGGAATTCCGTGCATTAGTTTTTTAGTGAGACTAAATGAGACGGCGCGTAGGGTCCACGCGCCCGTCTTTTAATTTTTTTTTTCTGGCAGTTTTTTCTTTTTTTTTTCTGGCAGTTTTTTTACGTTTTTTGTCTTTTTTTTTTTCAATTTTCTTTGTTCCCCAAAAATATATACCCTAAAAAAACATTAGTGAACCCTAAAATTAAAATAAATTGATTTAATTTGTTTGAAATAAGTATTAAATAGAATTAAAAAAATCCTAAAAAATACAAAATAAACCCCTAAAAACACCCCCAAAAAAACTTTAAAAAACACAAAATAAATCCCTAAAAAACCCCTCAAAAAACTTTAAAAAACACCAAATATACCCTAAAAAACTTGGTCAAAGGGTGGGTTTGACCACGTTGACCGGGTCAAAGCGCGGGTTTACCCAAACCGTCTCATATAGTCTCATTTAAGGGGTGATGCATGGAAGTTTTTGGCTTGGAATATATATGATCAAATTTCCAATCCACATCACTATATGTTTATAGATTGTCGTAAAATTCACCTATATAGGAACACCACACCACAATTTTGGTGTTTGTGTGACTTAATATAAATAGTCCGGTCCATAAAACGACATATGGGCCATCAAGCTATACCTCATTCTCTAAGATATATGGGCCACGAAATCCAAATTATTTTCCCAATTTAATTAACACAAATGACTCAGGCCTTATCCAACCTCAATCCATTAATTCCATGTACACTTGCCAAAAGGTTTATTCCTAGATAAATTCTCAACTTACATTTACTTTATGTTTCATAAATAGAAAAAAAATTCAAAAAAAAAAACAAATTGCCTTTGTTTTCGGGCATCTAATCCATCTACCTCCCTTCACAAATGGATATTGTATAGATTGAAAAAAGGAAGACGACATGCAGATCAAATTAAATGCTATTTCATTGTTAATAAAAATAATCCCTAGCTATCACTTCTTCCTACAATAATCAATCATTATTTCGGATCCTGAAAATCTAATCAAAAGTGAAAAATCATACAGCACGGTATACATATTAATTTTTTTTTTTATAGCAAATGTATCTCTAATATTGACGATCGATGGTCTTTAAATTAAGAGATAATATGTTCACAGAATCACATTTGTTGAGACTGATAATTTTCCAACTGCTCCTCCACGCGGTTCTTCTCAAACAAATTAACATCCAAGTAAAAAATATTATTACATTCGAGAACTCCAAATAACAATATTAATTGAAAAATAATTTAGCTACCAATCTAGAATTAAACTGAACCCCATCCCTTCTTTCTTATTTTTGCCACCATGTACCCACACGGGAGATACCAGGACGTAACAAAGGGTATCTTCGATCTCAACTTGTTCCGATCTAGGATAATAAGCTCGTAATAATTAATGTGTTGTTCCTCTTGTTTTGTTTTTTAGTTGTAGCTAGGAGTAGAACGATGAATCTCGAATATGATACTCATCCCTTTAAAACATGAATCTTCATTATTTGGATGTTTATGAGAGGAATTCATGTTTTTAAAATGTTGATAATATGAAACACACAATTTAAGTAAATTGAAATCACCTAGAACTAAAAAAAAAAGGCAATCTTAATTAAAAGATAGTTTAGCTATACATCTGGGAACTAAAATATAAAAAATATTAATTTATATAGAACCTACATAATTGAAACTGTCGATCTAAAATTTTAAATGAAATATTATACTTTGATTTTTTAATTATTTTAATAAGCCCTCTATTAAATTAATATACAATTAATGTGAAAATGTTAGTTGAATATTTATATAAAATAATTTAAAAATAAAAAAGAAACAAAATACATGATTTTTTGAATCTTAACTAAATAGTTTAAATCATTTGGATCGATCGCAAACTGATAATTTTCATATTTAAAATCTTAAAAGTCCCGTGTTGAATGGCCTAAATCAATAAAATTACTAATTGAAAATATTGGACAATGATAGCTAGTACCCTAATCACCGGGTACCGGGTCTAATATTTAATTAATCAAATGTACAAATACAACATATAGCTTATTACTGTATTATAATCAACTGTCAAACTCAATACTAACCCTAATTAGCTGTTTCAATTTGAATGATGTCATATATATCCAAATCATCAATATAATTGAAGGGTAGTGGTTGGTTGATATATTTCTCTCATAATTAATTAGTGGAGTACATTCAATTAGCGACCAATTAATTTTATATTAATATTTTCATGCACATTCATCAAATCTGTACAGTATTATATTAATTAAGCCCATTAAACAAGAACTTGGAACTCTAAACTGGGCAAAACAGTTGGGAAAATTGAGATTAAAATAAATATTATTAAAACAATGGAGTCTCGTAGAAGTCTTAATTAACCAGTGTCATTTGTTTAAATTTATCAAATGTCAAGAGTCTTAAGTGTCACTTCAAATGAAATTAACTGTCCCCTAAAAAAGAAAATATTTAACTGATGATCAATATCCGAGTACAACATTAGTCATTACCCCTTGAGTAATAATAATTAAACTCATGAACCCAAAAGCCTTCTTTTATATAAGAGTTTTCACCGTTTGAATATATATATACTCGATACGACATGTTATTTTATTTTTTGTGTAGTATTTAATTTTTATATTTTAGTTAATATAATTAATTATTATGGTTGATATTTATTCCAAAGTTAGGGTTATAATTTTTTAAAATTTTAATTTTTAGTAATTATATTAAATAGGATTGGTTACAATATAATATTTTTTTAATTATAAAAATAATTAAAACTATGTAGTTTATGATGTTGCGACATGATTGAGACAAACAATTTAGACTAGAGGATCTCATTCAAAAGAAAAAAAAACTAGTTACACAATTAAATAAGTTTTTCGAGAATATACAATCTTCTATTTTTACAATTGTTTTCCTCTAGCATAAAAAGCATACACCATTTACATTAATATCACACTGTTACATTAATATGCACAATTAAAAGAAAATATAAAATCAGTATGTGATGATAAATAATATAATTGAGATATTGTATGTGACACACTTTATATTATATATCATGGTTGAAACGGTAAAGATATGATGAAATTAGCATAGATTTCAGTGGCCCCACATCTTTTTTAATGGCTTTCAAAGAGGGTTGTTGGTCTTGTTTGGTTTTTTATCAAAATGAACTTTGCTTGTTTTATTTTTCTTCATAATTAATTTTAATTGTGATGATTAAATGATTTTTTTTTTTAATTTTATGCCGCCTGAACAAAATGGTTTAATTCAATGCACAACTAATCCTTTAGTTGTTACTGTCGGAATCACAAGCTAGTCGTGAATGAAGAAGAAACCTCACCAATATATATTACATTACTAGAAAAAAACACAAAGAACAAAAAATAAAGACAACAATTTTTTTTCCCTTTTTTGTTTGACTTTAGCTTTTCAAGAATATAATTCCTCAAGTTTTATTTGACGCTTATATATATAATACTATAAATTTAGGGGAATACAAGTATGCTCTCGTATATAAATAAAGATGAATTAACAAACTCATTAATAGTATACTTCATCTCATATATAAGTATCTAATAAATATTAATTTAAATATAGGTGCATATTTAATTAAAAATTTCTCTTAAAACATTATAATTATGCATGCAAAAATATGAATTGATGGGCATGAAGATACGTACGTAGCATGCAAATACAAATAAAGTGGAAGTTTTGGATGATGCATTGGGTGGAAACCCATTTCAGCAAGCAAATCAGTTGTTTGATAGACACTTGAAAAATAATAATTGATTTTTAATTATTGCCGTATTCATTAATTAATAAAAGATTTTGTCTGTGACGACATTACAATCTCCATTTAAATAAAATTAATTAACTAAACCTGATAGCGATAGTGTATTGTTGGGGGTGGAGGGGCTACTCCATCCGACAAGGAACCTTAGTAGAAGAAGCAATATATATATATATATATATATATATATATATATATATTTTATTCTTTTTATTTTATTTTATTCTTTTATCTTGAAACCAGAGTATTATAGCGTTTACCAGACTTAAGGGTTAGTTAGGGTGATTTTTAACATATATATATACCTCTCTTTGATTTTTAAGTGAATTTATATAGAAATTCATAAATAAGAGCAAATAAAAAAAAAGAGTGAAACAATATAATAAATAGCAGCCTCGCTCACATGCATGTCACCTGAATTCCGGATTATTTAGAGTCATGATTAAATTAATGGGGTTTTTGGAAAATCTCAAAATTTATAATTTGTGTTATTTATTCCCTCTTTGTCTTGGTGATGTTACACGTGCAAGGTATATATGATGGGATATATATGGGTGAACTCATCTCTGCATAATGCATATAGACAGTACTTACCTAGAAAGCATGGGTGGCATTAAATTTTATATTCCTGTGCAATAGTTTACAAGAATAAATGATAAATAAATCATTTTTCTTTGTTTTTTTTTTGGAAGATTAGATTTAGAATTTGTTGGTGAGATGAACTCACGAACTTTCGACTATGAATTTACCCATTATTCCATCAACTAGAACATGTCATTTCTTATTTTATTTTTTGTTAACGAAAACAAATCAGTAATTATATTATTGTCCAGCTAATTAATAACAGTTGGTGTAATTACTTACAAACAATATAATATAGGAGAATCTAGCTATCGACACTATATGAAAATCTTGCGCGATGAATTTGATTTATAAAGTGTTTATAACTAATGACATCGATCTCAATCCATAAACTACGCAACCCCAATGAAAAATGTGGTTTCCCTTTTTCATTTTTTTTGTTTGGTGGGGGTGGGAGGAATATGCCACCACTACTACAAGTGCTTGGGTATTTCCCCGGATGAAATCCTCTATTCCAAATTTGGTGTTTTAATCCGTATTTCACGATCAAATTTATGAAGTCTTCTTCCATTTTTTTATCAATTTTAATTTATTATGTTTTAGTTTAATTTTATGATTGCTTTTAGGGCTCACCCCATCCAATTAGAGTTTATAATCATTTTTTAGTATTTAATTGTCAAAAAAAGATTATTATGGTTGATTATTTTAAAAACATGATTTATAATTTTTAAAAATTCAATCTTTTGTTGATAGACGTGACTAGGTTGATTATGTAATAATTAGTTTTTATTTTTATAATATTTATTATTAAACTTGCTAAATCGATCGTGAAATACAGATTGGAGCACCAAATCTGGAATAGAGAATCTCATGCCTTATTTCCCACGTACTTCTATGGAATAGACTAATAGCTCATGAACTATATGTAGACAAATCAAACATTTTGGAAAAAAAATTGAAGGGTGCTTTTTCAATTTCAAATTAGTACTCATAAAAAATGAAATATATATATATGTATGTGTGTGTATATATATATATATATATATATATATATATATCGTACTTTTAATTAATTCAATACGAGCGGTGGGCTCCGGCTTCTGCACTTCAAATTTTAAATGTCATTTATTTTATTTTATTTATCATATCTAAGTCTAAAACATCTCAACTTAAACTCTTACTTTGTTTAATGCTTTTCTTTCTTACGGGGGTCCAGTTTGTAATTATGATTCATTGTAGATCTGTTGTTAATTAGTAATACAATAAAATCTCCATATGAGAATACTCTATATAATAATAACCTCCTTATAGTAATAAAAAATGATTGTCCCAACTCGGAATCAGTTATAAATAAGAATAATATCTACATTGTAATATTTCAGTGTTTTTTTACGACCATCCTTAAGAAATTTATCTCCATATAGCAATAAAATGATATTAAATTTCAAATATATTTAAATATCTATATAAAATATCTAGAACTATTTAACTACATATGTTACATTAAACTTAAGATTGTATGAAATATTTATCTAAAGTTGACTATGACAATGCTTTAATTTTTTGGATTAATACCACATCCTTTAACTTGCGCGTTCGAAGTAACTCGTCAACACAATCACCTTCTTGTTGAATCCAAACATTTCCAGCTTGTCCAACGTGCTTTGAAATTCTTGACATGAGACTTTTTCTATTTCTACACTATCATCCTCTGGATTATGATCACCTTGTGCATCTCGCCTAATTTCTATATTGATTACTTCTACGGTTAAAACGCATTAATGAATCTTATATACCTCTTATATTCATGTGTTTTAAAATATGAAGGGATAATTTCAAGTGTTGTATAATATATATTAATTTTCTTTTGAAAATACTTTTTACATGTATACTTTATATAAAAATAACCCCCTACAGTAATATTTTTCTTTGGTCCTAACGATATTATAATAGTATAGAGGTTTTACTGTACATTAAAATCAAAATTTGAGTTTTTTAAGTTAACATTATATTTACATTGACACTTGAATTTTTTTTTTTAATGTTAAATTATTTTATTTTTGTGGCTATTATGATTTTTTTTCTGTATATAACATTTTTTTAATTGTTATTAGAATATTAATGCTAATACTTTTAATAAACATTCTCATTCTTATTAATTGTTAGCTTAAAGCTTCAAACTACTATTATTTGTAAGTGATTTATTTATTTAGTTTTTGAGGTACATGCTTTAATGTCTGGGTAGTTATACTAAATTATTAAAGATATTTCATTTATTTGATTGGAATCATTTAGACATGTTATGGAAACAAATTGTGCCATGCACAATTATTTCTATTTTTCTTACAAAATTATAGTTGATTGTAAAATATTTATAGCTCTTGCATAATTTCTAGCTTAAGCTAGACTCCTTGGTCATTATATTTTTAATTTTGTTTCATTAATTCAAATTAGATAAATGAATCGATCGATTTTATAAGAAAATATCCCCTAATGTAGGTACTTTATTTTCACCAGTTAATGAACCTACACAATATTATGATCGTACTAAAAATAATATTAATATATTTATTTCTAATTGCATTTTTTTCAAGTTCTACTTGTAACCTTTTTAAAATTTTATTCATTAAGCCCATTTGAAAAATATTTATGACTCCGTACCAGAATAACCTAGCTAGCTAGAAAGTGTCACGACCTTTATTAACTACGAACCTAATTCATCATTCTACAACTAGATTACTCCAAAAGTTGTTCTGGTCATTAATTTCTCTCTCTCTCTCTCTCTCTCTCTCTCTCTCTCTCTCTCTCTCTCTTTTTTTTTTTTTTTTTTGGGGGGTGATGGATTAGATCGACCCTGAGGTTACTTTTAGAAATCATGGAAAAGTTTTTGTATTGTGAAAAATGCTTAACTAACTTACGGACTTTCGTGAACTAATTAGGAGTGAAAAACAAGCTAAAGCTAAAGCTAAAAGCAGGTAACATTTTTATCTTATTCTATTTTGTTTTGATGAGGTTTTTATTACAATTATTTGAATATTTTGGAGGACAAACTTGTGCCGACAGCAATTTTACGTAAGATTTGGTTATCGCGTATGCTTTAAGAAAGATGCATTTTTAGCATCAAATGAGTTAATTTTACTTAGTAATTAATCTCAATAACTTATTCATTCTATTTCAAGCATTTATTCAATTCGTGCTTAATTAATTAATTCTCAAAACGCTTCCCCAATTGGCTTTAATTAATATAATTAGTGTGGCTTTAATTTTAATCTTAACTGCAAGCTTAAGCTTGTCCATCTTGTCAATGAAGAAAATAATAATATAAATAGTCTTGAATAATTATAGGTCATTAATTAATTCCAAATTAATTTATTTATTGTTCCTTTTTCTGGTGGTGAAAATTGTGACATATATGGAGAGGAAACCCCAGTGGTAAACATACACGTCATAGCTAGTTGACTAAATTGAGGCTTTGATATTGAAACTTTAAAATCTAGTTTAGGTTTGAAAGAAGCAGATGATGAACTAAGATTTGGACTTTCGATATTTATGCCAGACCCTAGCTACCTATTTAATTTGTTTTAAATTTTGTGTTGTCCATTTTAAAGTTAATTAATTAGTATATTTCATGATTTTGTATTTTATCTTGTTAATATATATAAGTTTGTACAGTCTAATATAATGACCTTATTACAACGATGATGATTATTATATATTATTGCAAAAAATAAAATAAAAAAAATTGCAAGAGTACATTTGAAAATGTCATAATATATAGCTAGGTAAATTTAATGGCCAATATATATATATATATAATACAAAATAAAATATAATTAACTTTAAATGGAGAAAATTTAAAACAAAATAGGGATGGCATAAAACAATAACGGTAACTTATTTAATGTAATGACTGATGTAAATTATTATTATTATTTTTGTGACTCGTGTAACATTTACAACAATAAATGTTCACGAAAGTATACCAGACTATTTATATATGTGACATAAATAACATTCCTCTTGTGAAAATTGGCACAGTGAATTAAGAAGGTTCTGTTCCCTAAAGAAAGGCGGCAAACTATTTATATATGTCACATAAATAGTTCACCTCAACATATGTAGTAAACATTTGGATATTACCCTACTTAAACCTAGCTAGAAATTCTGTTACGTACCGTAAAACTTCAAATATTTTTCCACATTAATTAATTAATTGCTGAGATCTATTTCTGTACCTATTTGCTACCGGTTGACGTTACTGTTAAGAATATACCATTCATATAATTATGTCACAAGATGCTTAACATATATAATTGTATCACAATTCACATGCTCATATTTCTTATTGTTTTTGCTTTATAATTAACTAAAAATAACGTGAAACAATAGTGTCAGCATGAACTTATAAACATATATGCAAAATAGCAAAATATTATAATGAGGAATCGGTGGCTCATTATACTATATGCCTCTCAATAAAACAATAATTGTATCAAAGGGAGAGGTTTTAATTTAGTGTTGCAGCATCAAACACTTTCAAAACTAGAAATTTACAGTTATAGAAAATTAAAGAAAGAGAGAGTTAAGAAAGAGATAACTTGCTAGAATAAAGGAAAGAAATAGACAATTCAAGTTTTTAGCGTAAGAGTGGCTCAAAAATTGGGGAAATATCATTTTATAATATCCTATCATTTGATATTTTCATGAATATAATATTCCATCATTTGATTAATTACGATTTACAAATTAGCACCCATCATTTTACTTTTTTCGAATTTTAAGTCAATCCTAGCATGTTGACTACTGAATTAGCCGGAAACACGTGTAGATTTTCCATGTCAATTAAACGCGTTTCCGACTATTTCAGTTAGCAATGATTGATCTAAAATTTCACCTGATGTTAGACAAAAATAAATAAGAATGAAACGATAAGTACTAATTTGTAATTAAGCTAACGATGATATATATTTGAAATATATCAAAACGATATGATATAATTAAATGAGCACTTTTTTCTTTCTCATGTAGAATGAATGACTAATTAAAAAACCATACTTCCACTTAATTAAATGAACATGATTAAGAAAAAATAAATGTAACACGTACATATGTAATATATTCAGTGTGTGTTGAAAGGTGGTGAAAATAATAATAGAAAGTTTGCTGCACCAACTGCTTCTCTAACCATTCATCTCTCTCTCTCTCTCTCTCTCTCTCTCTCTCTCTCTCTCTCTCTCTCTCTCTCTCTGTGGTCAAATTATACAAATGGAAAGATCAGGTCACCATCTCTTAATGTCACCATCTTAGTGTGTGCTTTTCACTTCTCTGGAGAAGCAAAGTTTTTCGATGATATCTAGACTATATATGTAAGAGGCATCACACACACACACACACACATATATGTATATATGGAGAGAGAGAGAGAGAGAGAGAGAGAGAGAGAGAGAGAGAGAGAGAGAGAGAGAGAGAGAGAGAGAGAGAGAGAGAGAGAGAGAGTTATATATACGGGGAATGGGGATTAAGAGGATGCATAATTAATCGAATATTCAGATGTATGGTATTTCATTTGTCATGATCTTGTTAAATAGCTTGTTGTATTCATGACTGAATTTTGTAAAACTACTGACTTGAATTAATCGAGAAATGAATGAAAGATTATTCATGAGAGGAATCAAAATATCTAGCAAGACTCAAAATTTGAGAACACACACACACACACACACACATGTTGTAAATTGACTAAATATACAGTAGCTAAAAAGCAGTCGTTTAGAATTAATAATACCACTTAATACTTAATTAAATCAACTTGCATGATTTAAAAAATGATATATACCTTCCGTTATACACTTGTTTTTTTTTTCTTATATGTTAAAACTGATTTTAATGAATTATAATTGTACTAAATAAAGGGGCGGGGGAAATAATTAACTATCAGAAATAAACCTAGCTAGGGACATGAGATTATATATACGCTCTACGTATGTGTGTGTATACAATTACAAACTATATAAATATATATGAATTTATGGTTTTGGCCGTGCATTAATATATAATTTGATAAAACGTGACGTTTATTTATAAAAAAGAAGTGCCATGCAAAATATGCAATCAATGACGACGACGGCGATTGCGTGAATGGGGAGTGTTGTTCAGACCAGATGGCGGCCGCCACCTGTTCCTCATATTGACTTTCCTACTTTCAACTTTTTCTACTACTCTACTATTTTTTTCATGCTGATTTTGAAAGGACATAAATTCCCATTTTTGCCCCTCATCCCTTTTTTTCTATCATTTTTTTAAAACCTAAGTTTAGATTTAGCGTAGCGGTTTGATCATCCATGCATAACGTAACGGTACGAACATGAATTGGGATTTGATATTGCTCACATTTACGCATATATATATATATATATTATATGTATTGTTATAGTAATTTTCACAATATTGTGATATATATAGGGTAATCTCGTATGGATCAGATTTTCTATTCCACACATTTGGTAATCAAACGCGTGTTCCACAATTGAATTTATGAATTTCTCTTCTATTTTTTTTTTATCAATTTTAATTTATTGTGTTTTAATTTAATTTTATATACTTATTAATTATGATTGATTATGCTCAATTAAGATTTATATTTATTTTTTAGTGTTTAATTTTCAAATAATTGATTATTATGGTTGATTATTTTATAAATATATGATTTATAATTTTTTAAATTTTAAACTTTTGTTAATAAAAATGACCGGGTCAATTATACTATAATTAATTTTTATTTTGTAAAATTTATTATGAAACTTGTATTTTTTTTATTAGAGCACGAGTTAAAACATCAAATATGAAATAGAGTATCTCATCCAAAATCCGAATCTCATGAGTGGAAAGAATCATGTGCGGGCCTCCTATTACACTTAAGCTATGTAAGCTATGTCCCATATCATTGGACAACATGCAATAAGAGGACAAAAAAGGGGGAACTTGTATTAATATATATATGTGTGTGTATATATATAGTGAGGCTCCAGTAGTTATTTGGTAGGTTTGGAGGAGGCAATGAAATAAATCAATTAGTTGAGAGAGAGAGAGAGAGAGAGAATATGGGAAGATCTCCCATGAGTGATGAGAGTGGTGTGAAGAAAGGCCCGTGGACTCCTGAAGAAGACGATAAACTCACCAAATACATTCACAAACACGGCCACGGCAGCTGGAGAGCCCTCCCAAGACTTGCTGGTACACACACACACACACACACATATATATATATATATATTTCCCATATATATATCGATCGTTTTTCAGTTAACTTCAATCATGTTTTATTCAATAAGCGTATATGCATCTATATATATATTGATGATTTTTGGTGTGGTTATGTATTGTTAATTTGAAGGGCTAAACAGATGCGGAAAGAGCTGCAGACTTCGTTGGACCAACTATCTAAGACCAGATATCAAGAGAGGAAAGTTCTCTCAAGATGAAGAGCAAACCATCCTCAACCTCCACGCCATTCTTGGCAACAAGTGAGTCAGACTTAAACTAATCAATTAATCTCTCTCTCTCTCTCTCTCTCTCTTTCTCTCTCTCTCTCTCTCTCTCTCATCATATATGCAATCTCTCTCAGGTGGTCTGCAATTGCAACACACCTCCCCGGGAGAACAGACAACGAGATAAAGAATTTCTGGAACACTCATTTGAAGAAGAAGCTAATACAGATGGGGTTCGACCCCATGACTCACCGCCCCAGAACGGACATCTTCGCCACTCTACCTCAACTCATCGCCCTCGCTAACCTCATCGACAACCCCGACCATGCCATGCGCCTCCAATCCGAAGCTGCTCAAATGGCTCGCCTCAATCAATGCTTGAACAATCTCCTTCTTCAACAAATCCCTAATTTCCACAACACTGACATCAACATCCCCATGCCTCTACCTCTCCCCTTCAACAATCTCGAACCTCCGCCGCCGTCCATGCCCATCTCCACCGCCCAGTTTCTACAGGACTCTATGCACTTCTTGCATCTGCCGGAGTTGCAGGCGCCATGCAGCGTTGATCAGATCAGTCCTCTCATCACCAAGGGAGTCATGGTTCAGGGTTCGGATTTTGGTGTTCTTAGCCAGGGGGAGAACTCGCCGGTCTCTTCCTCGCCCTGGCTGCACCAGAGTCTTTCTCCACCGCCTGCTCAGCCTCCGGTGACTGACACTTCCATTGCTAACGCTGTGGATGCCTGCAGCACGTCCAGCTACGGCGGCGCCGCTCAAATGTGGTCTGATCTGCTGGATGATCCTATTTTCCATGATGTATAATACATATACAAACATAATATATCTATATCTATAACAGGCAAGAAGGTATGGGATTTTTTCCTTCTTTTTTATGTGAGTTTTTTTCTTCATCTTTTTTTTTTGTGTATGTTTTTCTGTTTTTTTTTTCGTTTCTTTTTGTAAATAGAAAAAAGAATTAACAATATCTTATGTGTATACTATAAACATTGATTTCCATGGAATATATATATACACGGACACCTTCTGTATTGGAAGTATGATTGTCTTATTTCTATTACTAATCTTTTAATATTTTATTTACATTTTTTTTTGGAGGAAAATTTTCTTATGTTTTGTCTGAAAATTACTAATTTTGTATCTGGAGCAATCTACGATAGAGTATTCATTTGCATGAAATATGGTAAGTTTTCTCAGACAACGGTGGTCTAGATCATAATTCCAAAAAGTTGAATGGTTTTAATTAAATTAAAGAAAATCGAAAAATAATAATTGAGATCATGAAAAAGTCGATGAAACGATAGAGTTCGGATACAGCAACAAATAGACGTTCCTCCCCTTTGTAACTTTATGTAAATCACATTTGTCAAGAATAAATTTTTCAGTATATATATTAATTTCTCATGCAAAACTGATGCACAGCTCGCCAAATTAAAACAGAATTCTATATATATTAATGTAATGTATTTTGTTTATAGGCAACTCATTTGTGTAATGCATTTTATTTTATTTTTTGAGTTGGAGAGATGAATTTCGAATCCGATCGAATTGTGAGACGGGAATGTGAATTTATAGTATCAGAGGAAATGTATTACTGTAAATTAAGGCCTAGCTCGTTTATTTTATTTCTGTTACGAATAGAATACTAGTATGAATTTGCTTAACTTAAACATTGAACTAGCTAGATATAGGTATTAATCAGATTGTTTAATATATGTAGAATTAAATAATGAATAAACTGAGAGTTTGGGGGGTGGGGGTAGATTGACTAGAGCATTAATGTCAAAAGAAGGTGAGGCTGAGGCAGAAGGATTCGCAATGATAAGAGGGGGGCCCAAGTAGTTAGGAAACAATAAGTTTAAGAATTCATTAATATATTACATAATCAAATCATTGGTCATGTTCGTCAATCATTTTAATTTAAGCCCCGTGGGAATAAATAATATATATATATATATATATATAGAGGGTGGTTATAATGTAAATATTAATCATAGTGTGAGAAATATGGACTCATCTTACATCATATAATTATAAAAATCAAAGGCTCAAATTTGCTTAAAATGACAGTGGCAATTCTGTAATATTTGATAAGTTTTTTTTTTGGTCGGTACATTAAAGTAATTCGGTAATGTTTATTAAAAAGGAACTGAGTAGTTGATAACATAATCATTATGCTAATGAAGGATTACCATCGCGCTAACGAAGGATTATCGTAATGTTAATGAAATTTTCTCATATTATTAACGAAAAATAAAATTTAAAAAGTAATTATAAACCACAATTGGATGGAATAAGCCGCAATTCAAATTTAATATAATAAACTCCAATAATTTTAAAAAAAATGGGAAATTAAATTCTAAAAAATAATTATAAACCTTAATTGGATGAAATAAATCATATAATAACAATATAAATGTATTATATGAGTAGGGATGAAAATATGTCAGACTACTCGACAGGGTCTTATAATCCAGCCTACATTAAGCCTGACCTATTTAGTAAATAGGCCACAGTGAGACCATTTACGAAGCCTCTTCACATAAATAGGTCAAACATAGGCCTTTAAAAAGTTCATCAAGCTTAATTAATAGGCCGGTCTATTTATTAAATTAATAAAAAATAAACATTTTTTTTATAAAATTTATTAATATAATTTGTTAGTTAAATAATTAGTTTAATAAATATTATATTTAAATTTTAACAAGAATAAATATTTATAGTTATAAATCATTAATTTGATTTGTTGCTTGAAATTTTTTTAGAAAAAAATAAATTATACTCCCTCCGTCCCAAAATTATAGTCCCTTATTCTTTTTTTGGATGTCCCAAAATTATAGTCCCTTACTATATTTAAACTAAAATACAATGTTATTTGACACATATAACCTTATTCAATTTATCCTATTAAATTAGAATTAATAATATGGTCAACATGGAATTGTGTGAAATGAGTAAAGTATTCATTTAATCTTAACATTCACCAATGTAAATTAAATGATGGAATGTATATATACAAAAATAAGAGTCAAACAATTCATTAACATATTAAATAACTAGTGGAAATGGTTATTATCATAATTAGGGGTAGAATAGGAATTATATACAACATTAAATATGATTTCTTAATCTGTGTAAATTATCAAAAATGCTATAATTCTGGGACGGAGGGAGTATATATATATATATATAATTTATTTCTAACATGCTTAAACAAACTTTTAAAATGCTCAAGGCTTGACTCCTTTAGTTAAATAGGTCAGGTCTAAACCTACGTAAAAATACTAAATAGATAAATAGGCTAGACCCAAACCTGTCTTTACTAAGATAGATTTGGGCTTTCGAAGCCAAAGCCTGACTCGGCCTAGCCCACTTTCATCTGTATATGTGAACATTATGATATTACTTTGTTAGCACTATATATAAACTATGTTAGTGTATAGTATTGCGGTATAAACCCTCATTGGATGGAATAAAAAAATGAAGATTAAATCATAAAAAATAATTATAAATCCTAATTGGATGGAATGAACCATAATTGACACATAATAACAAAATAAGTACATGCACTACGCTAATATTATGATCATGTTTCGTTAGCACAATGAATAATACAATATGTCAACATAACAAATGATTCGTTAGCATCATTATCATAATGTTGATGAAGCACCATTAAAAACTAACAAAAATATTTTCACCATGTATACGAATACAAATATATATTTTATATTTTTCATCCATATTTATTCGCGAATAAATATATCCATCACTATAATCTTGAATAAAAGAGCACCATGTTGAAACTATTTATAGAATACAGCAGTGAGTAAATAACAAAGAGTGACGTGACGTATCTATGTTGCCGTGTGTGTGTGTAGTGTTATTAATTAATTTATTATTGTAAGAGGGGAAAACTGTCTATTGAATTACAACCCATAGTTTAGTAGTGAAAATAAAATAACTAGCTAGGGCAGAGTAAAGGTCCGTTGGACCCATAATAAAAATATTTAACTTAATATTCACATAAGCAATTCAATCATGTACATATAATTTATCTAGTGAGGTCATATATGAAATGTGTGTGTAGATATATACACATATATATATATATATAATCATATAATTATACTTCATTAATTAACTGAAATTGATAGGTAAAATATTGTTCAAAAGGGCAGGTGGTGATCTGTATCACTGTGTGTGTTTTGGCTATTAAAATTGAAAAGGAAGGATGCATCTAGAATTTTCTCTAGTCGAGAATAAAGAAGTACTAATTTTGACCATGGCATATTAATTATAAAATACTTGCTTGCTAGATAATATGGTATAAGGTTGAATATATTTGACATGAGATGCATTATATTAAAGAATTGAAATATCGTGAAATATCATGGATTTTGACATTGCGATACGAATATGGAGGGGAATATCTTTTTTTTTTTTTCGGGTATCAGCGAAATATCGCAATAAATCGCAATATATCGCTATTTTTTTTCATATTTCTATAGTATATTTTGATTTTTATTTAATACTATATATTTTTGTGGTTTTTTAGGTCTTCAACATAATTATTTGAGTTGCATTATTCTTTACTTTACAAAAACACTCATATTGCAAAAAATTATAAGAGAACGAAGCTCGGAAAACCAACGAATGTCTTAGAAAGAAAAGTGAGATGCACCAGCTTTATTTTTTTCATTTTTTCAGTGATTTGGCCATGGTTGGTAATAAGGGAAATCCTGACCCAAAAAATAGCTACTATGGCTCGTGATTATGGCATTGATGTGAATCAAGTATTACAACAAGAAGTGGGTAATACTTCTTATGATTAAAAAACAGATAGTTCAGCAGAGGATGCGGGAAATAGTGATGGAGGAAATGATGAAAGTGGTGGAAATGGTGGGAACAATCAATACGATTATGGTTCAAGTCATACATTATTGAGTCCATTTAGTTGTGAGGTCGACTTCATTCATTCAACACAAGATATGGACCACATGAATAGAGCTGGAGGTCCTGGAATAGGTGTAATAGAAAAGGAATACATAGGAAGACGTGCATAGACTCTAGAAGAAAGTTCAAGCACTCATGTTGAATCACTTTCAACCAATCTTAATTTTATGAATATGAGTAACATTGATCATAGTGATATGTCCCAAGATTCATATGCTTCTTACACATATGGAAAATTCACAATTTGATTGGACTATTCAAAATGTGTATGAAGGTCAAAATGTACATCAACAAAATAATTGGGTCAGTAAACATTATCCAATCCATGGTGAAGTTGTTGGAAGAAATCAAGAAACATATCAAGCACATGTACATAATTACTCTAATTTGATGGGTTGATACCAATATTGTTTGGAACAAAATGACATTACATCTACTATATTTGAACCTCATAGATCCTCATTTTGGTATTAATTGTACTTTATAATGTTTATTTAGTTATTTTATATTGTATTATGTAAAATTTTGTCAAATGTATTGTCTCAGACAATATTTATATAATGTATTATTCATACGTTTGCTTTCAAAATACAATTCTATCAAAATTTTGAGTAGAATATGTGCATAATATTATGTTATAATAGTTCATAAAATTTCTTGCTAAATTTCCAAGAGTTTAATATAGTTTTTGTCATTTTTTTTTTCAATTTTCTGTGATATCGATATATCCATAAAATTAAAGTTGCGATATATGATGCGATAGCGATATTTTCATCACTGGTTATACCGTATAAGATATCAATATCATGCTTGTTTTGGTGTATTAAAATATATGTATTAATAATATATAGTTTTCTTAGATGTATTAGATTCTATATAAAATAATTTCAATGCCTAAAATATTCTTTAATTAGTTATCATACACGTGTGAATATTCTATAATAAGATTTTTAATTAATATCTGCAAATTTATTTTAGTCTGTAATTTTTAATAATTAAGTATGGTATTATATATCTCACTTGGAAGGTATGATATGTTATATCATATAAATAGTTAACATATATCGGATCCTTGCATAATCATGATCTTTATTATTACTAGCACACATAGTATTATGGTGTTATATGTATCTATCACACCCTTATACTACTTAGCAAACAAACCCAAAATGTATTTATTAATATATATATATATATATATATATATATGGAAATGATCAAATGAGAACCCTTCCCCCAGGCGGGAACTAAAAACCAATCCTAGCCCTTCTTTGACTTAATCTGGATGGTCCAGATTAATCAGATTTAAGTGGATGGACCCAATCCACTTGGTCAATAATTTAGGCTTATGAACCCAATCCACCTAACGTTGAAGGAACCTAGGTCGGGATTTAGAATCTCCTTTCGGTCTCATCTAAAACCTAGCAATGTTTAAGTAGTGATCAATTGCTTCAACATGATAATCACAATTCCAACAATAACAGCCAAGCATAACAAGCATAGATCAAAACCAAATCGATCCTCTATCCCCTAATAGAGAGATTAGCCCATAACCATGCTCAAAACAACATAAATATCATAGGAGTTCATCTTCTCATAATCAAATGAAAATAACATTCACTTCTACAATATTCAATATTCGCAAGAGTTTGGGACAAACCCCCACAAATCAAAGTTAAAGAAAGAAAATACCAAAAGAGAATTCTTCTTCGACCCTAGCTTGATTGCCTCTTGTCTTTCCCTTCTCCTCTTCTCTTGAATGGTGATGGTGATGGTGAAAATGGTGTAGAAAATGGTGAAGGTGGTGGTGGTGAGTAGAGAGAAAAATGGAGAGAAAAGATGGAGAATGAAGAAGATGAAGTGTTGTGTGTGTGTGTGAATGAAGGAATTAGAGTGATGATGATTGATATCCCCCAAAATCAATTAAGGATATCCAAGAGAGAGAGAGAGAGAGAGATAGAAAGATCGAGTGGGAGAGAGTTGAGAGGAGAGAGAAAAGGTGATGAGATGGTGATGGTAAGGGAGCATTAAATGAGGGGGATTTGGGGGAGATTTGATGGGGATTTTGGGAGACAAAAAATTCAAAAGCAAACTTAGGGGAAATTAATCCCTATTCCCCTATAACATAGATGGCCAAGAAGTCTTCTTTTAAATAAACAAAATAAATCCAGCTGTGCAATGAGGAAGAAAAAAATAGGAGTGAGATTGCATAAAGTGGGGGAGGAAAAACTGATCGGGAGGAGAAGGAAGGAGCACCCCGCGCGACTGTGCAAGGGTGCGCGCCCGCGGGGGCGGGCGAGATGGGAGTACGCGCTCGCGCAAGTCTCTCTGCCAAGAGCATGGCCGCGCGGTCGTGGTGATGGTGCGGCCGTGCCGTGCTTTCTGCTCCGTGTTCCAATTTTTGAGTGCAATTCGATTCCTCGAGTGCAGTCCGATTCTCACTTTTCCTCATCAGTTTGATCCTTTCTTTGACTCGACTACCAGTCGGGTTCATTACTTCGAGCTCAATTCCCAAACTTCCAACTTGTCACCTAAATGCCTGCTTTTATAATCAAAAGCTCAAGTTCTTGCACAACTTGGCATGATCCACCATTAGGCTAATAAGTTAACATAAACACACAAAATCAATACATAACAAAATAAAATACTAGAAAATAATTTACTAAATATTGCAAAATTCCTACAATAAAACAACACAATTAGACACTAAACAACTCCCCCATACTTAGCCTTTTGCTTGTCCTCAAGCAAACAAGTAATTAAAAACATGAAGCAAGAAGGAAAAATTTGCAAGGTAATCATGCTATTTGATCAAGTTTCATGGTTCCCACTAAAGCATTTATCATCAAAGAAAGAGAGCATAATTATCCAATCAAGTTAGTTGCTTGCCCTCTCAAGACTAAGAAAAACACATTAGACTCGATTCATTTCAAATTAATTCCCCACGAATCACTTCCACATTTAAACAAAATTTCAACAACATTAGGGATTGCAAACAAAGGACAAGGATTACTAGGCATAATCATTGAGCTTACCCGAGCTTTCTAATGTGATTTAGCATACTCATCATGCAAAATGTTGACAGAAATGACACAAATGAGAGGAGTAGAATCCAGAATGCAATCCCATTTATTTAAACACAATAGAGGTGTAGATCAAAATTCACAAGGTTAAATCCATAGGGAGAAATTCCCCAGTGTCCTTGTGTTCCCATACTCATAGTTGAATTTTATCAACTAGAGAAGTAGATATCCTTATTGCCCCCTTTTCTTTTATTTTCCCCTTTTTTTTATATCATAAATACAAGGATAAATGATTAAGGAGATAATTCTTCGTGAAAAGAAGCTAAACATGCTTCCTAATCCTTCAAAGACAAGACTCCTCAACAAAAATCATCAAGTTATGATCAACATTCAAGGACGATTAATGCTTAAGAGTGAAACCACGATAACAATTCATTCATCATGATCAACTTGAAAATAATTCCTTGAAGATTCATATCCAAAATTTTCAAGTTGACAGATGGACAAAAACATAATGCTAAGTGGGAGAATTACAATATACGCAACATAATAAAAATAATAAAATCCAAATCAAGTGCAACAAAGATTACCAAAATAAAATCCAACAAAACAAAAATCCAACAACAACTAGAATTAAAACATAGTTACGACATCAAGCTAAACAATAAAACATGAAACGGATCACTAACAACTCCCCCACACTTAAATCATGCATTATCCTCAATGTATGAAAAACAATGTGCGATAAAAGTAAAAGGGAAGAGAGAACAACATAATTTTTTAGAAGCCCGGCACTGGCGTCGGTTCCTATAAAACAAAACTACAAAACACGCAACAAAGCACGAACATACTAAAAGGAAAAGATTTTAACAACACACGAACACAGAAATACATAAAATAAGAACACTAAACACAAAACACTTCACTGCTCTGGTGGATCAAAAGGTGGCGGAGGAGGCTGCGGGTAGGGGTAGGAGAGCGTCCAATTGCCGCCATCCGCTCATCGTGACTATGAAGGCGGCTGTTGACCTCTTGCCTAAAACCCCCAAGATCATGGTGAAGGGATCCTAAGTCTTGGCAAAACTCGCTCATGGAAGCATCAAAGCGCTCTTAGAATTGCCCCATTGTGTTGTTGAAATCCTGTCGGTACTATCCCATCGAGGATACGAAATGTTGCTGAAACTGCACCATGGAGTTGACTATGGTCTGCTCGATATTTTTCTGGAACTGACCCATAGAAGTGTCATAATGCTCCTAAAAGGACCGCCAATCGGGATTCAGCATTTGGTATCCGTCATGTAGGGGCTATTGGTAGTGGTGCTGCTCCTCCTCTTCTTCTTGTTCTCCCCCGCCTTGCTCCTCTCCTTCTTCAGCTTCCTCATTGCCCGCTTCATCAGGCTCATCTGATAGACCATGCTATGGTGCAGATGAGATGCCAACTCCTTTAGTAAGTTGCATGGTGCCCTGCTGTGCGAGCCTCAACTTCTTAACACAATTTCTTTTGGCGTGAGGTCTCACCTGGTGCTCATCATAAATAATCTGAGCTCGTTTGAGCTCATCCTTGTCGATGTTGTACTGATCAATTCTAGTTTGGCCATTTGGCGCCGGACCATTTTCTTCAAGCACCCCAAGTTATACTGCCAATGCTGAGGTGAAGAAATAGAAAGAAGGGTGTTGGACGTCTCGTTGAAGCATGCCCTTGATAGCCGACCAAATGAAGGTAGAGGGGCAAACTTTCTTCTTTTTCTTGGCACACCACAAAAGATGGACCTCCGTTGAATTCACTTTGTTGGCCTGCTCCTTTCCACTAATATTGTAGGCCAAGAATTTGTGCACCATTGATAGTGCGGGGGTCATGGATGTACTTGCTTGACGTCCCCTTGGGGTCCCAATTGTGAAAACCCGAGATTTCATACCAAGCTTTTGCAACATTGAAGTCCGATGGCCGTTCTTTTATCCCCTTGGTTGGAAAACTAAAATAATCTTTCATGTTGGGCAATGTGACCTCATATCATTGCTCCAACATCCTAAAATGAATCCGCTTTTTCTCACTCTCATCATATTCAAAAAGATACCAAAAATTCAAAACTTAAATGATCATAAGCTTCGAATTTCATTTTTGCAAATTGTTCCAAGCTCAAAGCTTTGAGATATTTGATAAATTTTTCTTCAATCCCCAAAGATTGCATCAACCTCCAATCAATATAGCATGGAAAAGTAATTTTAAATTTTTAGAAGGTCGTGAAACGCTTATCTTCTTCGGGGGAAATGAGAAGGAAAGGGGGCTCCAAATTGGTGTGCATAGTTAGTCACTTCCCGTGTTGAGCTGGAGCCGGCTTCACCTCGTGGAAGAGAGAGGGATTTTTAGTTTTGGGTGCCATGTCTTGGGAGCTTGAGGTGTGAAATGTAGAATTGCAGCAAGGGGAAGGGCGCGGCGGCGCTACTGTGCGCGGAGGGTGCTACTGTGCGCGGTGGTAGATGGTGTGGGTTGGAGGAAGTTGTGAATTTGTTCTGGAGCTGAGAGAGGCGAAAGCGGTGCAATTTTGAAGTGTGAATTAGGCTTGATTGAGGGCCCCTTTTATAGGAATAAGGGGCGCGGCCGCGGGCTTGTGCGCGCCCGCGGGGTGGCTGTGGTGAGGAAGGGGCGCACTCATGTATAGGACTTCACCGAGGGTGTCACAATGTAGCCGCACGGAGGAGCGCGCTCGCACATCGAAGGAAAGGGCCATGCCCACGCACTCATGCGTGCTCGTGGGGGCTTCTTAGAGCCGCGCGGCTTCGCGCGCTCACGGAGAGGGCTGGGCTGAGGGATGGTGTGCGCGCCGGCGCCCTTAACTTGATCAATTGCCTCCCGCTTTTTTAGGTCGAGCATCCCCTATTTCACTCTGCCCTTGTTAATCAACAACCCCAAAATTTAACAACCCCAAAATTTGTAAAAACCCCAAAATTTAACAAAGTGCAAAAACAATTTATAAAAACAAAATAAAACATAGAATAATAAAATCATGGGTTGCCTCCCATGCAACGCTCATTTTAACGTCTCGAGCTAGACATGGTGTTCGGGGTAACTAGGTGGAATTATCGAGCTTGAAAACCTCGACATCAGCTTCTCGGGTCGTCCTTCAAAATATGGCTTGAATCGATGACCATTTACTTGGAATGTGGAGTTCGTTCCCGGATTTTTCAATGTTACCACTCCGTAAGGGAACACTTCTTCAATGAGGAATGGTCCACTCCACCGAGATTTGAGCTTTCCGGGAAAGAGTCTCAAACGGGTGTTGAAAAGGAGAACCTTCATGCCCGGAGTGAGCTCTTTTTTGATAATGCGTTTGTCGTAAAGCTTCTTCACTTTGTCTTTGTAGATCTTTGCATTATCGTATGCTTCATTCTTCAACTCATCGAGCTCGGTCAATTGAAAAGCTCGCTCCTTTCCTGCACAAGTTAGATCAAAATTCACCGCCTTAAGGGCCCAATAGGCCTTGTGCTCAATCTCAACTGGGAGATGACAAGCTTTTCCATACACAAGGTGGTAAGGGCTCATTCCTAAGATCGTCTTATAAGCCATCCGGTATGCCCAAAGAGCATCGTTTAGCTTTGTGGACTAATTCTTTCTCATCACATTCACGGTCTTCTTCAAAATATTTTGGATTTGTTTGTTGCTCGTCTCAACTTGATCGAAAGTTTGAGGGTGGTATGGTGTAACACCCCATATTTTCGGATAAGTTTAGAGGATTGTTAATGGTAATTAAATAGTTAAGGAAGAAGTTTAAAGAAGGTTTAAGTGAGGTCAGATGTCAGTCACGACTTTAGGGGTCAATTTTCGTGAAATCGTCTTTTCGGAAAATGTGATCTTAATTCTATTTTGGCCATTTGTGGTTTTGTTAGAAAGGTTTTAACTCAAGGAGTATGCTGGTATTTTTGGATTTTAATTCTAAAGTCATTTGAGTTCCCGGTGATGAAAAACGTATTTAAAGAGTAAATGAATAGTAACTTTTGCGTGCGTTTGTGTTTTGAGAAATTTATGAAATCCTCCTCATTGATCCGAGTCTAGTTTTGTCAGGCTCTTCTTATGGGAAATGACTCAAGAATTTCATTGGCATTCACGGATTTCCATTCTGAGGTCAATCGAACGCTCAGGAGTAAAATCTGTCAGTCTGAGTGAATAGTAAAAAGTAATTCTAAAAAGGGAATCTTTACTCATCTTTCTTCTGATGACCCCGTCTTCTTCACAAATCAAGTTAGTTCACTAGTATTCGAGCCAACGAGTCTCTCGGTATTTTTAAATTTCGTGTCTGAGGTCATTTGGACCTCGACATCGAATAAAGTAGCTTTTAACCGAACCCGGGGTAACTTTTGCAGTATTCTTGCACTGAAGTGGCTTCCCTTGGAAGCCAAAGCTTTTCCTATAAATACAAGGCCACCCCTCCATTCATTTTGCTCATTTCCAATTCATTCACTTCCAAGTTAAGAGAGTGAGAAAGCTTTGAGAGCCGAGAAAGTTCTGTCGAAGTAAAAAGCTTTCTTCGTAAGTGTTCTGCAAGACGACGAGCGGAGTGGCATGGAAGGGATGCGGTGAGGGAAGGTTCTAGGGGCGCCGTTGGGTTGTAGCAGGCGGCTCTGCTGCCGTTGCAACTCGACGAGATACCGAGCTAGCCACCTTCCTTCGACATACCTAACCCCGTCCATTCTTGTTCGTCGGCCTCGATTTCCATTTCTTTTCCGTCTTTCAATTCCGCGTTTACTTTCCGTTCTTCATGTTCTTCGTGTTCTTCATTATTATTCATTTACCTTCCATCAAAAGTTGTATTTCGATTCTTATTAAAGTTCCAAGTTAATAACGTTTACGTTATATTGCTTGCTTTATTCCTGTCGTTATGATTCTCGTTATTATTTCTTGTGATTAGTCTCATTTATTCCGTTTAAGTCCCATTCAAGTTATATTTAAAGATTTCATCGTTATTCTAAATGTTTAAAGAGGATTATCGTGTTTATGCCGTTATAATGCTGATTTCTTTTTAAGTTAAAACATGTTGTTTCATGTTAATTTAAATTATTAAAGCATGTTTTTAAAATTTTATAAGTGTTCTTCGTGCTCTTCGTGTTCGTCGAAGGAATCGACAAACACCGAAGAAACCTAGATGAAACGAAGTTGTCCAAAAATTAGGTGGAGGAGAGAGAAAGAGAGAGCCGCTGCCGCGGGGGGTGCGCCGCCGCGCCACACTCCCTCGGCCCAGCAGCCCCCCGCCGGCGCAAGGGTACGCCACGGCAGAGGGGGGTGCCCTCCGGCGCCCGTAAGCGCCGCAGCGGGGCCCCTCTCCCGTGTCGTCCAGTGCTGATTCTTCTGGCTATTTTCATACCCTCTTTTCGAGCTTTTCAAGTCATGTTTTTCCTGAGTTATTTCCAAGTTTAATTTAAGAAGATTTTCAAGCTATCTCCGAGTTATTTTGAGTACACTTCTTAAGTTGTTTTTCGTCTAGAACTCGAATAATCAAGGTGTGATTTCTCCAAGTAAATTCTTCTCGAATTCTATAAAATTGTCAAGTCGTGCAATCTGTATTTAAGTTTTAGATTAAGATCTCTGTGTTAGTTATTGCTATTTCTCGTCCTAGATGTGCGATTTCTTCGAAAGAGGTCGCTAAATCGATGATTCGACTTTTGTAGGAGGAAGTGAGCCCCGTGAAAATCCGGAGAAGGATCGTCAGCTTATTGCCTTACCTTCTATCTAGTAGTCGAGGTGGGTAAATCTATACTCATCTAAAGTTTGAGCTAATAAGCTTTAGAAACATATAGGGCAAATGAGATATCCAATAAAATATTTTTCTCTGCCTGATTGATCTCTGTACAAGGAAGGAAGGAAAGAAAGATATTATCTTTTAATTGAGCTCTCGAGCATGTTTAGAAATGCTAGAAATATTTAAGTATTGTTTATGCTTAGCATGAGAGTTTTGGAATTGTCTTTAGTTGCAATTCGTATTTATGTATGTTCATTTCCTTGTATTTAAATATTGATGCTTTGTTAAAGCTTGTATAGTTAAGGATTAAGGATTGCCTTGTTAGGGTAGTGTTAAATACCTTATAGGCCGAGATCATGCTATATTAAAGGATTAGCCCCTAGACTTGCTCTAGGATTGGTTTTGCTAGTAAGGTTAAGGAAGGAAGGAACTTAGCATTTCGCTTAAGCAGAAATCGAGCTCAGAACTTTTAAGTGAGTCACTGTTGAGATAATTTCCTCGCAAACTCATTTGGATATTTGAGGCAACCCCTCTTCTATCCTATGGCATGCCTAAGGGTGCAGTTGATATCAGGTTTGAGCCAAGATGGGCTTAAAAAGAAAAGAAAAGGTTTTACGGATATGGAGAGGGCTTTTGCGTTTTGCTCTCCATTTACTGTCAATTAATTATTGGATATCTTGAGGTTATTAAAGTGTTTTTGTTAAAACCCACTGAGTACATTAGTGCTCACGCCCTCATTTTCAAATGTTTTCAGGTTGAGATGCTGAGGATGATGGTGGCTGTAGATGTGGGTTGGCTGCCAAGATTGTTTTGCTATTATATAAGTTTCTTTTGAAATCCCATCATGTGTTCTGCTACTCCGATTCACTCCTTCTAATCCTGTTCAAGTTCTATTATGATTATCGAGATTCTATGAATATTTCCCCAGACATGGTTATCTATATATAAAGATGCATTATAAGTTTTATTCCTGATTTTCAAGTATATTTTCCTTTCACCTATGAAGAGGCTTGTTCATGTTGGTAGCTGTTTATTCGCTTTGACCTATGAATGGGTCTATGCTTGTTGGTATCTGATTAGTTAGCCATTTTATTCCGCTAAAGCATGTTTCCTTCTTAATTAAGTAAACCCAAGTATCATCGCTTATCTTTCAAAAGTATATCTTTATTCCCAAACCTTCTTTGTTAATCTTCCGTCTTATTCGTTAATCCCTTAATAACACTCAATCCCCATTTGTTAATCCCTATCTCGGGACCGGGCTGTTACATATGGAGTAGCTACCTTGTGAGTTACACCATTCTTTTTCATCAATTTTTCAAAAAGCTTGTTGGTGAAGTGCGATCCACCATCACTTATGATAGCTCGAGGGAATCCAAACCTACTCAAAATGTGCTCCTGCACAAACTTGATAACCACATTAGCATCACAAGACCTAGTGGAGATTACTTCAACCCACTTAGACATGTAATCCATGACTAATAGGATATACTCAAAACCAAACGAGTTAGGAAATGGTCCCATAAAATCAATACCCCAAACATCAAAAATTTCAACCACAAGGTTGACATTAAGAGGCATTTCATTTCTTCTCCCTATATTTCCAAGTCCTTGGCATTTATCACATGAAAGACAATATGTATGAGCATCTTTGAAAATAGAAGGCCAATACAAATCGGATTGCAAGATTTTTCGGGCCGTCTTTTGTCCTCTAAAGTGGCCACCACAATGTGAAGCATGGCAAAAGGCTAAAACATCGGTTTGCTCCTCCTCCGGGACGCATCTTCAAATCACTTCATCTTTTCCCAAGTTGAAAAGGTATGGATCATCCCAAAAGTAGTACCTACACATTGCCAATAATCTTTTTCTTTCTTGAAAGGTCAGGTTAGGCCTCATTTGATCACAAGCAAGATAATTAACAATGTCGGCATACCATGGAGAGGAATTAAGTGCAAGAGCATGCTCATATGGAAATAAATCACAAACAACTCCCTTCTCATAGGATAAATCAAAATTTTCATTAACGGGAAGGCAAGATAGATGGTCCGCTACAACATTTTCACACCCCTTTCTATCTCTAATTTCAACATCAAATTCTTACACAAGCAAAATCCACCTAATGAGTCCAGGCTTAGCTTGGGGTTTGGTCAATGAATGCCTTAAAGCCGCATGATCATTATGCATAATCACTTTAGAGCCTAAAATGTAAGATCTAAATTTATCCAATGAAAACACAATGGCAAGCAATTCTTTTTCAGTTGTAGTGTAATTTACTTGAGCATTATTCAAGGTGAGGCTAGCATAATAAATTACACGAAACATTTTCTCAACACGTTGACCTAAAATGACACCCACAATGGAATTTGATGCATCACACATAATTTCAAAAGGCAATGACCAATCAGGGGGAATGACAATAGGTGCGGTGATCAATTTCTCCTTAAGAGTATTAAAATCATGCAAACATTTTTCATCAAACTCAAAAGGAACATCTTGAGCAAGTAAATGACATAGAGGTTGGCTAATCTTGGAGAAGTCTTTAATAAACCGACAGTAAAAACCGGCATGACCTAGAAAACTTCTAACACCTTTAACATTGACGAGAAGAGGTATTTTTTCAATTACATCTACCTTAGCCTTATCTACGCTTATTCCTTCTTTTGAAACAACATGCCCAAGGACTATGCCACTAGTAACCATGAAATGACTCTTTTCCCAACTAAGAGTAAGACTACTTTCAATGCATCTCTTTAAAACAAGTTCTAACTTATCCAAACAGTAGGAAAATGAAGACCCAAAGATGGAAAAATCATCCATGAATACTTCAATGAAATCACCAATCATTTCGAAAAAGATAGAAAACATGCACCTTTGAAATGTGCCCGGTGCATTGCATAGTCCGAACGGCATTCTTCTACAAGTAAATGTGCCAAATGGGCACGTGAAGGCGGTCTTGGCTTGGTCCTCGGGAGCGATAGCCACCTGAAAATAACCCAATAAACCATCAGGAAGACAATAAAAACTATGACCGACAAGTTTATGAAGTATTTGATCAATGAAAGGGAGGGAAAAATGGTCTTTTCGAGAGTAGCGGCATTGAGCTTTCGGTAGTCAATGCACATTCTCCATCCGGTAGTGGTTCGAGTAGCCACGTGCTCTCCTTTGTCATTCTCCACCACCGTAATCCCTCCTTTCTTGGGCACCACATGGACCGGGCTCACTCATTCACTATCGGCTATTGGGTATATAATTCCTTCCGCTAGGAGCTTGAGAATCTCTTTCTTGACGACCTCCATCAACACGGGATTAAGCCGCCTTTGTCCTTCTCGAACCGGCTTAGCCCCTTCTTCTAGAACGATTCGATGCATGCATGTCGTGGGGCTAATGCATTTGATGTCGGAAAGGTTCTACCCAATGGCTTGTTTGTTTCTCTTGAGTACGGCTACCAAGAGATCTTCTTCATCTTTTTCAAGCCCGGTAAAGATGATCACGAGCTTCTTCTCCTCTTCATCGAGGTACACGTATTTGAGGTGAGATGGGAGCTCCTTTAGCTCAAGATCGGGAGAAGGCTTCACTTCCTCTTCGGTTGGGGTTAGAATTTCCATCAAACTAATGTCTTCTCCTAGCAATATCTCCATCTCTTCGGCATCCAACTCATCTCCCCCACACTTGAGGCTTGCTTCTTCCATTGCTACCTCATCGGACAAGGCTTCACTCCTCCACATGGAGCCAATTTCCTGCAAAAGAACTTCTTCGGCCAAGAGATCAATAGCATCTATAAAAGAACAATTTTCCTCAACTGAGGAGACGGGAATAGCCTTATTTTCATGCATGGAAAAAGACACGGATTCTCCTAACACCGACATTTTCAAGATTTCATTTTTAACATCAATCAAGGTGTTAGTTGTAGCCATAAAAGGTCTATCTAAGAGAAGTGTGTGTTCTTTTTCCGTTTCTTGCACATCTCCTACACCCAACATAACAAAATCAATCGGAATAATCCAACCACCTACTTTAACTAGAATGTCTTCTATTATGCCTCTAGGATATCTCACGGATATATTCACCAATTGTAGACACATCTAGTTGGTTTCAATTCTCCTAACTCAAGTTGTTTAAAAATAGCGTAGAGCATCAAATTAATTCCGGCTCCTAAGTCTAGCATACCACATGCTTCTTTACCATTTTCCAAGTCAATTTAAGAGTAAAACTACCTGGATCACGGAACTTGGGCAGTAGTTGTTGTTGTAGGATTGCACTTGCCACTTCAGACACAACAATCTTCTCATCCTCCGCAAACTTCTTCTTTTTGGAGGCTAGTTCTTTGAAGTACTTGACATAGGCCGGCAAATTACGGATGACATCGGGGAGTGGAAGGTTGACATTCACCTTGGATAAGAGCTTGTAAAACTCTTGGAATTGGTTGTCTTGCTTCTCGTTCCTCAACCAGCTTGGATAAGGAATTGGAGGAGTGTAGGGATTGGCGGCCTTGTGGAGTGTGGGCTTCTTCACTTCTTCATCTTTTGGTTCGGGCTCCTTTTGTTCTTATTGAGGAGCCTCATCTTCTTTTTCAACTTCTTCGATTAGACTTGGTTCTCAAACCTTGTTATCTATCACTTTGCTTCCCCTAAGGACGGTGATGGCTTGGGCTTGCTCCGGTTGGCTTGGCAACTTGCCCGGCTTGGCTTATTTGGCCAATTCTCCAACGATCCTGGCTATTTGCCCCACTTGAGTCTCGATCCGCTTCACAGAAGCTTTTACGGATTTGAACCTTTTTTGGGTGGCTTGAATGAAGGATTGTAAGGTGTCTTGCAATGTCAGCCTAGGCGGTTGGTTTGGTTGGGCCGGATATTGTTGCGGCCTTGGATAAGGTAGAGCTTGGCCACCTCCAGCTTGTTGAGATGGAGGCGGTTGTTTAGGAGGTTGTTGAGGTTGCCTCCAAGAGAAGTTCGGATGGTTTCTCCATCCTAGATTGTATGATTGAGAGTACGGGTTGTATGGTTGGCGAGGTTGGAATCCTTGAAGAGCATGAACTTGCTCTTGAAGTGCATGGAAATGTGCTTCTTCACTTGATTCTGGCTCGATCGAATTTTGACACACATTGGCCCCATGGCCATACTCTCCACAAATTCCACAAGTCTCAATGGTCATGGCTTGTTGAGGTGGTCTCTCGGAGGTCCGAAGCATCTCCACTTGCCTCGTCAACTCATCTAGTTGCCTCGTCAACTCAGCTAGTTGCCTCATCCCATCATAACTAGGGTTGGCTTCATTGACGGAAGCTCTCTTCTCCCTAGCACTCTTTTGTTGAGAAGTCGTGGCCATCGTCTCATAGATGTTTGAGACTTCTTCGGCGGTACGGCCTCTAATGTCTCCTCCCATGGCATTGTCTACCATGTATTGGAAGTTTTGAGAAAGTCCATCGTAGAAGAATTGGTTGAGCAACTCAGGTGCGAGGTGGTGGTGCGGGCATTGTTGTTGGAGACCTCTAAAATGATCCCAAGCTTCATGGAAAGCTTCACCCGGAGATTGGACAAAGGTGATGATTTGGGCTCTCAAATCTTGGGTCTTTTGGTTGGAGTAGTACTTGGCCATGAACTTCTCATAGACGGCGTTCCAATTGGCCAATGAGTTGACCGAAAGTGACATAAACCAAGTGTTGGCACGATCCTTCAAGGTGTAAGAAAAGCACCTCATCTTCGATTGGTCTTCATTCAAACCTTGCAAAGGAAAGGTTTGAACCACGGCATAGAACTCCCAGATGAAGTTCAAAGCATCTTTAGCCGGCATCCCGTAAAAGGATGGTAGTTGGCTAAAATGAATGTTCTTCAATTCGTAGTTCCTTGCGGCCTCTCCAAGAACTATACAAGATGTCGATGCCCCAATCACGGGACGGGCAAAATCTCTCATATTCTTAGCCACATTGACATTGGCATTGTCAGGATTGAGGTAATTGGCGTCCATCTCTTCTTCCCAAGCAAACACGTTAAATCTCCTTGGTCTATGGATGTTGTCAAACACGGGGGCTAATCTCCGATTGAGACTACATCTCCCTACCATACACAACCAAAAACAAAAATGAGATCACATGTAACTATGGAACGAGAGGTGAAAGCGTACAAAAACTCAAGAAAATAAATTCAAAGACCAAATCAAACAAAACAACACAAAGGTACGAACACTAGACAAACACAAAATCACGATTACAAAATCAAACACAAAACCAATTATAGCACAAAGAGACAATATTCCTAAAGCCGTCCCCGGCAACGGCGCCAAAATTTATTTCGTCCAAATTATATTTTCTGGTCTAGACTCAATACGCAAAACTACTTCTAACCAAACCCGCAATTAGACGAGGTCAATTGTAGACGCGATGAGCTAACTCGAGTCGATCTCTTAAGGAAGACTTTGTGTGGGCAATTGACTCTAGGCTAAGCATGAAACGTGTTTGAACAATCAAAATAAAACCTAAACATTCTAATCATGGATTTGAGAGTTGATTTTAACTAAGAAATTTAAACAAGCAATTTAACTAATAAAATACAAATAACGACAAGATCAAGATCGAGGAAAAGATTATGATACAAGCATTAGGGTATAGATTCTCTCATTGGCTTATCGCTTAGCTTGTTTCAAGTTGGTTATATTAATCTCAAACACACAATAGACCCCTCAAGTGGTTTAACTTCAATTACTGTCACCGTTTATCCATTAAACCCCTATCGGCTATATCATACGAGCAAGATTAATAATTTAGGCTTATGAACCCAATCCACCAAACATTGAAGGAACCTAGATCGGGATTTAGAATCTCCTTTCGGTCTCATCTAAAACCTAGCAATGTTTAAGTAGTGATCAATTACTTCAACATAATAATCACAATTCCAACAACAACCAACCATAACAAGCATAGATCAAAATCAAATCGATCCTCTACCCCCTAATGGAGAGATTAGCCCATAACCATGCTTAAAATAACATAAATATCATAGAAGTTCATCATCTCATAATCAAATGAAAATAACATTCACTTCTACAATATTCAATATTCTTCAAGAGTTTGGGACAAACCTCCACAAGTCAAAGTTAAAGAAAGAAAATACCAAAAGAGAATTCTTCTTCGACCCTAGCTTGTTTGCCTCTTGTCTTTCCCTTCTCATCTTCTCTTGAATGGTAGTGGTGATGGTGAAAATGGTGTAGAAAATTGTGAAGGTGGTGGTGGTGAGTAGAGAGAAAAATGGAGAGAAAAGATGAAGAATGAAGAAGAGGAAGTGTTGTGTGTGTGTGAATGAAGGAATTAGAGTGATGATGATTGATATCCCCCAAACTCAATTAAGGATATCCAAGAGAGAGAGAGAGAAAGATCAAGTGGGAGAGAGTTGAGAGGAGAGAGAGAAAAGATTATGAGATGGTGATGGTAAGGGAGTATTAAATGAGGGGGATTTGGGGGAGATTTGATGGGGATTTTGGGAGACAAAAATCCAAAAGCAAACTTAGGGGAAATTAATCCCTATTCCCCTATAATAGAGATGGCCAAGAAGTCTTCTTTTAAAAAAAAAACAAAATAAATCCAGCTATGCAATGAGGAGGAAAAAAATAGGAGTGAGATTGCACAAAATGGGGGAGGAAAAACTAATCGGGAGGAGGAGGAAAGGGCACCTCGCGCTACCGCGCAGGGGTGCGCGCCCACGGGGGCGGGCAAGATGGGAGTGCGCGCCCATTTTCACTCGCGCAAGGCTCTCCGCCGAGAGCATGGTCGCGCGGTCACGGTGATGGCGCGGCCGCGCCGTACTTTATGCTCCGTGTTCTAATTTTTGAGTGCAATTCAATTCCTCGAGTGCAATCCGATTCTTGCTTTTCCTTATCAGTTTGATTCTTTCTTTGACTCGACTACCAGTCGGGTTTATTACTTCGAGCTCAATTTCCGAACTTGTAACTTGCCACCTAAATGCCTGCTTTTATAATCAAAAGCTCAAGTTTTTGCACAACTTGGCATGATCCACCATTAGGTTAATAAGTGAAAATAAACACACAAAATCAATACATAGCAAAATAAAATACTAGAAAATAATTTACTAAATATTGTAAAATTCCTACAATAAAACAACACAATTAGACACTAAACACTCAACAGTGAGCATCTCTCTAAATGAGAAAACAATTTTCGAATTGATCTCCTGAAATTTCAAAGATTCATGAATGTTGATGAGTTCATCGATTGGCTCTCTGCTGTGGATGAAATTTTACTCTTTAAGGAAGTCTCAGTGACACGACGTGTGTCTCTTGTTTGCACTCGCTTACAAGGCCGCGCTACTGCATGGTGGCAATAACTTAAGCTCTCTTGCATCCGCGATTGCTGTTCGGCTTACCCTTCGTGGGAACAATTCATTTTTCTTTTATGAGGAGAGTTTCTACCATTTAACTATGATCGTATTTTATATCAATGATTACAAAATCTACGGCAAGGCTCTAAATCTGTTGATGATTATATGGAGAAATTTTATCAACTCTTAGCCCGTGTGAATTTATCTCAGACCTCGGATCAGTTGGTATCCAGAGTTAGTCTATGCTCCGTTCGTTGATCCTGACATGCCGATTCATGTAGTTGAAGGTTCCATGGCTGCCGATATCTTTCATGGTTTTTTTTTACAACTCTTCATTTTTAGACAATGTTGTGAATGATGGTTATGATGGTCCTCCGATTTTTGATGAAGAGGTGGATATCTTTTCTAATGAACATCATCTTATCGAAGATTTGGATTCCTCGAGTGGTGATTATGATTACCCTCCAATTTTTGATTAAGAGATGATGGATTCCTATGAGGATGTCATTCCATTAGGCTCTGCACTCATGATATTTCCGTCTATTATTGATTTGCAGAGAATTCATGTTTCACCATCTGTACAATCTTCTCGCATACACATCAATTTTTCACCAAAAGGGAATTTTACTCATGACTCGTTCATGTTAGTACCTATTAAAAAGTAGAAAAGACAAACATGAAATCAATATAAATAATGGCACTCTTGAACAACTGTGAAAGATCATCATGCACCAGAGAAAGTTTTAGTGACGGTTGCACATCCATTCTTGGTGCAACCATGGTAGGGGACATTTTTAGAATCATAAGATATCAACGCAACATCGTCACAGGGCACGACCACCATCTCATCATCAAAGATCAGAGGACCATCGTAATCACCACCCATAGATCTCAAATAATCAAGAAGATGAGTTTCGTCACAGAAGATATCTACCTCTTCATCAAAAATTGGTGGACCATCATAACCCTATCGACCATATCGCCTGAAAATGAAAAGTTATCAGAAAATAAACCATGGAAGATATTAGCAACCATGGGACCTTCAACTACATAAATCGTCATATCAAGATTAATGAACGAAGCGTAAATTGGTACAAAACTTACAGTAGATAGACAGGTCCTAGTGCAATTTTCCATTGGCCATAACTACACAGACCAAGTCTGGTGTGATATCGTGCCCATGGACGCCTGTCATTTACTTCTCGGATGACCTTGGCAATTTGATAGAGGTATTATACATGATGGTCGCTGCAATACATATAGTTTTGAGATGGGTGTCCATCGGTTTGTTCTACAACCATCCAACTCGGAATCACCCATTGTTCATCCATTTGTACCATCACCTATATCTCCATCACCACTAGTTGCTACTCCCCGAGTTATTTCACTGAACCGTATAGAATTTGAACTCGACATGGCCAGTGCACCATTCATCTTTCTTTTAGTCCCACATGACGTTTCGGCGTCTACTTCTTCATCATCTTTTGTTGCTCCTTTGTTGTTTGAATTTGTCGATGTATTTCCGAAGGAATTACTAGTTGGGTTGTCCCCATTACACGATATACAACACTAAATCGATCTCATCCCAGATGCGACCCTACCCAATCGACCAAAGTATTGAATGTGTCAATCTGAACATGAAGAAATTCATCATCAGGTTGAAGATCTTCTTCAAAAGGGTCTTGTATGTGAGAGCATAAGCCCTTGTGCTGTTCCAACCTTATTAATTCCAAAAAAAATAAGTGATTGGAGAATGTGCATCGATAGTAGGGCCATCAACAAAATCATAATTCGCTATAGTTTTTCTATTTCTCGTTTGGATGATCTATTAGATCAAGTTAGTGGTGCTGTGATTTTTAGCAAATTGGATCTTCATAGTGGTTATCATCAAATACGCATTTGCCCCGATGATGAGTGGAAAAATACATTTAAAATACGCGAAGGTCTTTTTAAATGGATGGTGGTACCTTTCGGGTTATCCAATGCACCTAGCACCTTTACGCATGTAATGAACCAGACGTTACAGCCCTGAATCGGCAAGTATGTTGTCATCTATTTTAGCGACATCCTCATTTATAGCATGACGACAGAAGAGCATGTCGAACATCTTCGGGTCATTTTTTCAATCTTACGCGAAGAATGATTTTATGCTTTTCTGAGTAAGTGTTCTTTTTTTATCAAGACCGTTCTTTTCTTAGGATATACACTTTCTTCTACTGGCATTGTCGTTGATGACACAAAAATAGCCTTTATTCATGATTGGCCAAGACTCACCACCTTTACAGAGGCTCACAGTTTCCATGGGTTAGCATCCTTTTATCGCCGCTTTATTTCTCATTTTAGTTCCATTGTGGCACTAATCACGGATACAATGCATGGAAAGGTCTTTTCTTGGACGCAAGTTGCTGCTTCAGCTTTTATACTAATTAAAGAACATTTGACATCTGCTCCGGTATTGGTCCTGTCCAATTTCACCTCTCCTTTCGAATTACATTGTGATGCCTCAAAGTAGGCATCGATGTTGTCCTTAGCCAAGGGGAATGACCGGTAGACTTTTTTAGTGAAAAAAAATCTCTGGGGCACATTCTTGCTACAACACATATGATATGGAATTTTTTGCAATTGTTCATGCTATACGTCATTGGCGGCATTATCTTTTCCAACGTGAGTTCATTTTGTTCACCAATCACGAAGCTCTCAAGCATCTTTCTACTCAAGAAACTATGTCTGCGTGACATGCTAAGTGGTCTAGCATTTCTTCAATAATTCAATTTTAGTGTTTGCCATCAATCTGGAATATCAAACTGCGTCGCTGATGCATTAAGTCGGCGTCTTTGTCTTCTGTCTGAGATGTGTATTAATGTATAAGGGTTTGATAATTTTTGTGAGCTCTACGAGTTTTACCCATTTTTCGGACCAATTCTACGACAGGTGTCTATTTCTTCTGATCCCACTATTTCATCTTCATGAAGGATTTCTCTTTTGGGGTCTCACTCTACGTGTTCCTAACTGCAGCTTACACCCTAAGATTATCAAGAATTTGCACTCGGAAGGTCATGTGGGATGTGATCCCACTTCAAATTTAGTGTTTTAGCATTTCTTTTGGCCCACAACACGTAAAGAAGTGGCCCGTTTTGTGGTTCATTTTAGAATTTGCCAAGTGTCAAAAGGAACAATTTCTAATGCTGGTCTCTATTGGCCATTACTTATTCCATCAGTTCCTTGAACAACTCTTAGTATAGATTTTGTGTTAGGTTTCTCTCACACTCAACGTGGCCATGATTCTATCTTTGTGGTGGTCGATCATTTTGCTAAAATGGCTCATTATATCCCTTGCAAACGTACTACAGATGCTCTACATGTCGCTACTTTATTTTTTCGCGAGATATACCAATTACATAGTTTGCCTTTGTCCATTGTTTCAGATCACGATACTCAATTTTTAAGCCATTTCTAGAGGTCTTTATGGCGATTGGCTTGTACCGAGTTGATATTTAGTAGCGCTTATCATCCACAGATGGATGGTCAAATGAAGGTTGTTAATCGTTCATTGTGAAACTTGCTACGATGCTTGGTCAGAGACAATCTTAAATCATAGGATACCAAGTTATGTCAAGCCGAGTTTGCTCATAATTCAGCTCTTAATCATTCCGCCAGTCTTTCTTCCTTTTAGGTGGTCTATGGTTGTGTTCCACGAAGTCCTCTCGATTTGCTTCCTTCCCTTATGCTCGTCCTCAGGAGCGACGTACTGAGGACCTCATCCATGATATTCAACAACTTCATGCTACTACTCATGCTCGCTTAGAGTCTTTGGTAGTGGCGTATAAAACAACAGATGATGCTCGACGGTGAGATGTCCATTTTGAGGTTGGCAATTTGGTTTGGGCTGTTTAGACAAAAGATCGCTTTCCCGCACACGAATATAATAAGTTGTCTTCTCAGAAAATTAGCCTTCTCGAGGTTCTTGCAAAGATTAATCCAAATGCTTACAAATTGCATCTTCCGGATGGTGTTCGCACCTCGAACATGCTCAGTATTAAGCATTTAGTTTCTTTTCATGGGGACAATGGAGTTGGAGATAAAGCTGATAACGATTCGAGAGCGAATCATTTTGAAGAGGGAGAGAATGATTGAAATGAAGCTATTTAGTTACTTATTTAAAATTAGTTTAGTTTTTCTACGTTTTCTTTTTATTTTCAATTTCTTTTAATGTTTCCTAGTTTAGTTAGGATTATTATCCTAGTTTACATTGAACTTTTATGTTATAAATAAGAGTTTTTATCTTTGTAGAGAGGTGGATATTTTGATAAATAAAACTAGAGTAATATAATTTTCTCTAAATTCTCGTGTTTCTTTGTGATTTCCTAGTATTCTGTCGAATCTCGATATTTCATAATAGTTTCACGTATTTTCGCTGCATCAGCTAATTAATTGAATAACTCGTTCTTTGTATGGTAAACAACAAACATTAATTGCACGTGAACTTAAAGCTAAAATTATCTCATGATTTTTATTTTTTGAAAAAATTGAAATATATTGACATATTGTCATGTACGTATATGTAGAGGATTTAGTTTGTTCACCACAATTGTGATGCGAGTATTGTATTCAATAAATAGAGTACAATGATATACGAAATCCCATAATTGAAGCTAATCTAATAAATAGTCTAATTCTATTCACAATGCAAGATATGGTATAGCAGTGATTATGCAAGGCTATCACCTCTCCCATCAAGCTAGACATGGGGCTAGGACCAACGCGAAGCTTGGAGTGAAAAAATTCAAACAAAGACCGAGCCAAACTTTTATTAAAGATATCGGCAATTTGTAGATTGGAAGGGATGAATTTAGTAGATAATCTTTCCATAGACACTAGCTCATGAACAAAATGGTAGTCAATATTAATATGTTTAGCACGTTTGTGTGCTACAGGATTGTGACTGAGAAAAATGGCACCGTTAATATCACAAAGTAGAATAGGATGTGCCGGAGGCATGTCATGAAGATCACGCAATAAGTGAGTAAGCTAAACCATTTCTGTTGCTGCATTGGCTAAAGCTCGATACTTGGATTCATAACTAGAGCGAGAAACAGTAGGTTGCTTCTTGGCACTCCAAAAGACCAAATTTCCACCAAGAAACAAAAGAGTAACCATATGTGGATCACCTAGTTTCGAGACAGTGAGCCCAATCAGCGTCAGAATAACCAAGCAAGGAATAATCAGATGAGCTAGTGAAAGATAACCCAAAATGAAGAGTACCTTTGATGTAACGAAGGATAAGCTTCACTGCTTGAAAGTGATCATCTGTAAGATTTTGTAAAAATTGGCTAACGAGATTAACTGCAAGAGAAAGATCTGGACGTGTGATGGTTAAGTATTGTAATGCACCAATAAGAGATCGATACATTATAGAATCTTGATAGACAACCCCGACCCCTGTCGAAATACAAACAAGGAAGTGTCTGCATGACTACAACAAAATCCGATTTTAGTAAGAAAGGCACTAAATCGTTGAAACCAAGCGAGAGGAGCCTGTTTGAGCCCATATAACGCTTTCTTGAGACGAGAAACATGATTTGGGAGAAGATGATCAACATAGCCAGGAGGTTGCACCATGTAGACGGGTTTAGTTAAAATGCCATTGAGGAAATCATTTTTTACATCAAGTTGATGCAGAGGCTATTTACGTGAGACTACAATTGCAAGAACAACTCGAACAATTGAGGCTTTAAGAACTGGACTAAAAGTATAAGATTAGTCGAAGCCAGAAAGTTACGTGTAACCTTGGGCAACGAGACGGGCTTTGTGATGATCGATGGAGCCATTAGATAAAAACTTGGTGCGGAACACCCATTTAGAGCCAACGATGTTAGAATTGGAAAGACAAGACACAAGATCCCATATCTGATTAGAGTGAAGAGCAGCAATTTCTTCATCTATAGCAGTAAGCCATTTCAGATGTTTAGTGGAAGATTTAAATCCCTTTGGTTCTGTGGTTGAAAGTAAGAAAGCGAAAAGAGGTGTTTGTGCAATATCCACAATATAGCGTGGCTTAAAAATCCCAACCTTTGACTGAGTGATCATGGGATGATGAGATTGAACTGAAAGCACCGGTAGAGGTGAATACCGCAGAGATGAAGGTGAGTGCAGCAGAGGTGGAGGTGAATGCGGTGGAGATGTGTCATTTGAAATATGATCATCATGTACCAACAGAGGGGTGTTGTTGGCAGGACAGAGAGAGCAAGGCAAGGTGGTAGGACTCGTGACAGATGTAGATGATGAGCCAAAGCTCGAATGAGATGGAGAGACAATGGTGTGTGCTGGTTCATCAAAGCTGAAAACTCTAGATCTTGTTGAGTAATTGAAGATTTTACCCCACAGTAAAGAAATAAGGTCTCATCAAATTGGGCATGCCTTGTTATGTAGATTCGAGAAGTGGACAGATCGAGACACCGAAACCCTTGATAAGAACTATGGTAATCAATGAAAATGCATGGCGCGCTGCGTGGTGATAATTTATTTGAGGCATAGTCGCACAGACAAGGATAGACCCTGCAGCCAAAAGGACGAAAATTTTCATAGTTGAGAGAGCAACAAAAAAGCAACTCAAATGGTGATGAGCCTTTTAAGATTTGAGAGGCAAATCTATTAATGATGTAAACTATAGTTGCAAAAGCATCTACCCATAGCGAGATAAGTGCATGTGCATGAAATAACATAGCAAGTCCTGTTTCTATGATATGACGATGTTTGCGCTCAGCACGTCCATTTTGAGATGGTGTGTATGGACATGACATGGAGTGATAAATTCCATGTAAGTGAAAAAATTGTTGAACCCTTTTATTAGTGAATTCTGTCCCTCCATCACTCTGAAATGCCTTGATAGAACAAGAAAACTGATTTTGCACCAAAGTTGTAAATTGAATCAAAACATCATAGAAACCATCTTTTCCATATAACGGATACATCCAAGTAAAACGAGAGAAATCATCCACGAAAATAACATAGTAACAAAAACCAGAGGTAGAGCTAACCGGTGCAGGGCCCCATAAATCTTAATGAATCAAATCCAATACTTGTGAATCACGTTTAACATTGACGGTGAAAGATAAATGAGTGCTCTTGGAAATTTGACAAGATGCACATAGTGAAGGTTTAGGAAGTAAATATGTAACATTCAAATGTCCCAATTTATTTAACATGGAAATAATCTCAAAAGGAACATGTCCAATGCGAGAATGCCATAACTCAAAAGAAGCACATAAACGTTTTAATTTCAAAACTGCAAGTAAAGCAGAATGGCCTTGTTCCAGAATATAGAGCCCATTGCCATGCCTGTCTTTTGCCAAAACCTCCTTGTTGTGACGATGCTGAACAGTAAACATGGTATCAGTGAAGAGAATAGTAACGGGCAAATCAGATGTTAATTTGCTAATAGAGAGCAACTTATTAGTAAGATGCGGAACCACTAAGACATCAAACAACTTAACATTATTAGATAAAGATAAATGACCAGTATGAGAAATAGGAAGAGTGGCACCATTACCAACAAACACACGGTCAGATCCATTATAAGGTTCATATGAGTCAAGATTTTTCGATTTAGGAGTCATATAAGCGAAGCACCAGTGTCAACATACTAATCATAAATAGAATTAGGAGAAATATTATAGCTGGCATGAAATGCTTGTGCCAAATTTTCTGATGTCAGAGGTATAAGACGTGTGTATCGATCATGACATAAGGTTGCATAATGACCGTCCTCACGATAGATCTGGCAACATGGAGGATGCTTAGACTAGAAACGACTGCGGCCACGATTGTGAGAACCTCAACCACGATGAGTGCCGTGAGTTTGAGACGACACATGTGACTGCAAAGAATCGGACAACAGGGCACTGATATGATCAGCAGCAAAAGCAATAGTAGATGGATTGGAATTTTCTAGAGACTCTTGAAATATTGAGAAGCTTTCAGCCTTGGAAAGCAAGTTACAAAGAGCGGGTAGTGGAGTAATTGCCATGTGAGCTGCAGAGAAACTGGAGAAAGAGAGACCAAGACTGCGAAGAAACCAGTGTGACTTGTCCGTCTCATCAACAGGACGACCAATAGCAGCAAGCTGATCGCAAAGGGCTTTGAATTGACGCCTATAATTAGCAACTGAGCAAGAGCCTTTCTTCATCAACTGGAGATCATCCTTAAGTCGTAGTTCACGAGATTTTGAACTATGGCTAAATGTGAATTCGAGGGCCAGTCATATATCTCATGCGGTGGAACAACCAAGAACTTCAGACATGGATTCATCAGTCAACGAGGAGAGGAGAAGACTGAGGAAGCGCTGATCCAGGATGCACCAGGCTTCAAACTCAGGATTGACAATGGACGTGTTGTTTTTATCAAGAATGGTTTTCGGTGGGACTACAAGAGAACCATCAACATGTTTGAGGCGATTTTAACATGCAAGAATAGAGTTGACCTGATTTTTCACCAAAGAAGATAGTTGGCAAATGATAGTTTGATGGTGATCATGTGTATAAGAGTGGCAAAGGGTAGGGATTCAACGAAAGTAGCCATAGCTAAGAAAAGATGACGGCAAGAAGAATTAGGGTTAAGGTGTGTTTAGGCTGATACCATGTAGAGGATTTAGTTTGTTCATCACAATTGTGATGTGAGTATTGTATTCAATATATAGACGTACAATGATATACGAAATCCCATAATTGAAGGCTTGAAGCTAATCTAATCTATAGTCTAATTCTATTCACAATGCAAGATATGATATCAGTGATTATGCAAGGCTATTAGTATGTATGATCGAATTAAAAACACAGACAAAATAATTAACTCTCACCAATAATTTATAAAGTACTGTCACATAAACAGATGATACTTTACTTAAAATTAGTGGAGAAAATGTCATATCGCGTGGTCACGCGTGTGATAATAAGTGTACACTTTAGCATGTCAATTAAATCAAATATAGACATTTAATTCCATATGTTATTATTTACAAGAATATTTCATTTTCAAGCATTTTTTTTTACTTACACACCCGACCTAGTGGTATTGAGGAGATTTGAACTTGTGACCTTTGATCGCTAAGCAACCTCACTCCACCACTAGGATATTTCCACCGGGATTTTTTTTTTACTCGCACACCCGACATGATGTTATTGAGGAGTTCGAACCCGTGAATATCTAGTCTCCAAATAACCTCACTCCACCACTAAGTCATCCCCATCGGGACCATTTTCAAACATAATTTGTCATCACTAACTCATTATATTTTGTTGCTAATTAATACTGCTCGACCTGGCTGGTAAACTTGAGGGGACGAGAAACTTGGATTTAATCAGCAGGATATATTTAATCAGTACGGGAAAAAAAATTTGGAAGATAAGACAACTATCCTAAATAATACATAACCTTACATATAAAAAGTATGAAATTATTTTTTTAGAAAAAAAAAACACCCAAGTAGCCGTTTGTACTTTGTGATTGAGTAGGTAGACAATGCTCCTTTTCTAACAAGAGATTGATTGATCGAATCAATTACTCCCTCCGTCCCGATTATATAGTCCATTTTCTACTTGCACGTAGATTAAAAATATTTATGAAAATAAGAAACAAGAGCTAAACTTCCAACTTTAACCTTATTTAATGAAAATTAATAAAACTTAAATTTTAGCTCAACTTTAATGTATTATTTTTTTGAAACAAAGAAAATATACAATTAATGAAGTGCAAATACAATGAATATCAATAGAATTGATCAGATTCAAGTACATGCAAATTAATTAAGTGGGTCAATTTTAATTAACGTTTCTCTTTTTTTGAAAAAAAAATTTAAAATTTATAACTTTCACAAACTTAAATGTTTAATTTTTTTAATTTCTAAAACCTAATAAGGGTATAATTGTATATTCCTATTAAAAATAACACTACTTATAGCAATAGGACTATATAATCGGGACACCTCAAAATAGAAACATAGACTATATAATCGGGACAGAGGGAGTACTATTTTACGCTAATTTAATTTAATTTGGAAGATATGAGTGCCAAAGTGTTCAAATACATTTTGAATCTCCCCTAGCAAATTAATTTTTAAACTTTGATTTTGGAAGTCGCGTAAACACATGGTATAATCAATATACATTCACTCAACCTAGCTATATTTATAATGAGGAATAACACAAATCTATTCAAATACAAAACAAAATATCGAATGCGTAACACAATATCCAAAATACTTGAAATATGGGGAAATTTAGGTTAAAGGCTGGTTTGCAAGAATGGAATCCTCATCATCTCCCTCATCTCCATTACTAATCTAACGGTTGGTACGATTTTATAATTAGGAATCGCTATTCTTGTAGGAATATGTGTTCCCATAAATATGAGATTAACAATTCCGACCTTAACTTTCCCGTGGGATTACTCATTCCTAATGATCAATTTTCTCTTCTCTCTCTCTCTCTACAATACTATGCTTGTTTATTTTTATTTATGAATTGAAATCTCATATCCTAATAAAATTATTTATAATAAAAATAAATTAAATTATAATAAATTATAGAAAAACTCAAAAATCACCAATCATTTGTAAAAAATTGCAATTTAAAAAAATTATTAAAAAAATGATGATAAATAGTAACAAATATTTAAATGTGAGATTTGTGATTTTGTTTAAGAACACATTAATAATTTATTTATGATTTATAAAATTCTATAACAATTCGAAACCTCAAATATTAATATAGCTTTTTTTTACATAAAATATAAAAACTCACTAATCATTAATGAAATACTTATAAGGATACTCGATTTTTCACAAATGTTAATAAGGCTAAAATTTCATAATATAATATTGAATAATACATTTTTTAAAATTAATGGTATATGCTCAAGGGTAATTTTGTTATTCAAAAATAAATTTAGGCAAATTCATATATTTTATTCATAAATTTTAAATTGTGATAATAAAATCAAATCATCTATACCAGCTTCATTCCTATTCTATTCCTTGTAAATTTCATTATTAGGTTCATTACATTCCTATCTGATTTCATTCCTGCAACCATCAGCATTATATAATAAGCTATCTTTCAAGTTGTTTTGGGAAAAATAGTATTTGATCCCAAGTCAAAGCCGTTTCTTGTCACACAACAACAAATTAACTGTTTGTATATATGTATGTATAGGGTACGGTTAGGGTGTAAATAATTGCTAGTGTGTTAACTATGAATTGATCTGAACCATTAAAATTAATAATCCGGACAGTCTATATTTATTTGGAAATCTGTATGAAGGAACATAATTTAATTTGATTCACACCTAAAAGGACAAATATGGGTTTTTAGCATTGGGATCTTTGTGATTCCAAATTCATCGGCATTTATTTTTGGAATAAGTCATCCAAACATCCATTCTCAACTAACCATGCACGAAATAATAGTTCTATGAAAGAGAATTGTCGATTCAGGACCTAAAAAATAATGGGTAATCTATCAATTCAGGACCTGAAAGATGAAAACTCTCAATTCAGGACCCGAAAGATGAAAATTCTCAATCCACGACCTAAAAAATCACGAATTTTGTTTTCTTTTTATTTTTTAATTAATTTTAAAAATTTCTTTATTAGATTCAATGGATAATTAATGAAGGAATTTTCATTGAAATTTAATATAAAATTAATTAAAAAATAAAAAGAAATCAAAATTCGTGATTTTTGAGGTCTTAGATTGAGAATTTTCATCTTTCGAGTCCTGAATTGAGAGTTTTCATCTTTCAGATCCTGAATCGATAGATTACCCATCTTTCAGGTCCTGCATTGATAATTCTCCTTTTATGAATCATTTAATATCAATTATAAGAATTTATCCCATATGTACTATGTGATAAAAATGCCTGGATATGGTAATGGAAATGCTATTATTTTAATTACATATGTTGATATATTGCTTATACTGAAAAGCTATTTTTTATTGTTTGAGATGCTATTTTTTTAATCTCACATGTTGATATATTGCTTATATTGAAAAGCTATTATTTTAATTACAAATGTTGATATATTGCTTATATTGAAAACTTATTTTTTATTGTTTGAGATGCTATCATTTCAATTACAAATGTTGATATATTTTAATTACAAATGTTGATATATGGCTTATATTGGAAAGTTATTTTTTATTATTTGAGATGCTATTTTTTTAATCTCACATGCTATCAAAACTTTTTTTTCCAAGAATCATATCAGACATTACAAAATCAATGAGAAAATGAAAATTACCATAACTTAAATAAGCATTAATACACGTTAACAAAATAACATTTATATAAATATTCATGTTAAGTTGCGCAAAAAACCTATATATTAAGAAGTTATTGAGATAAAAAAAATAACATGCCCAGATAAAAAAAACAAAACATACACAATTACCAACTCATGTTATAAAAAATAATAGCATCTCATACTATAAAAATAATTAATATGTCAACATTTCAAATTAAAATACTAGCATCTGCAATAGCATATTCAAGCATGTGGGATAACAAACTACATATAGTCTTACTTTTAAATTAGGTCTGGCATAAAATCATCCATATACACTCAAATAAAATATAAGAAGATTAAAAAACTATAGTCATGAATCAAATGTTGATTTTTTAAAAATTTGGTGAATCGGCATTAATATTAACCAAAAAAGCGTTCGCACGTGTAAAACAAATAAATGAAAAAGATAAAAACTTGTATGAGACCGTCTAACGGGTCTCTTACGTTAGACGGATCTCTCGACCCGACCTGGTGATATATATATTAAAAAAAAATAGATCTTAGAAACCGCTCGCTCACTCCTCTCTCTCCCGCGATACTCTCGGTCGTCTCTTCCCCACAAGCGCCGGCGAGCCGTCTCTTCCCCACAAGCGCCGGCGAATCGCCTCCCAACCGCACCAACTGCGATTCTCAGTGAGTATATATCTTTTGTAATTTAGAATTTTTGATTTTAGAGTTTTAGGGAATTTTAGAGTCGGGCTAGACAAAATTCAAAGACTTGATACTGTCAGAAACTCAGTCAGAATTTCTTTGAAATTTTGTTTCAAAGAATTTTGATTCTCAGTGAGTATATATCGGTCGCCTTATTGTTATGTTGTTATCATGATGTTTCTAAGTGTATGTTTCTGGGGAATATTTGGATAGATATTATGTCCAATTGGAATGTATAGTTGGTTTGTTTTTTGTTAATTTACATTGTTGGTAAATTCTTGTTAATTTCTTGTTTACTGTCATAAATAATAAGTAAGGTATTTTACTTGCAATATTCTGTATTCTTGGGGAATCAACGAGTTTGTGCTTTTATTATGCTTTCTCTTCCATCATTTTACGTGCAATATTCGGTATTCCCGGGAAATCAATGAATTTGTGCTTTTGTTATGCTTTCGTCTGCATCATGTTGTGACTAGATATGGTGGCAATGAGTTAATTATGCATCTGGGGACTATTTTTGTAGAAGGTGCAGCCTGTGCAGGCATTCAAAATCTGTGCAGTTCGAGACTGTCTCTATCTTTGCATTGCTTTTTTTTTTCTTTTGGTCGACTTCATATGAGGTTTTATGTTAGCAGCTTCATACATTAGCTTAGTGAAGTGAATTTGAAACAACTGAGAATGATTACTTATGGAGGTGTTGAGCTCTGTTCGTATAAGCTCCCAACATGAGCTAGAATGGGATGTGTGTGAGTCCAAAATTAGTTTTATTTGATCTAAAAGTTGATTACTTGTAGTCCATGCTGTAGGGAAATTTAGGCACATATATTCATCATATGATATACATAATTGCTTGAATATAGAGGCACTCAATTTCATCATTTTTGCTTTTCTTCTCAATTTTGACCGTGTTTTCTGTAATCTTTTGCTCATTGATTTTGCAAACTCAAAAGTATGATTCGCTTGGCTAAACACTTTGCTTATGCAGGTTTTTGGATCATACGGTTGGATGCTTCCACCTATTCTGTTATCGTTGCTGCTGGTGAATGGTCTAAAAGCTTTTCTTATTGCATTAGCTCTGCCCCTCGGACAGTCTACTTTTGCATTTGCAATACAAAGGTTCCAGAACAGAGGTAAGAAGGATAAAGATGTTGTAGTTAGGCAGTATATATATGCAGTCAACATTTTTTAGTGATACTGTATTTTTAAAATAGTGATACTTGACAGTTTTTTAGTGATACTTTTATGTTCGTTAGTGATACTTACATCAGTTTGTGATACTTATTCTTATTTAGTGATACTTTATGTTTATTTAGTGATACTTTTACATTCTTTAGTGATGCTTTAACATTTTTTAGTGATGCTTTAACATTCTTTAGTGATACTGTATTTTTGAAATATTGATACTTGACAGGTTTTTAATGATACTTTTATGTTAGTTAGAGATACTTACATCAGTTTGTGATACTTATTCTTATTTAGTGATACTTTATGTTTATTTAGTGATACTTTTACATTATTTAGGGATACTTTTACATTCTTCAGTGATACTGCATTTTTGAAATATTAATACTTGACAGGTTTTTAGTGATACTTTTATGTTAGAGATACTTACATCAGTTTGTGATACTTATTCTTATTTAGTGATACTTTTATATTCTTTAGTGATACTGTATTTTTATAGTGATACTTTTATGTTAGTTAGAGATACTTATTCTTATTTAGTGAAACTTTATGTTTATTTAGTGATACTTTTACATTCTTTAGTGATATCATCGTCAAACTCATTGCAAATATAGGGTGATCCAATTAAGCTTTATAATTATTTTTCATAAAACGAAATCGATAATTTAATTCAGAAAATAAAGTTCGTCATCAAATTAAACCAAAGACTAATGGTTGGAACTCGTTGAAGACAACATAGTTAACTTGCATATAGTGCAAAATGAAAAATAGAAAAGCAAAAGAAAGAAACTCCAACCTCTTATTCATCTAACTAGATTTGATATTTATAGGCAAACAAGCCTATGATCACATTCATTATCTCCAAAAAAAAAAAAAAAAAAAAAAAAGAAAGAGAGAGAGAGAGAGAGATTATTATGACAGCCATGGAAAATCTTTAATCCAATGAGCCCCATTATTGTTGAAATAAAAGCCATCTTCTTTAACGAGCCAAAGGCATTGTACGGCAGCACCACACCTATACCTGTCCCGACTGGCTCGAAAGGCCTCGAACTTCTTCCTCATGGCGTCCCATTTGAGGGTGCAAACGAATCGAGTCGAGCTCCTCATCAAGAGGCCAACCTCAACGCTCCAACTATATTATTACTATCAAGTGAGTTATAATTATGTTTTCAAGTGAAACAGTTGCAAAATATGAATAATAGCTAGTGAAGGATTACTATCATCATAGCAAGTATTACTGAATACCATAGAAGTATTACTACTGCATATAAATATAAAATAATACCATAGAAGTATTACTAGTCTACAAAATTCAATATATGCATGTGATATGTACTTTTGTTGATCTATTCACGCAAAAATAACTATCTATTGAATCATAGTTACGTTTTAAGGGAAGGATTACTATTATGCTAGAAAGTATCACTATATACCATAGAAGTATTACTACTATATATAAATAGTTTGAAATAGGCCCGCTGCATGAAATACCTTCTCTATAGTTTTTATAAACATGCAGATCATTTTATACACCAATGCACACTTTTTACACATATGTAGCTTAAACATAAAATATTAATATCTATTTGGAAAAATTGTCACCCCTGTTTAGTGGTAAGTTCAACAATCAAAATAAAATTTTGATTTGCGAAGTACATTAATTAATCCAAGCCTTTAGATGCAAGAACTAGCCACGATCATGAAATGAGCTAAAACCATACTCTCTTCTGTTCCAAAAAAAAGTGTTTTACTATAAATGTATGTAAAAAGTGCGTGGTTGTGTATTAATTGATTATAATAAGTGTAAAAAATATTTTTGATAGATGTCGTTTCTACATCTTCAATATTGTCTTTATTATCAAGTATAACAATATCTGAAATTTAAAAAATTTAAATCACTTTTAAGATTAAAACAACACTAATAGATTATTAAACTAAAAGTTCAATGAATCAGTTCACACTAGCATATTATCAAACAGTTTGAATGCAAAATTTTATATACCTAATAATTGATGAAAAATTGAAACAAAATTACAAATTTTATAAAATAAGAACACATACCTGTCGTTTCCGGAATTCCTCCAGAAGGAACCGTAGTTACTTTTCTCAAACTATCCATTTAATAGTTGAACAAATCACGAGCTACGAGAGATGTGCCCGACGCCGCCTCCGCGAGTTGGAGGGGGAAAATCTAGGAGCCGCCACGAGCTTGACAGAAAAATTTAGGCGCTGCCACGAGCTCGACGGCGTGGTGATCTGGACGGGGAAAAAGTATCAGCGCTGGGAGCTATGTGAGAAAACCTAGACGAGCGGTGAGGGAGAGGTGATGGAGAAAAATCAGATTTTTTTTTAAAATATATATATGACGGGTCATTTCGGGACTGAGTCGGGTCAAGGGAGATCCGTCTAACGTAAGCGACCCATTAGACGGTCTCACCCAAGTCTGTCCTAATGAAAAATGGTTCTACAAAAATCAACCTATATGATAATTGATGAGACGTTATTATGTGACCATTATGATTTGATTAGTTAAAATGACAAACCCACCCTTCCTACAAAAAATAAATATGCATTCATCATTAAACAAAATAAATCATAATCATATATCTAACAATATTCAATGGATGAGATGAATTCACATTTAACACACTAGTATATTATTCACAAAAAAACTCTCTTCTATGTATATGTATGTATGTATGTATATATATATAGATACACATACATGTATATATATATATATATATATGTAAATTAATAAATACTTGGGTCTATTAATAGTGCATTACATTATTAGTAACTTAAATAAGTGAGAAGCAGTAGTCACCACCTAATCCACCTTTATTGTTGTATATTAATCAAACTAACTTTTGCACTGTCAACATATTTTTCCTTTGTTAATAATAACTTTAATGGTTCATATCTTGCTGCTGACCGATGCCATTTTCTCGATCTAAGTTAAATAATCCAATTAATTAAGGAGAATGATAATCATGTTTTGGACTTCCAAACTTTTATCGGGTGGTTCAAAAACTATTAAACTAGCTTGGATCATTTTTCCAAATATCGAGTTTCAAGTCATAAAATTAATTTAAAACACACCCGGGTGATATGTGAATTATACTGAGAATGTAAAATTCCATGTTATGAATTCAAGGCCACACTATCCACATTACTGTTAGGATCACTAGAAACTTATACATATACTAAATATTCCGATGAAATTTGAATCCACCTAATATTCATTTGCAACACATTTGGGCACCATTATATTATTATTTTCTTGATATACTTAAATTCGGAAAATTTGATGCTACCCGTGAAGGTAGCGTGCCCGAAGTGTTCTTTTTATTTTCTTTTAAATTATTTTTTAAACATTTTTGCAATTTTTTTTATATAAATGGCGACATTAGTAGATGTTAATTATGTTTGTCGCATTTTTTATTTCCGCCTCCTTTTATGTAAACGATATAGGTGTGTATTTTTACGATATCGTGTGAAAAAATTTAACAACATTGTCATTTACATAGTAGGAGGAGAAATAAAAAATCGGGACAAACATAATTAACATCTACTTAAGAAATAATATGTATTAAAACAAAATATTCGGAAAAATAACTTTAAAAAATAAAAAAGGAAATTCGGGCATGCTACTTGTAAGGGTAGCATCAAATTTTCCCTTAAATACTACAATTGTTTAACTGGGCTTTTTAATGGGCCTGATTTCCATGCTATTAGCCCAACTCCTTTCGTGAGACCAACGACAAAGTTTACTACTCTCAATTTTTTCTGTGTGGGATTGGGAAAACTGTAGAGGTACAAAATCAGCCATACCAATAAACTACAATTGCTTGAGGTTATTTTCTGAATGACCAATAGGAAGAAATATTAAGTCCTCTTATAATTAACCATAATTATATAGGAAATATCCACACCAGATCACCTATTGCAATTTCTATTACATTTTCTGTTCCAAATCTTTGATTTTTTTTTTTAAATATATATATATATTTATTTCATTTTTTTAATTTATTGTGATTTTATTTAATTTAAATTTTTTATTCATGGTTCATCCATCCTCAATTAGGGTATATTAATATTTAAAAAAAAATAAAAAAAATCTAGTTATGCAATACTAAGTAAAATAGAAATGACAACAAATAATCTGATCCGGGAAGTATCTAATAGAATCTCAATTTTTAAAAGTATTCTGTAATCCGTAAGTTGTTAAAATTTATTATAACGCGCATCTCTACATGTTATGTTTCACGCATTGTAACATATATATAGCCCCCTTTGATATCAATTGTACGAGTACTTAGATGATATATGTATGTATGCATATATACATATATACACATAAACATGTGCTTGTAGAAGATACCACAAAAGTTTGTGTGAGGTGTACATACTTCATTTAATATATTTCACTTCATGTATTTCGTCTATCCTAAATATTCAATTTAATACACTAAAAATTAAAAACGCAGCTTTTAGTGATGAAATATTTCGTCGTTAAATAGTGAATTTCGTCGCTAGAAGAGCTTAGCGATGGATTAACGACATATATTATCCGTCGTTGAATCTTTATCGTTACAGTTGGGTAACGACAGATTAATAATATGTCATTAATATAGCGATGTAGTGGTCCGTTGCCACCGGGTCGTCGCTGACTCAATTGGTCGGTCGATTGACGACGGAATATTCCGTCGCTACTAACGGCAGATGGCAGTCTATCGTTAAGAAGCATAATCCTTTAACGACGGGCTACGTTTCGTCGTTAACTCCCCGAATTTCCTTTTCTGTTGCTAAATTGATTTTTTTAATTCATATTTAAATATTATATAAATAAATTAAAATCAAATATTAATAATAAAAAATACAAAGGATTCAATCACAAATAAAATTTAACTATTCAAATACAAATAATTCAGTCATCAAAGGGCGGTGGACGTGGGGATGGTCAAATCAAGCATACATTTGTGCCCTTTGGACCTCCATCTGCGACTGCAGCTGCTGGATCTCAGACCTCATCTCGTTCTAGATCTCAGATCTGACCTCGTCCCGGATCTAGGCCCGCATCTCATCAACGCTCTGAGTGAAGGCCTCCTCCGTAAACACGAGCTGCGAGGTGGCTCCTGAACGGATAATGCTGCTGTTGTCGCCGCTGTAGAGGTGTGATCGAGATCCAGTGCTGAAGACGCGCTTCTTCTTATTCATGCCTCCGAGTGCGTCTAGATATATGACGGTCATATCCACCTCAGGCACCTCATCAGTGCCTGGAAGAGGCTGGCTCAACTCCGTAGCCCGTCGGAACACCTCCTTCTAAACATAATAATAAGTTAACATATATATATATATATATATATGAATTAATTAAATAAATGTAAAAAAATTGTTATAATAAAGATTATTTATAGATTAAATACTTACAGCAAGACGTTCGCTCTTTCTATTAGTGAAGACTCTATTCTTATCACGGTGGAGTCTCAAAAATAATTCTCACCTAACATGCTTGTTTGAGAGTCCCTGAGTCCGTGATTGCTCAATTAACATAAGCGGAAACGGTTAAACACATTTAAATGAATTAAATGATAATTTATCTAATTAAATGAGTTTCAAATAAAATTAAATAAATTTTTCAAAATTCGGCAACACTTATTTGAAAATCCTAGTCTCAAGTTCTCGACTCTACATTAATTGATATATGTTCATCTAGTTAATCAATCAATACCTACAATTCAATCAAAATTTGATAAAAACATAATCAAATAAAAATTTTCAAAATTTCGCCTATGTGAAAATCCTAGTTTTCAAGTTTTTGACTCTACGCTAATTGATCTATGTTCTAGTAGTCTCTTAATCAATACCAACAACACCAATAATTCAATCAAAAATTGATAAAAATAAAATTAAATAAAAATTTTAAACAACACCTATGTGAAAATCATAATCCCAAGTTCTCAAATCTACGTTAATTAATCTATGTTTCACTAGTTTCTTAATTAATACCAACAACACCAATAATTAATAAAGATGGATCCAAGGGCCCTTATTCCATTCAAAATAAACAATTAATAAAGATGGATCCAAGAGCCCTCATCCCATTCAAATTCATAAAACAAACATCCAGCTTAACAAATTGATATCATGAGACACATTTATTAAATTCATACTAGACAAAATTAACATGATAGAAATCAACAAATTTATCGATATTTCAATTACAATTTAAAAAATTAAACAACATTCTAATTATAACAAAACCAATTTCCTATAACTATACAGTGAAACAAAAATCAAGAAACTACATGTTTCATAATCAAAGTCATAAATTGACTAGTAATACATAACATTTCATCAAACCTTGATATCACCAAATTAAATCTACATTCACAAACATCAAATTAACTGGTAAGATTTACTAACCTTTATGTATATTACCGAATTAAATATACAACATGAACAGCTATATCCAAAATTCCTTAAAAAAATTATCACCCAATTAAATCTAAACAAGAAATTAAGAAACATAAAAAAAATTAATCAAACACATAGACACGAACGCGTACACACACACGATGAGAGAGAGAGAGGGGGGGAGAGAGAGAGAGGAGAGAGAGTACCTTGCATCGCCGGGAGTGGGTGAGGTCAGAGTTCTGCGCGGAAAGAGAAGGGGGGACTGATTTTTAGCGACGGACTACTAACGGAAAACTTCCATCGTTAATGTTTAAAAAATTAAAAAAATTATAACGACGGACCGCCGTAGTTAATATTTTTTACGCTTTTTAAATTAAAAATAATACGTAATGACGAAATGGTTCCATCGTTAACTTTCTTAATATTTACCGACGGACACATTATGTCATTAATTATTTTTTGAATTATTTAATTAATTAATATAAAGTTAACAACGGACTGCTTCTGTCGTTACTTTTTCCCGTAGTATTTAATTAATTAATAAAAAACTAACGACGATAAAAGTTCATCGTTAGGACTAACGATGGACATTCCATCGGTAATACATCGTTATGTTCGAGGCGAAGGTCATTCTCGCCATTTTTTGTGATTGATAGGGTTTGCGACAGACATTTGGTCATTAGTTCGTCGCTAATGCCGATGGAAATGTATTCATCGGTAGAGTTCGTCGCTAAATGCCACTTTTTGTAGTGATAGTCTAGGGTGTCTAGTTCATTATGTTTAGTACCCTATCCGTTTCTGAATAACTATCATTTTAACATTTTAATTTTGTTTCACAAAGAGTGTCATTCTACACAATAGCTCGTGTAAAGTTCACATTTTTCTCGCATTTGCTCTCATTTAATGAATTTAAACATCCATATTTAACTCATTTAACATATTCATATGATGGTGTGTTAGATGATTTGATTACTTTATTAATATGTATGTGTGCATATTTATCTAGAATAACACTTATTCATAAATAAAAAAGTACTATTTTTTATAGTCACGTATGACATGCATATAGTAGTGTACAAATATGTAATTGTGGTCTTATAATTTAACATGCATGCTAGATTAAACTATTTTAAGTCAGCTTCATTAAATATGAATACTATATAAGAAGTTTAGTTTGATAACTCATTTTTCAAAATAATATTGAATCCGCATGGGGTCAAAATGGACCTTATATTTTGGATGGAGGTCAAAATGGACCATACATGTAATATTTTATTGGAAAGAGGTGGTCTCATGTACAGTGGCGCATCCAGAAATTTTTTCTTAGGAAGAGGGCGGCATTGTTAGTTAACATATCAGCGACTGTTGATTTATGTTTTCAAGTTTGCTTTCATGACAAAGAAAAATAGTGAAAAGGTGGTTCTCAATATTTTTTTATTTAAAGTTCATTTTTTTACATGTATTAACGAAATGATATTGTTTCACTAACGATTTTTTTTTCTTATTTGATCTCAGAATTGATGATGTTGTTCTATTTATTCTTTTCCTTTGGTTTCCCTAATTTTTAATAATATTAATATAAATCAATATTCATAAACTCTTAAATTTGAACATATTTTAATATTACGTACGTAATATTCAATTCATAAATCATAACTTAAATTAAAAACTCCTAATTTATTCTTTTTATTATAATCAATAAAATTCATAATTTAATATTTAACAAACAACCTCAAATAATTAGATAGTTAACAAATAACATAAATATTGAGTAAATAACCATTAATAATAATCTAAGAATACATATAAAAATTGAAAAGAAAATTGAAATTGACGAATAGCTTGTTAAATTTAGTTACGTTATTTAAAATTTTATTTAGTTAAAAAAATATATATTATCAAATAACATTACCAAAATTAAGTTGGACGACCAATAAATTTTTAGAATTTTATTAATACTGTCCTATATTTAACTAAATTTGACTGTTTGAGAGAGATTAAAATTATATATTTAATTGTGGAACCCACACTATTTTTTAATGAGAAGCTCTTACGTGCATAAGACGCGTATATGCGCCTATATCAGACGACGCGTGGCGCCCATGCACGCGCCCGTCTATGTTTTTTTTTGGCGATTTTTTTAAAAAAAAAATTCGATTTTTTTTTCCCAACAAAATTTATGTCATAAAATAAAATTAGTGAACCCTAAAATTAAAGCGAATTGATATAATTTGTTTGAAATAAATATAAATTTATACCCTAAAATAAAATTAATAAATCCTAAAATAACACAAAATAAAATCCTAAAAACACCTCCAAAAAACCCTAAAAAACACAAAATAAAACCCTAACCTTAAAAAACACAATAAAAAAATCCTAAAAACAAATGCAATACACTTTCTCAAAAAGGGGACTTTTTTGATGAATTATACATAACAGAAGGGGTTATTAGACTATTTTTTTTAACACATGGGGTTTTTTGATTTTTCACGAAAACACAAGGAAGTAATATGAAATTTGCCCCAAAATAAACCCCTAAAAACACCCCCAAAAAACCCCTAAAATAAGTGGCAGGCCCCTTACTATTTAATAATACAGGTGATATTTTTTGAATTTTGAGTGATACTTTTTAATGTTACTATTGATACTGATTTTACTAGATTTTTTTTTTACGGATTGGCCCGCGTTGATCCGGGTCAAAGCGAGTTGACCCACGAATTTGACCCGTCCATCTAAAATAAACCTTATATGCACCTTGTGCATGTAAGTACCTGCCTTTTTTAAAAACTTCTGCCTACCCTCATTTCCCAAACAACCCTCTCTTTCTTCTCCAATCTCCACCCACTCCAACACAGTCGGCGGCCATGTCCCTCCTCATCTGCCGCACCCCTACTATGTATAAAAAAACAAAATCAAGTTGGAGGGGGCAAGTGCCCCCTGGACGACCCCCCCACATCCGCCCTTGCTCATGTACATTGAATATATATAAGGTTTTTTTATACCATATAAAAATGATATTATTTATAATATTGAAAAGTATCACTTTTAATATTATAAAGTATCACGTTTATTTTACTGAAAATTATTGGTAAAAACAAAAAAGGAAAATTTTTGTAATTATTGCTATATTTTTTAATTGAAAAAATATCATTTTTAATACTTAAATTATCATTTCTAACATTAAAAAATATTATGAATTGCAATCTGATCGAAATAATTCAATACAATGAGTGTACCCAAATTTGTACCTGTTAAAAAAATATATTATTATATTTCAATTTATACTATCAAATTTGAGATTCACTGGTCTCCTCTCTCACCAACTAAACAACAAAATAAAATAATCATTTGTTCTCTCCCTCTCCCCCGGCGTTGAAATTAAGAAAGTTCAAGAAAACTGCCGATATTAAATTTTGTATGGACAAATGATAATGATTGGCATCAAATTAAAGGATAAACTAAATTCAATGAAAGTGAGGTCCCACTAATGATGTCTTTAATTAATTAAAATAATCACAATTATATTTTCCTCTTTCCACTACGGCCGCACACTGAGGTGGATTACCATAACCTTTACCAACATTTTCCCCACTCTTAAATTTATATGTTCGAACCACCAAAGTTTTCTTATTGGCAAACACTGACATGCATCATGATACAAATAACACTATATGAGACGGATCAGTTAAACCCACTTTTGACCCAGTCAATGCGGGTCAACCCACTTTGACTGGGTCAACCCATAAAAAAAACCTGTACAAAGTGAGTATCAATCTTCCTATTAAAAAGTATCACAAAACATTCGAAAAGTACCATGTGTATCATTAAAAAGTAAGGGGTCTGCTAGTTATTTTATATAAGTTTATTTAGTTCAAATTCTGATTTTTTTTTTTTCAGTTTTTATATTGTATGTGTTGAGATTTCTAAAACAATCATCATTCCAAGAATTTACAAAGGAAAGCAAAACACGAGTTCGGTAATATAAAAAGTACCATGTGGTAAGTAGAAAAGTATCAAGTACGATAAAGAAAGGTATCAACCTGAGATTAATACTATCATCATTCCAACTACAACAAAAAGTATCATGTGCCACGTGGCACGCCCGCGTGGGGCCACGTGGCCGCCTGAAATAGACGGAAATAACCGCCGTTGCACGCAAGTCCACCTCTTTCTTATTAAAAAAGAGTATTCTTTTATTCTAAAAAAAGTTGTTTAATTTGGTTAAGTAATTATAATACTATATTTTTGGTAAAATATATTTAATGTATCCAACAAGCTCAGTCCAGAGGTGAGACAACGTTGGATTCATTTTATCGAAATTTGTCGACGTTTCAATTAAAAATTGAAAGTCATGTGTAAATTATAACTGCTCACTAGAAGAAAAATGGTCATACTCAACACTGAATAGACAACGATAAAAATTACCGTTGCATATGTGAAAAGCACAACGGTTTTTGAAATTACCGTTATATATCTGCGTGCTCCCACTAATAAACATAACGGTAACAAGTATACCATTGTCTATACACTGGCTATATGTAACAGTACGAAATCTACGGTTGGATAAACATATTAAAATAAAAATTAAAAAATAATTTAATTATACTAAAATGAGTTGAAAATATTAAAGAGTTCATTTCTCACTTCTCCCGCTGGCTCTCACTTCTCCCACTCCTTCAATTCCACGAATTCCTTAAATTCGCGCTCAAAATCCACTGCCCACCAGCTGCCGAACATTCTCTCCGGTAGCCCAACCAGTCACCGGCGCTTTCGTCGGTCGGCATCTTCTCTTCATCTTCTCTTGCTCAACCCTAATTCTTTCTCCCTCTAGATATTACTCCCGCTGAATCCGCCCTAGATGAACTTACCCGCGATTACGGAGCTGAGCCAATCAATGGAGGTCTCATCGATATCTTACCCAGTCGTCTTCTCTCTCGCCGGTATGTTTTTGGCATAGGGTTCTCTCCCCTGTTCTCAGCAGTAAAGGTTTTATCCTTTGACTTCAAGGTTCAATTAGTCAGTTGTCAGGTTGAGATGAGCAGATTCTGAAAGAAACGAAAATAAAGAAGAAATCGGAAGGCTGCTCGGGAACTCTGCTTCGGTCTCTGCTTCGGAACTCAAATCTCCTCATTGTTCTATCAGGTATTAACCATGAACCTGGAAAAACAAAAGATGATTTTTCCTTTTATCTGTGATTTAATTCGTGCATTTTCCTATTTTGGAACACATTGTTGCCGAGACTGCTAATGGTTGTTGCTTATACATTGTATCCTTTGTGAGGATTTGTTAGGCTCGTGGTTGAATTTTTGAATCTTATATTTGGATCTTTAATGTGAGTTATGTGTGATTGAGGTGCTAAGGCCTTGGAATTATTTTGTGTAAATTGATTGTTTAAATGAATACCTGAGAGCACAATTATTTGAGTGATTGAATGGTCTCATGCTTTTGATTTTAAGAACACATAATAAGCTCTCTTAGAAGTGATCAATTAAATGTTAATTTTTGTTGCAACGTGTTTAGGCTGGAACCATCTGAGATTGTTTACAAGAATCTCTAGATTGTAGAATAGTCGCTTCAATTGCATCTCTGTTGTTTACCCTTAAGCATTATGTTGGATTTGAGAGCTTGTTCTTTGTTAATTGTCTGCTTTGTCATGATGTATTATGAACTTTTTGGTCATAATGTCTGGTTGATTCAGACAACTGAATGCTATGTATTAAAAGTACTCCGTATACCTTGGCACACAGTGTGTTAATTCATTTATCAAAGTGCGCATATCAAATTTATTTGTTGACATTAACTCTCAATGATAAGAAGTCTAATGACAAGGTAAGTTCTCCGGATGAACGTTAGAACATTAGGCATGTATCCTTTCAATTTTAGCTTCTTTCTAAGCATCATCGAGTATGGTACTTTACAGGCTTTATCATCTAAAAATGCCGCAAAGAAAATGAAACTAAAGTTTACTAAAGCATGAATATCGTTTCTCAGGTTTCCTCTTCCTCTTGATGTCTACAAAGAGGTAAAGTTAAATATGTTTGTCAATGAGTCCATGAACTGCTCTATTATGAATTTTCCATTTCTATATTTATTCTCGAAACATAACTCTAGAAAATTTTAATTTATATGATGATCAATAAGTTTTAATAATAAATATCATCCCTCTATAAGTATTTTGCTCCAATTTCTAGCCTGCATTTATCTAAAAGTTATCTTTGATTACATTTCAAATTCATTGCGTAAAAAATTAACGCGTAAACTTGAGGTTAATAATCTTGACGAAAAGTACAAAGGGACCCACCATATTAACATGTATGGATTATGAAGTTTTTTCATCAAATATGTTTACTTTTCATCAATAAGATAACATGCACAAGTCAATTTTTTTATTCTCTAATAACAATTTACATGGCTATCACAATTTCTCTTTCATATTTTCTTCATGTACAGGTTCTTGTTACACTTCATCAGTCTGTCATTCCTAACCTCTCAAATCCAATCATGCTATGGTAAATCGTGCTCAATTTTGTTAGATTTTGTCTAACGAATTTTTTTTTATTTTTTTCACACACTTACAAATTATTCTGACGTCATATGCAGTGATTTCTTGACACGATCCTATCACATAGGTGTTGTTGTCAGTGTTATGGCTCTTAGCAGCCTGTATATATTGATGACACAACATGGTCTTGAGTACCCCAACATCTATAATAAACTTTATGCTCTGTTGGAGCCCTCTGTGTTTATGGTTAAACATCGATCAAAATTCTTCTAGGTAATATACAAGTCATTTGAATTTGTATACGTTTTGCGTGAGATTCCCACCTTGAGAAATGTTGAATAGGAATGGCCAACCATAATTCAATAGCCAAATAAAGAATAGTATTTGCATTCATCTTTATTTTCTCCAAACTCTCGTTGGTTTACGTCCTTTCTCAGTGTTATATATTCCTCTAGGCATGTCTATTAGATCTCAAGTTGTTGATATGTATCCCTGCAATTATATAAAAGCTACTGCCCTTTCCTGATAGCTACGGTAAAGCGTAGTACATGGCTTTTGTCTTTATGCTTTTTGTGGTGGAAGCTGCAGTTACTGCAAATGTATTCTTAAACCACAACTGGCAAGAGGTACTTTGCACTAATGATGCTTCTATTGGCCATTCCAGAAGTCTTAAAACCTCATCACCTTCTGATAGGTACACAAATTATGAAAGCCAAAAAGCTCATCAAATATCAGAAAATCCTCAGGCTGCTCTCCTGTTTTACTAGAATGACTTAAATCGCCAAGTACCTCTCAGTGCAGAAGGTTTCTGATGAAGAATCGGAGCAGTACTTCCACAGCCATCCTAGGGGAAGCCGGATTGGAGCAATATTGTCAGCAAACAGGTTTCCTTCTTTTTTTCTTTTTCCCCCTCCTTCTTCTATCAGATATGTAGTCTTGCATGTATATGCCTGTGAAAAAGTCACCATGATCTGACGGGTTAGCATCTCATGCTCAACTACTAAAATAGATAACCCACATAACAACATTATAATAATTTTTAAGCACAGTGTCTATTTGTGATTAGTTTTGCAGTCTGGCTTGCACGATTGAACTATATAGACAACTCTGCATTACTGAATTTAAGGATATTTTTTCCCTGGGTTTTGATCTTAATGAGAGGTAATTCTCCTTTTTTTTTCAAATGCATTGTCAACCATTTGATAAGTCAATCATGTTGGCTGTCAAATTGCCATTGAAATGCAGAAACATATCTTTCTTTTAATTGTGGAACTAGTAGAGGTTGAATATATACCAGAAAAGGTTGAGTTAGATGGTGTGGATGAGGAAATCAGGAAAGTCTTCGAGAAATTCAATTTCTTGGATAATGTTGTTACTGAGGTAAGAATATGGAAACCATTACTTCTATTTTTATTAATTTTTGTTCTTTTATCCTGCCACCAGTCTCATTGGTTCTTTCTGATTTTTATAATCTTTTTCATATGATCCTATTGAAAATATTGTTGCGGTGCCACGAAATTAGTACTTGGAAAGTAAGTTCTTACAGGTGAATCTTTGATTCTGAGTTGCATGGTGGGTTAAGTATATCTTGCTTTATTAATGAACACTGCAATTATTATTCTTTGAGATATTTCTAATTGCCATGATTGGTTTAATTAACTAATGGGTTTAGGGGCGACTGTGATGGACGGTAAGTCAATAAGGTTTGTCTTATATGTATATATGGTTTTTGTAAGGGAGCTGTGGTGGAACTTGTGGAGCCTTAACATGTAGGTATGTGATTAACACTGGAACATATGACTGGTGTAGAAAGGATAAATAATTATCTCTTGTTCTATGTGCATATATTCATGTGCGTGTATTCTTTTAAACTACGATGTTAATTATTTTATATTTGTCAGCTTTATGTTTTTCTTTTTGGTTTGTGCATCGTGTTAGTAGTCGGAAAATAGAGGAACAATTTCAGATGTTATTTGAATTTAATAATAAATTGCCTATATAGTATCAATGCATTTCCCCACTAATGTCTCTGTTTTAACTCTTGCTTTTGTAAGGTTGGTTTGCTAAGAGGTCAGAAATCTGATAAAGTTGATTTCACATTAGAGCCAGAGGAATTGGAGATATATTAATGAAGTTCGGATGGAATAAGGAATGGGCGAATTGTGAGAGCAATCATTTTTAAGATCAAGGTATTTTGGATAAGTATCTACAGCTAGTTCTGTTGGAGCAGATATTGCAATTACTTGCGATTGTGCATTTTTTAGATTTTGATTATAGCTCTTTTACAGCTAGCTTATTTTGTATTAGATATTAGTAATGATTTTGAATTTTAATGTTTTAGGTCATGTTAACAGGTTTTTGGATAATATTTCATCATATTGTATTTTTGGATGATCTATGAATATATTGTATTTTTGGATAATATTTAGTCATGTTTTGGATTATTCTTTATTATAATTTTAATTATTATATTATGTTGCACAGCTGGCAAAAAAAATGATGAAAAATAATATACAACGGTATATTATGTGAACACGATGATAATTACCGTTGTGTATGATTGTATTATACAACAGTAATAGTAGAACCAACCGTTATATATAATGATTGTATACAACGATAATGAAAAAAGCTGTTACGTATACTATTAATATACAACGGTAAATTTCATGTTTAAAACGGTAAATACCGTTGTATATGATCATTTTATACAACGGTAAAAGAAATTATATCGTTATCTAAAGTATATATGCACATCGGTAATATAAAAAACTGTTACGTATAATACAAATATATAACGGTAAATCTCATGTTTATAATGGAAAATACCATTGTATATTATGATTTTAGACAACGGTAAAAGAAATTATACCGTTATCTAAAGTACATATACACAACGGTAATATAAAAAATTGTTACCTATATTGCTCATATACAACGGTAATAATGAAATACACAACAGTACATTACTGTTGTATATCATGAGAATATACAACGGTGATTCTCCGTCGTATAAAGTGGAAGTATAGACAACACTACTATATACAACGTAGCAAAAATGAATAGACAACGAATATTCTCCGTGGTGTATGATGTTTTTTCTTGCAGTGGCTACAATTTATAAGTTGTGTACTAGTGTTTACTTATAATATCAACCAAGTTCGATATTTTTAAGAACTAAACTCATAAAAAGTGTATTTATAGGAGGTGACTCATATTTTTCACGTCAATATATTAAGCAAACAACATCGTCGATTTTTTTTTAATTACTACAAAGAAAACAACGTTGTTTACTTATTCACTTGAAAAATGAGTCACACCTCTAAGGTTTTAAGGATTATGGTCGAAAAATACCCCAGATTATTTATCTGTCGTGGAAGAAGCTATATTTAATGATGTAAAATTACTCTAATATACGCACGGTGGAAATCTCAAATAAATATCGAAGTATCCAAATCTTCCACTTAATAAATCAAGCAACAAAATATGAGCAATCTATAAATATATTATAATGGAGTCGTTCCTTCTCAAATTCCCGCTCAAATTTACCGCTAAAAATTAGTTTTGCAATTTTAAATCAAAAGAGTATTGTCCCGACTACTTCAAATATTTAACCGTCTTTCCATTACAATCATGTTGTCGACCACTACTTCATAACATTAATTAACAATATTGTAGGTTTACAATATTATATTATATAATAATTTAAAATGTAACTATTGTCAACCACTACATATTAAAATATTATATAATTCACTGCAAAAAAATTAATTTTGCATTAAGAATTAATTGTCTTTCCAGTACAATCGTGTTGTCGACCACGATTATATTATATAATAATTTACCTATTGTCTGCCACTATCATATTATTTAATATTATATAACATAGGTATAAGATAATTTGTACGGCAGTTATTTATTATATACACATTAATGCATGGAAAAATTAATATAATTTATAGATTAAATGTTAAACACACTGTGTAGAAACTGAAATTGAGGTGATCTCCACTCTCCACTCTCCAGCCTCCTCCACTCTCGGATAACTGAATATTAAGAACTTCACTATAAATATTCAGCATCAAATAAACAAATCATAATTAAAAAAACGAAACACAAACAAAAGATTTACATTCAACATGCCTCCACTCTTTCAAGCCATTTCCGACCTGCAACCTGGATTAAGTAGGATTGCCCTTCAATTACGTTTGATTCGTCGATATATTTTACCATCATTTCAAAATAATGGTGAAGTTTTCAGCAGTGAAAGCATATATCACGACAGATCGGTAATGTGTGATCTTACACATTCAATTACATTTATTATGTTATTTAACTTATTCTGATATTCATCATTACAAATTTACAGGGAAATCGAATACATGCTTCAATTCCAAAAGGATTGATATCAAAATTCGAGATGTTTATGGAAGATGGGAAGTTATATGCCATTAAAAATTTTGTTGTCGCTAACAATTTCATTAGGTACAAGACCACAAATAGTAAGTACAAGCTGCTAATGTATAAGCAAACAGAAATTTTCGAGCTATTTGTGGAGAATTTTCCAAGAGTAATGTTCAACTTCAAACCATTTGAGGACATACATTCAATAGACAACATTCAAAGTGGCGAACTGTTTGGTAAATTACTCATTATATTCATTATATATAAATATTCATTATATAATTATATATTGTATAGATTTTTAATGATTCATTACTTATGCATATAAAATTTTGCAGATGCCATTGGAGTGATAGTATCAACAAATATACCGCAAGGAAAGGAAGTTAATGGAAAAAGTACTAAGTTAATGGATTTCATAATTGAGGATCTTGAGTAAGTAAAATGATAGTTTATATTTAACATCACAATATAGTTTTTTTTAAATACCATTTAATAAATGATCCTTTTTTTAACTATAATAGGAAGAAAACATTGAGCTGCACTTTATGGGATAGTCATGCTGACCAACTATACAATTTTTTAATCAAGTATCCAGAGGATCCTGTTATTGTTATACTACAATATTGTAGACCAACTGCATACAAAGGTATTTTGTCATTTACTAACCAAATTTTTCTATATTAATACATAATCTAATATTATATAATCTGAAAATAGGGGAAATCAAAGTGACAAATGCATACCATGCAACCAAGGTCATATTTGATGAAAACATGACTGAAATTAAAGAATTCAAGGAGGAGTGAGTATAACTGATTTATTTAAAATTATAATTATTATTTTTACAACATGTTCATTAAACTAACAATATATTATTGTCACAATTATATAGATTTGAAAAGGGTGGCAAGACGACACCTACATCAATCACTGATCTCACACTTGTGGATGCAACTAAAAGGACTGACAACAACAATGATTTTGAGACAGAGTTCAAAACTTTATCACATTTGCAAACAGATGGCAAGGTATCCTTATTTAATATATTTAGAATTGTAGTGCATGTTAAAAAAACTAAACCAAATTCTTTATTTTGTTTCGGTTTGAAATTTTCTGGGTGTATGCTTCAATCTTTGAAATTAGTACAATTGGGGGCTGGGGTTACTTAGCATGCAAAATCTGTTTCAAAAAATTAGCACCAGGCAACACAATTTTTTTCTGCAAGCAATGCAACACTTTTGAGGTTGGAGGGAAAAGGAGGTATTTTTTTTTATTTTTAAATTCTCATAATAAATTGATTTATCAAATAAATTCTTACCTCATTAAACTAACACAATATAGTTTTTATCAATTTTTGTTTCAGATGCTTGCTTCCTTTTTTTTACCAGTTGACTAAATTTCCCACTCCAACAAAATTAAAACAAATCTTCAAATAAAGAAACAAAATAAAGGCATACACCAAGACTGAAACTTTAAAACTCTATCCTGCAAAAAATAAAAAAAAAAATTTAACCAAATTTCAAAACCAACTACAAATGCAGCTAATATAAACGGATCTGAAGAAGACAAAGGCAGACTCAGAAAAAAAAAAAAAAGTTTTCCATTAAACACAGTAAAATATTCCATTTCATTTTAATAGTTCGATGGTGCAAAAAACTTTTAAAATTTTCAGTAAAATCAATAAAAAAAACATTTTGCTATTCTATTAAACACAGTAAAGGCGGATTAATAAAATGATAATAATGCATGCACCAAGAGTCAAATTTAGGCTTACCAAGCAACATCCTTCCAGGACCTGCTTCAACCTCTAATCTGGATACATACACCTCCACATCCTACTCTGTAGATACGAGTGCAATGTCAACAAATATCTGAATTTTCAAACAATCATTAACTTATGAGTATTTCATAAGCAGAGAGGGAAAATGAAATTTATTTTGGGCTAATCTTCTGTCCGACGGATTTTTACCGGTCGGGCCTCACCCAAGTTTTTTTTATTTTATCTTGAGCATAAACAACTTAGGATCAAAAGGGTTCGGAGCTTACATATTGAGGTAAAACGCTGTTGTAGAGCTTCATCAATGGAATCTGCAACTCTCGCACAAGTGTACTGACCAATCCGTCCCGATAAAGCTTCGCACCTTCAAAACAAGTAAAAGGCACTATTAAACTTCCAAGAAAAACAGAGAGAATAACTCTAAGCAGCAGGTGAACAAACTGACAAGTAATACTCAGACTTCTCTCACCAGAAGAAGTAAAATGACGACGATTCTTTCAGGTTCTTCGGCTTCAAATGTGAGGAAATATGCTTTGAAGATTAAATGTAGCTCGAAAATGATGATTTCTGGGTTGAGTTAAGGATGAAATGTAGCTCAAAATGGATGATTTCTAGGTTAAGTTTAGGATGAAGTGCAGCTCCACAAATGCGGCGCAAATGCAGTGAAGATGTTATGTTTAGGTTTCATTTATATAGCTGTTGTTAGGTTAAAAAAATATGTAATGGGCTTGTCCTTAGATTTGGATAAAAACTAAATATTTTTATTCAATAGGCCAAAAAACATCACTTATTTTGTATAGCCCAATAATGACTAATAACCCATTAAGAAAATTTATCTATGGCCACGTATACTAAATTACTTCCCAACAAAACTCAACCTTTTCATTTCCAAATTTGAAGAACAGTTATCATCTGCAACAGTTATCATCCGGAAAAAAAAATCCAGTTCATATATACTTACAACAACAGATTTTTTTTTTTTGAAAATAGATAATATTTCTGACTTCCAGAAGCAAATCTATCTGAAGATTTCCATTACCCTCTTAAAAAAATTCTTCTATTCTTATCTGATGACTCATACAAAATTTCACCTATGGAGCATTTTTTTCTCATCAATATAAATCGTCAACAGATTTATGCAGAGAGTTATTGTTGTAGCTCAAACCATTAAATGTATCATTTCAGTTCAGAACCCAACGTAATACTTTATAAATCAAATTCTGATTCGTATTTATATAAATTATTTTATATAGATATTGCAAATATGTGATTTGCAGGAAGAACGGGATGTCATTATAAGGAAGCTTAATGACTCGATGATTTTCCACAAAAATAAATCCAAGAGATTCGATAATGTCCCGGTTACATTTTTTAAACCAAATTTATATTGATTTTTTAAACCAAATTTATATTGATTTTGTGTTATAATTTAGTCATTGTCAATTGTATGTAGCTGTATCAAGAGTTAGAAGTCGTAGTGGTTTAAAAATATTAATATGTGACTCTGATGATGTCAATAGTAATTTGACATCAAATGTTGTATATAAAGAAGTTTTCCAGAATTTGTAATATAAACTTATGTTTCTTCATTTTTATGGACTATAATTTATGGATGTACTTTATGTTTGTTAATATTTAATATATTAAGTATGCTTATATAATTTTTTATTAGTCTTCAAAATAATTTATAGATTATATTTTTTTCGCGACCCAATATTTTTATAATTGTCGTGATCTCACTTCGCATATAATTCTGTATTTACAAATTCTATAATATTGATAAATAAATAAATTTCATCTAAAATAAATTATTATTATTATTATTATTATTATTATAAAAATTAACATACATAAAATGATAAAATAAAAGTGCCGCCGCAACGCGCGGGTGAAATACTAGTTAGTATCAATTATGCACACACAAAGCAAGTAAATTGACATTAATATTTTTATGTGGAAAACCTCTCAAATCAAGGGTAAAAATTATGGGACCTAGTCTATAGAAAAATGATACTATGTAATCACAAGTTACACAATGTATCCTTCCTACTACAATAGGGGAATTACAATACCATCACCAATGAAGCATTAAGAACAACAATTTTCGAATAAACTAATTAAATTAAGAGGAGAAGAACTTTCCTGTAGCAACTATTAGAGAACATTTGGAATAAATTCAAACCATCAAATTGAAGCACTAGTAGCCACTAATCATCTTCTGAAATTTCAGACGAATCCAAGATGATTTCATATGGACCCTATTCATCTTCATCGTGCTGCATATCTCCAAGAACTGAATCAGATGTGCATTCGGGTCTTTAGTTTCCCGTCCTTCGTATTAATTCTGCTGAACCATAGAAATCAACCCCGATTTCAACTCGAAGTTATTCACATTGATCTTCGGGCCATGAATGTCTCCATGGTTAAGCATTGGATTGAAAAGCTCGTTGATTGGAGGGGGTTCTATAGCTTTAGCATCCTCTTGCTCTTGTGTCTTCTACTGCATCTTCTCCAACTGTGCTTGGAGGTAACGATTTTGATCGGCGGGATTAGGAACTTGATCATTAGCAGCCATCTTTCTTTTTCTCCTTGTGTTGTTTTGTTGAGCGGTAGCTTTAATCTCAGGATCAAAGGCTTCTAAAGGTTCTTCCCTAGATCTTGTGCTCATACACAACCTAAAAATATGTAGAAGAAGATGAGAAAATTTTTAAAACAAAAACATAAAATAAAATGCAGGGAAAATAAATGTCTAGATTAACATAAGAAATTGAATTAAAATAATAGCAAATAAAAATTAAATCCCCGACAATGGTGCTAAAAACTTGTTCGATAATTATTTAACCTTACTGCAAGTGTACAGTGAGATTTATAGTGTAGCGGTGAACGAGCATATCGTATCCACATGAATTTAATAATTAAACTACTAATTATATAACTTTAACTTCCTAAATTATCTAGACTAGTATCTAAGGGAGTTGAATTTAATTACTAAATAAATAAAAATAATGAAACAATAAATGTCACCACAAAAATAAACACAGTCGAATCGAACAATGAAGAAAAAACATATTCTAGGATTGACAATTCTTTATTTAATCCATTCTCCTAAATTCATTTAGGACCCGTTTGGTATGCTTGATAAGGGGCGATTGATAGATTTATCACAATTAATCAAGTATTTGGTTTATTGGATGCAAACCTGAGATTGATGAGCAACCCGAGATTGTTGGTGTTGTTATCCACCAATTACATGATAACTAATCCATCCATTTTTAGTGCGATAAATAATCCATCCATTCACCCAGAAATGAAATTTACTTGCATACCCTTTGAAAAGTGACAAATTAAATAAAAATAATTACAAGGATTTTGGGAATCTCTTACCGTTAGCAGTGATTTTTGAAGAAGAAACGGAGGGGTTCATTGCTCTGCTACTGCAATTTCTTCCCGCTGTAATATAATTGAAAAAGTGCGTGCGCGTGTGTGTGTGTGTGTGTGTGAGAGAGAGAGAGAGAGAGAGAGAGAGAGAGCTAACTGCATGATGGGGTTGTAAGCTTGGGAGAGAGGGATGGGGATGTAGGCTGGGTGGGGAAGAAGAATCGCAAAAATTAAAAATTGTAGGTGGAGAGAGAGAGAGAGAGAGAAGGTTGTAGGATGGGTGGGGATGAAGAAAATTAGGCGGGAGAGCGGCTATGTGGAGAAGAACAAATAAATTTTATTTTGTTTATTTTCAAACTCTTTTTTAATTGTTGCTTCTCTTTAGAAATGGAAATATATGATATCTGTTTGTTACTCCATTCCATGATTTTAATTTTTAATTGTTACTGTTTTAATCATAATTTTTTTATAAAAGATTACTAAATTATTAAAATTATTAATAAATATTTTAAAGTTTTAATAATTAGAATTTTAAAATTTCATAAAAATAATAATGTGGAGGGAAAATTTGGTATATTGGTACATTTTAATCTCAATCCTTCAATCCAAATATAATATTAACAAATTATCCTACATCATTAAAATCGTTATCAAATAATCCAAATAAAAGATTATTAATCCATGAACAGTGCAATCTTATCATATCCAATCAATCTTATCTATCCCATCAAATAAACCAAACAAGGCCTTAGTATCTATGTTGGGATTTAAATCATGCTAGAACAACCACTTATGTATTCTAAACCTTCTTTCGAAGTGCCTGTTAGTTTTGTATACTGGAAAGCTTGTCTTTGTATACACTAAATAATATTAAGATGATATAGATTGAATAATAATTACAGTCACCATTTGTGCATTTATTTATTGCTATATATTTATATGCATGTTTCCATATACTTGAATTGTAGATGATATGGTGTGGGTGGACACACAGTAAAGATCATATCATCGGATTCCTTGCAAAGTATTAAAGGGCTCGCGGTTTAGATAGTTCTGAACCAACCTTTGGACACCGTAAAATAATCTGATAGTTAGTTTATCTTGACTAACTGATTATTCTGATACACTGACATGTGTATTGAGAAGGATCACGATAGGATACTGTTCTCTGTTCTGACCCTAAAAGGAGATAATAAAGATCCACAGAGTTCGGGTTCTTAACCCATGTATAGTGGCAGACATATATATATTATGTCTACTGCTTTGATTTATCAATGATTGAGATTCTTGATAGGATCAATAACCTCGATATTTTAGGTAGTAACATATACGTAGATGATGGGTCGTGCATCATACATAGTTACCATGTCCTGGTGAGTCAGGTTGATGATGTCCTCTTGAGGAAGCACAAAGATCATGGGAAGCCCTGCAGGCAGAATATTAAATTATTATTAACATGATAAGAAAATCATGCGGTACTATACAAGGAACACGATATTAATTAATTATAGCTGTCAGAAGCTTACATAATTAATTAATGGATATTATATCTTAAGCATGGGGAATGACTGAACTAAAAAAGAAAGCATATTCGCAAATATGTATTAAATTAGTAGATCAGTATTATTTCTTTAGTGGAATTAAATTGGTAGGTCATTATAATATCCATAACATGTATATAAATAAATAAATTAGTAGACCAATTTAATATTCTTCTAGATCCCTACTGTAGCCCAATTAACACCTAAGTAGACTGGAGAATAGAACAAGTGGAGAGGCCCAAACCCATTAGAGTTTGGAGAGATTATTTTCGTCCCCCTCTCTATTAATTAGAGGAGGGGGCACAAAATTATTAAGCAATAATATAGCCCCTCTCGTGCTCACTTGAGTCCCTAGGATTTCCACACAGTTTAGTAGTCTGCAGTCCACCCTGCATCTAAACGAGGTTCGGGAATACAGTAGAAGATCAAGGAGTGAAATATCATGCTTGGAGGGGTTCGAGCACCACCTTGGAGGAGAGGGTGTTGACGTGTTCGTCTCCAACAACGGGATTAGACCTTTAATCCCGTCAGCAACCCTACTACACAATGTAAGTAATTTATCGATTCTATCTTTTCCACTTGTGTTAGAATCGACTTGCTTGCATGCTAATTCAACATTATTGTTAATTAATATCACACATAAAATATGATATACATGTTGTAGAATTAATGAGCATTCGGTTAGATCCTATGGGGGCACAATTCGAAAAAATCCCCACAGTGCCTAGATTGTAGATTACACAATAAATATTAATGTGTTCGTTCAACACCTATCATATAACTCATAACAGTTCCAAATGTTTATTTTTCTCTAAATTAACCGCAACTCTGTCGAGTGATATTGATTAACCAGTCAATCACTCTAGATCTCGTGTTAAACTCTTCTCTCGATTTATGAATTAACACATCATGTTATATTATTTAGTGATCAAGTAAACAATACAAATAATCATGAGAATAATCAAAATATGATCAAATCATAGACACCAAATAAAATGAATTAAAAGAACTTCATGAATAAATCATAATCCAACCCTAGAATACTAGAGTTTTACCTATACATGACAAAATAAACAACTAAAATAAATTCGGAAGAAAAAATTGTAATTCAATAATTAAATTAAATAAAACCCAAAAAATTTAATTCGCATCTAATCTTGAACTCCTTGAATTCTTCGATCTCCATGTTCTTCTCTGCTGGCAACTTTAGGCTATGATAAATTATGTCTAATTTTCACACAAAAATCCTATTTATACTTAGGAAATTAAAGCTCAAACGTAACTAAAAATCAGGCTGGCCCAGACTACCTGCGACCTCGCTCGAGACCTAGTCACTTTCGACTCGGTTCGCGAGTCCACGTGTCACCGACGTGGCATCATATTCTCGGGCTCCTCCATTATTCGCGACCATGCTCATGGATTTTCTTCTTCCGCACCCTCTCTCAGTAGTGAACTCACAGTGGCCAGCCCCTTGTTGATTCGCGACTCGACCTGCGACCTGACTCGCAGCTCCACTCGCAAATCTTCTTCTGACATGTTTCCGTCCAATTTTCGACTCTACTTCATCGTACACCCTGGGACATCATCAACCATCTCTTGGCTAAAAATGCAGCAAAACTCGGGACAAATCCTACAAAAATCACAACACATTCCAAATTCTAAGAACGAGTGAATCCAATTAAATTGAGATTAAAGCACAAGTAAACCAAATAAAATATACAATTAAGTAGCACGAAAACTAGCGCAAAATTCCAGTTTATCACTTGGGTTGAACTCGATCTTTTGGATTTTCTGCTCGAGCTTCGTGATACAATTGATGCACATGTGACCACATTGTGAGCTTCTTTTGCGCATAGTATCTGTGCTAACGAAGATTCAAGCTGACGTAAGGGCTACATCTTCTTTCACGGACCAACTTGCATTTTTTACTCTTTTCTGATTTTGGGTTGAATGTTGAACATTCCCAAATAAATTGTGAGAGATATTTTGTGTGGTGGGAATTTCTTCAGATGAAGGAATTTGAGTGAGTTTTGGCTAAAATTGAGAATTTTTGTAATATTGAGAACTTTGTTGATCTTCTGAATTTGAAAAAATTTGTGGGTGAAAATAAGATCTAAAGTTTGAAAAAATTCGAGAGTCATGATAATAATTTGAATGATTTGGATCCATAGCTGCTTATATGAAGGAGAAATGTGAGATTGAGAATTTGTAGATAGATGATTTGTGAAAAAAAAAGAGCTTAGTTGCTTGTAAAAGCATATCAATATTAGACTCTATTTATAGAGAAAAAAACTATGAATTTTGGTGTGTGTATATATATATATATATTGATAATTATATAAAATATTTATATTTTAAATTAATGTATATAAAATTATGTGGCACTCAATCAAGAGGGTGCCACGTGTGCAGCAACTGGGCCACGCCTCAAAGGTAGGCAACTGCTTCAAGTCATCCAAAATTGTTACTTTTTTTAATTAATTTTTTGTCGTTTCTGGTGGATGTCGCCGAATGCGGTAGCCTAAGGAGTATCATATTAGGAATTAAAGTTCAATAAAATAAGAATTTAAATATGGTAGACTGAATAGTTCACTTTTTGCACGTGTGATATTGCCACATCAGCAATGAATACATTAATTTGTGCTCACACTGGTTAGGAAAACGGTTCTATAATTTTTTTTTTTTAATTTACATAAGAGATAATGTGAGTCTTATTTGTTCCAATAGTTAAGAAAGAGACAATGTGAACTTCAAGAAATAATTGAAGGATTATTTGACCGTTATCCTATACAAAAAAAAAAAAACTTCCGATACCTTTTCACAAAAATTAAAATGTAAATAAATGTGATAAATATACCATCTTTCTCTCTCCCCACCTATACTAAATTTCAGTAAGTTATATTTATAAGTAATTTTTATAGTGTTTTGATAAATACTATAACATTAGGAGAAAGTGTAGAAAAAATAATAAATAATAAATATTATTTTTGAAGAAAAATATCAAATATTAAAAAATAAGATTAAAGTCTAAAATATCAAATAATATTGGAGGAACAATAGATCCGCATGAATGTAGACCCGACAAAGTTGAAAGTTCCCGATCTGATGTCCCATTTCGCCACGTGTCCATGTATCCACTGTGGCCTCAAAAATGCTTTTTTCTAGAAAAGTCAAACTTGATTTTCCTCTTCACAGATAAAAAGAAAATTCCTCTCCCCTAAACCAAACCCTAAAATCTATATTTCCCTTTTCCAGCCCACCTAATTTTGGCAAAAATAAATTCAATTTCTTCGAAGATATGTCTTTTTTCGGCGACATACGTCACACTCCCGCCGCCACCAAGCCGCCCGGAACCGGCGCCGCAGATCTTCGAGTCCCATTGATGAATCTCTCAGTCGTCCAATCACGCATGGACAATCTTCAGCAGTTCCTCTCCGATTCGGTCAACAGCAAGACCCTGATCGGTCAGCCTCAAATGGACATGGTTTCGTCGGAGATCGCGGACGCGATTCACCAGATTATCGTGAACGGCGCCGCCCTTCTGTCGTGCGCGCCATCTGTTCGTTCGAATTACGCAGTGGAGGAGAAAGAGAGATCGGCGGTGCAGAAGCCGGATCCGAAGGTGGAGGATGATTTGGATGATTATGAGATAATTGAGATGGACGCGGTGGAGCTGCTGGCGGAGCACGTCCACTTCTGCGAGATTTGCGGGAAAGGATTCAAGAGGGATGCTAATCTGCGGATGCACATGAGGGCTCATGGGAATCAGTTCAAGACGGCGGAGGCGTTGGCGAAGCCGGAAAAGGTCGGCGATTCGATCCCTCGTAGGACGAGGTTTTCGTGTCCGTACGTAGGGTGTAATCGGAACAAGCAGCACAACAAGTTCAGGGCGCTGAAGAGCGCTGTTTGCGTGAAGAATCACTTCAAGAGGAGCCATTGCCCCAAGATGTATTCTTGCAATCGTTGCAACAAGAAGAGCTTCTCGGTTGTGGCGGATTTGAAGAGCCATTTGAAGCATTGTGGGGAGAGCAAGTGGAAATGTTGTTGTGGGACTAGCTTCTCCCGGAAGGATAAGCTGTTCGGCCACATCGCGCTGTTCGAGGGGCATATGCCCGCCGTCGTGGAGGAGGAGAGAGGGAAGAGTGCGGCGGAGGTGGTGGTGGTGAATGATGATGATGAGGAGGAGGAGCTTAATGTGAGTGATATGATGGCGTTGGAGTCGGAGTCGCAGAGCAATAATGTTTTCTTGGATGGGGGGTTTGTGAATGGATTTGAATCCGCTGATAATTATTTCTTCCAAGAAGCGTTGAATTCGCCTAATTCTGGAATAGAGGGGTTCTTTAACTTCTGATGATGATGATGATGAAAGAGTTGGTTGGTTCTTGTCTAGCATATGTTGGTGTATAATGTATTGTATTATTGCTGCTTTGTATGTGTATGTGTATGGTGATGTTGTCGCATTCTTTGTTGTAGTAATAAACGCCACTAGCTGCTTGTTTCTGCATTTTCTTCTCTTTCATTACATCTACTAATTGCCTCTGCTATTATCCAAACCCTCTCTTTGTATTCAGTACAGAGACCCTCTTATCTTATTTTCCAATTTCATCTCTGAACTTAGAAAAAAAAAATGGTATCTTGGATCTTGGTTGATCTGCATTTAAAAATGTTCCTTTTCTTATACGTTCTACTTTAGCTGGCCCAATTTACAGTGGCAACGTTACGAATGATGCTTAACTCATCCATTTTTCGGGGATTTTTGTCTCGATCAATTTTGTTTAATTTGTGTTGCATTATTTTTTTATATTGTGGACAGATTTTGAAATAAACTTTCTGGGTTAAATTTTAATTTTGTGGTTTTTTTGTTCTTGCTTTTACCATTTTTTTCTCCTTTCTAGTTGGTCAAATTTCAATTTCTTTTTGGGTAATTCTATACATAGCCTAATTTTTTCTCATTGTAGCCTTCATTAATAAAAAAAGAAAAAATTATTTTTTAATGTGCTACTTTAACCCTATAACCCCCCCCCCCCCTTCAAATTTAATTAATAAAAGAATAAAGCTTCTTATACGTTTTCACCTGTATACACATCTAAGAAATCTGCAAAAAAGAAATAAATAAATAAATAAACTAAGATCAAAATATGCATGTAGGAGAATCCGATCATCTGCATCATTTATGTTGATGTTCCAAGGGTTAAGGAATTGAAGGATCATTAATCCAAACAATAGCAGACTGAATGAAAGCTTAATAAAATTTCTAGCTACATTAGATGAACAACGGAACAATATTAGAACTATAACCAATATTTAAAGTAATGAACTCAATTTTCTCGATAATATTTTTCCAATAAATTTTTCGATTACATATGCGATAGAACCTACAACTTAAGGTCTTCTTCTTCAACTTAATGTTTTTTTCTTCCTCTTCTTCCATCTAGTTCTTGCATCATGTTTGGCATAATGGCGTGGAGGTATTTTCTAATTAATATAAATTGCTTCACGCTTGAAACACATATAAAATACGAGAAGATCAAGAGTGCAGCAGACATAATGCTAATGGAGTGGAGGTTATATCATTTTTTTTCTTTTTATTTATGAAGATTTCTAAGATGGATGCAAAGGTGGGGTTGGTTTTTTTTTTTATGAAAAACAGTGCCTGAAAAAACAGTGGAGGCTTTTCTTTTATTAGGGTTTTAAGTTGGGGGCTATAGGGGGTAAAACAGTACATGAATTAATAATTTTTTATTTTTTTTAAATAGATGGGCTATAATAAGAAAAAAGGAGGCTATGTATAGAATTACCCTTTCTTTTTTCTTCCTTTTTTTTTCATTTTTTCTTTTAATATAAAAACATCTAGCGGCACAGGTGGAGCTTCGGCAGTGGCTTGCTACATAAGATAAAAATTGATTGTAAAATTGAAATAAAATGAAGTTGGCAAGCATGCAATTTGATACCAGCGGCAGGACCGGTCCTGATAATTGGGGGGCCCATGATGAAATTAAAAAAAAAGGGGTCCTAATTTTTTTTTTCCGAGCATCATGAATTTCTTTTACTATTATCTTATTCATCATAAGTCTTGAAAAAAAATGCAATTACAACCTACAAACATACAAAATAAAATAATAATAAGTGTGAAATAATTATCCAAATAAGTTAGATCTTCTAGCATTTTGAGGAGCAAAATCATCAATAAGATCATCAAAATCAAGTGTTTCCAATATTTCATTTTCAATGCTTAAAATTGCTAGCCCATTTAATCTTTCTTGAGACATAGTTGAACGCAAATATGTTTTAATTACTTTTAATTTTGAAAAGCTTCTTTCTGCTGATACTACAGTAACAGATGTAACACAAATTCCAAGTATTTAAATTAACAAACACCGGAAAATCGTACAAAGAAAATATTTCGGATTGAAATTACAATTTGTAGTTCGAATCTCTATCTAGATCTTCTGATTCTTCTCTTCAAGATTTGTTCATCGTCGTTCTTCACGATCTTCAAGTTGTTCTTACTCTTCGATCTTCAGGAACCCGATGTTTTGAGGTTTATAACATCGATTCGAAGGATTTTCATTTTGATTCCGAATCAAACGTAGTTTTTAGGATGATTTGTTGAAGAACGCTTTGAATCTTCAAGCTGTTCTTGAGGATTTGAATTTGATAACGCCGATTGGAGGGTTGAATACCTTGGATCCGGATCAAACGTCGAATTTGAGATGATTTTGGCGAAAAACACGAAGAACGTCTTGAATCTCCAACTTGAATGCCTTGAAGATTGAAGAGAGCTTTCTCTAACGAATCCTTCTCCAAACTTGAGCTCTTGAAGTTGTGTGGTTTCCTTAGGCCAAGCCTTCTATTTATAGGCAAATAAGGGTGTATTAGGGCTTACGTGACATCATTCCATTGGTGTGTTCATTAGGGCTTACGTGGCATTGTTTCATTGGTGCCTTGTGCCCTCTGTGATTCTCTACAACATTGTAGCCATTTCTTGTGTGAGCTCGTCATGTGTCGCATTTCTATTGGTCGAGATTCTTCCACATATTGAATATCAATTTATTTATTTAATTTAGGAATAAAAAATTCCTAAAATGTAAATAAATAAATATAATTTGGATATTTCAATTGTTCAATTTCCACTTGGCATTATTTGATTGGTGATGAAAATTTCAATTGCTTACAACATGAATAGTCAGTAATATTCTATATGCAATAGAAACATTGGGAAAACAGTCCACATTTTTAACAAACTCAAGAACTTCAATGATTGAATTTAGTTTTGTTGGAAAACTCGTTTGAAGCGCTTGTAATTCAGAATATAAATCATCAACATTAATATCAAGTTTATCATTATATTTCAGGGCATTTTGAAGTTTAACACAACATTCATACAATGTATGCTCATCCAATGAACACAACTTTTATAATAAAATAAAAAACCAAAAATATCTTCAAAAACTTTCAATTGTTCAAATCTACTCTTTAAAGATGAAATAGCAATATCAACTACAACAAATAATCTATCCTAAAAGACTCTTCAGCAGATAAGGAAATATCTCCATGGCAATTTTCATCATATTGTTTCTTTATATGACTTTTACGTTTTTTAGGAAAAATGGAATCTATGTCCATTTTAGATGCAAGTTCTTTAGCTAATGTCAAGGCCGATTGAAAACCATCCTCCCTATATTTTTCAAAATAAGAAATCAAACCTTTCAAAATAACTATTGCACCATCAATTTGCGTATCTTCAGATTGTAATTTTTTGCTAATCAAATTAATTTTTTTCAAAATATTATGCCATATAGTCATGCCCAAAATAAATTCAAAATTCTCAAATTCATGAATTGCTAAAGACTCAGCCTCACTTTTAATTTTTGGATCTTCACTAACCCTCGACAGTTCAAATAGAGCTTCTCTTATTTCATCAGGTTGGGTTATTATAACTTCAATGCTATTAACATGACTTTCACATCTTGTTGTTGATAATGACTTTAAAGTTAATGTTTGAACATGATCTTGTAAAATTTTCCATCTTTTAGTTGAGCTAACAAATAAAGTATACAAGCATTGTACAACTCCAAAAAATGAGATAGCTTTAACACAAGAATAGGCCATATCACATATTGTTAAATTAAGAGAATGACAAGCACAGGGCATATAGAATGCTCTTGGATTTATTTCAAGAAATCTCTTTTGTACACCTTGATGTTTTCCTTTCATATTGGACCCATTGTCATAACCTTGTCCCCTCACATCATCAATATCAAGCCCAAGTAATTCTAAAGCAGATTGTAATTCATTAAAAAGCCCTAATCCTGATGTATTATCCACTTTTAAAAACTCAATGAAATATTCTTCTACTTTTACGCTAGAATCTAACATATCAAGTTATCAACACATCAAATTAATAAAGTCATTTGCTCATTATGACTTGTATCTGGAGTACAATCAAGTATAATCGAATAATATTTTGCCTCTTTTATTTTTTTAATTATAGCATTTTTAATGTTAGAGGATAGTGTTAAAATCAACTCATTTTGAATCTTATGACTAAGGTAATGATAATGAATTTCCTTGTCCAAATTACCATTGTTATTTTGATAAATCTTTTCATTATCTCCACGAAAAGTCAAATTACGCCTAGCAAGACATTTTACAACAGAAATAATTCTAACTAAAACTTGTTTCCAGTGTTCTTTCTCTTTTTTAATTTGCATTTGTAACCCTTTATCAATTGTTTCATTACATTTTAATCTAATTTGTAAATCAATCCAAGTCTTCATATTGTTAATACGCTCAATGCTCTTCTCATGCTTTTTAAGTCTATCACTTAAACGTTTCCAATCATCCAAACCATCATTTGCAAACAAACTAACATTTTGAACCGATTTAAACAATTTACAACAAAAACAATATACTTTGTTTACATCTTTAGAATATACTAACCATTTTCTATCTTGATTCTCTCCATTTGGCAATTTTCTTTCATAATAATCATATGAAAAATGTCTAAGAGATTTATCTTTAGGAAACTTGAGATCATGCTCTCTTAAAGGACCTTTCTCTATCAATATATCTCTAGTTTTATTATCAATATTATCCCAAATTCTTGGATCAAATATATTCAAAACATTAGTTTTTTCATACTCATTCAAATTATCATGCACATTCAAAGCAACATTCTCATTCAAATCATCAAGCTCATTCAACTCATCATTCTCATTCAAATCATTCAAATCAACAAGCTCATTCAACTTATCATTCTCATTTAAATCATCAACATCATTAAGCTCATTCTCATTCAAATCATCAAAATCATTAAGCTCATTCTCATTCAAATCATCATTCTCATTCTCAATTGTATTAACTTCTTCGGCTAAAGAATTAGATTTAAAAAACTTATCAAGAGCTCCTCTTTGAGCTTTAATTAACTCATCACTTCTTTTCCTTTTATTTCATTTTTGACTTCCGGATGGATATTTTCTAGAGTTCATGTTTAAAATCAAAGCAAGGAAATAAACACAAGCAACACAGTTTAAATCTTAAAATTTAAAGCAAATGAGCGATAAAACCCGATTGTCGATCGTCCAAATTTTTGATCAAGTGATTGCAGAGTCTGCCGTGGTGACTGCCACTGGCTGCTGCGCCTGCCCGGAGCTAAATTTGCAAACTGCAAATCGATAATTTGAAGCAATAAGAAACTCCAAATCGATTTTTCACATCAAACTTCAAATCGATAATTTGAAGCAATAAGAAATAAATAGATTTCATTAATTTTCTAATCAAACTCGACATTGCGGTGAGGTGGCATGAAGTGTTCTAAGAGTTGATATTTCAGAAATTGATAATATAAATTTTTCATGTACAATAAAATGTTGAAAAATTACCTTTAGCAGAGCAGATAGAGCATCTCCGTCCTCCTGTAGCAGACTGCACAAAAATTCCTTTTTTTGAAGCTTTTAGGTTTGGAGGTGAAATGTTTGAAGAATTGATAAACCTAAAATTGAACCCCAAAAATTGTAATGGAGCTTGGGGTAGGCGCGTAGCACTAGCAGACTGCAGAAGAGATAAGAAGTTTAGAATGGAAGGTAGTTTCGCAGAAGCAGAATAGCAGAGTGCAGAAGAGAGTCAGAGAGGGAGGGAGAAGAGCCGTTACTGTAATAACCCGAAATATTTTAGAAGGTTTTATTCAACTTATGTTACCCTCTGGTAAGTTAGAAAATAAGTTGGGTCCTTAACGGATTCAAATAAAAGAAAATCGCAGCCAGGGACATCTATTAAAATTTAATTTGGTCAAAAATTGCTTTAAAAATATGTTCTGATATTTTTCTCGGGTTGATAGAAAAATTTTCAAGCATCGTGCCAAACTTTGAATTTTCCAATTTTGAGTTCAAATGAACACTTGGCACAATTTTAGGGTGAAAGGTAATAGATTTGGATAACTAAGGCACATCCGTCATTATCCAATTTCTTTTTCGAAATATTATCCTATTCGTAATTATCCTATTCTTTTTCCATCATTATCCTATTCCATCATTATCCTCTTTCTTTTATTCGTTATTATCCTATTTATTTTTCTTCTATAAATAGGAGGTTAAGGTTTCATTTTTCATTCATTTTCAAAATCGAAACGCCGAGCAGCTTCTAGAGAAGGTACGACTCTAGTTTCCTATTTCATTTCTGAAATAGTCATTTTGAAGGTGTCAAAGATCACGAATACGTGATTGAAATGATGACACGACGGACGATCACGATGGAAAATCATCGTGACCGCCACCAAAAGTTGCCACCACCTTTCAAATCGGTGACTCTTTCGGGTCATCGAATCAAAAAGTGTCTTTAGGGTTTTATGTTCTATGTATATTTATATACATTTTCCATGTTGTCACTTTTTAATTTCGGGTATATTTTGGGTATCCGATTATTAAATTGTAGTCTTTTTCAGATCTATCCTTCGTGGATAGCCGTATCGTGTTTTTAAGCTCAAAAGTTGTTCCGTGTCAAAATATAGTATTTTTATTTAAAGTTTCATATTTTTCCAATGGGCAGATCTTGCGGTATGAATTTATTTGTACCGAATTAATTTTAGGATACGGGTTTGACCACCCCGTATGCCAAAACTTCCTAAACAGTTTTTCTTTATAAAAATGCCCTGAGTAAAGTTCCCTTAAGAGTCAAAATATTTTGATGATCCGAGTGCTGCGTATTAAGATAGTAGATATTATAATATTTACTTCATAACTAAGAAAGGTTAGATTTTGACCTAATGGTAGTCATTCATCGAAACTAAGTTACCGGATAATCTTGTAGGCACAGAAGAAGAAGACTTCTAGTTGAGATCAGAATCAGAATCTAGATCTAGCTCAGATTACCAGGTGGGTTTTTATTATATAAAAATGTATTTCGGGTTATTAAGCCCTGATATTTATAAAATGAATGTGATTGATTATCCAACTCATGACTGTATTTTATGTGCTCTCCTGACTCATGTAAGTCTTACTACTGTTTTTGGTGACGAAACTACAATGGTTCACGATATCGAGCCCCAAGCAAACAGGGCAGTGTCCAACCTTAAGCAGCCGGGTTGTGTACACGAACCGACTCACCGTAAGCGTTCTAGGGGAGAGTGGCGCGCAATGATGGAACTAAAATGATTTAGTATACATGGAATTCGCAAATTTTCTACTTTAAAAGCTTTCCATGATATGCTCTCAATATGATTGGATATTCTATTTTATAAAATGATTCTGAAGGTTTTTCTCAAAAGTACCCACTGAGTGCATTAGTACTCACGCCCAAATCTTTTCAAATATTTTCAGGATGAGCTGCGGGATGGTGGACGGCTGTGCTAAGGCTGAAGGGCTATCTTTTGATGTATATGTTTCTTTTATGTCTGGAGTCCAACTGAGAACATGGTTACCTTTTGTGTCTGAATAAATGCACTGCGTTTTTGTCCGCTTACTCTGATTATTGTTATGGAGTGTTCGGTTCTCCGAATCCCATTTTATTTACTATTATGGAGTGTTCGGTTCTCCGAATCCCATTTTATTTACGGTTATGGAGTGTTCGGTTCTCCGAATCCCATTTTCTTTACTGTTATGGAGTGTTCGATTCTCCGAATCCCATTTTATTTACTGTTATGGAGTGTTCGGTTTTCCGAATCCCATTTTCTTTACTGTTATGGAGTGTTCGGTTCTCCGAATCCCATTTTCTTTATTGTTACGGAGTGTTCGGTTCTCCGAATCCCGTTTACTTTCTGTTCCTGACAGGCGAAAGCCTGGCATTTATTTACTTTCCTTACTCAGACAGGCGCAAGCCTGGCTTTACATTGTTTTTCATGTCAAGGCAAAAGCCTGGCTTTATATTGCTTTCACGACAGGCGGGAGCCTGGCATCTCTTTACTTTAAGTATTTGGACAGACATCAGTCTGGCCTTTTTTATGCCTAACCTATTAACAGTTAACCTTTGAACTGTTATTATTTACATTGAAGTTTGCCTTTGTTATTCTTTCTTGGGTTCATCCTAAGAGTCATGGTATCTGATTTGAGTCATTTCATACGCTTTAAAAGCGTGGATTGATCCATTTATAGAGGTTATGCTGCCCATATTTTTAGGGCACTAACCCTATTTCTTTGATTGCTTCTGTTCAACAACCCCTTCCCCCTTTCCCCAAGTAGCGCACCGGTCCCCTGCCCTTCTCCCGGGAACGGGGCGTTACAGTTACAGAATAGAGAGGGAGAGCCATTGCAGAGTGGGGATTGGGAAAATGGGCTTAGGGTATATAATTTTTTTTTTGGCCCCTCAAATTCGAGGGCCCATGGGTGACGGCCCACCCCAACAAGCCTTTGGGCCGGCCTTGACTAGCGGTTGCAGAAGGCGCTAGACGGACGGCCGGGAGGGCCTAGCGCCTAGACCGCCTAAATTTAAAGTTAAAATCATCCAAAGATAAAAAAACAAACAACATTCAAAGTTCAAATAATCCTAAATTAAAACACTAATGACATAAAGTTCAAACATTGAAATTATCCAAGTCATGATCTCCATCCGGCTCATTCATTCTCATTAATTTCCTCATCTTAAGACGCAAAATCATCATTATATAGTTCTCTCATTGTTTGATATTTTGGGTTGGAGACCTTTAGTAATTGTTAAAAAAAAAAGGAAAAAAAAAATAAAAAAAATCCGCCTAACACCGCCTAATGACGCCACCTAACTCCGCCTCGCCCCGCCTAGCGCCTGAGACCCGCCGCCTAGCGAAAATCGCCAAGGTGAAGGGTCGCCTTTTACGACAGTGAATTTAAGAGTAGCTAAAATTTCAGTGTCAAGAACAAAAGTAGGGTGCTTGATCGGTTTTACAAGACTGTAATAATACAACCATTAAAATTTTGAACCAGCAGCGTATTAAGGATTTTAAAATTGGGGGTATGATATAGAATTATAAAAATGCATAAATAAATATATATTTAAAATTATATAATCATAAATATAAAATTAAATAGAATGGGATACATTGAAATATTTACGTACGTGGTTCATATTTATACATGTATACAATTGGTTCACTCCAATATTGATGTGGAGAAGTATTAATATTTCACTAAAACTCATTACATTATGCTGATGCAATATGTGATAAGAATAATAAAATATCCACTAGTTATATAATAACTATACTTTTTTCACATATATTTTACATTTTTTATGTAAAATAAGAAATTATATATAATTAAATAAAATTAGAAAATGAGTTACAAGAACTATAAAATATATATGTTACAATTTTGCATGAATACATGTTCAAAACTAATAACTTATAATTAAGTCATATATAGAGAATTTCATAATGTGATTCAAAATGATTGAAATTCATATATTACATTTAATTAGTTCAGTAAAATTGATAGAAATTGCAAATGTGTAGCCATATCATAAAATTAAACTAATTTCATAATTATATAAATGGAATGATTCAATAGTCAATTACATTAATTCTATAATTGTATACATGGAATGATTAGTAGTCAATTACACTAATAATTAAACGCAATTCAATTCCTTATCATTGTTAATTTTAGAAATGCATTAATATTGTTGAAAAATAGGCGGCTTTATCATGGAATTAAACTATGCGCATAAATCTAATATATTATCAATTGACTAAAATATTCTTTTGTAAATGGGAGGGAAAAATCATGTGTCAGAACTCTATTATGATATATGTATATATATATATATATATATATTTTGTATAGACATGATTGACATAATTATATGATAATGTACTTAGTTATATAGAATATAATGAAATTTATTTGGAATAATTATATGACTATTTATTGTATTAATTAAAAAATAACATTTCTACCATCCGGACAAACGTATGAATGAATAAACATATGTTATTTATAGTAGTTCATAATTAGCATTAATTATAAAAATATTATTGATAAAATTTGCATATAACATTAAATTAAATAACTTATTAAATGATTGTATTATTAATTGTCTAAAATATCCTTGTATATGGGCGGAAAAAAATGAATTATGAAAGTGTGTTATTATATATATATATATATATATATATATATATAGAGAGAGAGAGAGAGAGAGAGAGAGAGAGATGGGATCATGTTAGAACCACACCCCCCATGTGAGAACCGAGAACCAATCTCAGCTACAGATTGATCTGATTTAGACGGCCAAGATCTGTTCCAAAATTAAAAAAAAAAAAAACTGTGGCATTATTGTAATAATTTAGACTTTTTAATGAACCCAGAGTATTTTAGTAATTTAGAAATTCTGTCATATTTGGAATGAGTCTATTCTCGGTTTGCAATTCGTTTTCCATTCAAAATATCTTTCCTTGTATATATCAAATTGCTTTTGTGCTTATGTAATCGAAATTATCAGTCGATTGTCTTCGAAATTTATTCAACATAATCGGTGTTCACTCCATTTTTTGACGAACATGTCGGGTAAAAAAGTTTATTCTGTAGTTTTCATGTGATTTTTTTTACCCGTTTATTTTAGACTTGTTCGACAAGGTTGGGGAAGCTGATTAAGCTGTTATTTTGAGTTTCTCACGATCAGCATGCGTTTTTAGGCTTCATATTGTGTGTTTTGATTTTCTGTATATATGTAGATCTTATTAGCATCACAATATGAATTATTAGCATTGTAAATTTAGTTAACAGATTGAGTATCATAAGAATGTCTCGTTAATAGAGTATTTTTCACGATGAATGCAGCATTGTGATAAGAAATGAGTATTATGAAAATCATTTTGTTAACAGGTTCTTTAGCACTACTGTGAACTATTTTAGCACTTCTGTAATCTATTTTAGCACTTGTGTAATCTATTTTAGCACTTCTGTGAATTATTTTAGCACTGTTTTAGGTTAACGAAGCTGATAAACTGTTTTTTGCTGTGAACTATTTTAGCACTGTTGTGAACTATATTTAGCACTGTTGTTATCATTGCAAAGTCTACTGTAACATTTTTATGTTTCTGTCTTCATGTTTGCTATTATCACATTGCATCCATCAGTAGTCATAAAAAACATATTGAATCCTGCTTGATGCTGCCACTGATTTCCTATTTATAGAAATTCATTTAATAGATGAAAGTTTATTAAAATAATATTTGCATAGAAGTCGACAGGTTAAACTTGAGCATGTTTATGTGAAGAGAACCATTTTTCTAAATTTTTGTGTCTTTTTCTGATTTTTATGGATTGTGTGCACCTAGTGAAGTTGAGTTGCATCCACCTAACTTCGTGAAGACTAAAGTCAGTGCGAGTCGTAAAAAATCAAAAGAAGATGCGAGAGTTGAACGCGCAAAGAAACCTTCTAGGACCTGCAAGAATTGTGGGAAGAAATGCCATCATGATTCTAGGAACTGTGACAAGAAGAAGTAGATACATTATATTTTATTTTTTTGTACTGATTTTTTCATTAATGATAGTATTATTCTTTCTTGTAATTGTAAATAGGCATAGCTGGTATTTCATTTTTTGCATTGCTAATAAAGGTTTTAATATTTCTAGTAGGGTGTGTAACATCAGTGATAAACAAGGAAACGTAAGTGCTAAAGTATAAACCTTCAGTGCTAAAATAAAAACTTTCAGTGCTAAAGTAGAATTCGAAATCTAGAGTTCAAATACTAGTGCTAAAAAAGAAATGGCAAGTGCTAAACATTAAATAGCAGTGATAAATGTGGCATAAAACTGCTGAAACCTTTTAAAGACCTGCAAGAAGTGTGGGAAGAAAGCCAATCATGATTCTAGAAACTCTGGAAAGTAGATACATTTTATTTATTGTGTTTGTACTTTTTTGATACTGATTTTTATTATTGATAGTAATATTCTTTCATGTAATTCTAGTAGACATAATTGATATTTCCTTTTTTGCATTGCTAATAAAGATTTTAATATTTTCCAGGACGGTGTAACATCAGTGCTAAACAAGGAAATATAAGTGCTAAATAATAAACTACCAACTTAAAACTATTAGAAAAAAATATATTATTTCTAGTAACTTATTAGATGGAAAAACAACTCTAAATTCGCAATCCATTACCCCACTCACTTCCCCTCTTCTAATCTACAACCTTGCTGGCACGGTGGCGCCGGTAACGGGCTTAACTCTATCCACCCCCTTTCTCTTCTCTCCTTAATTACACATGGTTTTTATTTTATTTTCAAATTATTAATTTTTATTGTATTTTTGGTATTTCAAACTCAGATTGTAGTTTGAAAATAAAATATATATGTTGAATGTTTTACAATCGTTTTGATTGAGAAACACACATTCATTTTAGATGGATTTATTTTATTTTTTTAAATTAACTTTTGATTTTAAAAATTGACGGATAGATTTGTTTTTATTTGAGATAATATACATCTGATGATTGGTGCACATATATATGGTGAGTAAAGATGGGGATGGAAACTATGTAGAATAAAATCCAACCAAATAAAAGGAAAATTACAAGAAGATGCAAATTCAGAGGTGGACTGTCTTGGAATCCTTATTCTCTACAATATATATATATATATATATATCCCGTGTTGCAGTTGAAGTTCTCTTGATACCGGGTCGAAGTTTTCGAGCAGCCAGTAGTTCATCCTTTCTGGGAAATGATTTATATTTAAGTAAAGAATGTTGTCGAACCCCAGTTGTCTCACTGCTTCCTCTTGTGCTTTATTCATTTGCATCACAGCCTGTGATAGAGTTGATGGCAATGTTGTTGCTTGTAATAATGGATATCTGTTATATCTATCAATAAGTCTATTATCTTCAATCTTCGGGGCAGTTTTTGCTCTTTTGTGTGTGCTAGTTTCACCTTCTCCAGTCCTTTTAGTACCTGTAATTTTTTTATATAATATTGTTAAGTAGACAAAAATAACAATGCTAAAGAACAGAATCTGAATGCTAAAATATGACATGACAGTGCTAAAACTCTAAACTAGAGTGCTAAAATGAAGAAAATGTGCAGATGAATCACAGATGGACAAAAGTGTTATGTTTACAAAAAAGAAACAAAATATGAAACTCCTAAATCAATTACAATGCTAAAGAACATAATCTGAATGCTAAAATATGACATGACAGTGCTAAAACTCTAAACTAAAGTGCTAAAATTAAGAAAATGTGCAGTTGAATCACAGATGGACAAAAGTTTTATGTTTACAAAAAAGAAACAAAATATGAAACTCCTAAATCAATTACAATGCTAAAGAACAGAATTTGAATGCTAAAATATGACATGACAGTGCTAAAACTCTAAACTAGAGTGCTAAAATGAAGAAAATGTGCAGATGAATCACAGATCGACAAAAGTTTTATGTTTACAAAAAAGAAACAAAATATGAAACTCCTAAATCAATTACAATGCTAAAGAACAGAATCTGAATGCTAAAATATGACATGACAGTGCCAAAACTCTAAACTAAAGTGCTAAAATTAAGAAAATGTGCAGTTGAATCACAGATGGACAAAAGTTTTATATTTACAAAAAAAGAAACAAAATATGAAACTCCTAAATCAATTACAATGCTAAAGAACAGAATCTGAATGCTAAAATATGACATGACAGTGCTAAAACTATAAACTAGAGTGCTAAAATCAAGAAAATGTTCAGATAAATCAATAACAATACTAAAAAAAGGTAATCTGAATGCTAAAATTAAACAAACATGTAATAGTGTTTCATGCTAATACTGAAACAAGTGCCATGCTAAAATAAATCATGAGAGTGCTAAAAAATGAAACTCTTAAATCAATAACAATGATAAAAAAACATAATCTGAATGCTAAAATATGAATGACACTGCTAAAACTATATTCATAGTGTTTTTTGACAATGCCGATGACATTTTTTTTGTGTAAATGCTAAAAAATTGTAATGCTAAAAAAGGGTCATATTAGTGCTAAAATTAGACATGATAGTGCTAAAATAGGAGAATGAGCATGTTAAAATCCTAAATTGAAAAATATACACGTAAATCACATATATGTTGCAAACATTGTTAGGTTTAACATGTTTATACAAGTTTTCCGTCATTAACAGAACAAAATAAAATGGAAAAATTATCATGCAATAAAAAGAACAGATTTATGGTAAAGATTATGGTTTGTATGTCTCCGGAGAAAGTACTGGTATGCTAAAAAAACACGAAAGAAATTACTAAATCATCATAATATAGTGTGAAATGTATTTTTATAAACTCAAAGTACTATCCAACAGAATTTGAAAAAATAAAACAGAATGTTTAGTGTTTATTTGTGGTGTTTTATTGCATGTTTTATAAGTTATTTTCTAGTTTCTTTTTCTCGTTTATTTCGTGCTTTAGTGTGAATTTCTTCACTTGTTGCTTCCACGGTGGAATATGCTAAATTTTGAAGAACTTGAGCTTTTGTTCGTAAAATCTGAATTTTTAGGTACTAAGGTGGCATGGAGCGAAGATTGCCCGGAAGGGATGAACCCGGAAGGAGAAGCCAAGGCCCCGCTGCCGCGCAACATTGCAGCTGAAAGACCCCGCGGCCGCGCGAGTCCCGCGACTGCGCGAGGGTGCTCTCGGCACAGGCATCCCGCGGGCGCGAGAGTCTCCGCGAGCATGCGACTTCCAGGGTCTCCGAGGGCGCGCGGGCTGGTTTGTTCCTCCCGATCGACGCCAACATTACACTCGTTTCTCCCTTTTTCTCTTGGCATCTTGGGCCAAAAAGAATATCCTTCTTCCTCCATCCCTTTTGGATGGGGATTTTAGAGCTTTGGGTCAACCTAATCTAAATACTAGAAGAATAGGGATTAATTCACCTAAACCTAGCTTTGGACTTTCCTTCCACAAAATCTTCCCCAAATCCCTCTCATTTAATGCTCCATCACCATCATCTTACCACCATCTCTCTCTCTCTCTCTCTCTCTCTCTCTCTCTCTCTCTTTCTTACGTATCTCACTCCTCTCTCTCATATCATATCTAGATTTTGGGGATTCCTACAAAAACACCACCATTCATCATCTCTCACTCTCATTCCATTCACTCTCACCACTCCATCCTCTCTACCATTCTTTCCATTCTCTCTACACACACACACACACACACACACTACACATACTAAATCTCTACACACCATTTTTCTTACCATTTTTCGCCATCACCACTCCCATTCAAGAGAGGAGGAGAAGAGGAAGACAAAAAGGAAAGCAAACTAAAGAAGAGAAAGAAGAGGCAAGAAGAAGTCGGCAATGAGCTATCCGTGGAAGCTAAGCTCGTTTGGAGGTTTCCATTGTGGTATTTTCTTTCTAGTTCTTGGATGATTTGTAAGGGTTTGTCCCAAACTTGTGGAAGATATTGAATATTGTAGAAGCATATGCTATTTTCATTTGGTTATGAGATGGCATCCTTTTATGATATTTGTGGTATTTTGAGCATGATTATGGGCTAATCTTACTATTAAGGGGTAGATGATCGATTTGGTTTTTGATCTATGCTTGTTCTTATTGGTTGATGTTGTTGGAATTGTACCTATGATGTGAGAGTACTTGATCTCTACTTGAGCATTGTTAGGATTTAGAGGAGTCTTGATTGTGATTCTAAATCCCGAATTTGGTTCCTTCAACGTTAGGTGGATGGGGTTCCTAAGCCTAATATGTTAATCTTGCTTGTATGATATAGCTAAAAGAGGTTTAATGGAAAGACGGTGACAATAATTGAAGTTAAACCAATTGAGAGGGTCTATTGTATTTGTGAGATTAACATTACCGACTTGAACCAAGCATAGTGATAAAACCATTGAGAGAATCTACACCCTAATACCTTAATCTATCTTATTTCCTCATATCTTGCTTTAATTTGTGTTGTTTGCTTTTATTGCTTTGTTTAAGTAATTTTCTATTTTAATTCTTAGTATAAATTATCATCAAACCCCCTTGTTAGAATGTTTAGATTTTATTTTAGTTGCTTAGTTGAAAACATGTGTAGCCTTTAGATAATTCTTTCATATAAAGTCTTCCTTGAGAGATCGACTCGGGTTAAGCTTATTGCGTCTACAATTGTCCTCGTCCAATTGCGGGTGTGGTCCTAAGTAGTTGCCTAGAGAGCATAAATCGGAAATTATAAGTGTAAATTTGGACGCAATCAAATTTTGGCACCGTTTCTGGGGAAGGCTTTTAAGAATTGTCTTTTTAAGTACTATATTTGCTCTTGTGTTATTTGTTAGCGTTTGTGAAAGTGATCTTGTTTAAGTGTCGTGTTTGTGTTGTTGTTTTTGTTTCAATTTTCTTGTGTTGATTGTTTGGTCTTACCTCTCTTTCCGCAAGGTACGTGTGATCTCCGTTTTGTTTGTGTTTGTGTATGCTAGGAAGGCGAAGCCTCAATCAGAGACTAGCCCCCGTGTTTGACAACATCCATCGACCGAGGAGATTCGACGTGTTCGAGTGGGAAAGAGAGATGGAAGCTAACCCCCTCAACAATCCCAAAAATGCCAATGCGGCTAGGAACACGAGAGACTTTGCTCGTCCCGTGATTGGGACATCGACTTCTTGCATAGTTCTTGGTGAAGCCGCAAGGAACTACGAGTTGAAGAACATTCATTTTAGCCAACTTCCCTCATTCTACGTGTTGCCGGCCGAAGATTCTTTGAACTTCATCCGGGAGTTCTATGCCGCTGTTCAAACCTTTCCTCTACAAGGTTTGAATGAAGATCAATTGAAGATGAGGTGTTTTCCTTACACCTTGAAGGATCGAGCCAAGACATGGTTCATGTCTCTTCCGGCTAATTCATTGGCCAATTGGAACGCCGTCTACGAGAAGTTCATGGCCAAGTACTACTCCAATCAAAAGACCCAAGATTTGCGAGCTCAAATTGTTACCTTTACCCAATCTCCGGGTGAAGCATTTCATGAAGCTTGGGATCGATTTCGAGGTCTCTAACAACAATGTCCTCACCACTATCTCGCACCCGAGTTGCTCAACCAATTCTTCTACCACGGGCTCTCAAAAAATTTCCAATATATGGTGGACAATGCATCGGAAGGAGACATTGGAGGATGCACTACCGAAGAGGTCTCAAACATCTATGAGACGATGGGCACGACTTCTCAACAAAAGAGTGCTAGGGGGAAGAGAGCTTCCGTCAATGAAGCTAACCCTAGTTATGATGTGACGAAACAACTTGCCGAGTTGACAAGGCAAGTAGAGATGCTTCGAACTTCTGAGAGACCACCCCAACAAGTGATGACCGTTGAGACTTATGGGATTTGTGGAGAGTATGGCCATGGAGCCAACTTGTGCCAAAGGTCGATCAAGCCGGAGTTAAGCGAAGAGGCTCATTTCCATGCTCTTCAAGAGCAAGTGCATGCCCTTCAAGGATTCCAACCTCGCCAACCTTTCAACCCATACTCTCAATCATATAATCTGGGGTGGAGAAACCACCCAAATTTCTCTTGGAAGCAACCTCAACAAAAACCACCTCAACCGCCACAACAACCACCTCCACCTCAACAAGCTGGAGATAGTCAAGCTCCACCTTATTTGAGGCCGCAACAATATCCGGCCCAACCCAATCAACCGCTTAGGCCGACATTGCAAGACACATTGCAATCCTTTATTCAAGCCACCCAACAAAGGTTTGAATCCGTTGAAGCTTCTGTGAAGAGGATTGAAACCTAAGTGGGACAAATAGCCGAGACCATTGGAGAGTTGGCCAAGCAAGCCAATTCGGGCATGTTGCCAAGCCAACCAGAGCAAGCTCAAGCCATTACCGTGCTTAGAGGAGGCAAGGTGATCGATAACAAGTTGGAGAGTCAAGCCCAACCGAGGAGGTTGAAAAAGAAGATGAGACTCCTTCACAACAACAAAAGGAGTCCGAGAAAGAGAAAGAGAAGAAGTGAAGAAGCCCACACTCCACAAGGCTACCAATCCTTACAAACCTCCAATTCCATTTCCAAGTCGGTTGAGGAATGAGAAGCAAGACACTCAATTTCAAGAGTTCTACAAGCTCCTTACAAAGGTGAATGTCAACCATCCACTCCTTGATGTCATTCGCAACGTGCCGGCCTATGTCAAGTTCTTCAAGGAACTAGCTTCTAAGAAGAGAATGTTTGGAGATGATGAGAAGATAGAGGTATCCAAAGTGGCTAGTGCAATCCTACAACATCAACTACCACCCAAACTCCGTGATTCAGGTAGTTTTACTCTTAAAATTGCTTTGGGAAATGGCAAAGAAGCATGTGGTATGCTAGATCTAGGAGCCGAAATTAATTTGATGCCTTACTCTATTTATAAACAATTAGAGTTAGGAGAATTAAAACCAACTAGAATGTGCCTACAATTGGTGGATAGGTTCGTGAGATATCCTTGGAGAATAATAGATGACATTCTAGTTAAGGTTGGTGGATTGATCATACCGGTTGATTTTGTTGTATTGGTTATGGGTGATGTGAAAGAAACGGGTAAAGAACACATTCTTCTCCTAGGTAGACCTTTTATGGCTACAATAAACACCTTGATTGATGTTAAAAATGGAACCTGAAAAATGTCGGTGTTAGGAGAAACGGTGTCTTTTCTCGTACATAAAAACAAGGCTATTCCTGTCTCCTCATTTGAAGAAAATTGTTCTTACATAGATGCTATTGATATCTTGGCCGAGGAGGTTTTCTTGTAGGAAATAGGTGCCCCTTCGAGGAGTGAAACCTCGTCCGAGGAACTTGCCATGGATGAAGCCTACCTCAAGTGTGGGGGAGACGAGTTGAATGCCGAAGAGATGGAGATCTTGCTAGGAGAAGGCATGAGTCTCATGGAAGTCATGGCCTCAACCGAAGATGAAGTAAAGCCTACTCTCGAGCTTGAGCTCAAGGAGCTCCTATCTCATCTCAAATATGTCTATCTCGATGATGAAGAGAAGAAGCCCGTGATCATTTTTTCCGGGCTAGATAAATATGAAGAAGACCTCTTAGTAGCCGTACTAAAGAGGAACAAGCAAGCCATTGGATGGAGTCTTTCTGACATTAAAGGAATTAGCCCCTCTACGTGTATGCATCGCATCATTCTAGAGGAAGGGGCTAAACCGGTTCGTGAAGGGCAAAGAAGGCTCAACCCCGTGCTAATGGAAGTCGTAAAGAATGATATTCTTAAACTCCTAGCGGAAGGGATCATCTATCCCATAGCCGATAGTGAATGGGTGAGCCCGGTCCATGTGGTGCCAAAGAAAGGAGGGATAATGGTCGTAGAGAACGACAAAGGAGAACATGTGGCTACTCGAACCACCATCGGATAGAGAATGTGCATTGACTACCGAAAGCTCAATGCCGCCACTAGAAAAGACCATTTTCCCCTTCCTTTCATTGATCAAATACTTGACAAACTTGCCAGACATAGTTTTTATTGTTTCCTTGACGGTTTATCGGGTTATTTTCAGATGGCTATAGCGCCGGAGGACCAAGCCAAGACCGCATTCACGTGCCCGTTTGGTACGTTTGCGTGTCGAAGGATGCCATTTGGACTATACAATGCACCAGGCACTTTCCAAAGGTGTATGTTCTCAATCTTCTCCGAGATGATTGGAGACTTCATTGAGGTATTCATGGATGACTTCTCGGTCTTTGGATCCTCATTTTCTGATTGTTTAGGGAAGTCAGAACTTGTTTTGAAGAGATTCATAGAAAGTAGCCTTACTCTTAGTTGGGAAAAGAGTCATTTTATGGTTACGAGTGGCATAGTCCTTGGTCATGTTGTGTCTAAAGAAGGAATGAGTGTAGACAAGGCTAAGGTAGATGTGATTGAAAAATTGCCTCCACCCATTAATGTGAAAGGAATTAGAAGTTTTCTAGGCCACGCCGATTTTTACCGTCGGTTTATTAAAGACTTCTCAAAAATTAGCTAACCTCTATGCCATTTACTTGCTCAAGATGTTCCTTTTGAGTTTGATGAAAAATGTTTGCATGCTTTTAATACTCTTAAGGAGAAAGTGATCACCGCACCAATTGTTGTTTCCCCTGATTGGTCTTTACCATTTGAGATAATGTGTGATGCATCAAATTCCACCGTGGGTGCCGTTTTGGGTCAATGTATTGATAAAATTCTTCGAGTAATTTACTATGCTAGCCTTACCTTGAATAGTGCTCAAGTAAATTACACCACAACTGAAAAAGAATTGCTTGCCGTTGTATTTTCATTGGATAAATTTAGATCCTACATCTTAGGTTCTAAAGTGATTGTGCATAGTGATCATGTGGCTTTAAGGCATTTGTTTACCAAACCACAAGCTAAACCTAGACTTATTAGGTGGATTTTGCCTGTGCAAGAATTTGATGTTGAGATTAAGGATAAAGGGGTGTGAAAACGTGGTAGCGGACCATTTATCTCGCCTCCCCGTTGATGAAGATTTCAATTTGTTGCATGAAAAAGGAGTTGATTGTGATACATTTCCATATGAGCATGCTCTTGAGCTTAATTCCTCTCCTTGATATGCCGATATTGTCAATTATCTTGTTTGTGATAAACTAAGACCTAACCTCTCTTTTCAAGAAAAGAAAAGATTTTTGGCAATGTGTATGTACTACTTTTGGGACGATCCATACCTTTTCCATTTGAGAAAAGATGAGATAATTCAAAAATGTGTCCCGGAAGAGGAGCAAACCGATGTTCTAGCCTTTTGCCACTCATCTCATTGTGGTGGTCATTTTGGAAGACAAAAGACGGCTAGAAAGATTCTACAATCCGGTTTGTATTGGCCTTCCATTTTTAAAGATGCTCATGCTCACTCCATTTCATGTGATAAATGCCAAAGACTTGGTAATATTGGGAGGAGAAATGAAATGCCTTTAAATATCAATCTTGTTGTTGGAATTTTTGATGTTTGGGGTATTGATTTCATGGGACCATTTCCTAACTCTTTTGGCTTCGAGTATATCCTGTTAGCAGTCGACTATGTGTCAAAGTAGGTTTAAGCTATCCCCACGAGGTCTTGTGATGCTAACGTGGTTGTCAAGTTTGTGCAGGAGCACATATTGAGTAGGTTTGGATTCTCTCGAGCAATCATAAGCGACGGTGGAACGCACTTCACCAACAAACTCTTTGAGAAACTGATGAGAAAGAATGGAGTGACCCACAAGGTGGCTACCCCCTACCATCATCAAACTTCTGGTCAAGTGGAGACGAGCAACAAACAAATCCAAAACATTTTGAAGAAGACCGTGAACGTAACAAGGAAGAATTGGTCTATAAGGCTAACGGATGCTCTTTGGGCATACCGGACGGCTTATAACACCATCCTAGGAATGAGCCCGTACCGCCTCATTTATGGAAAAGCATGCCATCTCCCCGTTGAGATTGAGCACAAGGTCTATTGGGCCATTAAAGCGGTTAATTTTGATTTAATGTGTGCAGGAAAGGAACGAGCCTTGCAGTTGTCTGAGCTCGATGAATTGAGGAACAAAGCCTATGACAATGCCAAGATTTACAAGGACAAAATGAAGAAGCTTCACGATAGGTGCATTGTCAAAAAGGAGCTCACTCCGGGCATGAAGGTTCTCCTCTTCAACACTCGTTTGCGGCTCTTTCCCGGAAAACTCAAGTCACGATGGAGTGGACCGTTCGTCATAGAAGAAGTGTTCCCCTACGGAGTTGTCACCTTGAAAAACGCGGAAACCAACAACACATTCCAAGTGAATGGCCACCGAGTCAAACCATTTCTAGAAGGATTTTCCAAAGAAGTCGATGTCGAGGATTTTAAGCTCGTCGATTCCATTTAGCTATCAAAAAACTTCGTCTAGCTCGAGACATTAAAATGAGCGCTGCATGGGAGGCAACCCATGATTTTCTTATTTTTACGTGTTCATTATTTATGCATTTTAGATTCTTTTGTATGTTTAAGTTTTTCGTGTTTTTGGTCTTTGTTTTGCAGGTGTAAAGTCGGAGTGATGCTAAGCGAAAAAAGAAAAAAAAAATCGGCCAAATGTTAGCCCGCGACCGCGCAAGTTCCGCGGCCGCACGACCCCCATCTCTGTGGACGGACTCCGCGAGCACGCAGCCCCCGCGGGCGCGCGCATGTTCTGGCCAAAAATGAAGTCCCGCGGGCGCGGACATCCCCGCGGGCGTGCGACCCACAAGCCCCGCAGCCGCGCAAGCCCCCGCGGTCACGCACATCCTCCATTTTAAAAAGGGGACCACTCGAACAACCCTAATTCCACTCCACCTTGCGCCGCTTTTGAGCTCCTTTTCCCCTCTCTATCACTCCTAAAAATTCCCATCCTCTTCCACCACTAAAATCCTAGCAATTACAGCCCAAGAAAGCGACTCCAAAACGCCCCTACCGCACACACGTCACGACCCTCGTCACCGCGATCGCGTCCCCAGCCCCGTGACTGCGCACTACGCCGCAACCGCGCACTTCTGCCAGCCAGCTTCCGCGACCGCGCAAGCTCCGCGGCTGCGCACCCCTGCTCTCCAGCCAGCTCCCGCGACTGCGCGCTTCCCCCGCGCTCGCACACCGACTGCTCGCGCTCCTTCCGAGTGTTTTCTCACCTTCACCGCTCCACCCTTGCTCTCCCTTGCTCCACCATCTAATATGCCGCCAAGGACGAAGAATCCATCTTCTTCTCATGAAAATGGCGATGAGAACCTCCAAGAGCTCTATAGGTGCCCATTTCTGGTTCGTACCCATGCAGAAGGTAACCGCTATCAAGCATTCACTGATTATGAGATTACCTCCCCTCGTTATCTTGATTGGAACTTGCTGAAATCATTGAAAATTGATGAGAAAGTGGAAAGCTACTTGAAAGTGTTGACTTTGGACAAATTTGCAAAATTGAAGTATGTTGGCTTGAATCCGTTGTGCCTTGAGTTTTTAGTCACCTTCCAGCTTGATTCTATGAAGTCAAAGATTACCTTTCGTATGATGGGAGAAGAATTTGAGGTGACATTGGCTAGAATGAAATCTTATTTTGGATTCTCGATGACTGGGCCCAAGGAGAGGCCATCCGACTTCTACACAGCTGCCGCCTGGCACGAGCTTACTGGCTTCAGCAATTGGGACCCTCAGGGGACACCCACCGGTTTCATTCAGGACCCTGCCCTGGCCATCATGCACAAGTTCCTTGCATACTCGATTTCTGGGAAGGAACAAGCCAACAAGGTCAATGCTACAGAGGTGTATCTTCTTTGGTGTGCCCTTCGCAATACCAAGGCCTGTCCGTCCTACTTCATCTGGACCGTCATCTAGCAGATGACTCAGCGCACCAAGATGCATCCCTCCTTTTGTGCTTTCATCACCGCTCTTGCTGTCAAGCTTGGCTTGATTCCAACCACATGTTTACTCCCTGCCGGACAGAGAAAGATTAAGGAGTATTTGATCAATGTTGATGAGCTCAAGCGAGCTCAGCTTATCCTTGATTTGTGGAGACTGGTTCCTCACACTAATCGTCTATGCATCTCCAAGATTATGAATGCTCAGCGTGCAGCTCTCAGACGCTACAGAGAATCCGACTCCTCTTCAGCCCCACCTGCTGATGAGCATGATGATGACGAGCAAGAAGAAGAAGAGAATGAGCAAGAGAATGAAGAAGGAGAAGGGGAAGACCAAAGGGATGAAGAAAATGAGCAGGAACACCAAACCCACTACCAGTCACCGCCTTATCCCTCGATGATGCCCCATCATGGGTATCAAATGCCGCAAGCTGATTGGAGGTCCTTCCAGGACCACTTTGACACCACCATGGGGCAGTTCCAGCAGAGCTTCCAGCAGAATTATGCCGACTCTATGGGCCGCTTTCAGCAGTACTTCGATACCTCTATGGGCCAGTTCCAGCAGTCCTACAGTAACACCATGGGGCAATTCCAGGAGCGGTTTGATGCTTCAATGGGCGAGTTTTGCCAAGAGTTGGGATCCCTTCGCCAGGACGTTGGAGATTTGAGGCAGACTGTCTTTGGTCGCCTCGATAGGCATGACGAGAGGATGACGGCCCTCGAGGAAAGCTGGAACAACTGGACGATCTCTTATCCATACCCACATCCTCCTCCACCACCTCATGATCCACCGCAGTAGTGAAGTTGTTTTGTATTTTTCTTGTGTATTTTCCTGTTCGTGTGCGTGTTTATTGTTTTCAGTTCACTCTTTTTATTATTCATTGGTCGTATTTGTCGCGTGTTTTGTAGGAACCAGCACCTGGTGCCGGTCTTCTACTCTTTGTGATGTTTTTCTCTCCATTTTACTCCTCTTGCATCTTGTTTTCATACATTGAGGACAATGCATGTTTTAAGTGTAGGGGAGAGCTTGTTATGTTATGTTATGGATTGTGTTCTTCATGTGAAGTTTTTGTTTGAATTTATTATGTTGATTATGTTGATTTTGTTATTAATGTTAGTTGTTCTAGTTATATAGGTATATTGTGATTCTCCCACTTAGTATCTTGAATTGCTTCGTTGATTTTGTTATTAATGTTAGTTTTTCTAGTTATATAGGTATATTGTGATTCTCCCACTTAGTATCTTGTTTTGCCCAATTATCAAATTTGAACAATTTTAGATATGAATCTTCAAGGAATTATTTTCAAGTTGATCATAATGAATGAATTGCTTCATGGTTTCACTCTTGAGCATGAATTATCTTTGAACGTGATCACATTTTGATGATTGGTGTTGAAAGGTTTTGTCCTTAAAAGATTGGGAAGCATGCTTAGCCTTTTTCATAAAAATTACTCCCTTAATCATTTATCCTTGTATTATGATATAAAACATAAAACATAAAAAAAGGGAAAATAAGGATTTCTACTCCTCTAGTTGATTTATTCGACTATGAGTATGGGAAACCACACAAGGACACTAGGGATTTCCTCCCTATGGGTTTTTACCTTGTGAATTTTGATCCACACCCCAATAATTTTATTTAAATAAATGGGATTACACTCTGGATTCTACTCCTCTCATGTGTGTCAAATCGTTCACGTGATTACATGATGAGTATGGGAAACCACATTAGGAAGCTCGATGATTTGACCTAATGACTCTCGTCTTATGTTGCAATCCCTTATGTTTTTGTAGTTCATTCTTAATAATTATGGATATGATTTGTGGGGAGGTAACTTAATGGAATTTGGGCTAACATGTCTTTCTTAGACTTGAGAGGACAAGCAATTCACTTGATTTGATATTGTGTTCACATTCTTGGATAATGAATGCTTTTGAGGGAACCATGCAAATTGTCGATTACATGATCACCTTATGAATATTTCCTTCTTGCTTCATATTTTTAATTTCATATTTGCTTAAGGACAAGCAAAGAGCTAAGTGTGGGGGAGTTATTTAGTGTTTATTTGTGGTGTTTTATTGCATGATTTTGCATGTTTTATAAGTTATTTTCTAGTTTCTTTTTCTCGTTTATTTCGTGCTTTAGTGTGAATTTCTTCACTTGTTGCTTCCACGGTGGAATATGCCAAGTTTTGAAGAACTTGAGCTTTTGTTTGTAAAATCTGAATTTTTAGGTACTAAGGTTACATGGAGCGAAGATTGCCCGGAAGGGATGAACCCGGAAGGAGAAGCCAAGGCCTCGCGGCCGCGCAACATTGTAGCTGAAAGACCCCGCGGCCGCGCGAGGGTGCTCTCGGCGCAGACATCCCACGGGCGTAAGAGTCTCCGTGAGCGCGCGACTTCCAGGGTCTCTGCGGCCGCGCGGTCTGGTTTGTTCCTCCCGATCAACGCCAACATTACACTCGTTTCTCCCTTTTTCTCTTGGCATCTTGGGCCAAAAAGAATATCCTTCTTCCTCCATCCCTTTTGCATGGGGATTTTAGAGCTTTGAGTCAACCTAATCTAAATACTAGAAGAATAGGGATTAATTCACCTAAACCTAGCTTTGGACTTTCCTTCCACAAAATCTTCCCCAAATCCCTCTCATTTAATGCTCCATCACCATCATCTTACCACCATCTATCTCTTTCTCTTTTTCTTACGTATCTCACTCCTCTCTCTCATATCATATATAGATTTTGGGGATTCATACAAAAACACCACCATTCATCATCTCTCACTCTCATTCCATTCACTCTCACCACTCCATCCTCTCTACCATTCTCTCCATTCTCTCTATACACACACTACACATACTAAATCTCTACACACCATTTTTCTCACCATTTTTCACCATCACCACTCCCATTCAAGAGAGGAGGAGAAGAGAAAGACAAAAAGGAAAGCAAACTAAGAAAGATGAAGAAGAGGCAAGAAGAAGTCGACAACGAGCTATCCGCAGAAGCTAAGCTCGTTTGGAGGTTTCCATTGTGGTATTTTCTTTCTAGTTCTTGGATGATTTGTAAGGATTTGTCCCAAACTTGTGGAAGATATTGAATATTGTAGAAGCATATGCTATTTTCATTTGGTTATGAGATGACATCCTTTTATGATATTTGTGGTATTTTGAGCATGGTTATGGGCTAATGTTACTATTAGGGGGTAGAGGATCGATTTGATTTTTGATCTATGCTTGTTCTTATTGGTTGATGTTGTTGGAATTGTACCTATTATGTGAGAGTACTTGATCTCTACTTGAGCATTGTTAGGATTTAGAGGAGTCTTGATTGTGATTCTAAATCCCGAATTTGGTTCCTTCAACGTTAGGTGGATGGGGTTCCTAAGCCTAATATGTTAATCTTGCTTGTATGATATAGCTAAAAGAGGTTTAATGGATAGACGGTGACAGTTATTGAAGTTAAACCAATTGAGAGGATTTATTGTATTTGTGAGATTAACATTACCGACTTGAACCAAGCATAGTGATAAAACCATTGAGAGAATCTACACCCTAATACCTTAATCTATCTTATTTCCTCATATCTTGCTTTAATTTGTGTTGTTTGTTTTTATTGCCTTGTTTAAGTAATTGTCTATTTTAATTCTTAGTATAAATTATCATCAAACCCCCTTGTTAGAATGTTTAAATTTTATTTTAGTTGCTTAGTTGAAAGCATGTGTAGTCTTTAGATAATTATTTCCTATAAAGTCTTCCTTGAGAGATCGACTCGGGTGAAGCTTATTGCGTCTACAATTGTCCCCGTCTAATTGCGGGTGTGGTCCTAAGTAGTTGCCTAGAGAGCATAAACTGGAAATTATAAGTGTAAATTTGGACGCAATCACAGAACGATATATTACCTTGAGGATTCATGATTGTTGATTTGAATTTTAATGTTGTTCGGTGCTTTTGGGATGATTTGAATGGTTTAATTCGATGATTTTGCCGGTTTTTTTATATTTCTTTTTATGGTTTCGCATGAGGAAGCTCGAGCAGTTATGGTAGGAAGAAAGCTTTTTGTCTGCAAACGTTTGAAAATGCACATAGTTTCAAATTTTCAATTTTACCCTCTGTAAGTTTCAAGGGCAGCGAACTTCAAAAATATTACAATAATGCTACCGCTTTTTTTTTAATTTTGGAACAGATCTGGCCGTCCAAATCAGAACAATATGCGGTTAAGATTGGTTGTCGGTTCTCACCTAGGGTGTGGTTCATTGTGGAACCCAACCCTATATATATATATATATATATATATATATATATATATATATATATATATATATATATATATATATATATTCCTTTCCCACTTAATGCTTGTTTAATGGAATACTAAATTATCTCTCCTCCTATAAGACAATTGTTCCATTTGTAATAGTAGTTACATAAACAAATCATTCCAATTAAATTTTATAGCTGTAATTTATGAAAGGCTTCATCTATGTAACATCTGGCCTAAAAATTTAATCAGTAAGCAATTAAGCAACTCGTAATTAATATTATGGGGCACTCTCTTATACACTAGTCTGATGGACCGGCCCATCAGACGATTCGGCCCAATACCCAGATCGACCCAGCTTAAAACAAAAGCCCATATTTGCAGGCGTGTGTACCTCACGTGCACGGACCACGCGCTCCCACGCACGGTGCGTGGGGTACACGTGCCTGCATTAATTTTTTTTAATTTTTTTCAATTTTTTTATTTTTTTTATTTTTTTTCTGTTTTTTTATTTTTCTATTTTTTTTGTGTTCCCCCCTCCCCCCCCAAATTGTATACCCTAAAATACAATTAGCGAAACCTAAAATTCAAATTAATTGATTTAATTTATTTGAAATCAATATGAATTTATATCCTAAAATGAAATTAATAAACCTCTAAAAGCACAAAATAAACCCCTAAAAACACCCTAAAAAACACGAAATAAACCCTAAAAACACCCCCAAAAAAACTCTAAAAAACACAAAATAAATCCCTAAACCCCCCCCAAAACACCCTAAAAACAAAAAATAAACCTCTAAAAACACCAAAAAAAATCCTAAAAATACAAAATAAACCCCCTAAAAACACCCCCAAAAAATACTAAACCCTAACCGCCCCCAAAAAAAAATCCAAAAAAAAATTAAATAAATACTAAACCCTAAACCCCAAACCCCTAAGCTCTTAACATTAATTGAGATGAAATAAATCATAATTTGAATTAAAGAAACTCGTATAGGACAAGTTGCAGGTTCAATACTTTTTGCACTTCGAAATGATATTTTTTGTACTTCGAAATAATACTTTTTAGTGTTAAGAATGATACTATTCCTGGCGAATTTTTTTGGAAGAGCGCGGGCGGGTCGGGTCGTCCAATGGGCCAGCCCATACATCCTTATGTACAGGAATGTTTACCTAATATTATAGTTTGTCGCTGATTAACAGTATTTCAACATGTAGGGTATCAAGGCTCCCGGAGTTTACACCTCTTGCTTTCCACCACCACAGATCGGTCTGTACGTCCCTCAAGGGACAGTGAATCGAGCAAGAGGGCAGCAACAAGGCTCAGGATTACTTGAGATCAAAGCTCCTCCAAAGAGTGACCAGAATGCACACCGAGACCGGAAAGATGAAGAACAGCAGACCACACAACCTCTCACAAGGCTCAGACTTCTGGCGAGCCCACGACTGAACCCTAGCTATCCCAAACTACTCGCACAAGGAGACCACATAGGAATCCAGACGAACTGGCACCATAAGCAAAGGGTCAGTAGGAGCACAAAGCTTGATTCAAGGGATCGCAAGAAGCAGAGCAAAAGAACACTCAGAGAGAGAGAGAGAGAGAGAGAGAGAGAGAGAGAGAGAGAGAGAGAGAGAGAGAGATAGATAGATAGATAAATATATTGTGAGGATGATGAACAGTGAAGCCCCAGGCTTCTTTCAATGAAGCAGGAGTAGCCGAAAGGGTGCAAGGGGAACAACATAAGTGGGCGGCGGTCAACGGGCCAAGTAAATGAGAGGGAGAAGGCCCAACAGGTAATGGGCCACAGCAAATGGGCCAACAAATACCCAACATTCTCCACCTTTGGTCCTTTGGTGTGCACTGATCTTCGAAAGGAGCTTTGCAGGACTCATCATAGCCTTTTTGTTTCTCCCTGCAAGGTCATATAGACAAGAGAGAAACATAACACAAAGTTAGGGAGGATTAACACATAATCAAAGAATGAACAGAATTCACTGAGAATCAAATAAGTTTACAGAGAACATAATAGAGATAGAAAGAGTTAACCAAGATCATAGTTTAGGATTCTCTGGCATGAGACAAGTTTATCAACAAGCAAACACTTAGTTCCCATGTCAGTTGGATTGAATTCAGTGGGAATTTTCTCCAATTGTAGTATCTCTCCTTTTTCCACAACATCTCTAATAAAATGGAACCTCACATCAATGTGTTTTGTTCTGTCATGGAGTACTGGATTTTTACACAATTGAATTGCTGACTGACTATCTGAAAATAAAGTAGGAGATGAGTTAACAAAACCAATTTTAGATAATAAATCATTTAGCCAAATGACTTCTTTCACAACCTCAGTAGCAGTAACATATTCAGCCTCTGTAGTAGAGAGGGCCACAATGTGTTGGAGCTAGGATTTCCATCTAATATATGATCCACACAAAGTAAATACATATGAAGTGGTAGACTTTCTATTGTCTCTATCATTTGCATAGTTGGAGTCAATATATTCCACAAGCTTCTTTTAATGAAGCGAGGATAGCCAAAAGGGTCGAGGAGAACAACATAAGTGGACGGTGATCAACGAGCCAAGTAAATGAGAGGGAGAAGGCCCAACAGGTAATGGGCCAACAAATACCCAACACAACACTTACGCTCATAGCAAAAACGATGTGATATTGTTAAAGTTCAACATTTAGATTTAGTGGGACTCTAGTTGTCGTTAAAAACATTTAATTATAGAGGTTGTGACGCCCGAGGCTGAAGTATGGAGTGATCGCCGGTGCAAGGCACGGACAAAGAGCGGCTCCTATAAGACTTCCAAGTGAAGGGGTACATGAATGAACCAAATCCACCCGAAAGAGAGGGATTCTGAGGCTATACAGGAATGTGACTGTATAGTTGAGGAGAGCTTAAAGGACTTGATTGGTGCTACTCATACTAACAAGGTGCATCTTCTTTTTTGGCGCTCGTTCCACCAGAACTCCAAAGTTAAGCATGCTTGACCTGGAGCAATGGTGGGATGGGTGACCCCCTGGGAAGTTTCTCAAGGAGCGTGTGAGTGAGGACAAAGCACGCTGGAAAGACTCGTGTTGGTTTGTGGGGACAGCTGTCAGTCCGGTAGCCGGGTCGTTACAGAGGTGGACTTGCGTGCAACAACAGTTATTTCCGCCTATTTCAGGCGGTCACGTGGCCCCCACGCGGGCGTGCCACGTGGCACATGGTACTTTTTATTGTAGTTAGAATGATGATAGTATTAATCTCATGTTGATACTTTTCTTTATCGTACTTGATACTTTTCTGCTTACCACATGATACTTTTTATTTTACGTACCGAACTCGTTTTTTGCTTTCCTTTGCAAATTCTTGGAATGATGATTGTTTTAGATTAATCTCAACACATACAATATAAAAACTGGAAAAAAAAATCAGAATTTGAACTAAATAAACTTATATAAAATAACTAGCAGACCCCTTACTTTTTAATAATACAGATGGTACTTTTCGAATGTTTTATGATACTTTTTAATAGGAAGGTTGATACTTACTTTGGACAGATTTTTTTTATGGGTTGAACCGCGTTGACCGGGTCAAAGTGCGGGTTGACCCGTGTTGACTGGGTCAAAAGCAGGTTTGACTGACCCATCTCATATAGTGTTATTTGCATCATGATGCATGCAAGTGTCTGCCATAATTATATATTTTTCTCTTATGGTCAAATTATGCCCAAAATCATTTTAAAAACTTCCGTATGAATGGGTCAATAATGGAGCTAATTTTCATTTGACAAATTAGTAGTATCTTATTATGTTTTATTTTATCAATATTGGCATATACAACAAAATATTATAGACTGAATGACGGCAAAAATCATCTCTAACTTACTGAATTTTCTTGTAATTAAATAATACGTAAATAAATTAAAGTGGAATTGATTACAATTTCAGAACAATAGAATGATCATTTTAGTTGGGAAAATTATTAGATACAGCATTAATAATTTCTATTACTTAAATGGTACTTTTTTAAATAAAATTAATTTGGAAGTCTTAAATTGTTCATGAGATATTAATACCAGTGTATTTTTTAGACATTTAACTAACATTGTTTTAGAAACCTTCCAATATATGAGATATATTTTTTTGAGTTTGTAAATATGAAAAATATGGAAAAAAAATAGAGTGAAATGAAAACTTGATGTGGGCAACAAAAAGAACTAAAACAAAAAGAAAGAGTAAAAATTTATGATATCGAAATACAAAACAACAAATTAAAGTCCTCAAATGGAAAATTTTAAAAAATATAAAAAAAAAAAAAACAAAGGAGCGATTATTTTGGCCATTGCAAATTAATGATAAATGGATTGCCATTTGCCAAGCTATGTAAGTTCAATAAGCTCTAGTCACCACTAGGAGTGAGCAAAAAGTCCAAAAACTCGAGAATTAAATCAAACTGAATTAGTTTGATTTTTTCGGTTTGGTTCTTTTTTAAATTCGGTCCGGTTCAAAATTTTTTAGCAAAAATTCAATTTTCGGTTCGGTTTGGTCCAGAGAAAAAATACCCGATCTGAACCGAAAAACTATATATATATATATATATATATATATATATTAGTAATAAAATTAAATAAAAATTTCTAAAATTAAAACACTCCACCAAGCCAAGCCCTATTTTGATGAGCTTGAATTTTGATGATTACCTAGCTCATACTTAAACGTATTTAATTATATCGAATGAGAGAATTTAAAGTAAAAACAAAAAAGAAATTCAAAATAAAATTCAGTTCAAAACCATACCGAACCAAAATATTTTAGTCCTGTTCGGTTTGGTTCAGATCAAAAATTCAGTTAAGTTTGGTTCTATTTTCAAAAAATTCAGCTTCCTTCGATTTTAGCATTTTCTCTACTGAACTAAACCGAAAAATCAAATGATCATCCTATTGGTCACTTTAAACTAAAAAATTATATAATGCGCATGTAGCGATAATACATATTATTACATGTATCACAAGTGTGGTTACATATCAATAATTTTCTTTACACAAGGAAACATGCTATTGGTGTCTCGTATTTTTTTATTTTTTTTAGGGGGAAATGCTTTTTTTAAGGGGGCACATAGTCAATTAGCAAGTGGATCATGTGGAATCTAATACTTATTTTATTACTTTCGTTAGACTGTTTTTTAAAGTAGCTGTATTTTTTATTGCTTCATAAATAAATAAATAAATTGTACTAGTAATTGAAACTTGAAAGCTGAAGTAAATAATAACTAAGTATTAAAATAAATTTCTACCCATGATTCGTTGTAATCATGTTTCATTATTGATATTCAAATCGCATATCAAGTGGTGAGCAAATCTTTAATAGAACTCAATTTTAGGAGGTTAAACTATCACTAATATTCCAAATTATTTTGATTTACTTAAATCTATCTCAAACTAAAGATATTATGTCATAGATATAATTTATTTGTAGTAAATAATAAACATATAAGAAATGAAACTTTGGATAAAAGAGATAAAGATTTGAACTTTTGACTTTGCCTTTGATTCACTTGACTTACTTACAAATGATCACATAGCACAGGGTATTTAATTATAGGTGATACCTTACATGAATATAAATCTAATACATACATCAATATTTAATTCTAATACATTAACCTATTAAATTCAAACCATAATAAATAATCACGTTCATGTATTTGGAGAATACGTGAATGGAACTTGAAAGGTTGGTGTCTAATGATAATGAATTTGGTTTACTCCAACACCATTTAACTGCAATACTAGAGGAATGTCCATATACTTAGCCGAAACATAAGGTAACTTTTGGCCAAAAAAATCTATTCGGTGATAAATTTGATTAGTTTATTTAATAATTTAGATATTTAACATGATAAAAATATTAGTTTGAGATAGATTTGATTTTTTTTTAATAATTTAGGTATTTAATTGATAAAAATATTAATTTGAGATAGATTTGAGAAAATGAAAATAATTTTAGGATATGAATGACGGTTTACCATTTTCTTATTTTCTTCGAAATTTGTTGAGACAATGATAGCAAAATATATTTCGATATTCAATTATAATTTCATAATTCAGTATGTAGTTTTTTAGTTCAATTATAATTTTATATGTAAATCTAATTTTTTATAAAATTTGGATAAATATATAAATAAATTGAAACACGTATGGAGAATTTTAAATTTACTTAAATAATTTTTAGATTCTAACAATAAGTTTTATATTTGTATCTTTTACCTATCGTCTTTTTTATAATATTCTTTTTCTAGTAATATATCAATTTGTTCGAATACTCCTAAATTTCAATTATATATTTTCATTTTTTTATTATTTTTATATTGAAATGTTATGTTTATATTTCAGAATTTTCAAATGGTACACTAAATAAAAACTATATACTCAACAATTACTTTTTGAGCATGTCTCTGTGCACAAGTATGATGGGCTTTACCTTTCATAGGCTCAAAAAAGGGCCCAAAACAAAAAAGGTCATACATACCGTACGGCGTGTTTTAGTTGTGCAGGAGCGGGATATTTTGTTTTTGTTTTTTTCCATGTTCAGTATTATTATTATTTTTTTAGTTTTTTCCCCCAAAAGATATTTACCCTAAAATAGAGTTAGTATAAATCGCCGGAAAACTCGGGTAATGTACCCATTCGATGCTAAATGAAATTAGTACCCACTCGGGTAATTATTTTTTTTGAAATAAATATATTACCCTAAATAAAATTAGTATAGTTCACTTGACAATTTTTTTTAAATAAATGTATTGCCCTAAAATGAAATTAGTGAATCCTAAAATAAAAGTGAATTCATTTATATATATATATATATATAGGATATGGTTCATATGAGAACACCTTGTTGGTGTGAGAAATGAGAACACATCTTACACCATCCAATTTAATGATCCAATGGTTGAGATTTAAGGTGGTAATTTCGTAAATAATAGGGCAAAAAATAAGGAAAGAGGGCTATTTTCGTCCAAATCCATTACAATTGATGATGTCAGCAATTAAAAAAAATCTTAAAAACTTTAATCGACCATAACTTCCTCGTTTTTAATCCAATGCACACAAAAAATATATCAAATTAAAGCTCTCTTCATGCACTTTCATTTAAGATGTCGAAAGGCTATGTTTGGATGAAAAAATATGAACGAAAAATAAAAAAGAAATTTTTTTACGCGTGCACAGGTTGTAAATGCTTTCGTTAGCATATAATAATTCTTCGTCAGCATTATGATAACATATGAACGTATGCTAATGAAGCATTTGTCATATGCTAACATAATATATTCGATGTGCTAACAAAGAATTATCATAATGCTAACATAGTATAAATTTATTAGGGTTTATTAAATCTCAATTATCGTTTATTTAATCTCGATTATGGTTTATTCCATCTAATTATCATTATTCTTTTGAAATTTAATTTTTTGTTTATAGTTCTTAATTGATTATTATGGTTTATCCTATCCAATTATAATTTATAACGTATGTTGATAGAGTATTGCCATATGCTAACATAGTGTATTCGCAATGCTGACGAACCAAAACTATAATGGTAACGTAGTACAAATATATTATTATTATTATTATTATGATTTCTTTCAACTCATTTAGGGTTTACCACATCCAATCAATGTTTATTTCATCTAATTAGGTTTATTTCATCCAATTATGATTTTTTCCATTTAATTAGGGTTTATTAAATCGAATTAGGTTTATAATTAATTTTTAGAATATTTTTTTCGCCAACAATATTTGAAAACTTTAATTAGCATAACTATAATGCTTCGTTAGCATTATGATAATACTTCGTTAGCATAACGATCTGTTATCAAATCCTCCGCGATTTTTATAAGAATTACCAAATTACAGTAATACCCCCGCATGAAATTTTTTTCAGATATTACAGAATTACCACCGCCTTTTTCATCAAATCTGGACCTTTGATTTTTGATGGATGTGTGGTGTGAGATGTGTTCTCATTTCTCACACAAGGGGTTATTTTTATATAACCCCACCCCTTAGATGAGCTCACAAATGATTAGAGAAGGCAAGATGACACAAGACGTCCGCGTCTGGATTCCTTCGACATTTTGTCCGCCCATTCCACTTCCTTACTCAACCTTCAAAAACAAAACAAAATCCAAACAAACACGAAATGAAAAACAAAAACTAAAAAACAATATCTAGATTAACAATGCAATCCTTATCATAATAACACAACTAAATCATTTAGTCCCCGGCAACGGCGCCAAAAACTTGATCGTCCTTTTTATTCGACTAAAATTTAACCGCAAGTGTACGGTGCAATTATAGTATATATAGCGAGCAAGAGTATCGTATCCACAGAGACTAATTAGACCTAATTGTGTTACTATAATATCGGACCTCAATCGTTATCTAGACGATAAGAAAACGAAAAGATAATTAACTAATCTAAAACTAAAGAAGGCATAAATAAAAAGGACAATTAAATGGAGATTGGGACAAGAAGGTAGAGGTACTTTTAGGATTGATTTCTTCGGTACTTGGCACTAATGATCCTATTGAATGTCTATTTGTGGTGCTAAAATTTCACTAGGGAAATCTCGTCTAAGCTCTCTCTCGAGATACTTAAGTTTGGAGGGTGCATGCTAGGTTCACCGTCTCCGAACGAATCTTAGACATGTACTTACCAAAACTCCTAAGATTTCTAGCCCTCACACTAAGCCTCAATTCTCTCGAATTTATCGACATAGGTGTCTCATGCCTAGGGTTCGTCTATTGAGACTCATCTCTCGATTCATGAATCAATAGATAAAATCGTGCAAATTAGTGATCAATTAATCAACACTCATACATAGCATAAGCACAATAAATAAAATCGAGTCATAAACAATCAATACAAATAGAAATGCATAAATACCAAAATATGTTCAATCCCAAAATACAAGATAATCTAACCTAACATCTAAACAATGTAAGGATTAAATTATCTCAAAGAAAATTAAAGACAAAAACTAGAAAATGAAACTAAGAACAACCCGGAAGTTGGCCTCGACTCCACCCTTGCCTCCGCTCATCTCCTCTTTGCTCCATCTTTGGGCCATTGCTCCTTATTCACCCTAGCTAGGTGGAAATCCTAACTAGGGTGTGGGTTTGAGGGATGAGATGTGAAAATGGGAGAGGGAAGAAGGGTTTGGTATTGGGAGAGTTTTGGGGATTTTTGTGGAGAAAAAATCTGTTGTGTGTGTGTGTGTTGTTCTGTAGAGAAATCGCCAAATAAGAAGAAGAAAGAGCCCAGATCCAAACATTTCGGCTGGGGGCGCGACACGGGCTCAGTCGCGCCCCCGGTCGCGCCTTCGGTCGCGTCTAGATTGGAGAAAATAATGTCTCTGGCGCGAGTTCAGGTCGGTCGCGCTGCCACTCGCGCCAGAATTTCTGCACTGACACCGTTCACGGTTTTGCTCCGTTCTCCCTCATTTCTTGTCCGATTGAGGTGATTCAACTTACAGCGCGTTCCTCATTCGATTCTCTATCTTCTTATGGCATTGGATCACTCAAAAATGCATTGATTAATTCTCCATTTCCTGTGAAAGTCAAACAACAAATAAAACTTCCAAATCGGGAGGTTAAAAGTGCAATTTGGGTTAAAGCACATGCAAAACTCTTCAATTCACTTCATTTCAACCTCAAAATGTTGTGCAAAAACACCACTTATCACACACACTAAATCTCTACACCATTCCCTCACCATTTTCACACCATCACCTTCACCTAAGAGAAGAGGAGAGAAGGAAGAGCAAAAGGATCGAACCAAGGGAGACGGAGAAGAGACGAGACGGACTGACGACAAGCCATCCGCGGAAGCTAAGCTCGGAGGAGGTTTATCTTGTAGTTTCTTCATAATTCTTGGATGTTTGTGGGGATTTGTCCCAAAACTCTTGAAGGATACTTAACATTGTAGAAGTTTGAGTTATTTGCTTTTGATTTATGAGATGACTTTCTTCTATGATATTGGTGTTGTTTTGAGCATGTTTAGTGGCTAATCCCTCTATTAGGGGGTAGAGGATCGATGTGGTTTTGATCTATGCTTGTTCTTGTGGATTGTTGTTGTTGGAATCATGCTTTTTCATGTTTAGGTACTTGATCACTACTTGAACATTGATAAGATTTAGAGGAGTCTTGATTGTGAATCTAAATCCGGAAATTGGTTCCTTCGACATTAGATGGATGGGGTTCCTAAGCCTAATATGTCAATCTTGCTTGTACGATATAGCTAAGAGAGGTTTAACGAATAGACGGTGACAGTAATGGAAGTTAAACTAATCGGAAGGGTCTATCGTATTTGTGAGAGTAACATTATTAACTTGAATAAAGCATAGTGATAAAAACCATTGAGAGAATCTGCACCCTAATACCTTAATCCAACTTATTTCCTCCAATCTTAATTTAATTTGTGTTTTTGTATTTAATTGCCTTGCTTTATTGTCTATTTTGAATTCCTATCATAATCATCATCAAGCCCCTTGTTAGAATGTTTAGATTTTATTTTAGTTGAAAGCATGTGTAGCCTTTAGATAATTCTTTCCTATAAAGTCTTTCTTGAGAGATCGACCCGGGTTAAGCTTATTGCTTCTACAATTGACCTCGTCCAATTGCGGGTGTGGTCCTAAGTAGTTGTCTAGAGCACAAACCGGAAATATAAGTGTAAATTTGGACCCAATCAAATTTTGGCGCCATTGCCGGGGAGGGCTTTTAAAGTAATTGTCTTTTGGTGCTATACTTGCTGTTGTGTTGTTTGAAATTGTGAATTTGTCATTGTTTAGGTATTTGTGTTGTTGTCTAAATTAGGTTTTGTGTTTATGTCCTTTTGTTTGGCTTTGATATCTCTTTCAGCAAGGTACGTTTGATCTCCGTTTTGTTTGTGTTTGTGTATGCTAGGGAGGCGAAGCCTCAATTGGAGATTAGCCCCCGTGTTTGACGACATCCATCGACCAAGGAGATTCGACGAGTATGAGTGGGAAAGAGAGATGGAAGCTAATCCCCTCAATAATCCTGAAAATGCCAATGCGGCTAGGAACATGAGAGACTTTGCTCGTCTCGTGATTGGGGCGTTGACTTCTTGCATAGTTCTTGGTGAGGCCACAAGGAACTACGAGTAGAAGAACCTCCATTTTAGCCAACTTCCCTCATTCTACGGGATGCCGGCCGAAGATGCTTTGAACTTCATCCGAGAGTTCTATGCCGATGTTCAAACCTTTCCTCTACAAGGTTTGAACGAAGATCAATTGAAGATGAGGTGTTTTCCTTACACCTTGAAGGATCTAGCCAACACATGGTTCATGTCTCTTCTGGCCAATTCATTGGCCAATTGGAATGCCGTTTACGAGAAGTTCATGGCCAAGTACTATTCCAATCAAAGGACCCAAGACTTGAGAGCTCAAATTGTTACTTTTACCCAATCTTCGGGTGAATCATTTCATGAAGCTTGTGATCGATTTAGAGGTCTCCAACAACAATGCCCGTACCACCATCTCGCACCCAAGTTGCTCAACCAATTCTTCTATGATGGGCTTTCATAAAATTTTCAATATATGGTGGACAATGCATCGGGAGGAGACATTAGAGGATGCACTGCCGAAGAGGTCTCAAATATCTATGAGACGATGGCCACGACTTCTCAACAAAAGAGTGCTATGGGGAAGAGAGCTTCCGTCAATGAAGCCAACCTTAGCTATGATATGACGAAACAACTTGCCGAGTTGACAAGGCAAGTAGTGATGCTTCGAACCTCTGAGAGACCACCCCAACAAGTGATGACCGTTGAGACTTGTGGGATTTGTGGAGAGTATGGCCATGGAGCTAACTTGTGCCAAAGGTCGATCGAGCCGGAGTCAAGTGAAGAGGCTCATTTCCATGCTCTTCAAGAGCAAGTACTTGCCCTTCAAGGATTCCAACCACGCCAACCTTACGACCCATACTTTCAATCATACAATCCGGGGTGGAGAAATCATCCGAATTTCTCTTGGAAACAACCCCAACAACCGCCTCAACCACCATAACAACTGCCTCCACCACAACAAGCCGGAGGTAGCCAAGCTCCACCTTATCCGAGGCCGCAACAATATCCGGCCCAATCCAACCAACCGCCTAGGCCGACATTGCAAGACACATTGCAATCCTTCATTCAAGCCACACAACAAAGATTTGAATCCGTTGAGGCTTCCGTGAAGAGAATTGAAACTCAAGTGGGCCAAATAGCCAGGACCATTGGAGAATTAGCCAAGCAAGCCAAGCCGGGCAAGTTGCCTAGCCAACCGGAGCAAGCTCAAGCCATTATCGTGCTTAGAGGAGGCAAGGTGATCGATAACAAGGTTGGAGAGTCAAGCCCAACCGAGGAGGTTGAGAAAGAAGAGGAGACTCCTTTACAACAACAAAAGGAGGTCGAGAAAGAAAGAGAAGAAGTGAAGAAGCCCACACTCCACAAGGCTACCAATCCTTACAACCCTCCAATTCCATTTCCAAGCCGGTTGAGGAATGAGAAACAAGATACTCAATTTCAAGAGTTCTACAAACTCCTATCCAAGTTGAATGTTAATCTTTCACTCCTTGATGTCATCCGAAATGTGCCAGCCTATGTCAAGTTCTTTAAGGAACTTTCTTCAAAGAAGAGAAAGTTTGGAGAGGATGAGAAGATAGAGGTATCCGAAGTGGCTAGTGCAATTCTACAACATCAACTATCACCCAAGCTCCGTGATCCAGATAGTTTTACTCTTAAAATTGCTTTGGGAAATGGCAAAGAAGCATGTGGTATGCTAGATTTAAGAGCCAAAATTAATTTGATGTCTTACTCTATTTATAAACAATTAGAGTTAGGTGAATTGAAACCAACTAGAATGTGTCTACAATTGGCAGATAGGTCCGTGAGATATCCTAGAGAAATAATAGAGGACATTCTAGTTAAGGTCGGTGGATTGATCATACCGGTTGATTTTGTTGTATTGGTTGTGGGTGCTGTGAAAGAAACGGGTAAAGAACACACTCTTCTCTTAGGTAGACCTTTTATGGCTACAACGAACACCTTGATTGATGTTAAAAATGGTACCCTAAAAATGTCGGTGTTAGGAAAAATGGTATCTTTTTCCGTACATGAAAACAAAGCTATTCCCGTCTCCTCATTTGAGGAAAATTGTTCTTACATAGATGCTATTGATGTCTTGGCCGAGGAGGTTTTCTTGCAGGAAATAGGTGCTCCTTGGAGGCGTGAAACCTCGCCCGAGGAACTTGCTATGGATGAAGCCTACCTCAAATGTGGGGGAGACGAGTTGGATGCCAAAGAGATGGAGATCTTGCTAGAAGAAGGCATGAGTCTCATGGAAGTCATGGTCTCGACCGAAGAGGAAGTGAAGCCTACTCCCGAGCTTGAGCTCAAGGAGCTCCCATCTCATCTCAAATACGTCTTTCTTGATGATAAAGAGAAGAAGCCCGTGATCATCTTTGCCAGGCTAGAAAAAGATGAAGAAGACCTTTTAGTAGCCGTACTAAAGAGGAACAAGCAAGCCATAGGATGGAATCTCTCCGACATCAAAGGCATTAGCCCCTCTACATATATGCATTGCATCATTCTAAAGGAAGGGGCTAAGCCGGTTCGTGAAGGACAAAGGAGGCTCAACCCCGTGCTAATGGAAGTCGTAAAGAAGGAGATTCTCAAACTCCTAGCGGAAGGGATCATTTATCCCATAGCCGATAGTGAATGAGAGAGTCTGGTCCATGTGGTGCCGAAAAAAGGATGAATAATGGTCGTAGAGAATGACAAAGGAGAACATGTGGCTACTAGAACCACCACCGGGTGGAGAATGTGCATTGACTATCGAAAGCTCAATGCCACCACTAGAAAAGATCATTTTCTCCTTTCTTTCATTGATCAAATACTTGATAAACTTGTCGGGCATAGTTTTTATTGCTTTCTTGATAGTTTATCGGGTTATTTTCAGGTGGCCATAGCACCGAAAGACCAAGCCAAGACCGCATTCACATGCCCGTTTGGTACGTTTGCATGTCGAAGGATGCCATTTGGACTATGCAATGCACCTGGCACTTTCCAAAGGTGTATGTTCTCAATCTTCTCCGAGATGATTGGAGACTTCATTGAGGTATTCATGGATGACTTCTCGGTCTTTGGATCCTCATTTTTCGATTGTTTAGAGAAATTAGAACTTGTCTTAAAGAGATGCATCGAAAGTAGCCTAACTCTTAGTTGGGAAAAGAGTCATTTTATGGTTACTAGTGGCATAGTCCTTGGTCATGTTGTGTCTAAAGAAGGAATGAGTGTAGACAAGGCTAAGGTAGATGTGATTGAAAAATTGCCTCCAACCATTAATGTGAAAGGAATTAGAAGTTTTCTAGGCCACACCGGTTTTTACCGTCGGTTTATTAAAGACTTCTAAAAAATTAGCCAACCTCTATGCCATTTACTTGCTCAAGATGTTCTTTTTGAGTTTGATGAAAAATGTTTGCATGCTTTTAATACTCTTAAGGAGAAATTGATCACCGCACCAATTGTTGTTCCCCCTGATTGGTCTTTACCATTTGAGATAATGTGTGATGCTTCAAATTCCGCCGTTGGCGCCGTTTTGGGTCAACGTATTGATAAAATTCTTCGTGTAATTTACTATGCTAGCCTTACCTTGAATAGTGCTCAAGTAAATTACACCACAACCGAAAAAGAATTGCTATTCGTTGTATTTTTATTGGATAAATTTAGATCCTACATCTTAGGTTCTAAAGTAATTGTGAATAGTGATCATGCGGCTTTAAGGCATTTGTTGACCAAAACATAAGCTAAACCTAGACTCATTAGGTGGATTTTTCTTGTGCAAGAATTTGATGTTGAGATTAAGGATAGAAAGAGGTGTGAAAACGTGGTAGCGGACCATATATCTCGCCTCCCCATTGATGAAAATTTCAATTTGTTGCATGAAAAACGAGTTGATTGTGATACATTTCCATATGAGCATGCTCTTGAGCTTAATTCCTCTCCTTGGTATGCTGATATTGTCAATTATCTTGCTTGTGATAAAATGAGACCTAACATTTCTTTTCAAGAAAAGAAAACATTTTTGACAATGTGTAGGTATTACTTTTGGGACGATCCATACCTTTTCCATTTGGGAAAAGACGAAATAATTCGAAGATGTGTCCCGGAAGAGGAGCAAACCGATGTTCTAGCCTTTTTCCATTCATCTCATTGTGGTGGTCATTTTAGAGGGCAAAAGACGGCTAGAAAGATCCTACAATCCGCTTTGTATTGGCCTTCAATTTTTAAAGATGCTAATGCTTACTCCATTTCATGTGATAAATGCCAAAGACTTGGTAATATTTGGAGGAGAAATGAAATGCCTCTAAATATCAATCTTGTTGTTGAAATTTTTGATGTTTGGGGTATTGATTTTATGGGACCATTCCCTAACTCTTTTGGTTTTGAATATATCCTATTAGCCGTTGATTACGTGTCAAAGTGGGTCGAGACTATCCCCACTAGGTCTTGTGATGCTAATGTGGTTATCAAGTTTATGCAGGAGCACATTTTGAGTAGGTTTGGATTCCCTAGAGCAATCATAAGTGACGGTGGAACTCATTTCACCAACAAGCTCTTTGCAAAATTGATGAAGAAAAATGGAGTGACTCACAAGGTGGTGACTCCATATCATCCTCAAACTTTCGGTCAAGTTGAGACGAGAAACAAACAAATCCAAAACATTTTGAAGAAGACCGTGAACGTGACAAGGAATGATTGCTCTATAAGGCTAACAGATGCTCTTTGGGCATACCAGACGGCTTATAAGACCATCCTAGGAATGAGCCCGTACCTCCTCATTTATGGAAAAGCATGCCATCTTCCCGTTGAGATTGAGCACAAGGCCTATTGGGCCATTAAAGCGGTTAATTTTGATTTAATGTGTGCAGGAAAGGAACGAGCCTTGTAGTTGTTTGAGCTCGATGAATTGAGGAACGAAACCTATGACAATGCCAAGATTTACAAGGACAAATGAAGAAGCTTCACGATAGGCGCATTGTCAAAAAGGAGCTCACTCCGGGCATGAAGGTTCTCCTCTTGAACACTTGTTTGCGGCTCTTTCCCGAAAAACTCAAGTCACGATGGAGTGGACCGTTCATCATAGAAAAAGTGTTCCCCTACGGAGTTGTCACCTTGAAAAACCCGGGAACCAACAACACATTCCAAGTGAATGGCCACCGAGTCAAACCATTTCTAGAAGGATTTTCCAAAGAAGTCGATGTCGAGGATTTTAAGCTCGTCGATTCCATCTTGCTATCGAAAAACTTCGTCTAGCTCGAGACATTAAAATAAGCGCTGCATGGGAGGCAACCCATGATTTTCTTATTTTTACGTGTTCGTTATTTATGCGTTTTAGATTCTTTTGTGTGTTTAAGTTTTTCATGTTTTTGGTCTTTGTTTTGCAGGTGTAAAGTCGGAGTGATGCTAGGCGAAAAAAAAAGCAAAAAAATAGGCCAAGTGTTGGCCCGCGACCGTGCAAGTTCCACGGCCGCGCGACCCCCTCTCGGCAGACGGACTCCGCAAGCGCGCAGCCCCCACGGGCGCGCGCATGTTCTGGCCAAAAATGAAGTCCCGCGGGCGCGGACATCCCAGCGGGCGCGCGACTCACTAGCCCTGTGGACGCGCAAGCCCCCGCAGTCGCGCACGTCCTTCCTTTTAAAAAGGGGACCACTCGAGCAACCCTAATTCCACTCCACCTTGTGCCGCTTTTGAGCTCCCTTTCCCCTCTCTATCACTCCCAAAAATCCCCATCCTCTTCCACCACAAAAATCCCAGCAATTATAGCTCAAGAACGCAACTCCAAACCTCCCCTACCTCACAATCGTTCCGCACACATGTCACGACCCTCATCACCGTGACCGCATCTCCACTCTGCGCCCGCGTGCCATCTCTCCCACGCCACTCGCTGCTTGCCGCTCACCGTCGTTGCTCTCAAACTACCCTCACACAGCTGCCGGTCGCTACAGCCGTTTTCCTCCAGCGCCATCAGCCCCGCGACCGTGCACTGCGCCGCGGCCGCGCACTTCTACCAGCCAACTCCCGCGACCGCGCGCTTCCCCCGCACACCGGCTGCCCGCGCTCCTTCTGAGCATTTTTGCTCGCCTTCACCGCTCCACCCTTGCTCTCCCTTGCTCCACCATCCAATATGCTGCCAAGAATGAAGAATCCATCTTGTTTCCACGAAGATGGCGATGAGAACCTCCAAGAGCTCTATAGGTGCCCGTTTACAGTTTGGACCCATGCAGAAGGTAACTGCTATCAAGATTTCACTGATTATGAGATTACCTCCCCCCGTTATCTTGATTGGAATTTGTTGAAATCATTGAAAATTGATAGGAAAGTGGAAAGCTACTTGAAAGTGTTGACTTTGGACAAATTTGCAAAATTGAAGTATATTGGCTTGAATCCGTTGTGCTTTAAGTTTTTGGTCACCTTCCAGCTTGATTCTATGAACTCAAAGATTACCTTTCGTATAATGGGAGAAGAATTTGAGGTGATATTGGCTAGAATGAAATCTTATTTTGGATTCTCGACGAATGGGCCCAAGGAAAGGCCATCCGACTTCAACACAGCTGCTGCCTGGCACGAGCTTACTGGCTTCAGCAATTGGGACCCTCAGGGGACACCCACCGGTTTCATTCGGGACCCTGCCCTGGCCATCATACACAAGTTTCTTGCATACTCGATTTCTGGGAAGGAACAAGCCAACAAGGTCAATGCTACAGAGGTGTATCTTCTTTGGTGTGCCCTCCACAATACCAAGGTCTGCCCGTCCTACTTCATATTGACCGCCATCCAGCAGATGACTAGGCGCACCAAGATGCAACCCTCCTTTTGTACTTTCATCACCGCTCTTGTTGTCAAGCTTGGCTTGATTCCAGCCACAGGTTCAATCCCTACAGGACAGAGCAGGGTTAAGGAGTATTTGATCACTGTTGACGAGCTCAAGCGAGCCCAGCTTATCCTTGATTCGAGGAGACTGGTTCCTCACACTGATCGTCCCTGCGTCTCCAAGATTATGAATGCTTAGCGTGCAGCTCTCTGACGCTCCAGAGAAATCGACTCCTCTTCAGCCCCACATGATAATGATGATGTGGATGAGGAAGGAAATGAGGAAGAAAATGAGGGTAGAGAAGAAGAAGAAGAAGAAGACCAAGGAGACGAGAATAATGAATAGGAAGAACAGGCTCACTTTCAGCAGTCGCCTTACCCCTCCACGATGCCCCATCATGGGTATCAGATGCCGCAGGCTGATTGGCGGTCCTTCCAGGACCACTTTGACACCACCATGGGGCAGTTCCAGTAGAGCTTCCAACAGAATTATGCCGACTCCATAGGCCAATTTCAGCAGCACTTTGATACCTCCATGGGCCAGTTCCAGCAGTCCTACAACAATACCATGGGGCAATTCCAGGAACAGTTTGATGCCTCAATGGGCGAGTTTCGCCAAGAGTTGGGATCCCTTCACCAGGATGTTGGAGATTTGAGGCAGACTGTCTTCGGTCGCCTCGATAGGCATGACGAGAGGATGACGGCCCTCGAAGAAAGCCGGAACAACTGGATGATCTCCTATCCTTACCCGCAGCCTCTTCCACCACCTTATGATCCACCGCAGCAGTGAAGTTCTTTTGTGTTCTTTGTGTACTTTTTATTTTTGTGTTTGTGTGCATGTTTTTATTATTTTCAGTTCACCCTTTCTGTCATTGTTGGTTGTATTTGTCGTATGCTTTGTAGGAACCAGCGCTTGTTGCCGGTCTTCTACGAATTGTAATGTGTTTATCTTCCCTTTTCTCTTATTGCATCTTGTTTTCATACATTGAGGGCAATGCATGTTTTAAGTGTAGGGGAGTTAGAGCTTGCTATGTTATGATGTGGATTTCATTGTTTTGTTGTTTATATGAAACTTTTGTTTTAAGTTATTGTTGATTATGTTGATGTTGATTATGTTGTTTTAGTTATCTAGGTTTGTTGTGATTCTCTCACTTAGTATCTTATTTGCCCGATGGTCAAATTTGAAATTTTTTTGATATGAATCTTCAAAGAATTACTTTCAAGTCGATCATGAATGAATGAATTATTTCGTGGTTTCACTCTTAACATGAATTATTTTTGAATGTGATCACAATTCGATGATTGACTTGAAGAGCCTTGCCCTTGAAAGATTAGGAAGCATGCTTGGTCTTGTTCTTGAAAATTACCCCCCTTAATCATTTATCCTCGTATTTATGATATGGTATAAAAAAAGAGAGAGAGAGAGAAAACAAATAAAAAGGGAAAAGAAAACGGGGAAAATAAGGATCTTTACTCCTCTAGTTGATTTATTCGACTATGAGTATGGGAAACCACACAAGGACACTAGGGATGCCCTCCCTATGGTTTTACCTTGTGATTTTTTATCCATACCCCCATGAATTTGTTTAAATAAAGGGGATTGCACTCCGGATTCTACTCCTCTCGAGTGTTTGTCAACCCGTTTGTATGTTGCATGATGAGTATGGGAAACCACATTGGGAAGCTCGTTTTAAATCGATGATTTTACCTAATGACCCTCGTCCTATGTTGCAATCCCTTATGTTTTTGTAGTGCGTTCTTAATAAATATGGATATGATTTGTAGGGAAGTATCTTAATGGAATTTTGGCTAATGTATTTTTCTTAGACTTGAGAGGACAAGCAATTCACTTGATTGGCTATTGTGTTCACATTCTTGGATAATGGTCGTTTTTGTGGGAACCATGCAAATTGTAAATTTCATGATCGTCTTGCGAGTATTTCCTTCTTGCTTCATGTTTTCAATTTCTTATTTGCTTGAGAACAAGCAAATAGCTAAGTGTGGGGGAGTTGTTTAGTGTTTATTTGTGGTGTTTTATTGCATGATTTTGCATGTTTTATAAGCTATTTTCTAGTTTCTTTTTCTCGTTTATTTCGTGCTTTAGTGTGAATTTCTTCACTTGTTGCTTCCACCGTGGAATATGCCAAGTTTTGAAGAACTTGAGCTTTTGTTCGTAAATCTGAATTTTTAGGTACTAAGGTGGCATGGAGCGAAGATTGCCTGGAAGAGATGAACCCGGAAGGAGAAGCTAAGGCACCGCGGCCGCGCAGAGCCCCGCGTCCACGCAACATTGCAGCTGAAAGACCCCGCGGCCGCTCGAGTCCCACGACCGTGCGAGGGAGCTCTCAGCGCAGGCACCCCGCTGGCGCAGGAGTCTCCGCGAGCGCGTGACTTTCCGGGTCTCAGCGGGAGCGCGACGCTCTGCGGGCGCGCCTGCTGGTTTGTTCCTCCCGATCGACGCCAAAATTACACTCGTTTCTCCCTTTTTCTCTTGGTATCTTGCTCCAAAAAGAATATCCTTCTTCCTCCATCCCTTTTGCATGGGGATTTTAAAGCTTTGGGTCAACCTAATCTAAATACTAGGAGAGTAGGTATTAATTCAACCTAACCCTAACTTTTGGATTTTTGTCCACAAAAATCTTCCACACTTCCTCTCACAATTAATGCCACCTCCCATCACGTTCTCTCTCTCTTCTATTTTTGGAACCACTCCCTTATCTATCAAGCTATCTCTCTCCCTCTCCCATATCTCATATAGATTTTGGGAGATATCAATCATCATTACATACATCCCTCTTGGATTCACTCTCATTCCATACACCATTCATTCCATTCACTCTCTCACCCACTCCATCCTCTCTACCATTCTCTCCATTCTCTCTACACACACACTACACACACTAAATCTCTACACCATTCCCTCACCATTTGCATACCATCACCTTCACCTAAGAGAAGAGGAGAGAAGAAAGAGTAAAAGGATCGAACCAAGGGAGACGGAGAAGAGACGAGACGGACCGATGACGAGCCATCCGCGGAAGCTAAGCTCAGAGGAGGTTTATCTTCTAGTTTCTTTGTAATTCTTGGATGTTTGTGGGGATTTGTCCCAAAACTCTTGAAGGATACTTAACATTGTAGAAGTTTGAGTTATTTACATTTGATTTATGAGATGACTTTCTTCTATGATATTGGTGTTGTTTTGAGCATGTTTAGTGGCTAATCCCTCTATTAGGGGGTAGAGGATCGATGTGGTTTTGATCTATGCTTGTTCTTGTGGATTGTTGTTGTTGGAATCGTGCTTTTTCATGTTTAGGTACTTGATCACTACTTGAACATTGATAGGATTTAGAGGAGTCTTGATTGTGAATCTAAATCCGAAAATTGATTCCTTCGATGTTAGGTGGATGGGGTTCCTAAGCCTAATATGTCAATCTTGCTTGTACGATATAGCTAAGAGAGGTTTAACGGATCGACGGTGACAGTAATGGAAGTTAAACTAATCGGAAGGGTCTATCGTATTTGTGAGAGTAGCATTATCAACTTGAATAAAGCATAGTGATAAAACCATTGAGAGAATCTACACCCTAATACTTTAATCCAACTTATTTTCTCCAATCTTAATTTAATTTGTGTTTTTTGCATTTAATTGCCTTACTTTATTGTCTATTTGGAATTCCTATCATAATCATCATCAAGCCCCTTGTTAGAATGTTTAGATTTTATTTTAGTTGTTTAGTTGAAAGCATGTGTAGCCTTTAGATAATTCTTTCCTGTAAAGTCTACCTTGAGAGATCGACTCGGGTTAAGCTTATTGTTTCTATAATTGACCCCGTCCAATTACGGGTGTGGTCCTAAGTAGTTGTCTAGAGCACAAACCGGAAATATAAGTGTAAATTTGGACCCAATCAGCTAGCATTATGATAATTCTTTGTTAGCACAGCGAATACATTATGTTAGCATATGACAAATGCTTCGTTAGCATACGTTATCATTTATTATCATAATGCTGACGAAGAATTATTATATGCTAACTAAAGCATTTATAACCTGGGCACGCGTAAAAATATTTCTTTTTTATTTTTCGTTCATATTTTTTCATCTAAACATAGCCTTTCGACATCTTAAATGAAAGAGCATGAAGAGAGCTTTAATTTGATATATTTTTTGTGTGCATTGGATTAAAAACGAGCAAGTTATGGTCGGTTAGAGTTTTTAAGATTTTTTTTTAATTGCTGACATCATCATTTTTAATGGGTTTGGACGAAAATAGCCCTCCTTCCTTTATTTTTTGCCCTATTATTTACAAAATTGCCACCTTAAATCTCAACCATTCGATCATTAAATTGGATGGTGTAAGATGGGTTCTCATTTCTCACACCAACAATGCGTTCTCATATGATCCATATCCTATATACATACATACATACATACATACAGATATAGGGGTGGGGTTATATAAAAATAACCCCTTGTGTGAGAACTGAGAACACATCTCACACCACACATCCATCAAAAATCAAAGGTTCAGATTTAATGAAAAAGACGGTGGCAATTCTGTAATATCTGAAAAGTTTTTCGCGCGGGGGTATTAACGTAATTTGGTAATTCATATAAAAATCGCGGAGGATTTGATAACAGTTCGTTATGCTAACGAAGTATTATCATCATGCTAACGAAGCATTATAAGTATGCTAATTAAAGTTTTCATATATTGTTAGCGAAAAAAATATTCTAAAATTAATTATAAACCTAATTTGATTTAATAAACTCTAATTAAATGAAAAAAATCATAATTGGATGAAATAAACCTAATTAAACATTGATTGGATGTGGTAAACCCTAAATGAGTTGGAACAAATCATAATAATAATATATTTGTACTACGTTAGCATTATGGTTTTGCTTCGTCAACATTACGAATATACTATGTTAGCATATGACAATACTCTGTCAACATACGTTATAAACCATAATTAGATGGGATAAATAATAATAATCAATTAAGAACTATAAACAAAAAATTAAATTTTAAAAAAATAATGATAATTAGATGGAATAAACCATAATTGAGATTTAATAAACCCTAATAAATTTATACTACGCTAGCATTATGATAACTCTTTGTTAACACAACGAATACATTATGTTAGCATATGACAAATGTTTCGTTAGCATACGTTATCATAATTCTGACGAAGAATTATTATATGCTAACGAAAGCATTTACAACTTGGGCAAGCGTAAAAAAATTTCTTTTTTATTTTTCGTTCATATTTTTTCATCTAAACATAGCCTTTCGACATCTTAAATGAAAGAGCATGAAGAGAGTTTTAATTTGATATATTTTTTGTGTGCATTGGACTAAAAACGAGCAAGTTATGGTCGGTTAAAGTTTTTAAGATTTTTTTTAATTGCTGACATCATCATTTTTAATGAGTTTGAACGAAAATAGCCCTCTTTCCTTTATTTTTTGCTCTATTATTTACGAAATTAACACCTTAAATCTCAACCATTGGATCATTAAATTGGATGGTGTAAGATGGGTTCTCATTTCTCACACCAACAAAGTGTTCTCATATGATCAATATCCTATATATATATATATATATATATATATTCTAAATGAAATTAGTGACCCTAAAATTAAAGTAAATATATAGATTTAGCCAAGTTAATTAGATAGTGGGCTAAAAAGGTTTTGGTCATGAAATCATGCATATATTTTCATCAATTACAGTACAATTACTTCGTGCATGAAAAAAATATCTATATTTTTATTAACTTATTTCTCTATTATGACCGTGTTGTTCAAAAGTTTTTTTTTTTTAATTATGATAGATGAGGTGGTTAGGGTTTTAATATACTATTTGATTTAGAAAATATGGTTGATCCTTTTTTTTCAGAGAACGACAAGAGAAAAAAAAAATCTAATTTATTTCGAAATTAGAGTATTTGAACAGAATTTTAACTGGTATATATATAATTTATAGATAGAGTTGTATTATTTTTCTAAATTAAAAGTTGTTGCAGTTTTGAGTGACTAAAAGTTCTCCCTCTCTCAAAATTGGATAATAAATATATTGCTGACACAAGACCATCAGCATAATGTTAAGTTGATTAAACAAGCGAAGAAATTAAAGGACATGGGAATAACAGTCAATCTCACTCACATGTTCATCGTTATCTAATTCTGTCCCAACTCCCATGACTCTCTCTCTCTCTCTCTCTCTCAACCGCGTTGAATTTGAGGTTTTGACGGGGTTTTCTAGTAATATATGTGCAAAGCAAGTTGGCCAATTCGTGCCCAGATATTACATGCATGTCTAATGAATGGAAGCACAAAATTCCATCAAATATATTAATATATTAAGCTTCCTTTAAACGATCGAATATTTTTAACTCATTATGGATCGAAGTAACATAATGATCTCATAGCATATGCAGACCAAAAACGCCACTTACAAAACAAACATGATTTTTCTGACAATTAAATACCGATTTATTTTTTATTTTATTTTTTTGGTATACATTGAATATAGAGCATATATAAAAGGCTGAAGTTTCTATATATATATATATATATATATATATATATATATATTATCTTTTTCAAACACTGCATATCATACTCGTGAACTAAGTACTTTAATTCATTCTCTTATCTGACGAGAAAAATCTTCATTTTGACTGAAAAAAAAAAAGAATCTTCAATTTTGTAATTGATGTTTCAAACTTATAATTATGCAATGCCTTACATCATAATCTTAAGCGTCAGCAAAAGAAAAAAAAAATCAAGTTCACAGGAATGTTTTGCTAAAATAGTTATATGATTAATTCAAACTTGGTAGCATAGTGGCATGTCGCCACTTGTTTCATATCTTTGAAATCAGTTTGAATTATATTTTCTGCGAACGATCACAATTCACACACACACACACACACACACGCATATAAATATGTGATATACTGCCCCACTTCTTCTACATAAAGTCATAAACAAACGATAACAAAACTACTCATTGCCTCATTGGATCAAAAGCTAGCACTGACCTTTTTTAGATCGGAAACCTTTGTTTTTGTCTAAGTATGACAATTTCCCTAGAAGCTCTAGCCATGTCCGGAGCCGATTACCTTGAAGTCGGCTTCGACGTTGAAGAATGGGAGCAGATGGACTCAGAGGTGCCGCCATATTTGTTAGCTGAAGAAGAAGATGATGAGGAAGTGGAGGTGGAGGTGAAAAAAATGGAATGGAAAAACGCAGATCGCAAATGCGAGTACGACGATGATTCTAGAAGTTGGAGCTTTGTGAATCAAAGGAATCATGATCAGTTGAGTTTGGGAATTTTAATTATTTGGACAATATTATTAGTGACGAGAAAATGTAGGAAAGCTAGAAGCTCATTGATGTCTACGATCCTATGCAATGTTTTTGTTCATGTTGTTGCTGTCATCATACATATTGTTTGTAGTAGCTAGGTTTCTTTTTTTACCTTTTTAAAGATTTTGAGAATGTTTATTCATTCATTTGTTGAATAATTAAGATGATTATTTTCTTAATTGTATCTAGAATTCCAAGTTTTTGCCTTTTCTTATGAAATTAGAGGTGAGTTAGTAGATCGCAAAAATTTCTGTACGTACACTCATACGTATGGATTTTTCTTTAGATTATTTAGGAGTAATCTTGAATTAACATGGCCCCTCAAAAATTACGTATATTTTTTTAATATTAGGGGCCCAATTTTTTGTAATTTATTAAAATATAATGTTTTTTTCTTATATTACAAGCCAAAACTTTTTATAATTAGTATGGGGGCCTCAAAATATTTAAGACGACTTTTGTTATTATTATACTGATATATGTAGACACTCCATTATATCATTCAATAAGTCGTAATCTTGAATTAACAATGTAAAATTATCTCTTCAAGAAAATGGCATCATCGAAAAAATAAATTTTCCATTTAGACAAATCGAAACCTCATTTTAGGTTTTCTGAGGGAACAGAAAATATACAGAATTCATAAATTTTAAGAGAACATTAAAATGTCCTTCCACGACAACAAAATAGATTAAGCAAGCTGAGTATGTGGAGAAGAAAGAGTTTATTTAATTGTAACAATTCGTTTCTTCTCTTCACAAAGATATGATCTCTAAGAAAATGCGTGTTGTAGAAATTGGTTCCAAAAATACCCTAGCTAATTGCATAGAAAATAGTGATGTGCTTGAATTAATCATTAGTCTTCAAATTCAAGTCTTCAAATTGGTTCCACAGAGACTCTGTCTTGCCAAGTGTGGTTTACCTCCCCTATGTAAGTTTACGAGCTATTACATAAGGGTAGGGTTTACCCAGTGCGTATCATGGCAGCGGCTGCGGGTTACCTTTGACATCAAAAAAAAAAAGAGAACCATAATATAGCAAGTCTCACTACACACACACACACACACACATATATATATATATTATGTCGCTTAACATCAAAAATTCACCGTTAAAATGATTTAACAACGGATTGAGTTCGTCATTAGCCATTTTAACAACATAATTAACGACGAAAAAAAAATTAACCATGAAATCGATCAACATAAAATAAAAAATTAAAAAATATATTAGCAACAGATTTAGCAACAAAGAATTCCATTACTTTTATTCCAACATTATCTGCTCAAGAGATTCGAACACACAATCTTCCAGGAATGCGTAGCTTTATTTATCCTATGCACTAAACCAAGTAAGCTATATGTTTATGTTAATATTTAAATATAATATCTATACACACACGAAAAATATTGTGTTTTTATTAATTTTTTTATTTCTAAATTTAATTCATTAGATTAATATTGTTTGTGAATATGTTTTTTAAATTTTAATGTAGATATTTTTTTAATATAATATTATTTAATTAATTTTAATTCTTATGTTGTATTAAAATTTCAATATGATATTTACTTCGTTTATTTAATATATTTTTTCTTCATTACTTCTTTAACTTACACTTTTATTTTTTAATGTTACAAATCTTGATTTTTTTTTTATATCTAAGCTAAATAATTAGATTAATAAATTTTTAAATATCTTTTTTTATAATCTTTAATATTGTATATATGTTGCTTTTAAAATATAAATATATATTATATCATTTGTTTAGTTTTTTCATATTTCTTCAAATTACATTTTATTTTTTAAATGTTAATTTTAAATTATAGATTTTTTATTTTGATTATATTTTTAAGATTGGCTATATTTATATATTAGATTACTCTAAATAATTTTCACAAATATTATATATTTATAATTAATAATACTTATAAAAAAAATTAAAGAGATGTAAAAAAGTATTTTCTCTTATTTCGAAATGAAATAATTCATCTCAATTTCATCATTGAATAATAATAATAATAATAATAATAATAATAATAATAATAATAATAATAATAATAATAATAATAATAAATTGGTGTTTCCGGAGATAATTCATCACTAAAATTAAAAAAAAATCATCATTAGCTTAGCGATGACAAATCTATCGATAGTCCATCATTAATAAAAATAAAATAAAATTAAAATTAGACATTAATGACGGATTTTTTTTCATTAAAAGATTCGAACTTAATTCATCGTTAATTTTTCGGTAATCTAGCAACGGATTGTATTACTTCTCTAAGTCCGTCATTAAAACATATATTTCTTGTAGTGATCTGTTGCCACTGCTCGAAATTTTTTATTTATTATTTTTTAAAAAAAGAAGTCCAATCCCATGCATGGCCGGCTAAGTGGGTGTGCCAAGTGTGCAATAGCACAGGACAAAAAATTTAGAGGGCCCAAAAAAGAAATAATTTATTTTTTTAATAAATAAAAATATTAAATAGTTCATCCATATATCTCTTTTTCATATTAAGTGGAGGTTGTATTGGGATGTCAACAAAAGAAATAAATTAGTTTGATTTTTTTTTTCTTTTTTGTCAAAAGGGTAAATTGCACTTTAATACCTACATTTTGTGTTCTTTTTCAAAATTAACGAAACAGTACCCACTTTTTCTTAAAAAATAATACAAATCTAATTTCTAATCAATTTTACGATCCAAAAATTGTACGTGATTTATTGTATTTTATTTTTTTTGATTGGATAATTTTTTTACGCAGTTAGGGAAATATAAATGTTAAAATACAATCAATTACATTGGATTTAGGGTCAATAAAATGTTAAAAGTTGCAATTTTTTTAAAAGGTCGGTTCTATTTTATTAATTTTGAAAATGTTGACTATTTTGAAAAAGTGCACAAAATATGGGGTGGTCTCCTATGAGACGGTCTAACGGGTCGTTTTCGTTAGACGGGTCATAACCCGACCCGTTTTCCCAGCTTCATATCTGGTGATACTTCAGTTCATAGTATGTGACACTTAAGTTTATGATTGGTGATACTTAGCTTCATCTCTCGTGACACTGGGCTTCACACAATAGTTAAAGATATTACTAAAAAACATTTCATATCTGGTGACACTTTCAGTTCATAATATGTGACACTTCAGTTCATGATTGGTGATACCTAGCTTCATATTCGGTGACACTTCATTGTTATTTGCTTTAATAATTTAACGTGATAGTTCGTTGTACATGCTTGTTATGTTAGTGATACTTCATGTTACAATTGATAGGACTTCACATAATAGTTAAAGATATTACTAAAAAAATATTAAAATTTATTAAGACTTATGCTGCTTCATATCCGGTGACACTTCAGTTCATAGTATGACACTTCCGTTTATGATTGGTGATACTTAGCTTCATATCTGGTGACACTTTATTGTGACCCGGATTCGGGTCGGATCTTAATATCCGTCTAACGGTTTATGACCCGTTAGACGGTCTAACACAAGTCTTTGTCACAAAATATAGACATCAAAATATAATTTTACCTTATCAAAATATAATTGTAATATGCTAATATTTTGAAATTTATTACTAAAATAAAAATTATGTGTTTTTATTAATATTATAGATTCAAATTTTAAAATGAGCACAGGGCTCTAAATATTTGAGACGCCCTGATCCCATGCCTTTCTTATTAGCTTGGGAGTGTATGTGTAAGAAAGTCATTAACGAAAAAACTTCTTGTACTCGATAAGTTGATTTTTTTTTTTCCAATTTAATTTGTTCGTATTTTTCTATTAATGGAGAAGGGTGGGGAATATAAGGGACTCCAACTTTAATAGGTTTTCTAAATATTGGGCAAAACCGTCTATCTAAAAATTATTTACATTATAATTAAATAAGGAGAAAAATGGGTATTTTGAATAGAATTACCTTAAATACTTAAATGATGTCTTAGATCTTGGTTGATCTGCATTTTAAGAAGTTAGGGATGTCAATCTAGCACGAAGCTAGTGGGTTGACCCGAATAGTTCAAGAAAAACAGACGATTAATTTGATCATTTAACTAACATTAATGTTTCAAAAACCTTCCAATATATGAGATATACTTTTTTAACTTTGAAAGATGAAAAATATTAGGAAAAAATGAGAAAAATGAAAGCATGGTGTGGAGGAACTAAAAAAAATGAAAATGAAGAAATTTATAATATCAAAAATATAATTCGAAATAGCTAGAAAATAACAAAATTAAAGCTCTCAAATGGAAATTTTTAATATATATAAAAAAACAAAGGAGCGATTCATTATAAATGGATTGCCATTTGTGAATCCTGGATGTTGAATAAGCTAGCTCTAATATATCACTTTCAAGAAACACGAAAATTCTATATTGTTTGACATTTAATTATATATTGTCATAATCTAATATTTGGTATTCTATGTTTATTTTAATAATAATACTATATTTTTTACTTCTTAATTAATTTATGGAAGAACTATCAATAATATTTTCTTTGCATTGATGTATATAAATTAAGTGCACTTTTTAACTTATTTAATATATTTATTTGTCTATTTTTTATATTTTAATGTGTACATTATATACATATAATATAAATAAATATCATATAACGGATTCTCTGGTTTATTTAAAATGGTTCAACGTAACCGGTCAAACCAGTAACCTGGTAACCTAGTAAATTGACCAGTTCAATATCCGATCCTAATTTAAAAAATTGTTGGCATGCGGATCATGTGGAATTCAATACTTATTTTATTTTATTGATGTCGGGATAACCCGCAGCCGCTATTGAAGTGCGCACTGGGTAATTAATCTCACTCCTATGTATTATTTATTTTATTGTTATAATGGATTTTTGTAACTAAAACCATATAGTGAAGTTTTTCTTAGGCAAAAAAATAAAAGGATACTCTTTTTCAGTGAAACAAAAATCTCGGGGTGCGCGCATAGACAAAAACCGTTTGATTTCAGGTTTTGACTGGGGATTTTTTTAGTAGTATATAATATACATATGCAAAGCAAGTTGGTCAATTCGTGCACAGATATAATACGTTCATGTCTAATTAATGCAAGCACAAAATTCAATCAAATATTAATAAAGCTTCCTTTAAACGATCGAATATTTTTAATTCATTACGTATCAAAGTAACATAATGATCGATCTCCTATATATAGAATATTATATGCAGACTAAAAAACCCACTTACAAAACATGATTTTTCTGAATATTAATTAAATACTCATATAATTTTTCTGAATTGAAATAATACATTGAATAGAGCATAAAAAGCTGAAGTTTCCATGTTTAATTAATCTCTCTCATGAATGTACGTACGTAATTTAGTTTGCATGTCAATTAGTTCCGTTCGTAGCCTAGCTATATCTTTTTCAAACACTGCATATTATACTCGTGAACTAACTAAGTGCTTCAATTCATTCTCTGTTCTGACAAGAAAAATCTACATTTTAACTTATCAAAAAAATATATAATCATCACAAAATTTTGACGTTCTTCCTTCAACTTAATTATAATTATGCAATGCCTTACATCATATATAAATAAAATCTTACGCGTCATCAAAAAACCAATCAAAAATAGAAAGTCAAGACAAAGTTCACAGGAATGTTTTGCTAATTTATTTTTTTAATTATTCAAACTTGGTAGCATGTCAACCTGTTCCATATCTTTGAAATCAGTTTGAATTGTCCGCGCATGCAATAATATCACAATAATTCACATATAAATATGAGATACTGCTCCATTTATTCTACACAAACAAACAAGCTAAGTTGGAAAACATTAACCATTCATCAAATATATATTTCGTCTTTTGAGATCGAAAACATTTGTTTTTGTGTAAGTATGGCAGTTTCGCTAGAAGCTCTAGCCATGTCCGGGGGGGACTTCAAGGAAGTCGGCTTCGACTTCGAAGAATGGGAGCAGATGGAATCAGAAGTGCCACCATATTTATTAGCTGATGATGATGAAGAAGAAGAGAATCAGGAGGTGGAAAAAATGGAATGGAAAAACGTAGATAGCAAATGGGAGTTCGAAGAAGATGATTGTGAAGGGCAATCTGGGAAAGATAGAAGTGGGATTTTTGTAATGATAATTATTTGGACAATAATAGTGATGAGAAAATGTAGGAAAACTAGAAGCTCCTTCATGTCTACGATCCTATGTAATGTTTTTGCTCATGTTGCTGCTGTCATCATACATATGCACCATTGATGTAGCAGAGCTATCTATCTATGTTTCTTTTCTTTTCTTTTTTTTTTAGATTTTGGAACTGTTTTTTCATTCATTTCTTGAATAGTTAAGATGAGTCTTTTCTAATTAAATTGTTACTAGAATTCCAAGTTTATTTTTTGTGTTTTTTCTGATGAAATTGGAGGCGCAGTTAGTAGATCACAAAATTAATTTTGATTTATTTTAGTCGGATATTATACGTATATATGGACAATTCATTATACATCATTCAATAAGTTTCAATCTTGAATTAGTACAGTATAAGGAGAAGAAAGAATTAAGGAAGAAAAACAAGTATATATGTATTCTCATTCATTGTTCATTAATTTGTGCATGTGATGAGCATGTGATCGATGCATGCCTATGAAATCACTCTGCTCGATCTTTATCCAATTAAAACCATTAATTATGAGACCATTCTTTTCTCGATCCAGTTTTACTATTGTTCTTCTATATATGCACCAATCAAATTAAACTATATATATATATATAGACAGTAATAATTGCATCACTTTAATTTGTATAAGAGGGATGTGCTACTACAATAAAATACGTGATGGAACAAAATTTAATTTGATGCTTATTAATATATTGAATTATAATACATATGATCATAAAATTCGATGGTTTTCTTTTCGTTTCTTCTTTAGAAATTGAACATATTACACGTGGCGTGAAGAAGACGCCTATTCGACCTCTTTTGCATAATAAGTTCCGAGTCAAAAAGTGTTCACAGTGATCTTTTCTTTTCTTTTCTTTTTTCAGTCAAAAAGCGTTCACAATAATCCGATCCTAATTTTCTTGTGATTCTTAAAAAACTAAAAGAGAGAGTCACGGGAATTCTATGTTAATTATATGTATTCTCTCTAACAAATTTGCTGGGATTTATATATAGAAAGACTTTCATATTTTCTTTTTCTTTTTTTGTATAGAAAGACTTTCATATTTTTTTTTTTTTTTTTTGTCGAAGGTGCAGCCGCTATCAAGGTGCGCACCTGTGTAATAGCCTGCAAACCACACAGGGGAGGTAAGTCAGGTGTAACAGGCTCACACCTAGTGGTGTTGGTGGGATTCGAACTTGAGACCTTTGACCTCAAGATATCACCACTCCACCACTAGGCCATCCCTAAGGGGACAACTTTCATATTTTCTTTTTTTCGAAAAGCATTGGTAAACCGGCAATAGGGAGGAAATATAATTTTATTTCTCATTATAGATTATTTAATTTAATTTCTCAATATATGATGTTAGAATACATATCGATATAATCTATGATTCTTCATACTTTGCTCTCGAATATTTCATAGTAGAAATTACTGAAAATATAACTGCTATGACGACAGGACATCACGTGTAATGTCATTAATTATTCATGAGAGGAAATATTATATGGTAAATTCTCCATGTATACATTCTTGAAATGAAAGTGTAGAACTTTTCAAAAACCACAACATAATAGTTATTTATAGTACTATAAAAATCTCGAAAATGAAATTGTTGAAGTTGACAAAAGGATACGGGTAAATTACCTTAAAATATATAAACTTTGGGAAGTTTTTGATTTTTCATACGTTTTAAAAAATATAGTTTTAATAACATGAATATAATTTAATTCTTATTTTGTTTTTCACATGATTTTTGAATTCCGGCCAATTGAATCTGACGTGGCAGTCGGAGATGCATGCTACCTGTACATCTACGAGAATACCAAATTGCCTTAAAATACACAAACTTTTGACTGATTTTGTTTTTTTACACGAATTAGAAAATATCAATTTTATTTTTTCCCTTTTTTGTGTAATACATAAAATTCACTAATTATTACTATAGAGTTGTTGTAGTAGACTAGACATTGTGAAACATTTATGCAATATATAAAATTTAGGTTCGAAAAAATTAAATAAAATAATTAGCAGACCTTTTTAGTTCTCTATTTGAAGAAAAATTATAAAAATATGACTTAAGCTAGTGTAATGGTATAAATAATTGAATTTCGAATACAACAATCACCAAGTCATGAATAGTGGTCTATGACGTATCGTATATGTTGATGAATAATATTACACAATCAATCAATTAAGTTAACAAAAAAAAAATTGATCACGTAGAAACTACATATTAATTTTTCATACATGTTTAATAGCATCCTTTGATATAATTTTATATGTTAGATAATCTCAAATAATTTTATAATTGAACATTTTCATTTATATTAATTGTTGAACAAATTCTTAATTCGTTTATTTTATTATTGTTTAAATCTATTAATAATATAAATATGTAACGGCTCCAATTTTTCCAAATGTCATAACGATAAATGTACACATCATACACACCCTAAAGTCATAGTATGATTTTTGTGCATATGAAATGAATTACATAAGATCAAAAAGATCACAACTGTCAAATGATGTTGATTAAAATTTATATCTTGTTCGATAATTAATTTTAGAAAATATAAAGTAAAGTATTTATATTACGTTTGCCACATTACAAGAAAAAAGTAAAAAAAATAATAATCTAAATTTGGTCTTTTTTTAAGGCAAGTTGGTGTCTACGTAGATATACATGTGGTAGTCTCATACTGGCACGTCAGATTCAACTTGCCGGAATTTGAAAATCATATGAAAAACCAAACAAGGGCTAAGTTCATGTTATTAAAACTACATTTTTTAAAACGTGTGAAAAACCAAAAACACCCCAAAGTGTATGTATTTTAAGGCAATTTACCCAAAGGATAAATTACAATTTGATACCTGACTTTGTAAACTTTTTATCATATCTATCACATGATCAACTATCCAATAATATATGGCTTACATGGACTGCTAGAAATCTTATGTGGATTTTTTTAGTTGCATGTCGGACCCCAAAAGAAAAAAAACTTATTATTTTGAAGCATGAATCACAATATTTTAAACTTATATGTTTTGAATTGCGATCGCAATATTTTTGAAGTCAGGATTATGATTGAAGTTGTGATCAAATTTTTTATTTTAATTAAACGAAAATCATTTTGGTGCATTATGATATCAAATATTTCATCATATTTATTTAAGATTTTAGTTTATGGCTATCAAAATCATTGCATATTTTCTTCTCATCTTCTCGTCAATGTTAGTGTGTTCTTATTATATTTCAAACGGAAGTCATTATGAATGTTACAGGAAGAAGATGGTGTCGAATCACAAATCAAAAAAAAAAAAAATAGGAAATATTTTTTATTTAGTTTTCAATCGATCATGATTATTTTTTGTTTAGTTTTCTTATAGATTATCAATAGGAAATACTGCCTTAACAATCGGGGAAAAAATGAGTAAAAATGCATATGAAAATTGAAGTTTTTAATTTATTTTATTTGATGTGGCATTACAAAAATCTACATAAGATTTTCGACGGTCCATGTAGACTATATATAGGATACTAGATAGTTGACAGTTTTTAATTAATTTTATCTGATGTGGCATTACAAAAATCTACATAAGATTTTCGACGGTCCACGTAGACTATAGGATACCAGATAGTTGACCATATAATAGATTTTATAAAAATTTACAAGATTGGATATCAAACTATAAATATTCATTTTTGATAAAAAAAAAAAAAGTTACAAGGTCTGATGTCAAAGTGTATGTAACACAATTTTTTGTATTTAATTTAATAAAAACACAAAACAGTGTACAAAATAAAATATTTTCGGATCAAATTTTATATTTTTTGATCTAATCTCTATTTCTCCTCTGATTAATCACTCCTGTAACGATCTACAAATGCTTCGAAGTTTTCGGAGAATTTTTATCTCCTCGATCTTTTTTGACTTAGTCTTTGGTCTTTGAAAACGTTAATTCGGAGGGCCGACGTCTTGTTTCCGGATCGAACACTAACTTTGGGTTGAATTTGATGAAGAACGCTTTTGACTGCCTTACTTGTGGATCAAATGCCGTCTTCGGGATGATTTTGGTGAAAAACGTCTTTGAATGTCACAAGAACATTTTGAATATCTGAGAGAATTTCACTTATGGAAGTTCTTCTCAAATTCTTGAACTCTTCAAATGATTTATGGTGTGTCTTTTCATTCTCCATATGGCCTCTATTTATAGGTGTAAGGAGAGAGAAATTTGGAGAATTAGGGCTGAGGTGTCGCGATATGATTGATTCCTCAATATTTTGGACTTGTCTTTATCAAATCCTTGATTTTTGCACAGATTTAACACGTGTCGACTCCTGATTGGTCGAGATCATCCACATATTTAAATATCAACATTTATTTATTTAATTTAGGAATTAATTCATGTAAATCCCTAAAATATAAATAAATGATATACTTTGATATTTAAATCTTTATCTCCATTTATTAAATATCAATATCTATTTATTTAATTTAGTTATTAATTTAATTAAATTCCTAAAATATAAATAAATAAATATAATTTAATATTTAATTATTTACATGGCATAATTTAATTTAGCCATTAAAATTTATCCCTAACAAAAACCGGTTGTATCGTCACGTGGATCAAAGTAATATAAATGCATTAAATAAAACGATAAATGTATTTAATATCTCATCTTATTTATTCTTTTCTTTTATTTTCCTTTTAGTTTATTAAAGTCTCACTTATGCCAAATGAAATCTTTTATCCCACTTTTCTCTATCCCATTTGGTGTCCCATTTTAATTTTATTCGATTTTCATCAATTTTTTTCTTCAATTTCAATTTGTTGTGGCTTAATTTAATTTTATAATTATTATTTAGGGTTCATTCCACCCAATTAGGATTTATATTTATTTTTTAATATTTATTTCTTGTTTTTTAGTTAATATAATTGATTAATATGGTTGATTATTTCAAAAGTATGGTATATATTTTTTAAAATTTTTAATTTTTATCAATAGATATTGATTATGATTTGTAATAATATAATAAAATTTATTTTTATAATAAATATTTTTAAAATATTAAATTTCATAGTGGACACCATAATGGGACATGAAAAGTGGATTAGAGGATTTTATTCCCACTTATGCCCCCCATCTTTTTCATGAAAATATCAAACGTCGAGACTGAAACTGGACCCAATTTATATACTCAGCTTAGAATTAGTTTTTTCCAGCCCAAGCTGAGAGCATCTTATAATTTCATATGATTTGGCACTTTCCAATCAACCCAATACGAAGTGAATAGTGGCAATGGAGTTTGCTAAAGCCAAGCCAAATTTTTGTACAACCACGAGCTAGAAATCCGAACGAGATCCTCTATTCCAAAATTATGTTTGTTTGATCTCATATTCTTACTATTGGATCTGTAATAGGAAGCTGCAGTTGGATATTGCTTGTGAATATTAGTTGTGAAACATAACTGATTTTCTCATCATTTTCACTAAGAGACTGTCATGAGAGTGAATGAAAGTGAACCAACATTTTTCATGGACAGAAACAGAAGCTTAATGCAAATCATTAGCACAAAAAACAGACGTCGTTTAAATGAGTAAAGCCGTTTAAATGAGTAAAGCCCATTCTGGCAATATGGTGAGACAAGGATTAACTAACTAATTGGTTACATCTCATTCTGCTAACTTATCTACATACTCGATTTTTCGCCATTCTTGAATCGCCAAGATGGTGAAGTGAAGGAAAATTCTCCTATTTCTTCGGTTATCCATCTTTAAACACAATGTAGCTCGATTAGAACTTGTGCATACGTACTGTGTTGAATTCTGAATTGACGATTAAGCATATTGCAGAGAGAGAGAGAGAGTTATGAAGCAAAATGTCAGAACTAATACAAGAAGCCTGCACGGGTTACCTCATCGGCCACCAGACAACTCCACAGCCTCCTGGTTGTGGATTGAATCTAGTCCCCAGTTGAATCTTCGCTGTAACCTCTCGTTTTCGAGCCTCCTTGTGATCTCATCATGCTGCCACAACTCCCACCTCTCCGCAAGTCCTTCTCCCTCCAGCATTCGAGCAACCTCTGACATTGCTGGACGTTCTTCTGGAGAAGACTGAGTACAGAGTAGAGCAACCTGAACCATCATCTCCACTTCATTGTTACTGTAGTTTCTGCCTAAGTTGCAGTCCACAATGGATTCCAGTTTATTCTCCTGCTGCAGTTTCTTCACCTTCAAAAGTGAACTAAAGATGATCAGCAGCATATAACTATTAATGAAGGCACATATGCTCAATCAATGGTTCGTTACACAACAAGAGTAGAATGGATTGTGGAGGAAGAGAATCATGTTCCCCGTTACTGCTTATCAAAGTAGAACGATGGAATGAATGAGTTCGCATGCAAGGCAACAAAAAATATCACTGATGGCAGCTTACATGGTCAAGCAGCAAAACATCATCTTCGTCTTCCAAGCGTGAAAAATCTATAGCTCGTTGGCCAGTTACAAGCTCTAAAAGCAGGATCCCATAGCCAAAAACATCGGTCTTTTCTGATGATTTTCCAGTGGACAAGTACTCAGGAGCTATGTGGCCCATTGTTCCACGCACCTGAGTTGTAATATTAGTTTTTCTGATATCGACCAACTTTGCCAAGCCAAAATCACCAACAACAGCTTGAAAATCTGCATCCAGCAGGACATTTGCAGCTTTAACATCACGGTGAATGATTTTAGGATTACAGTGTTCATGGAGGTACTCTAGCGCCCGTGCTGTGCCGAATGCCACCGATTTTCTGGTGGACCAATGCAATACGGGGTGGCCAGGTTTAAGCTCTGTTCAAATATTTAAAAATAAAAAAACAAATTAAAAGAATAGATATAACTTCATTCTCCACAATTATGTATTAATTCTTGCATGACAAATTAGTTCCAACCTACAATGGCACCTATATCTTACATTAACCCCTTTTTAATATTCTCTCTGTCTTATTTACTTGTCTTCGAGGAGAAGTGATCACAGACAAGCGATAAATGAGATTGTACCTCGCAAACAAGAGGCAACGCTCAAGTTTTGCATGAACGGGTAAACCAAAAGGCGTTCAGTAGGAGTGGTGCAAAAGCCAATCAAACGTAAAAGGTTTCTGTGAACAGCAACACTTATCATCTCAACTTCACGTTGAAATGCTGTTTCGCCCCCAGGACTATCAAAATCCATCAAACGCTTAACAGCAACTTTCGTGTTATCAGCAAGAATTCCTTTATAAACCTTTCCAAAGCCCCCCTGTCCAAGGATATTTCTATCATTAAAACCATCTGTTGCAAGCTGCAATTCCCTCCATGAGAATCTCTTCAATTGACCAAATTCAATTCTTCGGTCTATGTCTCCTGAGCAAAAGCAATTGAAGTGATTAATGAAAGAGTGAAACTAGCATGGTTTCAACTTTGACGTTTATGGAAATGATGAGGGCAATAGTAAAATTCCCTCGAGAAACTAGTTGAGAACAAATACTAATCAAAACAAACCTGCAACATCAACGAAAACTTCGTGCCTGTAGCCTATATGCCCACCCTTCCACAAACAATACAGGAGAAGACATCCAAGTAGAAGAACAGCAAAAAGCGGAACAATAATACCCACTATCATACCAGTTTTCGAATTACTTGAACGACCTGCACAGAAAAAAAACTAATGTGAATATCTCCCCTTGCCAGTTAGATTTTCAGGATGTAGAATTTTGATATTTCCCAACTCTGATAGTTATAGTTAAAGATTTTCGTGTCATTTGTTCAGGAGAAATGCCACGTAGACTGGAAAACTGCAATTTCTATACGCTATAACCACAGCAAAACCATACAGTCTTACAATAAAATACATATACCTGTATCTTCAAATGCACAAGGTGGGGAAGAAATGATGCCACAGTCCAACTGGTTCCCTGTAAAACTAAATGAAGCAACTAAAGTTCAATCTATGTAGAACTATTCAAATTTAGGTAAATAATTAAATGTGTCCATAACATGCAGACAAGGCGATACATGGCATTAGCCCGACTCACTAGAACAGGGATAAGTGGAAGTTCATACTTATGTTTGGAAATCTGAAATAACTGATTTGGTATTTTTCCGCTCAGCCTATTTGAAGCAAGCTGTCTGCAAAAGAAGTTTCATCAATGTCAGGTAGAACAACATTGAATTAAGGTTGACATATATGTTGAGTTATTGCAGAAGTGTTACTTACAGATCCGTCAAGTTGGAAAGACTTGAAAGTGATTCAGGAATTGATCCAGAGAGATTATTTTCACTCAAGATCCTGCTTGGAAAAACAAGTGTGCCTTATTTCACAGGAATAAATGAAAAACATATAAGCTTATCATATTCGTATAGTGTGCTTACAAAAATTTGAGCCCCTTCATATTGCCTAACGACGATGGTATTTCTCCTGTTAAATTGTTATTTTCCAGATCCAACATGGTCAAGCTTGTCAAGTTTCCAAACGCTTCAGGTATCTTACCGGTTATGCCATTTCCCGGCAATTTGCTAAATTAGAAAAAACAAAGACTACATCAAAAAATTTAAAGCAGTTGTTAAATTGCAGCTAAATATAAATCAAAAGGAACGATGAGGATTTCCGAGCTCCTAATTTAACAACTAGAGATGATACTTATCCCAGAATACTCCATACAGCTTTGAAAAGTTTCAGTCGAATACTTATTCTTAGAAATCAATTATGAAGTAGTTCATCTAACTCACAGAAAATCTCTCAAGCAGAAGTCCTATTTACTAATGTTCATAAGTACTCCATAGTCGATGTGTCAAACCATAGGTCTACAGCATTCTGGCATTACTTCAAGCAGTCAAATCTTGAAGTTGATGGAAACGGGTACATGTCAGTGCAAACGATTGATAAAATAGACGAGCAGTTAAGTAGAGTTTCAAATAAATTGCATCAGGGAAATTGATATAAAGCTAATTCAAATCACCATAAGTTAAAGCGCTGTGTATAGAAAGTTCAGAAGTCATACAGTGTTGTCAACATCTTCAGAATCCCCATTCTCGGTGATAAGGTTCCAGAAAATCCCATATTAGGCAATGTCCTGTTACAAATGCAATCATGAAAGTTCATACTAAAAGAATAAAAAGTTCATAAACAGAAACAAAATCAGATGTGATCTGGTGTAAAACTACTCAGTAACCACACACAATCTCGAAAAATTACTACATGCCCTCGAATTTCTTACACTGATATTACATTGTTGTTACTGTCGCATGTAATTTTGGACCAAGTGCAAGGGTTAACTTGATCAGGATTCCAATCTGCGAGCTGATTGTATGAAGCATTAAGTGACTTCCTCAAAGCATATAGTGCATCCCCTGAAAGGCCCCAAGAATGAGTAATCCACTCAAAATAACAGTGAGATGCCAACTAATCATCATGTTTAACTTTGACAACTGAGACTAAGGAAATAAATGCAATAAAAACTGTTATACGTAACACATGATGATGTACACACGGAACAAAAAAAAAATTCTAGTGAAGCTCATAAATAGCTGTTGAGAAAAGAAGAAATAGAAAAAAACTTGGTACTCCATGCCGCGGGCTTCTTACAAATCAAAGTAATTTCATGGGTGCCATTACAGATGTAATTGATGACCATTAGATTTATATCTATATCTGCTTCTAATAATTCAAAGTAATTTCATGTTCAGCATTACAAAATATAATTGATGACTACTAATTTTATATATTGATCTCACTGATATTAATATGTTTGAGAACATAAATCAGAAAGAGAAGTACACATTAAGAGAAATGCACATCAACCAACATATGACTTCTTCCAAATATAAAGAACAGAAGACCTATTTGCATCAGTACCACAGATTTAGTATGTAAGTTCTTTGGACTAAGATTAAGTCGCTAAGTTGATAAAAAAAACAAAAAAAAGAACATTCCACCAGCCTTTCCACCGCTAGAATTGTACATCCATGTGGCTGGGGACATGAAAATAAAGTAATCTTTTAGTGATAGTTATAAGAGAAAAAGAGACGCCGTGTTAGAGTGATTTTTTAAACTCTCCAGTGAATAGAGTCACTAATGCTCACCACCTAATTCATTGCATACAAGCGCAACAAGTAAATCCAACATTTATAACTCCCATTGCATATCAAGTTATCCTGTCACTCTGCTAAACTTCTCAATCTCTCCACTTAAAGGTTCTTAATCTAATCTAAGAGTAACTCAGGTATTCAATTTGAATCATTTTGGACAATCATGTTTTTTCCTTAATGATTCTCAATTTTGTATCCAAGTAGTTCTCATTATTAAGCAACTCACGTACAGAGAAAGGAGGGGAACCTATATGTGAATGTACACAACTGTTGGTCTATGAATATGTGGAAAGAGGGAAAAAAAGTATCCTTCGAAGAAATAATAATCCACCACATTAGAGGTTGTAGACAAATGTTTATAAACAACATGCCCACCTTGTGCATCAGGGGACACAAAAGACGATAAATATGCCAATGCTATGCTTCCGATAAGTAGATCCATGTCCGATAATAACAACTCAACTTATGTCTGTACACGAGCCGTAGCACTGAGTGCTAAAGAAATCAACTTAGTGTACACTTCTGACCTTCCACTGCAGTAGAATGCCTTGCAGAGTTCATGTGCACCAGAATCCAGAGATTGACTATTCTGTACATCATGCAACAAACTCTGTTAAAATCGAAAAACAACCCTTTTTTTTTTTGAAGTGTTAAGAAATGATGTAGCTTGCAATGAATTGGCCGATATCATTTTAATTTCTGTTAGCCGAAATCTCAAGTGCCAATTTGAGGGAAACTAACAAGATTTATCTAATTAAACGTATAAAAAAAGCATAGCCATACAAGAATTTATTCAGTATTTGCCACAAAAGGCAGCAGGCTTCAAGAAACGAAATTCAAAATAAGCAGTTCAAAAGAAAGCATAGAGATTACGTCCCTACTTCAAACAACTGAATAAACATATTGCTTCATAAGTGATAAATCAAGTTGAGTAGTTTCTCCTTCACGGTTCTATTTCTCTCAGAAAGTTCACAAATTTCATATATAAATTAATTAAATAAAATCCAAAAATCATCTCCTTCCATTTGAAGCACAAATGTTTACAACAAGCATTTAAGCAGCAATGCCATAGTCCCACATCATCAAATTCAATAAAATCAATCCCCCCTTCCCGAAAAAAGAAAAAGGGACTACCCTTCACCATAAGCATTGATAACAACACTAAATAAAAAAAAAATCAAAAAATTCTCGAACACATAGTTGTTCAACTCCCCCCCCCCCCCCCCAAAAAAAAAATGATAGCAGAAAGAATATATGCATGTCATGCTTCTATATTGAGAGAAAAAATTTCAAGAAAAAGATTACAAACAATGAGGTTCATGAAACCACCTGAGAGAAACAAAATGGCCTCGATGTTTTCTGAAGGAGAGAATATAAAACAAGCTGAAGCAACTCTGGAGCCAAACACACACACACACACACCCAAAAAAACGAAAAAAAGAAAAAAAGCTTCTGAAAAAACTCCTTTTTGTTAATGGCTGTGGCACAGTAAATGCGTGTTCTGGCTTTGTACTGCGTGTAGTTTGTGATTCATCATTGACACACACATTTACACTCTCATTCTCACTCTAACCGCAATTACTCCATGAGAGAGAAAGGGTAGATAAATGGCTGGTAGTGGTGGGCCATGCTATTGAAATATTTGATATTTCTGCCTAATTTTGGGAATACGTTTCCAAAAACACGTTTATTGCAACAAGTAAAGTAGTAGAAGCGCCACAAATCACAAACCCACGCTTCTTCCCTTTATGCGGTTCTTCTCATTTAATCTACATTTGTTTTGTTTGTCTATGTACCAAATTCTATTCAATACTTGCATTTTAAATATAATAGACACCATTTATCCAAAATCATTAATCTGATCAAATCTTAGATGTTGTTTAAATCGAGATATTATATGTGTGCTCATAAATATTAAGAAAATTTGTCGTTATCAAATCCAATAGATTGATTAAGTCGGGATATTTTGTGTGTGCTCGTAATTTGTCGTTAGCGGTAATCATATTTTCATCCATTCCGTCATTCTTTATCTCATAAATATGGGATCAAAAAATACAAATAAATTACAAAATAACTGTATCAGGATGTATCATGTATGTACCAAAGGTGAATAATTTAATTTTTCTTTTCAAATTTATGTACATAGATTGTGCCCATTTGCAATCTGGAGGTTATAGTTATACATTCTTTATGGAATAAATATGGAAAATAATTAGGGACTGTATCCCTCTTCCGTATTTAGTTAAATTTCTTCTGAATTTATAAACTCATAAAGAAAAGAGTAAAGTATCTTCTAAAGGTATTATTATTATTATTATTATTATTATTATTATTATTATTATTATTATTATTATTATTATTATTATTATTATTATTATTATAGTGCAGCTGTGTGTGTGTGTAGGAAATCCTCAAAGTGAACGAATTTGTTTCTTAAATGAAACAACGAACCCAATGTCTTAAATCGAGTCAACCTTAATTTTTAGAGTCGAGGGTTTTTTTTTTAATGAAAAAATATTGTTTAATTCTAACAACCCATATACACGCGCACATCCAAGTATTCAATGTGATGGTTTTGCTTTTCTTTTCAAAGGAAATATTAGTAATATGTTTTTATTTAATTCTCTGTGATTTTTATTATTGAATGGCAATACATACACGCAAGATATACCATAAGTAGTAATTGTTGTAAAAAAAAAAAAGATAACATAGTAATTTATAACCTGAATCAAATGCTATTTGAGTAATTCGATATAAGCCATGTAAAATTGAGACTTCGAATCTATACGAAACTTTTCCAAAAACAAAATATTTAACCTATTTACCTTTCCAACTAACCTATTTACCTTTCCAACTTTGCAAGAAAATATTGAATATGGCAAAGTTTTCAATGCATGTGGTGCACATAAGCCTTATTTCAGACGGGCGGGTTAAATTTGCGGGTCAACCCGCTTTGACCCGGGTCAACCCATAAAAAAAATTCTGTAAAAGCAGTATCAACAGTAACATTAAAAGGTATCATTCAAAATTCGAAAAATATCACCTGTATCATTAAAAAGTAAGGCCTCTGCTACTTCTTTTGGGGGTGTTTTAGGGGTTTATTTTGTATGTTTTAGGATTTTTGGAGTGTTTTTAGGGGTTTATTTTGTGTTTTTAGGGTTTTTTATTGTATTTTTTAGGGTTTTATTTTGTGTTTTTTGGGTTTTTTGGGGGTGTTTTTAGGGGTTTATTTTGTGTTTTTAGGGTTTTTTATTGTATTATTTTGGGTTTTATTTTGTGTTTTTATGGTTTTTTTGGGGTGTTTTTAGGGGGGGGGGTTTTGTGTTTTTAGGGAGGGTGTTTTTAGGGTTTTTTATTGTATTTTTTAGGATTTTATTTTGTGTTTTTAGGATTTTTTGAGGGGTGTTTTTAGGGTTTAATTTTATTTTTTTAGGATTTATTAATTTCATTTTAGGGTATAAATTTATATTTATTTCAAACAAACTATATCAATTAACTTTAATTTTAGGGTTCACTAATTTAATTTTATGGTATAAATTATGTTAGGAAAAAAAAAAACAAAGAAAATCGAAAAAGCCAAAAAAAAAGAGACAGGCCCGTGGGAGGGGTTGGTGCACCGAAAACCACCCCATTGAATAAAACTATATATGTATTTTTTTTGTACTTTTGCTAAAGTACAAAAAAAATGAAAGTTCCGTTGCCGGGACTTGAACCCGGGTCTCTCAAGTGAGAGCCGAGTATCCTAACCAACTAGACTACAACGGAATGTTGTTACACTTTCCGACATTACATTAATTATTAAATATTTTAGTTGGGTACAACACCTCAAAATCATCATTAAAAACATAATATTTAATCCGGGTGCTATTTTTGGTAGTGTGATGTCATTCGAAACAGATCATTATAATTTATTTGGAGTGTGGGTGGAGGAACATTAACTGCACCAAGTGGATCAAAATAGAGCATCATAAATTGTCACCATAAATTACAATAGTATATTGCTCGTCTCTAAATATATGTTATTATGGATAAATGCGTTGTTGTGTGCATAAATAAATAAAGTAATTAAATTAATTTATACATATTTATATAAATATATTACATGAGTTAAATGTGAGTATTTGAATGTATTAAATGAAGATAAATGTAAAAAAAATGTAAAATTTTTACATGGATTTTATAGAATGAGGGAATGACACATTTTTGTGAAATGAAATTAAAGTAACAGAATGACATTTATTCAAAAACGGAGAGAATATTTAATAAGAGTATCGTGAGTTTGTCTTCTTGGAGATGGCCTAGCGGTGGAGTTGTGTTATCTTCAGATCAAATGTCTTAAGTTCGGATCCTACCACCAACACCACTAGATCCTCTACGTGGTTTGCAGGCTATTACACAGGGACGAGATTTATCCGGTGCGCTATGTGGTTTGCAAATTATTATATAGGGACGAGATTTACCCGGTGTGCACCTCGATAACGGTTCTGGATTACTCTGGACATGACACAAAAAAAAAATGAAAAAAAAAAATAACCGATAACCGTAAGTTTCTGTCCATCAGTACATGCATCTTAGGCCTCGCTAGTTTACACAAAGTAAAAATATTAGGGAAACATTTTCTAACCCTACCTTGTAACATTTTTCACGAAAATGTGACGATCTTGATCAATTAATTATAAATTATCATGATTTTTAATTAATTATAATTCATTAATTAATCTAGAATACTTTTCGTTAATATAATTTCAAAGTAAATACGTACCCAAATCTTACGTGTACATGTCATCTAGCTGAATGTAATATAAATGATAAACCCAAGATAAGAAAATTAAATGATGTGGAAATTATGGCTTTCCATATATATCTTATGATGTCGTCCTCGAAAAGAAGAAATAGATGACAACATTACGATATTATGCTCAAAGGAAACAAATGACGTTTTAATTTGTCGACTAATATTAAAAAAGTACAAAAATAAATAAATAATTTTCACCCATGTTGGGATAACATTAATTGTTCTCAGCCAATATATATATATATATATATATATATATATATATATATAGTTTTGATATGTTGAGCGTCAAAATTGAGCGATTCTATGAGCGCCCAAATCCACATCAGATTTCTTTTTTCTTTTTTTTTTATTTTCCCTCAGTTTTAACTAATTTATACAGGTAAAAATCCCTCTCTTTTTCTTCGCTTCATTCTTATTTCACCGCTGCCATTTTTTTTCCATCGTTTTCTTTCCTCAATCGCTCTATAATTTTTTTTTGGATTTCTGATTTCGATCAACCAACTCGACAACGGAGCCACCAATTTTTTATTTTTAGGTTTTCGTCTTTCTTTTCATCTCGTGCGTCGAGATTTTGTCGATTTTATGTTATTGCAGCAGCTGCCAAATATTGTCAAATTCAAAACATCAAAGCTACATCGAATTGGGGATAGGCGCAGTTAGTAACACAACGCAGGTTTGTTTCATAGTTCTTATGTTTTCCCATAATTTTATGCCTTTTTTTCTCGTATGAATTCTCTTGGGTTACTATATCTACACCAAGATTTTGTTTCTTCTCCACCCGTCGATTGTTTTACTTATTGTTTTGTTCCTTTTTTGCATATATTTTTTTTTGTTAACTGATATAATCGTTTGCGACGATCGTCTGCGTTTTCGTAGTTCCAATGTGTTTCATGAATTTTATGCCAATTATCTCGTAGAAAATCTTTGGGTTACTCTGTATAATATAAGGCAAACGCAAATACAGAAAAATTGATTCTTAACTTCTTTGTAAGATTGAACATGCATGTAGTTGTGCTAAACTACTGTCATGGGAGCATAATATATAAAAAATAATTAATTTTCACTACTTACCAACTTTTTTTGAAAACTTAAGAAGACCATGAGAGAGGTTAGTAGCAATTGCTCATTGCACATAATCTCATACTGAAACAATGAATCAGTTTAATTAATAATATAGTATACTTAGAGCTACTCATATTTTTCTTTTACAAGATAGAATGATATTGCTGACTCTGAAACTTTGATGTCAATTCACTACCAGCTCAAACTTATTGATGAACTGATTCAATACCTTATGTTAAACTTATCGAATAATGAATGGACAAAACTAAAACAAAAGGGACCTAGAATTCAGTCTCACTTAGCAAGTTGCAATCACCTAAAAATTAACAAATGCGGGCTTCTAATATGTTTTGCTGATATGGTCTCCAAAAAGGGGTTTGAATATAATTATCTCTTTTTTTAGCTTGAGTTGTAAATGAAAATGCATTGATTTGGAATAGACATAACCTTAATTCTTTAAAGAGCAGTTTAATTCTTATAATGATTTATAATAATAGCTGAAATAATGGATAAGTAAATTAGATGAACCTTTCGTGGAGAAAAAGATCTATATGAGATGCACAGTTTCAGGAATGCTCATTAATTAATTGCTAAACATAATTACTGATAGAAAATACGAACTTATATATTTGTATAAAATTCTATTTTTCGTGATACATCATGTTCTTGTGTATTGTGTCATTAATAACTTTAGATATCTCTTTCTTTGTTATAATTTTCTTTTGGCATTAGACAAGAGAAAATATTATTTCAATCACTATATTTATATGTAGTTATATATTAACATTTTGCAATTATCATATCATATAGCAATGGGAGAAAATATCGACAATGAATTACACATTCCTCAAGTTACGGATGATCGAAAGCCAAAAGTGGGAATGCTTTTTTTATCAGTGGAAGATGCATTTTCATTCTATAACCAATATGCAAGAGAAGCTGGCTTTAGTGCGAGAATCAGTAATAGCAAAAAAAATAAGAAGACGAATGAAATTATTTGGAAACAAATTGTCTGCTTTAAAGAAGGGCATACTGATGAGTCTCGTTCACATAAATGAGAAATAAGTGGTCAGCCAAAAAAAGAAAGAGCTCGTGGAAAAGTTCGAACTGATTATAAAGTAAAGATTTCCCTTGTCAAGCAACAAACTGGACCAGAATGGATTGTTAGTGTTTTCATGGAAGGTCATAATCATGCACTTTCTAGTCCTTCGAAGGTGCATCTGTTGCGTTCTCATCGTACTGTTTCAGTCGCAAATAGAGCATTGACTTAACAATTTTCACAAGCTAATATACCAACTTGTCAACAAATGCGATTATTGGAGATAGAGCATGGTGGACCAGAATATGTAGGTTGTACAGAAAAGGATATTAGAAACTTAGAGAAGCAACTAACAGATGAACAGAAGGGTATTGATGCTGAATCTTTGATCGAGTTCTTTATATCTGAAAAGGAGAAAAACTCAGCCTTTTTCTTTGATTATGAGACTGATTCAAAAAATAAATTTAGTAGGTGTTTTTGGGCGGATCTTACATCAAGGGGGGCATATAGTGTATTTGGTGATGTCGTTGTTTTTTATACCACATATAAGACCAATAAATATGAAATGATTTTTGCACCATTCGTAGGAGTTAATCATCATCATCAAACAATCATATTTGGTTGTGGTTTTTTAAGTGATGAAAAGACAAAATCTTTTATTTGGTTGCTTACTAAGTGGATGGAAGCCATGCCAACTGGATCATTAAATTGGATGGTGTAAGATGGATTCTCATTTCTTACATAGAATCTTTTATTTTAATAGTTCTTAATTGATTATTATGGTTTATCCCATCCAATTATGGTTTATAACGTATATTGACAAAGTATTGTCATATGCTAACATAGTGTATTCGCAATGCTCACGAAGCAAAATCATAATGCTAACGTAGTACAAATATATTATTATTATGATTTGTTCGAACTCATTTAGGGTTTGCCACATCCAATCAATGTTTATTTCATCTAATTAGGTTTATTTCATCCAATTATAATTTTTTCCTTTAATTAGGGTTTATTAAATCAAATTAGGTTTATAATTAATTTTTAGAATATTTTTTCGCTAACAATATTTGAAAACTTTAATTAGCATACCTATAATGCTTCGTTAGCATGATGATAATACTTCGTTAGCATAACGATCGATTATCAAATCCTCCGCGATTTTTATAAGAATTACCAAATTACGTTAATACCCGCGTGAAAAACTTTTTAGATATTACAGAATTGCCACCGCCTTTTTATCAAATCTGGACCTTTGCTTTTTGATGGATATGTGGTGTGAGATGTGTTCTCATTTCTCACACAAGGGGTTATTTTTATATAACCCCACTCCTATATAAATATATATATATATATATATATATATATATATATATATATATATATATGGGGTAGTTCTAGAGAGAATCATACCCTATATGAGAATTAGGAACCAATTTCTATTATCCAATCTCCCTATATTAACGGTCCAGATTTAAAATTTGAGGCGGTGGTATAATTGTAATAATGTCAAAATTCGTTGCCCCTGAATCTTACTAAGAGTAAAATCGGAAATTTTGAAAATATATGAATACTCAGAATTTGCAGAAAGTTCATTCACCATAACTGCATGCTATCACACAAATTAAACTTACTCACGCAGACCAAGGTGGAAAAAATCGAATAGAAACGCAAAACCACTTCAATAGATTGTTCAAATCATCCGAAAGAACACGACACTAGAGAAAAGATTAAATTTTGGAAGCAGAAAACATGAAAACTCAAAGTAATATATCGTTCATTTTTATTTTCTCAAATTCCGTGATTTTTTTTTTTGGTAGAAAAATTCATTTAAAATTATATTATGATGATTTAATAGTTTCTTTCATGTTTTGTTAGCATAACAGTACTTCCCCGAAAACATACACAACCTAATCTTGAACAAACTCTGTTCGTTTTATTGTATGATAATTTATCTGTTTCATTTTGTTCTGTTAATGACGGAAAACTTGTATGAACATGTTAACCCTAACAATGTTGGCAATGTATATGTGATTTACGTGTATATTTTTCAATTTAGGGTTTTAGCATTATCATTTTCTATTTTAGTATTGTCATGGCTTTTTTTAGCATTGTCATTACTTATTTTAGCATGACTCTTTTTTAGCATTAGTATAAAAAAATGTCATCAGCATTGTAAAAAAACCATGAACAAACACTGATACATGTTAAATTATCAATATAGTGCAACAACTATTAGCATTGCAATCTCTCATTTTTAGCATTAACATAACCCTTTATTAGCATTGTGATAAAAAACTTATCATGGTCATTACAAACCAACAAATGTGATTTGTGGTACTAGCATTATTGTTAACTGTATTTGCATCATCATATCCCATTTTAGCATTATCATTAAATTATAAAACACAATCATGAACAAATGCTATTACAGTTTTATTGAATTAACGATGTCATAAATCCCACCTTAACATTATTTCATGATGATTTAGTAGCTTCATTTTTTATTTTTTTGGTAAACCTATAATTGTTGTCAATATGTGATTCATCTGCACATTTTCTTGCTTTTTAGCACTATCATTTTAGAGTTTTAGCACTGTCATCTTTCATTTTAGCATTACAATAACACTTTATTTATCGTTAGCATAAATTATCTTAGAATTATCTTTGATACTATTGTTCATTACTTTTATCTTTATCATTAAATTATATTTTTTAGCATTGTTATTTTCTTTACTTAACAGTATTATATAAAAAAAATTATTGGTGTTAAAAGAACTACAAAAGATGAAATAACAAGAAGAACAAAAGCTAAAATTGTCTCCATTCATGAAAATGATAGATGCGGCCGCGTATTTTACAAATATCCATCATTAGACGTAACAACATGACCATCAACTCTCTTAGAAACAGTTAGACAACTTAATAAAGTACAACAGGAAGCAGTAATAAAACTGGAATTTGGCAGCATTCTTCACCCATATATAAACCATTTGCTAGAAAAGATGAACTATTGACTGCTTGAAAACTTTGACTTAGTCTCAAGAGTAATACAATTAGAGCACGGAAGAAGACAACGGATTGGAGCTCCTGATGTGTCTCTGATCTTTGCTTTTCCCAGATGACCACAAAAGATATCAAAGAGTGTTAGAGGCCACACATACAAGATCATGTTGAAAGACGAGTTGCATACTAGCATTATCAAACCCTTTATTAGCATTATAAAAAATGATATAAGTTGTGTGTATATTAGCATTATACGAAATCAACATTTTGTACTAATTGAAACATGTTATCATTTGTCTTTGTGAAGGGCATATTATTTTCTCAATTTAGTGCTAAACATATAACCTCATAATCATATTAATAACTAAATTTAATACATTATCATTAAAGTAAATGACTTATTAGCAGTATAAAGAACTATATTAGCAGTACATACACTCTTATTAGTATTATCAAACTCTTTATTAGCAATGCAAAAAAGAATATCAACTACATGTATAACATTACAGAAAAGAATATTATTAGCATTAATAAAAAAATTAGTATGAGAAGTACATAAAAAAATTATATCCACTTCTTCCCGTAGTTCCTAGAATCATGACTGCATTTTTTGTAAAACTTCTTGCAGGTCCTTAAAGGTTTCTTTTTGCATTCGGCGTTCGCATCTTCTTTTCATTTTATACGACTTCCACTACCTTTAGTCTTCACAAAATCAGGTGGAAGCACCTCAACTTCACTAGGTGTAGACAACCCATAAAATTCAAAAAATAATCCATAAAGTTCTTGAATTCCTGAAGAACCCAGGAATTAGATTCAACATCCTCACTCGACATTAAAGCAACACCAAAGGTGACAAGCCTCCCATGATTGTCATTTCCAGTAAAGGGTGCAAAAATCATTGAATACCTGTCAACATATAAAAAATCACAAATCTATATTATTATAATATCCTTTTCATCATAAACAAGACTACAGATGTTAGCATTGTTACCTACCAAATATTCAAACATCAATGCTAACAAAGAAAATAGAAGTGCTAAAACTTCAGTATGGAATTGCTAAAATCACAGAATGACAAATCTAAATAATAAGTAGACTAACTTGTTAGTCATATATATTACATCAAATGACACATCCCCAAATAATGAAAAGTTCATTCTTGATATTGGATCAACCCAAAACAAACATCTCAACTGATCATTCTTGTTAACTTCATAATCAAATGTAAAAGCAGAACAGAGTTCACGCATTTTGCCCATTTTATCTAACATCATTTAGGTATTTACGCCCACAACATACGCCTTGACATCTCGATTGAAGTTTTTTAAATCAACTACTGTACATATTATATTGGAATATCCAATGTTTGCCCTTGCACAGTTCATAATAAAACTTTGATGTGAAGATTCTATATTTCTATTCAGATTCATAAACTCTTTGTGTGTATCCAAAATTGAATGTCTTTCTTCAAATAGTCCAACATTGTACTCATCAGAACCAATATACTTCAACCCTATCCTAGCCATACAACAAGTCTTCCTAGACACATGACATCTTTTTTCTTTGAAGTTTCACCAAAATCAATTGATGTGTTTTTAGATCTCTCATGGTTGCACAGAACATACTTCCAAACTATAGTACCATCTTTAGACATCTTTGTAGTAGACAAACGAATATCAAATCTACATGATGAAACATGCACCTTGTAAAAGGTTATACCATCATCTAAAGTAAGAAAAATTTTGCCTATTGCAGGCTTCAAATATGGTTCACAGTCAGGTGTATAAAATTAAGAAAACCCAGGAGAAATCTCCAAAATGGAGCCAACACAATCTACACATTTTAATACATAACTAATCATGTTAATGCTAAAAAATATATTCTTCGATCATGCTAAAAATTATTACAGTAATGCTAAAACTAATCATAATAGTGCTAAAACTTATAATAGTAGTGCTAATACTGTGTTCATTGTGTAAATACTCTATTAACAAGATGTTTTTATAATACTCATTTGTTTTTACAATTCTAATAACTAGTTTCGTAGTGCTAATAATAACGTCTCTAATGCTAATGAGATATCTTGTGATGCTAACAAATGCTGGACTGACATTTACAGAAATACTCTTACATAGTAATAAGAAAACATTTGTTTATCGTGAAAATTCAAAAATTCATTTAAATCTAGAAAAAAAATCATTCAAATTAATCAACTTCCAAAAATATAGTACATTACATGAACGAACACATCTATCATTTAAATCTGGAAAAAAATATAACAAATTATCGAACAAATCTAAAACAAATCGAAAAAATCATAAGAAAAGTTCAACAATCATATTTTTACCCGGCGTCTTCATCCAAGAACAGCGAACAAAAAAAAACTCCATGAAAAATATATCACGATCGTGTGAACAACGATTAGGAGGAATAGATTTCGAAGGGAATAGACTGAAATCTGATTACATAAACACAACAAAGGGCGTAAATATCATTTTGTACCTGAAATGGAAGTACTAATAAATTAATCATTAAACATGCACATGGAAGCATATATAATTGGTGTAATAAAAATAATTAAGTAGTTTAGAAAATATAAACTAATGACACAACAATATAAAAGAAAGATTAAGTACAATCATCAAGCATATAAGATGAAAGCACACGGGACTGCAATAATAGCATGAAATATAATTAAGCATTATAATTAGATTGCTGAAATAATGCAATAGGTCCAAATAATATATTTCTAGTCCACTGTTTAAAAAAACACAAACATGTTTGTCTCATATGTTGCATCGAAGGAAACAACGCCGCTAAAGATCGAGTAATTTTTTCATGCTATTGGATCAGCCCAAAAAATCGAGCAAGTTGACCTTTCCTGTTAACATCATAAGCAAAGTAGAAGGCGGAGCACAATTCTCGCTTTATAAAAAATTTATCTATCATCATTTGTGAATCAACACTAACCACGTATGCTTTCAGATCACGGGAGAAATTCTTGAAGTGAGAGCTTGTGCAACCAAATATTAGAATACTCACCAACAGACTCCTTAAACAATTTATAGGACTTCATCGGCCCTATATTCGCTCTAGCACAATTTAGAATAAACTTTTGATGTACATAATCAAGATTCGTATTGGTCTTTAGATATTTTTTAAAAGCATCAGAAACCAAAGTATGAGTATGTTGCTCTATGAAAGTTTTAACAGCATACCCATCATGAGGTGAAAACTGAAAAATCAAACGAGCTTTACACCCAAATCCTTTTGAGACTCTACACCTTTACATTTCTGTCCATTTAAACCATCATCGTCATCATCTGACTGTGCATTTTTTCACCCTCTCTATTACAATAGACGTACCTCACTAATTATGTCCCATCTCTTGACTTTGTTCTTGTACCATGATGTATGTCAAAACCACACGATGCAGCATACAATTTGTAAAATTGAATACCTTCCTCAATGGTTTTAAATAATTAACCTTGAAATGGCTTCAAACTAGCATCATACGTTGGAACATGGTACTCAATCAAACTAGGCAATACAACGATTTCGGTGTCAGGACCATGACCATCTGGAAAAAATAATATACATAATAATATTTACATATAATGGGATAAAATTGAATATAGTTACTTGCATTCAAGGCAAAACTTGTTAAGTAATAAATCAAATTATTAATATAAAGAAAGTGAAAAATTGCGTGAGAAAATAAGGGAGAAAATATTTTTTTAATAATATTATCAGTACAATTAGTTATTAAACCATCATGAAAGTTTAAAAACAACATAAACCAACAAGTATTATTCCACTTGATAAAATATTCGTCTTAGCATTAATAAGAATTCATCTACCTATATATCATATTGTCTTTGGAAGGTTATGATCAGTTTATGATGTCTAAGCTACGATAGTTTTCTAAGATTGACATAGCAGCTATATAAAAGTGGAATATGCTCATGTATAAATAGCCCATGATAGTATCCAAAAGGTTTTTTAAGTTTTTGCCAGGCGGGGGAAGGGTAAAAAATAATAATGGCATTCTACACTAAAAAAATAAACTGGTTATATACTACTTAATGAACAGTTTGAACAAGTTCAAGAAATTCATAATTCATATAATAAAATCACTAAAATTATAGCCACTAACAATTTGAACTAGGTATTCTAGATTAATCACTGAAATTTCATTTTGAACTATCTATAGAAGCATCACGATAACACTAAAAAATATTACAAATTGTAAAGAAAGCATTTGCAAACCTTGTTAAAGCACCACCAATGTTACAGAATATAATAAACTCATAAACAACGTCGTAAAATTTGAAAAAAAAAGCATCTGTAAACCTAACTAAAGTACGCCAATATTACAGAATATAATATAATCATACACAACATCGTAAATTAGGGAAAAAAACATTTGCAAACCTTATTAAAGCAGCCAATATTACCGAATTTAATAAAACCATGAACAAGCTTACAAAACTTTTAAGAAACACTTTTGCCCATACTTCTTAAAACCACACCTATTATACGATTTTATAAGCCAAACACATTGGCATATCATGTTTAGCAAAATTCAATAATAATAATTTTCGTATGATTGGGAAATGCTTTGAGGGGGAAGCATATGTGTTATATGGATGATACACAATAAATAGAAAAGAAACTGAGAAGAACGAATTCAGGTTAATTTAAGAACATCAATCACGATAAACCAAATGCATGATCTTGGCTTGAAATACACATATAATGAAGAGTTAAAAACAGTAATCTAATTTTCCAATTGTTCACCAAAGAGCGGTAATCAAATATCAGAAAAAAATAGAAGTCCAAACCTTGATTTCCCATCTCTGATTTTGGTAGCTCTAGCGTATTGAATAAATTAAAGCATTGCTGCAATTGAGACTTAGAACAGATAACTTAGTTGTATTCTAAAAGAGACCGATATGTGATAGATACAATATATAGAATTCATATGGTTACAAAGACTGAAAAAATGGAAAGTTCATAAAATAAGGAAATAAATGATTAGTAGGATATAGTTTAATTTTCCATTACTAAAATGCACTTTCCCATAAATAAAAAATAAAATATTTATTTATAACACATTAACCATAACAATAGATGGTAGTAGGATCTAAGAGATTAGATGAATTTCTAATTTACACCCATGAAAAATATTTACATTTGAACTCCTCTCTCTCTCTCTCTCTCTCTCTGTATATATATATATATATATATATATATAATGGATTAAATGTAAACCAATTCCTAGTGTGTAAATTGTAAATCAATCTCCCACCATCCATCTAAAAAAATACACGGTCAAGATTTAGAGAAAAAATTCGGTGGTAGTTTTGTATTTTTCACAACTTTTTTCAGTCTATGGGGATATTTCCTTCCGTTTGTTTAAAAAAAGCTCATGTCATGTTGACTCGGCATCTAAAAAAATTCTCAATTAAAAACTTCAAACGATCATAACTTGCTCGTTTTTTTATCGGATTAACGCAAATAATATATCAAATTAAAGGTCTTTTAATCATCTTTCATTTAAGATCAATGAAGTATATGTTTATCTAGAAAAATATAGACGAAAAATATAAAAGTTTCATTTTTTACGCATATTCAAGCTCAGAATACTTCGTTAGCATATGACAAATATTTCATCAGCATATGACAAATATTTCGTCAACATCAGTTATGTTATGATAAAGATTTATTCAATCGTAATTAGCTATGCTTTGTTAGCATATAAAAAATATTTCATTAGCATATGACAAATGCTTTGTTAGCATATACCAAATATTTCATTAACATCAATTATATTACTATAAATGTCTTGATTAATATATGCTTCACTGACATCAATTATATTGTTATAAATGTTTATTTAATCCAAATTAGGATGTGTTTCATTAGCATATAATAAATATTTCATTAGTATCAATTATATTACAATGAACATTACATTAATGCATTAAGATATTTTTTTTATATGAGAATGCTAATGCACTGCTAACGTTAGCATTGACATATGCTAACTAAAATATTATAATAATGCTAATGTATTATAATTATATATGGTAATATAATAGAATCATATGTGTTTAATATTGCATGTGTATTATCAATGTATAACATCCATCCCAATTAAGCATGATTCGTTAGCATATGATTCGCTAGCATCATGATTAGTTATTTTCCTATCACATCAATTTTAGAGTTCAACAATTTAATTTTATTGAATTTTATCATTTGTTGTTGTTAGCAATGTCGTACACTAATAGAAGTATTATGTAAAGCTAAAGAAAAAGTAATACACAATGCTAACAAAAGCAATAATGTAATGGATTGAAGCCAAATAATGCAACTAACAACCTTAACTTAACCAACTATAACTTTGTCCACAATTCATATTTTATTGAAATTATTTTTTGTTGAAAAACAAGTTTGACTAACTTTCCAACCATATAAAACTCGTCATTTAATAATTTCCTAAGAAAATCAGTTTTGTGTTTAAAGTTAGGTGTTGTGAATGAAGTGATATTGTTTCGTTAGCATATGATTATGTGTTCGTCAGCATATGAATGTGTCTTCGTTAGCCCGCATTCTGGAAGTCCACTAATTTTTTACCTAGACGCGGAAATTACCAAAATGCCACCGCGTTTTTTGAAGTTCCTCTTATTTACAATAATGCTACCGTCTTTTGACCAAATCTAAATCATTAAATTTTAAAGAATGTATAATTGGAAATTAATTTACAGTTTACACACTAGAGGTGGTTTTGACGGTGGTTTACATCAAAACCACCGTAAAAACATTGTTCAAAACCTCGCGCACAATTCAGACATATATTCCCGTAAGATTGAGAACGACGTCGTCCCAGCATTAATCATAAAATTTTATTCCTTCAATCTTCTGTGAATATTGGGCATCAAAACAATGTTGTACGACATTGATGATGTGGAAAGCCAAAATTTTGACGTCATTTTTTTAATTGAGGACGTGTTTATATATAATTATTGATGAGATCGTGCCTAGCAAAGAAGATGACAATTCGGAGCTACAATTTAAAGGTTCAATCGAAGAGGAAGATCAAGTCCAAGGCAACCCCAAATGGATAAGAATGTTGTCAATTGAAGATGAAGAAGATCAAGGCATGAAGAACACAAGTGCTTTCAAGAGTGCATGTGATCGACGGGTGCATGGTTCAAATTGGACATGAATTGCATGGAACATTTCGTCCATGTTGGGCAGCTCATGAAGTTAATTATTCCAGTCCATGTTTGATCATTAGGAGTCCAAACTTGCTGGGATTTAATTTATCCTAGTATAGATTTTATTATTTAATTTTTGGTCTTTTTAGATTTACCTTAATTAGAGTTTTAGTTAAGGTAAAACTCCTTTCTTATTTTCGTTCCATTAGGTTTCTTTAGGATTTATTTTCATCCCTTATAGACTATATAAAGGGATCGATCAGTTTATTTGAGATTTTAGACTTTGCAAGAAATAAAGAAGTTATTTTCTCAATTATCTCACCAATCTATTATTGATCGACCAAACACAAGTTCTTTAGACCTATCAATTCTAAAGTCCTATCAAGGTTCTTTTGAGTTCTTCAAGATCACGGGGGAATCGCTATCAATCGAGGAGTATCATTGTCGTGTTCGTTGATTTAAATCCACGGGTTCGACAAGATATAAATCAACATCATCTTTATCACGCCATCATCTCCAATCTGCCATCAACGTTCACCAACAAGCTGCCGTCCGTTATCATCAACTCCAGTCGTCCATCGTTTATCGCCATCTCATCGTGTTCATCTTCATATCCACGTAAGAACATCCATATTCATCCCTATAAACCTTAGCCTAATTTCCAGCCATAATCGTTCTATTTAAATTTACCTTAGCGGATTATTGTCTTATTATTTGGTATTGTGTTTTACTTAGTTTGTGTCATTATCTAGGTATTCTAAGTGTCTATTTTGTCGAGTCTATACAACATATTGATCGAGTATTATTCAGTCTATTATAGTTGAGTTATATTAGTTATTCCACATACTTTGATATTATTGAGTCTAGCATAATCGTTGGTATTGAATCCTTACAAGTCGTCGTGTGTTACGTTCCTTGCGTACTTTGTTTGTGTTGATCTTAAATCCCTTGAGCTCACATCAATTATATACACACACATAGACTTCACGATGATATACATAAGATTTATGATCTTGAAATATTGCTACCATGTTAGATTTGTGAAAGGTGTAATAGGTTTATACATAAATATTTTAATATCTTTTTAGGAAAATTAAATAAACATGCTACATGCATAACAACAAGAATGATTTTTAGAGATAATATTATTAGAGACGATAAATTTTGTCAATTATAATAAACTTAAGTAACAACATGTTGTTTCTAATTACCACATGTCATTTCTAAGAATATTTTTGTAACGACGTTGTTGCAACTCAAAATGATGTTTAATTTATTTGAGATGAACTTTAAGCAACGCTGTATTTGAGATGGCATAATATCATCGTAAAAAATATTTTTATTTATAGTGTAAAAAATATCATGAATGATGACATTTGATTATTAGAGACAACATGTTATCATTTAAGTCTATTATAAGCATGCAATGACATATCATTTATCACCTCTAATAATATTATTTCTAAAGATCATTTTTAATGTAGTGATGTTGATTCTATCGAATCAACAGCTCAACAATCTAGTACTCAAATTGGATCTAATTATATAGATTCGGTAAAATATTCTTGAAAAATAAGTTTTTTTTAATATTTTAAAAATTAGAACATTCTATAAAAAATCGTCAAAGATGTAGCCAAAATGTTGTATTAATTTGGCCAATCATCATATACTATAATGTATAGTTGAACTTTTGCGCGTGAATGCGTGATATAAGAATGAATCGATTAACCAAATATTATAGTATATATTACAGAACATAAACGCTAATGAGAGAATTAGATTCTGCTACTTTCTTTATTCTCTCTCTTCTTCCATAATTCCATTAAGATATATATTATTCTCTCTCCCCCACAAAAGCATCGGAATTTTGCTAGAATAGTACTCAATGAGAAGACGAGCAGGAAAAAAAAAGGTCATCTCTGGATTAAATTGAAAAGGCTTTTATCTCTCTCTCTCTCTCTCTCTCTCTCTCTCTCTCTCTCTCTCTCTCTCTCACATAATCACCACCAAGGAAGCTGCGATTCCCACAATTATTCGAAGCCACAGTATTCCTGGAAAACAAAAAAGATCAAAACGCATACACACAATGAATTGAAGTAACTTCTCAAAAAGCGGGCCAAAGTCACATTTTTGGTCTTCAACCTTAATTAGTTCGATTTTTATATTACATTTCAATATATTAGGTGTCTGTCTTTCACCTACCAATATATTATACATGTTGTCATATGTATATTTATTATGGACTATTTATTGAGCCATATATATTTATTGTTCTTTATTAATTAATTCTACTCTATTTTAATTAGGAAACTCGATCTTCTAATTTATTTTGTGATGCGTGTCTAACATTAATGACTTTAATTTATAAGGCCTTTTAAAAACATTATATATAATAATACAGGTATGAGGTATCTATAGCGTTAGTTTAATAATACAAAATAAATGTGAAGAATCTATTCGAATAAACATAAAAATAAAAGAAATGCATGGGTTCAATAAAATAAAATAAATAGAATACATAAAAGAGTTGAGTCAAATAATATTTGAAAAAATGAAATAAATTCATACCACGTGATTGGAAACTGGAGCTCATGTAAATCCAGTTATAGCTATTGCAATCCGTCGTCGTATTCCCGTACTCGCACACACACACGAACGAATTCCTCGGCGGCGCGTAGCCACACACGCCGCCGCTCAACTCACAACCATGGCAGCTCGGCGCAACATTATAACTGTCCAGCCCTCCCAGCGTATACTTCAGCGCCACCCCATACTCCCACCGCGCCGGATCAGTCGGCACGTCACCTAGCGCCGCCACCGAGCTATACGCGGCGCACCGCAGTTCTTCGAGATCAAGTTCATCCTTGGGGTCGAGATTCGCCGGTGAGTACACGCAGCAGCTGTTCGTCGGCGGGAACAGCGGCAGCCCCAGCGCCACCACGGCGGGGCAGGAGTAGATGGTGGCGCAGAGATACGTCGACGACGGCGCGTCGCAGATTAAGTTGCCTTTGATGGCGATGGAAGACGTCGACGACGAGCAGCCTAAGAGGATGAACGTCGACGGCCCGAGCTGGAACGGGCCGGCCCAGTCCAGCCCGAAACTGATCGACGTCGGCTGCATGCTGGTGCAGTTGGACATGCATGGTGGTGCGATGGTGATGACGGCGGTGGAGTAGTCTATCGACGTTACCAGGTAAGTTCCCGTGTGTGTAGTGAGGAGGAGTTGGTTGGTGGCGGAGGAGCAGGAGACGTAGGGGTGGAATCGAGCGGAGCCGCAGCCGTGGCCGGAGCCGAAAGGGTATTTTATGTCAATGGAGCCGCAGGTTTTCTTGCATGGGGGTTCCGCCGCTGAAGCTGATGTGAGAATGGAGTGGAAGATTAATGAGAGGAGAAGAGTGTTCATTTTCTCTCTCTAGAGATTAAAGAATATTGATTGATGCCTTTAGAGAGAGAAATTGTGGTTTGAGGAATTGAAAGGGCATTTATTCTGTCTTAATATAATGAAATGTTCGGGTGTAGACTATAGGGATTATAGGGCATCTTAATTTGGCGTTCAAGATGGAATGTTAGGGTTCTTGTATTCCAATTCATTAATCCTCATTTTCCATTGATGCCGAAAAATTCACCGTCAATTCCATTTTTAATTTGAATGTTAGTATAGTACTACTTCAGTATTGTTTATTACGTACATGGGTCAAATTAATAACATATTAAATATGTGCGCGCGCGCGCTCTCTCTTAGAAACAAATTAAAACTATTGAATTAACTAGGTCGATCTCCATAATACATAATGTTAGTACTACTACAATATTGTTTATTACATACATAGATCAAATTAATAACGTACATTATATATATATATATATATATATTAGGATGATACAGTGAGCACCTTCATTTCTAGCTAGTAATTAAACTTTTTCTATATATATGTTAGAACTTTTCTCCTCTAACAAAAAAGTGATTTAATTAGGATAGAACTTTAGAATCAAATGTTGGATATAAAATCTCATCCATCCAACAAAAGAACATTATATTAAGAAAGAAGGGACGTACAGAAGCAAAAGCATATTCGGCTAAATAATAATTTAAAGGCAAAAACTTGTTCGGTTCTTCACACTAGTTGTATATAGTGTTATATCAGACAATCATCGCTTTGATCAGATTAACGCGCGTTGACTCGGTCAACTCGCTAAAAATTAATGATGGTGATACTTTTTAAAGATATGGGTGGTACTTATTAGTGCTACAGTTGATATTGATTTTGATGAAAAAAAATTTAACCGATATTTTTTAAGGATAAATGTGATACTTTCAGGCTTTAACTAATACTTTCTAGTATTATAGTTCATACTGATTTTGGCGTTGACCGGGTAACGCACATTTTCCGACATTGACCCGATCAACACGTCTGATAATGCACCTAGTGGACACAAGTCCAACTCTAATTTAAATTTTTTTTCTCTTATACACAAGTACACCATGCATGTATATGCTGCGACTTAATTAAATTATTAATAATTATGCACGCACATAATTAAAAGTAGAATACATGCATGACCGAATACATAAATATAAATAGTGATGTGTTATAATATATATATATATACACACATATATGCACATTTTAAGGTTTAATTATGGAGAAAACATACCACATTTGTCCCCTAATATTTTTTCTATTGCACTCTCTGTGTTTCACCTCGTTTTAAATTGTTAAATTACAAGTTTTTCTTATTATTTTTTCTTTAATTTATTTTTTTGTGATTTAATTTTACAATTGTCTATTAGGTTTGATTCTACCAATTAGAGTTTATAATTATTTTTTAGTATTAAATCTTCTATGTTAAATTAATAATTCATTATTATGGTGGGTTATGTCATGATAAAATTTTATAATTATTTAAAATTCATCTTTTTGTTGATGAATGTTGACTATGATTATTTTTATAATAAATATTATTAAAATCATAAATTTGATAATGAACATGAAAAAATACAAGAAAATTTGAATCGAAAGAAAGGTTCTCAAGCACAACAATTTATACCCGTTGTATGTTAATATTTAAAATTATTTTCTATTTTTTTTAGTGAAAAATTATTTTCTATCATTGTATTGCTGTTTATTGATATGTTATGGTCCTTATGGACGACAGCCTTGTAGAAGCGAATATATACAACGGTTAACCAAACGGACATGATCAGTAGTTTGTAGAGACAAATACAAGTGCATATTCAAAATTATTTTTATCTGATTGGGAAAAAAGGCAGCGGTTTGTAAGTATACAAAAGGTAATTAAGCAAATTAACCAAGACAAGGAAAAATGTATAAAATCTTAGACATTTATTTATAGAATAAAGGGTATGTTAGTGCCATTGTGCAACACTAAGTTTGTTTTGACGATTTATGTTCGATGATTCGAGGAGATGTGTTTGAAGTAATGTGTTGATTCCGTTGTGTAAGTTAACGAACAGTTGGTGAACTGTTCTCTCTAATGTTCCAGACACATTCCCGAACAGTGTTATTTATGGCAGTTTCCATGTAGAGTTGATTTTGTGCGGACGAGTTTGGGAAGCCAAGATCTGATCGTTTGACTGCCTTTTTGGAGTAGATGGCGTGCTGATTTAGACCCTCAATATCATGGAAGACATCTACACCAATATGGAAAGAAACACAAACCCTAAATCACTTACCTTGTTGATGAAGATTGAAGATCAAGTCAACAAAGGAAACGTGAAGTATAAGAAGGCCGATTCATTCAACAATCGGTGGTTCGCTCCCAACATATTTGATTCTCTATAGTGAGTGTTTAAGAGTCGTTGGTTTGTGATTCATTGTAATAGCTAGAAGTTGTTCCATAAACTGTTCAACGTGATAGTCTAGCAGTGAGTGTTTTTTAGCGAAACATGTGAGGCGTTTTGTTAATCGTTTTGTACGCAATCTCGGGAGAAATTGTAAGTTGAAGTCGTGGGTAGCTAGAGGGAGTCTAGTGTCACGGTTGTGATGGGATCTCACAGCTTTCGTTCAACAAAAGTGTTCGTGAAGAAGAACGGGCGGCATAAGGAGGGAGTCATGTATATATAAGTTCCTCAATACACTTTATGAAGAAATACTGGATGAATCTTCAAGTTTTGGTAAAGTCCCCCTGTTGTGGTACAGACCCGGTTGGGGATTACACTACTTGCTTTCCGACCTCTTGCGGTCTCTCTCACTAGCTACTCAAGTAGCAAGAACAAACTACAGGGCTATTACAAGCTATTACAAAGAAAAACAGAGAAATCGAACTTCAAGGTTCCACGGCAGGAAGATCTTCTCCACGAGGTAGCCTTAGAGGGGTAGATGTAGGGGATCTACTTGATATCTTCACAGGCTTTTAACCAACCTTAGCCAAATCTGCATAAGAGAAGTAGAGAGAGTAAGAACAGAGAGATATAATCAAAGTAAACCAAATAGCCAGAGAGATATGAATCAAATAGAGAAGAGGTCAGAGGGACAATGGTGGGAAAAGTGCCCAGGGGACACGGTGGCTTAGATTTTCCCACAGGTGGCGGCGATGGCGACTCAGGTGACACAAAGACCCAGACCAAAGGAAGGAGATGGTGAAATGATCCCTCTCGAAGCACTCACAAGCCCTCAGACTCAGAGAACAGCCCAGCCGTCTACACTCATAGGTAAATAGGAATCACGGTCAGATTTCGGCCAGAGAAACTGAGAACGGTGGCAGAAAACACAGAGAGAGAGAAAGAGAGAGCTTTTTAGATTAGGGTTGAAGATCGGTGTTAGGCTTGAAAGAGAAGAGAAGCCTCTCGAATGTTATAGAGAGTAAAATCGCTTTGGAAATGAAGAACAAATTAAGTTTGATTAATAAGGGGGGGGTGAAAGGTCGTTTAGGGTTAAGGGTTTTGGGCTTCGGGTTTGGGCCACAAAAAATAGAATGGCTTTTGGGCCATCATTAAAAGATCAGTTGGGCCAACCCTCAACATATCCATCTTTGGCGCAAATGGTCTTTTAGTCACCATGGAGTCACCTGCCAAAAATAACACAAGAGATTATCATCATAGCCTATTATTTTTACTCTAAATTCATCACAAAGACAGAACTAGAGAGAGAGGAATAAATACTATGCGTATTCAATCCAGTCTCAACACAAAAGATCAACCCAAAGTATTGTAACAAGTCTCTGGTCAGAAAACTTGACCTTCATTGAACAATGTTACACCTAGCAACAGTACCAAGGAAATAACCAGAAGGACTCTCTGCCTTTAGAGGCAAAACAGAGCATTCAAGATCACAAGTCCAGGGAATGCTCAACATTCCCCTTTGTTCAACCTAGATCCATGTTCAAGGATTTCTTGCAGGCATCCAGCTTTGCAACTGGAAGGCACTTGGTGCCCATATCTGCTGGGTTGTACTCAGAGGGAATTTTATCCAACAGGAATTCACCTTTTTCTACAATGTCTCTGATGAAGTGGTATCTCACATCTATGTGTTTAGTTCTATCATGAAAAACAAGGTTTTTACATAATTATATTGCAGACTGACTGTCAGAGAAGAGCAAAGGTTTATCATCAATAAAATTGATTTCAGACAAGATACCATTTAACCAAATTGCTTCTTTCACAGCTTCAGTGGCTGCAATATACTCAGACTCAGTAGATGATAATGCAACAATACTTTGCAACTGAGATTTCCAACTTATGCAAGACCCACACAATGTGAACACATAAGATGTAGTTGATTTTCTTTGATCATTATCATTTGCATAATTGGAATCAATATAACCAACACACTTAACACCATCAGAGGATTTAGAAAAAGTTAAGCCATGGGAAACAGTAGACTTTAAATATCTCAATAGCCATTTCAGAGCCTCCCAATAAGGCAACCCAGGGTTAGCCATGTACCTACTCAAACATGACACAGCATAGGGAATATCAGGTCTAGTGCTGATCATTAAGTACATAACTAACCATATGGCATTAGTATAAGGAATTCCAGACATATCACTCAAATCAGAGTCATTTCTGGGACACTGATCCTTACTTAATTGGAAATGGGAAGTAAGAGGAACATATACTGATTTACAGAGCTCCATGTCAAATTTCTTTAACACTTGCTCAACATAAGGAGACTGGTGCAATATAAGTGTGTGTGTGTGTGTGTGTGTGTCTACTCCTATCTCTATCAATATTCATACATAGGATCTTTCTGGCATCTCCCAAGTCTTTCATATTGAAGTTTGCACATAGACAGGATTGTACATGCTTCACAGTCTTCAAGCAAGGACTTATTAGTAACATATCATCAACATAGAGAAGTAAAAACATAGGCACAGAAGATTGCATATAATACAGGCAATGATCAAATTTACTTCTAGAGAAATTCAAGCTTTTCATGCAATTATCAAACTTTATGTTCCATTGCCTAGGAGATTGCTTTAAGCCATAAAGGGATTTCTTCAATAAACACACATGATTAGAATGTTTTTCATCTACAAAACCTTCAGGTTGCTGCATATAAATGTTATTTTCTAATTCTCCATGAAAAAATGCAGTGGTCACATCCATTTGTTTCAATTCCTAATCAAAATGTGCAGTCAAGCAAGCATTATTCTAACAGTGGTGAATTTCACAACAGGAGTAAAGATTTTAGTGTAGTCTATGCCTTCTTTCTGTGTGAATCCCTTAGCAACAAGCCTTGTTTTATATCTTACATTATTGATCTCTTATTTTATCTTAAACATCCATTTACATTCAACAAGAGAACATGCAGCATGCTTTTCCACAAGAACCCAAGTATTATTTTCATGCAGAGATTTCATTTCACACTTCATAGCATCAATCCATTTATTAGCATCAACACATGAAACAACTTCTTTGTATATTTTGGGTTCAGAAGAATCAACATTATTAAACACATTAAAAGCATACATAGACAAGTTGCAACCATCATATCTAGAGGGAGCCCTGATGGTTCTTCTAGGTCTATCTCTAGACAACTGATAATTATCCAGGTTCACATGCTCAGAGTCATGCTCAGAAGGTTGTTCAGACTCAGATTCAGAAGTTTCAGACACATTCATGTGAGTAGACATGTCATGATCAGACTCATGGTTGGATGCAGAATCATTTGGATTAATGTTATCATGCACATTGTCATTTAGATGATCATTCAGATTGGGCACATTAATCTCAGAAAAGATTGGTGGAGGAGGGTCCACCTTAGACACAGCAGGGATGAACACAGGAACATGAACTTTCTTCACCTCACAAGGAGCATCAGAGTGTGAGGATTCATTCAAACAAGGGAAATCAGATTCATTGAATGACACATCTCTACTTATGCAAGTTTTAAATTCAGGTAAAGTTTTATCCCATAGTCTATAACCCTTGACACCATCAGGGTATTCTAAGAAAATGCATTTCCTGGCTCTAGGCTCAATTTTACTTAGTTTTTGGTGAACATAAGCACTGCAACCAAATACTCTTAGATTTGACAGACAAATGGGTTTATTCCAAAACACAGATTCATGGAGCTTGCCCTTTAGAGGAACAGAGGGAGATCTGTTAATTAGATAACATGATGTCGTTAGAGCTTCTCCCCAGAATTTCTTATCAAGGTCTGAACCAGCCAACAGGCTTCTGACTCTCTCAAGGAGAGTCATGTTCATCCTTTCAACAACCCCATTTTGTTGGGGGTTGTAAGGTACTGACTTATGCCTTTTTATTCCCATCTCAGAACACAGATTATCCATAGCATGATTGCAGAACTCTAAGCCATTGTCAGTTCTCAAGCATTTAATTTTCTTATTGGTCTGATTTTGTATTTCAGAAACCCATTTTGAGAACTTTTGGAAAACATCATATTTATGTTTCATTAAGTAAACCCATGTTTTTCTTGAGAAATCATCTATAACAGATAAGAAGAACAGATTTCCACCATGAGTTGGGACCTTTGCAGGTCCCCACACATCAGCATGTATGTATTCAAGAATATCAGAGCTCAACTGAGCTTTTGGATAAGGACCAGACACAGGGAAAGGCAACTTGTGTTGCTTTCTCATCAAACAAGGTTCACAGAAAGTCATACTTGACACTTTATCATGCTTGAATGCACCAGATTTATTCAAGATTTCTAAACCCTTGTTGCTCATGTGCCTTAATCTTGCATGTCATAATGTAGGTTTATCAGTTTGGACCATGTTTGCAGATTGGATAGGCACAGAGAAAGCATGCACATCATATAGATCTCCCTTTCTGGGGGGCATCAAAGTAAATCATGGAATTCAATTTAAATTGAAAACTTTTGTGATTCACAGAACCAAAAAGTATTTGATCAGCCAGCTTAGAAACAGACAACAGGTTAAACTTCAATTTGGGTACATATCTCACATCATGCAAGGTTAACATGCTGTTATTCTCAAATTTTAAGCATACGTCTCCTTTTCCAGCAATGTCACACTGTTGACCATCAACTAATGCAACAGTTCCAGTTTTTGAAAGTTGTAAGTTATGAAACATGTGCTTATATGGTGTGACATGGAAAGTGCAGCTAGAATCAATCAACTATTCAGATTCATGCACAGATTTGGACACAGCATTTGAGAAGTTTATGAATTGGAAATCACAATCAGAGTACACCATATACATTTCACCATCTTCATGATAATCATAATCTTCATCTTTGTAAACATGATTATCAGGTTGATCAAAAAACATCACATTATTGGCATGATTATTCCCAAACCCCCTGCCCCTTTTAGGTTGCTTGCATCTATTGAAGAAGTGTCCTGGTTTCCCACAATTCCAACAGGTCTTTTTGGGCTTTATATCAGGGTTTTAATGTTGAGAAGGGAAATTTTGGCTTTTGGGGTGATGATGAGAGGAATTATGACCAAAATTTTGGTATTGATTTTGATTTCTGGGATTTTGGGGGTGAATCTCAACAAGATTATGGGTTTTGTTATGATTGGAGAGATTATGGCCAATGTTCATTTCTCTCCTATGTCTTTCTGCTGCAAGGACACTAGGATTATTAGGATTGGGTCTATTGAATGACTTCATATTGTTGTTCCTATTAACATAGAGGATTTCATTCTGTAAAGGCTTGGATTGTAATTTTTTCATTTCATTTTCTTTTGCCTTTAACCCAGACACAATCATGTCACAAGTAACTTTTGACCCTCCATACTTTAATGCAGATTTTACTTCAGAAAATATTTCAGGAATAGCACCAAGAAGGATCTGAGGGGCATATTTTTTAAGAGTGTCATCCCCAGCAAGTTTCAAATCCTTTAAAAGTTTATTAAAATCATGCATATTTGAGTCAACATCCTTTGAAGGATCCATTTGAAAGGTCATGATTTGATTTTGAAGGGAATATGCAGACTCTTTAGAATTTGCAACAAATAAGGAAGTCAAAGCATCCCACAAATCTTTTGCACACTTATGATGAGAAACTTGTCTGACAACAGCACTACTTAGGTTAAGTAAAATTGTAGCCCTTGCTCCAGCATTCATTTTAACAAGATTTCTATCTGTTTCAGTGTCACCAATTCTTTCAAATATGGCATCTTGCAGATTTTCTTTTGTGAGAATGCACTCAACCCTAGTCTGCCAATCACCAAAATTATCATTTCCATTGAAAGGAACAGCACTCAGATTATTCATCTTTCACAAAATTCACACAAAAGATCCACAAATTCACAGATCTCACAGTCACAGAAGGCAGAGCACAGAGATACTCAAAATTCAACCAGGAACAGGAGGAAGCTCCTCCTCAGGCCCTAAAATGGGTGCACCAGGAGAATCTAGAGCTGAGGCTAGCCCAGTTCTCAACACATATTTATCTGTGGAGCAGGGGTTCACTCAGGTCAATCCCAAAACCCAATTTGGCCAAGGAACAGACTTAGATCACTAAGTCAGGCAAAGAAACTCTTTTAACCAAGAGATTTCAACACAGATCCTAACCAGAACAGAAGACCACAAAACAATAGATAACCAAGAAAAGCAAATAACAGCAGGTTATTAGCAGCAAATAGGCAACCCTAATACCCTCCTCCCAACTGTAACACCTTACTCAATTTTGTTATTGGGGAAACCCGCTTTGAGGAAACCCACAGGGGAGTCCAGACGGTCCCGACCGTAAGCAAGAATTGAGGGAAAAGCTTAGAATGCCAAGGTGTTAACAGAGACAAGAGCGGAAGCAAATATAACACAGGATTGATAGATACCACAGATGAGTTTTAGAGATTTAGATTATACCAGAGCCGACCCTCCCAGGCAGGGGAGGGGTCGGTCTTACCTCTTCAGAGCCCGACAGGGGCGAGTAAAGGCGTGGCCCTTACCGGCGGCGGGGTGAGAGAGATGGAGGCAGGAGAGTGCCCCCAGCCAGGTCAAACCGTGGCTCTAATACCACTGTTGTGGTACAGACCCGACTGGGGATTACACTACTTACTTTCCGACCTCTTGCGGTCTCTCTCACTATCTACTCAAGTAGCAAGAACAAACTACAGAGCTATTACAAGCTATTACAAAGAAAAACATAGAAATCGAACTTCAAGGTTCCACGGCAGGAAGATCTTCTCCACGAGGTAGCCTCAGAGGGATAGATCTAGGGGATCTACTTGATATCTTCACACGCTTTTAACCAACCTTAGCCAAATCTCCACAAGAGAAGTAGAGAGAGTAAGAACAGAGAGATATAATCAAAGTAAACCAAATAGCCAAAGAGATATGAATCAAATAGAGAAGAGGTCAGAGGGACAGCGGTGGGAAAAGTGCCCAGGGGACACGGTGGTTCAGATTTTCCCACAGGTGGCGGTGATGGCGACTCCGGCGACACAAAGAGCCAGACCAAAGGAAAGGAATGGTGAAATGATCCCTCTCGAAGCACTCACAAGCCCTCAGACTCAGAGAACAGCCCAGCCGTCTACACTCATAGGCCAACAGGAATCACGGTCAGATTCCGGCCAGAGAAACTGAGAACGGCGGCAGAAAACACAGAGAGAGAGAGCTTTTCAGATTAGGGTTGAAGATCGGTGTGAGGCTTGATAGAGAAGAGAAGCCTCTCGAATGTTATAGAGAGTAAAATCGCTTTGGAAATGAAGAACAGATTAAGTTTGATTAATGAGGGGAGGTGAAGGGTCGTTTAGGGTTAAGGGTTTTGGGCTTCGGGTTTGGGCCACAAAAAATAGAATAGCTTTTGGGCCATCATTAAAAGATCAGTTAGGCCAATCCTCAACACCCCCCATAGTAGGTTGATTAACCTAACTGGGTTATCAATCTTGTGCGTTCTTTTACTGCATTTTATTTATTATTCTTGTTTCTGTTCCTGACATATTCAAGAACACTTTCATGTAGTATCTTTAAAACACACTTAGCACGGATTGTAGTTTTTCGGGGTATATAAAAATAAGGGTAAATTACACTTATATTTAAACCTGCATGTCCAAAATCTAGGTATCAAAGTGTAATTTACCCACATAATATTAAAAATAAATTTTGGGAAAATATAAAAAAGAACGACATAATATTATAATGATGAAATAAGGGTGAAAATATTTATTCACACAAAACTACACAAGATTGCATGAAGAGGAGGAGATATGATGTGGAATCATGTGTGTGCTCCCTGATAATCTAAATGATGAAGTCTTTCTCCTAGTGCAAGATGGTCTCCCGGTTTAGTTAGTGTTTTCCACATATGTATAGGAGCAAATTAAATGAAATACCATCTGCTACAAGTGTAAAATTAAACTCAATCACAAAGAAAAATTAAAATCGAAGAAAAAATGGAAGATGACTAATAATTAATTTAATTGTATTGTAGATGATATAACACAACTTAAACGTGTAGCAGATGATTTCGTCAAGTGTACGAGTGACGATACACATTTTCTAACTCCATTTTCTGAGTTTTTTTATAGGGAGGTTTGCTTGGAGCTTGAACTTTCCTGAAATAATTATATACCCTAATTAGGTAGGATGAATCATAAATAATAAGTGTAAAATTAAAATAAAACACAATAAATTAAATTAAAAAATAAAAAAAAAATTAATAAATTCAATTGTATAGCACCAATATTGTTGATGATTACATTTGTTTCTTGAATGGCTTAGGATTTTGTTTATTATTATGATATTTGTAATTTAAATTAATGGTTTTTTTTCTCTGGTTAAAAATGCATATATATCTTGCTTTGAATTAGAATTGAAGGAATAAAGTTGACAAAATGAGAACAAATGAGGAATGGGGTGAGAGAGGCTCGAACTCTCGACCTCAGGATTACTCAGAAGCTATGAGACCTACGCGCTAGCCAACTGCGCCACCACCCCTGTGATTACATTGTTTAGTTTGTACAATAATCATTAATTAAGATTCATCACATTCCTAGATGAATTCAATCCTCAAATCTCCATTTAAAAAAAGTTTATTTTCCATTTCTAGTACATTTTTCCTATCTCACTTTCAATTTATTAATTTTTCTCCAATTTAGTTTAATCTTATAATTAGAATTAGAATTCACCCAATTATGGTTTATAATTATTTTTTACTATTTAATTTTTATTTTTCTATTTAATATATAATTGATTATTAGGGTTCATTATTCCATAATTAGGATATATAATTTTTTTAAAATTTAAAATATTATTTATAAGTGTTAACTATGATTGATTATATTATAATAAATTTTATTTTTATAACAAAAATTATTAGAATAGTGAATTTGATAATGAGACATAAGAGTGAGCTAGATTTAAAAAAATGGACTAGAGAATCTCATCTAATGTCACATTGGTTTGAATTCTTGATTTTGTAAGAGACCATTTTAAAATTAATACATTAATTTGAACTGACACTTTCCTTGTTTCGGTTACAACTTAAAAAAATTAAGTATTATTTTGTCAATAATTTTGATCTAAAGCACTAAAAAAAATATCAAAATACGGGTCTCAAACAGATATTTACCATTTAATTTATACAAACCTAGTTGATAAGGATTTTCTAAAGGGTGGGCAAGTAGCGAGCTCATTTTGTTGGTAGGAAAAGTAAAGCTGTCTCGCAATATGATTTTTTAGGAATGTGATTCTAAGTAAAATGAATACTAACATATTATTTATCCTGTGTTTGGAATATAAAAAGAAAATTGAAAGGATTCTCATTTTATTATTTTGATTCAAATTAATCAAATAAAAAAATAAAATGACAGATGTTATGTTTATTAAGATAAATTAATAATATTGTAGACTCGTAATCTAGTGATATTTTTTACCCATTTATGATTAAGATAAATTAATAATATTGTAGACTCGTAATCTAGTGATATTTTTTACCCATTTATGGTGAGAGAGCGGAGTTCGATCATAATTCTCATCCACCAATTCAAAAAAAAAGAAAAATAAATTAATAATTAAGAAAATATATAAATAAAAACATATACTAATAATTCTCCTCGTTGTTTCGAGTTGTCATTTCTCTCGAAAAAAAAATTGCTATAATAATCTAATTTTAGTTGGATTTTTTTTTTCAAATTTTCATATTTTTAGTTGAAAGTTGAAACTTTCTAATAAAAAACTAACAATAATAAAAAAAAAAAAGATGAAAAAACATTTTGATTTTTTTTGTTGAAAAAATATAAATCCAATTTTATTAATAATTTATAAAAATAATAAATCAATTAAGAATTCCACATTAAAAGCTTAATATTAATTAAGCTTACTAATAAACAGAGGCAGAACCAGAAATTTTTCATCGGATGCGACTTGTTCTTCACCGATAACTTTATACACTATATTTTTAAATAAAAATTTACATGTAAAAAAAAAAATTTGGTTGCCCCTTCCCCTTTCTGCCCCTGCTTATAAGTGTTAAACTAAATTGAATGTGATATCTAATTTGTAAATTAAAATATACATCAATCTTCTCAATTCTGGTAAGTCACATGGGATTTGGGATGCCAAAATGTTATCTCATACTAAAGTATAATTAATTCATTTTCATATTAATTTCTAATGTATTCAAGTAAAAGGTGCTAGAACTACAAATTACTCGCGGTCATACAACAACATTTTTTGTGATGTATTTATGGAGCAAAACCAAACAAAATCAAACAAGTAACTATAAATTGAAACACATTCAAAGAGAAAAACATACAATTCTTCTCTGATTGAGAGTTCAATATCCGAATAATAATAATAATAATAATAATAATAATAATAATAATAATAATAATAATAATAATAATAATAATAATAATAATAATAATAATAATAATAATAATAATAATAATAATAATAATAATAATAATAATAATAATAATAATAATAATAATAATAATAATAATAATAATAATAATAATAATAATAATAATAATAATAATAATAATAATAATAATAATAATAATAATAATAATAATAATAATAATAATAATAATAATAATAATAATAAGGATTTTTTTAGGGAAATAAAAGTAAGGAATTAGGAATAAGGTATCTAGGTTGCAGATGAAAGAAAATTTATTGCCAGTAGTTATCAAAGCAACAACCAGAGTCAGTCTGAAGAAATCAGAAAATAATTTCTGTACAATCTGTACTAAATGCCAGGGACCCATAACGATTATAAATGAAAAATACATACATACATATATACATAATTTTTATTTTTATTTTTATTTTTTTGATTGAATATACATAATATTTATGAAAGATGAGTACAAGGAATATTGAAACCTTAGTCCACTAACAATTAAAAAGATACAAATTATACAATTCATTCTAAAAGCGAGAGGCATATATATATGATCCTAGCTCATCAAAATTTGATTAATTAGGAATTGAAATAAATAATAAGGTAATTAATTAAGGGTTATATAAATGGCCTTGGCATCTGCACTTCCATCCCAGTGGCTTGTAATTGGAGTACCTGTTTTCATCTGATGATGACGAGACGATCCAACTCGGATCCACTCGGCGGCGACTCGGCGCTGTTGGCACTTGCACCGCCATGCATGGGTGGCACATATTGCATCTGTTTTCGCAGCTCGGCGGCGTTGATCCCAGTCTTGCCTTTTCCTCCGCCACCAAACCCTGCTAATTAATATATATGTATATGTCAGTATATGTATACAATTATATATATACATATATACTATGAGTGAGAGAGAGAGAGAGAGAGAGAGAGAGAGAGAGAGACCGTAGAAGAGCGCGAGCAATAGGAAGGAGAGACAAGGAAGAAAAGGGCAACAATTAAGGCAATGGAATTTGCAGAAATCAATGGGAAAGGAGAAGTACTGATGACCATGTTTGCATTGTTTTCAAATATGAGATTATTTAGGGCAGCAATTAAAGCAGGGAAATACCAAAAATATTGACTCTCCAAACAGGAAACTAAAATAGCCACTCCACCTACTCAACTCTCTCTCTCTCTCTCTCTATCTTTATCTCTCTACCCATATCAAAAAAGAGTAGAAGAAGGCAATAAATAGGGGGATGGGGGTAGGAAGGATCGAGCTAGGGAGAAATTAATTAACTTGAAAATAACGTGTATGGAAAAGAAAGTAAAATAATATTGAGACCAGTTTCTGTATATAGATAATTACAAATTGGTCCTATAACTTTAAGAGCTTTAGTAACTTTGGTTTCTAAGTTTAAGTGCATGCCAAATCAACGCCAAACTGAAAAATCAAACCAAACCGAGTATAAGAAAACTTGATAAAGAAAAATTAAAGATTGTCAAATATATAAAAGTTGGAATCCGATCCTTTTAAAAAAATGCGGCAATCATGTATGCTTCATTTTTCACAAATGATCAGATTATTTAGATGGAGCCATAAAATATACATACATATATATACGTATATGTATATGAATATATATTATTTTAATACATATTAATATTTAAAATCGATTGTGTTAACCAATTATTTGCTATTGAAATTTCTCGTTACACTTTTTCATATTTCACTATAAATTTATGATTTTAATAATATTTATTATAAAATAAAAATTAATTATAATATAAATAATCATAGTCAACATTTATAAAAAATAGAAATTAAAAAATTATAAAAACATAATTTTGAATAAATCAATCACAATAATGAATTATTAATTGAAAAATAAAAATTAAATATTAAAAAATTATTATAAACCCTAATTGGGTGGGGTGTGTCCTAAGAAACAATCATAAAATTAAACGAAATCGCGAAAAAATAAAATTGAAAGAAAAAATACAAAAAAAACTTGTAATTTGAAAATGCAACACGGAGAATAACTCAGAGAGTGCAATAGGAAATTTGATGTGAATTATTTCTACCAACAAGTTATGGTTCATACTCATGTTGGCATGGTTAATTATTTATAATTTTTCCTTTTATAAGATACTAATTTGTTGGATTCAACTTAATTTCTGATTAATATATGAATATTTGGGATATTATCTTCAACTTATTTTAACCATAGCTTTTTTGGTGGTAGTTTAGTACTTCAACTGAATTTCCTCATAAGATTTATAAAGGGATCGATGAGTCCTTCAAAAAAGATGGCGCAGTCAAATAATTAGAAACTGGATGAATCATGAATTTGATACCTATTGATTAATATATATTTGATTCATTAATTAATTTGATCGTAGCTAGATTCTAGTCCTGTACGTTATAATTCTGTCAGTGATTATTAATTGTTGTACTTACAAAGTTCATTATTAATTTGTAATGTCGGGCTCGTGGTGGGATCCAACAACGAAATGACTATACAACGGACTTTGCTATTAATTATTTGATATTTGTTCTCGCATTACTAAAGTGGTTAACACAGATTGTTGGAGAGTCTTATATATTCATTATACTTTTGTTCTCCCACAACTACCTGACATTCGTTCTTATATTGTCAAAATGATTAACCCAAGTTGCTAGGCATCCGTTCTCGCATTGCCAAAATAGTTAACTCAAGTTGCTAGAGAGTCCACTAAAGACACTTATATATTTATCATATTTTCATTCTCCCATCGATGTGGGGAGTTCATTAAGGAAACTCCATTAAGAACACTGATATATTCATCATATTTTCGGGGAGTCCATTAAGGAAACACCATTGAGGACACTTATATATTCATTATATTTTCATTTTCTCACCACTGTAGGACATCGCATTCTCCTCTTGTTGGAAACACGACATACTCACCATGCTCCTTCCTCTATAAGACTGTCCCATGGGCTCTGGTTTGAGCACAATTGGACTGGATCCTGGGCCCGATCGAGCGCTCTCAGGGTTGGCTCTAATACCATTTTTGTAACCCTAGGCCCACGGGAGTGGGACCAACAGTAAAAATGAAGACACAACAGGCTCCGCTAGTAACTATTTGACAACAGTCATCGCACTGCCAAAATAATTGATCCAGGTTGCTAGAGAGTCCATTAAGAACTCTTATATATTCATCATACTTTCATTCTCCAACCGATGTGGAACGTCACGCAATTGATATATCATGATTAAGTATTTAACCATTTAAAGTATTTTTGGCCACCCAATACTTGATCTTATACAATTACATAGAGTAGATCTGATGAGAACCCTCATTTATGTGAGAATCTAGGAATAGATTCGAATCACAATATTTTGGTTTCAATTGTCAAATTTAATGCAAAAAAGGTGACATATTTATAAATATATTGATTTTTTTTAATTTAAAAAAATGGTGGCACAAGGGCACATTGATAAATATGTTAAACTTCAAAAGTGTGGGATTTTTTTTTTCAAAACTCTCTTAAAAGTATTATGTGAGCATATTTACACAAATATTGTAAAGTTTTAAAAAATCTAACTTTCTTATTTTTAATCCAATGTGCGTATATCATATATTAAATTAGAGCTCTTCTCATACTTTTCCATTATAAGATCTGTATTGCATATATTTATCTAATAAACTTTATTTTGTCCACAATAACATGACAAAATATTGATAATAGAATGAAAATATACTCATAATCACATGGAAAAATACTCATAACAAAATGAAAGAAAAACTTATAAAACATGTAAATTTACTCGTGATAACTTATGTGTTGTTCGTTCATTTTAACATAGTTATGTATGTTCATAATAGAATTTATATATAAATGTTCATATTAACTTCATATTACCTTTATTTTAGCATACTGAAATTGCATGAGAATGCCATTAAATTTACGTAATAATATATGTGCTATTCGTTCATTTTAACATATTTATATATTAAAGTATTATGTGAGCATATTTACACAGATATTGTAAAGTTTTAAAAAATCTAACTTTCTCGTTTTTAATCCGATGTGCGTATATCATATATTAAATTAGAGCTCTTCTCATACTTTTCCATTATAAGATCTGTATTGTATATATTTATCTAATAAACTTTATTTTGTCCACAATAACATGACAAAATATTGATAATAGAATGAAAATATACTCATAATCACATGGAAAAATACTCATAACAAAATGAAAGAAAAACTTATAAAACATGTAAATTTACTCGTGATAACTTATGTGTTGTTCGTTCATTTTAACATAGTTATGTATGTTCATAATAGAATTTATATATACATGTTCATATTAACTTTATATTACCTTCATTTTAGCATACTGAAATTGCATGAGAATGCCATTAAATTTACGTAATAATATATGTGCTATTCGTTCATTTTAACATATTTATATATTAAAGATAACATGCATATATGTTCATATTAACGATAATATTTCTTTCATTTTAGTATGTCAAATTTCATGAAAATAAGAAAATATTATAATTATTGAAGTAACATAATATACTGTCTTCCTTAAAGTTGTAACATATTATAATATTTTCACCACCCATTTGACTGAATTATGGTCATCATATCAAGATCAAAGCATTGGAGAAATTAAATGAGTTCATAGTTCCCACATGAAGGAATGATTCTCATATGATTCCTTCCCTATACATCCTACATGAGGGAATAATTCTCTCATACGATCCATTCCATATATACACAGGGAGTTGATAAAAAAATCCACTTTTCATGTGTAGGAACTAGGAACCCATTTTATATCATCCAACTAGATGAGATTTAATGTCAAATTCAAGGCAAAAAAGTAGAAAACGGAGGTATAGTTGTCCAATCCTTATAAAAAATTTGATGTCGTCACTTTAAAAAAAATCTTAAAAATTTTAAACGATCATATCTCACTCATTTCTAGTCGGATCAACCCAAATAATATATCTAATTAAAACTCTTTTCATGTTCTTTAATTCAAGACCAGTCATGGATATGTTTGTGTAAATAAATATAGACGAAAAATATAAAATATATATTTTTATTCGTGTCCAGGGTGAAAATGTTTTCGTTAGCTTTTAATAATAGTTCGTCAGAATTATATAAAATATGCTAATTGCTAATGAAGCATTGATTATATGCTAACATACTGAATTCATAGTGCTGACGAAGGATTATCATAATGTTAACGTTGTACACGTACTTATATTGCTATTATTATTTATTACATTTCAATTAGGACCTATAATTATTTTATTTATGTTTTATATTTTAGTTACTAAATGATTATCATATATTGTTTATTTCATCAAATTAGAATATATTGATTAGGATTTTCTTCATCCATTTATGGTTTATACATTATGCTAACGATGAATTATCATATGCTAACATAGTTTATCCCCAGTGCTGATAAAATAATATCATAATGCTAATGTTGTATATTTATATTGCTATTATAATTTATTCATCCAATTATGGTTTATAATTATTTTTTAGAATTTAATTCTACTTTTTTTAGATTATTGGAGTTTATTACATCTGAATTATGGTTTATTCCATCCAATTAGAATTTATAATTACTTTTTAGAATTTAATTTTTTGTTAACAATATGAGAAAATTTTCATTAGTATTACGATAATGTTTCGTTAGCATGACGATACTGCTATCAACTACCCATTGTATTTTTATAAACATTAATAAATTACGTTAATACCCCCGCCTAAAAAACTTGTCAAATATTACAGAATTGCTACCACCCGTTTTAAGCAAATCTAGGCTTTAGATTTTTATTGATTGTGTGGTGTAAGATGGGTTCTTAGTTCTCACACTATGATTAGTTTGCATTATAACCAACCCTATAAATGAGGGCTAATGCTTCATGTAGGAACATGAGAACAATGTTTGTTTACTATAATTTTCATATTTTTCTTATTATATTTTGATGTTATTTTTTTAATATTTTTCTTATTGTATTTTATGTTAGTTTTGTATACTGGAAGACTCGTCTTTGTATACTATTCTGATGATATGATGATATGAAATGAAAGTTATTGCAGTAACTGTTTGCATTTAGATTATGTTCTATAATTATTTTATGCAATGTTCCATATACTTACATTGTAGATGATATGGTGTGGGGAGTCACACGATAAGATCATATCATTAGAACCTTGTAATGTATTAAAGAGCTCACGGCTTAGATGATCCTGAACACACCATCGGTACACCGTAGAATAATCTGATAAGTTAGTTTATCTTGGCTAACTGATTATTCTAGTACACTGATTAGTGTATTGAGGAGGATCACGATAGGATACTATTCTCTGTCTCTGACCCAGTTACTGAGAGAATAAAGATCCACAGAGTTCGGGTTCTGAACTCATGTGATATTGGCGAGCATATGTGTGCGTTGTTTGTTACTTTGATTTATCAATGAATGAGATCTTTTCGTAGATCGAATTCGATATCTTGGGTAATAACAATATATGCATGATGTCTCGAGCAGTATGCATGAGCACTGTGTCCTGGTGCGCCAGGTTGATGATGTTCTCTTGAGAAAGCACAAGTTCATGTTGAAACCCTGCAGGTGGAATTTATTCCGTACATGAATAAAGCTTGTGTGGTACTACTCAAGGTTTTAGATGTTGATTAATTATAGCTGTCAGAGGCTTACATAATTAATTAATGAACATTATATCTTAAACACGGGGAATGGCTGGACTAAAGGAGAAAGCATATTCGTAAATATGTATTAAATTGGTAGGTCAGTTTTACTTCTTTAGTGGAATAAAAGTAAAACTTAATTTATTTAATTATATCCTAAGTTTATTGGATATTGGATATTAAATAAATTAGTGGGCCAATTTAATATTCTTCTAGATCCCTGTTGTAGCCCAATTGACTGAAAGTGGACTGGATATTGAACTTGAGATAGAGGCCCAGCCCAATAGGGCTGAAACATGAAATTTTCGCCCCTCCCTATATATAAGGGGAGGGGGCACGAAAATTTGATGATGAAATTCATAGGAAATCAGCCCCTCTTAGTCTCTCAAAGTTATCCATAGATTTCACAATTCTATCTAGTAGATTTCAGCCCACTCTGAATCTAGATACATGTTGGGGTTTTTTCGAATTGAACCACCGCAGGATCTAATTGGATGTTCATTAATCCTAATGTCATGTAGATCATAAATTCATGCATCTCATATGTTTTAATTAACCGAGTTTAATTAACATGCAAATCCGGTTTAAACGATTCTACTAAAGCGGAAACATAGAAACGAAAAACGACTTACAAATTAAACGACGGGTGGAGGACAAGATTAAAGATCTAATCTTGTTGTTGTGTATGATGATGATTGGCGCCCCACAATGATATTCCACTCCTTGATCTTCTGTTGTATTCCCGGACTGAATCTAGTTTTTAGGGTGGGCTGAAATCTACTAGATCGGTATGGAATCTGTGGAGATAAAGAGAACACAAGAGGGGCTGATTCTTCTTCTTAAAATTTCGTCCCCCACCTCCCTATTTATAGGGGAGGTGGTCGAAATTTCAGTGTCCCAACCCTACTGGGTTTGGGCCTCTATCCCTTTTTCTATCTCCAGTCCATTAAAGTCATATTGGGCTACAACAGGGATCTAGAAGAATATTAAATTGGCCTGCTAATTTATTTAATTTCCAATATCCAATAAACTTAGGATATTATTAAATAAATTAAGTATTATTTTTATTCTACTAAAGAAATAATACTGACCTACCAATTTAATACATATTTCTGAATATGCTTTCTCCTTTAGTCCAGCCATTCCCCGCGTTTAAGATATAATGCCCATTAATTAATTATGTAAGCTTCTGACAGCTATAATTAATTAATATCTTATCCTTGAGTAGTACCACACAAGCTTTACTCATGCACGGAATAAATTCCACCTGCAGGGTTTCAGCATGAACTTGCATTTTCTCAAGGGGACACCATCAAACTGGCGCACCAGGACACGGTGCCCCTACATGTTGCACAACCCATCATAAGTGTAAATGTCACAACCCAAGATATCGAGATTATTGATCCTTATGAAAGAATCTCACCCTTTGATAAATCAAAGCTGCAAACACTACACGTATATGTTTGCCAACACATAGGGGTTAAGAACCCGAACTCTGTGGATTCTTATTCTCTCATTTAAGGTCAGAATAGAGAATAGAATCCTAAGTAGATGCTCCTCAATACACTTGACCATGTATTAGAATAATCAGTTAGTCAAGACAAACTAACTATCAGATTATTCTACGGCGTACCGATAGCAGGTTCAGTGCCATCTAAACCGTGAGCCTTTTAATACATTACAAGGAACCTGATGATATGATCTAACCATGTGTTTACCCACACCATATCATCTACAATGTAAGTATAGTGAACATGCATGTAAATATAACAATTTAAATGCAAACAGTGACTGCAATAATATTCATTCTATATCATCATAAAACCATTATTAATAATGTATACAAAAGACAGGTCTTCTAGTATACAAAACCAACAATATAGTCTGGGAATACAACAGAAGATCTTGGAGTAGAATCTGTGGTGCTCGATTTTTTGAGGTGTTAGGTGGCGCCATACAGTGTTCATTCAACAGCAAGATTAGATCTTTAATCTTGTCCACAGACCGTCTATCGATTTGTAAGTAGATTCGTTTCTATATCTTCCGCTTTATTAGATTCGAATCTGCTTTGCATGCTTTTTGAATAGACTGTGATAAACATGCATGTTACATAAAATTATGATTTGCATGAACACGGATTAATGAACATCCAATTAGATTCTGCGGTGGTTCAATTCGAAAAAATCCCAACATTTTAGTACTAAATATTTTAACATCAAAATATAATAATAAAAAAAACTGTAACATTATACTAAATAAGTCCATTCTCACGTGCCCACATCAAATCTAGTCCCTATTATAACCTACACATATGTACACAATCAAACGAGAACTAGTTTGATGTGAAAAATAACTAATTAATGTGAACATTTAGAATTGGAAGTCACTTTCACCTTAATTGCAGGTTGGTACTTGGGACGCGTCGACACTCTTCAATTATTTGTGGTCACCAACAAACATTATTTGTGGTCACCAATCTAGATTTTGATAAAAATACATTATTATTAAAAAAAATTGAAAAATTACAAATATATAATGTGTATATTCCAATCTCATTCGTTGGATTGAAATCAATCAACTTGTATAGAAATTTGGTAAATAAGATATATATATATAAAATTATTAATACAAACTACAAGCCTACGGCACATAAAACCGGACACATGCATGTAGGGGTGTCAAGGTACGGTATATCTTACTTTTTTTGTCATACCTTATACCTTACCTTAAATTACGGTATGACAAAAATCATATCGTTCCCGTACATTTACTTCCGATATACCTTAGTCCGTCATACTTTAAGTTCGGTATGACACATAATGCATATCTTTACCATATACCTACATTTCGGTATACCTTATCGTATCTTAGTTCAGTATTCCTTAATGTACCGATATTTCGGTTCGTACCATACCGATATTTCATGGTATACCGAAAGTATCGTTATACTAAAAAATATTTAGTAAGAAAATATATGCATAAATAATAATAGCAACAATATAAATATCACTAATAATAAATTAATAATCAAATACCAACACACCAAATCAACAAATCAGCAATCAAACTTCAACACAATAAATTTTAAAAAAATACAACTATGTTAAAATCTTGACAAATATTAAACACATAATTTTTCGAAGCACAATCTCAAGTCTCAACAAATATTAAAATATAAACATATAATTCCAACATCTTAAAAATCAAAAACAATTCTTGAAACTCCAAGCCTCCAACATCTCAACAAAGAAGAATATAAGATTATTATTTATTACATCTGATTTCACTTTGTTCAATTTTTAGTTAGGAGTTTTATATTAAATTTATGAAATATAATATTTTCCTAAACGTTTATGCTGAACATATTAAGTATTATAACATTGTATAGCATATTTTATTTTATTTTAATTTTTTCGATAATTTATTACAACTTTTAGTCTAAAGATTAAAGAACAAAATAACATTATTATTTATTACATTTGATTTCAAATTATTTAATTTTTAGTTAGAAGTTTTGTATTAAATTATATGAAATATAATATTTTTTTAAACGTTTATGATGAACATACTAAGTATTATAATATTGTATATAATATCTCATTTTAGTATATTTTTCTGTACTATTCATCATAACTTTTAATCCAAAGTTAAAAAAAAAAAAGAATAAAAGATTATCAATAACATTTGATTTCAAATTGATCAATTTGTAGTTATAATTTAAGTATTAAATTATATGAAATTTAATAATTTTCAAAACTTTCATCATAAACATACTAATGCCTAAATATTATATTATTGAATAGTATATCTCATTTTCTTTAAAATGTTTGGACCATTCATCATAACTTTTAGTTTAAAGATTGAAAAATAATATAATTATTATTTATTCCATTTAATTTCACATTATTTATTTTTTAGTTATAATTTAATTATTAAATTATATTAAATATAATAAGTTTCCGAACTTTTACGATGAACAAACTAAATATTATATCATTCTTGTTAACTTTTAGTTTTAAAAATTGAAGAAGAATAAAAGATTATTATGCATTATATAATTTAATTTATCTTTTATTATACTGAAATAATATTATATCTTATAATTTACGTATACATCATTTTATCTTTATTTTTATTGATTATTCATTTAACTTTTAATTTTATTGATTGATAAAATAGAAGATTATTATTTATTACATTTAATTTCAAATAGTTCATGTTTAGTTATAATGTAGGTATTAAATTAAATATCAAAATATAACTTTTATGATAAACTTACTAAATATTGTATTGTAGATATGCAACACACACACACACACACACACACACACACACACACATATATATATATATATATATTAAATTTGAAGTACGGTATGTACTACTATATACTGTCATATCGTATATATCGTACCACGGTATATGCCCGATACAATGGTACATACCTTCACTTCGGTATATACCGTGGTATGGTATGACGGTAGATACCGATATATCGGTATGTACCTTCACTTCGACATATACTGTTGTACGGTATATGCCGATATATAACGATATATCGAACTTTCGGTATACACCGGTATACTTTAATATTTAAAAATGCATGCCGTTAACTCACTGTAAAATTTCGGTAAGGTATCATACCTTATTGAAAAATCGGTATACCATAAATATCGGTATCTTCAGTATTTTTCTGGTACAATATGGACGATATTCCGGTATGACGGTATTTTTTATCAACTCTACATGCATGCACCTCTAGCAAAACAACGTGTGTGTGTGTGTACACAAGTTGATACGAATCAAATTAGACAAATAACCATCAGAGGCCAGGAGTCCTTGGATTTCCATTTTTTTTAAATCAGGAAAATAGGAGTTGTAGGTCTAGAACTCGATATTTTAATCTTTTAAACACGAGTCTTCATGATTTGGGTGTACCTTGAAAGGGAAATTGTTAGTAAAATTTTGATTTTCTAAATAATCTAAATATGGGTAATATATTTTTATGCAATTTTATTAGTTATTTAAATATTTGTAGGTTCTCCTGAGTTCATACTATAGTCTAGATTCAGACTATTCCTTCTAGCCTTGCATGCATGAAAATCTTAAAGCAGTAGACATTTATCAAAACTATTGGTGCCCATAATCTTCTTCTTAAATGGGAATATTTACCTTTCTTTTAAAAAATTTGAGAATGAATTAAACATTTTCTTGGATTGTGAGTAAGAACTCTTTTTCACAAACTTTTCATTTTAGAAAATCATCTTACCCGAACACTTTTTACTCTAAATTTCATTCTCACGGATTTTTCCTTATCCATACAAGGATATGAGAGTAACTTCCTTAACTTGCTCAAATCTTTCATTTTCTGTAATAAAAAAATCATGAATCCAAAATTCAAAATCTCTACGATATGAGGGTGATGGCGAGCTGTGAGTTACTGCTTTAACTATCATAGAAGAATTCATACGCACATAAACACTTAACTCATTTACAAAGAGACAGGTCTGCAGAGTTTCAAGTCTGCTCTGATACCATCTGTAATAGCCCAGTCCTGAGAGTGAGATTAATTAATGGGGACAGGATGTTAATTAAAGAGATTAATTATTTAAGCGGAAGATTAATGAAGAAGGTTCTCAAACAGGGAAATGCTTTTGAAAGATATGTAGTGACTCTTGAAATAACTCGATCAAGAAGAATTCCAACTTTGCTAAGTATATCGAACGGGATAAGGCTAATAAATAAGATACCAACAAGTAATAGACCCATTCATAGGTCAAATCAAATAAACAGAACCAATCATGCTCAAGCCTCTTCATAGGCGGAAAGTAAACATGAATCAAGGAGCATTGATATAACTTAAATAGACATCAATATATATAACCGTGTTTAATCATGTCTCAGTAGGTATTCATAGGAATTCAAATAAAGATAACAAGTTTAGGAGTAATAACTAGGATTTATCAGAGTAGCAGAATTCATAGTGGGGTTCAAATACTTAATAGCAAAACAAGATTCTGTCAGCAAACCCACATCCACAGACACCAACATCCTCAGCATCTTAACCTAAAAAATATTTGAAAAAAAGAGGGCATAAGTACTAATGTACTCAGTGGGTTTTAATAAAACTCTTTAATAAAACTTTAGAAATATCAAATCATCAACTGGCGGTATATGGAGAGCAAAATGCAAAAGCCCTCTCCATATCCGCAAAATATTTTCCTTTCCTTTGGGCCCTTCCTGGCTCAAACCTGATGTCTACTGCACCCTTAGGCATGCCTTAGGATAAGAGAGGGGTTACCTCAAATATCCCACTGAGTATGCGAGGGAGTTACCCAGCAGTGACTCCTTTAGTGATCAAAGATCACATCCTGGTGATATAAAGTCACAAACCTTTGAGCTTATAATCCTACTTAATTAGATGATACAATCCCTCCTTCCTTAACTTTGCTAGCATAATCAAAGCCTAGAGAAAAATATCTAGGACTAATCCTTCAATCATCAACATGATCTCATAGCTTATAAGGGATCAAATGATATAATCCTTCATTTCTTAACTTTGCTAGCATAATCAAGCCTAGAGAAAAACATCTAGGACTAATCCTTCAAATCAAGCATGATTTCATAGCCTACAAGGGATTCTAATACTACCCTAGAAGGCATTACTCATCTATACAATCCTTAGCAAAATATCAACATCAATCTCAAGATCATGATCTCACACACACACACACACACACACACACACACACACACACACACACATATTTATTTCAACAAATAAGCAATTCTCAACATCTCATGCTAAGCATATATAACATATCTAAACATGTTTAAGAGCTCAATCAAAAATAATCCTTCAGAATAATCTCATTCCTTCCTTCCTTCCTTCCTTCCTTCCTTCCTTCCTTCCTTCAGAGATCAATCAGACAGAGCAAAACATTTAATTGGATATTTCATCTTGCCCTATCATGCTTCTAGAGCTTATTAGCTCAAACAATAGATGAGTATAGAATTACCCACCTCAATCATGGAGCATAGGATGAAGCAACGAGCTACAAATCCTTTCCCGAGTTCCCTCGGGGTTCGCCTTTTCCTACAAAAGCTGATTATCGACTTAGCGATCTATTCGAAGATCATAAGTTCTAAGGAAAACTTTAAATCGAAATTAAACCATTCTACCCTTAACTAAGACCTTATTACAGATTGCACGACTTTAGAACTTCGATAAAATATGAGAATTAAAGGTTGGATGGATTTTAAAAACCTAAATTTTTTGAAAATGAACTTGGAAACGAGACACCCAGCACCGGTGGGGCTCGAGATACATGCCCCCGCGTTGGCGGAGTACCCAGCGCCAGCTGGGTAAAGGTGCCCAGTGCCGGTGGGGTGCTCCACGCCCTTGGGGCTGTCCTAGCCCAGAGGGCACCCCAGCGCCGGTTGGGTCCCCCGCGGCGGCTGGACTCTGCTCAGCTGTGGTTCCGATTTTTGCCTTATTCCGAAATAATTTTTAACGAAGATCGATAACCATCCAACACTTGTAAAACATAACAACGAGCATGCTTTAACATTTAAAATCGACATTATAACGACACAACACTATTAACTCTTTCGAACACTTGGAAATTACAACGAGAATTTAAATACGAAACTTAAACGGGATTTGAACGGAATTAAATGAGATCAATGATAAATAACAACGGAAATAGAAATACAATAATAACGAAAGACAGAATGAAATGCGAAATTGAAATACGAAAAGGAAATGGAAATCGGGGTTGACAAAAAAGAATGGACGGAGTCAAGTACATCGAAAAAAGGTGGCTAGCGTCGACGTCTTGACGAGTTGTAGCTGCGGTAGAGCCACCTACTGCTTTCTGAAGGTGCCCTTGCCCTCCGGTAAAATTCGAAGGTCAGTCCGGCCACTGGCCATCCGATAGCACCTTCCTCTACCGCCTCCCTTCCCTGCCACTTCGCTCATCGCCTCAGAGGAACACTCATGAAGAATTCTCCTCGCTCGATTCCATGCCTCTCTCTCAACCTCCCTCTTATCTCCCTCTAGAAATGGATGAGGAATAGTGAAATGGTGCAAGAAAAATGAAGTGGGGAGAGGGTTCTATTTATAGGGGTGAAATTGGCTTCCCCCATAAGCCACTGCAGTAGAAAAATAATGTTAAAGTAATTTCAGGCTCGGTTAAAAGTTACTTTATTTGATGTCGAGGTCCAAATAACCTCAAACACGAAATTTGAAAATACCGAAAGACTCATTGACTCGAGTACTATTGAACCAGCCTGACTCGAGATGAAGAAGAGGTCATCTGAAGAGAAACGAGAAAAGATTCTATTTTCAAAAATTACTTTTACTATTCATTCAGACTGACAGATTTTGCTCTCGAACGTTTGATTAACCTCGGATTGGCAATTCGTGAACGCGAACGGATTCCTTGGATCATTTCCCATAAGATAGGCTCAACAGAATAAGTCTCGGATCAATAAGAAGGATTTCGTAAATTTTTCAAAACACGAATGCACACGAAAATTACTATTCATTTGATTCATTAATACGATTTTCATCACCAAGACCTTAAATGACCTCAGATTAAAATTCTGAAAATACCAACACACTCCTTAGGTCGATACCTTTCCAACAAGATAAAAATCAATCATAACAAAGTCAGGATCAAAATTTTCAAAAAGATAATTTCACGAAAAATGAACCTTAAAGTCGTGACTTACATCTGACTTCCCTTAAATCTTATTAAAATCTATTCCTTAACCTCTTAATTATGCTCAAGAATTCTCTAATACTCATTTCAAAATTTGGGGAATTACATTGTTAAACGTTATAGATATGTTCACAATAAAGTTCAGGAACGTTATTGTGAACGTTTAGACTTTTGTAGAAAGTAAAGTATGCAGAGGTTTGGTAACCCTATTCGATCAAATAATCTACATCAGGGGGACCTATCAGATCCATGAGAAACAATTCACTACTCAAGTGTCAAGTTTACTGAGGATTTTACACGCAGCTGACCTCCCGTCACTCGCTACCCTTTGTACCCATACACCCTCTTTCACTAAACTAAATCGTGAGATCCCCTCATAACCTAGATGTCAAATGTTTAGTATTTATTTGTGTTGTTTTATTGTAGAAATTTGGTGTCTTTAGTATGTGTTTTTCCATTCTTTTCGTGTTATTTTTATGTTATTCTCTTCACTTTTACTCTTATGGTGAGTTGTGCCAAAACTGTGAAGAATTAGAGCTTTTATCCCAAAAAGCAGGAATTTTATGGTACAAAGGTGGCAAAGAGCCGAAGCTCCCAAATGAAGCTCTAACTTGTTAATATGTCTTGAATCTCCTGCTTCGCTGAGCTGTTCGGAGGTCTATCTTATGGACCAAACTGATGGCCGAGCCAAAGTTGCACCCCGAACTGACCAGTTTTGGAGTCAAACTGGAGACTTCAAGCTAGAGCCACGAACTTGGAGCTCAACTGGAGCTGCAATTGAGGATGCAAGAAACTGGAGCTAAGAGCTTGGAGCTGAGCTAGACCCACAACTGATGGGATCAGTTGAAGTCTCCCGACTGATGAATTGAACCAACTCCAACTGATGAAGCCAATGACTTGGAGCTGAACTGTAGCTGCAACTGAAGAGCTTTGAATTCAAGCCGAAGCCAAGGACTTGGAGCTGAACTGGAGCTGCAACTGAAGAAACCCAGCTGAAGCACTAAAACTGAAGGAGCCCAGCTGAAGCGTCAAAACTGGAGGCGAGAAGTTGGAACTGAACACCGCAGCTGAAGTGGCCCCGCCGATACGGAGACCCCCACGACCGCGGGGCAGCACTTATGGTGAACGTCCCTCACACACACGGCCTCTCCGCCAGTGCGGGGCATCCCAGACCCGTCGGCGTGGAGTGCTCCGGCGGTCAGTTCGGCCTTTTCTCGATCAGTTTTAGGTGTGTTCCGGGAGATTTAATCATTAATTCTCTCCACCCACTTAGCCAGCTGTGGGAATTGAATAGACATGGTCCTAGCTTGGATTAGGAGGAGTTTGGGAACTATCTACCAATAACTCCACCTTTTGCTTACTATCTCTCTTCTTAACTAATAAATCACCATTCTCTCCTCATTCATACACATCATCTCCTACACCATCTTCTACAAACTTCACCACTCAACACCACTGATCCATTCACCATCATCTTCACTCTCTCTCACTTTTCCATCAACCACTCCACACTCCATCACCACCATTGGAGACGAGAGAAAAGATGACGGAAGCTCAAGCTCAAGAAAGAAGGCACGAGAGGAGGAATCCAACTCCAAGCCGAGGTGGAAGCTATGCTTGCTTGAGGATCTCCATTTCTTGGTATTTATTTTCTTAAACTTTAGCTCATTTGTGGGGATTTGTCCCAAAATTATCGAGACAAACAATATTATAGAAGTTTGTATTTTGTTTATCTTTCGATTTATGAAATGAAGAACTTATATGATTCTTGTGTTGTTTTGAGCATGATGAGGGGCTAGTTCCATTCATTAGGGAGGTAGATAATCAGTTTGGTTTCGATCCGTGCTCGTGATTATTGATTTCTTGTTGATTGAATTATGTTTGTTTATGTTGGGTACTTGATCACCACTTATCATTGCTAGGCTTTAGATGAGACTGAGAGGAGATTCTATAGCCTGACTTAGGTTCTATCAATGTTAGGTGGACTGGGTTACATACGCCTAATTGTTAATCTTGTTCGTATAATATAGCCGACATGGGTTTAATGGATTGACGGTGACAGTAAATGAAGTTAAGCCACTTGAAGGGGTCTATTGTACATCTAGGATTAACATAATCAACTTGAAACAAGCTAAGAGAGAAACCAATAAGAGAATCTACACCCTAATGCTTATTCCATAATTGTTTAATTTGTGCTTATTGTTATTGGTATTGTTTTAGTTAAATTTGCTTGCTTTAATTCCTTAGTTTTAGTCAAAAATCATCCAACCTTTGATAGAATGTTTAGGTTTGTATTTAAATTCATGTGCATGTTAACGTGTGTAGCATAGAAAGATAATTCCCCTTTAAGCTTTCCTCGAGAGACACAACTCGGGTTAGCTCACCGCTCTACAACTACCCCGTCCTCTTACGGGTTCGGTCAGTAGTAGTTTTGTGTGTGTAGTTTAGATCGAAACATCAAACCTATCTAGTTCCCACAGGAAATCTCCCATGAGACTCCTTTTGATAGTGTATGAACAAGTGTGTTTCAATACACGATGACCAGAACACTAATCTCTAGTCTAAGACACAACCGTAACTAAATGACTCAAAGCAGTTAGAGCTCTTAAAATAATAATGTGTAGTCTTCTGCTCGGTATGTTCTCTGCGTATCTAGCATGTCTGATCCCTTGGCTATTTATAGATGAAAAGAGATATCTTAAACAAGGGAACAGAAGTCCTAATTTCATTCTGAAATAAATAAGGAAACTTTCCTTGTTTAGAACTGAGATCAAACTCAAACCATGTTAGGAATTCTTTCATGTATAGAACTCTGCCTTTGACTTCAGTCTTGAACTCTTCTTACAGCTTTTGGATAGATCTCTGAATCTTCTCTTAGTTGTAAACCTTGAATAGCTCCATCGATCTTTGGAAGAATAATCTGGACAAGGAATGTTCATGTAAACGTTCATAAACGTTATAATGAACATTGTTGATCTTTGAGTCTTCTCTTCAAAGAAGATGTCCATGCACTTTGCAATGTATATTCTTGATCTTGAATCTTCACATCAGGTAGCACAGCGAAATCTTTTGTATGTTCACATATTGTCTTCAGGCTATCACTCAAGCTAGCTGGCAGTACACAACATGTTGAACAATCTTTGTTGTGGCACGATGCAAAACAGTCTTCTTCTCAGCTCAATCCAAACTTTTTGCTTTGAGCTGTCTTCAGGAAGTTTAAATCACGTTCACTTACATTGTGATGAACATTGTCCAGAACAGTAGAAATGTACTTGGAAAAACCAAATACAAAAGTGATTTATAAATTGTCATAAAGATGAATGACAATCAACCACTTATAACAAAAGCAATATAGAGAGCTCTTGATAAACAAACATAGTGCTTGTGACACTGTTGATTCCAACTTGACTGACTGATGTCACAAAGGCACTAACAATCTCCCCATTTATCTTTATCTGTTGGCAAATCAGCTCCTTTGTTTTTCCAGGTGCAACTCCTTCATGTTTCCTTGAATTTCTTCAGCAGCAGCATGGACGTTCGCCTAGATCTTCATGAACTTTGCAATGAATCTCACAGCTTTGTTTATATTTCTTTTTCTTTATATTTTTCTTTTTATTTTTATCAGAGCAATTTTTCTTTTTAGAAAATCATCAGCAGTTCAGAGATAAAAGTGACAAAGACGGAGGATTGTAGAATGATGTAATTATGATGAGACAATTACTGAGATTACATCAAAAGATTGAAGCTTAAGGTAAAGAGCTTCATAAAAACTAAAGACTCAGACAATGAGTCTTTTGAGGATGAAAAAAAAAAACAGGTCAAATTTTTTCAGAAAAACTAATACCCCCCCTATTTGCATGCAGATATGGTAAAGGAGTATCAGTAGAAGAGTGCTTCTGCTCATTCAGACTTGTCTGCATCAGATTGAGCAGACTCAAAGTCTTCTTCATTTCCTTCTTCCTCTTCCTCTTTATCTTCTTCTTCTTCTTCTTCTTCTTCTTCTTCTTCTTCTTCTTCTTCTTCTATCTCTTCTTCTTCTTCTTCTTCTTCTTCTTCTTCTTCTTCTTCTTCTTCTTCCTCTTCCTCCTCAGCTTCATCATTACCAACATTTTTACCTTCTTCCTCAGTCTCCTCTTTCTCCACTGTAGCATTTCCTTGTTCTTCTTCAGGCATAGCCTTAGATGTTTGCTTTTCAGAATAGGTTGTTGTGCTGAGGTGGCCTTCTTTGCTTTGAGTATCTTCACTTTTCTTGACTGCAGTTTCAGTAAGAGTGTGAAGAGATTGTTTCTTTTCAGCATCTGGCCTTAAGAACTCTTCATCCTGAAGAAGTTCTTGAACTTTCTTCCTCTCAGCTGCATGATTCAGAGTTTGCTGAGCATGGAAGGCTATGCATTCTCTCAGATGATTTAGGACTTTGTTGCGTATAGAGATTTCAGGAGAGGAGGTTGCTGAAGCTTCTTTTGTTTTCTTCTAAGGGCTAACATACTTGTGACGAGAGATCCTAAGCAGATCCTTTGAAGCAGAATACATGTCTGTAGAGACTTTCATGCCAAGAGACCTCTTGGGCTTGATAACAGAATCCATTCTAGTGGCAATATTATTTCTCTAGCTTTTGATGATGTTATAGATCAGCACAGGGTAGACTATAGGAGCCTTGATGAGCTTACTTTCTGCCATGCTCACCACTTTGTTGAAGACAAACTCGCCATAATCAAATTTTTTTCCTGTTCCTATGTGAAATAGGAACCTCTTTTGATTCTGATCAACACATGTTCTGTGTGTGGTTGGTACCCAATTATGGATGGCAATTCTGAACAGGGCCTTGTAGGTTGATGTCAGCTTGCTTGTTGGAATGGTTTAATAATCATACTCACCTCCTGTGAGTTCAGCAGCAATATGACCCCAGTTTTCAACTTCCTCAAACTCCCCATCAATAGTTGATCTAATTGTCTGGTTGATCAACCTTGGAGAGAACTCCACCATCTATCATCTAACAAAAATTTTCTCAAAGTTTCTTGAGACATCATCATCCATATCCTTTGTCAGGTTGTAGTAGAATTCACTGACAACCATAGGAACGTACTCACTAACCTTCAACATGGTTTGCAACAAACTGGTAGCTCAATCAAGGAATAGATACCCGCCTCAACCAACACAGTGGTATTTATCCTCATCTTGGGTATGACATTTCTCTATTTCACTTTTTCCCATAGTGAGGCATGAAAAACTGATCTAAAAATACCATAAGAAGTACATTCTTCTTGAATAACTTCTAGTTCTCTAGAACGTCCACCAACTTGTTCATGAACGTCTTCGTGAACTTTGTTTTTCTTGGCAGGAGCCTTAGTTCTGGTCTTCCTTCCAGCTGTAGATTTCTTCAGAAAGCTTCATAGAATTTCTTCGGAAGCTTGGCTTCGAGTTATTGGAGACCGGGTGGACACATGTACAGATCCATTGGTAGAATTTCTCAAGATTTTCTTCTTTGTGGATACTCCAGGAGATGGAGATCTAACAACAAAAGTCTCGATAGTGTACTGGGCACTTGCAAGTAGCTTCTCGGCTTGAGGTGTGGGGGCTTTCTTTTCAAAAGAAGAAGAGCTCTGAATCTCTTCTTCTGGATCTTCAGCGACCACAGATCTATGAATGATCTTGGTCTTTCCCTTCTTGATAACAGCTTTCTTGGCAGATAACTTGTACTTTTGAGCAAGGGGAATATGCTCATCTTCATCAGCAGGTTCAGGAACATGTTCTTGAACATCTTTGGTTGGTTCTACAGCATCTTTTGGAGTAGCTTCTTCTTCAGCAGCAGAAGCTTTCCTAGCTTCTTGATCAAAGCTTTTGGAAACCTCTTCCACGATCTTCTTTAGTGAGCAGTGGTCTCCTTCTTGATATTGCTCTTTGTTCGGGCTAAAGCAACAATAGCGGACTTATAGGTCTGAGTCACTTGTTTTATCAAATCATCAAGTTTTAAAGGCTTGATCTTCTTGACCTTCTTCGAAGACGCAATCTCTGCTTCTTCTTCCTTTTCAGAGATGACCTCTTCATCATCACTTTCATGATATTCCATAATATAACGGTCTTAAGAATCTCCAGATTTGTCTTCTTCATCACGTAGTCTTCTGGACACCTTTTGTCTCATAGAATCAAGTTCCATGATTTATCTGTCGAAATCATCAAGACACGTATCTTCATCCCAAATTCTTCTGACATATGTGACCTTTCCAGGTCTCTTTCTTGGTTTGGAATGGGATTTTCTTTTAGGAGTCATAGGATGTATAGAATGAAAAAAGTAAGAATAATAGAAAGCAAAGAAATTTTCACTGGCAACGGTAAATTTCAGAGAGCGAGAGAGAGAGAGAGATGAATAATGACAGAGACTCAAGAACAGAAAAATAAATTTCTAGATGAGGAGCATATCCTTTTAAGGAGATGATCTCTTCTCTCTAGTGACATCGATCAAATACTTCCATTAGATATAGAAAATTTGGAGCGAAATCTGTATTTTTTGGTTCTGAAGTTGTAGAGACGCCAACTAACCGTTACTAACAAAGTGTATGATCATCTTCTGGAAGATGTTCATGAACATCTATGGTGAACTTTATTCACAAATTATCCAATTCAGCTCGTTCTTTTTGCAGGTTCTTTGTGTGACCTGCTGAGTGTGAAATAAACACACTCACATACCATTAAACTGATTAATGGTGTATGCAAAGGTGCAATGCGGATCTAAGCTTCTCAAATCTTGCAGTATCTAAGCCTTTGGTGAACAAATATGCTAGTTGATCTTCTGTGTTGATGTGCGCGGTCTTCAAAACTTCATCTTCAACTAGACTTCTAATGTAGTAATGTTTGATATCAATGTATTTGGTCCTTGAATGCTATACTGGATTCTTGAATATATTGATTGCATTCATGTTGTCACATAATAGAATTGGAACATCATGAGCTACTTTATAGTCCTTCATCATCTGTAGAATCCACACGATCTAAGTACAACTGTTTCTTGCTGTAATGTACTCAGTTTCAGCTGTAGAGAGAGATATATTATTTTGCTTCTTGTTGAACCAGGAAACAAGATTGTTCCCTACAAAGAAACAAGCACCTGATGTGCTTTTTCTATTATCTAGAGAACCTGCCCAATCAGCATCACTATATGCCACAATACTTTTGTATTAGTGAAATACCAGAGACCATACTCAGTTATTCTATTGACATATTTGATGATGTTCTTCACAGCATTCAGATGACTTTCCTTTGGACATGCTTGATATCTGGCACATACTCCTACATTGTATGCAATATTTGGTCTGCTGGTTGTTAGATATAGCAAACTTCCAATCATACTTTTGTAGAGAGTCTGATCAACTTCATTTCTAGTATCATCCTTGGAGATCTTGGTTGTTGTCCTTATTGGAGTCCTCTTATGCTTGTTGCTCTCAAGTCCAAATTTCTTGACATGACCTTTAGCATATTTGGACTGAGATATGAAAATACCTTCTTCTATTTGCTTGATCTGCTGCCCTAGAAAGTATTTCAGGTCTCCTACCAAGCTTATCTCGAATTCAGTTTCCATGTCCTTGACAAAGTTCATGACCATCTTGTCTGATCTTGATCCAAAAATGATGTCATCAACATATATCAAAAAAATGATCACTGCATTATTCTCCTTTTTGATTAATAGAGTGTTGTCCTCTCCTCCTCTTCTGTATCCTTTGCTCAGCAAATAGTTTTCAAGCCTTTCATACCATGTTCTAGGAGCTTGTTTCAGACCATAGAGAGTCTTTTTGAGCTTGTAAACATGATCTGGATAGTGAGGACCTTCAAACCCTTTTGGTTGAGCTATGAACACAGGTTTGTTGAGAAAACCATTAAGGAAGACACTCTTCACATCCATCTGATGCAGTTTGAACTTCAGCTGACGCAAGAAGTAATCTTACTGATTCCAATATTATCACAGGAGTAAAAGTCTCATCGAAGTCAATTCATTCGATCTAAGAGTAGCCTTGAGCAACCAACCTTGCATTATTTCTTGTGATATTTACTTCTTCATCAGACTTGTTTCTGAAAATTCATTTTGTTCCAACAATGTTGACATTGTCTGGAGCAGGAACAAAATCTCAAACATCATTCTTCTTGAATTACAGCAGCTTCTCTTGTATGGCCTCGATCTAGTACTGATCTTGCAGAGCTTCCATTACATTTTTAGGCTCATTCTTAGATGTATAGCAAACATTAGCAATTAGATCTTGAACTTTTGCTCTACTCCTCGTCTTCAAAGAGTCATGCGCGTCTCCAATGATTGCTATTGTTGGATGACTCTTAACAAGATACTTGTATGTCTTTCTAAGAGTCTCAGACGGCTCTGTGTTAGGAGAGTTTGACTTTTCTGAACGTTCTTCAGCATGTTCAAAGACATTTTCATGAACTTCTTCATCATCACTTCTGAAATCTTGAGCATCATCAAACTTGACATTCACAGACTCAATAACAGCTCTTGTTTTAGTACTGTAGACTCTGTAGGACTGGTTATTTCTTGAATATCTAAGAAAGATGCCTTCAACTCCTCTATTCTCCATCTTGGTAAGATATTCTCTGTCATTGAGAATATAGCAGGTGCAGCTGAATATATGGAAGTATTTGACAGTAGGCTTCATTTCCTTCCATAATTCATAGGGGCTTGAGTTCCTGGTCTGCAGTGAACTCGATTGTTGATATGGTATGTTGTATTGATTGCTTCAGCCAGAAGTGAGTGGCAATGTTGTTTCCAGCAATCATATCTCTAGCCATTTCTTGAAGAGTCCTGTTCTTTCTTTCAACTATTCCATTCTGCTGAGGAGTCTTTGGAGTAGAGTATTCATGGCTAATTTTATGTTCTTCATAGAGTTCATCAAATAGCTTGTTCTCGAACTCCTTCCCATGATCACTTCTGATTCTCTTTATTAGAACACCCTTCTCCACAGAGACTTTACAAGCTAATTTCTTAAAAGTTGTAATAGTTTCTATTTTGTCCTTCAAGAATTCAACCCAGGTGAACCTAAAGAAATCATCAATACAGACAAACACATATTTTTTTCCTCCAAAGCTTTTTGTAGCCATTTGTCCTATTAGATCCATATGCAGAAGATCTAGAACCCTGCTGGAGGTGATGTGTTGAACATCCTTGTGTTGAGATCTGCCTTGATTCCCTAATTGGCAGGGACCACATACTTTGTTGTAGTCAATATTGATCTTTGGAATCCCTTTAATCATATCCTTGTTGATCAGTTTCCGGAGATTCCTAAAATGGGTATGGTCAAGCTTCTAATGCCATATCTCTGCATCATCCATAAATGTTCTCTGACAAGTTATTGGACAATTAGAAAGAACATTGAATTTGTAGCAGTTATCAGATGATCTTTTTCCCTCCATGAATACTTCATTGTCCTGTTTGTAGACCTTGCAATCATTTTTTGTAAAGATTACAGTTATGCCATTATCACAAAGTTGGCTGATGCTGATCAGATTGGCTTTTAGACCATCTACCAGCATGGCTTTCTTTCGGTTGGGCATTCCTTCTACATTCAGAACTCATTTGCCCATAACTTTGCCATTGTTTCCATCTCCAAAGGTAACAAAGTCTGATGTGCAGGTCTTTAAGTCTCTCACAACTATATTGTCACATGTCATATGTCTTGAGCATCCACTATCAAAGTACCAGCTGTTTGAACTTTCTGCTCTAAGAGATGTGTGAGTTATCATGCTCACATGTTGTTTCTTCACAACCCACTACTTCTTTGGTTTGTGTTGATCTTTTTTTTCTATTCTGACAGGTAGCTGCAGCTTTGGCTTTGGCAGGAACAAACCTTCTCCTCATTCTTTTAAGATCTCTGAGATAATATTTACAATGAGGTCAAATGTGACCTGCAACCTCACAATAGTGATAGATGATCTTCATTTTATCTATTGTGTTGTGAAAATCAACATTGGAGTTGTTTCTGTTGAAGATCTTCTTGTGAGATATATTTGGAGGATGAACATTCTTTGCAACGTTCAAAACATTCTTTTGGACTTCTTCCTTTTCTCAGGTTCCTCTTTTGATTTGACAAACTTCATTTCTCCTGAGCTTTGTCTAGAATATCCAAGACCATGTCTAACATTTATGGTCTGTCTTGAGTAGGGGTGTAAACGAGCCGAGTCGATCCGAGTAGCACTGTGATCGAACTCGAGCTCGATTAAAATTTTTTAAAGTTCGAGCTCGACTCGACTCGACTCAACCGAGCTCTGATATTTCAAGCTCGAGCTTGACTTGATATCAAACCCGCTAAACTCGAACTCGACTCGAGCTCGATTATTTATATATTTTATTTTTAATTCTGTTTTAATTCAAAATGAAGCCAAATTACATTACAGATCGCAATTCAATTAATTAAAACTTAACATTTTAATCTTCATGAAAAATTCCAAGAAGAAAACTAATATTCATGTTAGATTCACAAGACAACAAGAACAAATAACAAAAATTACAAATCTCAAATCTCACTAATCAAAGCTTCACAACAAAATTCAAAAATTAATACTATTCACGTCAGTTTCACAAAAGACAATAAGAACAACTAACTAAGATTACAAATCTCAAATCTCACTATTCAAGCAATCTATGAAAATGATGAAAAAATTAAAATGAAAAACATTCTCAAATATCTCAAGCTATTTGACGATATATTATGTTGAGATTGAGACTGGAGGGACAAGAATTCTCCACTTTGAATGCCTTGGATGAGCCGACAAAAATTGGAGATGTTGTTGTCGCGCCGTTGCCGAGAGAGAAGATGGATGGTGAAGAAAATAAGAGGGTGAGTTTTGATTTTTGAGAGATGAGAGAAAAAATGAAAAGTAGAGCCGCTGGAGAGAGGGGGGATAGGAGGTAGAGAGAGAGAGTGAGTGAAATGAATTAGGGATCTAGGGTTTTTCTTTTGTTTCTCTATATATAGTGGGGTATATCTTGTAAATAAGTATAACTTGAAGGGTATATTTGTAAAATTAATACAAGCTCGATTAGGCTCGCGAGCTTGTCGAGCCTACTATAATTGAGCTCAAGATCAAGCTCGATAACTACTCGAGTAGCTCGAACTCGAGCTAGACTCGACTATCTTCGAGTCGATTTCGAGTTTTTTTTTAGTCGATCCCGAGTAGCTCGCGAGTCGGCTCGACTCACTTACATCCCTAGTCTTGAGTTCAGAATCTCATCCAGATTCTTAGTACCATTGTTGAGCATCCTTATGTTTCTCATAAACACCTTCAAATCTTTATTGGATTGCTCGAGCTCCTTCTGCTGGTCACATATCTTTTCTTGCAGAAATGCTTCTTTGATGATCAGCTGTTTATTCTCTTGACTAATCTTCTCACTTTGTTCAACAAGTTGTTTGTTGATCTCCACAACCTGCAGCCACTTGTTGAAGATCTCTTGATAGGTCTTCTCAATATCTGAGTTACTAACCTCATCATCATCATCATCTGATTCCTGGTAGTTGGCAAATGAATCAGAATGAGAAACTTGATTTTCTATGGCTATGAAGACATTGGTTTATCCTCTAAATCAGACTCGCTGAAGTTTGATTCTTCATCCCTCATCGAGGTGTTGTAGTTTTTCTTCTTCTTCAAAGTATTAACACATTCTCTCTGAATATGTCTATAGTCTTCACATTATCTGCACTTGATTCCTTTACCTTGATCTTCGTCTTGATCAAGGATGTTCTTGTTGGTAGACTTTCAAAGAAATTGTTTCATGTTGATTCATTGACTTCTAGCTCTCCTCAGCAACTTTCTGAAGTTCTTGGTAATCCGTACCATAGAATTCATCAGATCTTCATCAGGAACATTCTTGAGAACTTTTTTAGGAACTTTCTCTGATGATTCATTTTTTAAGGCAATTCATTTACCTTTTTCCATGTATTTGTCTTCTTCAAGATTCATCTCAAAGGTTCTGAGAGATCCCATTAGTTCATCCAGCCTCATGCTTTTGATATCCTTAGCTTCTTATATGGCAACAACTTTGTAGACAAATCTTTTTGGTTAAGACCTTAAGACTTTCCTTACCAGCTTTTCATTTGACATGACTTCTCCTAATGCAAAACTTTCATTAGATATACTCCTCAGACAAGCGTTGAATTCTCCAATAGTTTCAGAAGCTATCATTCTTAAATTTTCAAATTGAGAGGCAATATTCTGAAGTCTTGAAAGTCTCACAGTGTTGGTTCCTTCAAAAGTTATCTCCAATACATATCATGCAACTTTGGCAGTCTCACAGGTTGATATTAGACTGAATGACTCCAAATCCACAGTGGAGAATATGACATTGAGAGCTTTGGAGTTGGCATTGAATCATCTCTTCTGTGGTTCAGTCCAGTCTTTTTTTGCAATGGGAGTGTACTTGTCATCCTTGGCAACTGTAGGTTGAGTCCATCCTTCAATAACGCTCTTCCATGCTTGATCATCGATGGATATGAGAAAAACGCGCATCTTTACTTTTCAGTAAGGATAGTTGTTGCCTTCAAGAAGAGGTGGTCTGGTAGTGGAACCTCCTTCTTTGATAGAACTCATAGCTGAAAAACTAAATACTTCACACAGAGATGTATTTCTCTTAATCTTTTCATTTTGAATACAAAACGACCTGCTCTGGTGCCAATTGTAACTGCACACCCATGTGAGAAGTATCTGTTTGTACAACATTCATAGAAAAGTTGTTGAACGTTATAGATATGTTCACAATAAGTTCAGGAACGTTATTGTGAACGTTTAGACCTTTGCAAAAAGTAAAGTACCCAGAGGTTCGGTAATCTTGTTCGATCAACTGATCTGCATCAAGGGGACTTATTCAGTCCGTGAGAAATAATTCACTACTCCAATGTCACATTTACTGAGGATTTTACACGCAGTTGACCTCCCGTCACTCGCTAGCCTTTCTACTCATACACTCTCTTTCACTGAATTAAATCGTGAGATCCCCTTACAACCTAGATGTCAAACCTATCTAGTTCCCATATAAAATCTCCCCCGAGACTTCTTTTAATAGAGTATGAACAAGTATGTTTCAATACACGATGACTAGAACACTAATCTCTAGTCTAAGACACAACCATAACTAAGTGGCTCAAAACAGTTAGAGCTCTTAAAATAATAATGTGCAGTCTTCTGTTCGGTGTGTTCTCTGTGTATCTAACATGTCTAATCCTCTAGCTATTTATAGATGAAAAGAGATAGCTTAAACAAGGAAATAGAAGTCCTAATTTGATTCAGAAATAAACAAGGAAACTTTCCTTGTTTAGAACCGAGATCAAACTCGAACCATGTTAGGAATTCTTCCATGTATAGAACTCTGCCTTTGACTTCAATCTTGAACTCTTCTTGCAGCTTTTGGATAGATCTCTGAATCTTCTCTTGGTTATAAACCTTGAACAGCTCCATCAATCTTTGGAAGAATAATTTGGACAAAGAATGTTCATGTAAATGTTTATAAATGTTATAATGAACATTGTTGATCTTTGAGTCTTTTCTTCAAAGCATACGTCCATGTACTTTGCAATGTAGATTGTTGATCTTGAATCTTCACATCAGGTAGCACAGCGGAATCTTTTGTATGTTCACATACTGTCTTCACGCTATCACTCAAGCTAGCTAGCAGTACACAACATGTTGAACAATCTCTGTTATGGCATGATGCATAACAGTCTTCTTCTCAGCTCAATCCAAACTTCTTACTTTGAGTTGTCTTCAGGAAGTTCAAATCACGTTCACGTACATTGTGATGAACGTTGTCCAGAATAGTAGAAATGTTCTTGAAAAAATCAAATACAAAAGTGATTTATGAATTGCCATAAAGATGAATGACAATCAACCACTTATAGCAAGAGCAATATAGAGCTCTTGATAAACAAACATAGTGCTTGTGACACCGTTGATTCCAACTTGACTGACTGATGTCACAAAGGCACTAACATACCAGATGAGATACTTGTGAGTATCTGAATTTTATGACATATTTGATTTTTTGTTTTTCTGTGCATTTTTACTTGTGTGTATTGAGTATCATATTGGAAACTCAGTGGTACCATTTGATGTGTTGATTTTTGACTATTTAATTTGAAATTTTATATAATTATTATTAATTATCATGTTAAGTATCATTGAGCATGCTCATTAGTAACAATTGAATTAGAAATAGGCGTCACATTGCTGATAATTTTTGTCTCTTATATGTTTTTTTAGATGGTCTGTTTATGTTTTAAGAATTTAATCTAGCTTGTTTTGTCTCTTTCATTGTTTGAATGTGTGTGCATTTGTGTATTGAGTATTAATTTTCATATGGATTAGTACCAAATGAGATGCTTATAAGTATCAGACTTAGGTCAGAATTTATTTTATGTTTGTATGTCTGTGCATTTTCACTTGTGCCTATTAGATATCACATTAGAAACTGAATGGTACTATTTGATATGATTGTATGTATTAAATTTGAAGTATTGTGTTGCATAGTATGTTGCTTTTATATGTGCATGTGTGAGTTGAGTATTAATTAGCATGCTGGTTAGTACTAGTTTGATTTGTTTTTGTAAGTGTAAAAATCCAGTTGTTTAGTTACTCATATTAGTTTATATGTCTATATTTTATTTTTGTGTGGTGTAGTATCACTCTATATACTGACTAGTACCATTTGATATGCAAAATAGTATCAAATATTAGTTGTGTTGTGTTCTGAAGTATGTTTTATGTTTGTATGTATTTTTTTGTGTTTGGTTGTTTGCATTTGAAGTTACATAAACTGTGCGGTCATGTTCATAATCATGTACATGTACATTGTTGTGAACATTCAAGGTTAGAATATAAAAACTGAAAACAAGTAAAGAACACGAGGTTGATAACCCGTTCGATCAACTGATCTACATCAGGGGGACTTCTTAAGTCCGTGAGAAACAGTTCTCTACTCCGTTGAATGGTTACAAAGACCATTTCACGAAGACTCCCGTCACTCGACCCCTTTCCTACCCTAGACAACCTCTTTCGTTGAACTGAATTATGAGCTTCCCTCACAACCTAGAATCCCTCTAGTTTCTACAGGAAATCTCTCCCGAGACTCCTCTAACTGTGTATGAATTTAAGTTTCAGACACAGATTAGAAACACAATGATCACGCGGATCAAATCTAGGCTATCTGAATATATGCTTCGAATATGAACTCTTTTGGACTCTCTACCCTTTGTGTATTCATAAAACTCGTGTCATCTAATCTAGTCTGATTCTCAGGCTATTTATAAACAACAACTATAGCCTTAACAAGGTAATCAGAAGTCCTACTTTGACTAGAATTCAACAAGGAAACTTTTTCCCCTATTTAATTCGGACTTTCCTAGTTTAGATGTTTTCCCTAAATAGAACTCCGTCTTTCCTTCTTGATCTTCATCATGAACAAGGCAACTTCTATTCTGAAATGTTCATCTTAAATCTGCAGCTCTAGCTCTTTGATTATAGCATGATATGTCTCTTGAAAACTCTCTGGACAATCAAGTATATGATCATGTTCACGAACATGATTAAGTACATGTCTTGATCTTTAATCAGATTGGCAGCGGAATGTTCACAGTAATGTCCAGAACATGTTATCCAAACATGAATAACCAAAACCTTTTGTGCTCTTTTGAGATTGCCATACAGATTATGACAGTCTCGAACACTTTAATGTTGATGGCACTAACAATCTCCCCCTTTGTCTTTATCTGGTGGCAAATCATCTCCATGTTTTAAAAAAACACAACCCTTGAACTGTAGGATCATGTACCTTAAAACGTACTTGAATGTTCCTAAAAATATCATATGATTCAGCTATTTTTCACTTTTTTATCAGCTTATATCTGCTCTGCTATATTGTATTTTTTTATCATTTTTCATCTTTTGATAGCAGTTTTAGCAGATACGAATCATATAGGGAAGATAGAAAAATTTGTTCAATATCATAATAGCTATTACAATCTATTTGAAACAAAAAATATCTTGCAGAAACATTGGATGCAAGATAAGAACAGAACAAAAAACATTTAAAAATGATATTACATTACTCCCTCTATTTGTCACCGAGAAAGGTAAGGCGGTAATATCAGAAACTACTCGGATTTGTCAGGGTCTTGCTCATCATCTTCTTCTTCTTCTTCTTCTTCTTCTTCTTCTTCTTCTTCTTCTTCTTCTTCAAAACCTCGTTCTTTAGAACCTTCTTCAGCATCATCATATTCTGTCTCTTCTCCCTCATCAGCATCTTCTTCTTCTTCAGCTTGATTTTCTTCTTCTTCATCACCCTCCTCTGCAGACTTTTCTTTGTCAGCTTCAGCTTCCTTTTCTTGTTCTGTAGTCTGTGTTTTCCCTTACTTTTGTGCTGGAGTAGGCTTCTTCTGAGTAACAGCTTCGGCAGTGCTTGCAAGCTTGTGCAAGTTATGAACAATCTCAGGTACATCTGCTGGGGATGTAATTCCTTCTCCTGATGACAAATCAGCAATCAATGCTTGGATCTTCATCTTCTTAGAAGTGTGCTCAGAAATTAATTGAGCATGAAACTCCAAGCTTTTCTCTAAAAATTTCAGCACATCACTCTTTAGAGAGGACTCTTCAACAGTAGCATCCACTCTTTTCTTGGACGCCATGAACTGCTTGAACTGGAGGTAAAGGTAAGGATCTCCTATCTCAGGAGCAACCTTAATGACTAGAGACTTCTTAGGAGGAATGACCTTATCATTCTTAGAAGAGACATTCTTCTTCTATTGTTTAATGATGTTGTAGATCAATGAAGGAAAACACAGTGGTTCCTTAACCATTGTAGACTCTGCACTACTGATGATTTTGCCGAACACAAACTTACCATAATTGAACTGTTTTCCAGTTCTAAGGTGATATAAGAACCTATCTTGATCTTGACTCACTGCAGCTCTGTGCTTCGTGGGTAGCCAATTGTGGATTAGAATTCTGAACAAAGCTCCATACTTGTGAGTAAGCTTTGAGGTAGGAATAGTCTGCGGATGAGATGGCCATTTGTCGTAGATACCCTAGGTCAGTTCTTCAGCAACCATCTCCCAGTCATCTATTTCTTTGTACTCCCCCTCAGATGAACAACCCAAAAACTCATTAATGAAGTCAGGGGAAAACTACAGCATCTCTCCTCTAACAAAAACTTTCTGAAAATCTTCAGACTCTGGATCATCAATTTCTTTGGTCAACTTGCAGTAGAACTCAGAAACAACCTTAGGAACAAACTCTTGCACCTTCTGCACTGTTTCTAGTAACCCAACTTCCTCCAACAGGGTATACACTCCAGTAGCCAACAGTGTATCCTTGTCCACCTTTTTCTCAGAGATCATAGACCTCTACTTTACTTTCTTCCATAATTCAGCATGCTTGGAAGAATGAAAGATAGCTTGTTTAGAAGTACCTGGCACGATCTGTTTGTGAATGTTAGACTCATGTTCACTAGAATGTGAGTAAACATCTTTAGGAACATCTTTCAGCTGAGCAGCTTTTTTGGCCTTCTTGGAAGGACCAGCGGGTTTAACAACTTTTCTTTTCTTAGTAGAAACATCAGTGAATGGTGGAGTGGCAGATGCTCGACTTCGGGTTACAGAAGTTATTGGGACTAACTGCACCACAACAGTAGATGCCTTCTTCTTGGGTATTTTTTTCTTGACCAGTGATCTTGCAAATGGATCATATTGAGCTGATGCAAGTAGCTTCTCCTATTGTGGAACAGGAGTCTTTTTAGCAGATTCAAAGGATGAACTCTGAATAACTTCATTCTCAGTGGGTTTGGCAACTAAAGGTCTTTTAATGACCTTCATCTTTCCTTTTGCTATAGCAGCAGCAATAGCTTTCATCTTCAAACTTAAGGGAATGTCATCTTTCCTTTCTTCCTCACCCCTTTTAGTAGTAAAGGGTTGAGTAGATGACTTCTGCACGACACTGGCTGGAGTAGTTGTCTCAGCAGTGCTCTTCTCTGCAACATGTTCCTCTACATGTTCAGTCACATCCTTAGGCATAACTAGTTCATCAACAGCAGATCTCTTCTCTTTCTTAAGGGCTTGGGCAGCAGATGTTGTGATGATTTTCTTTGCAGAAGGGATTGTAGTCTTCTTTGATTTCTTGACTGCAGTTCCCTTTGTTCTTACCTTTTTCTTGTTGACATTATATGATCGTGTAGCTTCCTTCAACAAGTCTTGGATAGAAAGACTCTAGGTCTTTCTTTTCTTTGCAGAAGAAGTAACTTCTTGTTCTTCTAATTCCAAGTCTTCTTCTTCTTGTTCTCCATGAAAGGTTTCAATAAATTTTTCAGTATCCTTGCTGGATGATTCATCACGGAGTGTTCTCTGAATAGGCTTCTTGTAGGATGATTCATCTCGAACCTGCCTGTCAAACTCATCCTCCTCATAAAATTGATCTTGAGGTTTAACATTTCCATACCTCATTCTGGATTTCACGATTTTCTTGGGATGGATGAGTTTGTATTTTGGAGCCATTGATAATATATGGGTGATTGATAAGGATGATCAGCAAGAAAAAAATAATGGCAAACAAGGGTATTATCTCAGAGAACTCAGAAGACTTAGAGAAAAGAGAAGGGTTTATGATTTTAGAAATTTTAAAAATGATCGATCTCTCTTAACGGCTAAACACATATATAAGAGAGTATTTCGTTCATAGAATAGGCTCAGGTTTCCGTTAGACTAAGAAATCGGAGGAAAATCCTGAAAAATCAGTGATGACGATTGCACGTCAGAACTAGCCGTTGACAAAGATGTATGCTGGATTTTGAAAATTGTTCATGTACATCTTAAAGAACATTTATGGGAATGTTCAGACCCTTTGTGCAGGAATGGTTCTTTCCTGCTGAGTGTGAAATAAACATACTCAAACTCCTCTTCTTGGTTTTGTTGAACCAAGCACACCCCAAGGGATGCTCTAAGTTTCTCAAATCAAGCAGCATCCAATCCCTTGGTGAATAAATCAGCTAGTTGATCTTTTGTATTTATGTGTTTAATTTTCAGCACTTCTTCTTCAACTAGCTCTCCGATGAAGTGATGTCTATGTGTTTTGTCCTTGAATGTTGTACTGGATTCTTGGAAATATTAATGGCACTTATATTGTCACAATACAGAATTGGTATATCATGAACCACTTCATAGTCCTTCATCATCTGCATCATCTAGATGATCTGAGTAGAGCTGCTCCTTGCTGCAATATATTCAGCTTCTGCTGTGGATAAGGATATGCAGTTCTACTTCTTACTGAACCAGGAAACAACATTGTTGCCTAAAAAGAAACAAGCACCTGAAGTGCTTTTTCTGTCATTTGGAGATTCTGCCTAATCAGCACACAGTATGCAGTAATACTTGCATTTATATTAGAAGTATACCATAATCCGTAGTCTGTAGTTCCATTGACGTACTTGATGATGTTCTTAAAAGCCTTAATGTGACTCTCCTTAGGACAAGACTGATATCTGGCACACACTCCCACACTGTAAGCTATATCTGGTCTCCTTGCAGTCAGATAAAAGAGACTCTCAATCATACTTCTGTATAGAGTTTGATCAACTTCAGCTCCTACATCATCTTTTCCAATATTGACTGTAGTGATGATAGGAGTTCGTTTGTGCTTAGAATTTTCAAGCTCAAACTTTTTAACTAAGTTTCTTGCGTACTTGGATTAAGAGATAAATATCCATTCTTCTGTCTGCTTTATCTGAAGCCCTAGGAAGTATTTCAGATCTCCAACTCATCTTAAATTCAGTCTTTATGTCTCTGATGAAATCCTTGACCATTTTATCATACACTGAGCCAAACACTATATCATCCACATATACTTGAACCACAATTACTTGTGATTTCTCATTTCTGATGAATAGAGTTCTATCTTCTCTTCCTCTGTTGTATCCTTTGCTAACCAGGTATGTAGCCAGTCTTTTATACCATGCCCGAGGAGCCTGCTTCAAGCCATAAAGAGCTTTCTTGAGTTTGAAGACATATTCTGGATGATGTGGATCTTCAAATCCTTTAGGTTGTGCAACAAACACATCCTTTTTTAGAAATTCATTCAGAAAAGCACTTTTGACATCCATCTGATATAGTTTGAACTTCATAATGTAGGTCATAGCTAGAAGAAGTCTGACTGGTTCAATCCTTGTAACTGGAGCAAAGGTTTCATCAAAATCAATGCCTTCAATCTGTGAATAACCTTGGGCAACCAGTTTAGCTTTATTTCTTGTAATGTTTCCAGCTTCATCAGTCTTGTTCTTGAATATCCACTTGGTTCCAACAATGTTGACTCCTTCAGGTTTCTGCACCAGATCCCAAACATCATTATTTTTGAACTGTAGAAGTTCTTCCTGCATAGCCTCAATCCAGTAATCATCTTTGAGGGCTTCTTGGATGTTCTTGGGTTCAATCTTGGAGGTGAAACAGGCATAGGATATTTCATCATGCATCATCTTTCTTAGTCTGCTTCTAGTTATCCTTCATTCATGTATATCTCCTATTACTTCTGAAGTAGGATGATCCTTAATAATCTGCTTCGAAGGCTTTCTGTGTTTCACTGTATGTTCTTCAACTTCTCTATCTGTATCATCATGAACCTTAGGATGTTCAAAGACATCTGTGCGAACATCATCTTCAGAGATATTGACAGCATTATCCAGATCGTCAAATCTTACATTAACTGTCTCAATGACAGCCTTTGTCTCTTTGTTGTAAATCATGTATGATTTACTATTTCTGGAGTATCCAACAAACATCTCTTCTACTTCTCTATTGTTCATCTTGTAAGATACTCTATATCATTGAGTATATAACATGTGGTGCTAAACATATGAAAGTACTTCACTATTGGTTTCTTCTCATTCCAAATCTCATATGGCGTAGTGAAAGTACCTGGTCTGAGATGAACTCTGTTGCTGATGTGGCATGCAGTGTTAATAGTTTCTGCCCTGAACATAGCAGCAACTCCTTTAGCAGCTATCATGGTCCTTGCCATTTCTTGAAGTGTTCCATTTTTCCTTTCCGAGTAGCTGATTTCTTCTGGGGATTGTTGGAATGCTGAGCCACACATCTTCTTCTTATTCTTTTTAGATCAAAGAGATACTTCTCACAATGTGGATGAATGTGGCCTTTTTCTTCACAATAATGGTAGATAATTCATTTCATGTTGCTATTATTAGCAGTCATCTTTTTGTTAATGTTCTTCTGGATGTTCTGAACATTATTTTGTACATGCACTGGCTGGCTTGTACTTGCTTTGACAAACACTGTCTCGAATTATCCACCATTATATCCAAGACCTGGATGACTCTTCCCAGAATGTCCTGGGGTAGTGAGAATCTTATCAAGATTTTTAGATCCACTATTCAGCATATTGACATTCGTTTTTATGGACTTTAGTTCTACAGAAAGTTCTTCAATCTCCTTCTTTTGCTGTTGAATAATGTCCTTCTGCTTTGAATCAGATCTGACCAATTTCTCTCTTTCTTTGAGAAGATCTTTGTTGTGAGATTGCAGAGTCTTGTTTATCTCAGCAACTTCAATCCATTTATCATACATCTCCTTGTATGTTTGGACAAACTCCTCATGGCTGAACTCTTCATTGTCTGAGTCTTTATCTTCTGCAAGTTTGAAAGGATCTTGGAATTCCCTGACTTTTGCTGACAAAGCATAGGACTCTTCTTCTGATTCACTGCTACTTTCTTCAGAATCATTATCACTGAGAGAGGCATTATAATTCTTTTTATTCTTCTGGTTTTGGATGTGTCCAAAACCATCACACTCTCTGCACTGAATTTCTCTCTTTGTATTTGAAGGTTGAAATTCTTTCTGCTCACTGGTAGGGTTTCTATCATGCTGAGGATTCCCAGATGGTTGTCTTCTATTGTTGGACCTTCTGGACTACTTGTTTACTCTTTTTAACATTAGGCTGAAGTTTTTGGTAATAAGGACCATATTGTTCATTGTATCTGAATCAAGTACGGGTTTTTATTTCTGTACATGTTCAGGTATATCCTCAGAGACTTCAGTTTTAAGAGCAATACCTCTCTTCCTTGAGCTGCTGTCTTTATCTTCCAAATTCATCTCGAACGTCCTCAACGACCCCATTAGTTCATCAAGCCTCATACTCTTGATGTCCTTGGCTTCTTCAATTGCAGCAACTTTGTAGGCAAACTTCCTTAGAAGAGATTTGACAACCTTCATTACAAACTTCTCATTACTGATAGGTTCTTCAAGTGCAAAACTCTTATTTGATATGCTTCTCAGTCTGGCATTAAATTCACCAATGGATTCAGAGTTTTCCATTCTGAGACTTTCAAATTTTGAAGTCAGATTCTGAAGTCTTGACAGCCTCACAGAAGAAGTTCCTTCAAAGGTGGTTTCCAGAATATCCCATGTAGCCTTTGCAGTCTCACAAGTTGAGATTAGACTGAATGTCTCAAGATCCATTGCAGAGAATATTGCATTGAGAGTTTTGGAGTTGACATTGTACTAGTTCTTTTGCAGCACAGTCCACTCTCCTTCTTCAATCTCCACATGCTTTTCTTCCTTGACAACAGTTGGCTTTTCCCATCCTTCAGTGACACTCTTCCATTCAAGTTCATCAATTGATCTCAGAAACACCCTCATCCTTGTTTTCTAGTAAGGATAATTATTATCTTCTAGCAATGGTGGTCTGACCGTAGATCCTCCTTCTTTGATTGCACTCATAACTGAATTGCAACCAAAACCTTCACACAGTTATGTACTTTTCAGAACTCTTTTCACACTAAAACCAAAGGCGACCCGCTCTGGTACCAATTGAAGTTACATAAACTGTGCAGTCATATTCATAATCATGTACATGTACATTGTTGTGAACATTCAAGGTCAGAATATAAAAACTGAAAGCAAGTAAAGAACATGAGGTTGATAACCCTGTTCGATCAACTGATCTACATCAGGGGGACTTCTCAAGTTCGTGAGAAACAGTTCACTACTCCGTTGAATGGTTACAAAGGTTATTACACGAAGAATCCCGTCACTCGACCCCTTTCCTACCCTAGACAACCTCTTTCGTTGAACTGAATTGTGAGCTCCCATCACAATCTAGAATGCCTCTAGTTCCCACAGGAAATCTCTCCTGAGACTCCTCTAAATATATATGAATTTAAGTTTCAAACACAGACTAGAAACACAATGATCACGCGGATCGAACCTAGTCTACCCGAATACTATATGCTTCGAATATGAAGTCTTTTGGACTCTCTATCTTTTATGTATTCATAAAACTCGTGTCATCTAATCTAGTCTGATTCCCAGGCTATTTATAAAAAACTATAGCCTTAACAAGGTAATCAGAAGTCCTACTTTGACTAGAATTCAACAAGGAAACTTTTTCCCTTATTTAATTTGGACTTTCCTAGTTTAGATGTCTTTCTTGAATAGAACTCCTTCTTTTCTTTTTGATCTTCATCACGAACAAGGTAGCTTCTATTCTGAAACATCCATCTTGAATCTGTAGCTCCAGCTCTTTGATTCTAGCATGATACGTCTCTTGAAAACTCTCTGGACAATCAAGTACATGATCATGTTCACGAACATGATTAAGTACATGTCTTGATCTTTAATCAAATTGACAGTAGAATGTTCACAGTAATGTCCAGAACATGTTATCCAAACATGAATAACCAAAACCTTTTGTGTTCTTTTGATATTGCCATATTGCCATACAGATTATGACAATCTCAAACACTTTAGTGTTGATGGCACTAACAGTATTTTTTCCCCTTTTGCAAATCTTTATTTTTTAAATGAATATTTATTTTCATATATATTACAGTATGTATGTATGTAATATATTTTTTTTCTTAGTTTGTGGGTTTTAATATGTTGTTTCATTGATTTATATATCAGGTGTCCTCAATGAAGAAGAAGGTGACTAAGAAGCAGAAAGAGTTCAATGGTGTCAATGTTATCCTAAAGATGTTTGATGAGGCCACTTCTCGTGCTGCATCAAAGAATGTTGAGATGTTGTGACTTGATTGAGAATTGTGTATTTATATTTGGATAGTTAAGATACTGTGACTTGATGTTTGGATATTTGATACACTTGAACAACTGTTTGTGTGTTTTTATTTAGTGGTTGTGGATTTGTTATATGTTGGGATTTAGTTATGTTTTAAATATGAACTTGTTTGTCTTTGGAGATGATTATATGAGCTAAATTATGTGATTGGTTTATGTGTGGTTTTTGCAATGGTGAATCGATTGAGATTATTGAGTTGGAATTCAAGGAATTGTGGTTAGTATCATTGTATTTAAAATTTTGTATTATTTAAGATGTTATTTGTGGAATAAATTTTGTATAAAGTGGACACTGTCTTTATTACTGAACAACAATGACTGCTTCAAAATTAGCTTGAATTATGTCGATTCAATAACGTCCATAACCTACATTTAAGGAAAAATACATTTATTTTCAGATATAATGTTAGTATCATTTGTTAAGTTATAAAGTATCACATGTTCAAAAAAAAAGAACATTAGGTTGTGGAAAAGTATCATTTATCCGGCCTAAAGGTATCAATTGAGATACAAAAATGTATCATTTAAGAAACAAATGTAATTTCAATTTAAGAATCATAAGAACGTATCATGTTCCACCCAATGAGTAGATGTTTATTTTCATATTGGAAAAACTTAAAGAAAAATAAATAAATTTCATAAATAAATGTCTAAGAAATGAAATTACATCATAATAGTATTTCAAAATCATAATTTTCCAACATAATAAATTGTCATCACCATTTTGGTCCAAATACAACTCTTAAAACATCACAAAATAAATTTAAAAAATGAGAAATAACTGCATCTTTCTCCAGAAAAAGTGTGAGATGGCTTGTGAGAGTGATGCATCCGATAAGCCACTTTCCCACTGGAATATAGAGTTGGGCACCACCTTTATTAGCAAAGGACTTAAGATAGAAAATAGCGTTCTAAAATGCTAAAGTGAGGCCTAGGGAGCAGAGGCCAACCAGACTTGTATTCCCCATTATACTCAGCGGCATTGCTCAACACGAGCAGCAGAAGCAACAATCCCTACGAGAAACGAGACATAAGGAAACAGTTAAACATAATTGCATAAACACTATACTTAACTGCGATGCGTATAAAACACTAAAGAAGAAAACAACTAAGCCACATGTTGCTTCAAATTTTTATAAACCAACTACTATATTCCATCTTTGCAATAGAACTCATTAGATAATGTAATGATACTAATTAGCATGAAATCATGACTAAGCTTCATTTTTTCTGAATATTTGAAGCAGCAAATATAGGCATAAAAACAATAGATGGAAATTTTCTTAACTACACATAAATGAATAAACTTTTCTTAATGAGAAAAAAAAAGTACAACTACAACAATATGTTTGCAAAATTGTGCACTGCATAAGAAACAACACATACCTATATTGATGGAAAGTAGTGTCGGAAAGCAGCTCATCAGTAATAGTTGTTTTTCTCTCCTTCTTAGTAAGTCTACCAGTAAAGAACTCGGATGCTGACTCTATCACAGTACCCACCTGATAAATTAGCAAATGACTCGATCAACAACCACTCATGTATTTGGAAGAAGTCGAATGCAGTGGTGTTGATAATATCAAGGGTTAGACTTGCCTCGGAATACTTGGGAAGTGTTTTGGATCTAGAATTGCCCTTCTTATAGTGCCTCTTTGGATCTATGACGCTTCTTAATTGTAACAATCAGCATGCTTCAATTTTCATTAATAAATATTATTCCAAATGAATTGCAATAGATTTAAAAAGTTGGAGTGCTAGACAACAAGCTTGGCCAGTTGGCACCCTAAAAGTAGAAGAAAACAAGACCTCTAAAAATTAAACATTAACCCACATCACCTGTAAGGCTGTAATCTAACATGACATGCATGCAAATGAACCATAAAAAGATTGAATTCCCTGTTGGCAGGTGTACAACATATTAAGTTATCATAACTTAATAACTAAATCTCATTGGTTCCCAGAGAAGAGGCAATTCCCTATTGGCAGATGTACAAAATATTAATTTAACATGAATTTTGCATATTTTACAGTGGAGAATTCTCACTGTTGCCTCCCTTAGGAGTCTGTGATGTGTCTCAGTCCCGGTGTGGCTTATCATTCTCTCGACCTGCTACAGATCACTGCCTTGGTTTGAAATACTCTAATTGTTTGAATTTACAAAATTAATTTCACAACTGAAATCTACACAATTGAATAGATTCGATTGAATTCTCGAAACTCACCTTGAAATTTTCGAGTTTGAGAAAAGGAAACAAAATCAAATTTCTTCAATTTTGAAGATGATGTCGCCGTCGTGAGCTTCCGGCGCGGTGGTGATGGTGGCGGCATTGGCGAGTTCGGCTCTCTCTCTCTCTCTCTCTCGTATTCGCCTCAGCCGCGAGTTCTACTCTCCATGGCATTTTTGTGTTTTCTGTTCTTTTTTTTTTAATTTGGGCTCAATTTTTAAGAATTGGGCTGATCCGCGTTAATAGTGCAACCCGTCTGATGGGCCAGCCCATCAGTCCCCTGCACAGGAGAGTGACCTCTCTTTGTAAAACGAAGATAGTATTTTATATCTATGTTATATCTTACTTTTACATAAAATTAATAGCATAATCTTGTAATTTGCGACCCCTCCGCTACGAATCAAACCTCCTCCTTCAATCTCCACTACATATATATATATGCACATTCATGCATGGCTTCACTATTAGCATTTATTTATTTATTTATTTATTTTCCTACAATAAAACAGAGTGACATTGCACGCAAATAGACGCATAATTCTGCTGGACAACTCATTTTCACACACAACAAATTTTGTCTCTGTTTGCACCTTAGAAATCTGCAGCGGCACGCAACTATTAAAATAATTTATTTATTTTTCTAGCTCTGAATTGGATTGAAATTATTTTTGAGATTTTTATAGTTGTGTTTCTAAATGTACAGAGAAAAACATCATAATTAAAATAGAAAACAAAACTTTTTATTTGTTTGACTATATGATGCTATTTTTTCTTTTTTTGGGAACAAAAAAATAAAAAAAAAAATGATGAAGGTTGGCTCCTCAAAAATCAAATTAATAAATGTTGTGATTGAATCAATTGATGGGAGAATTTAAAGCCATTGAAAAACTGTTTGTTATGTGTTGCCCTATAATCGACCTCTGTATTCTGTAACACGAACAATAAATTTACTCCAATTTCCCATGCTACACCTAAAAATAAATAAATTGAAAATATGTCCCATATAGATTATAAAATTAGAAATATGCCCCAAATGAATTGAGAGAGAGAGAGAGAGAGAGAGAGAGAGAGGAGGAGAGAGAGAGAATATTGTTATCTTTCGTCAGTTAGGCACGTATAGACACGAGAGCTTTTGTTCGTCTTCCTTGTTTCTTTCTCTCTCTCTCTCTCTCTCTCTCACTCACCCTTCAGTTGAGGTGAGGTGATAAACCGTGTGCTTGCATAGATCCAGATTACTAGAAAAGCTTAGGTAATCTGCTCAGTCGGTTTGTTGGTTTGCTGATTGAAATCTTGAGGGAAATGAATTAGTTTTTTCTGTTTAATTTCGTAAAATTTTCTTGCCCTCAACGTGTTTGATAGAAGGTTGTCAAGATTTCTGCTTTTCCACGATTTCTTTAAATCGGCGTATGGCGGTCGGATTTTGGCTACTACGCATGGCTAATCTATATATTTGTGGAAAATTAAGGTCATATAAGGATGTGGGCCATGCTGTTTTAGCTATCTTTCCCCTAATCGTGCTATCATTTTTATCAGCTTCTCTCTCATCTGATATCTGATATGGGTTCTTTCGGTAGTGAGATTTTCTTGTTTTGTTTTTCTTGCCAAATTCATATATTTTTTGGATGCTCTTGTCTTTATCTTGTTCATCTGTTCTGTTTCGTTTCCTATTAAATTTGCCTTAATTTTTGGTTTAACCAGTCGCATTTATTGTGTATTTATTACTCCTCACCTGCTGCTGCAGTAAGCCTGGGCCATGCCATCTTGCGGTCATTATCAACGGCTGGAGATTTCTTCCATCAATTGAATTCAAAGATCTTGGTATGAGATTATAAGCTTTCCATTTGATATATCTTGCTGAATTTCTCCTGGAGAAAAATGAATGAAAATATTAGCCTTTTGATTGAGATTTGAGAATACTTGTCTGTAAATGAAGCGTCTTGTTAGTTGTTACAGAACATCATTCCCTTTGAATGTGTGCATTATTATATTGCATCATCTTTACTTATATGCAGTTTTTGTTTTTTTTCTTAAGATAAATGGATGAGGGACATGATTTTGGAAAATGGGATGAACTGATACCAGATGCACTTGGGCTAATATTCAAGAATCTTTCACTTGTCGAGATACTAACTGTAGTGCCAAGAGTTTGTAAGTCATGGGGAAGAGCGGTGTCTGGGCCATATTGTTGGCAAGAGATCGATATTGTGGAGTGGAGTAGGAACTGCAAGCCCGAAACTGTTGACCGGATGCTTCGATTACTGGTTTCGAGAAGCTGTGGTTCTCTCCGGAAACTCAGTGTCTCTGGTCTTGCTTGTGATCAAAGCCTCTTCTACATAGCAAATCAGTAAGTATTTGGTTGTTGTTGTCATGTTTGTAGAACCTTTATTTATTACTACGTGTCCTAATGTTTAACTTGCTTGGAGTGAGGAGAAAATGTGCTCGTACGTACTACATATATAAAAAAGTCGAAAAAGACAAACTTGGTTTATTGTTTATTGCCTTTAAATGATTCAATGGACTTGCAGCTTCGTAGAGTTGAGAATTTGGCTCGCTTTAGTTCAATCATCCATTAAACTTTGGCGATATATGTAGATTGCAACTCTTGCATTGTTAGCAGATGTTTGGTATAGCTAAATTGTTGAGTAGAGTTATTCTATTGTTGTAAATGCTCTGATCAAATGTTATCTTGCTCCATAATTTCGGCCTATCTCTTTTTGAATATTGTCCTTATACGATTCACCTTGGTTGCAAGTGCTCAATCTCTACAAACTTTGCAACTGCCGAGAAGCTACATGAATAATTCAGTAATGGAGAGGGCTGCTGCAATGCTATCAACTATCACGTCTCTTGATTTGAGTTACTGCATCAATATAGGAGCTCAAGCTCTTGAAGCAGTAGGGAGGCACTGTAAATCTCTCACCACTTTGCGACGGGTAATGCATCCACTGGAGGTGATTGACAAGCTTTCCCAAGACGATGAAGCCCTAGCCATTGCTGCCACAATGCCAAGACTCAAGCATCTTGAGATTGCTTACATGCTTGTAGATACATCAAGCGTAGTCAAGATTCTTGAGAACTGCAAACAGCTCGAGTTACTAGATGTAAGAGGGTGTTGGAATGTAACTTTGGATGAGAAGTTTGCGAAAAGATTTCCTAAATTGAAGGTCATCGGACCTCTTGTCGTGGATTGTTATGATATGAATGGTTGGGATAATTGCTCGGATAACTCTGATTCTTCTGGTTACCTACCTTGGGACTTTGTTGCAGATGATGTGGATGATGACTACAATGATATGTTGGACAATGACCTCTGGGAAGACGAACTTCCTATAGAGGACATCGGAATGTGGTTTTATGATGATGTTAATGCTGTGGATGCTGATTACGATTGGCCTCAATCTCCTTAAGGTGTGACTGTTCGTTGCAGCTACTTTCTAGTCTCCTGCTATCTGCATCTGCATCTTTGTAATACATGTAAGTTTGCAACCATTGCAAGGTATAAATTTGTGAGGAATTCGACAGTGTGTTTCTACTTTCTAGTGCTCTCTTGCTAACGAACTATTTGCCAGTAATGGAATAAGGGATAACTTGCTACTTCCAACTTTTGCTATCTTCAACTGTCATTGATTTTCTTGGAGAGAGAGAGAGAGAGGTCTTTTGCGCACTGGAATGGTGTAGCATCTATTGACTTTACACACAATTTTATTGAAAAATAAGATGTTTTATAGAACATTTATATTACTAGTAGCATGGAAGGATGGCAATTTCATTTTTCATACACAAACACTGCAGTGTACAACAAAATTCTATTTTCAGAGTGTTACAAACATTCTAACACAGCGACATAGGACTATAGCTCTATTATATTCCCAGCATCACCCGAGTTTTTATCTAAAGCTATATAAGAACATGATTTCAAATAACGAAAACAAAACTATTCTTCCCTGAATTTGCATCTTCCCTCTGAACAAACTGGAAAACGCTAATCTCAGCAAGTATCTCATCAAATCTAGCAATTCGAACAACGGTATCCTATCTGCTTCTGGCAACAACAACAAAGTCTAGGCTCGGAAGTTATTGGCTCGCTTTTGCTACACCGAGGGTCTCGATTTGGTTTATTTCCAGATTTTGTTCTCCATCCGCATCCACTGATGAGTTTGAAGCCTCAGGTGGTGTCTGGTCTTTAGTTTGTACATGTTGGGTGTTAAACAAATTCCTAGCTTTCCCAATTGCAAGAATGAGCTCAAGTTGTTTTTGTTGTTGGTCCTACATGGAATTCAACAGGGAATAATAATACACTTTGATAAACACAATATTCGAATTTCAACTGATATTTTATCATATCAAGAACACACGATGAGTCTCAAAATCAGATAAGAACTGGTGGTGATAAAAATGATCTTGCAAATAAACTCAAATAGTTGCATGTTCTACACATTAAGCTGTTTATAAAACCATCTCATATTTGATTTCCGGTAAGTATAAAATGGTATTTCTCATGAATAGCATACATGAAAAAAGAAATGATTTGTGTCAAGGTTTCCTTATATCATATCATCATAGCACAAATAAAGACGAACACTACAGAATTGCAGTCAATAATCAGAACTTTGGCCTCAACGGGCAGCTCCAAAATGGAAACGTAACAATCTTATAAGTTCACAAAAAATATCTACCTGCATAGCCAGCAGAACATTTTGAATCTCACTGAGTTCCTTCTCCAAAATGTCTTCTTGTGCTGCCAACGCTCGAGTGACCTCAGAATTCTTCTGTGCCAATGCTGCAGTCTGAAAATAAAAAAGAATAAGTAGGAATAACAAGCTTCAAATTCCACCAAAGTAACAAGTATGCTGCTAAGCGCTCCACACAGCCATACACAATTCAGAAGATGGAGTAGGGTACAAGCACCCGAAATATATTGGAAAATAATGAGTTGTTGACATTTATTAATGAAGGTGAAGGTGAACGGCATCACAAATCATGGTCCATTCAACTAGTTTAAACTCAAGACTTATCCTACTGCACTTGATTATTCATTAAACAGCAAAAACTCAACCTAGAAGAATCAGAATTGTAACCAAAAATATTTGGTATCCTATAGAATATTTTGGTAATTTTCAGTGATTGAACAACATAATTATAAATTTATTATTCCAACACAAACTTCGTCGAAATAAATAAGGTTTTAATGTCAGATACAAGATAAAATTTCCCTGTCCGCAATCTGACTCCCAATCAGATGCACTCTCAATACTTCCATGAACCAAAAAGATCTTTTAAACAGCACCATCTACTCATACATTCCCTCCCTTACCCTTTGATCCCTGACAAAATATATATATATATATATATATATATATATATATATGAAGCACTGAAGTCAAATTTAGAGCAAATCCTACAACCTTAAGCTGTATCCTTACTGGAAGCAGTAGTCCTAATGCTCCACATATTCAGTATCCTACAAACAACACCAAGTACCAGCAGACCCAAAATTCCGAGACCTATTCCATACTCTATTCATTTTGAGCTAAACCATTCTCCTTTACATTAACATAGAGTGGAAGAGCACATAGGGTTTACATACACCACCATTTCATTTATGCTATTTCAGATATTTCAGTCATCCCACCAGTAAGGGAAACAAGAACATGTTCATAAACCTACTCCTCCAAAAACTAGAACTACATCATATTCATATTCACCATCAACTAGATAGACATCATCAAACGAATAACAAGCACTCTATATCCTCAATCAAGCGAAACAACGAAACAAGCAATTCCTAAACAGACTGAAACTAGTTTATCTATTTTCCATTTCCCAATCCCTCTGTAACCCAAGCTTTAAATCAACTAAACAATACCCCAGTCAATACAAGATGCTACAAAACATCAACCATTTCATAAAATGCAAAGCTATTAAGAGAGGAAAACTTACCATATCTCAAAATGGCAGATACAAATCTCAACTAAATTTCCCTAATCAACACCAAACAAAATGTAGACAAGAAACACAGAACCAAATTACCTCAGAAATTGGATCTTTCAGAGCTTGCCGGGTGGCCCGGACCCGAATACCGAGCTTCTCAAGCTGCCTCGACAAGACCCGAATCAGTGTCGCCGAGCTACGCAAATCCTCCTCCAGTTTCTCCACTCTCCTCAACAAATTAGCCCCCTTCGAGAATCCGGCCCCGCACACCCTCCGCCACTGCCGCCGCCGTATCACCGTCCCAACCACGACACTCGCCACCAAAACCACGCACTGCCATACAAAAATCTTGCTCCCCGCCCACCCAAAACCAGCCCCTTTTTGCACTCCGCAGCTCACAGCTACGTATAAAGAGATGGCAGCCGACGAGGCGAGACTTAAGAATTCAAAAATTGAGAGAAAATCATCGAAATTGAATACGTTAAAACTGCTGCTGCTACTGCTAGTGCTGCCCTCAATTTGGTCGTACAGGTCATTGGTAGAGGCGTGGATTCTCCTGAAGGGGGGAAGTTGGGATTTGGATGCTAAGAACATGTGATTTGGAAAATGGGGTCGTGAATTTGGGGGTAAAAATTGAGAATTTGGGTGTCTGGGGAAATAGGTCGGTGAGAAAGAGATAATAGAAGAGATTGGATTCTTGTTTGTGAAGATGGATCGAAAAGTGAGTGCCATTTTTGTGTGTAAAGTGAAAGGGCTAATCATCAATGCTTCTCAAGTTTTGCATAGCTCTTTTCGAATGATTTCTACAGACCATCGAAAATCTGTGTGAAAAAGGTAGACAAGAACACGACGACGCAAATGCTCCTCGAAAATCTGTGCGTATGTGTTAAAACTTAAAATTGTGGTGTAGTTAGTAAATGCGAATTAAATATAAATCATTGTAATTAATAAATATTAATTGAGATCAAATAATTTTTTTTGAAACAAAAGAGAAACATAGAAAAATATAGCGTGACGCGTGGCACACATGTGCCAAATGGGCAGTTTGGGCGGATTTGAATTCATTAGACTACTATCATCAAACAAACACCCAATCGGACAAACAGTCTCAATATTTAATTAATTTCTCTCTCTTCCACATCACTAATATTTTTCACATTACCAATATTTTATTCAACCCAATCACATACAATTTGATAGTTTATCAGCAACATTATATATTATTTTTTCTTTTCTTTTATTAATAAATATAATATAATTAATTTGAATTCAAATAAACAATTATTATTATTATTGAAAATTGTAACAACACAAAATAACAAACTTTTATAAAATAGGCAACATGATAAAATACAAAATAAACAAAATAAGGACATAAATAACAATAAACTCAACTTGAATTGAAAATAAACAAACGACAATTAAAATAGATGAAAAAATATAAATTTAGTGTTGATTGCCGAATTTTTGCCATATATGCTCGATCAAGTCGTCACGAAGAATGGCGTGAGCTTCTCGATTATGAAGTTGTGACCTAGTTTTTATATAGCTCGACAAGTTTACAATCATCTTCGTAGAGTAAACGTTATGGTTACTTATCTAGACATTTAGCCACAAAGTAAATCGTCTTGCTTGTAAGTCGGAATTCCTCTATGCTCTATGCATGAATTCTCAATACATCGAATCATTGCGTAAACAATGGTATTATCACATTTAACATACTTTTCATGGACGAATTTAAAACATAGTTGTGAGTTATAGAAAAAATCCACCTGGATGATCTCAAAGTGCGGTGAAACTATTATGCGATGCTACTATGCTTCTCGATCATCTCGACCTATAAAATTGGAATTCTAATTTAGAATTCTAATATAGGCCAATAAAATATAACTTAGGTCATAAAGTAATAATTATTATGAAAGTGACATGACAATAGTCACATGAATAACAGTCACATGCACACTATTAAAGTAGTAATTATTATGAAAGTGACATGACAATAGTCAAATGGATAATAATGAAGTCACATTCACGTTATTAAAGTAGTAATTATGATGAAAGTGACATGACAATAGTCGCATGGATGACAGTGAAGTCACATTCACAAAATAATTGAGCAAATAATACGAATTTTGATATTTTTTAATATATTATATAAAATATATATTAATTTTATCTATTCATCTAAATATAATTTACATATCCAATAGAATGGAGGCAATTGTCTCCATTCTATTGGAGGGAAGAAAAGTGGTTGAGAGAGGAGAGAGAGACCAGCCGTTCATATGTTTGGCCACCCGAGAATGCGGTCTCCACTCCATTTTCTTTTTTTGATTTTCCATGTGGTGTTCGACCGTTTGGGCAAAAGGACACCAATAATGGAAGTCTTAGATAGGGGTGAGCAAAATTGAACCGAGACTGAAAAATCGAACCGAACTGTCGAGTTCAGTTCGGTTCAGTTTGATAATTTTCAGGCTCGGTTCGGTTCGATTTTAAAAATTGAAACTGATTTTTAATCAGTTCGGTTTCGGTTTGGTTGCTCCAAAATCGAAGAGCACCGAACCGAACTGATAAAAATAGATAATAATAAAATTGAGCCCATTGAGCTCATTACATTAAATAATGGTAATAGCCCATTTGAGAATTGAGGTCCAGTACAGTTCTCTAAATTAAAAATTAAACTAAATACTAATGGGAATTGAGCCCAACAATGAATTGATTCAACAATCAACACTAAGTCCTAACAGTCACACACACGGCACAGTGGTACACAATTGTGAATTGAGTTCTAAAAATGAAAATCTAATTGCTAATTCTAAAATCCAAAAGACCCGAACTGTCGAACAGACAACAGTCGTCGTCTCCCACGGCCCCTATCCCTCATTTCCACATCTGCTCTCTCCATCTTCATTCTTTAACCCGTCGCCGTTTCTGTATTCCTCCATCCATCTAGATTTCATGGTGGAGTTTCAGATTCAAGGCCGGCGATTGCTGAGGATTTTCATCAGGATTGGCGAGTGGGGCTTGTGAGATAAATATGGAACTAGATTGGCACATGTTGTTTTTCCTTAATTTAGCCATTGACTGTATTTTACTATTTTCAAAACTTTTAGACGGAGTAGGAATTGGGAATTGTAGATGCGGTTGTGAAAAAAAATTGACAGTTGCTTACTTACTTTATTTGATGTTTAATTTTAGAGATTTAAAACGTGCAACTCAAGGAATTATATATATATATATATATATATATATAAATGTAAAAATGAGCTGAAGAAGAAAAAAAAAAAAAATATATATATATATATATATAGGAGTAATTAATTAATTAATCTGCAGATAAATAAGTTTTGGTGGGAGGTTGAATTAGCAGCAGCATCTTGTTGAGAAGAGATTATTGATTGATGTAGTAATAGTAATGTAGCTTATAAATAGATGAGGGAATTGAATAATTAGCAGCAGCAGCATCTCTCGAAAATCGTTAATAATTAAATAGAGCTGGGAATTGAATAGCATTTTGTCTTAAAAGGTAAATGAAATTAAATAGAGCTGGGAATTGAATAGCATTTTGTCTTAAAAGGTAATAATTAAATCGTTCAGTTTCAACTTATAATCTAGCATTCATATCTGCCAATTATTGATTGCTACTAATTGTCTATTTCAGTTTCAATTTTGAAGAAAGAAGATGGAAAACTCTACTGGAAATGATTTAGAAATAACACCACCGGCACGAGCTAACAAGATTCCACAACAACTACAAGTGCTAAGGCTAAGAGAAAAAAAGTTATAACTCCAAGGGCGAGAGTGTGGGACCACTTCACTACATTTTTCGATAAAGAAGGGTCAAGGAAGGGAAAATGCAATTATTGTGGTAAGATTTACTGTTGTGATTCAAGGAAAAATGGAACTAGCTCAATTAATAGTCACATGGAGTCATGTCTTAAAAATCCAGCCCATTCCCATTTGAAACAATCTCAATTGTCTTTACAACCTCAAAGTGATGGAAATGAGTCTATAGGTGTTGGTAGTCTAACTACTTGGAAATTTGATCAAGAGTTATGTAGGAAGAAACTAGCTCAAATGATCATTATAGATGAACAGCCATTTTCTGTTGTGGAGGGGGAAGGGTTTAGGGACTTTGTGACTAATTTGCAACCTAAATTCAAAATTCCATCACGCTGGACAATTTCTAGAGATTGTGCTGCCTTGTTTTTTGATAAAAAGAAGAAATTGGTCGAGTATTTCAAAACATCGGGTCAAACAGTTTGTATTACTACAGATACTTGGACTTCTATTCAGCAATTGAATTATATGTGTGTCACTGCCCACTTCATTGATAACGATTGGAATCTTCATAAAAAGATTATCAATTTTTGTACAATTGAAAGTCATCGGGGTGAGGATTTGGGTAAACAACTAGATTATTGTATCTGTGAGTGGGGGATTGCAAAGGTTTTTACTATCACTGTAGACAATGCTAAATCAAATGACACGTGTCTTTCCTACTTGAAAAGAAAATTTACTTCTCGGGGTTAATCTTTTTGTAAGGGAAAGTATCTACATATGAGGTGCATTGCTCATATTCCTGTTTTAGTTGTTAAGGATGGATTGAAAAATCCATCCTTAATAGGATTAAAGAAGCAGTCAAGTATATTAGACAATCCCTTGCTAGATTGAGAAGGTTTAGAGATTGTTGTGTGACTAAATCTATTGAGTGCAAGAAGATGTTGTGTCTTGATGCTGTTACTAGATGGAATTCCACTTATTTGATGTTGAGTGTTGCTCATCAATATGAGAAGGCATTTGAACGATTTGAACTTAAAGATCCATATTTTAAGCTTGATCTTGAAGATGATCCTCCTACAGTTTTACATTGGAAGAATGCTAAGAGGATGATTGATCTTTTAAAAACTTTCTTTCTACACTCTCACTCTTAAGATTTCAGGCTCGTTGTATATTACATCTAATGATTGTTATCAAGAAATAAGAACTTTGAGTTATTTGTTGAATGCGTGGATGAAAAGTGCTTCTTTATATGTTAGACGAATGGGCACGAGCATAAAGGCAAAGTTTGAAAAATATTGGGGAGATGCAAATAAAATGAACAAACTTCTATATGTGGGTGTAGTCTTGGATCCACGTTACAAGTTTGAGTTTGTTGAGTATGCACTTATTGAAGAGCATAGAGAAAGTCTTGGGTTGGAACTTGCTAAGGGTGTTAGGGATGCCATAAGTGAGTTGTTTGAGGAGTATAAAAATGCAACTCAACCTCAAAGTCAAATTGGAGCAAATCAAGAACAAGTTGAACCTTCTACTTCTAGTGATGCTTCCGGTATAACGGTTGAAAGCATGGGTGAAAGGTGTTTGGATTTTTTCGAATTAAACCACCGCAGGATCTATTGGATGTTCATTAATCCATGTTCATGCAAATCATATTTTTATGTCACATGCATATTTATCACGTCAAGCACAAAACCATGCAAAATGAATCTAACAAAGCGGAATACATAGATTCGAATTACTTACAATTGTCAGACGGTCTGAGGACAAGATTACAAGACTAATCTTGCTGTTGAATGAATTGAAACAGACGCCCCTTTTTCTTCACAAAATTCGACCACCACAGATTCTACTCCAAGATCTTCTGTTGTATTTCCAGACTGTATCTAGATTCAGGGTGGGCTGAAATCTACTAGATAGGTTTGTGAAATATGTGGATATCTTGAGAGACAAAGAGGGGTTGAATTAACACACATAATTTTCGTCCCCCCCTCCCTCTATTATATTGAGAGGTGGGCGAAAATACAGTTCCCCAACCCTACTGGGTTTGGGCCTCTATCTCAAGTTCTATATCCAGTCCACTAACAGTCAATTGGGCTACAACATGGATCTAGAAGAATATTAAATTGGCCCACTAATTTATTTAATATTCAATATTCAATAAACTTAGGATATAATTAAATAAATTAAGTTTTACTTTTATTCAACTAAAGAAGTAAAACTGACCTACCAATTTAATACATATTTACAAATATGTTTTCTCCTTTAGTTCAACCATTCTCCGTGTTTAAGATATAATGTTCATTAACTAATTATGTCAGCCTCTGACAGCTATAATTAATTAACATCTAAAACCTTGAGTAGTACCACACAAGCTTTACTCATGTACGGAATAAATTCCACATGCAGGGTTTCAACATGAACTTGTGTTTTCTTAAGAGAACATCATCAACCTGGCGCACCAGGACACGGTGCTCATGCATACTGTTTGACACATCATACATACACTGTTATTACCCAAGATATCGAGTTTATTGATCTACGAAAAGATCTCACTCATTGATAAATTAAAGTAACAAACAACGTACACATATGCTCACCAATATCACATGAGTTCAGAACCCGAACTCTGTGGATCTTTATTCTCTCACTAATCGGGTCAGAGACAGAGAATGGTATCCTATCGTGATCCTCCTCAATACACTAACAAGTGTACTAGAATAATCAGTTAGTCAAGATAAACTAACTTATCAGATTATTTTACGGTGTACCGATGGTCTGTTCAGGACCATCTAAGCCATGAGCTTTTTAATACAATACAATGTTCTAATGATATGATCTTACTGTGTGACTACCCACACCATATCATCTACAATGTAAGTATATGGAACATTGCATAGAACAATTATATAACATAATCTAAATGCAAACAGTGACTGCAATAACTTTCATTACATATCATCACATCATTAGAAAAGTATACAAAGACATGTCTTTCCAGTATACAAAATCAAGAATCTCCCACTTATACTTGAAGCATGTCTTTCAATCATAAAAACTAACTGGCTAACTCTCCAATCAAAACTATCAACTCAAACTGCGCCACCAGGTCTGCATCTCACTCCCATTTTCTCCACATGACTATCAAAGGTCTTAGCCGGCAGGCTCTTCGTAAATGGATCAATCAGGTTGTCCTCCGTCTGGGTTCCTTCGAATTTGCCACTGCACCAGAGTTATCACAGTATATCGTGATAGTCTTAGGCAAATTAGGAACCACGCCCAAGCCCACTAGGAACCCGCGGAGCCAGACAGCCTCTTTAACAGCCTCAGAGGTAGCTACATACTCGGCTTTCATGGTGGAATCAGCAATGCATTTTTGCTTTATACTCCTCCATGCGATGGCTCCACCTCCTAATGTAAACACATAGCTCGAGGTAGATTTACTCTGATCTTTGTTGGATTGAAAATCTGAGTCTGTATAACCCAAAAGCACTAGACTATTAGAGCGGAATACCAACATGTAATCTCGAGTCATTTTAAGGCACTTGAGAATGTTTTTGACCGCAATCCAGTGACCTTGTCCAGGGTTAGACTGATATCTGCTTACCATGCCAACGGCATAACATATATCAGGCCTAGTGCATAGCATAGCATACATCAAACTTCCCACAGCCGAAGCATATGGTATTTTTTTCATTTTCTCTATCTCAGACTATGTTTGGGGACACATTTCCTTGGATAGATGAATTCCATGCATGTAAGGTATAAAACCTTTCTTGGAATCTTGCATGCCAAACCTAGCTAGCACTATATCGATATAAGTTGTCTGGGACAGACATAACATCCTTGTTTGGCGATCTCGAATGATCTTGATGCCAAGGACATGTCCGGCTTCACCCAGATCCTTCATATCAAACTTCTTGGACAACCATACCCTAATGTTTGACAACACCTTCTTATTGTTTTCAATAAGCAAGATGTCATCAACATAAAGTACGAGGAATACCACCACGTTTCCATCACATTTCTTATACACACAGCTCTCATCCGGGCTTTGCACGAATCTATATGATTGGATAACCTCGTCAAATTGGATGTTCTAAGATCTCGATGTCTGATTAAGTCCATAAATGGATCTCTTAAGCTTACACACCAAGTGCTCTTGGCCCTTAGCAATGAATCACTCTGGTTGTTTCATGTGAATGTTTTCTTCAAGACTTCCATTTAGGAAAGCTATCTTGACATCCATCTGCCAGATCTCATAATCCAAATGAGCGGCAATTGACAAGAGAATCCGGATTGACTTAAGCATGGCTACCGGCGAAAAGGTTTCCTCATAATCGATCCATTCTTTCTGAGTGTACCCTTTTGCCACCAATCTAGCCTTGCATGTTTCAACCTTCCCGTCAGCTCCTCTCTTGCGCTTATAGACCCACTTACAGCCAATGGGTTTTACCCCATCAAGTGGTTCTACGAGCTCCCAGACTTGATTGCGATCCATAGATCCAATCTCAGACTCCATTGCAGTTTTCCAAGAATTTGCATCTTTATCTTGAATTGCCTCATCATAGGTCCTGAGATCCAATTTATTTAGTCCCTCTGGGAAATCTGAAGCCTCTCCTAGACCAATGAATCTATCAGGTTGGCGCACAACCCTCCCACTACGACGAGGTAGTTCCTGTACTTCTATGACACGTTGTGCAGTGTCTGGTGGTACTTTTTCATGTACAACTGGTGTAGGATTCGATCCTCCCCTTAACTCCTCAAGGATGATATGACATCACATCAATATGAGAAGGCATTTGAACAATTTGAACTTGAAAATCCATATTTTAAGCTTGATCTTGAAGATGATCCTCCTATAGTTTTAGATTGGGAGAATGCTAAGAGGATGATTGATCTTTTTAAAAACTTTGTTTCTACATTCTCACTCTTAAGATTTTAGGCTCGTTCTATATTACATCTAATGATTGTTATCAAGAAATAAGCACTTTGAGTTGTTTGTTGAATGCGTGGATGAAAGTGTTTCTTTAGATATTAGACGAATGGGCACGAGCATAAAGGCAAAGTTTGACAAATATTGGGGAGATGCAAAGAAAATGAACAAACTTCTATATGTGGGTGTAGTCTTGGATCCACGTTACAAGTTTGAGTTTGTTGAGTATGCACTTAGTGAAGAGCATGGAGAAAGTCTTGGGTTGGAACTTGCTAAGGGTGTTAGGGATGCCATAAGTGAGTTGTTTGAGGAGTATAAAAATGAACCTCAACCTCAAAGTCAAAGTGGAGCAAATCAAGAGCAAGTTGAACCTTCTACTTCTAGTGATGCTTCCGGTATAACGGTTGAAAGCATGGGTGAAAGGTTTTACAAACGCAAGAAGGAAAGTGGAGTTTTGAATCGAAGTGAATTGGAAATCTACCTTGATAATAATGATGTCATTAAGGAAAAGACAAATTTCAATGTCTTGTTATGGTGGAAGGTTAACCAACCTCGATTGCCCATTCTTTCTCATCTTGCTCGAGATGTCTTGTCAGTGCCGGTTTCTACTGTTGCATCGGAATCGGCCTTTAGCACAAGTAAAAGAGTTCTTGATCCATATAGGAGTTCTTTAACTCTTAAAATGGTTGAGTGTCTTGTGTGTGCCCAAGATTGGTTGAGGAGGTCAAAAAAATACATGACAATTGAAGAGGACTTGGAAAATATTCAAAAATATGAAGAAGGTAATCTAATAGTTGTTTACTTTATTATTCTCTTTTTTTTAATAATTGTTTACTTTATTATTCTCTTTTATTTTTTGTAGGCATGACAAATGTTGGCGGCACAAGTGAAGCTTAAGAGGATTTGGATTTTGGAGTGTTTGTTTTGAACCTTTGTCATTTGGAGTTTGGACTTTGTTTATTTTATTATTTGATGATATTGTTTTGAACATTTGGAATATAGACTTTGTTTATCTTATCATTTGATGACATTATTTTTGTTTGTTTATCATGTAATTTAATTTTAAGACTTGGTTTGATGCTTGTTGAGTAGAATTATTGATTTGCAAAAAAAAAATTATCGATTTGGGCCGCAATCGACCGAACCGAACTGGTTTGATCGGTTTCGATTTTGGTTCGGACGAAACATGTAATCGGTTCGGTTTCGGTCCCAAAAAAATGAATTCGGTTTTTATCGATTTTAGTATTTTAGTTCGGTTCAGTTCGGTCCGGACCGTTTGCTCAGGCCTAGTCTTAGAAGTTTTTTTTTGTTTTTGTTGATATATTCAAGTTTAATTAAGGTGCGTGTCTGTATTTTTTATTTTCTATGTCCTTTGTTAGGAATCAAGTGGATAAATGTACTTTGCATTAAATAATCACTAGTATATCTCCCGTACAATGTACGGAAATCGATCTACACATTATAAGTTTAAAGTTTGATGATATTTGAAATGTTGATTGTAATAGTATTAGTATAGAATAAGAAATAATTATAACTTTATCAAATGAAAGTTTATAATATATATAACATTATATTTTTAATTTTTTTAAATATATTCATCAACATGTTTAGAATTTTTTTTTAATGTTTTAAATCGACTCAATTGGAGATTTATATATATTTATTGTGTAGTAATATTATTTTTCGATAGATAAAATTGAATATGTAATTTCTTTGTTTTATATATTTAACATATTAAATATATTTTATGTGGTCATATATAAATTTAAATAAATAGATTTCATACCATAATAATAATAATAATAATAATAATAATAATAAATTTGATTACACCAAAAGTAGTATTATAATTAAAAAAATTGAAAATTCAAATATTTCTGATGGACGTTTTTTATGTTTTGGTGATTTTTTTAAGAAAATATGTGAATGGTTGTTAGTTGTTATCGATTCATGTTTTGGTGATCAATGTTTTTTATTTAACAAAATCGAAAAACTTAACAATATGAATATTTACACCATAGTAGTATTATAATTTAAAAAAAAAATCCAAATAATTTTCATATGCATATTTTGTTATGTTTTGGTGATATTTTATATTTAGTAAATCTAAAAAGTTAAAGATGTAAATGGTTGTTAATAGTTATCGATGCACGTTTTGGAGATTTTTGAATTATTAAAAAAAAGTAAAAGTTAAAAATATGATTGTTTACACCATAAGTAGCAGTATATTAAAAAAATAAAATATGTTTTAATGATATTTTTTATTTAAATAATATAAAAAATTAAAGATGGAAATGGTTATTAATTATTATTCATGAAATGTTTTGGTGATTTTTTTATATTTAAAAAGTCTAAAAAGTTAAAAATTGAATGAGATAGATGGGAGGTAATCAAATCAAATTTGAAAAATATGAATGCTATGCTTGCTGTGCAAATAGGGATTCAAACCCTCATCCTTGTAGGTGCAAGGACACATCTCATCCAACTCAGCTACCAACATGCTTGCATCGATTTTCAGCAAACAATTTTATTTTAATAAATTTTTAACTGATTTATTTTTGTGACAATTTTACCCCTGTGATTTTGCTTTAATATATGTATAGATTTCAGTTTGTTTGGTTGTGTTTCTATTGTGTATTAACTCGAACACAATTAAACTTAGACAATGTTTGGTAGCCTGGATAAAGGAATATTAGTATAGGTATCCAGCAAGAACCGTGTGTTTGGTAGCCATTATTCGTTCACGCGAGGCCCGGTCTTAACGCGAGGCCCGGGGTGTAATTTACTGATTCGGCTGGATAATGTATCCGACGCCCCCTCGGATACAGCTTCTGGCGTAGCAATCTTAGTATATATGTCTTTATCTAGGCTACCAAACATTGCCTAAACTAATTTACTCATTCCAGAACTTAGTCTACCAAATAAAACAATGTACCAAACAGATGTGTGAAACAATCTTAGTATATTTATCTTAATAACCAAACACACAATTAAAATAGCTAATACGCAATTATCTTTCAAAGCAATCCAGATTTTATTAATGTGGGTATATTCATACCAGTATACCAAACATTGTCTTAATAGTTTACAATTGTATTTCAAAAGCCCGTTCAAACACAATTAAATTTTAAAATGTTGTGTTTCTAGTGTCCACTAGGCACAATTAATTGTGCATATTTTATTTAAAAACACATTTAGGCACAATTAAACTGTAAAAAGCTGGTCAATTCTAAATATATTTAATAAATTAAACTCAAATCTAACTCAATAATAATCTAATTAAGTTTGAAATTGACTGATTAGAGATTGATGAACAATGAAATAATAGCAACTATTTCTGCTCTAAACTAGACTATGGCAGTTCAGGTGAGGTTTAGCCAATTTAGTTCGATTGCGTAAGGCAAAAATGAACAAATATATTAGTCTTTTTAGGAGCAGTTAGTCTCGAACACGTTTCCCTTTTACACAAGTATCCATACAAATTGAATATCCAGGAAAAGACAACATGATTGAGTATGTTAGTTAATAACATTACTATTATTTTCAAAAAAATCGAGTGAATACATCAAAATCCATACGGCTAAATAGCCACACCCAAAAAACTACCAGCCTGATCTTATTTGGATACAGTTATTTTACCCATTACCATCTACAGAATTGGAAAAATAACTGGAAATATTCAACTTCAATACCTATGGTGGGAAGAAAAGATACATTTAAAAGGGAAAGTAAAAAAAGTAACTCCAAGATCTCAAAGGAGAAAAATACTACAAAATGTTATTCTAAGAAGAATAATAAAATTTAAGCACACAAAACCCCCTATTCTACAAGTCCTTCTGGGGTGAGATTACAACTCACAAGTATACAAATCCACCTGCATTACAAGACAGAATAAGATAAAAGATTATTCAAGATAGCTTCATTTAACATCATGGATTAGTTTTCTATAACTGATATTAAATAAGCAGCATCTCTTACCTATTTACATGCAAAACTGATGTGCCTTGTTAGCCTCAGAATTGCTCCTTCAACAGTTTAGGAGTCACTTTCAGAATGATATCATCATAAGTTTCCTTTTGGTGAACATCTACAAGTTCATAGTTCTTCAAAACCTGCACATTTTTATCGACAAATCTTAACACGCGCAACTAAAATCCCAGAAAACGTAAAGAATATCTTATTAGAAGTCAAAATGTTGAATAAAGGTCATTACTTGGATACAATTAAGAAAAAAATGCAGATCCATCAAGTTGTACAATAAAAATTTCAAAAGGCATTGCAGGGGTTGCATAGAATTCAACACATACCAATGTCTCATAAAACATCCTTGCACATATTTTTCTGGGTTTGTCGTTCAGAATCTTCTTCAAACTGAGATCTTCAGATGATTCATCCGAGTTGCCTAGAATAGGGGTTGCTGACCGCTTTTTCAAATACTGAGCCACAGCCCTGCACACCAATCAAATGCAATTTTCAACATCTAGAAAATCCAATTAACTATTAAATTAAAATCCTTCAATGACAAAGTTTGGTATATCAACTTAAGCTGCCTTTAGAGGCACAGGAGAGGAGTGGAGCTACCTTGCTCGTGAAGACAATCCATGAAGCTCTGGGGTACTTTGGTTTTGTGGGAATGTGCCAATTTCTGGAGTTCCTCGCAATCCTATTCAAATGCAGATAAAAAATCTCAAGGTCCTATCTTAGCTTCAAATTTACATTAAAAAAATAAAGATCAAGATTCAGACATTAAAAAAAGCACAAATGTGCAAAATTACCATTTGGAGAATCATCATCTTGATCTAAAAATCCAAGATCCTACTAGAAGAGAGGAAAGAGCTTGTGAGATGTAATATGACTATAACTTACGATAAGTCATCCAGAAACTTGAAAATATATCAAATTCTCTCTAGTTGACATCTATATAAAGGTTTAAAATTGAAGAATCGCACATTCCATTGCGAATAAATGGCTTAGACCCAGGGGCAAAATTTAAGGGACAAAGAGAGAACACGAGAGAGTATGAGCAAGTTAAATCAAACTTCCAAAAATATAATCCAACAGAGGGATTCAGCTCATGTATGTCAGAAAGGACTGTGTCATCATTATAGAATGCATCTGGGGTTCTTATTTCTGAATCAAAATTCCCAGATGCTCCCACATTGGACATCAGCCATTTCTTGACATGTTTCTTGAGTAGTAACCATATGATGTTTAGCAATGTCTTCCCTGCAGATCAGCAGAAGACCCTAGAGAAGAATAGACCCTGATTCAGATGAGAAACAACCTGGGCTGAAATTTAAGTAATAAATATATGGCGACTGTGACTAACCAGTTATAACGGGTTCAACAAAGACACCTTCCTTTCTTAACCGTCTCCTGGTGTTTTGTTTCCAGTTAAAGGGCAACTCACTCTCACACGGAGGATATCACTGGTGTCATCTAGCACACATCTTTAATGTACCTATTGATTTCTTATCTTAGTTACAACTTCAGCCTGTTTTCTCTTCCTTCTAACTTTAGGCAAAACAAGAACCACATAAGTTATGTGACATAAGTGATGGATACCATTGTTAAGTCAATTAGATAATCACAACTAGCACCCACCAAAATGCATGTGAGAATCCATGTTCCCAATTGAGTGTTGTTCTTGATGGTTCAGGGATGAAGAAAAATGTGCATCAGGCAACACTTCTTCTCTAACTCAAGTATGCATATCCTTATCTCTGTTGATTTGATCCTCCAGAAATTTGTCAGGATCAGCACGATCAGGCAGTATTGGTGAATTATGAAAATCAAAACCATGTTGAGCATCACGCACGTGTTCTATACTTCCATCAATGAGGAGGTGCTCAAATGATGCTGCAAATTGGAGAAATGGCATTTAGTAAAATATAAATTAATGAAATCTGTCCAATTCCTGAGAAAGATGGTGACACCTCCTCAACACTGATGACAATATATGGAATTTGCTCTACAGCATAGAACACGATGTGAATCAGGATCAAGACAACAAATTAGAAGACAGGAAACAGCACAATCAAAAAGTTAAGATGAGAATCTTCAGACCTGAAAATGCTCCATGAATTCATCTACACTGAAAATTTCTAAATAGTTTCATCATTCGCATACCAGTTCATATTATAATAATCCACTTTAATGGTATCAAGATTATATTTTTCTGGCAAAGTGATGGAATGAAATGGCGCTTGAGTTGTATCACTGGGAAGATTGATGCTACTCACAGTCATAAAGGCCTTGTTAATTATTTCATTGCAATCTTCAAAAAAATATTCAACTTGTTTCAAAAAAAATATGCAATAATAGCATATTTGCTTTTCTAAAGTTGAAATAAAATATGCTTATAAAATTACAAATTATTTATAGATTTTTACATATTGTAAATTTGTAATAACAATGTGAAATAATATATATGTGGCGTGTGTCGCCTGTGAGGTGCATAGGAGGGAACTATATAATCCATATATGTATATTTTTATAATAAAAATAACTCGATAATCATTATTTTTAAATAAATAGCATATATGATAATGCCTCAAAGTATTATCATACTCATCATATGAGTATGAAGTGTAATTTTTACAAACGATGGGTATCAATATATGACAATGCTGATCCTAACATTCTGTGTGCCCATTTTGAAATGAATAAAGACCCTAATATTTTTTTTCCATGAATTTTTTTTTTCTTTCATTATTGTCTTTACCATCCTAAATTCTTAAAAAGTGTAATTAACGCCTATAAATGTACAAAAAATATTAGTATCAATAATTATCAAAATAATTTAGATATTGATAAACACATTTGTAGTACTTGCAATTCAGAAAATAAATCATCAATATCAAATTTATCCTTGTACTTTAGAGCATCTTGAAGCATAACACAACATCCGTGCAATGTACTCATCCAATAAATTAAAGACAACTTATAATAAAAAAAAGTCAAAAATGGCTTCAAAAACTTCCAATTGTTCAAATGTTTTTTTTTTACATGTAGTTATACTATTAAAAAAAATAAAGTTGAGGCCAACCCTGATATATAATTTTTAAAATTTTGGTACAAATATGTTAGTGACTCTGAATGTTGGAACAAAAGTGCAAGAAATCAACTCTTTATGTAATTGCATTCACTTTAATAGTTTATATAAGCACCGAAATTATTTAAGCCGTTTTTCATGTACATAACTATATATAGTATAAGAAAAATATTTTAAAAAATATAAATTATTTGTTTCACCAAAATTACAAAGATTGAAGCCCAACAAAAAGACTCAAGAATTACAAAGAATGGAAGCCATGGTATTACATAGAAGGATCCAACAATATAAATAAAATCACATATTACTATTAGTCTTTAGGATTTGAGCATCTCTTGGTAATCGGGGAACTCTATTTGCGCCGCTTTCCTCTTTACTCTTTTCTTTTCGTGCGTCGTTTTAATTCTCGACAATTCCATTCTGTTTATCTTCGCCTATTCATTCATGGGTCCTTTTCATATTCAAAGGTTTGATCGAGTAGTTTTCTATCTTCTTCCTTTAATATTTCTAAAAGTTTGTGTTCAACTTTCAGTGTCTCAATATTTTTCACAAATTTATTCGAGACCATCAACTCAACTGGTCGATTCGAGAGTTAACAATCACTTGTATATTCCAAAATATTTTTATATTATTTTATTTTTACTCTGGACTATTGTTTTGAACATGTCCACTATTTCGTGAGTAATTTTCGGAAAGATGTAATTTTGGTTCAACAATTATTTTTAGGTATTTTAATTGATCTATTACTCTTCCTTTTGTGGGATTATAATGTATGATTTTAATTTACTAATATATTTTTATAATTTTTATCTAAAGAAAGAATATATAGTACTCATGATTTTTTTTTATAATTTTTATCGAAAGAAAGAATGTATAGTACTCATGCTAAGAATGACTTGCAATTAAGCTATAGAGTAGAGTACTATGCTAAATATTTCGCTTACATGTAATTGTAAATAAGAAATTCAAGTATGATTTTTTTTCCCATCCTGTTTTCCATTGCATACCACTTTAGAAGTACTTATTTTTATATATTTGGGCTTTAGATATTTGGAAACTTTGAAATATTTGTAGTATGAACAAAAAATATAGAATACCTCCAATGCATAATTATTTTTCGTGTTAAATGGCAACCTGATTGTAAATTTCCTTTTTCTTCGAAATTTCAAAGCAAGAGCTGGAGTTGGAGCTGTGTCAGAACTTAGAAAGGTGCTGCACATGACAAAAAAAAAAAAAAAAAGAACAAATGCATGTTCAATTTTAGACATAAATTTTGTAATGTATTTAGTGGGTAGCGGGTATAATTAGGAAGACAATACTTATTACAGAAGACAGTAGAAAAAAAAAAGATTAACATCATACTGCAAAATAGAGAATGAACACAGAAAAAACAGTCAAAATAGAAAATATGAGCGCAAAAAAGTTGAAGATGAAATAGCTAAATGAGAACTACCTATTGAGAATCGCATAAATAAATACACAAATATGATGATTATGCAATCTTTATAGAGTTAAAAATGTTAAATGGCTTCTTACAGTGTATAATATTGATTTCACTATGTCTTTAGTTTCTTAAAGTAATGTAACTATAAATAAAATGCAATTCTCGATGTGAATGTCCAAATAATTAGTACTCCATTCGTTTCGTTTTATTTGTTATTTTAAGTTTTTTGTTTTGTTTCAAAATATTTGTTGTTTTACATATTTTCACACCCTCTCTCTAATTTAACCCTATTACAAACCATATTTTAGGAAAATATAATTGAATAAGATTTTGTGGCATATATGAGAGATGAGTATATTTGTCCATAAAATTAATTGTTAATTCTAGATAAAAAAAACCTAAAACAACAAATAAAACGAACAGAGGGAGTATTATTTAAAAAAACCACAATTACTATATATGCATAGTTGAAAATATTCTGTAAAAATAAATTAAACCTAGCATGTAGCTTATTACAATCTCAATTTTTTTTCTTATGTTGGTCTATTCTCGGTCGATTTTTCTTTCTTGTATTAATTTTATTTTATAATTATTATATGTATGGATTTATATTTAATAAATTAAAGTTTTTTATGAATTTGATAGTACTAAATAATAGATAATGCGAGTAACACACGTCGTCTACACTAATTACATCAAATTATTGTAAATTACAAACTTCATTAAATAAGGGTAATATAGGAAGCAAACTTCATTAAATAAAGGTAATATAGAAAGTTTAGTTTAGTAGAGTAACTTGTTCCCACATGATTCTTAATCTATTTGACAAATCATATTTTGTACTAAAAAAATCATATTTAACAGAATCATTGTCACGTGCATTATTACTTCACAATCAGCAATATGCCACTCATTGTGTTAAAACTTTGTATCATAATGACGTGTCAAGTCATTGTCCTATCAAACTTATATATCAAACTAGAAAACCACAATAAGTATAGATATTTTCTTTTTATTGAAGCTTAATAACATATGAGAGGGAACATGAGATAAAAGGCAACCACATGATTTTATTCCGAAATAATACAGAAATCTCTATAAAAAGTCTGCAAATTAAAGATAAAAATAAATTCCACATGAATACAACGAAAACACAATTTATCAGAAGATACACAGCATATTCTCCAAGATTCTTCTAATATTGTCACTTAATATCCACCCTCAAACACACACACAACTGTGTGGCAATCGACGCTTCTGGGCTTTAGTTCTGATTAACAACAACACTTGTATCTTGCATTTTCGGCGGATTTTACGTTTTTAAGAGATGAGGCGTTGAGATGCCATCCTCTTCTTCCTTAATCTCTCCGAAACAATGAAGGCGAGTTCAAGAGACTGAGAGGCGTTCAATCTTGGGTCACAGTGTGTGTGGTAACGGGAGCTCAGATCGTCGAATGTCACGGTCCTTGATCCTCCGATGCATTCTGTCACGTTCTGTCCGGTCATCTCGAGATGGATTCCACCGGGGTGGCTGCCTTCTTGCTCATGCACGTCGAAGAAAGCCCTCACCTCAGCCTGCAAATAAAAGAAAGAGGGAACATTATTTAAATGCGGAGATGCAGTCATCAAAGTCATGTTCTCTGTTATCTTTCTCCCATCTCTATAACAGGGTTGAATTCGGGTTAAGCATATTTCACTCTGAGACTATTCTCCTAAATGCAACTTGTCAAGATTTCAACTCATAGCGATGGCCTACACGAACGCTCATTTTAATAATACACGTGACAAATCAAGAAAGCAACAGCTCAAATAATGGCACGCACCTAATTCTATTGTTCAACTACCTCAAATATGTGCCAACAAGATGTGGTAGCTGAAGTTTTCTTAAAAAACACATCATATTTACAGATTCAATCATTTCTTGGTATTATTCATATAGTCAACATTGGCACAACCATTTCAAAATAGGAAACCTTACAAGATTTCTTCCAGGCATTGACTGGTTAAGCTTGGAATTTTTAAAGGAACTTTTCCACACAAAAGAATACATTGATATTTTAAAAATAATATTCTATTAATTTACTTAATGTACATTTAGTGGTATATGATGCATGTGGGGAGAAAATTCTTTTTCAATCTTCCTTTGCTTTGAGGAAAATGTAGCATAAATTAGAATCAAAACCATAAGGGGAAAGGGGGGGGGGGGGGGATGGTGATGCAGTTTGCACAAATGATTGTATTGTTAAAACTAAGCAATCAAGTTCACAACCAAATTTCCATAAGACGACAGGAAGAGAACATACCAAGATCGAATCAAAAGCACGGGTTTTGAGTCCACAAGGTGCCTTGATAGTGTTCCCATGCATAGGGTCGCATACCCAAGTTACAATTTGGCCAGCTCTGCGGACTGCCCTGATCAAATGAGGAAGCTTAACTCTCATGTTCTCAGCACCCATTCTGACAATGACTGTAATTCTTCCCGGCTTGTTGGCGGGATTAAAGATGTCCACGAGTTTAGTAAGTTCATTCGGATCCATCTTTTGGCTCACCTGCAAAATGGATTCCGTCAATAGATATCCAAGCATGTCGCGTAAACTGATAGAGTATTCTTTATAATTAATTCTACAACTGTCTGTGCAAGATTGCTACCTTGATACCCAGAGGATTAGAAACCCCTCTCAAGAATTCGACGTGAGCACCATCAAGTTGCCTGGTACGTTCACCAACCCAAAGCATGTGAGCGGAGCAGCCATAATAGAGACCAGAAGTTGAATCTTTGCGGGTGAGTGCTTGTTCATAAGGTAACAGCAAGCACTCATGGGAAGTCCAAAATTCAGTTGTTGACATCACAGGATGGTCGATTGTGAGCCCAGCAGCCTCCATGAACCCCAAGGCTTCGTCAACCCTGTGAGCCAGTTCTTGATACCTGTTGAACAATTCAAACATGGAAGTTTTAAAAAATTGAAAGGACTAAATCTTGTATCAAGTAAACAATCTACATGAACATATACAAATGAGACGAGATCAAATCATAGACCAATAACATTTCAATGCCATTCATTAAGACGCACCTGTCACCCTGCTCACTGTTCTCAACAAAATCAAGATTCCACTGAGTAACTCTCTGCATTGCAGCGTAACCTCCAGTTGCAAAGGCCCTAAGAAGATTAAGGGTCGATGCAGCCTGGCAATAGGCCCTGATCATCCTATGAGGATCGGGGATTCTTGATTTTTCATCAAAGGTATCTCCATTAATGTTATCCCCCTTGTAACTAGGCAGTTTCACTCCATCCTTCTCCTCATAAGCGTCTGATCTTGGTTTGGCAAACTGTCCAGCCATCCTTCCAACCTAAGGAAGACCATCCATACAACCATTAGCCACTATAGAAGCATCGCAATCCTGACCAACTTCTTGAATAAAATAAATTTTAACAATTCGAATTCTCAATAGCCTATATGCATAAATGAAGTAAGAAGTGGAAAAATATTAAAACCTAACAAACAAGGGCCTGCTTGTTTGTCTACTCCAAAAGAAGTCATGGACTAATACCACATAACCTTTAAATATTGATCTATTTTAAAGCAAAAGTAGCTCAAAACAGTTATAATCATGCCCCAGACACAATGAATTCTACTAGCAACCAAAGTTATCCATTGTGTTTCAGATTTTTATTGAAATGAAATATATATGAATATTAATCCTCTCCCTCAAATCCCTGAATTGTAAGGCCATCTAGTTAGTCAGCTTCCAAAGTAGATCTTGAAACAGTCATAATCCCACAGCGGGATGATGTTTTATTTTATTTTATGTTTTTAAAAAGTAAAAACCATGGAAATAGATTAGCAAATGACCTTTGATACCGACGACTTTAATTTCTCTACAAAAATTGTATGACGTCTATGACTCTCCAACAACAAATTTCCAGTCAAATCTTTAAATTTGGACAGAACGTGATAACCAAATTCCCAAAACACTTATGTGACTACTACAGATCTAAAACCAGTTATGCAAATTAAATCATTGACCTAATTTCGCAATCAACAGATTCCATTCACAATCGAGAAAGAGTAAAAGCCGTCGATTTATTTATTTACCTTAATAACAGGCAATTGACCGCCGAAAGAGAGGACGACGCTCATCTGGAGAAGAATTCTGAAGGTGTCACGAATGTTATTAGCACTGAATTCCTTGAAGCTCTCGGCACAGTCTCCGCCCTGGAGGAGGAAGGCTTTGCCGACGGCGGCCTCCGCCAGCCGCTCCTCGAGGCTGCGAACCTCTCCGGCGAACACCAATGGGGGGTAAGCCTCCATCGTACTCAACACGGACTCCAACTCAGCTTTATCGGGGTACTCGGGGAGCTGCAGAGCGTTCTTAGTCTTCCAGGACTCCGGGGTCCACTTCGCCGCGGAGGGCGGCGCCGCCTTAGTCGCGATGACGGGCGCTTTCGCTGGCTCGGCGGCATGCACGGCCGAGATGTGGCGGCGGCCGGCGGCGGTGGAAGTCGAGAATGAGGAGGAATGGACTACGGCGGCGGGGAGGAGGGTTTGGGGTTGAATGACGGATTTGGAGGAGAGGGCGGCGGTGTTGGGTAGAGCAGCCATTGCTGTCGTCGTTGTTGATTGAATTTGGTCTGGTTTTCGACCTCTGTATTCTCTCTCTGTGTCTCTCTCTAAAAAAATGAAATGTATGTGTTGAGTCTGTTGAGGTGAGAGAGAGAGAGAGAGGGATGTGGCGGATGGCTCTACATAGGCTTGAAATGCAGAAGGGCTTATATAGAATGTGGGAAACAGAGAGGGGAGGGGGTGGTTTGGTAGGTGAAATCATTTTATTTTTTTTATTTTTTTTTTTATTTTTTTTTTTAGTGAGTTTCGCAATTTGGCCCCCCGGGGGTGGGGGTTGATGGTTGGTGAAATCTAAAATGGTGTCAAACAAGTTTGTGAAGGTTAGGTGTTGGCTGTCAATGACTGCCGCTACATACGGGGTTGTTGCTCACTTATTTTATTTTTTTCTAATTTCATCTTTTTATTAATTAAAAATTTGAATTACACTATGTGTTACGAGATAATTACCTCAATATTAAGTACTCTCACAATTTATTTTTTTCGACCGTTTTTTGAAGACTGACAGTTTGCGATTAGCTGATGTAAAATTATATACATATTTTCATGTCGTGTATGAAATGATTACCAATACATAACACCAGTTTATATAATTTTTAGGATAATATAGTTGTGTATGTAGCTTCTGAAATTTGAACAACGTAAATATTTTGAGTTGAAAAATAAAATATGCCTCTGTTATCCCTTCCTCAATTAGAAGTGATCCAACAACTCTAGTAATATAAAGAAACCTAGCGACTCATCAATGATTTTTTTTTCCTTTTGTTTTTTAATAAAAAGTTGGCAAAATAGAATGCTAAAAAAAAGTCCTGTAACCGCACTATAGATAATAGGTGACGATATCTCTAGGCAATAAAGTTTTAAAAGTCAAGGAAACTTCGGCATTCTTCATTTAAGTTTGAGGTTTTCAAATATGAATATTTTACATTAGCATTTAATTTAAAATACTAATTACTTTGATTAACTTTAAAAAGGTAAAATAGATAAGTAAAAAGGTAATGATAAAAACACTCATATTAACTATTATATAAACTTAAATAATCGCACATGATTTAAACTCATGACATTTATGATTATTATCTAAACATAAACAATCACACGCATTCAAACTCATAACATTTTAATATTGCAGTGTAATGGTATTCTAAATCTAATATTCTCCCCGTTTGTGAATAAGTGTCATTCTAGCAATTTAGTTTTGTTTCACAAATAGTGTCATTCTACACAATTGAGTTGAACAAAATTTCACATTTGTCTTCATACTACCCATTCAAATATGTATGAATATATACATATTTGACTCATTTGATGTATTCATATAAACGTATATTAGGTAATTTAATTAATTTATTAATATGTGTACATTTATACAGAATGACACTTAATCAAAAATAAAAAAAAATATAAATTTTCCTATAAATATTAAGACTACATCGAAATTTAAAATCCCTAACTTTTTTTTATTTTTGTAATGACCACGACTCTACGAATTAGGCCTATGTAATAAATTTTTAGCTAATTTGTAATAGTCAATGAAGATAAATAGGGCCAATCTATATTTTTAGATATTCCTTCAACCCTTAGTTTTTATTTCAAATTTAATATATAACAATAAATGTTTTATCACAATGTATGGTCAAAATGAGAAATAATAATCGTGAATTCGTGATAATCACACTAATCTAACTACTACTTCGTTGTTGTTGTGGTTGGTGGGCAAGTGGATTCCGTCGTCATTGATAAAAATGGTAAGGGCAAAATAGACATTTCATAGAAGAATCAAGCACATGCTCCATAGATTCCAGCCGACACCATGGTTTTCATCATAAAATTAAAGAAAGGTACAACTCATAACAGCGTCTACAAATCTAGAATATGATTATAATTTGTAAGGGCTGCTCTCTTTTTATTTATTTATTTTTATTTGTTTATGTGTCTTTTTCTTTTTCTTTTTTCTTTTAGGCATTTTTCACGTTGTAGCTGCACCCGCACGTGAGGTAATTCTGACACAGAGTGATGGTAACAAAATTTTATTCGAAATTTATCAACTTAATTTCTCGTTGTTTTATGCTTACATGGAAATTCAATCCAACGTGTTAAGTCTGATATGATTTTTTTTTTTAATTTAGAGTTTAAAATGAAAATTCATGAATCTATTTAAAAAAAAGTAAGTTAATCAATTATTTAAAAAAATTTATATATTTCATATTTTAAAAAATAAATAATACTATATTAATTACTTAACATTACAAATGATTGCAATATGATTTTATTAATTATGGGCAAATTTTGATCACGTACAATTCAAAATTTAGAATTTAAAATATAAATTCCTGAATGTGCCTTTTCTTCTAAATTTAGCAATGTAATCGTACTATTAAGAATTTATTAAAAAGGCTGCTTTTATTTCATATCTTAAACAATAATATGACTGACGTATGGTATCATAAGATATTCAAACCATCTCTGAATTGATAATTTTGTTTCCAAATTAAGCTCTTGTTTTCAAAGCTTGGTAGGATGAACACTTTATTTAAATTTTTTGCTTTTATAGTATTATTATATATACCATGTATTATAAATTTTAAGTAAAAAAAAAAGGAAAGAAAAAGAATTGCCATCACTTTATATTTAGGGAGAAATTTTTATTTAGACAATAAAATGTTAAAATTGGTATAGTTGGGCAAGTTTTAAGGGGGTAGGAGTTTTATGGGCAATTTGTACTACATTAACTTTAAAAAAAACTGAATTTTCTTACATTTTCTGAAAAGTACTTACACTTTTGTACTTTCCATGCATAAAGTAAGGTTAGAAAAAAAATTCATGCATGGAATAAAATCTTGGCATATCATGTCTCTTTTGCATCAAAATTTATCTAACCTCAATTTAAATTTGGAAAAAAAAAATCGGTGGCATGTGAATCAATTCATATTTAATACCCTAATAAATTTTGGTAACCACCCTCGATCCACACACACTCTCTCTCTTCCCCAAAAATTTAATTTATCACTAACAAAATCTTGGGTTTTAACATAACGATAGTTTAAATTGAAGTATAACGAAATTTTAATTTTAACATAACGAAATTTTAATTTTAACGTAACGAAAGTTAATTTTAAAGATAACGACAATTAAATTCATGCATAACGAAAAATAAATTTCAACATAACAAAAATAAAAATTTAACACATAACGAAAATCAAATTTCATCAAAAATAAAAGTTTTAACTATAACGATATTTAAATTTAGCTATAACGAAAATCTAATTTTATGTATAACGAAAATCTAATCTATCTATCTATAACGAAAATCTATCTATAACGAAAATCTAATCTATCTATAACGAAAATCTAATTTTATCAAAATTTAAATTTAACAATAATGATAATTTCATTTTAACTATAATGATATTTAAATTTAACTATAACGATAATTAAATTTTAACAATAACGACATTCAATTCAACATAACGATTATTCAATTTAACCATAATGAAATTTAAATTAAAACTATAACTAACCATAACAACAAAAATCTTCCTTCCCTTTTCTGAAAAGTACCTTACACATTTGTACTTTCCATGCAAAAGAATAAAATCTTTTAGTTCGAACAAAATCTCTATTATCTCTTTCCAAACTCACTCGAGTTTAATTTGAAAAAAAAAACGGCCATGCTCTATTAAATCCCCTATTCAATTTTCTGTAACCACTAACCACTCCCTACCCTCTCGCTCTCTCACACCAGCATTAATCTTTCTCTCACACCAGCTCTCGCAAGTTCTGTAAAAGAAAAAAACTACTAAATTGCCGGATTCAACGAGAAGACGATGGAGGAACGAAGTGAAGATATACGACCGCCACCGTCTGCAAGAGAGGTTAGATTCAACGTGTTTCGGTTTTTTAAAAATGTGTTTAGAGAGATGAACGATAGGTGAAGATATAACAATTGTTGTGACGATGATATAACGATAATTTTTGCCGAAACGAAAACATGGATGAACGAAAACTTAGATCTTTCTTAACGATTATAATTTTTTGCCATAACGATTGTTTTTATGCTCAAACGATAGATCATAATCGTTATGCTTATATCTAGACCTGTTCTTCGTTATCCATGTTATAGTAATTGTTATGCATTTTTAACTTTCGTTATGCCCAAAATTAACTTTCGTTATGCCTTTTATTATTTCGTTATGTCTTTTAATTTTCGTTATGATAAAAGATAAACTTTCGTCATGCCTAAGGTAAATTTCGTTTTGCTAGAAGTTAATTTTCGTTATGCTAGAAGTTAATATCTCGTTATGCTAAAAGTTAATTTTCGTTATGGTAAAAGTTAAACTATCGTTATTTGTAAGTGTAATAATAATTTGTAAGTTAAAATTTGTAAGTTAAACTATCGTTATTTGTAAGTTAAAATTTCGTTTTGCTAGAAGTTAAAACTTTCGTTATGTCTTTTAAATTACTTTCGTTATGCTTTTAAATTACATTTTCGTTATGGTCTTTTAAATTACATTGAATTTTGATTTTCGTTATGTCTTTTAAATTACTTTCGTTATGCTTTTAAATTACATTTTCGTTATGCTTTTAAATTACATTGAATTTTTATTTTCGTTATGTCTTTTAAATTACTTTCGTTATGCTTTTAAATTACATTTTCGTTATGGTCTTTTAGTTCAAATCGTTATGCTAATTATAATAAATCGTAATGATAAATTGAAAGTATCGTTATTGCTTTCTTTAATTAATCGTTATGCCAACTTAATGAATCATTATAGCGTTGTTTAATTAATCGTTATGCTAAAATGAAAGTATCGTCGTGGCATTTAATCGGTCCGAGTGCCAAAAATGTATACTTCAGCTCATGTACGGTGTTCGTCTGAAACTCGTACAATGTCCCGGGATTGCGTAGCTGCAACGTGTGTAGAAATGCGGGCAATTGCGCATAGGACTTATCAAAGTCTCCATAGATCATCTCAATTGCAATGTTCCTCGAGCGCAGAGCGAAACTGTAATCAATCTGGATCCCGTACTCACGTAGAAGCTCGGAGACCATCTCTTTGGGCTTCAGAACAACCCCCTCATCGACCAGTTTACGTGTAAAATACTTTGCAACCACCCGTGCAGACACCTGTCGTGGGGCAACTCAACTCATATCCATGTGGCAAGTGTGAGTGCCGTCAAACTTGTAGATTCTCCAAACAACTCCATCCACAACGGCACACAGCTTGAACGGGCACTCCCTGCCATGCTTGCACATGTAGACCAGCCGTGTCTTGTTCGATCGATACACGGCATACTCCACTCTATTCTGCATGTGATACAGTCCCACAGCCAGGGCCAAATCATCCTTGGTGCAGAAAATCGCACCCTTCTGAAGTTCATCCGTATTAGCTGCTGAAGGCTCGTCCCAACTCAGTGGGCCTGCAACGTCAATATTCGCAAGTGGAACAAGCCAATTGCTCCCACCCCTCTCAGATACATCCTCAGCCCTAGTGTTCGACGATGATGCTCCTCCGGTCATGCCTATCAATCGTCCCGTACCCCCTGTAGAACGAATCCATCCCGTGAACTCTGTGAACACTGATTCAAGCAAGTCCGTTCTCACATTCTCCTCCGCTTCTTCATCTGTAGTAGGAATTTCTTCTTCTTCTTCTTCTTCTTCTTCTTCTTCTTCTTCTTCTTCTTCTTCTTCTTCTTCTTCTTCTTCTTCTTCATGCGGGAATGCATCGTCGTCAAAATCGTGCTCTGGAGCCTCATAGTGTTGCGTATCATCACGAACCTCCTCTCTGACCGGTTTTCTGTACTCAGGCTCGGTGTCAGGGATGACCCTTGAGCTGCTGCAGCCTCTCTGAACAACATACACAACCATCTATTGACTCTGCTCATGGAGCAAGTCTAGCAAACCAGCATCATCTTTCAGTCTTGTCTTGATCTGTCTACCACTATTGGTGCTCGACATCCATGATAACTGGTACTCGACACATGTGGGATCGGTCTCCAATAACTCATGTACCTCTCTGATCAGTGACCTAAAACATAAATCATCCGATGACATGATGATCAACTCCTCCACACCATCTACGTACTGAGCTCTATCCCATTGGCCACTATGTCGTACAATAATACGACGTCTAACCATCTGCCCTAAAACAAATTTAAAAATAAACATAACGATACAGAACAAAAATTAATTTTATACCTAACGAAATATAAATTTAGCCATAACTAACATTGAATTTATACAATAACGAAAATTAAAACTATCATTATAACGAAATTTTTATTTGACAATAACGAAAGTTAATTTCTAAACATAAAGAAACTTTAAATTTAACAATAACGAAAATTAAATTTCAATAATAACGAAACTTTAAATTAAACAATAACGAAAGTTTAGTTTTAAAAATAACGAAACTTTAAATTAATAATATCTTCACAAAATTTAAATACAACAATTAACCATAATGAAATTTTTTTTAACATAAGGAATACTCAAATTAAAGAATAACGAAAGTTTAGTTTTAACAATAACGAAAATTTAAATTACAAAATAACGAAAATGACATTTTAAGAATAACGAAAATTTAAATTTAACCATTAACGAAAATGACATTAATAAGAATAACGAAAGTTTAGTTGTAAAAATAACGAAACTTTAAATTAATAATATCTTCACAAAATTTAAATACAACAATTAACCATAATGAAATTTTTTTTAACATAAGGAATACTCAAATTAAACAATAATGAAAGTTTTGTTTTAACAATAACGAAAATTTAAATTCCACCTTAACGAAAATAAAAATTTTAAGAATAACGAAACTTAAATTTAAAACATAACGAAACTTAAAATTTAAAGAATAACGAAACTTAAATTTAAAGAATAACGAAATTGACATAACGAAAATGACATTTTTAAGAATAACGAAACTTAAATTTAAACATAACGAAAATGACATTTTTAAGAATAACGAAAGTTTAGTTTTAAAAATAACGAAACTTTAAATTAATAATATCTTCACAAAATTTAAATACAACAATTAACCATAATGAAATTTTTTTAAACATAAGGAATACTCAAATTAAACAATAACGAAAATATAAATTCCACCTTAACGAAAATAAAAATTTTAAGAATAACGAAACTTAAATTTAAACATAACGAAAATTTAAATTTAACCATAACGATAATTCTACTAAACCATTAACTAATCCTTATGATATTTCTATTTAACCATAACGATAATTAAATTTAACCATTAACTAACCATAACGATAACCATTAGCACAAATTAAATTTCAACATTAACTAACCATAACGAAAAAATTTATTTAACCATAATGACAATTCAATTGGACAATAACGAAAATTAAATTAAAACTAGGGTTATACTTTAACAGTAATTGAAACTAACCATAACGACAAGAAAATTAAAATTATCATTATACTTTATCGTTATGCCTTTGTTATAGCCTAATTGCAGGAATATAATTTTGGCTAAATAAAACCTAAAATAATTTTCTAAGTAAGGAACGTAACAAGACTTGAAACGTACCTTTCAATTTTGGAGAATTTTTCCGCGAAATTTCACCGATGATGATGTTTTATTGATGACGATGATCTTCTCTCTTGCACGATCAAACATTCATTTTTTATGTGAATTCAGAGATTTTCTTCACCAAACTCTTCGAACTATTTCTTCTATTTGGGTGTGGGTTGAATTGATGCATCGGTGTAGTGTAAATATAGGAGAATGACACCAACCTCTCTTACACAAAATTAAATGCATTAAATTTCATTTAATTTGGGCCAACTAATACCTACCTATGCAAATACAAATATTTATGCATTTTACCTACCTATGCAAATACAAATATTTATGCATTTTACCTACCTCATGTTGACCACACAGAAATGACAGAATAATGTATTGATGCATAACGTTATAAATGTTTCGTCATAAATTTTCGTTATATATTGATAAATTTTCGTTATATGTTTTCGTTATATATTGATAAGTTTTCGTTATATATTGATAAATTTTCGTAATTATTATCGTTATTGCTTATTATCATTATTTCGTTATTCTTATTATTATTACTTTCGTTATTATCAATATATATATTTCATTATTCTTATTATTATACTTTCGTTATTATCGATATATAATGATATATTACTTTCGTTATTCTTATCGTTATTACTTTCGTTATTCTTATTATCATTATTTCGTTATTCTTATTATTGTTACTTTTGGTATTATCAATATATATATTTCGTTATTCTTATTATTATTACTTTCGTTATTCTTATCATTACTATTAATTTCTATCGTTATTCTTATTATTATTATTTTCGTTATTATTATTATTATTATTATTTTCGTTATTCTTATTATTATTACTTTCGTTATTCTTATTATTATTATCATTACTATTAATTTCGTTATTATCATTACTATTAATTTCGTTATCCTTATCGTTATTCATTATTATTAATTTTAAAAATAAATTGTCTACAAAAAAACTGGTAGGGATCGATCTATGTTAGGGTTTTTAAACTTTAGGGTTTTATGGTGCATTTAATGTTTTGTTTTGAAAAAAACATAAAAAGTACATTTCCCCAATCATTGGGTGTGGGGCCAAGTGTGTCATAACTCCAAATTGCCCATGAAACTACTACACCCTTATATGTTGCCTTTTTTTCCTTTTTTAATTTTTTTTTGTCTATATTTATAGATTTACACTTATATTTATTTATTAATTCATAAAGGTTATTGGTTACTGGAACCTAACATTTTTTTAGTTAGGGAAAATGTGGATCAAATATCGCTCACCCCTATTATTAATAGTGAAAGAGAATAGATAAAATTATTAAAGAGTGATGATTACTAATATTATTTTATTAGCAAAATGGTCACGGTTGAACTGTCAGTTATGATAGGATTTTTTTATTTATTTTTTTGTTGTTGATGAATATATATTTTATGTTTTATACTCAGTATATGATTTATTTATTCGATTGTTTTAAACTAATGGAGCGAAATAAATTAAAAAAAAAGTTGAAAAATAATGTTCATATATAATTGAAATTTGATAGTAATATATAGTTGAAAGTATAAACTATAATTTCAAAAGTTACAAATTTACAATCTTAAAAATATAACTTTAACTTTCACATTTACAATCTTTAAAAAAATAAAAATATAAAAATAAATATTTAAACCTTCTCCAAGAGATGTTGTAAAATGAAGATAGAGACATTTTGCTCTATATTTACAGCAGCATTGTAGCTGCTGTATATTACTGTTCATGATTTTTTTTTAATTCATGAGGGATAGCTGCTGTATTTTACTGTTCACATTTTTTTTAATTTACGAGGGATTGTTGGATGCAAATCGAAATATATTTTTTTAAAATCTTATACTTTAATTAGATTAATTTTTGTTTACGATATATATTATTTAATTATTTCTTAAAAATATTGAAATAAAAAATTGTATATCAAAATATTATTATTTTTTTCTATGTTGCAATATTAGTCTGTAATTTTTATTTTTATTTTTACAATATTAGTATGTAATTTTTGTTCGTTGCAATATTATTATGAAAAGTTTCCATGTTTTATTATTTTTTAGTTTCGAAAATTTTAATAGTTATTTTTATTGGAAAAATCTTGATTAAAATAAACACATAAAAATGAATATTATGGAATATTTCTTTTTAGAGTAAAATTTAGAGTAAACTGTTGGAGATGAAGTGAAGACTTTACTGTATAATAAAGATAGAGGTGCTGTAAAATGAAATAAACTGTTGGAGATGGTCTCGTAGACTACAATTGAAACAAATAGTTGCGATTCGTTTGCCGAATTTGCGCGGATCGATTTTTATAACCAATGAACATCTCTACTTCTACGTGGCACTATCACATTATTAATTCGTGGATCATGTTTGAATCCCACATGATTCCACCAATACCGTGATGTATGTTCGCTGCCACGTCTAATCTTTTAAATGCGGTCTACATTTTTTTGTATGTGATTTATATACTACTAGCATTTTTCTCGTACGTTGTACGAATTTAAATATTTATAAATTAATATTTAAAATTTTGGCGTGATCACACTGTAATTTAGTGAGAAATATTGTGGGTCTCAAATGTACACAAAATATTTCTATGTGATTACACAAATATTATATAATTGGTTAGAGATATTTTTTAGATATCCCAATAATTATATTTAATATCCGAACACATAGTTATATACATAGTTTTACCAAATATCACAACAACAGTTAAATTAAAGAATAGAAAATTAGTGACCATGATTATTGGTACCATTTCATTAAATTTTCAAAGTACACAAATAAGAATAGTGTATTAATTAAACAAAATACATATATTCCTTGAATTGTAACACATAATTATACCCAATATAATTTTGTTATATTATTTTATATCCATGCTATGTTTTTTAACCTAACAATCATAATCAAATTTTGTAAGTAATATATGAAATCCATATTATGTTTTGGTCATTTGGTGTAACGCCCCGGTCCCGAGGATTAGGACGGGGACACTACGGGAATAATAGAAGGAAAAAGGTAACATAATCCAAAATTCAGGGGGTCCTCTGTAATGTCCCGGTCCCAAAAGGAATAATAAATGAGGGTCGGGATGTTACTCAAAAAGGAAGTACTATTTAGGATAATCAAATGAAATGGCTTTAGAACAAGAATAGGTTATATTCCCCAGAAATTTGGGCAACATAACCTCTGTAACTGGAAGAAATCCACATCTTTCAACGTATCAACGAAGTCAAATGATTCAATCAAGTCAAAAGAATGCCTATTCATAGGCTAGTCAAATTCAAACAGAATCCAACAATTAATAGATAGGATTCTAACTCTTCAAATAAACAAGACATCTTCATAGGTCACAACAACTAAGACCCATCAATAAGTCAGAGGCAAATAAACTATTTTATGTCTCATTCATAGGACATAAGCAATTAATCAAGATAAGACCCGTTCATAGGTCAACTGGAAAATAAACAGAATCCAAGACTCAACCAAATATGACCAACTCATAGGTCGAAAATTGTAATGTAACATGCTTGAATTTATGAAAAGAAGCAGGACTTCATTTATCATGATTCAATAAAGAATACAATTCAGATAAGCCCAAAAATAAAACATAGCATGCAATCATACTATGGGGCAATTGTATCAGAGTTTAAGCGAAAAACAATGGAGTAATATTGTATCGCATAACAACATACTCATGACTAATAATTTAGTCTGAATGAGACAGCAAGACATGATCAACCCTCAACAGTACATCGAGTCATCCCCTCCAGCATCTCAACCTGTGAAAAACATTTTGAAAATATTTTGGGCGTGAGTACTAATGCACTGAGTGGGTTAAACTTTTAACTCGATCTTTAATAAAAACTGTAACAGAATATCCAAAATATAAATACAGATAATGGAAAGCAAAACGTGAAAGCCCTTCCCATTTCTGCAAACCTTTACTTCTCTTTGATACCCTGTAGCTCCTTTTGTCGTCTACTGCACTCTATGACATGTCGCTGATAGGAAAAGGGAGGGGTTGCCTCGCTAATCCGAGAAGAGTGTACCAGGGATCACCTAGCATTAACCCTGAGTATACCAGGGGTTACCTAGCACTGACTCCTATAGTGATGCCCAGATCACGTGTATGTGCAGGGGTTACCTCACAGTGACACCTTTAGTGATTAACATCACAACTGCAAGAATCACAGTTCCTGCCTATCCTTTGATCTATGTTCTCTATAAAGCGCATAAAAGGACATAAGCATAAAACTATGTCATCCTCTTAATATAGCAACTATGCTAACCTTTAAGTCCTCTATCAAACTTAGTTCAATTATGCTTCATATTCCTTAAACGGAAATCATTCTATAAGTTGAGTTTAAATTAAAAGCACAAGCTAAAAATTATAACTCACTATACACAAGTATAATCAATACGCAATAAACATTTAATATACTGTAACTTTAAACTATGACTATTAGGCTTTAAATATAACCTCAAACCTTAATCTATATACTATGAACTTTAAACTCTAACCTTAACTTTTAACCCATAGACTTTAGTTATAACAAAGCATAATCTATTCTATTTAATTATGTCGAAGCATAATCTATATTCGTTTATTGTGATAAATCATAATCTATATTCTCAATAATTATGATGAAGTATAATCTATGTTCTCAGTAATTATGACAAAGCATAATTTATGTTCTCAATAATTATAGCACAACATAATCTATGTTCTCAATAATTATACATCAGTATAATACTATGTTCTCATTAATTATACAACAGTATAATACTATTACTTTGCAGAGACTTGAGCAGATAATTTCTCAAATATTTTATTTGGATATTCTAACTATGACTATCACATTTATGAGTTAATAACTCAAATATATATATGTTTTGCAAATAAACCCACCTCGATTAGATCAACTCAGGTGATCAAACTTCTCGATACTCATCTGTCAGCTTCTCTGACCGGCTCAACAAGTCCTACAAGGTCAAACCTTATTTTAGGACTGATGCTCTAATTTTCAGAACTCGACTTTAATTTAATTGGAGCTTTTATTTACTTTAATTATATTTCAACTAAGAATGCGCGACTCTAGAGACCTCGTACAACTTCCACATAGAAGGAAATAAATTCCAAAATATAATTTTCGATTTAATGGGACCAAAAGATTTGACAGATGTCACTTTCCGTAACTTGCCATTTTAATTAAATTTTACACAGCAAACCTCGATTGCACTTTTTACTTGTCCAAAAATTATGAAAATAATCAGGCATGACCCCACATATATCTTTATTAAACTATACAATTTTCAGAATTTTCTGAAATCACATGCTCTAGTTATAAAAATAATCGTATGATTAAAATAATCGACTTTAATCAAAACTTATCGAAAAATTATGAAACTTGGCAGTCCTATAGGAAATAATATTTCGAGCAACTTTCTAGTTCAAACTTTTTCGATTTGAAGACCCGAAATGGGCGAAAACTGGCAAAAACTGAAACTGATCGGCGCCCCTTTGTTTTTGACGTTTTCCGTCGTTTTCGCTGGTTTCCGGCCACCGTACGATGACGCACTCAACATACGAAATGAAGCACTATTTAAAACACACAACATATTAAAAATTCAACTATAAAGGATAAGAAATGGACCGAAATGAGACGTTCGAAGCGGCGGCGCGACGGCGGCACGACGATGGCGATTCTGGCCATCCACGGCAGCGGGGGCGGCTCTCCGGCAGCCTTCCGGCGCTCGATAGCTGCTCCCGCAGCAGCAACACCCCTCCCCCCAAATAAAACTTAACCTGGGCCCGCATGCGCGATTTACTCAGCGCAGACCCGGGTTTCTCTCGTTCGTCAACACGAACGAGAGAGAAAGAGAGAGAAGAGAGAATGAGCAAGTTACAAATGAATGGGAAGGCCCCTATTTATAGGAAAAGGTTTGGCTTCCCCGGTAAGCCACTCCGGGTATAAAATACTGATAAAGCGATTTTCGGATTCAATTAAAGTTGCTTTATTCAATGGCGAGGTCCAAATGATCTCCGACACAAAATTCAAGAATACCGGGAGACTCGTTGGCTCGAGTACTATTGAACCAACCCATCTTTGAAAAACGAGGAGGTCGTCTGAAGAGAAACGAAGAAAGATTCCCTTTCAAAAAGTACTTTTACTATTCATTTCGACTGACAGATTTTACTCCCGAGCGCTCGATTGACCTCAGATTGGCAATCCGTGAACGCGAACGGATTCCTTGGGTCATTTCCTATAAGATAGGCTTAATAGAACAAGTCTCAGATCAATAAGGAGGATTTCATAAATTTTTTGAATCACGAACGCTCGCAGAAATTACTATTCACAGGTTTTCCCTTTACGATTTTAAATTACGGGACTCCTGTAGAGGTTAGAATAAAATTCTGAAAGCATAAGCAACTTCCTTTAGGTCGTTACATTCCAGAAAAGACCAATATTGACTATCTTTCAGAGACAAACGCAAAATCTCATAATCAATTTTCACATAAAATACATGAAAAGGTCGCGACTTACATCTGTTTTACTTTATTTTAACTCCAATTATTTTCTTTAGTCTTCTAAATAAATTTAGAGAACTCTTTGAAATTCTGGGATGTTACAGACTACACCCCTTAAAAAAAATTTCGTCCCGAAATTTACTTCCTCTCAAACGGAGGTCTGGATACTTTTTCAAGAATCCACAGCCTTACTGGAACCATATTAGTTCAAAACCTTTACCAGGTTTACAACTCTAGACCTTACAGCCAAGAATAGTCTGAGGCCCCTCTTTTTTTTTGGATTAGTTCTTATTCAGAACTATCTCTTTCCTTTGGTAACATGTATTTATCTCAAACACATATTTCCATAGCATTAGGACGTGAGACACGTCATGCACACCAATAAGGTCAGACATCAAAGCCGACATATGGTCTATGTCTTTATCCTCTTCGAGGATTTCCAATAGGTTCATCGAACCTTCAACTTTAATATCTTAGCGAAACGAACTCTTCCATTAGTTGAAGATACCTTTGAGAAGACCATGGCTTCCATCTGGAACTGCTAATCATTCCTTCGATCTTTTGAGCTTTTCATGGTAGCCGAGCTATCTTGATGAACTTTGATCGATCTTTTATCTTGGCTAAACTTTCTTTACTTTCAATCGTACATGTAACCATCTTTACCCGCACACTATACGTTCCGAGTCTTTATTCGCCTTGATCGAACTTTGCCTATGTTTTGATTGATCGGTAACTCTCAGCTTTTTCTCGTACTTCTTCACTTTAACTGTCGAATGAGACTCATTGTCACATCTTTTGAAACTCATGCTTCGTTGCAGCTCGAATGACTCGCAACTTTAAGAAAGGGGATAACTTATTCAGTCTAAGTTCAAAGTGATTCTTATCAAAGGATAACTTAAAGTTCACCCTATGTTAAAGCTTCTATTGTCTATGTTCTTTCTAAGTTCAAAGCCTAGAAATGCATTTAACTTCTATAACGCTTCCTTGGGTCTTTCGAAATTCTGTCATACATTCATCGGCTGGTTGTGACGTCTTGATTTCTATAACGCTTCTTTGATTATTCACGATTAAGGTGGACATCCCTCACTGCTTGGAACTTCTTTAGCTCTAGATACTTGTCTTTATTGAAACTCTTTCTTTTCTTTCGGGTTGCACAGGACTCGTCTTGTGTCAACAGGCCTAGAGGACCTGAAATTGCAATGATGCAGCTTTGATAGTTGCTTCCTTCATTGTACCAGCTTTCCTGAGATGACTATACTCTTCTGGTCTGATGGGCTAAACTCTTGCGATCAATTTTTTCAATTTGTAGGACTTTCTTCAAACGACGAAGCTTCTTCTCTCTAGCATGACTCTCACGCAGTGTGAAGGGCTCGCCCAACCACACGCATCTTAAACTCTCTAGCTATGGAACTTAATTCATAAAGCCTCTTTAATCATACAGGAAAAACTTAGAGTTCTTCTAAGTTCAAGCATCTATAGTCTATGTTCTCGACTAAGCTCTATCTTTAAATTATCTATCCTCGATCCTCTATCTTAGTCATTCTCTATCCTCAGAATCATAATACTTTCTAGTAGTAGGTAGTCCATTTTCCCAAAGAGAAGACTTTTAAATCAAAATTCAGGTTTCAACAATGACCAGAAAATTTTGATATCAAAATTATTATATCTTTAAAATCCTTTTGAAAAGAATAACTATAAAGTAACTTTTGTCTTTTATATATAGTATAGATGACCGAATGTTCTAATATATTAATTTAAAATATTTAAAATTTTTAAGTTGATTAAATATATTAAAATAATTTCAGATCCATATCAAAATTTCAATTAAATATATTTAAATTTTTAAATTAAATATATTGATCAAGATATACATCGAGAATTTTAAATTAAATCTGCTTAAAATTTTAAGTTAAATGTATTACTTGAACTTAGCAATTAATTATTAAATATATTTATGCCATGAATTATATATATATATATATATATATATAATAGTTAAAGCTTATACTTTTAGTTTTTCAAACAAATATCATCACACATCAAAAAACTTACAAATATTGTTATGCATGAACAAATTTTAAATTGTGAGTCCCAACGATGATATTTCTACATTTGTTGATCTCTAAGTTGAGATCAAGTGTAATATTTAGATATTTGATATTATCATTTTAATATTAAATATATTTTAAATTTATAGATTTGAATTGAATTATATATATTAAACAGTTCAAATGAAATATTTTAAAAATATTGATTTATTAAGGGTGTTTCTAAATACACCATCATTTTTCTTCTTTATACACCACACATCTTTTTCATATTTTCACATTTTATATTTACACATCACGATAAAAGTCATTTCTATCCTTTCATTATGGAAATAAATTAAAAAAATAAAAAATTATTCTCTACTCCCACTCTCTCCCCTCCATAGTACATTCCCGCCGCCCTCCGTCGCCGTCACCTTTCTCCCTGACCTGCCACCTTCACTTTTCTTCCCCAGTAATTATTTTTTTTTCCAAAATAAAATAGAAAAGGACGTAGTTGCCGTCAACACTGTGTTCCAACTATGACAAAACTCTTTTTTAGATTTATAAAAATCCCGAGAAATATTTCAATGTCACCAGATTTTAAAGTAATATCATCAACACCGTGTTCCAAATTTCAACTCCCCAATCAAATATATATGTATTTCTCCAAACATTTATGGGACAAATCCTATAATTAGAGAAGTTAACGAAATCAATTTTTTAGCTCCAAAAATATACGATATCAATACACAAATTTAATTTCATAGGCAATTCTTACAAAGAAAATAAATGGAGGAAGATGTGAGAAATGAAGATTAGCATAAACGGGGGGAATGAGAGAGCAATTGTGGGGACAATGCGGCGGGTGAGGTCACTCAGGTGGGAAGAAGGGAATTTTTTACTTTTATTTTATTTATTTTTCAAGTAATTTTAAAATTAAAATGATATTTATGTAAATGAATAATTATTTATTTTTAAATTAAATTTAATAGTGGTGTATAAAGAAAATTTAGTGGCGTATTTAGAAACACTCATTGATTAAATATATTTTAAGAAATCAAGATCCACATGTAAATTTTTAAATTAAATATATTTAAATTTTGAATGCTCGAAATTCAAAATGCATTAATTGATATTGTCATTTTAATGTTAGATAATTTTAAAATTTTCAAGTTATCATATTTAAGTTTTGAACTTTAAACATGTTTTAAATAGTTAAAACTTATATGTTTTAATTTTGAACCAAAATTTATCCCACATTGAAGAACAAATAAATAATACTCCCTCCGTTTCATTTTATTTGTTGTTTTAGGTTTTTAATTTTGTCTCAAAATATTTATTGTTTTATATATTTTCACACTCTCTCTAATTTAATCCCATCACAAATCCTATTTTAGAAAAATATAATTGAATAAGATTTTGTGGCTTATATGAGGGATGAATATATTTGTCCACAAAATTAATTGTTAATTCTAGATAGAAAATATAAAATAACAAATAAAACAAAATGGGGGGAGTATTGTATACGAACAAATTATGAATTGTGAGTCCCAATAATGATCTCTACAAATTGAGATAAAGTATAATATTTGATTTTATCAATTTAATACAATACATTTTAAATATAAATTAAATATTTTTGAATTAAAATTGAATTAAATATATTAAACAAATATAATAAAATATTTTAAATATATTAATTTAAAATATTTTTAATTTTTTAAGTAAATTAAATATATTAAAAAATTCAACATCCACATCCAAAATTGTTTAATGGGTTAAAATCTTTAAAGATAAATATTTGATTTTTTAATAAAAAAATATATTTTTTTTCTATCATTCTCATTCGTGTGTGTGCATGTGTGTGTAGATTTGTGAAGTTTTAAAATTACATATCAATCATCGGGACTATGATGTTTTATTTCTCCACAAGTAAGTTCATAAAGTTACATATAATAACATATAAAAATCCATTTAGATTGTATTCGCCTAAGCATTTTTATTATTTTATAATATATTATTACATATTGCTATTTACATATTAAATTTTCATTTACCCTACATCTCACATCGGTTGTATATTGCAATATTGGGATGTGGGTTGTATAAAAAAGTGGGTAATCTTAAATCAAAATCTCAAATTAGTTCCACAACTTTTTTAAATTTTCCTACATCCCACATTGGTTGTAGATTGAAATATTGGGATGTAGGTTGTTGTATAAAAAAGGTGAAAAACCTCCAATTTTTTATTTAATCATATTTTGAATAAAAATATTTAAAAAATTGAAAAAAATTATTCGTGCTTAATTGGCCGATTAATCATTGTCGAGATCACCTGGACGGCGAGTACTCTGCCTTCTCGATTTTACAACCAACTTGGGTGTTTCCGGCATGGCTAGAGCCGCCAAGGCTGATTTCTCCAATAATGAAAAATATATAAGTAATTTATAATTCAAATGATATATTTCATATATTTATATGCGAAATTCAAAAATTGAATATAATTTTATTATTGTATATAAATATTTTTTTAATAACATTTTATCTGTGCATCGCACATGCACAGGTGGTATACTAATATCAACAAAAATACAAAAAATATAAAGAGATAAAAGAAGTGGGATCCGATCCGTTGGCCCTAGACAATTTTTGAGCTTGTCATTAACCAATTGGACCGATACTGAGCTTTTGAAGATTTTTAGAAAAAGTATTAATTTAAATTAAGTTCAGATTATCCTTTTTAATGATAATTTTACCTTTTACAATTTTGCTCATATATATATATATATATATATATTATGTGCATAGGAGCGAGATTTACCTAGTGCACGTCTCATCTTAACAGCGATTGCGGTCTTAGGGCTCGTTATCCAAAAAAATTATGTCATTGGATTGCAAGGTAGTAAGGGGATTGACGGAAGGGATGAAGTGCCAGAGGTTGAAGAAGGTGAATTAGGTGATAAAAATGCGATCTTGGGTGAGTTAGGGTTTACAATCGACCCTATTACTCAAATCAAAGGTTCCGGGTCAGAATTGGAATTGGGCCCGGAAGATATGGGCTGCGAGGCAGTTGGGTCGAGCATAGTGGGGTGAAAGGAAATAGAATTGCAACCGGGTCCAATTAGTACCTTATATTATATTTTTATGTTATTTTTATTAGTAAACCCTACGGTTCCATTAGGGTTTCTGTTAGTGGGACCATGTGTTAGCAACCTAATATTTGTACTCGTTGTGGTATTTTGGAAAAAGTAAGAAAGAAGTATTCTATCATCTCTCCCTCATTTTCTCTGTATTCCTTCCTCCATTTCTTCTAACAATTCTTACACAGATTTATATACATACAATCAACCCAAATCAATACAGCACCCAAAAATATAATTATACAACAAATTGTAGAGCTCACTACAAATTATTGACAAATCATTTTAAAATTAAAAGTATATTGTATTATTTATGACAAGAGAACATAAATATATAACTCATCTTTTGCAAAAAATAAATAATGACTAAAACAAAAACATGTATGTGCACAATCACATTTATCATGTGTCAAATTGTCAACGAAGATTTTTAGTCATTACAAATAAATCAATAATATTTCTAGCCATAAAATTAATAGATGGGGTTTTAAATAGTTTTCGGGCAAAATGTTTAAATTACTCATTTGTCTTTTTCGTTCTTTTTTGCAACCACCATTTTTTCCCTTTCATTCCGTCTTAATTTCTTTTTTTCTTTTTCTTTCTTCTATTTCCCCGTTAATTGTTTCAATCTCTCTCATTTTGTTGTGAGAGTCAAGAGACAACGAATTATTTACCAAAATCAAATGAGCAAACTTCCATCAATCAATGAGGAAAGTTAAAGACAAATTCTCTCATATTTTGTTTGTATATTCATAACATGTATTTGTAAATATCTTAACGTGTCTTCGAATCCATTATTGAAGATCTTCCTAAATTTTGATGCAACATTTATTATCATACATCAATTTTCACTGAAAGTTCAATAAGACTCATACATCTATCTGACGAGTTGAGATTAACCCGCATTGACTGATGTTGACCCACAAAAAAATATATAAAAAATCAGTATCAATCTTCACACTAAAAAGTATCAATCAAAATCTAAAAAATATCACTTGTATTCTTAAAAAGTAACGGCTCTGCTACGTTATCTTACACGAGTTTATTTAGTTCAAATTATGATTTTTTTTTCTATTTCAACTAATATTTAGAGTTTAGGAGCTTATGATTTTTTAGGGTTCATGGGCGCTTTTTAGGGTTTCTTTAGTATTTTTAGATTTTTTTAGATTTTTAGGGGTTTATTTTATATTTTTTAGGATTCATATTTTTTTAGGTTTATTAATCTCAAATAGGGGTTATATTTATTTAAAAAAAATAAATTCATTCACTTTTATTTTAGGGTTTACTAATTCCATTTTAGGGTTATATTTATTTCAAAAATATTTTTTTTTCAATTACCGTTTATATTTATTTTGAAAAAAATAAATTAATTGTCGAGTATAATGTACGAGCTCACGCGTTAGCGTCGGGCAAGTGCATTGCGCGAATCGCTGGATTTAAAAAAAAACATTCACTTTATTTTTAGGGTTCATTAAATCAATTTTAGGGGTTCACTAATTGTATTTTAAGGTATATATTTTTGAAAAAAAAAAAGAAAGAAAAATGCAAAAATAAAAAAATATTAAAAAAATGAAAAAAAATAAAAAATATAATAATTGGGCACGTGTACTCTATGCGCTGCGTGCTCACGCGCGTGGCCCACATGCGTGTGGTTCACGGGCCCAACATAGACCATTTTTTTTAATGTGATGCTTAATGGGCCTGAGTCAGTAGATGAGCCGAGGCTCACACACTTGGTGCCCAGGAGAGTACCCCGTTATCATATTATTAGGCATTTTCGTAAGGAAATAAATTGCAAAGATAAGTTTGAAATAACATCAAATTATATGCGAAGATAAGTTTGAATAACATATATATTGCGTACACTATTACCCTACCACAACGTGTGTAGAGATATTATACTTGGAGCAATAACTTTTCTCATTGCTCAAAGGAGTTATGTGATAAATAAAAATTTCAATTTATTCTAAAAATAAAATAAAATTGAATAACATATATATTAGTCGTAACATGAATGTTTCAAATTATCATAACAAGTTGTGTATTTACGTACATGTTGGGGTGGTAATTAAATGAGTCAAAGAAATATTTTTAAAATTTATTTTAATTTTATATAAATTTAAAAATTTGTATTTAATGTTATTTTCTTATCAATATATGAAAAATTACTTATTCGTGTACTTATGTGTTTTAGTTTACTGCATAAATATATTCTTGGCAACAACATGAACAGAAACAAGAATAGATAAGTACACAAATAAGTAATTTTTCAATTGGCAACAGAGTGGGTCACCAGTTATACAAGTGTGATCTTGGGTTCGTTAATCTTGTTTTGTGCTTATTTTGGCAAGATGGATGCTACAAAAAAGATGCTTCCGCTGTGAAACCCCGACTTCTTAATGGTAGTAATGGAGAAGAGTTTTTTTTGTTGTCAATATTCATGTTTCTGATGATGTTCCGTTAAAGATGGATAAATGCAGTGATGAAGATTTCTCTGAAGAAATTGTTGTTGAGTCCCACAATAAATTGCATTCGAGTTGGAACATGGTGGTTCAAATAAATAGAGTTCTGATTCAACATAATGATCAACTGATTAAAGAATGTGATTCTCTTGTTGCTGAAAATAAAAAGCTTCAATCTGAGCTTTTGATATCCAAGAATAGTGTGCAGGAACAGATTAGTGAACTTTAGTAGCTGAAGAAGAATATCAAGATGATGAATTCAGGAATATCTCAACTAGATGAAATTTTGTCTGTAGGAAAGACTTTCGGAGATAAATCTGGTCTGGGATATAACTATAAGGAACAATTTGCAGCACAGACTTTGGGAACATAATTATTTTTACCCTAATTGCAGAATGTAAAAAGAAAGAACATGAAAGAGATAACTTCTCGCATCAAATCTATCATGGAAATAATCAAAATGGTTTTGTTCCTATCTGTTATTACTGTGGGAAATCGGGACACATTCATTCTCATTGCAAGAGTTATATAAATGATCTGCGAAGGATGAGAAGAAGAAATGTTATCTCTTGAGAGTAGAAGCCTCGTAGGAACATAAATGAACTCGATTGAAAAAGGGAAGGAGAAAGTTCAGATTCATGCTGAGACAATTTGAAGAACACATCACCGAACAATTCAGACTGCTAGAAGGACATGCTTAGGAATAATTCAGAGATTTTCTTAGAAAACATTTTCCCTCGTATGTCATTATCGTGACTGTGTTAGACATATTAGACCGCATTGTTTCAAGTACTTGGCTAAATTGAAGAAGATTAGTGTAAGCCAATTTAGCAAGAAGAGAACTCACAAAGTCTGGGTGAAAACGACTGAAGTACATGACAATCATGCTTTGAACTCTTTCAATGACAGAAAGAATAAATGCGTTCTAAGAAATGTTCTAGATAATAAAGTTGATGCTTCTCAGATTAAAGCAACAACAATGGCTAACCTGGTGGTTTAAAATTCTACAGATGTTCCTACAAAAATTGAACCCGCCGATTATGGAGAAAAAGTTGTTCCCAGAAGTGTTCTTATTTTACAGGCATAGAAAGCGTGGATGAGTTTTGTTAGCCTATTACGAGAAAAGGGTGAAGCTACAACATATAGAGACTTAGGCATAGAGGACTACGATCTTAAATGATGTGTGCGTGATGTGCCCCTTCGACATGATTTTTGTCATTTATTGAAGTCACTAGGGGGGATGAAAGAAGGAAGAAACACAGATAGGAGGAGTTTAAAGTTTGAAGATTTTGATTACTTGGTGGTGTTTTAGTATGGGGGAGTTGGTGTTTTCTCCCATCTTTCTTTGTTTGATGGTCTGGAAGTATTATTTGACCATCCTATTCAGTTGAGATTGCTGATTGCGCTCATGATTTTGCCAACCTAAGCTTCGTTCCAGGGGGAGTTCCAGTAATTATGCTTGACAATTTCCTTTATATATATTTTTAATCTGCATGTTTATTCATGAATTGTGCAGATTAGTGAATATTGTCTTCCATAAATGCCAAATGGGGAGATTGTTAGTGCCATTACTTAGCACTAGTTTAATTTGACGATTTATGTTCTACAAAGTATTCGATGATTAGTTCTTGATGTGGTGCGCTGATTCTGCTATGCAAAGAAATGAATAAATTGTGACTGTTCCCTCTGATGTTTCAGGATTGTCCCTGAAACAGTTTATATTTGGCAATTTCCTTTCGGGAGAAGATCTTGCGCGGATTTGTTTGGCAACTAAGAATCGATTGTTTAACTGCCTTATGGAGTAGATGTCGTGCTGAATTATACCCTCACTTAAATAGAAAGCATTTACACCAACATGGAAAGAATAAAAAACCATAAATTACCTTTCAAGTAGACGAAGATTGGAGATCAAGTCAACTTGAAGTGAAGAAGTATAAGAAAAATGAATTTTCTCATAATCGGTGTGCGAATTATATTAATTCTATGAGCTTATTATTTGAGAGTTGTGGTTTGTGAGTTTTGTAATAGCTATAAGTTGTTCATTAAATTGTTCAAAGTGATAGTCTAGTTGTTGGGGTTTTTTCGAATTGAACCACGGCGGGATCTAATTGATTTCTCATTAATCCTATTATCACACATATTATATTTTGTGTTTGTATGAAATTAATCGAGTCGGGTTGAATTAACATGCATAGCGAATTCCAATTCTAATAAAAGCGGAAACATAGAAGTCGAAATTCACTCACACATTCAAGACGGGTTGAGGACAAGATTAAAGGTTTAATCTTGTTGTTGTATGTATGTGTGATCGGCGCTCCCTCTCTCGCAATTCCACTCCTTGACCTTCTGCTGTATTTCCGGACTGTGTTCAGATACATGGTGAGCTGTATACTACTAAACGAGTGTGAATACTATGGGGATCAAGAGAACACAAAAGAGGGGTTGATTTCGCGTGTGTAATTTTCATCCACCTCCCCTCTAATATATAAGGGGGTGGCCAAAAATTCTCTCCCAACCCTAATGAGTTTGGGCCTCTCATTCCTGTTCCATCCCCAGTCCACTTCAGTTATATTGGGCTACAACAAGATCTAGAAGAATATTAAATTGGCTTGATAGATTTTTTTAATTTTCAATATCCAATAAACTTAGGATATAATTAAATGCATCAAGTATTAATTTTATTCCACTAAAGAAATAATACTAATCTACCAATTCAATACATATTTCTGAATATGCTTCATTATTTAATTCAGTCATTCCCCATGTTTAAGATATAATGTCCATTAATAATTAATTATGTAAGCTTCTGATAGCTATAATTAATTAACTGCTTGTTTCTTGAGTAGTACCACACGAGATTTATTATGTACGGAATAAATTCCACCTACAAGGTTTCACATGAACTATGTGCTTCCTCAAGGGGACATCATCAACCTGGCGTATCGGGATACGGTGACCATACCTATTGCACGACACATCATATATGTATATGATACTGCCCAAGATATCGAGTTTGTTGATCCTATCTGAGAATCTCACCTATTGATAAGTCAAAACAATATCATAACATATATATGCCCGCCAATACATATGGCTTAAGAACCCGAACTATGTGGATCTTTATTCTCTCACTTAAGGTTAGAACATAGAATAGTATCCTATCGCAATCCTCCTCAATACACTAATCAGTGTACTAGAATAATCAGCTAGTCAAGATAAACTAATTATCATATTATTCTACGGTGTACTGATAGTGGGTTCAGGACCATCTAAGCCGTGAGCTTTTAATACTATGTAAGTAAACTAATGATATAATCTTTACCGTGTGTGCATACTCACACACCATATCATCTACAATGTAAGTATATGAAACTGACAAATATATAATAAATAATGCACACAGTGACTACAATAATTTATTCAATCTATATCATCAAAACATTGTAACATAGTATGTATTCAAAAGACAAGTCTTCTAGTATACAAAACTAACAATCTCCCACTTATACTTGAAGCATGTATTTCAAATATAAAAACAAAATCAGCTTAAACTCTCCAACTAAACTAAATCTCAAAATGAAATCCCGGGTCTGCATCTCACTCCTATTTTCTCCACGTGACCATTAAAGGTCTTGGCCACCAGGCTCTTCGTAAATGGATCATCCAGGTTGTCCTTCGATGCAATCTTGACCACTGCCACATCTCCCCTCTTAATGATTTCTCGTATAAGATGGTACTTCATTTCTATGTGTTTACTCGCCTTATGGGCTCTGGGTTCCTTCGAATTTGCCACTGCACCAGAGTTATCACAGTATATCGTGATGCTCTTTGGAAAATCAGGAACCACACTCAAGTCTAATAAGAAGCTCCGGAGCCAGACAACTTCCTTTGCAGCCTCAGAGACAGCTAGATATTCAGCTTCCATGGTGGAATCAGCAATGCATTTCTACTTAATGCTCCTCTATGCAATGGCTCCGCCTCCCAAGGTAAACACATAACCTGAGGTAGATTTACTCTGATCTTTATCAGCTTGAAAATCTGAGTCCATGTAACCCAATGGTACGAGACTATCGGTGCAGTATACCAGCATATAATCTCGAGTCCTCTTCAGGTACTTGAGAATATTCTTTACTGTAGTCCAGTGTCCTTGACCAAGGTTAGACTGGTATCTGCTTACCATGCCCACTACATAATAGATATTAGGCCTAGTGCACAACATAACATACATGAGGCTTTCCACAGCCGAAGCATAAGAAACTCCTTTCATCTCATCTATCTCGGACTGTGTTTGGGGACACATATCCTTGGATAGATGAATTCCATGCCTAAAAGGTATAAAACCTTTCTTGGAATTTTTCATGCTAAGCCTAGCTAGCACTATATCGGTATAAGTCACCTGAGACAAGCACAACATCCTTTTCTAACAATCTCAAATGATCTTGATGTCAAGGTTGTGTCCAACTTCTCCCAGATCCTTCATATCAAATTGCTTGGACAGCCACACTCTTATGTTTGATAAGACGTTCTTATTGTTTCCAATAAGTAAGATATCATCAATATAAAGTATGAAGAAAGCCACCACATTTCTGTCACTTTTTTTGTACACACAGCTCTCATCTAGACTTTGCACGAATCCATATGACTGGATAATCTAGTCAGATCGGATGTTCCAAGATCTCTATGCCTGCTTGAGTCCATAAATAGATCTCTTGAGCTTTCACACTAGGTGTTCTTGGCCTTCAGCAATGAAACCCTTTGGTTGCTTCATGTGGATGTTTTCTTCAAAATATCCGTTAATGAAAGCTGTCTTGTAACAACCTGGTCCCGAGAGTGGGATTACTTAATGGGGACGGGGTGTTAATTAAAGATATTAATGATTTAAGCGGAAGATTAATGAAGAAGGTTCTCAAATAAGGAAGTGCTTTCGAACGATATATAAAGACTATTGAAATAACTTGATCAAGAAGGATTCAAACAAGACTAAGTGTAATGAACGGGATAACGCTAATTAAGCAGATACCAACAAGTAATAGACCTATTCATAGGTCAAAATAAATAAACAGAACCAATCATGCTCAAGCCTCTTCATAGACGGAAAGTAAACATGAACCAAGGAGCATTGATATAACTTAAATAGGCATCAATATATATACTCCCTCCATCCCGATTATATAGTCCATATTTCTATTTTGAGAAGTCCCGATTATATAGTCCCATTACTATAAGTAGTATTATTTTTAATAGGAATACACAATTATACCCTAATTAGGTTTTGAAAATTAAAAAAATTAAACATTTAAGTTTGTGAAAGTTATAAATCTTAAATATTTTTTCAAAAATAGAGAAACATTAATTAAAATTGACCAACTTAATTAATTTGCATGTACTTGAATTTGATCAATTCTATTGATATTCATTGAATTTGCACTTCATTAATTGTATATTTTCTTTGTTTCAAAAAATTAATACATTAAAGTTGAGCTAAAATTTAAGTTTTATTAATTTTCATTAAATAAGGTTAAAGTTGGAAGTTTAGCTTTTGTTTCTTATTTTCATAAATTTTTAATCTACGTGCGAGTAGAAAATGAACTATATAATTGGAACGGAGAGAGTATATATATAATCATGTTTGATCATGTCTTATGGGATATTCATAGGATTTCAAATAAGGATATTAAGTCTTGGAGTAATGAATATGACATATCAGAGTAGTATAATTCATAGTGGGGTTCAAATACTTATACTAGCAAAACAATATCTCGGCAGCCAACCCACATCCACAGCCATCAACATCCTCACCATCTTAACGTGAAAAATATTTGAAAAGAGGGCGTGAGCACTAATGTACTCAGTGGATTTTAATAAAACTCTTTAATGAAACTTTAGAAATATCCAATTATGAACTGACGATATATGGAGAGCAAAGTGCAAAAGCCCTCTCCATATCCGCAAAATACTTTTCTTTTTTCCTTTGGGCCTTCCTGGCTCAAACCTGATATCTACTGCACCCTTAGGCAAGCTTTAAGATAAGAGAGGGGTTACCTAAAATATCTTACTAAGTATGCGATGGGGTTACCCAACAGTGACTCCCTTAGTAATCAAAGATCACATCCTGGTGATATGAAATCACAAACCTTTGAGCTCATAATCTTGCTTAATTAGATGATAAAATTCTTCCTTACTTAACTTTGCTAGCATAATCAAAGCCCAGAGTATAACATCTAGGACTAATTCTTCAATCAAGCATGATCTCATATCCTACAAAGGGTTCTATCACTATACTAGAAAGCATTACTCATCTATACAATCCTTAGCAAAATATCAACATCAATCTCAAGATCATGATCACACACACACACACACACACACACACACACACTTATTGCAACAAATAAGTGATTTTCAACATCTCATGCTAAGCATTTATCATATCTAAACATGCTCAAGAGCTCAATCAACAATAATCCTTCAAAATAACCTCCTTCATTCCTTTGTACAGAGATCAATCAGTTAGAGCAAAACATTTAATTAGATACTTCATCTTGCCCTATCATGCTTCTAGAGCTTATTAGCTCAAACAATAGATGAGTATAGAATTACCTACCTCGATCACGGAGCGGAGGGTAAAGCAACAAGCTGCAAATCCTTTCCCGGGTTCCCTCGGGGTTCACCTTTTCCTACAAAAGTCGATTATTGACTTAACGATCTATTCGAAGATTCTAAGTTCTAATGGAAACTTGAATCGAAATTAAACCCTTCTACCCTTAACTATGCCATACTATAGATTGCACAACTTTAATAATTCTATAAAGCACGAGAATTAATGGATGGATGAATTTTGAAACCTAAAATTTATGAAAACAGACTTGGAAACGAGACACCCTGCGTTGGTGGAGCAACCCATCGCCGGTGGGGCTCGAACCACACGCCCCCGCGCCGACGGAGTGACCCAGTACCGGCTAGGTAAGGGTGCCCAATGCCGGCGGGGCACTCAGCGCCCGCGGAGCTGTCCTGGTCGAGAAAGCACCCCAGCACCAGCTGGGTCCCCCGCAGCAGTTGGACTCTGCTCAATTGTGGTTTCGATTTTTGCCTTATTCCGAAAATAATTTTAATGAAGATTGATAATCACCCAACACTTTATAAAATATAAAATGAGCATACTTTAACACTTAGAATCGACATTATAATGACACAACGCTACTAACTCATTCGAACACTTGGAAAATACAACGGAAATTCAAATACAAAACTTAAACGGGATTTGAATGGAATAGAATGGAATTTAAACAACAACACAACATTATAACTGGAATTTTGATAAGACCATGACAAGCTTCAAATCAACCCTCATCAAGTTTTGCATGCATGGCAGATTCACGTTGCATAGACGAGTTGCTTGGAGTTTTCGACAATTGAGAAAATAACTCTTTATTTCATGCAACGTCTAAAATATAATGTTACAACTGATCCCTTAGTTATACTATAAGGAAGGGACGAAATTAAGGCTAAAAATAATAAAAAAGCTTGTCCAAATTGGACTAAAAGAACTGCCTAAACTAGAATTCTATTCAACATAGGAAATTACCTTAATTAAAATTCTAGTCAACCTAAACTAAAAAGGAACGAAAATTAGCATAATAAATAAATAAAATCTGATCCAAAACTATAGTCTAAAATCATTAAATTAATACTATAGTCTAAATAAAATCAGCCCCTTAATTAAATTAACTAAGGGGGACGAAAACTCTAAGCAACTCATCTACGCAACGTGAATCTGCCATGCATGCAAAACTTTATGAGGCTTGATTTGAAGTTTGTCATGGTCTCATCAAATTTAAATACGACGATAATGAAAGACGGAATAAAATGCGGAATTAAAATACGAAAAGTAACCGGAAACTAGGATCGATGAAAAAGAATGAACTGAGTGGAGTGCGTCGAAATAAGGTGTCTAGTGTCGGCGTCTCGATGGGCTGCAGCTGCGGTAAAGCCTCCTACTGCTTCCTGACGGCGCCCTTGCCCTCGGGCAAAAGCCAAAGATCGGTCTGGCCACTGGCCGTTCGATAACACCTTCCTCCACCACCTCCCTTCCCCACTACTCCGCTCATCACCTAAAAGGAACGCTCACGAAGAATACTCCTCTCACGACTCCAAGCTTCTCTCAACCTCCCTCTTACTCTCTCTCTCTCTCTCTCTAAAATGGATGATGAATGGTGAAATGGTACAAGAAAAATGAAAGGGGGGGGGGTTCTATTTATAGGGGTGAAATTCGCTTTTCCATAAGGCACTGTAGTAGAAAAATACTGCTAAAGTAATTCTGGGCTCGGTTAAAAGTTGCTTTATTCGATGTTGAGGTACAAACGACCTCATACACGAAATCCAAAAATATCGGGAGACTCATTGGCTCGATTACTATTGAACCAACCTGACTCAAGATAAAGAAAGGGTCGTCTGAAGAGAAATGAGAAAAGATTCTCTTTTCAAAAATTACTTTTACTATTCATTCAGACTGACAGATTTTGCTCCCGGGCGTTCGATTGACCTCAGATTGGCAATCCGTGAATGCGAATGGATTTCTTGGGTCATTTCCCATAAGATAGGCTTGACATAATAAGTCTTTGATCAACGAGAAGGATTACGTAATTTTTTCAAAACACGACGCACGCGGAAATTACTATTCATTTGCTTTCTTAATACCATTTTCATCACCGGGACCTCAAATGACCTCAAATTAAAATTCTGAAAATACCGACACACTCCTTAGGTTGATACCTTTCCAACAAGATCAAAATCGATCATAACAAAGTTAGGATCAAAATTTTTGAAAAGACTATTTCACGAAAAATGACCCATAAAGTCGTGACTTACATCTGACTTCCCTTAAACCTTATTAAAATCTCTTCATTACCTCTTTAATTACGCTTAAGAATTCTCTAATCCTCATTCGAAAATCTGGGTCATTACATCCTACCTCTTTTAAAGAAATTTCACCCCGAAATTTACTGACCTTGATAAGGAATACCAGGATACTTTTTCAGCAGCTCCGATTCTAGTTCCCATGTTGCTTCTTCTAAACCATGATGGTTCCAGATTACTTTTACCATGCTGATCTCCTTGTTCCTTAACTTCTGGATCTTCCGATCCACAATGGCTTGAGGCTTCTCCTCATATGTTAAGTCCTTATTCAGGACTATCTCTTCTTTACTAATCACATGTTTTGGATCAAACACGTATTTTCTCAACATCGAGATATGGAAGACGTCATGAGCCTCACTCAGGTTGGGCGGTAAAGCCAACCTATAAGCTATTTCATTAACTTTTTCTAAAATTTCAAAAGGTCCAATGAATCAGGGCCTTAACTTGTTCCGTTTGCCAAAACGGATTACTCTCTTAGATGGAGATACTTTTAAGAACACTTTGTCTCTAACATAGAAGCTCAGCTCTGTCATTCTTCGATCTGCATATACCTTCTGCCTATCTTGAGCTTCCTGAATTCGTTGATGAATTAGCTCAATTTTTTAGACCGCTTCCTGGACCATCTCGAGTCCAAGTATCCTTCTTTCTCCAACTTTGTCCTAATACAGGGGCGATCTACACTTCTTTTCGTACAGGGCCTCATAAGGAGCCATGCCGATTGATGATTGGTAGCTGTTGTTGTATGCAAATTCTACCAACGGGAGTAGCTCCTCTCAACTGCTTCCTTAGTCAATGACCAATCCTCTAAGCATGTCTTCCAAAATATGATTAGTCCTTTCGGACTGGCCATCCGTCTGAGGATGAAAGGTCATGCTGAAGTTAAGCTTTGTTCCTATGGTTTCTTGAAGACTCTTCCAAAATCTTGACGTAAACCTCGTATCACGATTAGACGTGATTGAGATCGGCACTTCATGCAATCGCACAATTTCCTTAATGTATGTCTGGGCTAATTGATCTAGCCCATCCATCATCTTAACAGTGACAAAATGCGCTACTTTCGATAATCGATCTATGATTACCCAAATAGCGGTATTACCTTGCTTAGATTTTGGCAATCCTACCACAAAGTCCATATTAATATGGCCCCACTTCCATTCAGGAATTTCTAAGGGTTGGAGCAGTCCAGAGGGTTTCTGATGCAAATCTTTCACTTGCTGGCAATTCAAACACCTTTCTACGAAAGCAGCTACTTCTCTTTTCATGTTATTCCACCAGAAATTCCTCTTAAGGTCTTGATACATCTTGGTGTTTCCGGGATGAGCTGTGTACGGAATTTCATGTGCTTTACGCATAATCTCTTCCTTCAGTTCCTCCTTGTCTGGTATACATAACCTTCGTATGAAAAAGAGAGCGTTGTTAGCAGCTTCCGTGAAGGTTTGCAGATTATTGGATCGTGCTTCCAGTCTTTTCTTCTCAAGGAATTCATCTCCTCCTTGAGCTTTGACTATTCTTTACCTCTGGTCAGGTTGAGCGACTATCGTGGCAATCTAAGCTTCGATAGATTTAGGTGGTGTTAGCACATCTATTCTTAACTTCTCAAATTCCTTGTGAAGTTCTTCCTTGATCCGGACGAGTCGTAACTCCGCCTTCTCCTTTCTACTTAGGGCATCAGCTACCACGTTAGCCTTGCCAGGGTGGTAATAGATCATGCAGTCGTAATCCTTTACGAGTTCCAACTACCTTCTTTGCCTCATATTAAGATCATTTTGCTCGAAGAAACACTTCAAACTCTTATGATCCGAATAAATTTCGCACTTAGCTCCATGGAGATAGTATCTCCAAATCTTCAGCACGTGAACAACCACTTCTAACTCCAAATCATGCGTGGGGTAATTCTGCTCATCATTCTTAAGATGTCGCGAAGTATAAGCAATCACCTTTCCTCTTTACATCAGCACGCATCCTAATCCTTTCCTTAACGCATCCGCATAGACCACAAAATCTTTATTTCCTTCCGAGATGGCTAACACTGAGGCTAAGGTCAACATCCTCTTTGAATTTTGGAAACTTTCTTCGCACTCTGGCATCCATTTGAACTTGGAGTCCTTCTTTCACAGGCGCGTCATGGGCTTAGATATCGTCGAGAATCCTTTGATGAATCTGCGATAATATCCGGCGAGTCCTAAGAAACTCCTTATCTTGTTTACACTATTTGGAGATTTCCAATTACTTATCTCTTCGATCTTGGTTGGATCCACTTTGATTCCTTCAGCTAACACTATGTGTCCTAAAAACATAACCTCTTTGAGCTAAAACTCATATTTGCTAAACTTAGCGTAAAGCCTTTCCTTTCTTAACATCTCCAGCACCACCCTTAGGTACTTTTGGTGCTCCAACTCATCCTTTGAATAGATGAGGATGTCATCTATGAAGACCAGTACAAACTTATCCAAATATGATTGAAATACCCGGTTCATTAGATTCATGAACACTGCTGGGGCATTGGTTAATCCAAATGGCATTATTATAAACTCATAATGCCCATAGTGAGTTCTAAAAGCAGTTTTGGGGATATCTTCCTTTCGAATCTTCAGCTGATGATACCTAGATCTCAAATCTATCTTATAGAAAACACTTGATCCTTTAAGCTGATAAAAAAGATCATCTATTCTTGGGAGAGGGTATCGATTCTTGATGGTCAGTTTATTTAAGTCTCTATAATCGATGCATATTCTCAACGTGCCATCCTTCTTCTTTACAAACAAAATTGGAGCTCCCCAAGGTGACACACTAGGTTGGATAAAACCTAGGTCTAATAACACTTGCAATTGAACCTTGAGTTCTTGCAACTCCTTAGGTGACATTCTGTAGGGGGCTTTTGATATTGGTGCCGCTCTTGGTTCTAAATCAATGGTGAACTCCACTTGTCTATTCGAGGGTAGTCCTTGTAGCTCTTTTAGAAATACGTCTGGGTATTCTCTTATGATTGGAATGTCTTTAATGGCAAGCTCTCATTTATCTTTCCTTACTAGATTAACCAAGAATGCTCATTAATTGTCCTTTCTCATCATCTTGGCGGCCTTCAAAATGGAGATTACTGGGACTTTAATTCTCAGCCTTGATCCATATATCTTTATCTCAGATTTCTTAGGTGGTCGATACACCACTTCCCTCTCAGGGCAGTTTATGACGGCATAAGATAAGATTAACCAATCCATTCCTAGGATTATATCGAAATCCTGAATCTTTATCACGTAAAGATTTGACTTAAAAGTCTTCCTTTCTATGTTCAGTTCTAGATTAGAGCACACCTTCCTAGATAACATTCTTTTTCCAGAGGGGATACTTATCTCAAGAGCATTCTTAGCGTTCGCAGGTTTTATCTTTAATTTCTTACAAGCAGACTCAGCTATAAATGAATGCAATGCTCCGATATCAAAGAGAGCTAAAATCTGTGTATCAAATATGGTAATCATATCTGCCAGATTATCCAGGGCCTTAGCAGCCTGCTGTTGATTGAGAGCATAAGTACGTGCTTGCTGAGATGGCCTCTGTCCTGGATTCCGCCTTTGATCTCTTCCTTGGTTTGGCCTTGGATTCATTCCTGGTCTTTATCTTGGAGGTCCTCCTTGTTGCGGCCTCTGCTGGTTCCCAAAGAATTGGTGTTGCGGCTACTGGTACTGGGGTTGTTGTGGTGGCTGTGGACATCTATTAATTCCTTTAGGGCATTCCCTCATGAAGTGCCCCTCTTCTCCACAGTTTTAACACCCAGTCTGATTCATCCGACATACTCCAAGATGTGTCCTTCCACATTTTGTGCATACTCTTAACCCTGAGGTGAGTTCAGGCTAATATCGAGGTATCCTTGCTTCCCTGCTTTGCCATTAAGGTCTATTTCATCAACCATTTCTCATTCCTCCTTCCCACTTCCTTTCCCTTTTGGATCAGTGGTTGGCTGAGGAGTTGGTATCTTCTCACAAGGGAGTATTGCTTCAATGCTTAAAGCCTTTGCTAGCGTTCGAGCATAGGATAGGTCCTCTTGTCCAGCGAGAGCTATGCCAATCTCGGGTCTAAGTTCTTTCTTAAACTTATGTGCTTTCTTCCCATCTATGTCCACTAGGTATGGAACATGCCTGGACAGCTAGTTAAACTCCCAATCATACTCAGTTACCATCTTTTTTCCTTGCTTAAGGTTCCAAAACTCCATTTTCTTATTCTCTCGATAGCATTCTGGAATGTACTTTTGGTACAAATCGTGCTTAAAATCTTCCCAACCATATTCTGCCCACTGCTCAGGAGTTATAGTCCTTCTAACGGATTTCCACTAATAATCTGCATCGTCCGTGAGCATAAAAAGAGCACAACTAAGTTTCTCTTCCTTTGAGCAAGCGATAAAATAAAAAATTCATTCTAAGGATCAGACCCATTTCTCAGCGTCCATTGGGTCGCCTAACCCATTAAATGATGGAGGGTTGTGTTTAAGAAACACATTTTCGGCTCTCGGGCTAGAGTTTGGCACTTGCTCTTTTTCTGGTTTGTTTTCTCCTTCTTCATCGACTTGTCATCTTCTTGGCGGCATTCTAAAGAACTAATTATTAGAGAAGTTCGATATTATTCATGCATAAAGCATAAGTGCCTCTTGATAAGGTCTTCAAACTCAATTTAACTCAAGCAAAGCGAGAATTTAACAGCAATAAGCTTAAGGGAAAATTGCCTCCTTATGAGAACTTTTGACATCAATAATAATATTAAGTTACATGCAAGATAGGGCAGTCCTTTGGAAAATACTGCCACTATCAGAAGGTCCATATGTTAATCCATATATATACAAGGATAACATTTAGATTAAGCAGATAAATAGGCTAATTATCGAGGTGTTCTAACATCTACACCCTACACCTCCTTCTAAGATCCTAGCGATGTGCCGGACCCTTCTCCTTTCCTTCACATGGTGGCCCAACCTCTTCCTCACCTTCTTTTTCTGGCTCCTCTTCCTCACTCTCATTTTCCACCAGATCCACGAATTTCCTAACACTTCCTTCAGGAAACTAATGGGGAATACACTGTCCCAGATCCGGAGGTACAAATATTTGATAAACATGGAGCCACTGATGCACTTTAGATGTGCAGGAGAATAGAGACTCAGAATGATTCATAACTCGAACATTAAAAGGTCCCATTTCTGAAGGTTCTGCAGCATGGGGATAAGATGCCCGAGGTTCAAGGGGACTGTTAATGGTAGCCCTTTGAAGCTCCAGTTCCACCACCAAGGATGGATTTGGCTCGGCAGCCTGCTGCTCAGCAAGAGCATTCACTTGTCCATACTCCGCTACCCAATGAGCCATCAGGGCTGAGGATAATTCAGTCAGGTTCCCGATATCAGCATAAGTCTCGGGATCACGGGTGATGATGCTTTGTAGAATGCCATACATCGTGGGCCTCCAGGTGGGAGGCGCATGCTTACACATACGAATGCATGTCTCCAAATCCGACACGCTTCCCGGTGCTCCTCCATAGCCATTTCCCAAGCCTATTTTTCCAAGTACCTCACCATGAAGGATAGTAATTGCTCATTCCCATCCCATGTCACCCTTCTGAACCTCTCGATCATTTCTTACACAAGGCGAAAAAAAGGCACATTTTTTCTAACTATCAACCTACGCTTAACTATCTAAAAATAGATAGCTTAATCAGCCTACATCAATTAAGGGAGACCTAAGGTTCTCCTAAGTTCATACTATAGTCTAGATTCAGACTATTCCTTTTAGTCTTGCATGCGTGAAAATCTTAAAGCAGTAGACATTTATCAAAACTTTTGGTGCCCATAATCTTTTCCTTAAATAGAACTATTTACATTTCTTTAAACAAAAATTTGAGAATAAATTAATCCTTTTTTTGGAATGTGAGTAAGAACTCTTTTTCACAAACTTTTCATTTCAAAAAATCATCTTACCCGAACACCTTTTACTCTGAATTTCATTCTCATGGACTTTCCCTTATCCACACAAGGATATGGGAGTAACTTCCTTAGCTTGCTCAAATCATTCCTTTCATGTATTCCAAAAATTATGAATCCAAAATCTAGAATCTCTACACTACCATACCTTGATTTTTGGTTGAAGATACAAGAGTGATGGCAAGCTGTGGATTGTTGCTTTAACTACCATAGAACAATTCATATGCACATAAATACTTAACTTATTTACAAAGAGACAGGTCTACAGAGTTGCAAGCCTGCTCTGATACCATCTATAACAGCCCGGTCCCGAGAGTGGGATTACTTAATGGGGACAGGGTGTTAATTAAAGAGATTAATGATTTAAGCAAAAGATTAATGAAAAAGGTTCTCAAATAAGGAAGTGCGTTTGAATGATATATAAAGACTCTTGAAATAACTTGATCAATAAGGATTCAAACAATACTAAGTGTAACGAACGGGATAAGGCTAATTAAGTAGATACCAACAAGTAATAGACTCATTCATAGGTCGAAACAAATAAACAACACCAATCATGCTCAAGCCTCTTCATAGGCGGAAAGTAAACATGAACCAAGGAGCATTGATATAACTTAAATAGGCATCAATATATATATATATATAATCAAGTTTGATCATGTCTTAGGGGATATTCATAGGATTTCAAATAAGGATATTAAGTCTAGGAGTTATGAATATGATATATCAGAGTAGCAGAATTCATAGTGGGGTTCAAATACTTATACTAGCAAAACAAGATCTCGGCAGCCAACCCACATCTTCAGCATCTTAACCTGAAAAATATTTAAAAAAGAGGGCGTGAGCACTAATGTACTCAGTGGATTTTAATAAAACTCTTTAATGAAACTTTAGAAATATCCAATCATCAACTGGCGGTATATGGAGAGCAAAGTGCAAAAGCCCTCTCCATATCCGCAAAATACTTTTCTTTTTTCCTTTAGGCCTTCTGGCTCAAACCTGATATTTACTGCACCCTTAGACATGCCTTAGGATAAGAGAGGGGTTACCTCAAATATCCTACTGAGTATGCGAGGGGGTTACCCAACAGTGACTCCCTTAGTGATCAAAGATCACATCCTGGTGATATGAAATCACAAACCTTTAAGCTCATAATCTTGCTTAATTAGATGATATAATCCTTCTTTCCTTAACTTTTCTAGCATAATCAAAGCCTAGAGTATAACATCTAGGACTAATCCTTCAATCAATCATGATCTCATAGCCTACAAAGGGTTCTATCACTACCCTAGAAGGCATTACTCATATATACAGTCCTTAGCAAAATATCAACATCAATCTCAAGATCATGATCACATATATATACACTTATTGCAACATAAGCGATTCTCAACATCTCATGCTAAGCATTTATCATATTTAAAAATGCTCAAGAGCTCAATCAACAATAATTCTTGAAAATAAATTCATTCATTCCTTCCTTTGTACAGAGATCAATCAGGCAGATCAAAACATTTAATTCGATATTTCATCTTGCCCTATCATGCTTCTAGAGCTTATTAGCTCAAACAATAGATGAGTATAGAATTACCCACCTCGATCATGGAGCGGAGGGCGAAGCAACGAGCTGCAAATTCTTTCTCAGGTTCCCTCGGGGGTTTGCCTTTTCCTACAAAAGCTGATTATCGACTTAGCGATCTATTCGAACTACATAAACTCATAAAAGATAAGTAACAGATTAGTTACTTTTTAATGATACAATTGATACTTTTTTAATTTTAAATGATACTTTTAGTGTAAAGATTGATACTATATTTTACTCTCTCTTTTTTTCGGGCGGAGCGCGCGGGTCGGGGTCGTATGATGGGCCGGCCGTGCCTAAGATGTACTTGAGTTATGGCATTTTTTGTATTCTAATTGGAATATGATCCGAATACATGCGCGACACCTTGACCTAGCTAATCCATATGAAACAATTAATGATATTTATACTAAGCATGATTTCAAATTTGGAAATATTAATCATAAAATTTTGTGTTAGATTGTTTCACGAGTTAAGATCTAGACTATGAGTGTTTTGAAAGTTCAAAAAATATATATCTTATTTCAAAATAAAAATAGAAGTCTAATTATTAAAATTTTTAAAAAATAAAACAATGATAGCATTCTCTAAGCTTCGAAAACCCGAACCTTTTTACTTGGTTTTTGCTATTTTATAATAAAAGATATATATTTTAAATAAATTTTAGACGTTGGATATGGAAACAAATACAATAGAAAAGTTAGATGTGGGTTGCATGATAGAAAAATGGCATAATAATAATAATAATAATAATAATAATAATAATAATAATAATAATAATAATAATAATAATCAAAGTGAAAGTGGAAAAAAAAATTCTAGTTAAACATATGGTCGTTATTGCTAATAATATTATAATAATAACCTAATACAGTAGTACAGAATAAGGTCGTACACCCCACATCTGAGACAGACATCTATGTTGGCTGCATTATTCAGCCAATGACAGTGTTGATTATCAAAGATCATCTAGTTCAAAATTGTATCTATTAATTTTCTAATAAACATCAAAATTATTAATTTTTCTTCCATTTTCTTTCTTCAATTTTAATTTCTTTTAGTTTAGGTTAATTGTATGTTATTACTAGATTTCCACCCGTGCATTCATGATCTCAAATTCAATTATTATATATTCAATGCAAGTGTCAAAATTTCGATATTTTATATAATTAATATTTTACTTTGATAAGTTCAAATAATTAATAAACTACTACAATCAAAATATTATATTATAAATTACGTAACACTTGGATGTATACAACGTTTGTAGTAATATTTGTTATATTATCATTATTTTTACAAATAAAATCTTTCAAATCAACATGACTTGTAACTTGTGAAACAATTACGTACAATTGACCGTGACTAGAAATTTATGAAAAACATATGTGAACAAAGATTATAAGAATAACTTATGTTTCATTTTAAAGGTTTTTACGGTTGTATATTTATATAAATTTGTCAGATTTAATTCTTAAGAAATTGATAATTATGTTGTATGTAAAATAAATGTAATCAAAATAATGTTAATAAATATATATTGAAACATAAAAATCTCAATTTAAGAAACTATAATAATGCAGCCTACATGTCTTCATTATATATATATATATCAATCTTCATTTAATTTGCATTAATCAATCTTTAGTACCCAACGTTGATTGCTTTTACACTTGTGTTCCAAAATTTCAAAATTCACATATTGATAATGAACATTTGCATAAATTAACGCTTATAACATTAAAATAATCTTACAGCCTCACGTACAAATGTAAACATGGACTGTTGAATATTGTGAAGAACAACAACAACATCCAATATTTGTATAAATGGAATAAGCTAAAGATTGAGTTTGAAAGATTTTCAAAACTCTAAGTCAACATTTGCGAGATTGAAAAATTGATATAGTTCTATAAGTGTTCATCTATGCAAACATTAAGTGTTAATATGTAATTTTTTAAAATTTTGGAATAAAAGCGTAGAAATGTCCATCGTTCATCAACTGAAGTGTAGCGAACATTATAAACTACACTTTCTAAAAAATAATATAATTGACTATATAAACTTATAAATATTAATCTTTGTTTGATTTAGTTATTCATTCAATTAGAATGTTAAATTATTAATTATTTCATGTTTAACATAATTAAAAAAGTATTATAAATATTATATCTACATATAATAAGGTATGCTACCGATTATGATATTTTACCAGATAATTCACTTGATTTTTTATTTAATAAATTTAATATATGTTGGTAATTATTTGACACAATAAAATCTACTAAACGTTATCAATCATTTCTTAATATACAAAAGCTCACATATTTATTTATTCGTACAAATATATTTTGAATGTATATAACGAAATATGTTATTGAATATAACACAAATTAATTATATAATAAAAAAAACATGTGTATTTGTGTGTTTGAGAGAGAGAAGATGGTGAGACATTAAAAAAATAAAAAAAATTATTGTAGATGATTTGATGTTTTTGGGAGGGATTTTTTTTTGGATGGAACTCCATTTTATAGTATATTTTTATGAAAAATATTATTAAAACTATTTAATTTTGATGTTGACACATGATTGTTACACACAACTTTGGACTACAGGATTTCATTCGCTTCTTGATGCAGAGCTCAAAGAAATACTTTTTGGTATGCATTTTCCTTTTTTTATAATAATAGAGGGTAATTAACCCGTTGTCGTTACTTGAAAGTACACACTGAATAAACTCTGCTCATATGTAATAGTTTGCAAATCACATAAAATAGATAACCCAGAATACTTGAAAAACTAAGTGTGACAAGATGACACCTAGTGGTGTTGGTAGAATTTGAACCTGAGACACATTTTGGTATCATTATTTGCGAGCAAGTTACAATTTTGGTCCAGTAAAAATAGGACTAAAAAACAATTTTAGTCCCAAAATGTACAATTTTGGTTACAAGTTTAATTTTTTCAACACTTTTGGTCCAATAGTTATATTCAACACTTTTGGTCACAAAAATTAACGGATTATACTTAACATTCGTTAAGTACTTATTTTAGAGTCAAAATAGTAGCTATTTTGGTCCCGTAAGAATAGTACTACCTCCGTTTCATAATGTTTGTTGTTTAAGTTCCAAAAATATACAATTTTGATTCTAAGTTTAATTTTTTCGACATTTTGGGTCCAATAATTTATACTACCTCCGTTTCATAATGTTTGTTGTTTAAGGTTTTTTTTTTTAGTTTCAAAATGTTTGTTGTTTTATATAATTTGACATCCTCTCTCCCAATTTTAACCCTTTCAAATCCTACAAGATTTTTTGATTCTAACTTACCTATAATATATGAAGAGAGAAAAATATATGGAGAGAGAAAATATTGTTATTTTTTAGGAAAATATAGATGAATTAGATTTTATGGCATATATAAGGGATGGGTATATTTGTCCACAAAATTAATTCTTAATTCCAGATAAAAAAAAAATAAAACAACAAACATTATGAAACGGAGGTAGTATTTCAATGTTTTTGGTCCAGAAACTAACGGACTATACTTAACATTCGTTAAGTACCTATTTTGGATTAAAATTTTCACTACATTACATTCCATCTATTTTTCACTTTTAATTAGGCGGTGTAACCAAGATCATTACATCTCATGTTTCTTTTCTTTATTGTAATCATATCCGTGTGTATTTAATTATATTATTATTTTATTACGATTGTAACGAACATACTTAGATATATTTCGCTGCAGTTGCTTTAGGATTTACATAATGGAAGTGGACGAGAACCAATTAATTAAATTTCAATAAAAAATAAGGATTGTTTTGACTCTAAAATAGGTAATTAACGGATGTTAAGTATGGTCGATTAATATTTTGAAGCAAAAATATTGAAATATAAACTATGAAACTAAAAGTGTCGAAAAATTAATTTGAGATCAAAATTATATATTTTAAGACTAAAAATATTTGGATCATATTCTTGGGGATCAAAAATACAATTTACTCGATTATTAAAAGTACAATTTACTCGATTATTTGCATTAAAGGGGACTTGGGACATGTGAAGATTTTTCTAATTCAATTCTTGGTAAGAAAATTTTGTTATTCATTTCTGTCATGTGTATAGGACTATAGGAATGACTTTTTCTTAGTGATTGATGAGTTTAATCTCAACTGACGTCGTGTAATGATTTTTTTTTTTTGTTGTTTTTAACACTAAAAAACAATTGATGTGAATACATATCATTATATTTCATCTTTTTTTTCTACCTCTCTCATCTTCATTCGTGTGATATATGTGTGTGTATTATAATAAGCATTTAAGATGGCAAAATAATTATTTTGATGAGTTTTATAAATAATACTTTAGTTAGACTAATTAAATTATCAAAATGCTATTACTAATTCGTTCATGTTCATTGTCCACTCACCCTCTCCCTTCCCTTCGTGTAAACCCCTTTTCATTTCCACCTCTCCTTTCATCCTATAATCTTCCTCATCAAGCATTTTCCTCATTTTTTATGTCATTGCACGATTTATTGCAAAATACAAAAATAAAATAAAAAAATCCCATCCCTCTGTCGATTTCTGCATCAAAGTTTTTACATTTTTTAAGGGAAAAAAAAAGCAAGAGAAGATTTAAAATAACCAAAAGTAAATTGTAAACTTCTTTTCTAATCATGATTTGTAAAATATTCTTTTCTAACCAAACATAATTGTAAAAGTCTAATTTACCCTCGATGAAATTTAAAAAAGTGAAAGTCTCATATTGCGGCTCATTTGTACACGGCCAAATTAATTCAGTCTCATATTGCGGCTCAATTGTACACGGCAAAATTAATTCACTCAGCCGTTGATATGTACACGGCCCAAGTAATTAACACGGTTGATATGTACAAGGCCAAATTAATTAATACGCCCGTTAATATGTACACGACCAAATTATTTTTTTAATTTATTTCATTTTTTCATTTCAATGCTCACAGTCGTGGGTCGTTGGATTTTAAATGAGATGCTATAAATGTCACACACCAAACGAGTATAATAGATGTTGACTGAGGGAAAATTTGCATTTCAAATCTATTATAGTCTTTGGTCGAAAAGTTTGGGAGGATTTTTTGATCGAAAAGTTTGGGAGGAGATAATCCGGAAGGAAAAAAACAATACAAGGTATGTTCCAATTTTTTTTTTCTTTTTATGGTTTAATTTGTTTAACTTTTATGATTTATGAAAAAAATTGTAAAGAATCATAATCATCCGTTGAAATGTGATAATTCGAAACGTTATATTTCATTTGAAAATTTTGTATCTCTTAAATGATTAGGTTATAGAATACTTTTAATTTATTTTATTTTACTTGTAAGATGTCAGAAATAGATTAGCATGTATATGAACATCTAGACTTGTTGTGAATAGAAAAACACATTTAAAATTTTAAAGGTTGCATCGTGTAGTACACGGTGAACCGCCGTGTGAATTTTTATTTTTATCTATTTTTTTTAAAAGAATGGGACGTTTCTTGATCTGTAGATAGCTTGGCAACGTGTAGTTGTATAACACAGTGGTAGATGAGAGAGATTAGAGTACTTAAATGGTAAAGATCAACTTGTGCACCTTCCATTCAATCAGTTATATCGTGATAGTTTGATACAAGAAATTCATGAGTTTATGGAGACATTTCCGACCACTACTTCCTATACATTGAATTATTTGATAAGGGCAGATGATGGAAGAAAATTGAAGGGGCTTGTGAAGATAAATGTTGATTTAATTCGCTTAGTCCAAGAGCAAGATGAGCCTACCGTGTATGTTACACATAAGAATATTCAAGAAATCCCAACAAGTGAAGTGCCTCCATTTGTAGATACAGATGATTTGGATCACGAAGTAGATGAGTCGTCTACTGAAGAGGATGATGATGATGATGATGATGATGATACCAATGAGAGTGAACTACGACGCTGTAACACCCTGAATCTCATTATGAGAACTGAGTGTTATAAAATAATATCTTAAAAATGAATAAATAAATAAATAAAATTAATTAAATAATCAATAAAATGTTAACAGTACTATCAAGCATTCACAAATGCACTTTCAAAATTTCAGATTTCTATTCACATAAAAACTCGAAAGCGTATATTTACATTCATACCAAAGTTTTATTTTAATCCTACAAGCGGAAGATTTTATAAGTAAAAACAATTTTTCAGTTCAAAATAGTAGTAGGATAATATTTACAAAAAGGACATGATGGCCAGATACCATGTCGCCACGTCCTGCCCAGCTTCCTTATCTGCAGAAACAATATTAACATGGGGTGAGTGTTTGAACACTCAATGGAAACACATTGTCCCGGCTATATCAAATCATATAGTGAACATAACATCTTGTATGTACTTGAAACATAGAACACGTGGGTCTGCGTAGGATGTGGCCACATAACAATAGGGTGGTATTAAACCACAGTGGTATAAACCACACCATTGGTACGGTTCATATCTTAGCCCTTTCGACCTCGGATATTAGTCGTAAACTATAGGCAAGTACATACAATTTACTTACACACCAAACACTTGAGTTTATAAATCAACCACATAATATAATTTAACTGAGACAATGATAAAACAGTAGGAAGTGTTGAAGTGTTACCCACCTTATTTGAGTATCCTTAACGCTATATAAACGTGGAATTCTTTTAAGTTCCGGCTTCGTCTCCAGAGCCTACAATACACATAAGTAAATCTTATTGACATCAAACATAACACTATATAATAATAATAATAATAATAATAATAATAATTTCTTAATTAACTTTACTACTTAAATTCGTCTTTAGCTAACTAATTAATTTCGAGCATGACGTAAACATTTATTATATTTGACTTCTATTAATAAATGAAATATATCTATTAACTTAATTTAGAATCATCTAATATAATAAATGTTTACGTCATGCTCGAAATTAATTAGTTAGCTAAAGACGAATTTAAGTAGTAAAGTTAATTAAGAAATTATTATTATTATTATTATTATTATTATTATTATTATTTTTATTATTATTATTATTATTATTATTATTATTATTATTGTTATTATTATATAGTGTTAAGTTTGATGTCAATAAGATTTACTTATGTGTATTGTAGGCTCTGGAGACGAAGCCGGAACTTAAAAGAATTCCACGTTTATATAGCGTTAAGGATACTCAAATAAGGTGGGTAACACTTCAACACTTCCTACTGTTTTATCATTATCTCAGTTAAATTATATTATGTGGTTGATTTATAAACTCAAGTGTTTGGTGTGTAAGTAAATTGTATGTACTTGCCTATAGTTTACGGCTAATATCCGAGGTCGAAAGGGCTAAGATATGAACCGTACCAATGGTGTGGTTTATACCACTGTGGTTTAATACCACCCTATTGTTATGTGGCCACATCCTACGCAGACCCACGTGTTCTATGTTTCAAGTACATAGAAGATGTTATGTTCACTATATGATTTGATATAGCCGGGACAATGTGTTTCCATTGAGTGTTCAAACACTCACCCCATGTTAATATTGTTTCTGCAGATAAGGAAGCTGGGCAGGACATGGCGACATGGTATCTGTTGGCCATCATGTCCTTTTTGTAAATATTATCCTACTACTATTTTGAACTGAAAAACTGTTTTTACTTATAAAATCTTCCGCTTGTAGGATTAAAATAAAACTTTGGTATGAATGTAAATATACGCTTTCGAGTTTTTATGTGAATAGAAATCTGAAATTTTGAAAGTGCATTTGTGAATGCTTGATAGTATTGTTAACATTTTATTGATTATTTAATTAATTTTATTTATTTATTTATTCATTTTTAAGATATTATTTTATAACACTCAGTTCTCATAATGAGATTCAGGGTGTTACAGAGTGGTATCAGAGCTATCTATTCATGCAAATATTTTATTTTCGTAAAAACACGTAGACATCTATGCTTGAGTGACAAGTGGGTTGATTGCCAAGTAGCAAGGCTATTGGCCTATGTGCGTAGACAGTAGGTTGATTAGGCTTTAGATTGATTTTTTTTTTTTAATCTAATCAACAGTATTAAATTTCCAGCAAAGTCCCCTTAACACTATCAAATTTATATATATATATATAAATCTCTTAACTCAAGCTAGAGTTAAAATAATTAAATAAACTCAAATCCCAATTCTAAATCCCCATTATTTACCATATTTTTGAGTTCTTAAAAAAAATCTTATTTTAATTAATAATTTTTTTTCCGGGTGTTACATCCTCCCCCTCTAAGAAATAATTTCGTCCTTGAAATTAACACTTACCAATTCTTGAGATATTTGGATATTTCGCCAGAATTTCATCTTCACGCTCCCACGTAGCTTCTTCTATTCCGTGTTTACTCCATTGGACTTTTACTAGCACAATTTCCTTATTTCTTAGTTGTTGCACCTTTATGTCTAAAATTGCTATAGGAGTCTCCTCGTATGTGAGATCTTGATTTATCTCTATAGCCTCTCTGTTGATAACGTGGCTTGGGTCGAAAATATATTTACGAAGCATCGACACATGAAAAACATTATGGATTTCAGACAATTCTGGCGGTAATGCTAATTTATACGCCACCTCTCCTACTCTTTCTAGAATTTCATATGGTCCTATATATCGTGGCTTTAATTTTCCCCGCTTGCCGAAACGAACAACACCCCGAGTAGGAGAAACTTTCAGGAAAACTTTATCACCGACTTCAAACTCTAAATCCTTTCGTCGTTGATCTGCGTATGATTTTTGTCTATCTTGCGCCATTTTTATTCTTTCCCGAATCTTGCTAATAATTGCAACAGTCTTTTCTATCAGTTCAGGACCTAGAATTTTTCTTTCTCCAACCTCATCCCAGTACAACGGCGATCTACATTTTCGACCATATAAAGCTTCATATGGCGCCATTCCTATTGTCTCTTGGTAGCTATTGTTATATGCAAACTCAACTAAAGGTATATAATTCTCCCAGTTTCCCCCAAGATCCAATACAATCACCCTTAACATATCTTCCATAGTTTGTATTGTTCTCTCAGTCTGTCCATCTGTCTGAGGGTGAAAGGTTGTACTGAAGTTTAATGTAGTTCCCATAGCACGCTGGAGACTTTGCCAAAATTTTGATGTGAAACGGGTATCTCGATCAGACACTATGGTCACGGGAACTCCATGTAGTCTTACTATTTCTTGGAGGTAAACTTGTGCCAGTTTATCCAATCCAAATGTCATCTTGATTGGAAGAAAATGGGCCGGCTTGGTAAGCCGATCAACAATCACCCAAATAGTTTCATTTCCTCGGGTTGATTTTGGTAATCCAACAACAAAATCCATTGAAATGTGTTCCCATTTCCACTCGGGGATCTCAAGTGGCCTTAACAATCTGCTTGGACGTTGATGCTCGGCCTTTACTTGTTGGCACACTATACATTTCTGTACATATGACCCAATATCATTCTTCATATTTTTCCACCAAAATAAACCTCTCAAATCCTGATACATTTTCGTACTACCAGGATGTGCTGTATAAGGCGTACAATGAGCTTCGTCTAGAATTTCTCGTTTTAACTCCACATCCTGAGGCACGCATATCCTTCCTTGGAAGGTCAAAGCTTGATCATCTCTCAAGGCAAAATCTGCAAGGTTTCCCTTTTCCACTTCCATTTTTGTTTTCCGTAAATAGTCGTCTTTGCCTTGAGCTTCGATAACTCTGCTACACAGAGTAGGTTTTGTTATTAGTGTCGTAATCTTGGCCTCAATATTTTCTGGCGGCAATACTACTTCAATCCTCATATTGGCAAAGTCATTTAAAAGTTGTGTATGTTTGGTTAGAAGGCAATTTGGTTCTTCCCGACTTTTCCTACTTAAGGCGTCTGCAACCATGTTCGCCTTTCCAGGATGATATAAAATAGTACAATCATAATCCTTTACCAATTCTAACCATCTTCTTTGTCTCATGTTAAGATCTTTTTGCTCAAATAGATACTTCAAGCTCTTGTGGTCAGTGTATATCTCACACTTTCCTCTATATAGATAGTGTCTCCAAATTTTTAAGGCATGTACTACCGCCGCAAGCTCCAAATCATGAGTAGGATAGTTTAACTCATGTGGCCTCAACTGTCTGGAGACATATGCAACTACCTTCCCATGTTGCATCAGGACACATCCTAGTCCTTGTTTTGACGCATCACTAAAAACTACAAACCCCTCTGACCCCTCTGGAATAGTTAGCACCGGAGCCGTAATTAACTTTTGTTTTAATTCTAAGAAACTCTTCTCACAATCTTTTGCCCATTGATACCTTACTCATTTTCTTGTTAGTTGGGTCAAGGGACGAGCAATCTTTAAAAATCCCTCTATAAATCTTCGATAATATCCTGCTAAACCTAGGAAGCTACGAATTTCGCTTGCATTCGTAGGTGTTCTCCATTCACTAACAGCTTCAACTTTAGCTGGATCAACCATGATTCCTTGTGATGATACAACACGCCCTAAAAATACCACTTTATTCAACCAAAATTCACACTTGTTAAACTTAGCATATAACTTTTCACGCCTAAGTGTATCCAGTATAATTCTCAAGTGTTCTTCATGTTACTCTCTACTTCTTGAGTACACCAGTATATCATCGATAAATACAATCACGAACTGATCTAAGTACGGATGAAATACCCGATTTATCATGTCCATGAAAAATGCTGGTGCATTACTTAGGCCAAATGGCATCACAACACATTCATAATGGCCATAACGGGTTCTAAATGCTGTCTTTGGCACATCCTCCTTTCGAATTTTTAATTGATGGTACCCAGATCTTAAGTCAATTTTCGAAAATACACAGGTACCTCTAAGCTGATCGAACAAATCATCAATTCTTGGCAATGGATATTTGTTTTTTATGGTAAGCTTATTCAATTCCCTATAATCAATACACATCCTTAATGATCCATCCTTCTTCTTAACAAATAACACTGGTGCTCCCCATGGAGAAACACTTGGTTGTATGAATCCTTTATCCAATAATTCTTGTAGTTGCACCTTCAATTCCTGCAACTCCTTTGCCGCCATTCGATATGGTGATTTAGATACTGGGGCTGCTCCTGGAACTAGTTCCATGTTAAATTCCACTTACCTATCTGGAGGTAGACCTGGTAAATCTTCAGGAAACACGTCTTGATATTCTCTAACGATCGGCACCTCTTCAATATTCTTTGCTTGCGACTGATTTTTCACTAGACTTACTAAGAAAGCTTGACAATTTCCTTTCTTCAACATCTTTAAGGCTCTTATAGCAGTCACAACTCGCGGTACAATTCCCATTCTAGCTCCGTGGAAAATAAATTCATCTTCCCCTGGTACTTGAAAAACTATTTCTTTCTCGTGACACTTAATGATCACATGGTTAGCTCTTAACCAATCCATTCCCAAAATTATATCAAAATCCTTCATGTTTAACATGTACAAATCAGCATGCATCTTCTTATGATCGAATTTCATCTCTAAACCTTTGCAAATTCTACTTGACTCAACAGTTTTTCCCGATGGAATACTAATTTCTAAGGTAGTTTCGACCATATTCCCTTCTAAACTCAACTTCTTACTTAGATTAGTGGATATAAATGAATGTGTGGCTCCTGTATCGAACAAGGCTAATACTGGTTCATTTAGAATACTCAACATACCTGCCATAGTTTCTGGATCCTGAGCTGCCTCTTGTTGTGTCATAACATATGCTCGTCCTTTCGGTGGTGGCGATCGACGTTGTGAAGTTTGCGATTGTCGACTTTGTGGCGGTGGTGGTTGGCGTTGTGGAGGTGATGGTCGATATTATGGAGGTGGTGGTGGCTGACGTTCTCTGTAACACCCTGAATCTCATTATGAGAACTGAGTGTTATAAAATAATATCTTAAAAATGAATAAATAAATAAATAAAATTAATTAAATAATCAATAAAATGTTAACAATACTATCAAGCATTCACAAATGCACTTTCAAAATTTCAGATTTCTATTCACATAAAAACTCGAAAGCGTATATTTACATTCATACCAAAGTTTTATTTTAATCCTACAAGCGGAAGATTTTATAAGTAAAAACAGTTTTTCAGTTCAAAATAGTAGTAGGATAATATTTACAAAAAGGACATGATGGCCAACAGATACCATGTCGCCACGTCCTGCCCAGCTTCCTTATCTGCAGAAACAATATTAACATGGGGTGAGTGTTTGAACACTCAATGGAAACACATTGTCCCGGCTATATCAAATCATATAGTGAACATAACATCTTGTATGTACTTGAAACATAGAACACGTGGGTCTGCGTAGGATGTGGCCACATAACAATAGGGTGGTATTAAACCATAGTGGTATAAACCACACCATTGGTACGGTTCATATCTTAGCCCTTTCGACCTCGGATATTAGCCGTAAACTATAGGCAAGTACATACAATTTACTTACACACCAAACACTTGAGTTTATAAATCAACCACATAATATAATTTAACTGAGACAATGATAAAACAGTAGGAAGTGTTGAAGTGTTACCCACCTTATTTGAGTATCCTTAACGCTATATAAACGTGGAATTCTTTTAAGTTCCGGCTTCGTCTCCAGAGCCTACAATACACATAAGTAAATCTTATTGACATCAAACATAACACTATATAATAATAATAATAATAATAATAATAATAATAATAATAATAATAATAATAATAATAATAATAATAATAATAATTTCTTAATTAACTTTACTACTTAAATTCGTCTTTAGCTAACTAATTAATTTCGAGCATGACGTAAACATTTATTATATTTGACTTCTATTAATAAATGAAACATATCTATTAACTTAATTTAGAATCATCTAATATAATAAATGTTTACGTCATGCTCGAAATTAATTAGTTAGCTAAAGACGAATTTAAGTAGTAAAGTTAATTAAGAAATTATTATTATTATTATTATTATTATTATTATTATTATTATTATTATTATTATTATTATATAGTGTTAAGTTTGATGTCAATAAGATTTACTTATGTGTATTGTAGGCTCTGGAGACGAAGCCGGAACTTAAAATAATTCCACGTTTATATAGCGTTAAGGATACTCAAATAAGGTGGGTAACACTTCAACACTTCCTACTGTTTTATCATTATCTCAGTTAAATTATATTATGTGGTTGATTTATAAACTCAAGTGTTTGGTGTGTAAGTAAATTGTATGTACTTGCCTATAGTTTACGGCTAATATCCGAGGTCGAAAGGGCTAAGATATGAACCGTACCAATGGTGTGGTTTATACCACTGTGGTTTAATACCACCCTATTGTTATGTGGCCACAATCTACGCAGACCTACGTGTTCTATGTTTCAAGTACATACAAGATGTTATGTTCACTATATGATTTGATATAGCCGGGACAATGTGTTTCCATTGAGTGTTCAAACACTCACCCCATGTTAATATTGTTTCTGCAGATAAGGAAGCTGGGCAGGACGTGGCGACATGGTATCTGTTGGCCATCATGTCCTTTTTGTAAATATTATCCTACTACTATTTTGAACTGAAAAACTGTTTTTACTTATAAAATCTTCCGCTTGTAGGATTAAAATAAAACTTTGGTATGAATGTAAATATACGCTTTCGAGTTTTTATGTGAATAGAAATCTGAAATTTTGAAAGTGCATTTGTGAATGCTTGATAGTATTGTTAATATTTTATTGATTATTTAATTAATTTTATTTATTTATTTATTCATTTTTAAGATATTATTTTATAACACTCAGTTCTCATAATGAGATTCAGGGTGTTACAGAGTGGTATTAGAGCTATCTATTCATGCAAATATTTTATTTTCGTAAAAACACGTAGACATCTATGCTTGAGTGACAAGTGGGTTGATTGCCAAGTAGCAAGGCTATTGGCCTATGTGCGTAGACAGTAGGTTGATTAGGCTTTAGATTGATTTTTTTTTAATCTAATCAACAGTATTAAATTTCCAGCAAAGTCCCCTTAACACTATCAAATTTATATATATATATATATATATATAAATCTCTTAACTCAAGCTAGAGTTAAAATAATTAAATAAACTTAAATCCCAATTCTAAATCCCCATTATTTACCATATTTTTGAGTTCTTAAAAAAATCTTATTTTAATTAATAATTTTTTTTCCAGGTGTTACAGACGCAATTAAATTGCTGAGTTCTGCGAATAGATTCGTGAGTCGGGGCATTTTGATGAGTTTGTATCCATTCTGGAGCATGGTGGTCCTCACAACATGTCATCTCAAACTATTGCTCCTGATGTAGAGGTCCTATAGTAGAGGGCTTGTCTGTCACTCGTTGGATGATCCCTGTGGGGCATACTGATGACGACAACCCAATCATGCACGATGATCCGGATGAGTTGAACAGTTAGGACCTTGTAGTGGGTAAGACATTCTTGAAGAAAGATAATGTGATAATTATTGTGGGAAACTAGTACATGCAGCGTCAAGTGGAGTATTATGTTTCACGTTCGACTAAGAGCCGACTGGAATTTATCTGTAAAAGAAAAGATCTATGAGCCTTCAGATTATATGCAAAAGAAAATGATGGATTATGGAGAGTGAAGTTACATAAATCGTGCGGATAGAATCATATTCTCGATCATGCACATGGACATTATGAGGAACATGAAATGTCATAATGCTAAATAAAAAGCAAGTAAATAGCATGAGGTTGGTAACCATGTTCGATCAACTGATCTACGTCAGGGGGACTTCACAAGTCTATGAAAAATAATTCACTACTCCGTTGCAAGGTTACAAAGGCTATTACACGATGACCTCCTATCACTCGACCGCTTTCCTACAGTCTACAACATCTTTCAATTGAATGAATTATGAGACCCCCTCACAACCTAGACTCCCTATAGTTCCCACAAAAAATCTCTTCCGAGACTCCTCTAAGTGTGTATGAAAGAATTTCAAATACACACTAGACACATAATAATCACAAGGATTAAACCTAGTCTACATGTATACTATATGCTTCAAACTTGAAGTCTTTTTAGACTCTCTAGCTCTTGTACATACGTAAAACCTCTGCGCACTAACTAGTCTGATTCTCGGACTATTTATAAACACAAGACATAGCCTAAACAAGGTAAGAATCCTAATCGAATCAAACTCTAAAAGGAAACTTTCCTAGTTTAATTCAAACTTCTCTAGTTAGAGTTCTTCCTTGAATAGAACTTGCCTTCTTCCATCTTGATCTTCATCTTGAACAAGACATCTTCTATTCCGAAACATCTATCTTCAAAAGATAACTTCAGCTCTTTGAATCCAGCTTGGCATGTCTCTTGGAAACTCTCTGGACAACTATATACATTATCATGTTCACGAACATGCTCAAGTACATTCTTCGATTCTTCAATTAGATTGGTATCGAAATGTTTATATCATAATGTCCAGAACATGGTCTTCAAAACTTGAAAAACTAAAACCTTTATGTTCTTTGCATTGCCATAAGGATCATGACAATCTGAAATACTTAGTGCTAAACAATGGCATTAACAATCTCCTCCTTTGTCTTTATATGTTGGAAAATCAGCACCATATTTTTAAAGAACACAATCTTCATCTAAAGGATCATGTACCTTAAAACATTCTTGAATGTCCATGTGAACATCATATGATCCTGTTGTTTTTCACTCTTTTAACAGTATGTTTCTGCTCTGATGAACTTCATTTTTTATCATATTTTTTTTATATTAGCAGTTTAATTTTTTAGCAGACATAAGGATCATAAAACTTACAGATAAAAATATCTGCTCCAAAAGATATAATATAAAAAATGATATTACAGATCATGAGCAAAAAGATCTTGCAAAAACATGGTGCAAGATATAAACTTTCAGAAGAAATAAAAAAAATTATCTAGCATTACTTCCTCTATTTGCCATCGAGAAAGGCAAATGAGTAATTAGAGAACTACTCAGAATTGTCAGATTATTCTTCTTCTTCTTCTTCTTCTTCTTCTTCTTCTTCTTCTTCTTCTTCTGTAGTGTCTTCCTCTGCAGCTTCCTCTTTCTCTTCATGATCATCAAGCTTGTCTTCAGCATTTTCTTTTGTGATAGTCTGTGGAGATCCTTCTTTAGTGGTAGCTATGGATGTACTTGCAAGCTTGTGCAAGTTACGAATATTATCAGGTATATCAGCTGTTGGGGAGGTAAAAGCTTCTCCAGATGAAAGTTCACTAATTAGAGCTTAAATCTTCATCTTCTCAAAGGTATGCTCATATATCAATCGAGTATAGAACTCCAGACTGTTCTCCAGAAATTTGAGCACTAAGTCCATTGGTGAAAACTTCTCATCAATGGTATCAACACCTTTATTTGATGCAATGAATTTTTTGAACTGAATGCGCATTTGATGATCACCAATTTCAAGAGCAACTTTGATGACAAGAGGCTTCTTCGGAGGCATAACTCTATCTGTCATGGTTGAAATATTCTTCTTCTATTTCTTGATGATGCTATATATGAGAGAAGGATAGCACAAAGGTCCTTTGACCAAAGTAGACTCTGCACTGTTGGTTTTGTTTACTGGAAAGCTTGTCTTTATATACATTAAAAAATATTAAGATGATATAGATTAAATAATAATTGCAGTAACTATGTGCATTTAATTATTCTTATATTTAATTGCACATTCCATATATTTGCATTGTAGATGATATGGTGTGGGTCAACACATGGTAAAGATCATATCATCGAATTTCTTGCATTGTAATAAAAGGCTCACGGCTTAGATGGTCCTGAACCCATCATCGGTACACCATAGAATAATCTGATAGTTAGTTTATTTTGACTAACTGATTATTCTAGTACACTGGCTTGTGTATTAAGGATGATCATGATATGATACGGTTCTCTATTCTGACCTTAAGTGAGAGAATAAAGATCCATAGAGTTCGGGTTCTTAACCCATATATATTGGTGGATATATATATGTTGTGTTGACTGCTTTGATTTGTCATGAGTGAGATTCTCAGATAGGATTGACAACATTGATATTTTAAATAGTGACATTTACATATATGATGGATTGTGTAATATATATGGCCACTGTGTAGGGCATGGGATTTGAGTGGAATCCTATGTATTCATGTTTGCTCTGCTATACGTTTCTTGAAAGAGGATGCTGCTGATTATTACTATATCAAGATACATTGAATGCTTTTGGAGTGGATTGGAACCAACAAATGGAAAAATTATGTGGCCCGAAGTAGTCGATGATCCTGTGCAACCACCATTATTGAAAAAGATGTTGGGCAGGCAAAAGAAAAAAGAAGAATAGCAGCAGATGAAAATAAACCCGCAAAATCAAAATCAGCAAGAATATTTGGCATAGTGATAACATGCAAGAGATGTTTGCAACTAAGCCACAACCTAAGAACATGTAAAAATCAGGCAGTTGAGCAAGTTCCAAAAGAAAAAGTAAGTTGAAAGTTATAAGTATTTTTTTATATTCAAATTATTGATGTTACAATTTCATTATAAGGTAAGATTTATGATTTTGCATGTTAGAAGAGGAAAACCGTCAAAGAAACAAGTTTCTGGCCCTCCAGAAAAAATGAGGGCAACAAAAAGGGTATTGCAAGCATCTACTTCCAAAATAATTGCTAGGAAAAGAGCTGAGGTGAGGTTTTGCATATTGGTTGGATTATTAATGTAATAATCGTATTACACAAATTTTATATTCTTATTATTCAGGTTCGGAAAGGATTTGATCATCTGGAATTTGAAGGAACTAGACATATATATACTAGGGTGTGTCTTTATTTTATTGGGAGTTTGTGTTTTGTGTAAACAAGTTGGGAATATAAGTATATCATGATAATGTATTTTTATTGTATGTGTTATAGATGCCAAGTCAGAAGAAGGTTCATTTTGTCAACTTCTCTTTTCCGAATCCAACTTCAAGAGGTGGAAAATATGATAGAGAAGATACAGGTTCAGGAGGGAAAATAGACACAGTGGCAACACAAAAGAATTGCTCATAGACATGGCTTTGTGTTTTCCCTATTTTTTGTGCATCTTACTACATTCTGGTGGTCGTAAAATAATGACCTTATTTTGAAGTTGTAATTTTTTTATGTACTCATTTTGGCACTGCAAATTAATGGCACAAGTACTACAAATGCATGTAGCATTCTGGCACTGGAAATTTTTTGTATGTACTCATTTTGATAGTTGTTTATATAGTAATGGGTAATTCGCAGAACCTCATCTCTGTTAGTTTACACAAGATATATGATATAATATTAAATTTAGGTACTTGGATATGTTTTACTGTGGTTGTATGATGATAAAATTAGCACAAAAATTACTAAAGCAAGTTTACTTAGTTTTTATCCAATGTGAAGTTTAATCACTTTTTATCCAGAAGTAAAAGAGAAAATTTTCCAGCTTTAGAGTAAGATTATAACAACAATTAACAGATAAGGAATATCTGCTTTTGCTCAATGGCAACAACATATATGCATAGAAAAGTGCAGCAGATCCATATTATACTATTCAACTTGTGGGATAAAAACTGGGGGTTTAGAATGGTAGCAATGGCACTAATAATGAAGTTATTGAGAAACAGTAATTCATTTAAGAGCAAGAGCAAGTATGGCTCCATATTTTTCATTCAAGCAATAAAAAAATAATATAAGTTTAGATTATCAAAAAATCCAAAGCTACTGCCATTACAAGTTGAGTCGAGGAGTACGCCAGGCCACCAGGGAAGGTGATGAAACTAAGCTACTGATGCTAACTCATAATGATTGAGTACAAGCACAATTAGACTATCAAGACTCTCAGCCATCTATTAGCCATAAAAAAAGAAAAGAAAAGAAAAAAAAATGTGGTCATTGAAGCAATAATGAACAACAATACTACAATAATAATCTGCATCACAAGCTTCTTCTCCAAAATTCATTTCATTTCCCTTTCTACGTTTGTATGGGAAAAGCTTTCATCGATAGCGAAAAAACTCTTCTCCTCTCCAGGTTCTACTTCAAGAAAATGAATCGGAGAAAGCTACTCTTAAGCAAATCATCTCCTTCTTCGTACATGACAATGGCAGTCACCCATTCACCCCCTACCCCACCCTTTCCATCAAAAAGTTCACCCATTTTGCCCACCAACACACATTTTTTCTTGATCGACTTGAAAAAAAAAACAAATTTTCTTCTCTATTACAAATTCCAACAACAGTAATTTGTAATTACTAGCTATGTGCAGCAGCAAAACTCCCATCTCAATGAACAAGAAATGAGGAAAATCCAGACTTTATAAGCCCAAAAAACCTAAATTTTTGAACCTCCACCACTAATTTCTGCCGAATGAGATGCCGCCCGATGCCATCGAATCCCGTCAGCTCAACTTGTTCCCACTCCATCCTGAGATCAACCGAGAAAACTGAGATCAAATTGAGAATACTGTCTTCTTCTAAAAAAAATCTTCTCCAATTTTTGAAGTTTAAGGATCTCTAGCAAATAGAATTTGCTCTCAGATTTTCTAAAAGAGTTATGCGGAGAGAATTTATAAAAGGAATTTTGTGAAAAAGATTTTGTGAATTTCAGTTTTGAGGAGAGAATTTGAGAGAGAGAGATCGAGAGAAGTTACGTTCTTCATTTTCCCCAATTTGTTTTCTTAATTAAATGATGTCGTTTTAAATTAGTACACGTAGATGCGCACGTGTCGCCACATCAGTTTTAATTTAGGAAATAATAATGGGGATGTTTAATTTACAAAATAGTTTCAATTTATGTTAAAATTGAAAAAATGAAAAATGATGTTTAAAACCAAAAAGCGGTTAAAAGTGGCGATTTTAGAGGCAATTTGCCCATATTCAAATTGGTTAAATGTATTGATTTTCTACACTTCTAAACTTGATTTACATAATCACTTCACTACCTCTGTCAACATCATCATATTATTGCCGCTGGTGGTAGATATCTCACACTCTTACACTCACTCCTTCATTATTAAGAACCTCCCCACTAGACTCTTGGGCGTCATTTTGTTCCTCAATTTATTTTTCTGCACCAGTTGAACGACAATTATTAACAATAACTTCCCAATTATCCTCGAGAAGTAGATCATCATGTAAGATGTGTTGTACGATCCTCACTTGGCTATGCATCTCTTGATAGATCAGCTACACCAAATAAGTTGATATCCCAGTCCTCATCTCCCAGATTTAAAAATTATCGGACTTCATCGTGTTCTGCATCTTCTTAAGCGGCAACAATCGCTTGTTCTTCGACGACACCTGCATCAACATCGTGTCCGGCCGCAACTACTACCGGATGATCCGATAATTCTTCCTAGGGAAGTAGCCAGTCTAGCCATTATTCTTGCACTTCATCTGCATTCATATGCTTGATCAATGCCAGACCTACCCTGAGATTTCGTAGGCCTGTGCAAACATTAAAAAATTGCCTCTAATTTAATAAAATAAATTAATTAACAAATGCACATAGAATGCGTCTAAAAATATTTATTCTTCAAAATGATAGAATTTGTTTGATACAGTAAAGCCTCAGCAAATTAATACCCAGCTTGTTAAATTAATAAACTCTTTAAAATAATATTTTTCTCCAGTCTCGATTTGGGCCAGTTGAAAATATCATACATATCGATAAAATAATAAGATAATATAATTTTGGAAGACCCTATATAAATATATGGTCACATCAATATCATAAATTAATAAATCTTTAAAACTACAAGCATAATTAGACAATTTTAGTGAAATATGATTCTAGTATTGTTTGTTTTTTCTTAAAAGTACAACCATATTACCTGGTTTCAAATGTACTGCTATATTAACTTTCAAATGAAATTTTTCATTAAGTCACAACTGTAAATCTTTTTGAGTGCATGTAGAATGATCTCTTTATACTCACATAATGTTTTACATATATTCATTTGTCATGGTTGATTTTGAGACACATTTTAGATGAGAAGTAATACAATTTTAAGAAATTTACTATATTGTTTATATAGTGTAATCTATCACCATCACACAATGAATGTTTTAGTAAAAATACAATGAATAATATTAAATTATTAAAAAATAATGAACAATACTTATTAATTTCATTGAATCGTGAAAAAACCCCTTTAAATTAATAAATATTAATTTATGGTTCACTAATTTTATTTTAAGATATATATATTTATTTTGAAAAAAGTAACTGTCGAGCGTAGTGCATGAGCCATTCATTAGCATTGGGCGAGTGCACTGCGAGTCGATGCATCAAAAAAATTTAAATTAATTCACTTTAATTTAATTATATTTATTTGTTAGAGAAAAAACCTAGAATTCCAAACAAAAAAAATGAACGCATAGGCGTCACGCGCCGTCTGAGTGAGAAATTGTTACAACACTGTTGTACCGAATACCATCCTTATATACAATAGAAAAACTATTCAACATCTTCAAGTAAGTCAATATATCTATAATTGTATGCTATTTTGGTAATACATATCGCAAGGTGTTTAGCTATTAAAATAACTGTATTTGTTAGAGGGAAAATTTAATTTATTGAATTAAAGATGATATTTTATAATAAAAATAATAAAAGAATTTCTAGAATTAGCTAGAAACGAAAAATAAAAGTCTAGAGAGTGCATGTGTGCATTGTAAATCTAGAAAATAAAGAAGTGCACATAAACAAATGATTAGAAATTAGAAGGAATCCTTATAAATTAATTTAAACCACACGATAAGTCGGTTGGAGGAGAAATAACCTAGTTAAACTATCTATATATATGTGTAATTTAGTGAATGTATTTGTCTAATAAAAAAAGAATTAGAAGTGAAGAGACTCATAATAGGAAGTGAAAAATTTAAAGAAAAAGAGTTTAGTCTTGTGATAAAAAATATATTAATAAGTAGTACCAAAAGATATAAAAATACTGCCCCAATAATTTATGTTCCCGTGTATTGAGCACCTCTTACGCCATCTCAAGACCGCATGCAAACTCCAATTGATCAGTTGAAAAAAATATTTACGAGTAGTACGTATTAATGGAGAGATTGGTGGATGGGAGAGAATGGATTGGAGAGAGATGCAATAGAAACTCCTTGTAAAAATATATAAATCAATAAAAAAAGAATAAAACGCACAAAATTACGAAAACTAGATTAGAAATTAGAATAACATCTTCAAGTATTTTTTGATCAAGAGCAAAACAAACAAAATTACGAAAACTGGATTTATAAGATGACTAGATACCATATATCATCATTTCTGAATTGCATGTACAAATTACAAACAACAAAAGAGAGAAAAATACAAAAAAGAAAGAAAAAAATCACAATTCTAAATCACTTCACCACCTCCTTCATGTCGAAGTTGCTGCTCTCCGTCGGCTTCAACAGTAGCATCATCATGTTGCTGTTTGCTGCTGCTGCTCGACATCTCTTACCATTAACTCCAATCCATGATTGTGAAGAACCTCTCCACTCGATTGGTTTGCATCATTTTCTTCATCAATTTAGTGTGGTGCACCAGTTGATTAACTCCATCATCAAATACTACTTCTCCATGATCGTTCGCAACTAGGTCATCGTGTAGGATGTGTTAAATGATCTTTGGTTGGCCATGCACCTCCGCTACATCATCATCTACTCCGATTAAGTTGGCAAGCCAGTTCTCGACTCCTCCTAAATTAAGAACTCCCTGAATTTCATCGGTGTCTTTTTTTTCAGTCGCCGCAATCGGTTCTCCGATGACGGCACCATCTTCTTCAGCCTCAACGATCACTTGTTCTCCGATGACAGCACCAGCAGCGGCATTAACATCGGCATCGAGTCTGGCCATAGGATGTTCCGGGAACTCTTCTTCTGGAAATCACTCTAACCATTCAGCTTCTTCGGAGACAACTTTGATGACAATAGGCTTCTTCGGAGGCATAACTCTATCTGTCTTGGTTAAAACATTCTTCTTCTGTTTCTTGATGATGCCATATATGAGAGAAGGATATCACAAAGGTCATTTGACCAAAGTAGACTCCGCACTGTTGGTTTTGTATATTGGAAAGCTTGTCTTTGTATACATTAAATAATATTAAGATGATATAGATTGAATAATAATTGCAGTCACTGTGTGCATTTAATTATTTTTATATTTAATTGCACGTTCCATATACTTGCATTGTAGATGATATAGTGTGATCAACACATGGTAAAGATCATATTATCGGATTTCTTATATTGTATTAAAAGGCTCACGGCTTATATGGTCCTGAACTCACCATCAGTACACCATAGAATAATCTGATAATTAGTTTATCTTGACTAAATGATTATTCTAGTACACAGGCTTGTGTATTAAGGAGGATCACGATAGGATAATGTTCTCTATTCTAACCTTAAGTGAGAGAATAAAGATCCACAGAGTTCGGGTTCTTAACCCATATATTGGCGGGCATATATATATATATTGTGTTGACTGCTTTGATTCATCAATGAGTGAGATTCTTAGATAGGATTGACTGCCTCGATATTTTAAGCAGTGACATTTACATATATAATGGGTCGTGCAATATATATGGCCATTGTGTCCTGGTGCTCCAGGTTGATGATGTCTCCTTAAGAAAGCACAATGATCATGGAAAGCCCTGCGGGCATAATATTAATTTATTCTTAACTTGATATGGAAGTCGTGCGGTACTACTCTCAGAACAAGATATTAATTAATTATAGCTATCAGAAGCTAACATACTTAATTAATAGATATTATATCTTAAATATGGGGAATGGCTGGATTAAAGGAGAAAGAATATTCGTAAATATGTATTAAATTGGTAGGTTAGCATTATTTCTTTAGTAGAATAAAAATAATACTTAATTTATTTAATTATAACCTTGTTATGGATATTGGAAATTGAATAAATTAGTAGGCCAATTTAATATTCTTCTAGATCCATGTTGTAGTCCAATATAACCATAATGGACTGGGAATAGAGCAAGAGTTGGAGGCTCAAACCCATTAGGGTTTATTTAGATGTTTTTTGAAAATCCCCTTATTTATAAGGGAGAAAATTTTAGAAAATAAACAAGTTAATACAGCCCCTCTACGTACTCTCTTGATTCCTAGGGTTTCCATACAGTTTAGTAGTTTGTAGCTCACCCTACATCTAAACAAGGTTTGAGAATACAACAGAAGATCGAGAAGTAGAATTGTAGCTAGATATTTTCGAACACCATGTAGATTAAATCATCGATCATTGTGTTCTCCATCAACAATGGGATTAGACCTTTAATCCCGTTAGCAACCCGATAACATTTGCAAGTACCTGTTTCGATTGATTCTATTTTCTTCTGCTGCAATAGATTTGAAATTGGACTTGCATATTAATTCAACATAGGATAATTAATGTCACACATAAAATTATGATTTACATGAGCTTAGAATTAATGGCATCCAAATAGATTTTGTGGGGTACAATTCAAAAAAACCCCAATAAGCACTGCTAACCAACTTCCCAAACACAAACTCTCCATAGTTGAATTTCTTCCCAGTTCCTATGTGGAATAGAAACATCCCTTGAGCTTGTGTGACTGTAGCCATGTGCTTGGTCAGCATCCAATTATGAATCATGATGCGACACAAGGTCGACATAGTGTCGTCCGACATGAGGTATAACCTCATAAGCCCATATCTATAAAATATTATATTTGGTTTCTTTGTTAGTTCCGTATTAAATGCTTAGAACTTCTAATTTAGAAAAATAATTGAAACACTACCCGCAATGCTCATACAGACCCGTAGAAATGGTATGCACTCCTATTCGATGCCAATTCAAAGGAAATCCTCCTTATATAATGCAATAAGACGCCGAATGTATAGGAACCCCAGGGAAAAACTTCCATCGCTATGTATCCTCGACCAAAACCCAGACCCAATCATTTATGACGTGCATCTGGTCATATCTAATCAGCATGTTGTACAAGAACAACACATTGACCATCTTCAAATAATCAAAAGCATCATCTCCAAGATTATAATGTGTAAACCTTTTATACAGATTTGATATCGTGATAGGCACATAACTCAACACCCGGTTATAAAAGTTGTGCCGAGAAATATGGTGATCTACATATGGATCAAAATCAGATCCACCGAACATCAACTCCGTCACTAGTGCATACTCAATTGGGAAAAATCTAATATTGGTTCCTCCAATATAGAACCAAACCTCATGACATCTAGTGAAATCCTCTCATGCCATGAGTGCGTGTAACACGATATTCTAACTAGCTCCTCCAATAAAGTTGATTATTAATCCAAAAGATCCATCCATAAACTCTCGAACAAGATCAAAATCAGCATGTGATGCAGTCTAAATTGCATCTACAATACTAGAGGCGTAATTCTTCCAGTATAAATTCATCGAACATGATACGTTCTACAGAGCCTCTCTCTTCCACACCCAGTGACGCTAATATTTGCAAACAAAAATGTAATAATTAATAAAAAAATAAAACTAATACATTGTTAATTAGTTAGCAAAATTAATTAATAACTACACATTACCAAAATTAATTCATATTTAAACACAACAAATTAAATAAATTTATACTAATGGCTATACAAAATTGTTTAACTATTTTTAATTTCTTTATTTAAAATTCATTTTCTATTTTTTGTAAAAATTAATTAGGATTTTAAAAATTAATTTCTTTCATACTAAGTACAGCAAACGTGTTCTTCACTAATTAGGATTTAAAAAAAATTCAAATTTAATATGTTCTTGAATTAGGATTTTATTACTTTCTGAATTTAGAAATACAACTGCAACGTCTTACATGTTGAGATGAAATTGGAATTAGCAATTTAACATGTTTTTAAATGATGATTTAGTTAGTTTTTGAATTAAATTATATATTTCATTTTTAAAAAATAATTTAATTAGGATTTACTTAATATTTGTTTCATTATTTATATCGGATTAGAGTTTCAATATCAAATTTTGAGATAAAATCTCAAATCTCAATTACGGTATAATTAGTTTTCTTTATTTAGGATTAGAGTTTCAATGTCAAAATTTTAGATCAAATTTCAAATCTCAATTACGATATTATTTAATTAATTTTTGTTATTTTTTTAGTTTACGATTACAATTATTTCAACCTTTAAATAATAATTTTATTTCTATTTTTTAAACACATTCAAACCCTTTTTAATAATTCACAACCAAAATCAATTTATTAATACATAAACGATACAAAATAAACCCTATATTTTAACTAATATGCGTGATATAATACAAAATAATTTCGCAAAAAAAAGATTCACATTTGTACACGCTGGCTTCCAATGTGTACTACACGTTGGATGGCCGTGTAGTACACGTTGGAATCCAACGTGTACAAACGTGAATCTACAAAAAAAAAAAATTCTCTGGAAACAACATTCATCGATTTCAATCCACAACCAAAATTCAATTCAATTCACAATAATAATACAACTACTCATCCATCAATTCACTACTTAATTGAACAAAGTATACTAATTAACAAAAAAATGGAAGAATTCAAGGAGGAAAATCGAAAAACCTATTGAATCTCCTCCATCTTTTCGGGGACGGGTTGTCCTCACCGGCGGAGGGTTGTTGGTGCCCTCAGCGACGTCGGCGGGATCTACACGGCCTAGGAGATGTCAACGGGATATTCACGGAGGGCCTCGGTGGACACCGACGGATCTGCACGCCGTGTACAAGGGCTCTCGGCGTGTAGCTACTGTTGTGTAGTTGAGTTTCCGTGTAGCTACTATTTTTTACACAGATAAATTTTGAACGTGTGCGAGGGCTCTTAGCGTGTACAAGGGTCGTGTACAAGAGATAAATTTTGGGCATGTATAAGTTTTGTTTTCGGCATGTATTGGCTCTGTTTTGGGCGTGTACAAATTCTTTTTCCGTGTAAAAGGACCGGTGTGTACCGTGGCTCTATTTTTTGGGCGTGTACAAGGGCTTTGTTACGCAGACTGTACCAATTTGTTCCCTTTTACTGCGGCGTGTTTTTTAATTTTTGACCGGTCCCACAATTGAACGAGGGTATTATGGTGAACGAAAATAAGTTTGGTTAGAAAAGAAGATTCTGCAATCTTTGATTAGAAAAGAATTTTACAAGTGAAAATTGGTTACAAACATATATTCACACAAAAAAAGTCTCGTCACCCAAATTCAGATTTGTTTAGAATCTACTTATATTTTTTTTGTTACAATTTACAAATTATATATAGACTTTGTAAAAAGTTAATACTTTCCAACCTCTCAACTTTGCCAAACACTCCCATTAGATTTTAGAGTCCAAGTCTCATTAGACATTCAGATGATTGAGTACTCTTGCACGATGGGTCACATTGACCCGCCCCACCCAGGTTCGAATTGTGCTCGAAAAGGTATCATTCTCCTACTTTAATTATATGAGTTTATTACATTCCAATTATGATTTAATACATTTAAATTATGATTTATTATTCTCAATTAGAGTTTATATTTATTTTTGAAAAAATTAATTGTTAAGCGCATGAGTTGCCGGACCTGAAAAAATTAAATTAATTTACTTTAATTTTAGGATTCACTAATTTCATTTTAGGGTATATATTTATTTAGCAAAAATTAATTATCGGGCACAATGCACGATTCTACGCATTATTGTCAGGCACTGCGTGAGTAGTCAGATCAAAAAATTAAATTAATTCACTTTAATATGAGAATTCACTAAATTACATTATTTTTGGGTATATATTTTTTAGGAAAAAAATAAAATAAAAATCAGAAAAAACATTACACGGGTGTGGTGTCATTATTATTTTATTTTATTGGGTCTCCTGATGGGTCAGACTCATAACGAAAAAATCCGCTTATTGTAATTACGAGGTTTATTGGAATATGAAATCCAATTTTAGATGTACAGAATCCAATTTTTTTTTTACTTCCTCGTGCTTAGATACACTTTGCAATCGAGAAATCTCTACCGGTGCGTGTGCTATTCGAGAACAATTAGCCGATCTAGATTTACACATTAACGTTGTTTTATTTTTATTTTTTTTCTCGAGTTGGCTCTTATTGCTTAATACTTTACGTGAAGTGTACTTAATTAAGTAAATTCAAGATAAAGGTGTAAGTTGATTTAAGAGGTTAGTAGAGAAATAACCAAGTATAACTCAATGACGTACAGACATGTTTTACAAAATCATACCTAATTCTTGTTATACGAGAATCAATTATCGCAGCTTAAATGGTATAGATATGATAACCTCATAATTAATTAATATTCAATGTCAAAAACAAAAGTTGAGGTTGCAAGAGTATAGTACTCCCTCCGTCCCAATTATATACTCTATTTTCTACTCGTACGTAGATCAAAAATATTTATTAAAACAAGATATAAAAGCTAAACTTTCAAGATCGCCTTATTTAAGATTTATAACTTTCATAAAAATAAGTGGTTATTTTTTAATTTCCAAAATCTAACATGCATGGGTGTATTTATACAATATTATGAAAAATAATATTAATTATAATAATGAGACTATTGTAACACGAATTTTTGTATTTAATTTGGTAAAACACAAAATAGTGTACAAATAAAATGGTTTTCGGATCAAAAGTATTTATACGAATTCAATCTCTATTTTTCCTCTGATTTTTCTCTTCAAAACTTGATCTTCAAACAGTCTTTGAAATCTTCAGAGTAAACTTGTCTCTTTGATTTTCTCGGACTTGTTGTTTGAACTTGGCCTTTAAAGTTTTTGGGAAAGATTTGTATCCTCGATATTCTTTGACTTGGTATTTTGACTTGATAACGTTAACTCGGAGGGCCGACACCTTGTTTCCGGATCAAACGCTAATTTCGAAATGAATTTGATGAAGAACGCCTTTGACTGCCTTGCTTATGGATCAAACGTCATCTTCGGGATGAATTTGGTGAAGAACGCCTTTGAATGTCACAAGAACGTCTTGAATATCTTTGAGAATTTCACTTATGGAAGTTCTCAAATTCTTGAACTCTTCAAATGGTCTTGCTTGTGGATCAAACACCGTCTTCGGGATGATTTTAGTGAAGAACGCCTTGAATATCTTTGAGAATTTCACTTATGGAAGTTCTCAAATTCTTGAACTCTTCAAATGACTTCTGGTGTGATTTTCAACTGATATGGAGGCTCCTATTTATAGTTGTAGGGAAAGAGATCTAGAGCTGATGTGGCACTATCTCATTGGCTGTTGGAAATTGATATATATCTTTTGAAAGATATTTACTTGTTGCCAAAGACTTTTGATGTTTATCATATAATAATATCTTTATTATTTAAATATTTTATCTAATTTTGGATTTCGTAAGATTCCAAAACTAAATAAATATATAAAAATCAATAAAAATATTATATATATTATTATTAATTTTTGTCATCTACAAATGCCCCCTCGAGACTTGTTCATGGACGACTTGTCGTTTGAAATGAATGAGTCTCGAAAAATAATTAGAGTTAAACTCGTATCAAGGAGTCTTGAACTTGAATTTAGTAGATAGTTTATACTCGTACCAAGGAGCCTTCAATTTGGATTTGAATTTAGATAGTTTATGCTCGTATCATGGAGCTTTCTTGAACTTGGATAGTTTATGCTCATATTAGGGAGCTTTTTCTTGAACTTGGATAGTTTATGCTTATATCGAGGAGCCTTCAACTTGAATTTGGACTTGGTAGACATTTTATACTCGTGTCTGTGAGTACTTGAATTTGAATTTGGATTTGTAGACATTTTATACTCGTGTCAAGGAGTCTTAGATTTGAATTTGTAAACATTTTACTCATGTCAAAGAGTCTTGAATTTGAATTTGTAGACATTTTATACTCGTGTCAAGGAGTCTTACATTTGAATTTGACTTTGTAGACATTTTATACTCGTGTCAAGGAGTCTTGGTATTTCTTGAAGAGTTTAGATAGTTTTGGCTCTTATCAAGGAGCATTTACATTTTGAAAACTTTAGATAGTTTTAACTCTTATCAAGGAGTTTTGAAGATAGTTTAGGCTCTTATCAAGGAGCGTTGCTCATTTTCTTTTCATTGATTGTAACAAATGTTGAAAGACTTGAATTGGCCCATGGTTAGATTTGTAGTCGTTTCTTCATCTTCATCTTCATCATCATCATCATTATCTTCTTCTTCTTCTTCTTCTTCTTCTTCTTCACTTGGAGATTCTTCGAAAGGTTTGTCCCCATCATTTATTTCTGGCTCTTCTTCAAAGTTGTGATGTTTTTGCATTGACAGTTCTTGAACTTCATTTGCGGCCATGCTTATCTCCATGTTATAAGCTCTAGTGGCTAACTCCTCGGAGGTCTTTGGTTAAATACCTTTCAAGATATATCGAAGACCCCAACACATGCCTTGGATGCACATTTCAATTGCTGAAGTTTCTGATAATCAATCTTTACAATTTAGGCTCAAGTTCCTCCAACAGTTGATGTAGTCGATGACGGACTCTTCTTTTTGTTGGTTTGTATTTGTGAGTTACATCATGTTCACGGTCCTTTGAGTGTTGTAGAAGCGGTTGAGGAATTCTTTCTCCAGTTGCCCCAAATTATCAATCAAATTTGGTTCCAAATCGGTATACCAATCAAATGCGTTGTTTTTCAAAGAGCAAACGAATTGATTTACCAAGTGATCTTCGTATGTTCCAGCATCATTGCAGGTTTCTACAAAGTGAGCCACGTGTTGTCTTGGATTGCCTTTGCCATCAAATTGTTGAAATTTTGGCGGTTGGTAGCCATCTGGCATCTTCAAGTTGTCAATTCTTGGGGTATATGGCTTGTTGTAAGTCCATAGTGATTTACGGCTCTCTCCAAACTTGTTTTTTATTGTTTCCAGTATGAAATTTTTGAGTTGATCAACTTGTATTGAGCCATCAGATGATACTTCAATTTCTTTGGTTGTAGATTTTTCACTTTTGTTAGCATGTAGCTTTGCAGATATTTCAGCTTCAGTATCTTCATCCACTTGCTCGCCACAAGTATCAACAATCATTTCTTTTTTCAGCTTCAGGATTTGAGCATCTCGTTCTTGTATTCGCTTGGCAAGTCCTTCGGCCAGCTTCGTCAAATTTGCAATTTGTTCTTCCAGAATTGTAGACATCTTGATGTTTGAGGAAATTGGTGAAGAGAAAAGATGAGAGATAGAGATTGTCCCACTGGGCGTGCCAAAATTTGTAACACGAATTTTTGTATTTAATTTGGTAAAATAAAAAATAGTGTACAAATAAAATGATTTTCGGATCAAAAGTATTTATACGAATTCAATCTCTATTTTTCCTCTGATTTTTCTCTTCAAAATTTGATCTTCAAACGGTCTTTGAAATCTTCAGAGTAAACTTGTCTCTTTGATTTTCTCAGACTTGTTGTTTGAACTTGGCCTTTGAAGTTTTTGGGAAAGATTTGTATCCTCGATATTCTTTGACTTGGTATTTTGACTTGATAACGTTAACTCGGAGGGCCGACACCTTGTTTCCGGATCAAACGCTAATTTCGAAATGAATTTGATGAAGAATGCCTTTGACTGCCTTGCTTATGGATCAAACGTCATCTTCGGGATGAATTTGGTGAAGAACGCCTTTGAATGTCACAAGAACGTCTTGAATATCTTTGAGAATTTCACTTATGGAAGTTCTCAAATTCTTGAACTCTTCAAATGGTCTTGCTTGTGGATCAAACACCGTCTTCGGGATGATTTTAGTGAAGAACGCCTTGAATATCTTTGAGAATTTCACTTATGGAAGTTCTCAAATTCTTGAACTCTTCAAATGATTTCTGGTGTGATTTTCAACTGATATGGAGGCTCCTATTTATAGTTGTAGGGAAAGAGATCTAGAGCTGATGTGGCACTATCTCATTGGCTGTTGGAAATTGATATATATCTTTTGAAAGATATTTACTTGTTGCCAAAGACTTTTGATGTTTATCATATAATAATATCTTTATTATTTAAATATTTTATCTAATTTTGGATTTCATAAGATTCCAAAACTAAATAAATATATAAAAATCAATAAAAATATTATATATAATATTATTAATTTTTGTCATCTACAACTATATAATTGAGACAACTCAAAATAGTAATAGGGACTATATAATTGGAACGATTAAGAGTATTTATTAAATCACTGAGTAAAAAATTCCTGGTATAAATTGTAATATCCATAAATTTAAAAATGATAGAAAAAACACACAATTATAGGTAGGGTAGTAAAATGAACTTTAATTTCTTTTTAACTTTGTGAAATAATATATACATCGTTGGGTATGGTTAATCCAGCAGAAATCCTCATAAATTTGAATAATATGAGCTCAACGTGATTTTTACCTAAATAATTTGATGTGTGTCGGGAACTATTGTTGATTTTCTCAAAATATATATAATGAATTCGATTATTTAGCTATTTAATTATTGCCTGTTGTCCCTTAACGCATGTTGGGCATTCTTAATTTATTCAAGTGGGAAATTATCATTATATCATATATTATATATTTTACTATTCCTTACTCGTTCATTTGACTAAACACGTGATTAACAGCATTAAATAATATTTGCTTCCTAGAATATATTATCGTATGAGTAGTCGATCGCATTGTTTAGAGATGATATATGTTTTTTTTGGTACGGCTAGTTGTATTATTTAAAGATGCCATATTAATATTAGGATATACTATTCGGTGGGGTTCACATGGCCATTAAGTTTAGATATTTTTTATACGATTCTATATCTATGCACTTATTTTACAAAGTATCCCATCGAAATATTTTAGATTATTATTATTATTATTATTATTATTATTATTATTATTATTATTATTATTATTAATGCATTTAAAAAAAATTAAAGTTATCTTTTATTTGTCACCACCTACCCCTATGGAGCACTAAATGAAAAATTGTTTTGATATGCCTAATTGGTAGTTGGTGACAAACCTAGCTACTTCTATATAGCAAACGTGTTAGATCTTGGTGCCTTATGATTTAGGTGGAGATTAAGAATGAATAATAAATATAGCGAAATGACTTTCTCAATGTTAGGAATTGGGATTTTTACATCATTAGATATATTATTCAGATAGAAGATCATACAAAGTAATTTATTTATTTTTAAAATTAATTAATAAATACGTGTGGTAGTTTAACGATTGTGGACTTTTAGTTGATCAGATCGAGATACCCTTTTTTCTGAAAAAAAAAACTATATATTAAGTAGACAAGAGATATGTAGAAGGTTGATATTCAAACTATATATTAAATGGTGCCCTGTATACCCATTAATCCATTAATAATATGCATCAATCCTATATAATTTAGGAATATTATATGTCTCCTAAAAAAATTATATAAAGTCTAAAACTGAATTATCCAAACTGCTGCCCTAATTATTATTTTTTAACAAGAATTAATTAAATTTCATAGAAATTATTGTAAGATATCCACGTTGACCACAATGTTAAATCAAGTCGAAAAAATTCGACAACCAACGACTCAGATAAAAGAGAGAAAAGAAACATAAAAAGTTAAAAAATCAACAAATTCATGTTTTGATACATGTGAAAGAATGCCTAATTAACACCATTTCTCTTGAAAAGGCAAAGCGCATTTAAAATATAAAGTGTAAAGAAATAATGTAAAATGATTGCATCACTCCAAGAAATAAGAAATTGGTCAAGTCATGACTATGGAAAATGCGAGGAAACGAAAAACGGCAAAGTATTGTTGTTGGAATAGTCAAAACTCAAAAGTATTGGGATGATGCGTTGGCCCTTGAGCTAGTCAGCCAACGACTTAATTTATGAGAGAGAGGGAGAAGAAGAAGAAGATATATTGATAGTACATATTTAAATTATATTTTCAAGAAGCACATAGTGGATTAATGGGTAATTGACATATAATATTCCTAAATTATATAGGATTGATATTTTGAACCTCAAATTTCAAATTTTGACAAATTGCATCATTGAAATAGCGTAATTATTATTGCACTTTGCATCTTTTAGATATTTTAATTCAATATAAAATTCTCAATTGACAAAAACTTGTATTAAACCGTCAAACAATTCTCTTACGTTAGACGGGTCAAATAAAATTCAAACTCATTCAAAAACCAACCCAAAACCAGCTGACCCACCCATTTCCAAGTTGGACCGCAGATTTAAAAAAAAAAATTGTTTGCTTCGGGCTTGGGCTGCTGGGCCTTTGCCCCCCCCCCCCTTTTTTATTTTTTTTCTTCTTTCATTTCTTTTTTTTCTTATTTTTTTTAAAATTAATATTTTATTTCGAGCGCAGTGCACGAGCCCATGCGTTAGCGTCAGGCGAGTGCACTGCACGAGACGCCGGATAAAAAAAATTTAATTCAATTCAATTTTAGGGTTCATTAATTTCATTTCAGGGTATATTATTTATTTCAAAAAAAATATTTATCGAGCGCAGTGCACGAGCCCACGCGTTAGCGTCGGGCGAGTGCACTACGCGAGACGCCAGATAAAAAAAATTAATTGATTCAAAAAATTAAATTAATTCAATTCAATTTTAGGGTTCACTAATTCCATTTTAGGGTATATTATTTATTTCAAAAAATTAATTATCGAGCGCAGTGCACGAGCCCACGTGTTAGCGTCGGGCAAGTGCACTGTGCGAGACGCCGGATAAAAAAAATCAATTAAAAAAAATAAATTAATTCAATTCAAATTTAGGGTTCTCTAATTCCATTTTAGGGTATATTATTTATTTCAAAAAATTATTTATCGAGCGCAGTGCACGAGCCGACGCGCTAGCGTCAGGTGAGTGCACTGCGCGAGACGCCTGATAAAAAAAATTAATTGATTGAAAAAATTAAATTAATTCAATTCAATTTTAGGGTTCACTAATTCCATTTTAGGTTATTTTATTTATTTCAAAAAATTAATTATCGAGCGCAGCGCATGAGCCCACGCGTTAGCGTCAGGCGAGTGCACTGCGCGAGACACCGGATAAAAAAATTTAATTTAAAAAAAATAAATTAATTCAATTCAATTCTAGGGGTTCACTAATTTCATTTTAGGGTATATATTTATTTTTAAAAAATAATTATCGAGCGCAGTGCACGAGCCCACGCGTTAGCGTCGGGCAAGTGCACTGCGCGAGACGCCGGATAAAAAAAAATTAATTCAAAAAATTAATTATATGTTTGTGAAAAAACAATAAAAAGGAAGAAATTAGAAAGTAAAATAAAAATAAAAAGAAAAAGAAAATGGCGAGGGAGAGGGAGAGGGAGAGGAGGGACCACGTAAAAAGAAAATAAAAAAAAAAGGAAAAAGAAAAAGGGGAAGGGGGTGGGGGTGGGGACCATTTAATGGGTCAAATAATGATCTGTTTAAGCAAGAGATCCGTTAGACGGTCTCACACAAGTGTGCCCCTTCTCAATTATTCTTCTATTTAGTTTTTAATTTTATTTTTCTTCAATTTCTTGTCATTAATTTTATTTCTCGCCTTCCATCACTTAAGTATTATTATTATTATTATTATTATTATTATTATTATTATTATTATAGTTGGATAATATATAAATGAGCGCGCACTTTATAAGATAAATTTATATTATTTTGATATATTTTTATAAAATAAAACTCAAATTTGTACAAAAGAATCTACACATAATTCTTAAGAACGAAAAAAAAAATCAAATTGAAAAATAATTATACACTTGTATACATGAAAAAAAAAAGTCACTACCTTTATGAAACATTTACATATATGATAAATATATAAATAATAGTAATATATTTTAATAGAGAGAAGATGAAATTTAAATATGATAAGAAAGTGATCTGAATTTCATGGGGGCGAGTTAGTATATAGAAAACACCATTCTAAATAAAAGAAATGAAATTTATATATTAATTTACAGTAGCCGTATTTTATTTTTTTTAAGTTGTAACCTTAACACTTTCTAAAAGTGTGTGCGTTGATTCAAATGTAAAAAAAAATGTGTATTTATTAATGGTGTAAAATTTTCGATTCACATATGGGAAAATATGATATGAGCTACTTTTGAAAATGGGAGAGACTATTTGGAACAAATAATCAAAGGGATAATGTGAGCCTGCGACCTCCCGTGAAATAGTCAATGATTCTATTTGGCATTTATCCATTCTAAAAATAATATAATATAAGATTAATTTTAATACATAAAAATAATATATACGACATCATTTCAATCCAAGGAATGTATATAATATATAGGGATGTCAAACTAGCCCGAAACTGATGGGCTGGCCCGAACCGCCCGAAAAAAAGGCGGGTTAGGATCATATTTTTTAGGTCCGAAATAAATTTTAACCGAACTGATCCGCCCGAACGGACCAACGGGCTAAATGGGCCAGCCTGCTAGGTCCGCGGGTTGGCCCATAGGGCTGAATTTTTTTTTTTAATCTGCTCTTGTTATTATTTGATAAGAAACAAATGGATACTAGAAAATAGTTAGATTATGCTTTCAACTGGTAACTCACCATTCTTTGTTCTTTTTTCCTTCTGTTGAACTTGGATTTTAATTTTTTATAATAAACAAATGAATTATTATAAAATAGTTAGATTATGCTTTCAACTGGTAACTCACCATTCTTTGTTCTTTTTTCCTTCTGTTGAACTTGGATTTTAATTTTTTATAATAAACAAATGAATTATTATAAAATAGTTAGATTATGCTCTCAGTCGTCTATCTATTATCTAAATTTCTCAAAAAAAAAAACAAATCTCACTGTTGAAGAAATGGTCAATGTTGCGGAAGAGATAAATCCAATCAAATAAATTAGAATATATGTTTTGAAAACTCTTCTATAGAATATAGTGAAAAAAATATAACACAATTTGCAATCAATTCGACACCGAAGAATGCGCAGTTCCACTATTTGACGAAATTCCTCAATGAATAAATTGTAATGCATCATAATATAGAACTGTAGATTATGTGAGGATTTTAACCTATGCATCTATACAGACTGTGCTGCTTAAGTTCTCGTGTATCAACTTTGCTTGTAATTATATGATGCTTGTATAAACATATGGTGTCTCTGTTATAGTTTTGGATCTAATATAGGACATGAAAACTTACTATTTGAAAGAGTATTCTCCTTACACTTAACTTTTGTCGTAAACATGTTGGCCCGACGGGCTAGCCCGAAAACCGAAGTTTTAGGGTTAGGGTCAAGATTTTTTAACCCGAAAAGATTTCAGTCCAAATGGCCCGACCCGAATAATCCGATAACCCGATAGAGTTGGCCCAAAACCGACAGGCTGGCCCGTTTGACATCCCTAATAATATATATGTAAATTTATCAACAACAAAAAAGGTACATAATATTTAAATATATTGTAATAATAAAAAGATATCAACTTGGACGGGCTGAACTCGGGTAGCCTGTGCCTTTCTAGTCTGGGTCCGAGTAGGAAAAAGCGATGCTTAAGGGGTAGCGTACCCGACTTTCCCATTTTATTTTTAGTAATTTTTTAAAAATGTTTTTGCAAAATAAAAAAAAAATTAGGGATATATCTTACTTTTTAAGTAAATGTTAATTATGTTCGTCACGATTTTTTATTTCGCCTTCTACTATATAAATGACAATATTGTGTTGTTGGCATGACTACCTTATTGTAGTACGTAATAGAGTTGATGGCTAGCAGAACCCCACCAGGTCTAGCCTTTGTTGTAGTTAGGGGCATGTCAGGTTCCATTCTATTCAGTTCACTCTACCTATCCTAGATAGTGGAAGTTGTCTGCATCACTTATCATTAAGCTGGAAATGAGCCAAACTACTCGCGAGATACTCGGGTATCGGCTCGAAAAAATCTCGCTCGAGACTGACTCGTTTATTAAACGAGCCGAACTCGAGCCTGCTAAACGAGCTTTCCATTTTCTCGAGCCGAGCTCGAACTTGGCTCATCGAGCTCACGAGCTAACTCGGCTCGTGAGGTTCTCGAGCTTTTTAACGAGCCATCTCACGAACTGTCTCGCGAGCAAGCTCACGAGTAGTTAAACGAGCCGAGTTCGAGCCTGGCTCGCGAGCTGTATCATGAGTCAGGCTCACGAGTACTTAAACGAGCCGAGCTCGAGTTGGGCTCGTGAGCTATTCGATTTAGAACTCGAGACACATACTATTTTTGTAATTTTTAAAATAAAATTTATTTATATTGTAACTTTTGTCAAATTAATACTTTGCATTTAAAATAAAATGAAATTAATGGTATTAACTATTGAACTAATATTATTAAAATTAAGAAATCAGTGATCAAGAGTAACAATTATACACACAAATAGACAAACTAATGAACTGTGTATATATACATATTGTATATTTATATATAATATAGTTATCTTATTTACAATTTTACATAGTATATAATAATAATAATAATAATAATAATAATAATAATAATAATAATAATAATAATAATAATAATAATAATAATAATGTGAAATGATATAATATTAATATTATCAAAATTAAGAAATTGAACTCTTAATAATAAATACTAAGTAATAAGAGAAATTATGAATAATATTAAACTAGTATTATCGAAAGTAAAAAAATAATAATAAAGGAAAAGGAAAATTAACAAAAATTATAACTAATCAAATGTTCAAAAGTAATAATATTCTTAGTATTAATGTTATATAGTTAATCTTAAACTTTTAGTTATATATACTATCTTCTATCGATTAGTATTCTACTATATAGTCATTGACTTATAAGAATATATATATAACATGTGGAAAAAAATACATTATAGTCCATCTTAGATTATTAGTTATAACTTACAAGTTATAAATTATAGATTTATAATTTGCGTAAAGTAGTAAAGGAAAAATGAAATCAAAAAATTAAGATTAATATTGACAACTTGACAAATAATACTCATAATTAAATATTAATACATGAAATTAAATCAATGATATTAAATTAATATTATCAAAAGTAACAAAGTAATAAAGAAAAAATGAAATTAACGCAAATTAAAACTAATCAAATGTTCAATAGTAACAATATTCTTAGCACCAATATTATATAGTCAATCTTAAACACTTAATTATATAAACTAATGTCTATTATAGTATATAGTTGATATTAGTTAAAATGTACATATCAATAAGTCTATTATAGTATATAGTTGATATTAGTTAAAATATACATAGTAATAAAAAGGAAAAAGAAAATTAACAAAAATTAAGACTAATATTGACAAAATAATCATTCTTAATTCATTAAATAAAAAATATTATATGAAATAAATGATATTGAAAACATAATAATTTATCAAAAATTTGTTATCAAAATTAAGAAATCAAATATTCAAGATTAAAAATATTCTTATTTCTTAGTAGTTAGCACAAATGTCATATAGTTAATAATTTTTATAAATTATTATTATGTTTGTATTCATATTTTTTAACTAAAAAATTTAAAAAATGGTTTTTTAATTGAAAAAATAAAATTTATTATTATCTTTTTTTATTAATAATACTAAGTTTGGAATAAAAAATTTCAATAAAAAAATGAATAAAATAAATAAAATATAAAAAATAAAAAAATTTATAAAAGAAAAAAAGAAATTAAAAAATGTGATACTTTTTCTATTGAAGAAATTACGACCAAAATTCGACTATTTTATCAATCATTTTTTTTTACATTTCTATCAAAATTCCAATAATATCATTTTTGAGACAACGTTGCGAACTAAACGACGACCATACCATTGTCAATATAGATAATTTTGACTTCCAAATCAATAAAAAAATATTTATGTAGATAATTTTGATTTCAAATTCAATAAAAAAATATTTGGATCGCCAATACAATATTTACCTTAATTGATTATTTTTTAGTCATATCATTTTATTTAAATTGAAATAATATGTTGCATTCAATATCTATAATACTAATGCAAATTGAAGAATTACACATTATATGTTCCATAATTTAAAATTATATATATATTGGTAATATGAAATATGATACAGTATATATTTTAGATATTTAATCATCTACTCTTGTTTAAATTTAATCCAATAATAAAAAGAGATTCATTACAATTTCCTTGTTGTGTTCCAAACACAGAATAAAGACTTTACTTAGTAATCATTTCCCTCAAAATCAAATTCCCAAAAAACTTTACTTTCCTGTCAACCAAACGAGCCCTTAGTGTCATAACCCCATCTTTATTAATTAATTTTTCTCATTCCAACCAATTTTAAGAGTTTTTCATGATTCACAAATCAACCCAGTAGAGATGATTCTTGTAGACTACTAATCATTGGCAAGAATGAATAATGACGAATTCTAAGAGTTTTTCATGACTCAAGAATGCAATGGGATTCGAAATTTAAATGACAAAATGCACCCATTGAATGTATCTGTTATTTTTTGTGGTTGAAAAAAATAACTTCTTTTTTTTTGGCTGAAAAAAACATTTTGCTATCTACTTTTAACTACAAACATCCATTTGTCACAATGCAAAAATTATAGGATCACAAACAACCACCTCTACCGATCATTGATCGGCACACGAGGAGGCGAAAACCTCGCTGAGAAACTGTGCAACAGAATGTCATTTCAAATTAGAGGGCGCTACTCATTGGCGAATACTAAAACGATGAGGGCGAAGGAACAAATATATACTTATATTTCATAAATATAAGTATAATTACATTTCAAAAACATACAATTCCATTCCATCTTTCTTGCATTCTTAAATGCAGTATGTAGGAGATTTGGCGGGACGATAAACGAAAGGTCTGACGGTGTGAGAATACCCAGAGGGGTGGCCATAACTGAACTTGACACCAGAGCTTCCATCTCCCTCTCCCAGATGAGTGCAGTGGCTGTGGAAACTGCTGATCGGCCTCGCTACACAGGCATCCCACCGTTCACTCTCGGGCATCGTCTCAGCCACCGTGTATATCCCCTTTGCATTTGTGAATGCCTGATAGTTTAGAACGTCCCCAGACTTTGTTATGCAGAGCACTGCCACCTCAGCACCTATACAACAAGACATCATACAACTACAGATTGTTTTACCATTGAAAAAGATCCTATATGAAAAGGTTAAAAATACAACAATGTCAATGCAATTGAAATTTAAAAAAAAATGAAGAAATCTGGTAAGCATGGAGACAGCAAATTGCAATAAAACCTCCACCTCTACCAAGTTGAATTGAACTTGGTAATGAAAATTGACTCGATGACACCACATTTGTTCTAAAGTTGTTACCACAGTCTCACGTCCTAAGAACATTCTATATTATTAGTAATTTGTTAGTTGTCATGAAAACTTGGACAAAGCAAAACATCATGATAGAAGATAGGGCCAAAGGTAACTTCATTAATATTATGAGAGATGCACATTTGATAGGAAGAAAATGTTCAATTATCATGAAATTCAGACCTTGGATTATGATAATTACTACTTCACAAATTACTAATACAATAGTTCACCCCAAATTTCAATCTTGCAGTCACTCATACAAAGTGATTACAATAGTTCACCCCAAATTTCAATCTTGCAGTCACTCATACAAAGTGATTCAGTAACAGTATCTGATGTATTACCATATCATTCTTTAGGAAGAGAAGAGCGTTGCACTAAAAAAAAAACAATTCACAAGAAACACGTTGTTACATTGCATTACAACAGCAAGAAATTTAAAACATATTTTGAATCTCTCTCATCCAATCAAGACAACTACTGTCAAATAATAAGTTAATAACAGTCAGCAACTAACTCGCTCACAAATTCAATCATCGTTCCTAAAATTAAACTTTTAGCAACAGCACGGCACCATTTAATTAAAGATTAACATCAACTGGACAAATTACTAGCAAATACACATTTAAAAAAAAAAACAAGAGGAAATCAAGATTCAAAATTCAATGTAGAAAATAAATCGAAATAGGCAATTAGGGAAAAGCAAGGGGTCTTGCCTGCTAAAACGTGATCTTCAGGGCCAATGGAGGAGTCGGCGCACACATCACACACCACTCTGCCGTGGATTTCGCCGGTCCATGACGTCACTCCGTTTGCCATCAAAATTGCCATCAAAACAATCAGAAGCTTGGACTCCATTCAAATTTCAGGCGCAAGAAATAGCTATATATTCAAGTAGGTAGCTGATTAATCGGGAATTTTAAAAGAGGGTTTCACTGCACTATTCTTTTATTAAAGGGTATCTATCTAATATACTGAATTCAAGCTGTAAAATTGAATGGAAAAACAGAAATTTGAAATTCAAATTTTAAGAAATTAGAGCCATTGATTTCACTATGTCTGTACATATATACAACTCCACACTATTATTCAATTTTTTTCCTCTTAACATTTTGCGATTTTAGTGATTACATGCTCTGTTTGAGTCTGTCTATATATTGCATATTACATTCAAATGAAATTGAGTGCCTGTGCTATTTGTGGTGCTTATTTTTATATTTTCCTTTTGTCGATACAAAACTAAGAACTCAACTCAGAACTAACAAATCCATTATTCTGTTTCATTATTACTCTCATATCATTTTTTTCAGCAACCCAACACATGCTTCAACTACAACGTGCAGAAAGCATGAAAATAAGGGCAAGAATTTAAAATAAAAATAAAAATATGCAAACATAGATTTTCAAGTTTGAGAACTGAAAATAAGTGCTTACCTTTCTTCCCATTATCAACACATATGCCGCAGAAATCACTCAAAAATTATACTTTTATTATCTAACTAAGATATAGCGTTATTACGGTTAAAAGAATAAAAAAAACAATTTCCAACTTTATTTTATATAAAAGAAAAGATTGAAAAATTAGGACAGATCGGACATTTTGGATGAGATAAAATCGTCCACTCATCAGTAGTAATAGAGATAGAGAAGAACATATGGGTTTTCTTTTAGGATTAAAAGCACGACTGCTGTTAAATCGAATTATTGGCATCTATTCCATGATTTTCGTTAAAATATCTGGGATCTGTAACTTTAACCTTAGATATAGGCATAGCACATACAACACAGAAATAATTCAAAAATTGAAACAAGTAGGGTTTTGTGTTTTAAATATTACTCGACTCACACCTTCAGATTTCTTCACTTTTGAAGTGTTTCGCCCAAACAGAACAGAAGGGCTATTTTTCGAAGATCTAGAAACTATATTGGTAATTATTTGTAAGTAACTTTGCGTTAAAATCGAAATTTGAGAGAGAGAGAGGAGAGAGAAGATGCGGCAGAATCGGATATGAGATGTCATAAACCTATTGGGTGGTGGTTGTTGGGCTTTTTAATGATTTGCTCTACTACTTATAAATTGTTTTTGTTTTTGTTTTTTTAAGCAAAATGTATGAAAATTCAATTGCATAAAATTATAAAAATATGAAATACCTCATAAAAATACGCTGCTTAAAATATAATATATATGTATTTACGTACATATGTAAAAAATTAATCCTTATATTTTTAATATACTATGAATTATTGATAATATAATTTTACTTGAAAATATTATACTTATCTTTAATCCTATTAGTTTTTTTTTTTATGAAAGTAAACCAAAAAATGCTTAGTATTGTATTTTATATGCTATATGTATACACACACATATATGTGATTGTCATGTGTATAAAACAATATTTTTAAACCCGGTCCGGATATCAAATTGGTAAATTTAATAGATCACTGAGTTACTGATTCATGTGGTTGAACTGTTTTAAAAAATCGGATGACCAGTTATATGATATTTATTTATATTATATGTATATGTACACATTAAATTACAAAGATATTGAGTATGAGAAAATATATAATTAAATATCAAACAATTAAACACTCATTTTAATTACAAAGAATATTGCAAAATTAATAATAAATAACAGTTAAAAACATTATTAATCATTATTTCGTAAGCCACTATTTTAGATTTTACTTATTCTCTCCATCTATTTTAATTAAAATGATAATTTAGATATATTTTTAAATATTGACTTTAATTATATGTTAAGCATTGATTTTAATTAAAATGAGGTTTAGTTATTTTCAATTTGTCCATATACATTATTAATATCCAAATTTGAATAGAAGTATGTATTAGCATAGTTGGTTAAGTGTATAACACAAAGCTATAAATTTTTTGGAAGTCGTAGGTTCGAACTCGTCATTTATGTATAGTTGGCGCGGTATAAAATATGAATCAATTTGACCGATTATAGTCAGTGTAAAATCTGAACCGATTTGACTGATTTTAGGCGGGTTTGACCATGGTACACCAGGTTTTGACTAGCTCGCATTGGGCCATTTTTAACTCATCATTTATATATAATTGATATGTATAAAATCTGAACCGATTTGACCAATTTTAGGCGGGTTTGGCCGCGGTGCACCAAGTTTTGGCCGGCTCGCATTGGATCATTTACAACTCGTCATTTATGTATAACCGGATTAGATACACTGTTGTATAATCGGACCAGGCACATGACCAGTTTACAGTAAAATCGGTCGAAACTGCTGATCAGGTACGATTTTCAAGAATAGGAAAGAGTTGAGAGAGAGAGAATAATGAAGGTGGGCGGGTTTGAAAATGGAGAGTTAATAGTGTTACTAAGAACAATAAGAAAGGGATTAATTGGGCTGAATTCAAAAGTTAAGAAAGCTAACCAACATAAAAATTAGTTCGAATGTGATAATGCTCATCGGAAAAGGATAGTGCATTTTATTATAAAATGTTGGTCATTATTTACTCGTATCGGTTTTTTTTTTTTTTCATTGATGATCATCGAAATCGATTCGAAGGTTTTGGTTGGATGTCACATTGATTGCTTATTGTCATATAGATTTTTGGTTAACTTATAAAAAGCTTACGTATTTTTGGAATCATCATATTGAACTGTAGTATCTTTTTCACTCATTCCTTTCAAATTTTATAATTAAAATATTTCGTGATTTTTTATACTTGTAACCTATATTTTCATGAGAAGTTGTGATAATATTATAGCTAAATAGTAAAAGAAAAGTAATTTTAATATTTCCTTTTATATTGGTAAAGAGTACATAGTTTATTTGTGTTAAAATGTGATATTAAACCCAAACACTCTTTACATATGGAGGGTTCACCGTTACAATTTTGATAATAAATTTAAAAAATAAAAAAAATAAAGTCAAAATGTACAATTATTGTATCTGAAACCTCCCTCGACTATTTCGTGAGGCGTTTAAAAATAAATAGTTCATCGATATTAAAAATTAAACCATGTAAGTTACGTAACACCTAATTACCATTTTCATTAATTTGACTCACTAAATTAGGTGTGCATTGACAATTAACGCAACACTATCCTAATTAATCAAAATAGCTGTACCTTTTCCCAAAATAAATTTAAGGTCGCTTAAGATGCCCAAACCATGCTTATACCGAACTGGATGGATGTACACGACACAAGCAAGACTATTAATATGTTTTTAATATGTAACTCTTTTAATTGTACTGGTACATATATTTTTTTATGAAATTTAAACATACATACACAAACCGAAAATAGAATTCCGCTGATAATGCGGATTCCTTATTTCTGAATGATAATCGACAATCAAATAAGCTGCTTAATCAACTGTGACACTTTAGCATTTAATCATCTATAAAATATTTCAATACTCGGCAAAGGAATCAAAATGTAACTGTTTTTAGAGATGATACAAGAAAATGTTTTATATGCTGAAACGAATGTCGTTAACTGGATAGAGTAGTACACATAAGGAACCGGGTTCGACACAATCCTACATTACGTATTATCCAGCAGCTAACTGCTAACGACACAGTAAACAGTTATAAATCATAAGAGGTTGTCCATATACCTAAGTGTGATGGCAGGTTGCTGCTTCTGGACACACCAAATAGGCGATCGTCGTTTTAGTAATAAGGCATGTAGCGTGATGGGCGCCTGAACCTAGGTACCTTGCTGCAGTACGCGCATGAAACATAGGTTAAGTTATTCAACAGAAAATCGCTTAAAGAGTTAGATGTGGTTGAGATGGAGAGTTGGGAAAAAGACTCACCCATAGCCATAGGGAGAATATGCATATGGGGGTGCATAGGGCCTCCGATATCCATATGCGAGGTAAGGATTGAAACGCCTTGGCCGATACTGTTTCATTCCAGGAACGTTTGTTCTTTTCGTCATAACCTGCATATAAGAGAAACAAAACGTGTTCATTAGCGATGAAGCAAGACACATAAATTATCACCTGAAAGATATTTTCTCAGACAATTTTATTCACTGAACCTTCAATTGACGTCCATGCAACTCAGATTCATTCAGTTGCAGGGCCTCTTGAATAGCTTCCTGCTCAATAAATTCGACATACGCAAAACCTTTTGGCTGCCCAAACTTGTCAGTCAAAATAGTAACACGATTTACGGTTCCACACGCTTGAAAATGTTGCTGAACTTCCTCCGGAGTGCAAGCATAATCCACCTACAACAAAATATGCAGTGAACGGCAAGTCAGGCAGTGTAAACTGTCTGTAATGCTAGATACAACAAGTGCAAAACAGAACAATTTCAAAATCCCCTATTCATTTCTGCTGATTATTTCCAATGGGATGGATAGTAGTTATATAGTCTATAGCTCAATCTTCAATGCAAATTATTTAAAGCAAGAGTACAGGCCCTTCTACAATACATTATTAAGTAATCCAAAACATTTGATATTAAGAGCACTTGCTCAAACATAGAGAAGGGAAGAATCAAGATCCTCCTTGGAACATTTTCAGAGCACACAGATCATATAATGGAAACAATTAGAATAAAATATTATTGTAATAATTAGGTAATAGCAAGCTCTACAATTAAAGATAATTCCACTCAAAATATAAGATGGGGATAATTTTATCCACACAAGCATGAAGCAGAATCAGATAACAAACAAAGCTCTGCTATATGTGCAGAAACCTGAGTTTTCTATTACTTTGAATTTTTAAATGAGAATATTACCACATGAACAAGAAAATCAAATAGCTCTGTTGCTATGATGCCAATTACTGAATCTAGAAAGAATGTGGCCAAAAACAACCAAATTAGTGTTTCCTACATTCGGTTGCTATTTAGAACTCATATATATAGAAGAAAAATCCCATCACATAAAAAAAATATTCCTAAGAGTATTTATGAGCCATGAAATTGGCCTTTCCTCCCATCACCTCGACAGAAACTCTGGTCTACAGCAGAAAAAAGATATCATTTGGTTAGTCAGCAACCTCAAACATTTCAAACAGTACTGGAGATTACCAGCACCTGAGCTTTGGCACTTAAAAACTAACTGAAAACATTGTCCCATCACTATATTGTTAAAAAGGAGCTTCTGCTGTTAACGTGTGCTGCATCTGTCTCACATAATCTTCCCACTCGCTTACAAAAGTCCACACAGATCATCTTTTTTACATGTTTTTAGTTAACAGCCTTAAAACCTATTCATACAATTATTTACAAATTAAAGAAAAAAGTAAAAACATACAGAACATCCTGAGACTTTTTGCTCACTTCTAGTTCGTTCAAATAAAAAACATTAGCATAATTAACTCAAAGTGATTCTGCATAAATTATATTAAAGGCATGAAGTTATGACCCATTATTCCAAGAAAATGCAATCTTAAAACATTAACTTATCTCAAATTATTTCTAGCAAAATACTAAAAAGTACATTAAAATGACACACAACTGAAAAAGAATGAAAAAAATATGCAGGGTTTGGGCTGAGGTGTAGAAATGATGCAATTTTCTGCATGTCAGGTTAAATCCAATGGAATTGATAATTTGATATGCTTCATTTCTATCTCAGTAATACCAAGAAATTTATTTTCTATATAACAAGGTTTGAGGAGAGAAAGAGCCACTTAAATGGTTCTTTCAAATTGATCTGGGCAAATTGAGAAAACAGAAAGTGCCACATCAAGTTACAACACCTCACCACATCACGCTCTAAAAACCAACCAAATCTGAAGCACCATATCGTCCAGCCCAATCAGCAATCAAATTGGCCCACTGAAATTAGCCAGCAAGTCACCAGCATCAATTCTTCACATACACCGGAAGGATTTGTGGCAGTAAAGCAGGAGTCTTGAGGGATTTTTCATGTCACGACTACAGTTGACAACTCAAGGGATTTGTCATGTGTGGACCTAGCCTCATCATTATGGAATGAAACTTGAGGAATTTACTTCATGTTCACTTTTTCCTTTTTTTTCTCTTTTCTTTGTTCTTTTTTTTCTTTTGATTTCTTTTGTCCCCATCCTTCTGTTTCAGATGTTTTTCTTTTATAATTTTTACATGGGGCTATCATAATACTTTTCCTCTCAAAACTTTTTTAACTTTTTTTTTTCAATGTTGATTTTGAACTTGCTATTTACAAATATGCAGGAACAGAGATAATATCAAGCAAGTCCACTTAAGGGCAAAAGAACTGCTTTCGCCACCAATATACAAGGCTAAATCCAATGCCTCTCAGGAATATGACCGACCCTGCGATCATAGTCAGATGCATTAAATACAAAATAAGTCTAAATGTCAACTGAATATTTTTTCCAGACAAGATAAAGGAATGATCACAGTAACAAATACAAGTGACCACATCACAGAGGCCACTCTCCTATGAAGTTGTATAGCACTGCACATCATCAAACTTGAAAGCAGATGAGCAGTGACTTCATGTGGGACAAAACACATCAGAAGAAACAAACAGCATTATAATTACGTCTTTATCACCAATACAAAATCCACAGTCCCTTGACAGTCATGCCAGAATTTAACCAGAGAGATTGAAAATCTTTCCAGAATCCCCTACTTTAGTTCAGCTATGGCTACTTCAAATAATTAAGGAGAGTTCAGACACCATTCCTTATTCACTTTCCCAAACCTTTTAAAAAACAGACAAATGTGGCCTGAAAAGGAACCACAACATTCTTGAATGGAAAACATACAATCTAACACAGATACACTGGACCAGAGTTCAAACTTTAGATGACAGCGTCCTAGTGGTCGAACTCACTAAAGATAAAAACCAATGTCGACCTTTTCCATGATTTGTGGAGTTCAGCAACCTCGAGTGGAATAACCATCTATCCTGATTTGCAGAAGCTTTTGGAAATTTGATGGAATGACTTTTGGTTTGTCAAACACACTAGTCGATATTACAAAAGCGGAAATGGTAGATGTGCAGAGTGTTGAGTTTAGATTCCCTCCCTCCCGCCCTCTCTCTGATCTAGAAAGGTGAAAGATTATTTTGGAAGAAACAGTTCCAGAGCGATGACTTATTTCATTAAAAATTCTACTAACTGTTCTTTGTGGGAAGAAGGCAGTAGTATTTTACCAGGGTACATGTACATCATATCTAAAATTCTCAACTCCTTTTAGATTTACTACTGTCTACTTATATAGAAAACATCATGCAGCATCTTATCATAGGTTTATGGGTATTTTCCTACAATAGACTCTTCACCAAACACATCTAATAGAGTACTATAATCTATAATAGCATATAAGGAGTCAAATATCTGAAGAAAACCTAATGGTCTACAGCACACAACCAAAAATCCAGCAGAAGACTAGAAATTAAAAGGAGATGTGTCAAACACTCTATTTTGTATCAAGTATGCACTCAAACAAACCAATGCATAGGCTAGAGGCTTATTAGAAACAATTTGGCATGGGGTGGGTACTCACATTTCCGACAAAGACAGATCTTGAATCCACCTCCTCCTTGTTTGCCTGAGCTGCAGCAGAACTAGCAGGATCTACAAGACAACAAAAGAACATGAAACTGAAAACAGCATGGAAAATAAAATCTTGGAGGCATCTGACTAACTCGTTCCATAACCAAAAGTGGAGATCGCACAGATCATGTCAAGATGAGCCTTTTGTTACAAGCAATACAATCATAGCTTGTGATCTATCTATGTATAGTTCGTTGAACTTGCAAGTCATAGAATAATTTGTTGTTATTCTCAATGTGGCCTTTTTTTAGCAAGTAATCACCTAATTGCCTTGATTTCTATTCAGGTAATCCATGTGGTGTCCTATAAGTAAGAATGCTAAATCTCCACGGAATATATTAACAATTTGATAATGAGTGCCAGTAAAATATGAGTTCCTATAGAATTCTATATATGATTATAATGATGATCCCCTGAAAAAAACTAATTTCTAAAACACACACCAAAGAAAAAAAATTGCAAAGATTTATATTCGAAAATAACAAAACAAAACTAGCTCTATTTCACCATTTTTTCAATTCATATAAAAGAAATTCAAAATCACGTGTAATTCTTTCTTTTCTTTTTCTGCTCTTTCTTCTTTGCCGCATTCTTTCTTTTCTTTCTAGGAAAAGAAAGATAGATTCGTTCGAAAAAAAAAAACCCTTTTAAGCATCAAAATCAGAGGAAACAAAATACACTTGCAAACGAAAAAAATAAATGAGAAACAGGGGAAATCAAATCAGTAAATTAAGAATTCAACAATCCATTAAAAATAAATTAGACCTTGAACAGAACCCATCTCCTTCTCAACTTTGGCCTGCATTTCACGAAGCGCCGCCGCTTCCTCTTCCATCTCCTTCAATCGCTTCTTCATCTCATCCAATTCCTAATAATCATAGATCCAATTAAGCTCACAAAAACGCATAAAGCTACTGAATCAAACACAAATTTACGCTTTTTACATATATAAAAAAAGATGAATTCATAATAACCTTAGCGGCAGCGTCATCGTCGGCTCCCGGCATGTCTACGTCTGCATCAGCTTCCATCTCGCCTTCGTCTGGAATCTCTCCGCCGTATACCTCATGCTCCTCTTCCTCCATCTCTGTCTCTCTCTCTGTGTGCAGTGCGTGCTTGTGTGTGAGAGAACGGAAAGGGAATAAGGGATAACCACTACTTTTTAAATATGGGCTTATTGATTGCCGGCCCGTACATAGCCCGATATACCTATTTGGGCCCGACCATTTGTGCCGGTAGGCCCACCGATAAATATGTAAATTTAAAGAATTTAATTGCTCATTATATACCACCAGCTTAAATTAATAACGGCCAATTCTCTTGTACATCACACAAGGCTCAATAAAACTCATACATCTATTAGACGGGTTGGGAGTCAACTCGCGTTAACTGGCGTTGGCCCGTAAAAAAAATCTATCAAAAATCAGTATCAATCCTAATACTAAAATGTATCACTTATATCATTAAAAAGTAACGAGTTTGCTACTTATATTGTACGAGTTTATTTAGTTCAAATTGTGATCTTTTCATTCCAATTAATGTTTAAAGTTTAGGTTTTTTAGGGTTCATGATTTTTTAAGGGTTTTTTTAGTATGTTTTAGATTTTTTAGGGGTTTATATTGTGTTTTTTGGGATTTATGTTTTTTTAGGTTTATTAATCTTAATTATAAGTTATATTTATTTCAAAAAAACGTCATTTAATTTTATTTTAAGTTTCACTAATTCCATTATGGTATATATTTATTTTAAAATTAGTTTTTTTGTTATTTTCAATTATCATTTATATTTATTTTAAAAAAAATTAAATTAATTGCGGAGCTCAATGCACAAACTCACGAGTTAGTGTTGGATGAATGCATTGCGTGAGACGCCGAATTTAAAAAAAAAATCATTCAATTTAATTTTAGGGTTCATTTAATCAACTTTAGTGTATATATTTATATTTATTTAAAAAAAATTAATTCATTTTAATTTTAGGTTCACTAATTGCATTATAGGGTACATAATTTTGGGGGGAAAACAAAAACAAAAACAAAACAAAACAAAATTCGCAAAAAAATTTGAAAAAAATAATAAATAAAAAAATAATTGAGCGCATGGCCGCGTGTGTCTGGTACACCATACACACACCCGACATGGGCCTCTCCTTTTTTTTACCGTTAATTGTTAATGGGCTTGGGCCAGTGTGATGGGCGCATCCCAAACGCCACATTTACAAGAGAGTGTCCCAGTCACACTTGATTTTCCATGTATGGTTTGAGGGCTATTATATAGGGACGAAATTTACTCAGTGCGCACTTCGCTTGCAGGACCGGACTTGTGAGACACACAACCCTAAGCAATACCTTAAAAAATGGGCCCTTATGGTGAAAATTTATTAAAAAAATAATCTAAATCGAGAAAAAAAATACAAACTAATATGTTGACAAGATGACAATATTTCAAAAGAGGCAAATGTTCCTTTATCTAAATATATATAACAAGTTTCACAGCTTTAGAGACGGAAATATTTATCAAGTTTGTGTAATCTTACTGATTAACCATTTATTCTTTCAATTAATAACGTAGTCAATCCAATAATGTGTGCAAGCTCATCGTGCTTCAAATGCTGCTCAAATTTTATATAAGACTTAACTTTTCCACTTTGATCAGAAAATCTAAAATTTGTTTCATATTCATTAAATTTTTCAAAGTTTCCTAGAAATGAAAATCTTGCTTCACCGACTATGTAGAGAAACTATCAATTATGTGAATGACTATTTCTCTCTTTTCCTTTAACCTCTTATTCTTTTGTTTTATATTTAATTTCGAGTCACATCTATACATGCCTATTAAAAAATGGATCCCCAAAATTTTGGGACCCTAAGCATAAGTATGTTGAGCCCACCATCAAGACTGGACCTGTTCGGTAGCGGTTGCGGTTACCCTCAACATCAAAAAAGGAAAAAGAAAAAAAATGAATGGAGACGACTACATTATTGTTTAATTCGATTGAATCGTTATTTGATTTTAGAAAAACTTGTTGTTTGAAATATTTTGATTGTTAGTTAAATTTGAATTGAACTTGAGCAATTTGTTTTTTCACAAATCATTGGTAAATTTATTTATTTTTTTACTTTTCAAAATCAAGCTTATCTTTAGATTAAATATAGTCAGACATAATTCAAGCTTTCAGTATAATTTATAAGTGACTCGTTTGCTAGACAGTATGATATAAGATTGAATATGTTTGACACGGGATGTGTTATACCATATATGATATCAATATCGTGTTTGTTTCGATGTATCAAAATATACGTATTAATAATATATAATTTGCTTAGATGTATTAGATTCTATATAAAATTTCAATTCCTAAAATATCCTTTAATTAGTTACCATATATTGTGTAAATATTCTATAATAAGTTTTTTAATTAATATCTGCAAGGTTATTTTAGTTTGCAATTTTTAATAATTATGTATGGTATTATATATCCCACCTGCAGGGTGTGATATATTATACCATATAAATGGTTAACACATGATGGCCCTTGCATAGTCATGTGCTTTATTATTGTTAGCAAACATGATATTAGGATGTCATAGATATCTATTGCAACCTTATACTACCTAGCAAACAAGTCCACGAAGTATTGCATAATTTGTAACAATTCATTTATATTTCAGTACGTTTTATCGATTATAGTAAATAATTATAGTTTTTTATACTTAATATTTATTTAAAGAAATCGAATATCATTTAATTGTGGATGGTAATACAACTCATTTCAAGAGTCACGAATGGTAGGGGGTTTAAATTGTGTTGAGTAATTCATTTAAAATAGTCCTTAATTCTTTTTATGTGTGGATGTTCATTTATGTCATCAAATTTATTTGTCTTTGTTTGTCACATGTACATTTGATCTTCTTAGTGTCTAATTAAACATATATATTAATTATGTACACAATAATAATAAAAAAAAGAACATAATATAATTTAGACAAATTAATATTACAATTTAAATTCGCGCAACACATGAGAGAAATACTTGTCATTGATTAAACCATACAAGTCTGGATTAATTATTAAAATAAAAGATATGTGACCGATACAAGTTGAATTGATAAATTCAAATTACAAATAGTTTTAAATTAATTGGTTCCAAGTAACATTATAAATATTTATTTATGAGCATCAGTCTCAGGAGTCAAGAGTGTATAAGTAATTCAAGAAACATGAATCTCGAACGAAGTTTCAAATCAGCGTTTTTTTTCTTTCGAACTTTGTTGAAACTTCAATTTATCAAATTTGAAGTACGATGAAATATATATTTATTTTCTTAATTTTAGTTACTTTGAAAAAACATTACAAAATTATTAATCAATTAAGTGCAGTCTATAGCACCTTTAAAAGAGTACATGAAATATAAGGATTCAATTACAATAAAAACTGAGTAAAGTCATTACATAAATTAGGTTGGCCTCCAATGTTTAGGTCCGAAAGAAATTCAGACCGGGCCGGGTCCGAATTTTGAAATTGGCCGGACAGGCTCGGTCGGGCTACGTGGACCGTTTTTCCCCCTCTAGTTATATTAATACTTTCTAAAATTGAAATGGACAAATTACACATTAATGTATGATCTTTCAATTTTTTAACAAAAATGTCATGGTCTTTGAATATTTACAGTTTAGTGTCTGACCTTGTAAATTTTTATTAAATCTATCATAAAGTCAACTTTTCGGTATCCTATTACCTACGTGGATCGCCGAAAATTTGAGGTGGAATTTTATAGGCTAAATCATCATTTTTATCCCAAACTATTTACATTTTTTTAAATCTATCCCAAACTAAGATTTTTATCAATCAAATACCTAAACTATTAAAAACCCAATCAAATATATCTCCGGATACATTTTTTGGCAAAAAATTACCTAACGCTTCGGCTAAATATTTGGGTCTTCTTCTTATGTTGTAGCCAAATCGATCATATCTATGACATAATATCTTTATTCTAATTTTTTTAAACTCTTTTTAAGATCTGATTTTGGCCTAAAAATGTATTTGATGATAGATTTGATTAATTTTTAATAGTTTAGATATTTAGTTGATAAAAATGTTAGTTTGGGATAGATTTGAGAAAATTGGAATAGTTTAGAATATAAACAATGGTTTAGCCAATTTTATAATGCCACATCAGATAAAAAAAATTAAAAATGTAAATTTAAACCATAAAAAAATGTGTTCACAAATAAAAATAAAAATAGGAACATTCTCAATTTTCACTCTATCTAGTCATCCCATATTTGAAGATTAAAATAATCGCTTAAACATTAGGACCCATTTTCTGGAATTTGGAAGTGGAATTTAGTTGCGATCATGACCACTGTTGATTGAAAATTAAATAAAAAATATTTCCTACTTAATTTTTTTTTAAATAATATTGACATGAATATGAAAATTTATAATAAATAAATATGTTGAAATATTCGACATTTTATTTATTATAAATTTACTGCCTTGATTTTTCAAAATTGAAAATTACTGTTAAACTAGCAAAATTGTTAAAGGTTCAAAATTTTAATTTTAATTAAATATAATTAATTTTAGCATATCCTTTTTTAATTACAATCATTAATTCTATCATGAATTAAGGGATTGAATCTATCTAAAATTGTCGTCGAAATTGATTAAAAAATTATAGCAGATTTTGAGTTGCAAATTCTACACCCGTTCACTCGGAATTGGGAAGGATTGTTGAAAGCTACAAGGAGTTACTCCGATGGATTACTTCTTATTTTTTAATTAATATTTCAATAAATGCTAATATTGTGACACATGGTATTTCTACTACCGTTTTGTCTATATTGAACCTCCAACTTTGACGAATGGTCTCATCATCTCTATTTGCTCCTACCGTTATAAATATTTTATTTAAAAAAAATCACAATCATTAATTAAATATTATTATCAAATTATCTATAAATAGATCATAACATATATGAGACCAGTAACTAGAGTACTTATCTTGCGGGGGAATGGAAATATAAGAAAAATATGTAACTTCTAAAATTTGAAGAACTAATTTTTAGGTTCCATAATATTATAGCATGATGCACACAAAAATCGGAAATAAGTAAAAGAATATTTACAACACCACTGATTCTAAATTCGAACATTTATAGGACTTAATAAAGACCTCATTTTTGGACTCTTTACAGTTACACCAGCAGCAGCAATCACGCTAGCGACAAAGATCTGCTCTCTCTCCATTCTCCGCTGTCTCCGCCGCTTCCTAAAATACCAATTTAGCATTTTCTTTGTCTGCATTGCAATGGCGAGCGGTGGTTATGCCGACGCCAGCCAGAAAATAGACTACGTGTTCAAGGTGGTGCTGATCGGCGACTCCGCCGTCGGAAAATCCCAAATTCTCTCCCGCTTCGCAAGGAATGAGTTCAGCTTGGACTCCAAGGCCACGATTGGTGTCGAATTCCAGACACGAACTCTCGTTATTCAGCATAAATCGGTTAAAGCTCAGATCTGGGACACTGCTGGCCAGGAAAGGTCCGTACACCTAAACATCGCTACTTTAATAACTCTTAATCTATCTGTTACAGAATAATCTTGCTGTACAAGTTTATTGTAATTCTGCTCCATTGGAACTTAGCTATCTTACACCGTTCGATCGTGTGTTTGTAGTGTTTGAGATGGCTTGGATCGATTTGCATTTTTTCTAGGGATGGAATGCGAGTTTGAAATACTCGATTTTATTATATGATTGTGTCCATTAATTACATATCATGGAGCTTAAGACTTTTTTTCCTCGTTCGTAAGGACTCCCAGCGTAAGGAATTGGCGTGTGTTGATCACTTCAGAACTTAGCTCAGTTCAAATCAGATCGTGAGACTCTTTTAAGTTTTAACTACAATTTTAAGCTCCATAAGAATCCAAATCAATCTTGAAAAATGCCATAGTTTGATTGCCTCGATTTGTTATGTATTTTGGTTGTTGGAATTGAATCAAACTTCTTTATAGTCAATTAGACCTTGATCTGGCTGAGCATTTCTTCGTATTGCTGGCTGGTTAGGTGGTAAATCCGTGTCTATGAAGTCACTCCAATTTGTATTTATGTCTAGCCATTTTGAGACCTTTCTTAAGATTTGAGTTAAACTTAAGGTGCTGAAAATTGGCAAAATATTTCTTTCAGTTGGGAAATTACGGAAGGGTTCCATGAAAATGCATGCTTACTGTTTAGTCCTCACCTATCATTATTTAATAGTGGTTGTAAATTAAGATCTGCTCCTACTTTTTGATGCCTGTAGGTGCAAATACTTGACACTAACATAATTGAACACATCCTAAATGAGAGATTGTTTAGAGTTGGAGTATGAATGTGATGGATCAAGTACCACACTGAAAAACACTTGAAATAGTTAAGATTGCACAAAACTTTTGCTAGTGCTGCTGGTAGGTGAAAATACTTGATGCTAACATGGTTGGACACATGCTAAATGAGACAAATTAAGTACCATACTCAAAACCACTGGAAATAGTCCCATGTGCACACATGGACGGACTGAAATTCATTGCTTATCCATTTTGGTTGGGTTTCTATCTAATGTATTTTATAACTTCTATTTGTGGCTAAATTTCGAGCTTGAGTGTTTTGTTTCCCTACTACACCTGCATGCCCAAAGTAACCCAGTATAAGCTTGAGACCTTAAGTTAGCATGAGAACATGTGGGAAGTTTATCAACTACGGGCTGATTGTGCACTGTTATAGTTTAATTAAGTGCTCACTCAAATCTTCAAAACCCTTATAATTATATTATTTGTTTGGCTTATTTAAAAATAAAGATAAATATTTATTTTACTAACCTAAGAGGAACTCATCATCACTATTGCAAGTTCTAAATTCAGAGCAAGTTTATATTTATAGAACTCCACAGTCCACACACCCACCAAGATTATACAAAATGCACTGTGATTCACGTTGTTACTAAGAGGTCATTGCTAATGTAACATTGATGTCGTAGAAAGGTAGTCCATTACAAAATTTTCTTTGACTACCACAAGTTTTAACAAGGTACGATTTGTAAGTAAGTGATGTGCTTATAGCATATTCTTAGAGGGCCGGTGAACTCAGCTACCTTGAAATCTGCACATAAGCTGGGATGTCTTTGTCCAAAAACAATTGATAAGGATTTCATACATCAGAGTAGGACAAAAATTTAATTGCTCGAACTTGGTAAGTCAAGTTGAGGATACAATCTATATATACCTAGAATTCTACTTTTCCTGTAACTCCTAATTTTCCCTTTAACTTTGTAACTTCCCTTGTCCACGATCGTTAAAACAATTCACTGCAATAAAGATGTATAGATCTTCTAGAATCCCTCTTACAACCTTATAGTCGGTGCTTAATTTGAATTTTCGTGCATAACCACCAAATATTCTTGGTCAGTAAGGCATGGCGACATTTAATTGCTAACTGGTTCAAATTTTGCCTCCTTGACATCCTGAAAGACAAGCGTGCCACATTTAACTACATGTCACCTTCATATCTTGAGCTAAAAAATCTGCTCTTCAAAACTGGTGAATTTGAGTTTATTTTGATCAATCATCACAATTTGCTCAACAAAACACATCTTTCAGTCAGGATTCACAAATTTGAGGTTCTTTTTGGAGTCACTTTTTCTTTATCATGTTTTGTAAATTGGATATATGGAACTCTCTTTTCTTCTCTTTTCTTTTTTTATTGAGGACTTTGAATATGGGTTTCGAGTCCTATGATTAAGGATGTGGGACCATCCAACTTTGAATTGAGCTAAATTTGAAGGTTGACAACTTGCCAATCTCATACAATAGTTATACTTTCCTTTGCATATTTCAAGGTCTTAAAATAATATGTTCGGAGTTACATGAACAAAATCTTCAAGATTTAGAAGATATGTATGTAGAGTATTTTTTGTTAAATGTTCCAATCTTACATTTCTCCATGTTTTTGAAAACAGATATAGGGCTGTCACAAGTGCGTATTACAGGGGAGCTGTTGGGGCGATGTTGGTCTATGACATAACAAAACGTCCGACATTTGACCACATACCCCGCTGGTTGGAAGAGTTGCGTGCTCATGCAGACAAGAATATTGTAATAATGCTGGTTGGCAACAAAACTGATCTTACAGACCAACGGGCTGTGTCCACTGAGGATGCCAAGGAATTCGCTCAGAAAGAAGGACTATTTTTCTTAGAGACCTCAGCACTGGAGGCAACAAATGTGGAGGAGGCGTTCATGACCGTGCTGACAGAGATATTTAACATCGTGAATAAGAGAAACCTTGTTGCAGGTGCAGATCAAGCTAATGGCAATCCCACGTCTTTAGCCGGTAAGAAAATCATCATTCCTGGTCCTGGCCAAGTGATCCCTGAGAAGAACAGGATGTGCTGTCGATCATGATGATTCGTCTCGAGATAGATTCAAAATTTCGGCAAGTGGTAATTCTTTTGAATGAGTGGTTTATTATATTCAGTTGTAAAAAATCAGCTTCGGCCATGGAGGGTAAAAAATTGTTTTGTGGTTTTGATCAGGAGTAACGACATGCACACCACAGTCGAAATTTGTTTCTTGTCGATTTGCTTAATTCTATCATTTCTTTTATTTTCCCATACATCTTTACATTTTTGCATAATCTGTGACAGTTTGGTTCTTGTTATCAGCCGAAATTAGATTTTGAATTCTCCTATTTTAAACATATGCCGGTTAATTACAATGATTTCATTGATTGTTAGTAGTTATTATCTTCAACCAATATGTTATCAATTTCGTTTTCTAAATGTATATGGTCAATTGGACGTACCATCTTATACACTTATAAATAGCCGACATGGTTTTTCTTTTTCTGAGATTCTGTAAGATAAACCCTCGTTAGTGGTATTAAGACCATTTCCAACCCAAATACCTAAACTCAAACTCAAAGTGCAGTAAGTGTCACATCAAATAGTAATTTATCTTTAATCCACGAACCCAAACTCAAACTCAAAAGAATATTCTCAATATATTCCACCTTTTACTATTTATCATGTTTATTTCAATAACACCCACATATTTATCAAAATTTATAAATTGAACCTCTTATTTTTTTGTTATATACACAACAATGTATTAAATTTAAATATAAATATATAATTCTTTACAGAATTAAATATTAAATATGCATGACCGAAAAAAACTAATTTTCAACATTTATTGAAATAGAAAATTACACAAAGATGGGAAGAAAATTACATTAAAATTAAATTAATTCGTAAACATGCATTTAAAGTAAAATAAAAGAACATGATCATTCAAGTATCGGAGTTAGTATATTTCTCCCACATATGATCAATTAAGGCATTACAAGCGTAACACATTATTGTTTGGTACTAATTTTTTTTTAATGAATATTTAACAACATTTATTAATCAAAATTACTATATTGTTTTGTTTTATTATTTCATAAAAATGCTCCAACGGAGTAAAGATGCGTTAAAACTTTTCAATAGATGAATGAATAAATCTCTACCCACTGAAAGATGAGAAGAAAGCAATATGCAGGGATTAAGAATGACTGTTTTGCAATTTCAGATTTTTGAAAAAACAATATGCAGAGATGAACAGTACATCTGTATATATAGGTATACACTATTCAAATTTGAGATTTTGCAGTAAAATGGTGTTACGTTTGAGGGTAAGTTGGAGCAGTTTGTTAACTGCAAAATGGGATTTGCAGTTGGGTTGGAGATGGTCTAAATAAACATGTACTTGCATTCAACGTTTAATTGAGAAGATTGTAAATGTGTCAAATTACTCGTAAATGAGGCAAACTACTTACGACTTGTAATGTTAAATAAATAGGATAGTTCAGTTTCACTTGACTTGTTTTTTTTTTTTTTTACTCACGCACACGACCTGTAGTATTGAGAAGATTCGAACTCGAGACCTTTGGTCTTCGAACAATCTCACTCCACCACTAGGCCATCCCCACCGGGACATTTCACTTGACTTGTTTACATCCCAACTAATAGATAGGCAATACTGCAGTGATTTGTAACAAAGTAACGCTACAAAGATTGATGCTAATTAGGAGGAGGTCTTGTAAGAAATATCTATCTAATATAATGTGTCATACATGCTATATTTCTTTTTCGGAAAATTAGTTTTCAATTCTTCCAAATTGCTTTATAAATTGTACCTAAGAATTTTCCAAATACAGAGTCGATAATTTTTGTTACTACATCAACATCTAAGCTTACATTGATAGAACACCAACTTCCAAAAAAGGTTATAATTTCTAGAAGATATGATCGATGGTACCATTATCAACATGCATTTTAAGCACAGACCTCATTCTTACATGGTCCAATCTTACAATTATACTGTATCGAAATGTCTAGATCTATCAGCCTCTAGGCAGCCATGATGTTTATGTAACTTTTTCTTAAGCAAATAAAACTTTAAAAAAGTACTATTTTTTATGACGTGTCATATTGTTCAAAGTTAACATTGTTTGGTGCTCATGTTTGCCTTCAATTATTGTAAACACAAGTGCTTTTTAAAGGATTCCATTACCAATTTTGGCCTATCCTTTCAAAATTCAACATTTCCAATTAGCTCCACCAGATGTAGCAAAAAAGGTGGAGGAGGGGGTGGGCAAAACTTTGATATATGTATTGAAATTTGAAATTGGAAAAAGGATTTGCGATCATGCGTAATATATATAATTCTATATATATTTGTTAGTAATCCTGCATTTTTTTCTTACACCGGTGTTGTCTCGAAATTTATTTTGTCAGATGTTCCGTCGGATAACGGTCTTTACTTAAATTTAAATATGTCTTCCTCTAAAAAAATAATATTTGTAAAATAAAATACTATTACATTGTCACTAAAAAGATCATGTGTGTAAACAATCATAGCCATCTCACTAGGTTGCTTCCAATCCTTCGTTCTTTTCTTTCTTCTTTTTCTAGTTGGGAGAAGAGGGACCATGAGTCTCAAACTCGAAACATTTTTACATATGAATTTCCACTCCCCACCGGTTGGGTGTCCTTAAGGATAGTTGCTTTCAATCCACTTGTTTTTTTTTTTTTAATGTTCACTTCTTTTTATTGTGATATGCTTGGGAAAAAGATAAAGATTAATCAAGGAGGAAAATCTGAACAATAAATATGCTCTTATATGTACTGCAACATGCTTGAAACTTTGCAAGTGGATTCATATGATAATGATGTAATGCATTAATTACTTTAACAAAATTGGAACAAATAAACAATCTGGGATGATAAGTATTAGGCAAACAAAGAAATTTTAGTTTGGTTGAGAGACCGACCAAAATCTTTCTAACACTTATAAGTGACATAAGAATTTGGTTAAGTACTAGTGTCATAAGTTCTTCATTGCTAATAATCTTTTCTTTTAGAATAAATATTAATTAGAAACTTCTCCAACATTATATTGAAAAGGAAAAAATAAAGTTGTTGCCAATATATTATGAATTTGAGGTACATTTACCTATCTTGGAACCGAGTAACCTCATGCTATATGCCTATATATGTGGTCCTATAATTTTTTATTATGATTTTCAAATTTAACTAAAATTGTGTTAAACATGCTTGGTTGCGGAAATACCAACAAATTAAGATATATACCCCTAGATACAGTCGTTTTTCTACTTTTTCCAATTATTATTCCAAGATAAGTAGACCGATCTAAATAAAATCTTCCATCACACATTTGAGCCCATGTTTTTTTTCTTTTTTGGTTTTTTGCATTTCTACTTTTGGGGTTTAGTATTTTTATTTGCATCAAAATTAGTCCCTATACATAGGTGTGAACATATTTTATTGTTTCATAAGTAGCGCTCGTAGTATTATTTATAGACGTCTAGACGATAACGACAAGGTATTTATAAAGTAATGCAATGGCATGCCGATGATAAATGAATTATATATACATATATATATATATATTATGATTTGTATCTTCGTGGGATACGAATGCAACAAAATGGTACTTCATATTTTTATCATATGATTTAAACAAATGATTGGTTTATTCATAAGAAAAATAAATACCTTAATAGAAACTAGAATTAATGTATCAGGCTTCAATAATGGATCCTCTACGGCTCAGCTGCCAAATTGATAATTGTACAAAATATATTTCGAATAAATAAATAATCAGTTGATCAGAGTGGCGCAGCGGAAGCGTGGTGGGCCCATAACCCACAGGTCCCAGGATCGAAACCTGGCTCTGATAATTTCAGATGAATGCTTCCAATATCCGAACTCTTTTTTTTTTTAATTATTTTTTACCCTTTTCCCCAATATTAAAACTATGAGGCACATAAATAAAAACCTTTTGTTTTCTTATTTTTTTACAACGTAAAATTTCGTGTACTATATATATATATATATATATGTATATATATATATATTATTTATGGGTGACCATATAATAGTTTAGTGTTGAGCAAATTAACATCATGTATATAACTTGAGATAATTTCCACAAATTCCACATGTTTGTCGACTAATTACATAATGGTATGGCATGTGTTGTGTGCATATTAACATAACAATTCTCATAAATCATAGTCATGGTTCTTAATTGAATTTGGATATTTAATTGGTTTTATTTTTTGGCCTGGACCAGACTGGAAATAACGGTGGGACCTAACTAATCGAAGAACGACCGAATTACCGATTATTTTTTCTCCAATTTTTGTTTCTTATTCTAACTTCCAATATTTCTAAATCATAAACTATTTTGAACAAAATAAAATACAAACCTACAATTATTACAAATTTATAAATCATTCCAAAACAAACAATCTAAAAATCAAAACAAGTAGACAACTAGACTAGTCATCAACAAAATAAGCCCGGTGTCCCTTTGGGGATGACTTAATGGTGGGGTGATGTTATTTTAAGGTCAAATGTCTCAAGTTCGAATCTCACCACCAACAATACTAGGTGTGAACATGTCTCATGTGTGGTTTGCAGACTATTACACATGAGCATGATTTACCCATTACGCACCTCGATAACGGCTGCGGATTACCCTGGATATTAAAAAAAACCCGAAAAAGAAATCGTATCAAAATAAGCGAATGCATAAATTCATCAAAATGTATATATTATGCTATACATGACAAATCATGATATAGTAATTCAACATTCAAATTCAAAGTGTGTTGCATTTCAATTTTCATTATCGATCACCTTAACTTACAACTTATCTATACACAACAAACTATGTCAGCTTTTGTTTCACAAATTCCAACACTCATCGCTATTGGTTCTATTGTTGGACCACATTATAACAAGACAATAAATAAAAACAAATTAATTTTGTATTAATTTAAATATACCAACAACCCTATAGCTTGTTGACACTTATATGAAAATATAATTGGTCCTACAAATATCCTAAAAAACCACGCAAAAATAGTTTATTTGGAAGTGCACTATATCTATTACTATTTACTCTCAATAGAACTTTGTTGCAAATAATATTGTATTTAATATTTTAATGTCACTCATATATTGATAATTTATTTTAAATATGCCTCTTGCCCAGTATTAAGTACTAATACAAGAATAGAAAGGGAAACAACAATAAAAAATAAAAGTGTTTGCATCAAAATTATTCTTCCAAACTTTGTTTTAAAAAATATCGCCACGTTAGTTGTCAATGACTCAAAATTACAAAAGAAAAGCAGTATTCACTAAACCTTATAGTAAAATATAACAACTTTAAGATTACTATAGTATGGTAAGTAAATTTTTTGTTTATTTACCATATATTTTATAAATAATTGAACAAATCTGCAATACTACCCTATAAATCCAACCCCTGCTGTCTGAGTGAGGCATATACCCAAAAAAGAATGTCTCATCCCATTATCCTTCTCCTCCTCCCGTTACTCCTCAGCTCCGCCATCGCCGCCGCAGCGCCGCCTCTCAGGCCTGGTTTCTACTCGAAAACCTGTCCGGAAGCCGAGGCCATCGTGCGCGATGTGCTGAGTGAGGCCATGGCCAGAGAAACTAGGGCTGCCGCCTCTATCATGCGACTGCAGTTCCATGATTGCTTAGTTAATGTAAGGCCAAGAAAAGGAAAATGATGATAAAAAATGAATCTCAAATTAATGAAATGAATGTGAATGTGAATGTGATGTGTGCAGGGTTGTGATGGGTCGTTGCTGTTGGATGAAACGGCAGAGATGGCGGGGGAGAAATCAGCGCTGTCGAATGTAAACTCGTTGAGAGCATTTGAAGTTGTCGATCAGATTAAAGAAGCTTTGGAGATGGCATGTCCACGAGTTGTTTCTTGTGCTGATCTTCTCATCATGGCTGCCAGAGATGCTGTTTTGCTGGTAATCTCCCCCCCCCCCCTTTTTTATATATATTTTGAGAATAAAATGTGTGTTTCTGTGAAATGGAAGAGAGAATCAGAGCATAAAAGTGAAAAGGGAAAAATATTAATGCATTTGATCTTTGTGGAATTTGAGTTTGGTTTAATCTTTCTTATGTAGTTTGTGTATAATTTCTAAAACTGATCGAATACAAGATTAATCATAAAGATTTTGTGAAAAATCATTTATCTCTGCAACGTGATATGTAGGAGACGAAACACTATTTGCAATTGGGAACCGACTGAAGAACAGCTTTTTTTTTTTGGTGTATAAAAATGGCAGAGTGGAGGGCCGAAATGGGAGGTGAAGCTAGGGAGGCAAGACAGCATGAGTGCTAGCCAAGAAGCATCAAATGACATAATGCCAAGTCCAAGGGCCAATGCAACCTTCCTCATAACCCTATTTGCTAAATTCCAACTTTCTGTCCAAGATTTGGTGGCCCTTTCTGGATCTCACTCCATTGGCAAAGCAAGGTGCTTCTCTATAGTCTTCAGGCTCTACAACCAGTCGGGCTCCGGCCGGTCGGACCCCAACATCGACCCAGAATATCGAGAGAAGCTCGACAAACTTTGTCCACAGGGAGGAGATGAAAATGTGACCGGAGACCTGGATGCAACACCTGAAACATTCGATAATCAATATTTCAAGGACCTGCTCGGAGGGAGAGGGTTTATGAATTCGGATCAAACCCTAGTTTCATTGCCAGAGACTCGGAAGTATGTTGAGATTTTCAGCAAGAATCAGAAAAGGTTCTTTAAAGCATTTGTTGAAGGGATGATTAAGTTGGGAGACCTACAGTCTGGGAAGCCTGGAGAGATTCGGAAGAATTGCAGGGTTGTTAATATTATTTCTAATCAAGAATTGTATGAGACCATACAATGAAAACATTGTTGTTCAGTTGTTGGAAAAAAAAAGCATGTATGAAGAAATATGAATATGATGCTTTGAATGATTTCTTTTGATATATCAAACGAACTTTTCATGTCAACTTGATTCGATTACAATCAGATTATAACAAGCAATAAAAAGAAAAAAATAAATTTAGTATTCCAGGAAAAGTAGAAGCAAAATTAAAAGGATAAAGCCAAAGCCAGAAAACAAGGATTGGTTGCTTAAAAATGTATATAATAAGATGATGATGATGATGATGAACTTCAACAAAAACAGTAGAATTTATAAAATCTTTCAGAAACAAGTACAGAACAGATTCACCAACATTCTTTCCTAAATGATTCAAAATCTCAACTCAGAATTGGTTCTGAGGCAAGGCGTCCATGTCCATCTCAGAACACAAGATTTTGCAGCATGCAGCAATTAAGCAGCAACTGATGGCTTTGAGGCTGCAGAGAGTCTGGATCTCTTCTTGGCCAAACTCTCACTCCTCTTTTCTCTCTGTTCCTTCATGCGAGTGGCGAGAAGCTTCTGGTATTCGGCGGCCTCTGACTTGGCCTTGACAATCCTCTTCTTTTTGTCTGCAATTCTAGCTCTCTTTCTCTGCAATGTCAAGGGAGTCACGAGCCTTTGAATCTTAGGAGCTTTGCTCACTTCCTTGCCTATTGCAGTAAACAAAGTTCACAATGTTAGCCTATGTCAAATTGAATGTTTGACATGTCAAGGACCAGCTTAAGCAATAAAGCTATAATAAAATATGGAAGAATCAACACTAACCAGCCTTGGTGGTGAAAGTCCGGCGATAGGTGTTGACATACTTCCTCACATCATCATCCTTGGAAAGGTTGAAAAGCTTGCGGATCTTTGAAGCCCTCTTTGGACCTCTCATCCTTGGCTTCTCAGTATCAGTTAGTCCAGGAAGTTCATTGTCACCCTTTTTGACAATCACCAAATTCAGAACCGAAAGGTCAGGGCTAACAATACACCCACGAACGGACTTCCTTCGGCGCTCACCATTTCTCCTTCCATAACCACGGAAGCAAGGAGTTCCTGTTGAACAAACATTTGAGCTCTCTTGTACGAAAAACAAATAGAAACCACAACTACTAGCCACTGAAACTATCATAACAGACCTCTATGCAGCAGAAGTCTGACTCTACCAGGAGTCAACACACCCTGCTTCATGGGGAAACCTTGTTTGTCACAACCTCCCATGATCTTGAACACATACCCGTTGAACTCCTGAACAAGTTAACAACATAACCTCAAGTATTAACTACTGAGTCAATCAATGATCGAACTGAACAAGATTGAATGGAGAGAAAGCATACCTCACCCATTGCTTCCCCATTGACCTCCTGAGAGATCCTCTTGTCCCAGAATGCCCGACTGCAATTATAATACATAAAAAATAAAAGATCAGCCATGCTGTGCACACTGGCTAGAGCTAAATCACACACCGACCGAAAACAGATTTAACAGAAACAAAACTAAAATATGTGCAAGCTAATGCATTCCAGTCCACATGACAGTATGTAGAACATGATACGAATAGCATATAGATCTATCTAAAAGAAACGTGTATAAATATATATACACAAAATATATACATCAAGAACCTATTATACAAATACAAGTTCATAATCTTTCACACGATGCTATATGGTATGGGAATTCATTCTAATAATAATCGGCATCTGTTGACAAATTAAGTCTACAAAAGAAGGATAAAAAAACTAAAGAGAAAAAAATGCAGAGCAAATAAAAATAGAATTCCACTCCATAAAGAAATAAGAGAGCTAACACAAAATCATCAATATGCACTACAAAACAATTTCACTAACGCAGCACAGTAAAATGTCCAAATATTTTCATCTAACAAACAACTTTACAAAATCACGCCTGAAACAACAACTAAATTAATGCAAGGTAAACACTTACAGCTTAAGGTCATCGTCAATCTCGAGTTTCTTCTGGCATCCAGTGGTCGGATTAGCAATGTTAAACTGCATAAATTTAACGAAAAAAAAAATGAAATTCACAAGAAAATCGAGTAACACAAAGAATTAACAAATTCATCTGCAAATGTAGAGAGAGAAAGAGACCTTCATCTTGAATGAAGCGCAGTTGAGGCAGCGAAGATGTGATAGTTTGAAACGCTCAGCCTCTGTTACGATTCAGTAATTTAGGGTTTTGGAAATGGTGTCTGAAAATCGTTATATAGTGAGGGCTGCGTTTAGTTTGGGATATATGGTTTGTGGGCTGGCCCGTTTAGTTGTCCATATCCAGTTTTATTACTATGGATGTTACTTGGGCTTCTCTTCAAAGACATAATAGAAGAATAATAATCTGGAAAATAATACTAATTCGTAACCTTATCAGGAAATCTATATCTATATAATACTCCATCCGTTTCATAATGTTTGTTGTTTTAGGATTTTAATCTAGAATTAACAATTAATTTTTTAGACTAATATACCCCTTCCTTCTGTATCAAATAAAATCTTATTCTCTTATATTTTCCTAAAAAGTTAGTAAAATTTTCTCCTTCCATATATTTGTAGGGTTAAACTTGGGAGAAATGATGTGAAAATATCTAAAACAACAAATATTTTGATACAAAAATAAAACTCTAAAACAACAAACATTATCAAACGGAGGGAGTATATAATAATGATTCCGGATCCTGAAATAGAAATCTTAATTTTTCCCGCCCATTTACACATTCCGAAAATAAAAATATAATCTCATATATTATTTAATTATTTATAATTTTTACTGTGAATTGAATATATATATATATATATATATATATATATCGCAAAAACTCATGTACACCTTATGCATGGGTCGGCCCATCAGACGGCCCGACCCGCTCCAACCCGACCCAAATTCGCGACCCGGAATATAAATATATGCATTGACCCAGTTACCCCATTTTTTCCCATTTCGATCTCAGTCCTAACCCTAGCCGCCCCACCCCTGTTCCGATCTCTCTCGCTCCAGACCTTTCTCTCTCAATCCAGTGTATATTCACATCGTCGGTTGTCCGCTTCGTCGGTTTTCTCTCACTCCCGACCTCTCTCTCTCTCGATCCATCGTATCTTTGTTTCTTCCGCCTAATATCATGGGTTGTTCGATTCGCTGGCATTGATTCTACCTTCCGTCTTTTGATCCGGTACATGATAGGTTAGTTTTTTCTTGTTTACGACTTTGTGTGAATTTTTATCTCTATAACTCATCTCTCTCTATCTCTCTCTCTCTCTCTTTGTGTGACTTTTTTCAGCCTCGACGTGAGTGATTTATCAGTTCATTGCCGGAGCTTCAATATGTGTTGGAATCTTCTATATTCGGTTTTGGATCCAGTCAGGTAGTATGCTATTTCCTTGTCTCTTGTGTTGAAATTATGTACTGTTTATGTAAAGATTTAGTCTCTAGGGTTTTCTTGTTTTTTTTCCTGATTTTTTTTTACTGAATTTGGTTGATTTTTTTTTCATTTATGTGATCAGAATTGAAAAAAGTAGTACTAGAATTTCGTGTAAATTTAAGATGGATATATGCTTGTCAGATATATGCTTCTAAATTTGTTGAATCTGAATATTTCTTACAGGTGCCACTATAATTGAAAAGAAGTATCAAATTGGTGTTGACTTTGTATCTGAATTTTTTTATGTGGTTTTTCTTGTTTTATGTATTCTTTCAATTCACTGGTACCATTGTAATTGAAAAGAAGTATCAAGCTGGTGTTGACTTTGTATCTAAATATTTTTATATGGGTTTTCCTGTTTTATATATTCTTTCAATGTTCAGATATGTTAAATATCTGTTAAATGTGAGTAATATGAATTTCTTGTTGCTCTGATTTCAGTTTATATGTGTAATACGATGTATTATGTTAAGTATCAATTAACATGATAATGAGTACTACTTGATGTAGAAATAGGTATCAGATTTCGTAGTGCTATGTTTATATGTATTAAGGGTTTAGTTAGTTTTAATTTTAAGTCTTGGTATTGTTTTTGGTTTTCGTATTAATTGAATGTCCAGAGATGCTCATTTTAGTGTTTGATAGAAAATTATATGAGTCAATGAGTCATGTTAAGTATTTTTTTATGAATGATTTTTTATTTTGATTTTTGAAATCATAAATGATGTTTCTATATGTGTTCTAGTGAGTTATATGGTAGAAAATATGAGGAATATGAATATCTTTATGTGTACCGGTTGAATTGAAAATAAGTATCAAATTGATGTTTATTTTTATATCTGATTTATTTTATATGTTTTTTTTTGTGTTTTCTGTTTTTATCAATTTTTCAGAGATATTGATTTGACTACTTAATTTGAAAGTTTATACAAGTATTATGAATTATTATGTTAAGTATCATTTAACATGCTTATGAGTATCAATTGGAGTAGAAACATGTATCATATTGTGTTTAATATTTGCATCTTATATGTTGTTTTACATAGTATGTTTATGTGTTTATGATTCAGTGTAGCTTGTTTCGCCTCTGTCATGGTCTGACTTGTGTACATTTATGTATAGAGTATCAATGTTAATGCTGATTAGTACCAGATAAGATACTTATAAGTATCAGAATTTAGGTCAGATTTTGTTTTGTGTGTTTGTGTACATTTTCACTTGTGTCTATTGAATATCATATTGGATACTCAGTGGTACCATTTGATATACTCGTATGTATCAGATTTGAAGTCTTATGTTGCATACTACGTTATTTTTATGTGATGAGTCGCATGTAAAGTTTTGATGGGGAGGTGTATTCGTGCCCCGACTTAGGAAATGTTTAAATTGTTTTTTTATATGTTTTTTTCCTTTCAACTTTATTTTCTTTATTTTTCCTAACTGATTTCTAACTTTGTTTTTCGATTTGCAGTCTTATGGTCTAAAGAAGCCATGAGGACTGTATAGTGCTCGTATTGCTTTTGTAGGCACAAACGACTTGAGATTTGAAGTCCATAAATCTGTCATTGGATTCATGAATAGAAGGAAGAAATGATTGAGATTTGTGAATTTTTATTTGGATAATTGAATGTTGTGATTTATTTTGAATATTTGATAGACTTGAATAATTGTTGGTGTGTTTTCCTTTGGTGTCTGATGGTTTGTTATATGTTGAAGTTTGGATATGTTATTATGCTGTTTAAACATGAACTTTATGTATTTGAAGATGATCGTATGGGTCAAATACTCTGGTTGGTTTATGTATGGTTTTTGTAATGGCGAATGAATTGAGATTATTGATTGGAATGAATGAAATGGTGGTTTGTATCATTGTATTTTAAAGTTTGTATCATTTAAGATGTTATTTTATGGGATAAATTTCATATAAAGTAATCAGTGTCTTTATTACTGAACAATAGTGATTGCTTCAGAATTAGCCTGAATTATGTCCATTCAAGAACATCCATAACCTCATTTAAGGAAAAATTGATTTGTTTTCAGAAATAATGTTAGTATCATTTGTTAAGCTATAAAGTATCACATGGTAAAAAAAGTAACACTCATGTCAGGAAAAATATCATTTATTCAACCCGAAAGTATCAATTGACATACAAAAACGTATCATATAAAAAATAAATATATTTTCAATTTAAGAATCATAAGAACACATCATGTTCCCTCAATGGGTAGATGTTTATTTACATATTGAAAAAACTAAAAGAAAAAAAAATATAAATGAATGTCTAAGTAATGAAATTACATCATAATAGTATTCCAAAATCATAAAATTCCAATATAATATAAATTTTCATAAATATTTTATTCCAATACAACTCGTAAAATATCCCAAAATATGCTTAAAAAATGAAGAATCTTCAATCTAGGAATCTGCGAAAGGAATTGAAGACATGAGTCAGATAAATAGAAAAAGTATCATTCATTAAGCATAAAAATATCACTTATATTGAAAACAGGTATCAACCTGATATATATCTAAAACAAACAAGGGTTGGGAGTTTTGGAGCCAAATTCATTCGACTGAGTTGAGTTTGTTGCGCTATTGCCTTTCTTCTTTCTATCTTTCTCAAGTTATCCCTTAATTCTTTTTTTCCTTCCCTTGGTTATTGTTTTTGCAAGATCGAGTACACTTATAGATGATATGGAGACATCCGTGTCCTCGATTAAATTAGGTTAAAATCTTGAAATCACAAGATTTGAGCTCATAAACAATTGATCTAAGCAATTGTCAACTTATTGAAATCTTCATTTTTCTGGTTTTAGTAACTATTAATCTTGATTGAAATGAATATAGAGAAAAATGAAAGAAACCAATTCAGCCTCCAACATAATCAAGTATAGACATCACAAAATGTCATTAAAAGCTAGCGATGGTGAAACTTCAAATACAGATGCTAATACAGATTTTCATATGATCAAGACTCACTGAATGGTTTAATAATAGTCATGTTTGAAGTGTTCGTACCTTTTTCATACATCTAACCGATTTTATGTTTATTTTTAGTTGAAATGACCTAATTGCTACCCAATCTTTCTTACAATGTTATAACACCAAATACAATACGTAATTACAAACATGACTAAAGAAACAAATTATAAACCAACATTACAAATTATGAAACTTACTGTAGGAGAAATTACTAGCATTCCAACACGAAATCCACTATATTATTCGAGGGCTCCAAACTCAGATCGAGCGGAAGTTTGTGTCGCATTTGCTTCCTCAACTCTGCAGCTTGAAAAGTCATCCTCAAAATCATTAAAAATTGCTCTCTGAACACCAATCAGAGATCCAGACACACTTAAAATATCATCTAATGTACATTAAAGTATCAAACACTAATTAACTTTCAAGATTGTATTTGAAAAATGTACCTCTGTTTTGTACTCGTACATGTATTATCTTCCAAATTTTCCTCAATTTCAACCATGATAGGCAATGTGTTCGACTAATTGAAATTGCTGAAATTCGAACAAAAGTTCCCCCAAATTTTTAACATGCAAGTGTTCGAATACACAAAATTAATCTTAGAACTCAAATCTACAAAACTAAAAAGTTAAGTTTGAATTTTTGAAACATACCTTCAAAATTTGAGAGTTGCTGTAAAAAGAATTAGATTTGTTGATTTTGATCTCGTGTTCTTCTTCTCCATGATGACGATAATAGTGGCAGTATTTTGATCGTATTTCACTAGCGGCGATGGCGGCGACTTCACCTTGGATGACAACGAATGTCGATGAAATCGCGTGCTTGTGGAAATCGGGAGTTGAGCGCCGTTTTTTTTATTTCTCCCTTTTTTATTTTTTTTATTAGGGTTGGCTAGCTGATTGGGCTGACTCCTGATGGGCTTAATGGGCCGACCCGTCTGATGGGCCGACCCATCAGTCTTCTGCACAAGAGACTAACCCTATATATATATATATATATATAGTATAGAGATCAAATGAGAACCAATGCCCTGTGTAGGAACTAGGAACTAATATGGAGCGTTGGATCAATGATTTTCTAAGGCTCAGATCAATCTCAAAAAAATGGGGTAAAAATGCAATATCTTAAGAATTATATTGAGTTAAGGGTATATATGTCATTGTATTGCATATCAATTATCTGCAGTAAATATATCTATTCCATATATAGTGGGATTATATGGGAACGATTTTTTTTTAATTTTGCACGTTTTTTTTTAAATTTTGGACGATTTTTACAAATCCTTTTTTTTACAAAGTTGTATCTATCGGTGTTTCATATTTTAATTCATCACACACATGTTCAACATTCTTATTGCTTGGGTCTCTTACGGTTGAATGAGTCATTGTAGATTATAGACAAGTTATATTTGTCGGATTTCATCGGTCTCACTCCAGTTTTCGTCTGATTATGGAAGATACAAGTATTATGTTCTCCATTAATGGTATAGAGATATTGGTGTAATCTGGTAGGGATGCGTATGTCTGACGTTTAGCAATTTTTTATACTGAATTAGCAAATTATAGATTTGTTAATAGCAAATCGGAAATACTTTTATGTGAAAATTTAATTTTTTTAAAATGGTTTCAATGTGATTTGCATGATAGTGAGATGTTTGCAGAGAATGAGCATTTCATATTTATTATAGATGATAGATGCTTTCTCGTATTTGGTTGTGGAAATTTTCAAGTTATTTAAAAAAATAGTTAAAATGGCATGAATTGTTGTGTGCAAAATAAGAATGTATTTTTTTTTCACAAGTTCTTACTCTATTGTATATTATAATCACGCCGGTTATCGTCTGATTATGCAAGATACAGGTATTGTGTTATCCGTTAATGTATCTTTGTATGCGTAGGGATATGGGTGGAATCTGGTAGGGACGCGTATGTCTGACATATAGCAAATTTTGTATGCGGAATTAGCAAATTATAAATTTGTTAATAGCAAATCGGTAATATTTTTTAAATGGTTTCAATGTGCTTTGCATGATAGTGAGATGTTTGCAGAGAATGAGCATTTCATATTTATCATAGATGATATATGTTTTTTTCGTATTTGGTTGTGGAAGTTTTCAAGTTATTAAAAAAAAGAATAGTTAAAATGACATGAATTGTTGTGTGCAAAGTAAGAATGCATTTTTTTCACAAGTTCTTACTCAATTGTATATTATAATCACGCCGGTTATCGTATGATTATGCAAGATACATGCATTGTGTTATTCGTTAATGTATCTTTGTAGGTGTAGGGAATATGGGCAGAATCTATTAGTAACACGTGTGTACGACGTTTAGCAACTTTTTTAATTATAATTAGCACATTATATATTTGTTAATAGCAAATCGATAATATTTTTTATGTTAAAAATATTATTTGTTTTTTTATGAAATAACATTATTTTTAAAAAAACATTATACAATACAAAAACATATCACAAATTTGCTAATCTTGTATCACTAACTTGCTATAAACAAATGATCAATTTAATAAAACACGAATCATTGTAGCAAATTTTAACGGTAGCAACATTTGCTAAACATATATTAATAATTTGCTAATCAAACCTTACTAATTGGCTAAAAATGTCAAATCCAATCAACTCAAACCAACGAATGAAACAATTACACAATAAACAAAATCCTTAATTTTTTCTAATTATGTATGACTTAACTAATCTGCTAAAATAATTTCTCTTCACCTCTATAGTCATCCACCCTCTCAATTTGCTAATGGCTGCAAAACAATAAATTATTTTCTATAAATACATGTCAAATTGCTATAAACAACATGGCAAATCCCTATAAATAAATTATCAATTTGCTAAAAAGAATATCTACATTTGCAAATATTGTTAATCATATTTTAGTAAGTTGCTATAAACCAATACCAATCTGCTACAAATATAATGAAAATTTGATATAAATAACACAATTTCCTATTAATAGCCAATACGCATAAAAGCATCTTACTAATCTGCTAATATGCTATAATAATTTGCTAATCTTATATCACTAATTTGCTATAAACAAAACATCAATTTGGTAAAAACACGAATCCCAGTAGTAAAATTTCACAAATGCAACATTTGCTAATCATATCGTACTAAGTTGCTAGAACGCAAGACTGAATCGTTTCGCTTCACCTATATAATCATTCAGTCTCTCAATTTGCTAATTATACATTCAAACTTTGCTATAAACTAAATATAAATATGCTATAAACAAACTCAATTTGATATAAATAACAAATATTCATAAAACCACAACAAATATCGTTTTTGATATTTTCTTTGATCCGCGGAGTTTATTCATGTGATGTGCAGATTACTAGATATTGTCTTCCATAAACGCCAAAAGGAGAGATTGTTAGTGCCATCATTATGCACTAAAGTATGTTTTGGTGAGATATGTTCGATAATATGTACTTGGGTATGTGCCTGAAGACAAAAGTTCCGTTGTGCAAGTTTTGAAGAACAGTTGGTGAACTGTTCGCTCTGATGTTCCAGACATATCCAGGAACAGTTTAATGATGGCAGTTTCCATGTTTGAAAGATCTTGCGCCGATCCAGTTTGGGAGGTCAAGATATGATCGTTTGACTGCCTTGTGGTGTAGATACCGTGCTAAAAATAACCCTCTACTCAAGGAAAATATCTATACACGTTGGGGAAGATCACAAGCCATTATTCACTTGCCAAAATACCGGCGATGGAAGATCAACGGTAACATTGAAGTGAAGTTATAAGAAGACCGATTCATTGCTGCAATCAGTGGACAACTGAATTAGATTCTCTTAGAAAATTATTTGAGAGTCATTTCGTTTATGATCTATGTATTAGCTAGAAGTTGTTCCCTAAACTGTTCAACGTGATAGTCTAGCATTTGAGTGTTTTTTAGTGAACCACGTGAGGGTTTTTATTAATCCATTTTGTACGCAATCTCGGGAGAGATTGTAAGTTAAAGTTGTGGGTAGCTAGAGGGGTCTAGTGTCACGGTTGTGAGGCGATCTCATAGCTTTCATTCAGTGAAAGAGTTCGTGAAGAAGAATGGGCGACATAAGGAGGGAGTCCTGTATGTGTAAGATCCTAAATACACTTTATGAAGGAGTATTGAATGAATCTTCAAGTTTGGGCGAAGTTCCCCCAAAGTAGGTTGATTAACCGAACTTGGTTACCAATCTCGTGCGTTTCTTTACTGCTTTTATTTTCTGTTCTTATGTTTGTTCCCAACATATCGTAGAACACTTGTTAGCAGTACACATAAAACACACCTATCACAGATTATAGTTTTTCACATTGTTATATACTTACATAGATTTTAGTCTTAATGGTTTTATTTTATTTTTTTATATTTATAAACTCCAAAAAATATATAATTGTACATATCTTATCCATGTAGCGCATGGTGGACTATTCTAGAATATTTTTTTAACACGAACACATTATAAATTGTAAATATTTATTTTAATGAACAAATTATAAATTTTGAATTAAATATATTAAAAGTTATGAAATATAGTTAAAATCTCTAAATTATATATATATATATATAATATGTATGTATACACACATTTGTAAACTAATTTTATACCATATTGATAAAGCAACGAATATTTTTGTGGATGAACAAACTATAAATTGTAAGATTCAATAATGTAATTATAATATATTTCTCGGTCTTTCAAACCGAGATCAAGTGTAAGCATGCGATGCTATTCCTTTAATGGTAAAATAAAATTTTAAAGCAAATCGAATTGCTTTCAGGGAAAACGCAACTTGAAGCGTATAGCCTAGCAAGAAGTATCATCAAACCAAACTATCATCTCGAAAAAATTTATTTAAATCTTTTGAACTTTTTAACTAAATATATTAAAAATTTAAATTATTCGAATTCCAGATATTATATATATATATATATATATATATATATATATATGTTCATGTTTTCAAATTTAAATAAATTAATATATTTTAAATAGTTAAATCTTTTAAATTTTTCAAACTTATTTATATTGCATCGAATCGTGAACGAATAATACTTTTTTGAAAGAGAAAACACCTAACATATATTAATAATCGGACTTGGCTAAAAGAGCAATTAAGCTAAGTCAGACAATGCATACAAGTTTTATTTGTCAAACATAATGCCACTTGAGCTCCACAAAATTTGAAGAGTTGATTGTAAGAATTGAAGGCACTCTCGATTATATATATATTTTTTAATGAGTTCAAATCGTTAAAGACAATGTACTTCGTTTAATTTTGATTAAGAAAAATTGATATTTCACATCACTTCTCCTTCCTATTTTTTTCTTATATATAGATTTGTGAAGCTCTAAACATGCTTATACAAATATACAATCCTTCTATACAAGGTGTATAATTTTTTTACAGCTGGGTTCATCATGCTATATCTAATGGACTAAATTACCTCAACGGCATAACATAAAATCCATTGACAAAGATAGAAATATCATAAAATTTATCTTATCTTAGTCGATGACATTTTCTTTTATAAAGTCGAAAGAGGTGATAATTATATCAAAAAATACACAATTAATTCATAATTCAGTTGATATAATACATATATTTATATATTAAATTCATGATTGTATATAATTTTATTATTGTACATAATTTTCTTGATAACATTTTCTGTGCATCGCACATGTGGTATACTAGTAGATACCTATAGTGACTACAAACAAAATCGTGTCAAAGGCAGCACTAGATGATTGCGCGTACAGAAACAGAAAGTGAATACAAGTATTTCATCCTTGGTTTTAAAAGACGTTGCAAACGCTTATTTTATAATCTCCTAAGTAACATTTCTACTTGGCTTCTCCTAATGAGAATTTGATACAATTTCATCTGGTGAGAGAATGCTTCGCTCCTTTGATTTGGAGGTAAGAGATGATGGAAAGCTGCTCTTATCACTACAAGAGCTTCTATGGGAACTAGTAGATCATGGAGGATTAGAGAAATGACAGACTGGTCATTGTTCGGACTTGGGATTATACTCAACTGGTGTCCTGGGATGATCTTGGATAGTGAGTAAAATAACTCATGATCTATATTAGCCGTAGCTTTGTCAGAATAATAAGGGCCTCAAGATTTTCACAGAAAAGTTATGTTTGGGTCAGAGCAACTTTGCAAGGTATCTGCTCAAGATAAAACCTTAATTCCATGTTTAGGTGTCTGTCATATCAAAATTATTAGCTCCCACTGAGATATGGTATTCACTCAAGGTAAATTGTAAGGGTAACCGCTTGGGTTAAAGACACACACTTCAAAATTGTAAGGATAACCACTTGGTTTGTAGGCTACTAAACAGGGATGAGGTTTACTTAATGCGCACCTCGGTAGCGACTGCAGCTTACCCTTGACAAAAAAAATGTCCCGATGGAGATGGTCTAGTGGCGGAGTGAGATTGTTTGGAGACTAAAAGTCACGAGTTCGAATCTCCTCAATACTACAGGTCGGGTGTGTGAGTAAAAAAAAATACACTATAATAGAAAACTAGAACTTTAAAGTTGATTTCAATCAGTACATTGAACATAATAATTTCAAATTTTCAATCTATAAGTTCGATAGATGATGTATCATGTATGCTCAAATGGCGTAATCTTAACTGTTCCTTGAGGATTTGACAAGTGAAAGATAAGGATCTATTTTGTTAGCCCAAAACAACATTTAGAGTCATTCTTTGTTAGCTTTTCTACTTTTTGCAATGCCTTCAAACATAAACACGAGCATCATAAGGTGGAGACTATCTTAGAGAAGCTATAAGTGGCACACCAATACCATTTATCACTTGGGAGTTGGAAGAGAATGGCTTAAATAAAATAATCTTTTAAAAAAATATATAAATAAAATATGAAGAAAAGTAGAAAACTAAATAATTTCCAAAGCGTAATTAAATGACATGTTAAAACAAAAAGTAATTAAGAACAGCCCATGTTGCATTTGAAGCTACGACTTCTTGTACAATAACCTTCTTCAGTGGAGCTCCAACGACAATCTTGACTTCAATAACAACCTATATAATGCAACTATTTGATATCAAGAAATGATGATTACAGTTTCTTTTTTTGCAAAATTATGAAAACTCATCAGATTCATGTGAGCATAGAGGACAATCAGCCGTATTCATGGATAACTTTTACAATAATAGGAGCCTAATATTGCAATTTTTGTTCACTAATATTATATAAAGAGCATCTCTACAAGTATCTAACAAAAATGCTGCAAGACCAAATATTATCCCACTGCCTTCACATTCCTCAGCACCGTGCTGAACCTTTCCTACATATATATGCATCCACCATTCTTGAGACTTCCTCTTTTATTGCACGGACATGTGTTCCAATGAAAGAATCAGGGCCCATTTTGCATTTTGAAACCCACTGTGCAGAGGTATAGGTTCATCATGAAAACTTCATTACTCATCGAAAGTGCATGGACAATCACATAATCATAGATAAAGCAATTGAATAGAAAAAACTAATCGCCATCAGAGACACTAATCCTTTCTGCAGTGGATATACTACTGTAACTGATATGAGCTGAACAAGGAGAAAAGGAAAACTGCATGATTTTCCCTGTGTGAACTTTGAAGTGAAAATGAGATTTTACAATGATTGAAAAAGTTGGCATCTTATGTTGATTTATGCCCTTTTTTAGTTTGATCCATCTCAGGAGGAAAAACATACTAATTCAAGTAAGGATGCATTCAAGATCTTAATTACTCTTAAAAATCTTGTAGGAGTAATGTTTCTACATAATTGATAAGCTCAACAAGAGCCCTTTATGTGGAATGATGTCGTATGGATGATTCTACAAGATACCGTATTGGTCAATGATGTGAGACTACTTGAAATACAAGAGAGATTCCTGCTACAATACACTATTCTCAAAGCCATGTATTCTACCAAGAGTACTCATATAACACACTATGATACAGAAATAACATGGGCAAAAGTAGTTATAATACTTCATCACAAGATAGTTCAAATTGACTCACCACATGATGAACTGGTTTAACAAAGCAAATTTAATCTGATCTTCATCTCTGATCACTCAGTCACACAAGAAATCAATTAGTTGGACATCTTTTTTTTTTTTCTTTTTTTTTTTATTGAGGCAGAACACAAATAAAATTAATTCCATAGAAATTCAACATTCCATGATAAAAGATGTTACATGAGAAGGAATTCGGTGAACCCAGATTGGCGTTGGACCTTTGGCCATAAAGTGAGCAAACCTCATTTCACTCTCTTGATTCAAAACTGAAATTCATGCAATCAATTAATTGATTGTGATGACCCGTGACGATGGAATTGCATATATGTTTGTGGATTGATGGGAGCAATGACGTATTGGCGTTCATAATTTTTTTTTCCCCCAGTTTTTTCTTAGTAGTGATGACCACAAATTTCCCTCAAATCACACAGCCTTCTACAGTAAGCACTCTTGAATCACAAACTCAAAAACAATCGCTCTGCAGCTCTCTCTCTCTCTCTCAGAACTGAACACTGATATTCTACATTCAGTTATGACAATATTACAAGATTTCCCTTCCCTGCTATCAGCAGAAAAACATACAAAATGCAGATTATAGGCTATAAAAAAATGCCTCATACCTAAGTTGACAAAAAAGCATTATAACTAACACGGGTAAGAAAAAATAAATCTAAGATTGCAAGAAAAGTAGAAGACAAATAAAGAGGATAAAGCCAGAAAACGAGGATGAACTTCAACAAAAACAGTAGCATCTCAAAAATCTTTCAGAAACAAAATAGTAAGTAAAGAATAGATTCACCAACATTCTTTCCTAAAATATTCAAAACTATCTCAACTCAGAATTGGTTCTGAGATGAAGTGTGTCCATCTCAGAATACAAGAGCATACAACAATTATGCAACATATCTCAAAAAAAAAAAAAAAAAAAAAAACAATTATGCAACAACTGATGGCTTTGAGGCTGCAGAGAGCCTAGACCTCTTCTTGGCCAAACTCTCACTCCTCTTTTCTCTCTGTTCCTTCATGCGAGTGGCAAGAAGCTTCTGGTACTCAGCGGCCTCTGACTTGGCCTTGACAATCCTCTTCTTTTTGTCTGCAATTCTAGCTCTCTTTCTCTGCAATGTCAAGGGTGTCACGAGCCTCTGAATCTTAGGAGCTTTGCTCACTTCCTTTCCTATTGCAGTAAACAAAGTTAGCCCATGTCAAATTGAATGTTTGCCATATCAAGGATTAGCTTGAACAATAAAGTTATTAATAAAATACGGAAGAATCCCCAACTAACCAGCCTTGGTGGTGAAAGTTCGACGATAGGTGTTGACATACTTCCTCACATCATCATCCTTGGAAAGGTTGAAAAGCTTGCGGATCTTTGAAGCCCTCTTTGGACCTCTCATCCTTGGCTTCTCAGTATCAGTTAGTCCGGGAAGTTCATTGTCACCCTTTTTGACAATCACCAAATTCAGAACTGAAAGGTCAGGGCTAACAATACACCCACGAACAGACTTCCTTCGGCGCTCACCGTTTCTCCTTCCATAACCACGGAAGCAAGGAGTTCCTGTTGAACAAACATTTGAGCTCTGTTCTACAGGAAACAAATAGAAACCACAACTACTAGCCACTGAAACTATCATAACAAACCTCTATGCAGCAAAAGTCTGACTCTACCAGGAGTCAGCACACCCTGCTTCATGGGGAAACCTTGTTTGTCACAACCTCCCATGATCTTGAACACATAACCGTTGAACTCCTGAACAAATTAACAACATAAACTCAGTATAAACTACTGAGCCAATGGTTGAACTGAACAGGATTGAATAGAGAGAAAGCATACATCACCCATTGCTTCCCCATTGACCTCCTGAGAGATCCTCTTGTCCCAGAATGCCCGGCTGCAATTATAAAATACAATTATAAAAGATCAGCCATGCTGTGCAGATTGGCAAAACTAAAATCTGTGCAAGCTAATACATTCCAGTCAACATACGAAAGTATCTTGCCCATTCTACCACTAGCATATAGTTCTAACTAAAAGAAACATGTGTATATATATAAATTGACAAAATATAAACATGAAGAACCCATTATACAAATACAAATTCATAATCTTTCGCACAATGCTATATGGAAATGCACGATGAAATAAGGTATGGAATTCAATCTAATAGTACTAGGCATCTGTCAACACATCAAGTAAAAAATGCACAAAAAATAAAAATGGAATTCTACTCCATATAGAAATACGACAGATAACACAAAATAATCAATATACTCAACATTACAATTTCACTATAGCAGCAAAGTAAAATGTTGAAATTTTCAATCGCTGCAAAAATATCAATATATACACTAATACACAAACACATCTAATAAACATCTCTACATTATAACGCGTGAAGCAATAACTAAATCAATGCAAGGTAAACACTAACCACTTCAATGGCCTAGCTAGTTTCAAACATTCAATCACTCTTTGATATCTAACATAAGCAGATGAATTAATTTCCTCAAAATAGTAAATTTCCGATTTATAAATAGGGAAAGATTGCCCCTATTAATCTATTATTATATGTTACAGCATTAAATCGTAAATCCTGTTCTAGAATCTGCATATCATTTAGCATTAAAATTTATACTTTGTTTTCTAGATTCACGTTTCTTAATATATATACATATACATATACATATATATATATATATATATATGGTGAAGAGAGTCATGAGTAAACAAAAGTTGGCAAACAAGTTGCACGGCCAATCAAAATTACACCATTGTCTATTCCTATATGCATCTCAGAATTCTACAACCTTATTTTGTTCTTTGAGAAACAGAATTCAACAACTTGATTTCCAGCAAAGCTCTCATTTTATGAATTATAAATATATACACAAACACATCTAACAAACAGATTATTGCAAGGCAAACACTTACAGCTTTAGGTCATCATCAATCTCGAGTTTCTTCTGGCATCCAGTGGTCGGATTAGCAATGTTGAACTACAGAAAAAAAAAAATAAAAAAAAAAAGCAGAAATTCACAAGAAAATCGAGTAATACAAAAGATTAACAAATTCATCTGCAAATGTAGAGAGATAAAGAGACCTTCATCAGCAAAGATGTGATATTTTGCAACGCTCCGCCTCTGAATTTAGGATTTTGGAAGTGGTCTGTAACTCTTTATAAATGAGGGCTGCGGCTGAGTTTGGGTAATATAGGGTTTGTGGGCGGCTCGTTTACTTGTCCATCTCCCGTTTTATTACGACGGATTTTACTTGGGCTTCTCTTCGTAGACATAATTCAAGAATAATAATATTAAGGGAAATTATAAACACGCTTTCTATTTTATTCTTTATAGTCTTGTAATTTAATACTCCATCCGTCCCATAATTATAGTCCATTATTCCTTTTTGGGATGTCCCAAAATTATAGTCCTATTTTAAATTGGGATTGTATTTAAATATTCTTTTACAAATATAACCCTATTTAATATAGTATGAATGCAATTAATATAGTAAAAAACAAGGACAATATATGATAATTATTGTGAATTGTATATTTCCAATACATATTAAATGTGATTTCTTAATCTGTGTGAAAATGGGAAGTGGACTATAATTATGGGACGGAGGAAGTAAAATATAAATATTAATAGATAGTCTGTTCAGCCCTCCAATCCATCACTGAATACCCTAACAAACACAAATAGCCAATTTCTTGAAGAAGAAAAAAAACACGTATCATAAAAACTTAACTAAAATATAAAAAATCAAATATTTTTTCATTCCTGAAATCTAAAATGGTCATACTCAGTCATTCACTGAGTTTATCCCAATTATTCGGATTTTCAAATCTATTAAACTTTGAAACTGAAAAATGATGGAGGTAAAAGGATAGGAGATCCAATTCAACGGAAATTATTATAAATAAGAAGAATCAAAACACACAGGTTACAATCAACCTGCGCAGCTCAAAGCCGCAATCTCAAATACTTCAAAACATACCCTAACTATACATACCCTAAACCTAAGATAAAGCCCATGGACAACCAATAATAACATATTGGCCCACGATACGGCAACTAACAAATGATAATAAATAAAACTCAAACAATACTTAAGAGATATCTTCACTTAGCGCGCCGAGTATATACGATAAGACTCGGCTTAATAACAACTCCTTCCCCATTCGAAATAGCCTTGTCCTCAAGGCTAAAGTCTGAAACTGGCCACACATATCACCCACATCCACCCAAGTAGCCTCATCTGCTCCACGGTCAGCCCACTGAATCAAGACCTGCTGAACAGACTCACCCCCGCGCTGTAGCACTCTTCGATCCAAAATGGCTTGTGGCACAAACATTGATTCTTCAGCCAGTAAGTCCTCGGGTAGCATTGTTTCAGCCACATAGTCACCTTTCAATTCTTTTAATTGAGACACATGAAACACGGGATGAACCCGGCATCCCTGCGGAAGTTGTAAACGATAGGCAACAGCTCTGACTCGCCCACTCACGACAAAAGGTCCAAAATAACGGGGTGCCAACTTGACATTCGATCGCCCTTGCAACGTGGCTCGACAACGTGGATTCAGTTTAAGGAGGACCTTATCGCCAACCTGAAACTCCAAGTGACGTCTATGCTTATTTGCCGCCCATGTCATGCGCTGTTGCGCACGCTCCAGGTGCCAACGAAGCTGCCGAAGCATCTCATCCCTTGCCATAACTACTCAGCCACAGCTCGCACTTTTATCTCACCAGGCAGAAATTGATGAATCGTAGGTGGGGGACGACCATAAACTGCCTCGAATGGGGTACGTCCAGATGCTGAGTGAAATCCGGTATTATACCCATATTCAGCCCACGACAACCATGAACTCCAACTCTTTGGATGTTTACTTACAAAGCATCACAAATACGTCTCCAAGCAGCGATTTAGGACTTCTGTTTGTCTGTCGGTCTCGGGATGGTAAGCTGAACTCATGCGTAACTTAGTGCCACACGCATGAAATAGTTCAGACCAGAACGAACTAACAAAGATACGATCCCGATTTGAAATAATGGAACGAGGCAACCCATGAAGACGCATAATTTCCTATGAAAATACTCCTGCCACCTGCTTTGCTGTGAAAGGATGCTTCAGCTCAATAAAATGGGCATACTTCAAAAATCTATCCACAACAACCAAAATACAATCTGATGTTCGACTTCACGGTAAACCAGTAATAAAGTCCATGCTAATGTCTTCCCAAATTTGCGCTGTAATAGGAAGTGGTTGTAGTAGACTAGCTGACATCCGTGTATCATACTTATTCTTCTGGCAAACCAAACATTCTGCCACAAACTTAATGACCTGGCGGAGCATCCCAGGCCAGTAGACATTAGTTGCTAATCGTCTATAAGTTTTATAGGCCCCTGAATGACCCCCGGAGGGAGTCGAATGAAACTCTTCTATCAACTTAGTAGTACAACCGGAAGATGGAGGCACCACCACTCGCCATTTAAAGAACAAAATACCATTGACAAGGGCATAAGTTCCACCTGTTGTGCCGTTCACCGTTAATTCCACCACTACTTTTCCAAAATGAGGATCAGCCCGAATTTCCCGTTGTAACTCGATCCAATCAACCCACTGAGGAATGGAGATAGCTGCCAACTCTCCTGCTCCCTCGCAGCGGTGTGATAGGGCATCAGCCGCGACATTAGTGGCCCCTAGTTTGTACACCACCTCAAAATCATATCCTAATAGCTTTGCCACCCAATTTTGTTGTGCCAGAGTCGTAATTTGCTGCTGCAGAAGGTGTCGCAAACTACGCTGATCCGTGCGAATTGTAAATAGACATCCAACCAAGTAAGGTCGCCAATGTTGAACGGCAAGAACTAATGCCATCAATTCTTTTTCATAAGCAGATTTTGCCAAATTTCGAACAGATAATGCCTTGCTGAAGAAAGCAATTGGCCGACTCTCTTGCATCATCACCGCTCCCAATCCTCGACCTGAAGCATTTATCTCAATGACAAACAACAAATTAAAATTTGGTAGAGCCAATACTGGTGCCTCGGTAATAGCTCGTTGCAGTTCTTGAACAGCTGTCTGAGCTTCAGATGTCCACACCACTGTACGAGGTTGATCTCCTTTCAAGAGTTCTGTCAATGGCTTTGCAATTTTTCCATAATCTTGTATAAAACGACGGTAGTACCCTGTCAAACCCAAAAATCCACGTACCTCCTTCATAGTGCGAGGGGTTGGCCATTTTAACACTGCTGCAATTTTACTAGGGTCCATTTGAACCCCCTGCTCGGAGATCAGGTGACCCAAGTATTCCACTAGTCGACTCCCAAATGTACACTTCTTCATATTACCAACAAAGTGGTTTCACGTAATATTTGTAACACTTGGCGAAGGTGTGACAAATGTTCTTGTTTTCCAGCACTGTATACAAGGATGTCATAAAAAAAACAAGAATGAATTTTCAGAGATGGGGTCGGAACACATCGTTCATGGTGGATTGGAACGTTGTCGGGACATTCATCAGGTCGAACGGCATGACCAAAAACTTATAATGCCCCGAATGTGTTCAAAACGTCGTCTTAGGGACATCATCTGGGGATACTCGGATCTGATGATAACCTGAGCATAAATCTATCTTGCTGAACCATGAAGTACCTTGAAGCTCATCTAACATCTCCTGAATTACAAGAATCGGGTACTTATCTGGCACAGTAATTTTATTAAGTTCCCGATAATCAACACAAAAATGCCAGCTACCATCTTTTTTTCTCACCAAGAGCACCGGGCTCGAATAAAGACCATTGCTCGGCTGAATGATTCCAGCATCCAATATCTTTCACACCAACCTCTCCATCACATCCTTTTGGGTCTGACCATAGCGATATGACCGCACTGACACCGGAACGGACGTGGGGTCAAGTGGAATGCGATGATCCGATGGGCGTGTTGGTGGCAGGGTCGTTGTGGCTTTAAAAAATCTTCAAATTCAGCCAGTAAGTTTGAAAACTCAGGATCCACCGTGGCAATACAATCACTCCGTCCATGTTCTGGTTTCACCTGTACCGTGAATAAGAGCCAACAAGAATCAACATCAGACAATTTTCGCAAGCTGGCTATAGAGATTTCTCATCGTTCCAAAGAGGCCTCGCCTCGTAACTGAATCTTCTGGTTGTTCTTCTCAAATTTCATAGTCATCTTAGCCCAATTTGTCTGAACATCACCCAACGTTGCTAACCATGAGACTCCCAGAATTATATCCACTCCACCAAGGGGAAAAGAATAGCAAGCCACCTGAAATGGCGAGTCACCCACAGTCAGCTCCAATCCTTCACACAAACCCAAAGATGCTCGACATTGCCCATCACCCAGACAGATCACCGGCCGCCGTGTCGAATCAACATATAAGCGTAGATTGGAAACCAGATCATCTGAGATAAAACAATGGCTCGCACCGGATTCTATCATCACACGAACCTGTTTGCCATTCAATTGGCCCCATAACTTCATGGTCTTGGGACCATCAAACCCGTCTGCTGACAAATGAGAGAGCTCCAACTGCTGAAACTCGACCTCATCAGAAATAGGGGACTCCTCTGTGGTCTGATCATGCAGCGTCGGAGGGTCAACATGCTCGGTTCCTTCATCCTCAGCAGCGATGAGGACCCGTAGGGACTTACTGCGACAATTATGGAGTGGAGAATATAGCTCATCACAACGGTAACATTGACCCTGTTGTTTGCGTTCAAGGTATTCAGCATGGGATAAGGGCCGAACCCCGTGCGGAGAAGGTCGCGACGGAACTGAGGCTGATGATGGACCAGAGCCTGGGCCAAACCCGACTAAATGCCACATGTACCCCCATGATCTAGCGCAACGAGAGGGAAAAATAATGACGACAGACGCGTAGCAGGCGGCGGAACAGAGCTCTTAGCAGCAGCATAGTGAGTGCTTGTAAGCGGCTGTGATGCACGTGAAACAACGGTGGGTGGGATTTGTTGCAAGGCTTGGCGACGCCGTTCAATAACCCATGCAGTCTGCATAGCAGTGAACAAATCGGGCACCTCACGCCATGTAATTTGAAGCTTAATATCTGGCCGTAACCCACATAAAAACACACTCCGAAAATGCCCATCCGTCAAACCAGTGACATGTTCCATTCTGGCCACAAAGGCATGAATATAGTCATCAACAGTTTCAGTGTGGGAAGTATCCAACAACGTGTCAAAAGGGTCGAGGAGGGGATTATCATCAAACTGCTCCAGTAGTTCACCCGTAAATTCAGCCCAGGAAACATTCGGGTTCCGGCGAAGCAATCACTGAATCCAATGAAGAGCAGCGCCCTCCATTGCAATGACATCGATATGAATTTTTTCAGTCTCAGTAGCAGGACGGATAATGAAATATTGATCAACACGAGACAACCAATCAACCGGATTGTCCCCTTGAAAAGGTGGAATCTCAATTCTGCGTGGTGGGACAGAAGAAAAGGTCTGCGTCTTGGGAGACCCAATAGTGGGTGGTTGGGGTGCCGACAAATCAGAGGATGCAGCAGACCCAGTGGAAGGCTGCTGGAGAGCCGACGAAGCAGGGGATGATGACGTAGTTTGCGGTTGGGGGGTTGGCCCCCCGGTGAAGCCAGCAATCTTATCAAATAAAGACGTAAACATGCTCTCGATCTTAGAAAACTTGGCCTGAGAATCCTGCTCAATACGGGTCATCGTAGTAGTGACGACCTCCAAACCCTTCTTCATCGTGTCAAGCCGGTCAGATGTTGAGCGGGTAGTCATGGTAGTCGAAGCGCGGCAGGTCGAACCAAATTGATGGAGGTAAAAGGATAGGAGATCCAATTCAACAGGAATTATTATAAATAAGAAGAATCAAAACACACAGGTTACAATCAACCTGCCCAGCTCAAAGCCGCAATCTCAAATACTTCAAAACATACCCTAACTATACGCCAGAACATGTATAAATACCCTAAACCTAACATAAAGCCCATAGACAACCAATAATAACATATCGGCCCACGATACGATAACTAACAAATGATAATAAATAAAACTCAAACAATACTTAAGAGATATCTTCACTTAGCGCGCCGAGTATATACGATAAGAATCGGCTTAATAAAAAACATTGAAAAATTTCTCAGCTAATATTTTGTCTTAGTTTATGCACAGTTACATTCATTGTTGTATCCTGAGTTGATAAACTAAAAAAAAAACTAATTACCTTCAATGGAATATGAGACAAACAAGAAATCAATTAGTTGGATATCTTTTTTTTTGTTAATTGAGGCAGAACACAAATAAAATTAATTCCATAGAAATTCAACATTCCATGATAAAAGATGTTACATGAGAAGGAACTCGGTGAACCCAGATTGGCGTTGGACCTTTGGCCATAAAGTGAGCAACCTTATTTCACTCTCTTAATTCAAAACTGAAATTCATGCAATCAATTGATTGAATTGTGATAACCCGTGATGATGGAATTGCATATATGTATGTGTGAATTAATGGGAGCAATGATGTTTTTATGTTCATGATTTTTTTTCCCAATTTTTTCTTAGTTACAAATAATGATCGATGGGGTTATGAAGCGTATGATATTGTGTTTAGATTTCAAGTGATAGGTTAAAGGATGAAAAGTCTATCAAATTAATATTTATATTTTATAAAATTACGAGGGCTATAATGAGAAAAATGAAGTTGTGTTTAAAATTTCCCTATTATTTAAAATCTTAATCTTTATCTTTATTATTATATTATTATATTATATATTATATATATATATATAAAAGTAAGAAAGTATGCCATTTTAAGAAACACAATTTTTCCCGCCTAAATTACATTTTCAAAAACAGAAATATTTATTAATGAATTTATAATTAATTTATAATTAATTTTCGTTTCAAATAAATCGACTTATATAGTTTAGGTAATAATAAAAAAATATCAATATATATATATAAACACCATTAATATTCACCATTAATTCATAAGACGCGAAAATCCCTATAGAAAATAATTAACTTTAACTAACAAATTAATCAACCATTTTATAAAAATTCAATCAAATGGCTGGCATGATTCCATGTTTACATGTTTAAGTATGGAAAATTTAATTTTAAAATTATGCAGTTAATTAACTCAAATGACCGTTTCTCAAATTAAATTAATGATAATTCAAATCAATTAATGTATTGATGTATTTTATTCTATAATGACACCATTTAAATATAAAAATATCCAAAAGTATCATTTCATACCCATCTATAAATAGTTGAATCATATCAATTATTGTCCAACACACATTATCTTATACAATTGCTTAGCATTGTAAGATTTCTTGTACAATTTTTGCAATACCATAGAGTTAGAATTTATTTTCTTATTGTCGTAAAAAAATATACAATGACACATTTGAATATGTATCTGTAATTTAATGACATGATATAGATTCTTGAAAAATCTCAATTGGGTTGTCTTTTCTCCATCCTCATCAAGGACATGTATCACATCAAGAAATGAACGATATCATTTCGTAGCCCTATCAAACATTATTCAAAGGAGAAGTGGTTGGGTTTTTCATTATTTGACTATACTGTTTTATTAGGAAAAACTATTAAGAGTTACCTAATCCCTGTTGAGGTTTTCATGAAATGTCAAAACATGTCAAAAAATGCTTTGAAAAACTGAAAGAAAATCAAGCAGAAAATCGAGATTGATCAAACAAAAGATTGAGCTAGTCAAAGCTAAAGAATGATCAATCTGAAAAGAAAAAAAAGAGAGAAAAGAAAGAGAATAAAAAAAAGAAATAGAGAAAAAGAAAAAAAAAGGAAAGAAAAAGAAAAAGTCAAATCCAGCCAAGAGGCTGAGAAAAGAAAGAAAGTTGAAGCTTGATTGTTAGATCAGTTAGCAAGTCAAGTAAACCGAAGATGCAGACTGTCAGATATATGGAACTGATAGAATCAAAGCACCAACTGACCATTAGAGTCAAAATGGTACCCATGCCGATTGAAGCATTTCAGTCTACAGCTTGTGAGCTGAAGAATGTCCCAGCTCAAAGTACTAGCTGAAGAAGAAGTGTCTGTCCAGAATACCAGCTGAAGATTATACCAACTGAAGAAGAAGGCATAAGCAACAGCTGATGGAAATACCAGCTGAAGAAGGCACCAGCCCAGAATACCAGCTGAAGAAAGCCAAACTGGAGCTCAGAAAGCATTAGGCTAGAGCCCAGAACTGCCAGCTGAAGAATGTCAAAACTGGAGCTTAAGTCTGCCAACAAGGTGTGCAGAACTACCAGATAAAGATATGATTTAACTGAAAATCACAACTGTTAGCTGAAGCCCAGAACTGAAGATCAAGACAGAAGCCAAAACTAAAATTCAAATTTTCAAAGCTATCAGCATAAAGATCTTGAAGTTAATACAACCAAGATCCTGGAAGAAAACATTGTCAGAGAACAAAGGCAGTTTAACGGCTACTTCAACAAAAAGCCACTCAACGGCTTTAAAAATCAATGGATCATTTATGATCATTCATTGATTTCCAAACGATCAAAATCACATTCCTATATAAAGGATGAGAGACTCAACTTGTGACGAAACTTCTGCAAAAGAGACTTTTATTAACAAGACTTTTTGCGGAGAGACTTTGTGCTAACAAAGATCTAAAGAATACTCTTGTTGAAACACATCCTGCAAGAACAACTGCCATAAAGATTAGTTCAAAGATCAAGTTGTAAGCATCAGCAGCAAAAGTCCCAACTGAAAAGAAGAAGCACATCGCTCATCATCAAGCTAGCTGTTGAAGAAGTCCAGTCAAAACCAGCTTCTCAGTTCAGAAATACACCGATCAACTACTCAGCTCAAGTCAAATGAGCACACCAGTTGATAACATATTCAAGACTGCACTCTTGAAGATCAAAAGAGATCTAAAACCTTGAAAAGACAGGCAATAGCACCTTATCTCTCCAGTGAGCAGTTAGGGATCGCAAATGTGAGCTGTTGACTTAACCAGCTAAGGGGACTGCATTCGTTGGTTTGCCATTTCCGGGACAACACCAGTTGAAAAGGAGGCCACAACTCGTAAAGATACCATTTGTTAGGTTCAACACTTGTCTTCACTGTGTAATTGTAATAAAGAAACTTTACCATAGCATAGTGAATTGCCATTTTCAGTAAGGAAGAAAGGATGTAGAAATTTTAGCTTCGAACCTCTATAAACTGCTTGTGTGTGCTCATCTTATTACTTTCAGATGCATTGTCTAACTGCACACATACATCACACAAGCTGCATTGTAAGCCAACTAATCACTTTAACTGATCAAGTACACAAGTAACTAACATGCGAGTTAAGGGCCCTATCTATTCCGCAATTATTGTTAAGTTTTGACATCAGTTTATTCACCCTCCTCTAAACTGATTCAAACTAGCCCCGGGACCAACAAGTGGTATCAGAGCGGTTGATTCTAAGGATCAGTCGTGTCTGCAGATCAACTGAATCAGATCTTGTTATCTGTGTTAATCTGCCAGCTATGGGAAACCATAAGCTACCTATCTTTTCAGTTGAAAACTACGATAACTGGAGTAGGAGAATGAACGTTCACCTCTGCTCGATCCACAAGAATATGTGGGAAGTTATCGAAGAAGGTCCAATCACCATCATGATGGACAACGAGGCTCATATTGTTGATATTAATCAACCGACCAAGATCCCGAAGCCAACACATCTTCTCATGAGTTGTAACGCCCCAATTTCACTTTAATAGAAAAATGCACGTTATCCATGCTTTTCATTAAATAAAATATTTTACTTGAAATACAGCAGAAGTTTCAAAGCATAACTCGACATTTATTACATAAAATAAAGTCAAAAAATTAATTAAATCTTTAATCATGCTTGACCACTTGACCACCACCATCACATCTTGTCCGCTACGCATCACCCGAGCCTCCATCTGAAAAGAAAAGTTTTGGGGTGAGTACTCTAAACTCAGTGGGGAGTGTCCAATTATCCAAGCTATATAAAATTTAACGAGTACATGAGAATAGTAAAAGTGTTCAGTCCATAGACCAAACCATATAGCCCATCGACCCAGTCTCATTTAGCCCAGAGACCCTGTCTCATTTAGCCCAAAGGCCCTGTACTGTGCTGTGTCATCACATAACTCGATAATAAAATATAGAGAGAATAATCAGGACAGAATCACATAAAACCCCACCTTCACCTTGACTTGATATTAACCGATTAAGTCCTGCGCGCCCTATAATTTAATTATCTTGAATTAATACAATGCATGCAACATGATACAAGAAACAATGCATGAAACAAAATTATTATGATATATGCATGCTTAATAATACTAATTATTTACGTGAATCATGATATGGATTAATTAATGCATGACCAAGTTAATTACTAAACTTGCTAGGAAATAAATCATGAATATATATATATATATATATATATATATATTATTGCATGTGGTGCATGAACTAATGCATGGCCTCAATCTCAATTCATTAGCAGCTCAGCCCACCAACTTAATTAATTTTCCAAGCCCAACCAATAATTACTAACACCTAGGCCCACCTGCAACAAAAGAATTAGATAAAAATACAAAAACAAGTAAACACCACTTCTTCTCTTTGTCTGCCATTTACATGAATCACAACAATCATATATCCTTGCCATTCTTTTCACCTATTCACGGCAACAACAGTTTCACAGTTCATCATTTCTTCATCTTTCCATATGTTCTTTCTTCCGTCGAACAACGAGACTATCACTATATCGCCGCCTTGCCGTCTACTAATACGAAATCTCCACAAAGAGTTATCGTCGATGGAGAAGATAACTGGTACAACAACACAGCAGCTGCCCTCCTGCTGAACTGTTACTATGCTTTACCGGGTGCCGACGCCGGAATTTATCACCGTTACCAACTACCAACCCTCACTCACTCTCCCACACTTACTCAATGCTAGACTTATGCAGATGTTATGCAAAGTAATACATACGTGCAACAACAAAAGTGAATCTTAAAGGAAAGCATACATTCGAAGCCTTGAATCTTTGAAGAAAGAAATAAGATTATTATTTTTGCTCTGAATTCGTTTATTTGGTGTAATCAATAGGGTGGCTGGAGTCCCCTATTTATATTGGTAGGGTTAGGTTTTTTTATAGGAGTGGTTTCATTTTGATAAAGTTAATAAAAGATTAAGAAAAAGATAAGGTTTAACAAAAGATTAAGAAAAAAATAAGCATTAGCTAGACAGTTGGTAAAAATTTGAAATTATTTGAGCTAATCTTTTCGAGAATGGATGAGAGAAGGAAACTCTTGGATCTTAACTTGGGTTTCCTTTTCTTGGGCTTTGAGTTAAGGTATTTGGGCTCCTAAAATAAGGAATTAATGGGCTCCATGCATGCAAAAGATTATAATTTAAATAGAATATTATGTTAATGCTCATGATATAAAATAACAATCTACTATATTTAATTCATGCTTAGTTAATTATTAAAAAATTACTAGGCGCGACTTATTAGACTTAAGCAATTAATATCAAACATAAATAAATAAAATGAATAAAAAAATATTTTTAGGAAGAGAACGTAGCAATTTAAATATAATTAGAAAACTGGGTCGCTACATCCTTCCCTACTAAAAAAAAATTTCGTCCTCGAAATTTCTTACTTGGTCTTAGTACTCAAAGGTATCTAAACTTAAAATCTATCATTGGTCTTGCATAATCTCACTAATGGTATGTCCATCGCTTACGGATTCTAAGTTCTGAAGTCTTCTTAAACCAACACGTAAAAACATAAGCCTCAATATATTCTCTACCTTAAGGATTTCTCTAATTGGCCATAGTCTTGCTAGGTTCTAGGTTAACTATCTTATTCGGACACTATAATATTCCTCAAAATTGAAGTGACGTCAAAAGCTGCATTGCGACTTGGCCATCTTGGAATCTCGATTGTGCCACCTTTATCAAGGATCCCGCGTATTCTGTGTCTTCAATCTACTCGTACTTGATTATGGGTCTTTAACAAATTGCTACCGACTTATGCTACGTAGATCTATCTTCACCAAAATAATGCAAAATTTATTCCAACTTAAAAAAAACTTCTTTATGTTCTCATACGTTTGCTAAAAAAAATAAAAACTAAAACCAAAGTAGCTACAAAACTAAACTAGAAATGGGTAATAAAATCTAACGCGTTGATCTCCTTCTTTCTTCACTCCTCGCTATTCATTGCAAAAGCTCTAGAATTTCCTCTCCTTTCGGCGTTTCCACCTCCTTTAGTGTTCTTATTTTGATGCAATGGACAATCCCAGGCTCTGTGTCTCTCTTTATGGCATTTGAAGCAAGCTTGTGACCCTAACCTACACTCTCTTGGATGATATTTATGACATTTCTGGCATTGTGGATATTGAGATATCACTCCAGGCGTCTCTCCTCCAGCAACGTTCGACTTCTTCTCAGGTTGGGAACTTCACTCTTTGTCTTGGTTGTCGCGATCCTCCCATCATCTTTTTCCACCATTGCTCGGAGGTCTTGAGGCTAGCTTGTCCAAGTTCAAACGAGTTGACACCGTCCGAGCTCGTTGCACAATTTCTGAGTAGGTGGTGAGATTGAGCGTGGATAGGTGTGCTCCAATCTCAGGACACAATCCATCTTCAAATCGCCAGGCCTTCTTTTCATCTGTGTCTACCAAGTGAGGAGCATAGCGAGCTAGCTGGTTGAATTTCTGCTCATACTCTAGAATAGTCAGGTTGCCTTCCTCTATATTCATCAACTCTTTCTCTTTTTGCTTGCAGAATGCTTTTGGAAAATAATTCTCCATGACCATTCTTTTGAAAATGGTCCAGGTCAAGCTGGTCTGCTACTCTGGGTTCATGTTGATCTTCACTGCTTCTCACCAGTGACTTGCATCCTCAGTTAGCTGGAACACTGCACAGGTAACTCTTTGGGTGTCTGAGCATCCCAAGTAATCGAAAATTTGCTCCAGTTCCCGAATCCATTCTTCTGCTGCTAGAGGTCCTCCAGTTCCTTTAAACTTGGGCGGTCCTAACTGGTGAAAATGCGTCAAGATACCGTCTCCTTCCTGGTGTTGATGTTGATGTTGATTCTGATTCTGATTCTGTTGAGGTAGAACTCTCCTCAGTGCATCTGCAAGGTTTAGAGCAAATGCATCTATGCTATTGTTATTTCCTCCATTATCATTATTGTTGTTGTTGTTGTTGTTGTCCTCCCCATTCGTATTGTTGTCATAATTGTTCATTGACTCCGTTTCCTCACTTTCCTCGTGGATTGGCTGCGAATTCTTCTTCGGTGACATGATTCCTACTGTCGACCATAGCGCACAGGTTAAGTATTCTTTAACGAAAAGAAAAAAATTAACTGCCTTTATTAATCAAACTCTGGTTTAACAAATACTTAGTAATGGAAAAAATAATAATAAAATAACCGAATCCTAGATATGCTCCATCTCTAGATGCTACCGCCCTTGACCCCAATCTGCCAAAATACCGCATATAAACTTTACAAAAATCGAGTGTTTCTCCTATTCCTGGGGAATAATCTAAGAGTTCTTTATAAAGATTTTCTGCTGTAAGCTTGAGAGTTGTTGGAATGATCTTTAACACCTTTCAAGCAGCTTCAACTGACTTGAGTTCACCTCATTCACATTTAATTACCCTCCACATTCTTAGAAACCCTACCAAATGTCTCTCTACCCCTACTTCCCTCATCCTCTTGCGCTGCATAAAATCCTGCCATAATCTCTTCGCTTGGGACATGTCCTGAGTACTAATCGAAACCATTTTGCGTGTCCTAGAAGTCAACCTTCTTCTAAGCATCTAATAACACAATCCTTAGGGTAAACCTCGAGGACAGTAAAAACATTTCATAAAACATACTTTTCATATAATCATAAACTTGACATGAAATCATAACTGTAATTTTTACCTTTTCTCGGAGTGATGCGGCGGATGTGATGATGGTCATTACTTACTTGCATTTTTTTAAAAGTATGCAGAAACGTAGACATTCTCTGATACCACTCTGTAACACCCCAATTTCACTTTAATAGAAAAAGGCACGTTATCCATGCTTTTCATTAAATAAAATATTTTACTTGAAATACAGCGGAAGTTTCAAAGCATAATTCGACATTTATTACATAAAATAAAGTCAAAAAATTAATTAAATCTTTAATCATTCTTGACCATTGGACCACCATCATCACATTTTGTCCGCTACGCATCACCCGAGCCTCCACCTGGAAAGGAAAGTTTTGGGGTGAGTACTCTAAACTCAGTGGGGAGTGTCCAATTATCCAAGTTATATAAAATTTAACGAGTACACGAGAATAGTAAAAGTGTTCAGTCCGTAGACCAAACCATATAGCCCGTCGGCCCAATCTCATTTAGCCCGGAGGCCCTGTGTCATTTAGCCCGAAGGCCCTGTACTGTGCTGTGTCATCACATATCTCGATAATAAAATATAGAGAGAATAATCGGGACAAAATCACATAAAACCCCACCTTAACCTTGACTTGATATTAACCGATTAAGTCCTGCGCGCCCTATAAATTAATTATCTTGAATTAATACAATGCATGCAACATGATACACGAAACAATGCATGAAACTAAATTATTATGATATATGCATGCTTAATAATACTAATTATTTACATGAATCATGATATGGATTAATTAATGCATGACCAAGTTAATTACTAAACTTTCTAGGAAATCAATCGTGAATATATATATATATATATATATATTATTGCATGTGGTGCATGAACTAATGTATGGCCTCAATCTCAATTCATTAGCAACTCAGCCCACCAACTTAATTAATTTGCCAAGCCCAACCAATAATTACTAACACCTAGGCCCACCTACAACAAAAGAATTACATACAAATACAAAAACAAGTAAACACCACTGCTTCTCTTTGTCTGCCATTTACATGAATCACAACAATCATATATCCTTGCCATTCTTTTCACCTATTCACGGCAACAACAGTTTCACAGTTCATCATTTCTTCATCTTTCCATATGTTCTTTCTTCCGTCGAACAACGAGGCTATCACTATATCGCCGCCTTGCCGTCTACTAATCCGAAATCTCCACAAAGAGTTGTCATCGATGGAGAAGATAACTGGTACAACAACACAGCAGTTGCCCCCTTGCTGAACCGTCACTATGCTTCACCGGGTGCCGACACCGGAATTTATCACCGTTACCAACTACCAACCCTCACTCACTCTCCCACACTCACTCAATGCTAGACTTATGCAAATGTTATGCAAAGTAATACATACGTGCAACAACAAAAGTGAATCATAAATGAAAGCATACATTCGAAACCTTGAATCTTTGAAGAAAGAAATAAGATTATTGTTTTTGCTCTGAATTCGTTTATTTGGTGGAATCAATAGGGTGGCTGGAGTCCACTATTTATATTGGTAGGGTTAGGTTTTTTTATAGGAGTGGTTTCGTTTGATAAAGTTAACAAAAGATCAAGAAAAAGATAAGGTTTAACAAAAGATTAAGAAAAAGATAATCATTAGCTAGAGAGTTGGTAAAAATTTGAAATTATTTGAGCTAATCTTTTCGAGAATGGATGAGAGAAGGAAACTCTTGGATCATAACTTGGGTTTCCTTTTCTTGGGCTTTGAGTTGAGGTATTTGGGCTCCTAAAATAAGGAATTAATGGGCTCCATGCATGCAAAAGATTATAATTTAAATAGAATATTATGTTCATGCTCATGATATAAAATAACAATCTACTATATTTAATTCATGCTTAGTTAATTATTAAAAAATTACTAGGCGCGACTTATTAGACTTAAGTAATTAATATCAAATATAAATAAATAAAATGAATAAAAAAATATTTTTAGGAAGAGAACATAGCAATTTAAATATAATTAGAAAACTGGGTCGCTACACAAGTGAGGAGAAGAAGTTGAAGAACCTAGAGTTTGTAGCTCAAGCTGCACTATTCCAAACTCTAGATGAGGATCGAATGAAGGATACGAAGAACTGGTAGACTGCCAAGGAGATATGGGACTTACTCGCCGATCTGTGTAAGGAGTCCGAAACAATCAAGGGAAATAAGCTCCAACTGGCGGTGGACAAGTATGAGTCCTTCAAGATGTAGACAGATGAAACCATCTCAAGCTTTGAAATGAGATTTCTATGCATCATCAGTGGGATGAATAATCTAGGAAGAAACTATCCCAACAGAGAGATGAATTCCAAAATTTTGGACAATCTCATAGAAGAATGGGATATGAAAGTGATAGCTACCAAGGAATCCAGAAACTTGAATAGCATCACTCCAAGAGAACTTTTCGGTTCTCTCAAAGCTCACAAATACAACCTAAACCAAAAAAGAGAGGCATCCACGTCATCAGTTCAGGATGCGGCTTTCTACGGAGAAAGAAATCGGTTTAGAGAAGCACGTGGGAGAAGCAGCTTCCGACCAAGAAGTTCTCTAGCCAGAGAACAGTCAAAAGGCTTAACTGATCGAAGAAGAGAAGCAGCTGAAAAGAAAGAAAGCCTGACTGAAGACGTCAATATAATGAGCAAATTCAGTCAGTTGCTAAGCTGCTAGAAAGGCTCAAGAAGATCAGAGATCAACCATCAGTTTTGCTTCAAACTGATGAAGAGTCGAGAGCCGAAAGGAATCAGCAGCCAGCTGAACAACCCAGGGCAGCCAACCGAAGCATAGAAGAATGCTTCCATTGTCATAAACAAAGATACTATCGATACTAGTGTCTAGACCTCCCTGAAGACAAAAAGGCCAGAGTGAAGAGAAGCTTTTTCAAAAGAAAAGCGATGATGGCCAACACTGAGAATACCGTGCTGGATGATTCGGACTATCCTTCAGGAATTGACTTAGATGGCTATAACTCTGAAGATGAGGCATTGTTCTGCCTCATGGCTGACGAAGAAGAAGAGGTTAGCACATCTGACTCCTTAATCTCATTTTATCACATTCATGAAACTTCCTTTTCTAGCAATGAATTACATGAACAACTGAAAATGCTAGAAGATCAGTTAGCTACTATATCATGTATGCATGTTGAACTGAAGGAAGAAAATGATGACCTAAGAGATGAGGTCAAAAGACTGAGAAGTGATCATGAAAAAATTAGATGAACTGTGCAACTGTTCACAAACTAATGAACAGTTTGTCAGCTTGAGTGCTCTTATTTTGAACTTGGTTAGCAGTTTGTATCAAGTTTGATCTCTGAGCTGGCTGACTCTAGCTCTGACCATTATCAGTTGACTTGTCTCTTGGTTTAAGTTCAGCTGATATTTGATTTTTGCCATCAGTTGGATGCTTCCAGTCTTCATTTAAATTGTCTAGATGACAGTTTCTTCAATCAGCTTGACTAGACTTCTAACTCGACTGACTTGGTTGTCAGTTTGATTTAGACTGATTTGACTTTTGAGCTTTAACCTCAGTTGGGTTATTTCCTGACTGATTGATGTATCGCTTAAGTTGGGTTGACCATGCTCCAAAACAGTTGACTTCTAGCTTTAGCTGAGCTGTTTTTGGAGTCTCTATTTAGTCAGTTTACTTTTTCCAGCTTAGAACTCCTGTAGTTTTTCAAAAATGATTTCTACATGTTTTGACATTTCATCAAAACCACCATTAGGGTTTACTAGATAGTTTTTCCTAACAATTTTCAATGATTTTATATACGTCAAAGTGAATTTTTACAACACAAAGTTGTACATAATAACTCTTTTATTAATAGATATTTATTGTTTTATTTGTAGTGGAATTAATAAATATTGATTAGTAGGCATATATAGATAATATCACATCTAGATTAGAGATTTTTGTATTGTATTTTATTGATCACATTGTTCCATGACAAATTGACCACACTCACATGAATAAAATAAAATAATTAGTTATCAACTTCTCAAGCATATCCAAACATAATTTCAAGAGTGTTACAAAATTAATCAACTATATATATAGTTCTATTAAAACCTCACAAAATGGCTTTTTTTTTTTTTTCTTTTCACTAGTTGCTATAAAATTACTTATACATCTAAAGTAGACACTATAACACAAATTTTCGTGTATTTGAATAAATAACGCGAAAAGTGTACAAGTAGATTTCTTCTTTGAATTTAAAATGTGATTGCGGTATAATCTCTGTCTTGATCCTCTGATTCTAGGGGTGGAAAAATATACCGAAATATCGAAATACCGCACTTATCGTACCGAAAAAATATCAAAAATATTGAACTTTCGGTATATCGAGATTTTTGGTACGGTATGATACCATACCGTGAATTTTCGGTACGGTAACGATATGAACTTTTAAAAATTACGGTATACCGTGATATACCGTGGAATTTTGGTATATACCGGTATTTCGGTATATACCGAAATACCGGTATATACCGAAATTCCACGGTATACCGGTATGCAGACGGTATATTGATGTCTCAGTACGGTACGGTATATCGATATACTGATACATACCGTTTTTTTCAAAAAAAAAAATCACATCTATAATTCAATATTGTAATTATAATATTGCAACATATATTTAAAATTTAGATTTATAATATGAAAAAAGAAAGAAAAAAGAAATACAATGCAATAAAATAATATTTAGTAAGTTTTTTATAAAAATTTAGCAAAAATACAATATTTGAAAATTAATAAATATATATGAGATATAAGAAAAACACTTCGCTATTTATATATTGATTTTTGAATATGACTCATATTGAAAAATAATAAAGTAATATGAATGGACTACTTAACTAATGTGGATTATAATTATGAATAAAATAATTAATAAGGAAAATAAAATAAAATAAGAAATAGTTAATCATATAATTATATTTGAATTCATTTGATTCTATAATATTGTAACATTTATTTAAAATTTGGATTCATAATTATAACTCAAATATTTAATCAAATATATCAAAGATTCAAAATGAGAAAGAATAATACACAATGCAATAATATAACATTTAACAATTTTATCATACAAAAAAAAACTTTAATATTAATATAATGACTTTTGAACATGACTAATGTACGTATATATGAATGATGAATAATTTATATATGTTTGTGATGATGATGAAAATACAAAAATTCAAGTATTTAATCAAATATATATATATATACACACACACACACATATATATTAGAAATTGAAATACAATGCAATAATATAAGATGTTCCATTGAAAAGTTGAATCAAAACTTACTAATCTAAAATTAAGCTAAGCTTAGATAAATGACACTTTCCGTTGAAAATTTAAATGTTAATCTTGATTATATTTGATTCTTTTATACTATAATATACAAATATTAAGTATATCTAAAAATTACCGAGATTTATGTATATGAATGATGGAATAAAACTTTATTTGTCTATTAATTAGTTATTCACTCTATTGCATAAAAAAATATAAACTATATAAAATTATATTTATATCTATATCTAAAAAATTAATCATCATGTAATACTAATAATTAAATCTTTAGTAAATAAATTCAATACAGATTAGTGAATATTTAATTTAATAAATCACAATCAAGAATTGCTTATATGAAAAATCTCATTATATAGGTTTCATCTAAAGTGAATAACTCTCATCATCAAGACTATATTTGATTCTTCTATACTATAATATACAAATATTAAGTATATCTGAAAACTACCGAGATCTATGTATATGAATGATGAAATAAAACTTTATTTGTCCATTAATTAATTTTTCACTATATTGCATAAATTTTTTTAAAATATATAAAATTATATTTATATCTATATCTAAAGAATTAATCATCATGTAATACTAATAATTAAATCTTTAGTAAATAAATTTAATAAAAATTAGTGAATATTTATTTTAATAAATCATAATCAATAATTGTTTATATAAAAAATCTCACTATATAAGTTTCATCTAAAGTGAATAACTCTCATCATCAAGACTATATTTGATTCTTCTATACTATAATATACAAATATTAAGTATATCTAAAAATTACCGAGATCTACTCAACATCAAGTTGCTATGTTATTTCATTTAATAATATTATATTTGAATTTTGGTTGTTAAGAAATGGACTATCAAACTTATTTGGTGTTGGTATTTTGATTATTGAGACATGAATTTTTATGTTGTTATTTGTAGAATTCAGATCGGTATGACATGTAAAATTCGATATTTTCGGTATACCTTAAAATTTCGGTATTTTCGATATACCGTGAAAGTTCGGTATACCTTGGAAGTTCGGTATGTTTGGTATACCGTATAATATTGGTACGGTACGGTATACCGAAAATATCGGTACGATATCAATATCTGTTCCGGCGTATACCGAAACTTCGGTATACCGAAGTTCGGTATGCCGAAAGTTTCGGTACGAGAACGGTATGAATTTTTTCGATATCGAAATTTCGGTACGGTACACGGTACGACGTGAAATTTTCGGTATACCGTACCGACCCACCCCTATCTGATTCTTCTCTTCAAAACTTGATCTTCAAACACTTCTTGAAATCTTTTCTTCAAAATTTGATCTTCAAACGGTTCTTGAAATCTTCAGAGGGAATTTGCTTCTTCGATCTTCTTGAATTTGTTGTTTGAATTTGATGATGTTATCCAGATGGCCGACGACCTTGATTCCGGATTGAATGCTGAATCTGAGATGACTCTGGCGAATAACACGTTGCTTTTACGAAGAACTTCTTGAATCTTGCTAGAACACCTTGACTTTATAACGTTGTATGGAGGGTTGAAAACCTTGATTTCGGATCAGACGTTGGATTTGAGATGATTCCGGCGAAGAACGCGTTGCTTTCCACAAAGAACGGCTTAAATCTCGCTAGAATGCCTTGAATGCTGGAGAGAATTTCGTAGAGAATTTTCCTCCAACTTCTTGAGCTCTTCAATTATGATTCCTAGTGTGTTTTCATATGATATGGAGACCCCTATTTATAGTTGCAGGAGATTTAATTTAGGAAATTTAGGGTTGGGCTTTTAGGGCTTAGATGAAGTGGCCATGGGCCTAGGGCTTATGTGGCGCAATTCTATTGGTTTGGAAGATCTCCATATTAAATATTTTATTTTCTGTGCAGATTTGACACATGTCAGCTTCTCATTAGTCAGTAAAATCCATGTAATAAATATTAATTATATATTTATTTAATTTTAGAATCATATTTAATTTAATCCCAAAATATAAATAAAATATAATAAAATATTTAATTCATTATTTTACACATGACATAATTAATAGACAATAAATTTAATTTGCCTACAGACACTTAAAAGGTTGGAGCTCTGCCCATTTATTAATTAGAGGAAAATAAAATGGAAGAACTCGTGCATGAACAAAAGGAAAACAAAGATTAAATTATTTTGCACTGCTCCCTTATCTTCTTAGGTTACATTTGAAGGTTTCAGCTATCATCACATCCGTCCATCTTTAGAGTGTCGGTTGTTCCCTAGACTTCATAGTGAACTGTGTCCGGATGGTAGCTATTTATAATGTATCTTATAGTATAACAATAGCCACAATTTATGACAAACATAAATAAATAATTAAATAAAACCTGAGAAATATGAAAAGTTGAACTTAATTAAATATGAGAAAACTGAAAAGTTAAACCAATTATTTTTAATCCATTCAACAAAAAATATAAATGGAAATGAATACAATATAAAATATTAATGAAAATGATGAATGGTACAAAAGGAAAAAAATAAGAATAATTGAAAAAAATTAATGAAAATTGATCAACGATAGAATAGGGAAAAAAAGAAAAATACAATTTATACTTAATGTAACTTACTAACAACCACAATTTATGACAAACATTAATAAATAAATTAAGCATGAGAAATCTCAAAAGTTGAACTTAAAATCTCAAAAGTTGAACTTAAATATGAGAAAAATGAAAAGTTAAATCAATCATTTTTTAATTCATTCAACAAAAAATATTAATGGAAATGATTACGACAAAAAATATTAATAGACATGATAAACGATAGAAAAGGAGTAAATAAGAAAAATTATTTTTAATTCATTAAAAAAAATTGAAAAGGATTACAACATAAAATATTAATGGAAATAATTACAACAATAAATTAATATTAATGGAATGATGAACGATTGAAAAGGAAAAAAATGAGAAAAATTGAAAGCAAAAATGGTTATATGACCTTATTCAACAAAAAATATAAATGGAATTAAAGGATTACAACATAAAATTTTAATGGAACTATGAACGATGGAAAAACAAATAATAAGAAAAATTGAAAGCAAAAATTATATGAGCTTTTAGGAAAGCTCGAACTTAGATCATGAAACCAGAAACATGTATTTCCTGAATATCAGTGACCGCTAGACCAAAGAGTGATTTTTGGAAAATTTTAGCATGAAATTATATTTATTAGTGAATTATGACTAACATTTCTTATTTACAATTTCATCCTTGCGATTTTGTCTTAATATAATACTAGTATTTCTCCTGTGCGATGCACAAATAATTATAATATTTTACATTTGTAATATTATGATTATTTTTAAGTTCTATATGCTGTGTTCAATTTTTAAAAATTAACAAAATGATATACATGTACATTACTTAATCAGATAAGAAGATCAATTTTGTGTAGTTATGTCAAATAAAAAGAAATTAAATTTTAGAAATTAAATGAAAATCAAACGACACGATATTTTAAATAGCAACATTTGTCCACGATTAAAGAACATTTGATTTCTATAAATATATGACATGCATAAAAAATAAAATTATTTAATTGTTTAAAATGATGAAATTGAAATAGAAAAATAATATATTATTACAAATTATGTTATACTTATGTGATTGTCACCACCACCACCACCATCATCATTATTATACAAATGAAAACTATTTTTAGGTGACAAACGTAGAGTACTACAAATATGTGCATAAAAAATAAAATAAAAAATATTACAAATCTCAAATTTCCAAGTAAAAAAATAATAACTAAGATTGCAAAAATTTGTTAAAAAAACACGGTTGTAATTTAAACTATCATGAAAAAAGGGGAGAAAAAAGTAGAAAGTTTACAACAGTAAATATCACTACTGTTGTCTATTAACTTAAAACTGTTGTCTATTGTGAAAAATATAGTGTTTAAAATATAATTATTAAATCGTGTGATAGACAACAGTTCTAGTATAAACTGTTGTCTATCACACAATTTTGTCTTAATATATGTATAGAGATGTATAGATAGATAGATTGTTTAGTCCAAATCCTATATCCAAAAAAGAAAAAGGTCCAAATCATCATGTCCTATGATATGATATCTGGCTCTCATGTTTATTTATCAATATCCACTACGTATACTGTATGGGGAAATTCTATGTTGGTGGTTGGGGTAGTATCGCAACCACTAATACACCATTTAAAAAATAATAAAAGTGTATTAGGTGGATAATAAAAAAATTATTATAATGTATTCGTGGTTGGGGCGGTAGGGTAGAATTCCCCTACTGTATGATGCACTCATTTTATATTTTAGCATGCATTCTCCAAATAAAAATGCATAACATCAAAATAAAGGATGCCGCGTAAATATTGAGAACATTACTATACAAAAGCTGGTAAATAAGTACTACGATTTCTTTTTTAAAATGTTATAATTTGATACCCTTTTATCAATTATATCATGAAAGTTAAACTTCGGTACTTATTCGTTGAGGTGAATGTTGGAGGTATGATGTGAAATTTAATTCTAAAATACAAAAACAAAAACAAACCCAGAAATACTCGTTCTATATTTACAACTAGTTGAACACCCACGCGTGATGATATATAAGACGACCTTATTTTTTTTAGCATTATGATGTGGTCTCTGGAATTTGATCTAGGAATGGTGGAATAAACAATCATGTGCGACCTATTTAAATTTTCGAATTAAATTGCATAAAAATAATATTTTATGTTTTACTTAAATTAATATTTTAATCAATTGAAAATTACAAATATTTTATTTTATTTTATGATTAGACATTTTTGAGTGGGGAAATTTCTTCTCGAAAATTATGCATTACTTTATTTTAATATATAGTATATATTAGTTTGATTGTCTATTAACTAAAAAAATTATAATGCAATCTAGTTGGGTATGATGAATACTAAATAATAAATGTAAAATGAAACTAAAGCCTAAGAAATTGAAATCGAAGTAAAAAGTTAAAAAAATAATAATTATAAAGTATACAATAAGAAATGCAACACCAAATAAAAATCGTGACATTGAATTAGAATAACACCTTTGTTTATCACAAATTGTTGTTACGTACTGTACTTATCAAGAAATTAGTTATTGGGATATATAGTGAATATTTAATTTAATCAGGTTGTCGTTTGCACTAAAAAAATAGCTGCTATTTCACATCAGCACACAATACCTATACATTTTTACTACTTCTCATGCTTCATATTCAAATACATAATAATGCAACTTACAAATTGATATATAGTTGCGGCTAAATCATTAAAAAAACTGAGCTTGATAATATAACAAGTTGATTTTTATTTTTTCAATATAATAAGACAAGAAAATGTGTAAGTTTTTGAGCTCATTTCGTATTTGGTTGAATTAAAATTCATTCAAACTCCATTAGAATGATTATCAAACAAGTTCGATTCAATTAGTAAGTTTTGTTATTCCCAAAAACAAAACAAATGGCTCCAGATTGAATCTACAAACTATAATAGATTTCCACTAGTGAGTGAAAAGCATCGTCTTCTTTCATAGACAAACCTCTTAAACCAAATCCATGATTCAATGAGTAAATATTGATTGAAAAGATAAAAGAAAAAGAGTAACAAATTAAAATTTGAACACCTAAGTTTTATACTTGACCACAGAGACTACAAATTCACATCTGTACAAAATAGTCTATGGACTATAGTGGCCATCAAACACAAAGGGTTGATATAAACATTTTACATGTTCAATCTACACGCATCCATTGCAACTTGATCACTCACAATGAACAAACAAAATCATCACTTGTCTCGATGTCATCTATATCTTCATCAGTGTCAATTTCATCCAAATCCATGCTCCCTCCTATGAGAAGATCGTTCGTGTTCGTGTTCATGTTCGTGCCTGCACCGGGTATCCTAGCCTCTTGTATAATAGCCAATGCTTCCTCGATACTCTGAGAAACATACTCATCTTTACCATTCACTTGCATACTGGCTTCCTCGCCCTCGATGTATTCTACGGGTAGGGTTTTTATAAACCACGGATGCTTCTTTATTTCTGAAATGGTTATCCTCTGCAACAACCACGTAAAAAGGGATCATGTCAAAACGTAGAAAATGGAGTAATGAAAAATAAGATGGACAAATTAAGTTACAAAAATATCATGACCTTCTCAGGGTCAGCAACAAAGATTCGTGATAGTAGATGTTTGCATTCCTTTGAGACTCTGACATAGTCGGGGATCGAGTAATGGACACTGAGTATTTTCTGCCATGAAAATTTTAATAATATGTGTGCTTTTTTTGGGTATCGTAATTCAAATATAATACAACTATGTATATAATATATCTATATATCAAGTCAACAAATGCTTATTATATATAATTTGGATTGATAATCTCACATTGATTGTTTTCTTGAAATTTCTTGGATCATCAGAATCTTCAAATGGATAAGCACCAACTAACATCACGTACAGTGTAACCCCACATGACCAAACATCTGCAATCTAAAGGGCCCCAAAAAATAGTATTACATATTAGTATTATTACACAACTTGTCTGAAAAATTACAAAGAATGAATGGACTAGGTAGGATCATCCTCTGGCCAATGTGAAAACGACGTCGTTCGTTTTCACCTTTTTTATCGTCCCAGCATGGTATTGTGTACGATCATAACACCGTGCTAGCACTTGGCATTTTCCCACTTGAATTTCAAGTGGTAAATTAAATATGGTGGTTGGAATTTTCATGTTTTCTGATACTAATTAATCCTGAAAATAATAAGGAAATTAAACGATCATGGTTACCTTGCCATCGTACTCTTTTCTTGATAGGACCTCCGGTGCAATATAGGCAGGGGTTCCGACAGTCGATTTCGGTTGAGAATGGAAAACCGATGACTGAGAAATAAGTTTAATTAGGAAGGTTCAAGAACTAGCTGGCTAGCTAGCTAGATCAATTTGAATTTTGATATATAGACTACCTTAGAATATCCGAAATCACATATTTTGAGGCGTGGCGCTGGGCTTCCATCCAACAATGTGTTTTCCAGCTTTAGATCTCTATGGCAAATTTGCTGCATTCATGAAAATAATATATGTATATGACAAAATTCTTGATCACTTAACAAAAGACGTTTAATTAGTTACCATGGAATGGCAGTAACTGACTCCGGATATCAACTGCTGGAAGAAGAAGCGTGCCTAAAGAAAGACAACGCATTCATGAATGGTCATATAATTACTCTTAAGTCTTAACAAAACATGGCATCTGAGCATTTAATTTGCATATATGCTAGTTGAGCAAGATTTTATTTAATTTAATTTAGTTTAAACTACTATATATAATATATATGCCTCATCTTCACTGAATCTTCCTGCGTTGCAAATTCGCTCGAAAAGTTCTCCCCCTGCAGCATATTCCATCACAATGGCTAGATGAGTTGGTGTGAGCAACACCTGCATGAATTAAGGCAATTCAATCAATAGCAGCTACGGATATCCCTCGTCAAAAAAGGGGGACTAGTTTTCTTTACCTCCTTGAATCTTATGATATTTGGATGCTTCAAGGATCTGTGGTTCATGATCTCCCTTTGGACATGCTCATCAATCTACAGAAAGGGAACACACACACACACACAAAAAAGGCCATCAAACCTCTGAATAATATAAACCTCAAATTATCTAACAGAAAAATGGAGAAAATAAATAAATAAAAACAAGATTCATTGATTGAACGGGAAAAAAAAACAAACCTTTTTTCCTCTCTCAATGTACTTGATTGCATAGAGTTCACCAGTCCATTTATCTCTAACAAGCTTGGCAACACCAAAATTCCCAGACCCAATATCTTTCACAATTTCATATCTTTCCATTTCTTCCCAAATGAAGAAAAATCTTGCATATATGTTACATATAATTATTTCTTCAATTTGCTGGCAGTTTTGTGTGCGGAGGGGGGGTTGAACTAAATGAGCACTAACTGAATGTGTTGAATGTTTTCAAGCAATCTCTCTCTCTCTCTCCCTCTCTCTCTCTCTCTATATATATATACATATGGAGCTGTCATATGATGAATTTTGCAAGTTTTGCGAACTGCAGACCCCTAAGTTAGGGCTATTGCTGATTTGTGTACACTTGTGTTTGATGAATTTAATAATACCTTTGTTAAATATATTTCTGTAAATAGCGGCATCATTCAAAGGGCCCAGTATAATTTTATAGATGAAGATTAAGTAGTAATATTTTATATTTTATAACGTGTAGTACATAACATATTTTCTTAAAACAAAGGATGATGTCGAATACTTGTCCTTTCGCCCAATGCCCCAATGTAAAGACATATATAGCGTATATTTTTCAAGTGATAAATCTGCTGCGTACCATATATTATTTTTATTATTTTTTTTTTGTTATAAAAGAGTCTATTCTAACAAATTTGGTTTTGCCTAATTTACCCCTCTTATATACTTTATTTTAAAGGCAATATAATACAATACGATATATATTATAATTATGAGAATTTTTATAATTTGTTAGGATTTACATTTAATTTATTTAATAATTAGTATTGTACAATTAGAATTCTTCAATAATTACAAATAAATATAATATAAAAATATTATTAATATTTATTTCATACATTTAGTCATACCTTTTGTGCTCGACGCACATTCTTTTTTTTTTTTCTAGTCAATTACTAAAAGCAGCGATTAATTAATAAAAAATTAAAAAAAATACTCCCTAATTTTAGAAAGATTAATGTTTTAACCTCTTAATTTTGTTGCAAGTTATTTGATGTTTTACACTTTTTAACATTCTTCCTCCAAATTTTACCCCTATAAAATCTCCCACATTAAATATATTGAGTAATTAATGAGAGATATAAAGGCATGTAGATTACAATGAGAGAGAAATTAAGATACACAATACTAAAATATAACTTAATAGGGAGAGATGGTATATTTGTCAAACTTTTTTAATTTTTAATTTTTATTGTAAAACCTAAAACATCAATCTCTCTGAAAATTGTGGGAGCATTTTCTTGGTTTGATGATTACCAATTACCTACATATTCAAATGAAATCATCTATCCCATTTTTCTCTATCTCATTTCGTGTCCCATTTTGATTTTTATTCGATTTTCGCCAATTTTTTTCTTCAATTTTAATTTGTTCTGTTTTAGTTTAATTTTATAATTATTATTTAGGGTTTATTCCACCCAATTAGGGTTTGTATTTTTTTTTAATATTTATTTTTTATTTAATATAATTGACTATCATAGTTGATTATTCCAAAAGTAGGATATATAATTTTTAAAATTTTTAATTTTTAGCAATAAATGTTGATTATGATTTGTAATACTATAATAAAATTTATTTTTGTAATAAATATTTTTAAAATATTAAATTTTATTCTGGAATACAATAATGGGATATGAAAAGGGGACTAGAGGATTTTATTCCCTACATATTACTCTTTTTTTTGTAATAGATATATTATATGCAAATCATGTGCTATTTACTTATATTAAGAAAAGGACAAGACTTGTTATCCTTAAAAAATACTATTATATACTTCCTTCGTTTCACAAAAAGTGTCATTTTAGCATTTTAATTTTGTATTCACAAAAAGTGTCATTCTACACAATCGAGGTAAAAAATTTCACATTTTTCTCGTATTTGCCCTCATTCAATGCATTCAAACAACTATATTTAACTTTGTTTCATAAGAGTGTATAAAGTAATTTGATTATTTAATTAATATATTTATTAATATGTGCACATTCATTTAGAATGATACTTATTTTTTAAACGAATAAAATACTATTTTTAGGTGGGTGGGGGGGGGGGGGGGTGTTACAATACATATATTATACATTGATAATTCATTACGTTGATTCCCACTTATAACAAATGTAAAAAACACACGCGCACACACACAAACACACACACACACACATATATATTATGAATATTACAAATAGTATCATTCTATACAATTTGTGTATTATGTAAAAGGGCCCTACATGATTACTCAAATTGTTATGGAAACTACATTGAAATGATTTATGTCATGTGGTAGCCATAAGATGGTGGTTCGATTATTTCTTATATATGTTGACATAATTAATATATATACATATAAGTTTTGTATACAGTATCTCATAATTTGATCTCATATTCTATGGGAGATAAGCGTGACGTGAACCACTCATCATTTTGACAGCATTTTTTAATTTCAATATTTAATTTTATTTTCTAATTAATAGTTAATTATTTCGTTAACAAATATTATATACTCTAATTGAATATAATGAACCTTAATTAGTAAATGTAAACAATAAATTAAAATTGAATAAAAAATCGAGACACGTCTCGTGGAAGTATATACGTTGATATTAATAAATGAATATCTGCACCATCCCATGTAAATATGTATGGGGATGGATCCATTGAATTTCAATTCAAATGAAGGAAACAACCTTACTTTGTGAATCGTGCACCAACAAAGAGTTAGGCTACAATATCAATGTGTTTGTCGCGAACTCGACAACCCCGTATATTATAAATCTACTGAAATTAACATTGTTTAATTATTTGTATATCTAATATAAATATATTAACTAGGGACTTTTTTTTAATTAGACTTCCAACATTACATTTGGGATACATCATCATTTATATTCTAAAATATTTCAATTTTCTCAAATCTATCACAAATAAATATTTTTGTCAATTAAATACCTTAATTAATTAAAAAATAATCTAATATTATGTATAGATGAATTTAGAGAGGTAACGGCAGTCCCAATGCTAGGCTTGTCCCGCTCATTTATTTGTTCTCAACTATTGGAATACATGATTCATTGAATCCATTGCATAAACTAACATGCAAGATAGGATGATTCTTACCATGCATGCATGTATTTATTGGGCACATTAATTTATTTTTGTTTAGCTGTCGATGCACGAACTCAATTACGAAACTAGATCAAGATCGATACGTCCATCATAATCTCGAAATTACATAATTCGATGATCTATAATCTCAAATCAAAGATCAAATATCACATCATCATCTTAAGCGATCAACATGCCTTTTTTTTTTTTAATCTTCCACACTGAACACGACTGTAGACAGCAGATTCATGACCATCTATATATATACCTTGCATTTTGCATTCGCATATTCGAATTAAGGCATATATATTTTCAGCAATAGTTAGTTAATAAACATGCATGCCTCAGACTCAAGAGTTGTAACTAAGCAACTAGACATACCGTGTAAAGTTGCTGGAGCAAATTAAGCATGCACCTAGATTTCGAACCCTGGGAATCTGGAGCATTCGGGTGTAAGCAAATCGAACCAGAGGCAAGCAGCCCCAGCTAGTCCTTGGAAAAGAGAGTAGCTATGCTCAGGCTCAGCTGCACCGCAATGTTCTTCAGTTGTCACCTTTCGCACGCTATGATACGTGTAGCTTGCGAGAGCCTTTGCTCTGTCTTGATATATGCTCTCTCCAGTCAGGCGGAGGAGGCACAGAAACACGTAAGCATTTCCAGCAGCACCATCACACAGTCCCACCTTCTTTACCAACCCGTTCTTCCAGACTACTTCTCCGGCTTCAATGGCTGCATCACGAAACTCCCTATCCCTTGGCAGTACCTGCATGCAAAAGAAAAAAATGTGTATAACTTGAAGTTCATGCAAAACTCTGGACCGTATAACTCTTAAACTCAGACCTTTCGTTTAAGATGTCAAGCGATCTCATGCTTCATCATTATTAATTTATTACTGAGGGGCTGAACATATTCTTAAAAATTTCAAAACACTCAATATCGTACAATCACTATTCTAATTAGACTTAAAAAGTGTATGTGCATATATAGTGTTCCAATATCAGCTGGTCAGACCGATATACACTAGTATCTTTCTTTTCCACTTAACTGCCTATTTCTTGACTTGCTCCCACTATCCTCCTTAAGGAACAAGCTGAACCTCTGGAGTTCTGCACTCAGTAAAAGATTTTAACTATTCTTAAATGCTGTACAGCAGCAATTCTCACCAAAACCATAGTTCTAAATTCTAATGGCAAGATAAAAATTATCAGATTCCATATATGGATAAACATGTTCGAGCATAACTCCAAGTTTGTAATTTAAGAAGTAGGGAAAGCATTTTTGTACACTCAAGCAACAGCGAGTATACGTAGCAAAAATAACAATTAATCGTTTTTTATGTAATCAGTGTATTTGGCAAGGTCAAAGATATAACTGCTAACCTCCGATGCTTTGGACAAGGTAATTGCCATGCCACCAGCTCCATGGGACCATTGAACAAGACTGTCCCTTGGGTTTCCTTCACTTACAGGATAATTGCCACTGTGGGGGAATCTGTGGCTCATCATGTACCTCAATGTTGCCTTGACATCTTCAACGTCATCCCCAGAGAGGGGGAGGTGAAGTAACACGTGCAAAATACCAGCAAGCCCATGAGCAGCACCCCAATATCTGGTACCATGCCACCGATACATGAGTGGACAAGTTGTGTTATCTGATGCACCTGCCCTGCCACCAGCTAGAACAGCTTCAACTACTGGCATGAGTAGATTATTTGGAATTGTTTCGCTTCCTAGATACTTATTAACGAACAAAGCAGCCCACAGAAATCCAGCTCGTCCGTACAGAAGATCGTATGACATGCCAAATCCACCTTCTTCAGGACCAACAGGGAGAGCTCTCTCTTGTGCCATCTAAAAGATGAGGGATCAGTTATTGGTAATTAAGAGACTGTATTAAAACTACTTAATGCTCTTAACTAATCTGAAGCTTACTATGCACTAATAAGAAGAAGAAAATGATAATTTCTAGTGCTGAAAAATTAAGAAACAGAAAAAGAACTTGGTGATGAAATGTATTCCTGTCATGTATTCATCATCCCATAAATTAGTAGCAAATGCTTCCAAGTCGTGAGAAATATTAGACAAAGAATCAGATACAGGTAATCAAAATAATGAAATCAAAATAATACTTGAAAGATACAGGTAACACTTGAAAAGAAATATTAGACAAAGAATCAGATACAGGTAACACTTGAAAAGATATGCAGATTCATCTGTTGGTTAATAGTGAAATCAAAAGAATGTAGAAACTTCTTGCTTAGAGGAAAAATATATACCCTGTTAACCATAGTGAAAGCAACAATGAGGTGGAATGGAGTGGTATAAAATATAAATATAACATTTCCTGTATTTGGTATATCAAAGAATGAGAAACAAATGGAATAGCAATTTATCTATTGAACCTTAATCCATAATTTCTAAATAAAAACAAATACATAAAATTGAATAGGATATTTATATTGTCAAATCATCTTTGGCAAATATATATATATATATATATAGAGAGAGAGAGAGTGAATTAACAAAATATAATTTTGACAAAAATCCCAATATTATGATTCATAGATATCTTTATATGCCAAAACGGTAATCAAATATCAGACTATATAAATCCGTTTATTTCAGTAGTTATTATTTCATTTATTTATTTTCATTCATTGTTTTAGTTAATCAAACTTATGAACTAGTAAATGAAATGAACAACTATAATCATAATTATCATTTTCATTTGTAAAGTTTGTATATTGAAAATATAAAACAATTAAGATATATATAATTCTAAACATAATATACATTAAAAAACCATAAAAAAAAAAAGAAAAAGAAAATATATTGATTCGAGTTTAGCCCGATGCTTCCATTGCCAAAAATATTAGTTTCAATATGATATATTTTTTTTTCTATTAAAAGATTAATACAATGAAAACTTAGTTCTATAGTAATAGTACTAGTAATTTTCTTTATAGAAAAATACAGTGTTTGGTATAGTAATTTACTTTTACTTGAGGAAATATCATATTTTATATGATTTAATTTTTTATTACAATATTATATCATATTGTATATAATATAGAATTGTGTTTAGATCATTATCAATTTTTATAAGCATAATCCTATATCTAATATTTATTGTGTATGCCGAAAAATAAAAAAATAATACACACTATGGTTTAATTAATAGCAAGACATACCAATCATGAGCTAAGGTCAACGGCTCATGCATGCAGCAAATTTGATAAGAAACATGGTGCAAAGTTCAAACCCTTTAACATTGCAATACTATTGCAAGACCTACAATATCAATTGATGTGCCATTAATGTGAATCCTAGCGATGACATGAATCAATATCTTTGAGCTATATGCGAAATTCTTTCTATCAGCAAATACAGTCACGTTTCAAAAATACCAGCAGCTGCAGTAGATATTCTATCAACTTTCCTTTTCTCTTGCTCGTCATAAGATACAAAGGACCACAAACTTGAACTTAAGGGACCAGAGATATGAAGAAGACATTAACATGAAAATGTGGACCCTAAACGAAATAACAATTTTCCACATGCTGGATGCATTCATTGTTCTCTTTAACAGTGACAAATGAGGACCACTGGCTAAGTTTAATCAAAGAGATCAATCCAAAAGATTATACAAACGGTGCCATGTAGTAACAACCAATGAGTAGTTTGGAAATACCTTCAGAAAATGGTTCAAGTAGAAATCACGCTTCTCTTGGTCCCCGCATAAATTTGCAGCTACAGCACCAAGTGCATAAACTCCTCCTCTACCGCAAAGAAAGGTTATATCTCTGAATAGGAAAAGACATGAGGAAAATGATAGTGATATTAGACAGTGACCCAGGTATGCTTGGCAAGAGATTGTCAAGCATGTGAGCAATGGGATCTGATTCCTAATAACAAAGGTAGAACATGATCCATAATTGCCTCAGCAACATGGCAGAATCCAAGAACCTTCAATTACTACCATATAAAACTTTAAGTAGGAAGGAAGAAGAAACAAGTTCATGTGTGCCAAATAGGGTCAAAAGGCACATTTAGTTTTGTATAATTCAGATAGAGAGTGACAAAATTAAAAATAATGTAATAAAAAGTTGCACGACATCTCTAGTATTATGTAATTCAAGCACACAATTCCTCGTTTTACTTAAGAAATTCTCTAAGAAACCGGTAGAAATTAGAGCTCTTATTCATTGTTTTGATTCAGCTCCCTTGAGGAACACTTGAGTGAGTGAAAAGCAAGAAACCTTTATGTCTGTAATAACTAACCAATAGAATATTGGGTGATGGGCATCATCGTCAGTCTCTGCCTCTTATTGTCAATACTGTAAAAAAAAATCCATATCATATCCTGCTATAACGGGCCTCAGTTATTGTTGAATGACCATCATCATCACCGATATGCTTATGGATTCTCATATAATAAGAGACAATCATGGTGTCTTGCATCAATTAGTGATGACCACAAATTTCCCTCAAACAACACAGCCTTCAACAGTAAGCACTCTTGAATCACAAACTCAAGAACAATCGTTCTGCAGCTCTCTCTCTCTCTCTCTCTCTCTCTCTCTCTCTCTCTAACTCACAACTGAACACTGAGATTCTACTTTCAGTTATGACAATATTACAACATTCTCCTTCCCTGCTATCAGAAGCAGAGCATACAAAATGCACATTATAGGCTATGAATACCTTATACCTAAAGTAAAAGGAGTTAATTTGACAATAGTTGGACACCACATTACATTTAACAGAAACAATTTGAGCGCACCTGCAGGTGGTGGAGGCCTGAGCAGCCGCAACGCAGGCATGGACCATATCAGCGCACAATAGCAAGTCGGCATTGTTGCCGGTAGCCTCAAAAGAGCGCAAACACGTTAAAGCTGTCCCCATCAGACCCGTATACACGGTCGTGTCCGTGCTCCCCTTCACCCCCCGCCTTCTCCACGTCATCTCCACCGCCTAACCATTTCAGCACCACCATCTCCCACTCAAATTCCCCCCCAAAAAAAGGAGCAGTGTTGCAATTATAGTGATGAATTACACTTTATCTTTTACTGCCTAATAGTTAACTCAATAGACATCTGCCGCGTTCCAAAGATCGGTACAAAATTTAAAACAAACACAAATTCGTACAGCTGGATTGGGCAAATATACCTGTTCCTTGAGCGAAATGGCAGCTCTGAGAAAAGTTTCAGGCGGAAGGATAAGCTCGCGAGCCGTCGGATCACCAACGCTGCGGAGGAAATCCAACTGTTCATTTCCTTCCTCATGACTACTGCTGCTGTTGTTCGAAGCAACACACTCCATCACCGAAGACGACATTCTCTCTCTTCTCTCTCTCTCTAAGATTAAGACTTAAATATTAGTTTCGCAACGGATTGTGGAAGAGTAGTTTCTACTTTCTACTGTATTAACTGGAAAAATCTGTAATTAATTAAAAGTGAGAAGGGAGGGATAAGCGGTGTACGGAGTTTTGGGATTAGTGGATCCCATTATTTAAATTTCATAATTATAAACCACTTGAAATTCATTCGTACTCTATTTATTCCATTTTCATTTTTTATGGGTAGTGGAGAGATAAATTATGCTGAAATTGAAATTTTTATTATAAGCAAAATAAGAAATAGATATTATGAAAATATGAGAGTTCATAAAAAGAATACATTAGAGGTTGAAGTGGTCTATAGTAGAATTACCGACATGTCATCGGTGTACAAGTTAACTAAACGTGATTACACGAGAATGGCGTTGATTTTGGCTGATTGTGATGGAACATCCAATTAATGGTTCCATATAATACAGTTAGTTGAAATAATAATTGTGTTTTTTTTTTTTTTTGTTAAGACGTGTATGATGGATTCGTGAGGTGTGTTTGCCTATATTTGAAAACCAAATTGCGAGTTGCTTCTTTTATCGAGACTTCGCATGCATTGCATACTTTATTTTTCAACCGCATATTACTATGTTTTGTCTTTTCACCCCCAAAAATAACCTTCATGTGTTGTGTGTCTCTCGCCGTTTGTTTCTCACTCTTTTACTATTTAGACTTTTTTTTTAAGACACTTTAGATTGAGAAAATTTTATTTTAGCTACAAACTTACTAAAATTTTATTTTTAGTCACTTTGCACTTGAAATATCACCAACATGAGGTGATCTCTTATATATGTGGTGTATGGATTTGAGTCCATCAAACTGTCTCAGGCTCAATAAGCTCCACAGTAACAAAAATATTGGTCCATATCTGGCACGTGGATTTTTTTTTTCAATTTTTTTTTGTGATTTTTTTTTCTCCAAAATTGTATACCCTAAAATACAATTAGTGAATCCAAAAATTGAAATGAATTAATTTAATTTTTTTTAAAATAAATATAAATATATACCCTAAAATTGATTTAATTCACCCTAAAATTAAAGTAAATGATTTTTTATTTTATTTTTAAATTCGGCAACTTACGCAATGCACTCGTCTGACGCTAACGCGTGGGCTCATGCATTGCGCTCAATAATTAATTTAATTTTTTCGAAACAAATATAAATGGTAATTTTTTTTTTTAATTTTTTTCCTTTATTACTTTACACGCATTATAAATTTATAATTTATAACTTATATTCTTGTAAGTTTTAACTAATAATCTAAGATGGACTATAATCTATATATTATATACTATATATTGTTGATTCTCTTTTTTCTTTATTTTCTTTTATTACCCATCTACTCTTGTGTTAAACACAATATTTCTTAATTTCGATAATATTAAATTAATATTATTGATTTCATTGCATATTTATTAATTAATGAATTGAGAAATATTATTTTGTAAATATCAATCTTAATTTCTCTTATTATTTAGTATTTATTATTGAGTGTTCAATTTCTTAAGTTCGATAATATTAATATAATATCATTTCACATTTCATATTATTATTTATCATACTAATATACTATGTAGATGTAAATAAGATAACAATATTATATATATATATATATAGTTTGTTTCTTTGTATGTTTGTGTATATAATCGTTACTCTTGATCATTGATTTCTTAACTTTAATAATATTAGTTCAATAGTTAATGCCATTAATTTAGTTTATTTTTAATGAGAAGTATTAATTTGACAAATGTTACAATATAAATAAATAATATTTTAAAAATTACAAAAATAGTATGTGTCTCGAGTTCTAAATCGAATAGCTCGCGAGCCTGGCTCAAGTTCGGCTCGTTTAAGTACTCATGAGTTAGGCTCGTGAGACAGCTCGCGAGCCCGGTTCGAGCTCAACTCATTTAAGTACTCGCAAGCTAAGCTCGTGAGACAGTTCGCGAGCCATGCTCGAGCTCGGCTAGTTTAACTACTCGCGAACCGGCTCACGAAACAATTCGTGATACAACTCATTAAAAAGCTCGAGAACCTCACGAGCCGAGTTAGCTCGCGAGCTCGATGAGCTAAGCTCGAGCTCGGCTCGTTTAACAAACAAGCCAGTCTCAAACGAGCTTTTTTCAAGCCGATGCCCGAGTATCTTGTGAGTAATTTGGCTGTTCTAGCTAGAACTTATACTTTTTTGGCAGTTTTATATTTTTTGCGGGTCAACACGAGTACCGGATTGATCCCGACCCGTCTAATGGATGTATGAATTTTATTGTGTCTGAGATGATGTATAGGAGACTTGCCCACCGACATTTGTTTTGGTTGGCACATAGTCTGGTTTGGTAGTAATTTTATTCTAATTTTAACATTTCTTATTTGGTTCAACATTTATGGATTAGAAAAAGTAATCAGAATCCTGAAATTTGAATACTAAGTCCAAGTAAATATTTCAAATCATCATCTATGAGAATACGACGCTAGATGGTTTCATTTTTTGATTGCTTCATCAATTATTTTTTTTATGAATTATTAATTATGTCATTAATTTGTGTTCGTATATTTTAAACCTAAAAAATGGAATTTTTTTTAAAATTAAAAATAATGAATTTATAATTATCTTATTTTTATTGATTAATATTAAATTTGTATTAAAACATTTCAATGAATAAATGGAAATTATAATAATTTTTTTAGCAAAAGAAAATATAACAATTTGAAATTTTTAAAAAAATTGGAGTATTTTTTATTAAGAGATTCTGACGAAAATTGAATGTTTTTTGTCATTTTTTTTAACAAAATACGGTCAATGATATCATTGACGAGGCAATTAAGCATACTAAATGACAACATATACCACTGTCAATATATATAATCTTAACTTTTGAAATTATCTATCAGTGTGCATACGTGTTTTGATAAACTACACAAATATATTCTTGACAAACACCGGAACAACCACAAGAATAAAATAATTGAAAGCAGTAAAAACACGCATAATTGATAACATAGTTCGACTAATCAATCTATTTTGGAGAGATTTCGTCTAATTTACTACTTATTCAAGAAAACTATTAAGAAAACTTACACATACAGTCGTTGATCTCTTCTTCACGGACTCTTATGTAACCAAAATTGTGATATCCCCGTCACAACTGTACAAGCTAGCCTACGCCAGCTACACATGTTGCAATCTCTCCCGAGATCACGAACAATAGATTAAAACATCCTCTGAGTATTTTTCTCAAGCAAACATTAAATTGTATTTTACTATCACATTGAATAGTATCTAAAATAAGTCTAGCTAATACAAGAATCTCAACCCAAATGACTCACAAATAATAAACTCAACTGGTCAATAATATTTAGCACACCGATTATGAAATGAAATCAACTTTCATATAAGTTGTCAACCTATCCAATTTGATCTTACAATTGTCATTGGGATGAAGTTGATCTTGGGGTTTCAGATTCTTTCCAAGTTGTAGATGTTTTTCTTATATGAGATGGTTCAAATCAACACAACATCTACTTCATAAGACAGTCAATACTAGTCCCTCTATGCAAGATATATTCAAAAATGAAATTACCTAAAATAAATTGTTGGAGATAGTCCCTATAACATTAGAAGAAACAACACATTTTCCCGTTTGCACAGTAAAATCATCGCACCACGTCAGAGACAGAACTAAAAGGCTTGCAAAGCGAGAAGCACCATGTCAAGGACATAACTAAAAGGCTTGCAAAGCGAGAAGCACCACGTCAAGGACAGAACTAAACGGCTTGCAAGATATATTCAAAAATGAAATTACCTAAAATTAGTGGGGACAGTCCCTATAACATTGGAAGAAACAACACATGTTCCTGTTTGCACAGTAAAATCATCGCACCACGTCAGCAATAGAACTAAAAGGCTTGCAAAGCGAGAAATCAAGAAAAATAAATGATAAACCAACTTTTATATCCCAAATTATTTTTATTTTCTCAATCTATCCAAAACTAACACTTTTATCGATTAAATACATAAACTATAACAAATTTAATCAAATATATGATCAAATACATTTTTGTGCAAAAAATTACCTAATGTTTCTACTAAATACTTAGGTCTTCTTCTTATATTGAAGTCAAATCGATCATATCTATGACATAATATCTTTATTTTAATTTTTTTAATTTCTTTTTAGATTCAATTATAGTCGAAAAATGTATTCGGGAATAGATTTGATTAGTTTTTAAATAGTTTAGATAATTAATTCATAAAAGTGTTATTTTAAAATAGATTTGAGAAACTTAAAATAGTTTGATCTATAAATGATGGTTTAGCTAAAAATAAATATAATAAGCAGAAATTGCGAAATCAACTTCAATTCGCTAGAAGCCTCGTCCAGAGTAGGAACTTCCCTTTTCGTTAATATTTTATGGTATACTCTCATGTCATCCTACCTTTCTCCATCATTCATTTTATAAAGATCATCCAACCTATCTCATTCTATTAGGCCTCGTTTACTTTGATGGATAAGATTGAATTAATAAATTATCATATATTTACTTTGCATGATATTAAAATGACGGATAATCAAGGCCCGTGATAAAATAAGATTTGGGTGCTTATTTATGGGATATGTATCCCACCTAAAGAGGTGGATATGATTTATCCATCCTCTCATCCTCTAATCTATCTATGCTTCAAATTGTATATCCTCAAAGTAAACATGCCCTTAGACTATAGGTAATGGTGATCACAATGACAGTGATCGCCCTCCACATAATTAAAAAGAAAAAGAAAAATTATGGAAATGGAAAAGCACTGGTCGACATCCACCCTTTTTTTATCTTTAGGCAATGTTTGGTATACTGGTACGGATATACCCACATTAATAAAATCTGAATTGCTTTGAAAGATAATTGTGTATTAGCTATTTTAATCGTGTGTTTGGTTATTAAGATAAATATACTAAGATTGCTTCACAAATCTGTTTGGTACATTGTTTTATTTGGTAGACTGAGGAGGCGTCGGATACCTTGTCCAGAAACTATAATCGGGGGGCGTCCGATACATTGTCCAGCCGAATCAGTAAATTACACCCCGGGCCTCGCGTTAGGACCGGGCCTCGCGTGAACGAGCAATGACTACCAAACACACGGTTCTTGCTGGATACCTTTACTAATATGCCTTTATCCAGGCTACCAAACATTGTCTTAGTGGTCTCATCTCAACCACCATTGTGGCCAATGGGATGGAGACACTCCTATTGACCAATCAATTTTATTTTGATATATAGATAAAATTGGTATATTTTTTATATAATACATTAAAAATAAATAAAAAATATACCAAAATTCATATTTTTTTAATTTTTTGTAAATAGACATCAATTTTACTATATTTCAACACACTTTAAAATTATCTATTTTTTCTCTAATTTTTTATATATCCCAACAATAAATTTTTAATTTATGTAATTTTAGGAAATACCGTTTAATGAGTGCGATTTTATTTTATGTAATTTTAGGAAATGTCGTTTAATTAGTTTGTAATGTTTTTGGTATTGACTATTTTATTCAAACAATAAATCACAGTCATTCATAAAAAAGTCGTTTAATGAGTGTGATTTTATTTTTTGTAATTTTAGGAAAAGTTGTTTACTTTGTGTGATTTTATTTTCTGTAATTTTAGGAATTGTAATTTAATTGGTGTGAAGCGTGTTGTAATTTATGTTATTAATTTAGTTTGTAATATTTTTTGTATTGACTATTTATTTCTATTTATTGCTTGATTTTTTTGAAATATTTTCATTTTCTTATTGTAATTATAAATTTTTTTATTATTTTTATTACAAGTAATATTTTAATATTAAAATAAAATAAAATAATTATATATAATGTTGTGGTTGAGTGGTCATGGATAAAACATGTAAAATAGATAGGGTTGGGTTGGATGTGAATATTGATGATGTGGAAGAGAGAGAAATTAATTAAATATTGAAGTGGTTGGGTGGTTAGATGGTTGAAGTGGTTGCTGTTATTTGCAGTCTTAACTTTTCTTTTCGTAAGGGTTGGTCCTCGTGGGCTTAGTTAAATTAGGAGTTCGAACCCTATACCCCATGCTCCTCTTCCCTCTTAACCTGTCAGCTGTCTCCTTTTTTAAAGATGTGACTTTGTCAGGCTTTGAGAATAAGCCTGACAAAGCTCGAGGCTTTGAAGGAAGCCTAAAAGAACTTGAGCTTTTATAGGCACATGTATCGATCGTTTGCCCGATTGTGTCAGATTGTCATATCTACTTTTAATTATGAAAACCTAGGTATCCCATGTCAGCGAGTCTTGATTCTTCATCGTTAGATGACCATCTCTCCCAGATTAAATGGCTTGTCCATTCAATGTTTATCGGTCCTATGTAGTGATCTATCTCCAATTCCATAAATTTGACACTTGAGCATCTTCAACAAATACCTCAACTACGTTAGATATTAGGCAAACCATCAGGGAAACAGATGTCCAACATGGAGGAACAACGAGAATATGAGAGAGAAGAAAGTGGATGGAATAAGAGGGATCGGGGACATCGATGAAGACAAAGAAGAGGAAGGTAGGGGTGAGAGAGAGATGCAGATGAGGCATTTTGGGGAATGGTTTTTTCTTTTATTCTATTTTTTTTTATCGAATTAAAAGTATGAGTGTTTTTTTAATGTATTATAGTCTAAAGTGGTCAAAATAAGTTTTTCCCTAAATCAAGTGGCTACTTTTATATATTAATCCTTACTATTTATTCCATTAAAACTATGTGAAATAGATATTTACTTATTTTTCCATCAGGATGTAATTGTACATAGGGCTGTAAATGAATCAAATAGTTCGTGATACATTCGGGTATTGATTCAAAAAAAGTTTGATCGAAACTCAGTTATTTAATAAATGAACTGAACTTAGGGCTGTAAACGAGCCGAATCGAGCCGAATACCTTCAAGTTCGAGTTTGGCTCGTTTAAGTTATACTTGGTTCGAGCTCGAGCTCGAGTTCGACTCGAGCTTCGAGTTTGAGTTCGAGTTCGGCTTGAATTAGAAAATTCGTGATCGAGTTCGATTCGAGCTCGGCTCGATAAGGATATGTTCAAGTTCGATTAAAAAAATTTGATAAAAAACTCGATAATAATAAAATTTGTGATCCAGTCCTTTTCTTTTCTTTTCTAGATTTTTTTTAATTATGTTTATTTTTATTTTATTTTCTTTAAACTAATTACTTAATTATGTAATTGTAGTCATGCTTATTACTCATTTAATTATTTTTCATTATTAATATAGGTGTATTCAAATTTTAATATATATTTACCTTAATTTGAATTAAAATTTCAAAAAAAAAATCTAATATAATTTATAAATCATAATTGACTCATGTCTCATTTTATTTTTATTTTATCGATCATTCATTTTCACTTTTTATTTAAAAATTGTATTCATTAGTTAATTAGTAATTTATCTCACTATCCATGATAGCTTATTATTTTTCTTTCAAACTTCAATATACAAATATTTTACAATCATCTTAATTCATATTCAAATTTCAAAGTGTTTTGTATTATTCAATTTATAAATTATAATTCAAACATATCTCATTTTCTTACTATTTTATGGATTATTCAGTTTCATTTTTATATAAATTGTAATTATATTAGTTGATTGATGATATAGTTCATTATTCTTGTTAGTTTATTATTTTTTACTACACATTCACACATGTTCCAACTGATAAGTAAATATTTATAATAATCTTAATTCGAACAAAAATTTCAAAACTTTTTATAATATGATTTATAAATCATAATTTATTTTTATTGTTATATCTCAATTTTCTTTTATTTTATTGGTATATAAATTAAATATTTCAATGAAGCACGCTAAAGTATACATAATATTTGTATATTATATAATAATTGAGTAAATTGATATAATATATATTGTCGAATCAAATGAACTAAGTAATTATCAGACACTATTAATTGTTTGTTGATGAATAATTGTGATCAATATAATGATGTTTGTTTGATATCATAGGTTTAATCAAATTCATTTGTGTTTATTTCATTATCAAATCTCAATTCTTAATTATAACTATAAACTATAATTTTAATTACCTCATAATTAGATATTTTTTTGTTAGACTTCTTCAAAATTCAAATATACTATTTTATATTAATATTTTAACTAAATAAATTTTAAATGGATATCTTAAAATTGGATAATTAATATTTTATTACATTATTTTTTATCATATAAATCTATTTACATATTCCTATTTTTTGTTTAATAAAATAAGCTTAACTTAATGTTTGTAAATCTCATTAATTGATTCCCTTTTTTTATGATAATACTAATTCTTAGATTTCGTAGAGTTCATATAGTCTATTATTATTAGTTGAATATATTTATCTAATAAATTGACAATATGATATTATATATGTTTATATAAATATAATATATAAATATTTGCATATATTTAAGTTTTGGAGAATTGTTATAAAAACGTTATTTGATTCAATTAACATAATTGTTAATAATTTGGTCGAGTGACTATAATAACAAATTGAAATACATTTGGCTAATGTTTGAATCTTGTTGGGGGTGAACATTTAAATTTTTTTAGCTTATTTGTCAAAGCTCGATTAAAAGCTCGCGAACTACTCGATAAAAGCTCGTTTATAGTCGAACTCGAGTTACTCGTGAGAAGCTCACGAGTAGCTCGAGTTCGGCTCGAGAAAATTATCGAGCTCGAAAAAAAGCTCGAATTCGGCTCGTTTAATAAACGAACGAGTTTCGATCGAACTTTTTTCGAGCCGATACCCGAGTAGCTCACGAACAGTTTGGTTCATTTACAGCCCTAACTGAACTCGAACTTTTTTTCGAGCTTGACATAATAAATGAGCTGAACTCGAACCTAAGTGTATTCGGCTCGCTAGGTTCGCGAATAGTTTGAATTCGAATATAAACGAGCCCGTTCGCGAACTTGCTCACGAACATGTTCGCGAAGATCTATTAACGAATATGTTCGTGAACCCCTAATCAATTTCATACTCTTGTTTCAAACTTTTAATTATAAAGGTTTTACCGAACTTGTAGCGAACTTTTATCGAACTATTTGTGTAACGAACTATCAAGCTTTTATCAAATTATTTGTCGAACTTTTATCGAATTCTTTGTCGAACTGAGTATCGAACTCTTTATCGAGTCGATCTCGAGCCGAACTCTATCATAGTATTTTTTATTTGAATCGAATTCGAACAGGAAATCAAAGCTCTATTCGAATTCGATCTCAATACGAATAAACAAACTCAAATTCGAACTTGAAGATATTTAACTCGATTCGGTTCGTTTACAACCCTTGTACATATTAGTTCATATTATTCTTTATCACGTTATAACTATGTGAATCAGACATTTCCATAAAAAAATAACATAGTTTATAACTAGTTTATTCCAAACTCATAAGATGAAACCAACCCGGTCAATATACGTGAATGATGTTTGATACACAGGATAATGCGTTTTACACCCCATTATTAGTACTTAATGAAAACACCATGTATTCAAGATAGATTATCATGTATATCAGATGTGTACAAATGTTATATCAGACGGTGCGGATACCGCTCTAGACCGACTCAACTCATAGTTTGGATTGAAAAAAGTAGGATTAATTGCCTCTAAAATCACACTTTTATCCATTTTTTGGTTTTTAAATGTCACTTTTTAATTTTTGCAATTTTAACATAAATTGAAAGTATTTTATAAATTAAACATCCCCAATATTTTTGGTCAAATTAAAACTGATGTGGCGACACGTGTGCAGTTATGTGGCGGATCGAAACGACACATGTGCATGAATTGGGGATCTCCAGCTCTTTCTCAACACCCATGAAATTCTCTATGCGAAATTCATTTCACAAAATGTAACACCCCAGAATTTCGATTAAGGTTTAGAGGATTCTTAATGATAATTAAGAAGTTAAGGAAGAAAATTAATTAAGGTTAATTGAGGTCAGATGTCAGTCACGACTTTAAGGGTAAGTTTTCGTGAAAATCATCTTTTCGGAAAATTTGATCTTAATTCTTTTATGGCCATTCGTGGTCTCGTTAGAAAGGTTTTAACTCAAGGAGTATGCCGGTGTTTTCAGATTTTAATTCTGAAGTCAATTGAGTTCCCGGTGATGAAAAGCGTATTTAAAGGATGAATGAATAGTAACTTTTGCGTGCGTTCGTGTTTTGAGAAATTTACGAAATCCTCCTCGATGATCCGAGTCTAGTTCTGTCAGGCCCCTCTTATGGAAAATGATCCAAGGATTCCGTTGGCGTTCACGAATTACCATTCTGAGGTCAATCGAACGCTCGGGAGCAAAATCTGTCAGTCTGAGTGAATAGTAAAAAGTAATTCCAAAAAGGGAATCTTTGCTCGTCTTTCTTCAGACGACCCCGTCTTTTTCACGAATCAAGTTGGTTCACTAGTATTCGAGCCAACGAGTCTCCCGGTATTTTTAGATTTCGTGTCTGAGGTCATTTGGACCTCGACATCGAATAAAACAGCTTTTAACCGAACCCCGATAATTTTTGCAGTATTCTTGCACTGAAGTGGCTTCCCTTGGAAGCCAAAGCTTTTCCTATAAATAAAGCATCACCCCTTTCACTTTTTCCACACCAATTTCACCCATTCCTCATTTCTAGAGAGTGGGAAAGCTTGTGAGAGCCGATAAAGTTCTGTCGAAGTAAAAAGCGTTCTTCGTGAGTGTTCTGCAAGACGACGAGCGGAGTAGCGTGGAAGGGATGCGGTGAGGGAAGGTGCTAGGGGCGCCGTTGGGTTGTAGCGGGCGGCTCTGCCGCCATTGCAACTCGACGAGACGCTGAGCTAGCCACCTTCCTTCGACGCACCTAACCCCGTCTATTCTTGTTCGTCGGTCTCGATCTCCATTTCTTTTTCCGTCTTTAAATTCCGCATTTACTTTCCGTTCTTTACGTTCTTCGCGTTTTTCATTATTGCTCGTTTACCTTCCGTCTAAGTTATATTTCAGTTTTTATTGAAGTTCCAAGTTAATAACGTTACGTTATATTTCTCGCATTATTTCTGTCGTTATTATTCTTGAGATTAGCCTCGTTTATTCCGTTTAAATTCCGTTTGAGCTATATTTAAAGATTTCGTCGTTATTCTAAATATTTAAAGAGGATTATCGTGTTTATGCCGTTATAATGTCAAAATTCTTTTTAAGTTAAGGCATGTTGTTGCATGATAAATTCGAATACATTGTTTTTAAGAAATTTCGGGTTAAGTGTTCTTCGTGTTCGTCGAAAGAATCAACGAACACGAAGAACCCAATTGAAGATCGCCCAGGAAGAGAGAGAAACCAGGTCCCGCGACCGCGCAACATCCCCTTCGGCCCAGAACCCCGCGGGCGCGGAGGCTGCGCGGGCGCGCGGGGTGCCGCTGGCGCGCAATGCCCCCCGTGTCATCCGACGCTGATTCTTCCATCTTTTCGAGTTTTTCAAGTCGTGTTATTTCCAAGTTATTTTCAAGTTAAATTTTAGAGAAGCAATCAAGATATTCTTAATTTATTTCGAGTAATCCATTCAAGTTATTCTTTGTCAAAAAATTAGGAAATCAAGTCGAGATGTTCTTTAAATAAATTCTTCTCGAAATTTATAGAGTCGTAAAGTCGTGCAATCTGTAAATAAATCTTAGATTTTAGTCTTCGAGTAAAATGTCATTATTTCTCGCTTTAGATAGTCGATTTCTTCAAAGGAGGTCGCTAAGTCGATGATTCGACTTTTGTAGGAGGAAGTGAGCCTCATAGGAAATTGGAGAAGGATCTTCAGCTCGTTGTTTCATCTTCTATCCAGTAATCGAGGTGGGTAAATCTATACTCATCTAAAGTTTGAGCTAATAAGCTCTAGAAGCATATAAGGCAAATGAGATATCCAATAAAGCATTTTATTTGCTCTTCCTGATCGATCTCTGTACAAAGAAGGAAGGAAAGAAAGATATTATGTTCTAATTAAACTCTTGAGCATGTTTAGAAATGCTAGAAATATTAAAGTATTGTTATGCTTAGCATGTGATGTTTAGAATAGCCTTTAGTTGGAACTCGTATTCATTTACGTTCATTTCCTTGTATTGAATGTTTATACTGTGTTAAGGCTCGTAAGTTAAGAATTAAGGATTGCCTTGTTAGGGTAGCGTTAAATCCCTTATAGGCCAAGATTATGCTTTACTAAAGGACTAGCCCTTAGATGTTGCTCTAAGATTGGTTTTTGCTAGCAAGATGAAGGAAGAAAGGAACTTAGCATTTCGCTTAAGCAGAAATTGAGCTCACAACTTTTAGAGGGAGTCGCTGATGGGTTAATTCCCTCGCAAACTCGTTTGGATATTTGAGGTAACCCCTATTCTATCCCATGGCATGCCTAAGGGTACAGTTGACATCAGGTTTGAGCCAAGGTTGGGCCCAAAGGTAAAGAAAAGGTTTTGCGGATATGGAGAGGGCTTTTGCGTTTTGCTCTCCATATACCGCCAGTTCATTGTTGGATATTTCTCAAGTTATTAAAGAAGCTTTCATTAAAAACCCACTGAGTACATTAGTGCTCACGCCCTCTTTTTCAAATGTTTTCAGGTTGAGATGCCGAGGATGATGGTGGTTGTGGATGTGGGTTGGCTGCCAATATTGTTTTGCTATTATATAAGTTTCTTTGAAATCCCATTGTGTTCTGCTACTCTGATTAACTCCTTCTAAATTCCGTTCAAGGTTCTATTATGATTATTCGAGATTCTAAGAATATTTCCAGACGATTACATATATATAAGACGCATACTAAGTTTATTTCCGCTTTCCGAGTATGTTTTCCTTTCGCCTATAAAAGAGCCTATGCTTGTTGGTATCTAATTAGTTAGCCGTTTTATTCCGCTAAAGCATGTTTCCTTCTTAATCAAGTAAACCAGAGTATTATCAACTATCTTCAAAGCGTACCTTTATTCTTAAACTTCTTAATTAATCTTCTGACTTTACTCGTTAAATCCCTTAATAACACCCCGTCCCCATTCGTTAATCGCTATCTCGGGACCGGGCTGTTACACAAAATCCACAATCCGTAAATCTCTCTAGTTACTGGCCACCGGCATGAAGGCGTCGGGTGCATGATTTCGGGGTAGTCCGTATGGGAGCAGATCGATTGCACCGAGTGCAGTGCACGTTGGAGGTCCTTGTTGCCGGCAGCAGCAACGACAGTCGCATCATCTTCCAGCACACTTTCGATTTCCGACTGCCGCCACCTCTATCAAGAGGACAACCAACCCCAAGATAATTATGCGACAACACCTATGGATTATCTCTGTAAAATTTCTTTCGCACATAAATCTACACTAGAAAATTCCTTAAATCACAATCTTTTCTTGGAGTCCCATTTTCAAGATGTTATGAATTTTCCCATTTTCAAGATGTTGTGATTTTTAATGTCGACCTTCAAAACCAAAGAAATTTTTCATTTGGTGATTTTGTTATATCCTAATTTTTAATGTCAGTCCCCCATTAGTGTTCAATTTCATGTGTTTCTGAATCTTAATATTTGTTCTAAGATTATGGATTAAGGATTTTGTGAATGGAATTTTGCAGATAGAATTCATAGAGAATGAGTCTATCCCCAATTTCTGTATATGTATCGTCTTAATTTGCCACGTGGCTACACACATGCCACCACATCAGTTTTAATTTGGGCAAAAATATTGAGGATGTTTAATTTATAAAATAGTTTTAATTTATGTTAAAATTGCAAAAATTAAAAAGTGATGTTTAAAACCAAAATGTGAGTAAAAGTAGTGATTTTATAGGCAATTAACCCAAAAAAGTATCACTTATAATGCTGAATAGTATCACTTCTAACACTGAAAGTATCATACGCACACGTACGTACGGCACGTGCCCCGATGTACATAACACTTATGTACATCTTGATGTATAAGATACCTTCTCAATATGTTATATACATGGTAGATATAATAATACATAGTACATTAATGTACATGCAACCATGTGTGCGATAATGTAATAATATATATATATATATATATATATATATATATATATTATTTTCTCAAAACAACAAGTAATAAATATAATATTTAGTGAGCTTTTTTTTCAGCGAGTTTTGGGTATTTAAGATTCTTTTTCCGACGTTGTTGAAGTTTTAATAAAATTTACATTTTTTCCGTATTTTTTTCTTCACAATATGATATTGTTGGAAAATTGGATGTAATAAATTGAGTCGTGATTCATTTTATTCGATTTTTGGTGACCGGATTATTTAATTTTGAAGGAATTAAATAGCGCACGATTGATCTATGTTTGTAGTAGATAATCATAGTATTTTTATTTTCTCAAATTCGATTTTCGGTGAGTGAGAAATAAATTGTTGAAATCGATCACACGATTGGACATTTATGGTGTGCGGAATAATATATTTAAAGCACATTTAATTATCCCACATTGATTTCTTAACTGAGTTAAGAGGTGTATTTAAGTGTATTAACACTTAAGTGTAATAACTAAGTGCACAAGGATATGGGCCGTGAGCCCACATGCGCGCGCCCGTCCGTGCCCGTGTCCGTACTTGGATCTTGACAATTGGACTTTGGATGGACTTTGGGCGTACGTGGGCTTCCGGAGCCTAGCCGTTACGGTTTTACGGTTTGGAAACTAACGGGTTGTGGAGCGGGTCGGTAGCAGTTCTACGGGTCGAACGGTCGGTTCCCGGGTCACGAGTGCACTTGGTGGTGCACGTCCAGCTTGAGTTGTGTAACTCCCAGTAGCTTAAATTGTGTAACTCCCACTTGTAACTCCTTGAGTTGTGTAACTCCCAGCAGCAGCTTGAATGGTACTCCTAGAGGGGCTTGATGACAGAGCTGTAACTCCTCCAACAGCTTGAGTTGTGTAACTCCCAACAGCTTGAATTATGTAACTCCTACCTGTAACTCCTTGAGTTGTGTAACTCCCAGCAACAGCTTGATTTGCGTAACTCCCACCTTGAATTATGTAACTCCCATCTGTACTCCCAGCAGCAGCTTGATTTGTGTAACTCCCACCTTGAATTATGTAACTCCCACCTGTAACTCCTTGAGTTGTGTAAATCCCATCAGCAGCTTGAATTATGTAACTCCCACCTGTGGTGCTTGAGTTGTGTAACTCCCAGCAACTTGAATTGTGTAACTCCCACATGTAACTCATTGAGGTGGGTGCACGTCCAGCTTGAGTTGTGTAACTCCCAGCAGCAACTTGAATTGTGAGGGGCTTGATGACACAGCTGTAACTCCTCTACCAGCTTGACTTGTGTAACTCCCATAAGCTTGAATTGTGTAACTCCCACCTATAACTCCTTGAGTTGTGTAACTCACGGCAGCAGCTTGAATTGTGTAACTCCCACCTATAACTCCTTGAGTTGTGTAACTCCCGGTAGCAGCTTGAATTATGTAACTCCCACCCGTGGTGCACGTCCAGCTTAAGTGTGTAACTCCCAGCAGCTTGAATTGTGTAACTCCCATCTGTAACTCCTGGAGTGGCTTGATGATAGAGCTGTAACTCCTGGAGGTTACACCACCTGGTTTGAATGCCTACAAACCCTAATTCCCTATAGTGGAGATGTACCTATAAATAGGACATTCAAACATGCTAAACATGTTATATTCTGCACAAGCTTACAAACATATTGTCTGCATAAATTCTCTTCGAGTCTCAGCTCCCAGTTCTCGACGTTGCCTAGTTCGCCGGAACTTTTGCCGGACTTGTGGTGCTACTGTCGGAAGGATGAAAGTCGTTTCATCTTTGAGAGACAATCCGCCTAATTGTGAGCACTAGCCGGGGCGTATTTTGTCTTGCGGAGAGAGGTCCACTCGACTCGGCATGCTGGAATCTGCATTCGGGTTCCAATTTCTTTAAATTGTTTCGTTTCAGTTTATTGTATTCTTTCTACTTGTTGAAGTATAATAGCTCATCAGATTAGAGATTCAAGATGGGATTGAGTTGAAGAAGAGTGATAAGCTCTCATGATAAGAATCTTCACTCTTATCAACTTATCACATGAAATCATGCAGTATAAAGATTGGAGCATGGAGTATTGTTGCAGCTGATTGAAGCCCGTTGCCATGCAGTTGAAGATCAGCAGTTAACAACTAGATTCTTTAGTTTGTTAATAGCGGTTGAGCAGTTGGGTAGCAAGTCTTCTATCTGTTAGGGTTAGGGTTTGTATATATACTTGTTGGTTGCAGTTCTTCTTCGAGAGTAAGAGAGATAGAGAGTAAGAGAGATAGAGAGGGATTATAGTTGTGCAGGTTTCTATAGTGTAGCTTAGCTATAGAAAAGCAATTGTAATCTGTAAATCATTGAGCCAAGCAGTAAATACAATTAAGAATACACCAAAGTGGATGTAGATCGGTTATGATCGAACCACTCTAACTCTTATTTTCGTTTTTCAATTTTCTGCACCAGTTTCTTTTCTTGATAAAATCATCTTGTTCTAGTCTTTCTTGATCGAGTAATCACAACAAGTGTAGCCGTCTGTGGAAAAGAAGGAAGCTACAAGATGAGTGCTACTCGCTTCGATGTGGAAAAGTTCACCGATAAGTCGGATTTTGGCTTATGGAAGGTGAAGATGAAAGCCCTTCTAATCCAGCAAGGACTAGGAGAAGCTCTCAAGCAGACTTCAGCAAAGAAGAAAGAAAAGTCTGAGGATCATTCCAGGATATTGGAGAAAGCTCATAGCATGATCATCCTCTCACTGGGTGATAAAGCTTTGAGGGAAGTTGCCAAAGAAACTACAGCTTTGGGTGTATGGAACAAGCTTGAAAGCTTGTACATGGTGAAGACATTGGCCAATCGGCTGTACATGAAGTAGAAGTTGTGTTCTTTCAAGATGACAGATGATAAACCCATCCTACACCAAATGGATGAGTTCAATAAAATTTTTGACGATCTTGAGAATATAGAAGTCAAACTTGTTGATGAAGACAAGGCTCTCATTCTGCTATCTGCTCTCCTAAAATGTTTTGAAAACTTCAAAGATACTTTCCTGTTTGGGAGTAAAGATACTATAAAACTCAATGATGTTCAAATGGCTCTTAAGTCAAAGGAGCTGCAGAAGAGCACTGAGACATTGAGCACATCTTCTGCTGGTGAAGGATTGAGTATTAAGAAACAATACTTTAATAATTCAAAGAAGCAACAGAAGAAGGAAGGAACCAAGAAGCCTCAAAAGAAGGTTGCAGAAGCATCAAGTGACTAAGAAATCAGGAAATGTTTTCATTGCCATGAGCCCGGTCACTACAAGAATAATTGCACCAAGTGGAAAGCTTTGAAGGGAAAAGGAATTGATCAATCTCATGAGGGCCAGAAGAACCAGGTGAACCAGACAATCTAAGGATCCAATTCTGAAGGCTATGAGTATTCAGAAGCTCTTGCCATTTCCTCTTCAGACATTAGATCAGAATGGGTTCTTGATTCAGGTTGCAGCTTCCATATGACTCCTATTAAAGAGTGGTTCTGTGACCTTAAGTATCAAGATGGAGGAACTGTGCTCCTAGGGAATGACCAAAGTTGCAGGATCAAAGGGGTAGGCTCTGTCAAAATCAAAATGTTTGATGGAGTTATCAGAATTCTCACAGAGGTCAGGTATGTTCCTGAACTGAGAAGAAACTTAATATCTCTTGGTGTTCTTGATAAAATGGGCTATAAATTTCAATCTGAACATGGTAAAATGATGGTAACAAAAGGGGATCATACTGTCATTCAAGGACTAAGGAAAATTGATATGTATTTCTTGATTGGTAATACTATACAAGGCCACTTGAATTCTGTTAAAGGGAAGGACAATACCCTTCTCTGGCACTACAGACTAGCCCATGTTGGAAACAAAGGGCTACAAGAATTAGCAAGACAAAAACTAATTGGAGAAGGGACTGTTTCACAGTTGGATATCTGTGAGCATTGCATATTTGGAAAAGTAAAACGATTGAGTTTTGCTGCTAGTGAACATACTACTAAAGAGAAGCTTGAGTATGTTCATTCAGATCTATGGGGACCCTCTAAGCATACTATTAAAGGAGGTGGCAGGTTCTATATCTCAATAATTGATGATTACACAAGGAAGGTATGGGTATACATTCTGAAAACTAAGTCTAAGGCCTTTCAGAAGTTCAAGGATTGGTTAATTGAGGTGGAGAACTTAAGTGGAAAGAAACTCAAGCATCTAAGGACTGATAATGGGCTAGAATACATGTCTGATGAGTTTATAAATTTCTACAGAGAAAGAGGAATCACCAGACACAAAACTGTTCCAGGTACTCCTCAGCAAAATGGAGTTGCTGAGAGAATGAACCGGACTCTTCTAGAGAGGGTAAAGTGTATGATGAGCTGTGGAGGTTTTCCTAAAACCTTCTGGGGAGAACTAGTAACTAAAACAACTTTTCTGATAAATAGAAGCCCATCTTCAGCCCTTAAATTCAAAACTCCTGAAGAAATATGGAGTGGAGTTCCTGCTAATTACAACATTTTGAAAGTTACTGGATGCCTGGCCTATGCTCATGTCAAGCAAGATAAGCTGGAGCCAAGGGCAGTTAAGTGTGTGCTTGTAGGTTATCCAAAAGGAGTTAAAGGATACAAACTCTAGTGTCTGAAGGATCAAAGGTTTATAATAAGTAGAGATGTCACCTTTGATGAAACTAAGTTCTCTCTGAAGGAGAATAAGGAAGGAACATGTTTTAACTCTTCTGGTCTTCAAGTTGAGTTAGAATCTCAGGCTGTGCAGAACTGTCAAATAGATACTACTGCTCCAGATGAGCTAACCACAAAAGAACCTCAAGGAGCAGAAGAAAGTAGTGATCTTAACAGTTATCAGCTTACCAGAGATAGGAAAAGGAGGGTTGTTAAAGCTCTTACAAGGTATGTCTATGCTGATATAGTTTCATTTGCTCTCTTCACAGCACAAGATGTAGAAGCATATGAGCCTAGATCATACACTGAAGCTATTCAGTGTTCAGACAAGGATAAATGGCTGGTAGTAATGGAAGAAGAGCTGTTATCCTTGGACAAAAATGATACTTGGGAGATTGTCAATAAGCCCAAGAATCAGAAGTTGGTTGGTTGTAAATGGATTTACAAGAAAAAGCCTGAAACTGTTAAAGGTAAAGGAATCAGGTACAAGGCTAGGCTTGTAGCAAAAGGTTTTTCTCAAAAGAAAGGGGTTGATTACAATGAGATTTTCTCCCCAGTAGTGAAGCATTGTTCTATAAGAATAATACTGTCACTTGTATCTCAGTTTGATCTGGAACTTCACCAGATGGATGTAACCACAACATTTCTTCATGGCAGGCTGAAAGAAACTATTTACATGAGAATTCCAAAAGGAGTGTTTGTTGATAGTGCAGAAGAGAATGCTTGCAGGTTAAAGAGATCACTGTATGGGTTGAAACAAAGTCCTAGACAGTGGTACCTTAGGTTTGATGAATACATGATTTCTCATGAATTTGTCAGAAGCAAATATGATAGCTGTGTCTATTTCAAAAGTGAAGGAGGTTTTGTGATTTATCTCCTGTTATATGTTGATGATATGCTGATTGCATGCAAATCTATTGAAGGAATTAACAGAGCTAAAGAGATTCTAAGTTCTGAATTTGATATGAAAGATCTTGGAGAAGCTAAGATCATTCTTGGTATGGAAATCAAGAGGAAAAGAGATGGGAAGGTGCTGAAGCTGATTCAGACCTCTTATTTGGATAAGGTGTTGAAGAGGTATAATATGAACCTCTGCAAAGCTATTTCCATACCAGTTAAGCAAGGTCAGAAGCTGTCACTTGAGCATGGAGCTGTTACAGAGGCTGAAATAGCAGAGATGAGCAAGATTCCTTATGCAAGTGCTGTTGGCAGTCTAATATACTCTATGGTGTGTTGCAGACCTGATCTTACTTATGTGATGCGTATGATCAGTCGATTTATGGGAAGTCCTGGAAAGATTCACTGGGAGGCAGTTAAGTGGGCTATGAGATATATAAAAGGATCAGTTGATAAAGACTTAAAGTTTCAAAGAACTACAGATTCTGAAGATATGTTGAAAGGGTATGTGGATGCTGATTTTGCAGCAAATATGGACACAAGGAAATCTCTTACAGGATATGTGTTTACTCTCTTTGGAACTGCAATAAGTTGGCGGTCTACTCATCAATCTATTGTAGAATTATCAACAACAGAAGCTGAATTTGTAGCTTTAACTGAGGCAGTGAAGGAAAGTGTATGGTTGAAGGGAATTCTTGAAGAATTTGGGATATTTCAAGATAGAGTTACAGTTTATTGTGATAACCAGAGTGCCATTCATCTATCAAAGCATCAAAGATTTCATGACCGTACTAAGCATATTGATGTGAAGCTTTATTTCATCAGGGATATGACAGAAAAGGAAGTGATCTCAGTAAACAAGATTGATACAACTGAGAATCCTGCTAATTGCTTTACTAAGGCATTGCCAGCTGAAAAGTTTGAGCTGTGTCTTAGTTTAATTGGTGTCTGTTAATCATGATGAATGAAGGGAGTCAGCTACTATTTTTGAGGTGGAGTAGCTAATGTGTGTTTGCAGCCTCAGGTGTGTTGGTTTTGTATACTAGAAGACTTGTCTTTTGTATACTTTATTGATAATGGTTTTATGATGATATAGAATGAATACTATTGCAGTCACTGTTTGCATTTAAATTGTTATATTTACATGCATGTTCACTATACTTACATTGTAGATGATATGGTGTGGGCAAACACACGGTTAGATCATATCATCGGTTCCTTGTAATGTATTAAAAGGCTCACGGTTTAGATGGCACTGAACCTGCTATCGGTACGCCGTAGAATAATCTGATAGTTAGTTTGTCTTGACTAACTGATTATTCTAATACACGGTCAAGTGTATTGAGGAGGATCTACTTAGGATTCTATTCTCTATTCTGACCTTAAATGAGAGAATAAGAATCCACAGAGTTCGGATTCTTAACCCCTATGTGTTGGCGGACATATACGTGTAGTGTTTGCAGCTTTGATTTATCAAAGGGTGAGATTCTTTCATAAGAATCAATAATCTCGATATCTTGGGTTGTGACATTTACACTTATGATGGGTCGTGCAATATGTAGGAGCACCGTGTCCTGGTGCGCCAGTTTGATGGTGTCCCCTTGAGGAAATGTAAGTTCATGTTGAAAGCCTGCAGGTGGAATTTATTCCGTGCATGAGTAAAGCTTGTGTGGTACTACTCAAGGATAAGATATTAATTAATTATAGCCGTCAAAAGCTTACATAATTAATTAATGGGCATTATATCTTAAACGCGGGGAATGGCTGGACTAAAGGAGAAAGCATATTCAGAAATATGTATTAAATTGGTAGGTCAGTATTATTTCTTTAGTGGAATAAAAATAATACTTAATTTATTTAATAATATCCTAAGTTTATTGGAAATTAAATAAATTAGCATGCCAATTTAATATTCTTCTAGATCCCTGTTGTAGCCCAATATGACTTTAATGGACTGGAGATAGAAAAAGAGATAGAGGCCCAAACCCAGTAGGGTTGGGACACTGAAATTTCGACCACCTCCTCTATAAATAGGGAGGTGGGGGACGAAATTTGAAGGTAATAATCAGCTCCTCTTGTGTTCTCTTTATCTCCACAGATTTCATATCGATCTAGTAGATTTCAGCCCACCCTGAAACTAGATTCAGTCCGGGAATACAACAGAAGATCAAGGAGTGGAATATCACTGTGGGGCGCCAATCATCATCATACACAACAACAAGATTAGACCTTTAATCTTGTCCTCCACCCGTCGTTTAATTTGTAAGTCGTTTTTCGATTCTATGTTTCCGCTTTAGTAGAATCGTTTAAACCGGATTTGCATGTTAATTAAAGTCGGTTAATTAAAATATATGAGATGCATGAATTTATGATCTACATGACATTAAGATTAATGAACATCCAATTAGATCCTGCGGTGGTTCAATTCGAAAAAACCCCAACAAGGTGGAGTTGTTTTTTATTTGTTATTCCATGTGGAGTATTGTTGGTGGTTTGATTGTTTAAGCTGATCTGATGAAACTGCTAAGGTGGAGATTTGTTGAAGTATAGCAGCTCATCAGATTAGAGGTTCAAGATGGGTTTGAGCTGAAGAAGATTGATAAGCTCTCATGATAAGAATCTTCATTCTTATCAACTTATCACATGAAATCATGCAGCATAAAGATTGGAGCATGGAGTATTGTTGCAGCTGATTGAAGCCCGTTGCCATGCAGTTGAAGATCAGCAGTTAACAGCTAGATTCTTTAGTTTGTTAATAGCGGTTGAGCAGTTGGGTAGCAAGTCTTCTATCTGTTAGGATTAGGGTTTGTATATATACTTGTTGGTTGCAGTTCTTCTTCGAGAGTAAGAGAGATAGAGAGTAAGAGAGATAGAGAGGGATTATAGTTGTGCAGGTTTCTATAGTGTAGCTTAGCTATAGAAAAGCAATTGTAATCTGTAAATCATTGAGCCAAACAATGAATACAATCAAGAATACACCAAAGTGGATGTAGATCGGTTATGATCGAACCACTCTAACTCTTGTGTTCGTTTTTCAATTTTCTGCACCAGTTTCTTTTCTTGATAAAATCATCTTGTTCTAGTCTTTCTTGATCGAGTAATCACAACACTACTCTTCTACTCGTTTCTTTGTAATTCAGATTGTACGAATCCAACATTGTAATTGTGGACACGTAATAATAAATATTTTATTCAAGCATCGACAATTGTTATGTTGTTACTTGTTCTTGTTAGTTAGCAATTTCTGGCTAATCTCCATCAATAGAGCTGAAACGAGCTGATATCTGAATAGCTTATAGAGTTACACATCTCAATTTTATAAAAAATTGGTTAATTAAACTAGTCAAATTTTAGTTTATCATTATTAAAGTGGTTAATTTATAAGCAAGCTCATTAAATATATAACATTGAAAATACGAAAGTATTAATTTGGTAAATATTCATATTTTTATGCTTTAATTTATAATTAATATAGTAATTCTCTGATTAATTTTATTTTTTATAAAAAGATAAATGAATTTTAGAGAATATTATTTTTTATGAATAAAATAATTTCTTGTTAAAATGAAATTATAAATATATATATTTATATCTAAATTTAAAAACTTTGTTTCATTAATCTCAAATAACCTCTTGAACTTCGAAATATTTTACAAATAAAATCGAAGCTCAATTCGATAATAAATGAGTCAAGTTTCAGATTGACAATACTAAACTCGACTCGATTGAGTTACACACATGTCGATCAGCTTTTTCTTTAAAATCAAAAGGTATTGTTTACTTAATAAATTATTCAACTATATCATATGTTTATTTTGCATGATATTAAAATGGTGGATAACTTAAATCCGCGATAAATGAGCTTTGAGTGCTTATATATGAGATATGTAATCACACCTCATAATTCATCAATCCTCTCATTTTCTAAACTATTTATTCACCCAATTGTAATTCATTGAAGTAAAGAAGCCCAAATGATATTGTTTAAATTTAAAAACCTATTTAGTATCGTAATGGACTATTGGTCGGGCCATTAAGCCCAACCCATCTATTCCAAGATTTGGATTAAAGATTTTGCTTTAACTTACTTTTATTTTTCCATAAAGGAGACGCAAAAAAGAATAAACTGCCTTCCCTATCTCTCAACTCACTTTCTCAGAAACAGAGATACACAAACGCTCTCTCTCTCTCTCGAGAATCTCTCACTAAAAATCTAAAATCTCTCCCCCTCAAATCTGAAATGGCGTCCCCACGAGAGGAGAGCGTGTACATGGCCAAGCTGGCGGAGCAGGCCGAGCGATACGAGGAGATGGTTGAGTTCATGGAGAAGGTCGTCTGCTCCGTCGACGGCGACGAGCTCTCCGTGGAGGAACGTAACCTTCTCTCCGTCGCCTACAAGAACGTCATCGGCGCCCGCCGTGCCTCCTGGCGAATCATATCGTCGATCGAGCAGAAAGAGGAAAGCCGCGGCAACGAGAGCCACGTATCCACCATCAAGAGCTACAGATCTAAGATCGAGTCGGAGCTCTCCTCAATTTGCGACGGCATTCTCAAGCTCCTCGACACCAAACTCATCGGATCCGCCTGCAACGGCGATTCCAAGGTTTTCTACTTGAAGATGAAGGGCGATTACCACCGCTATTTGGCGGAGTTCAAGACCGGAGCCGAGCGTAAAGAAGCCGCCGAGAACACTCTCTCCGCCTACAAGTCTGCCCAGGTTAACTTTTCCCCCCCTGATATTTCAACTTTTTTACTGTGCATTTGTCTCTTATTTTGTTTGTTTAATTATTTTTTTATTTCTTCGTGTGTGAATGTCGGTGTAGTTATATCATTGATCCCCGAATTTCATGTTTTTTCTTAGTTTTATTCATTGAATGATTTTGAGTTTTGAAGCTAATAAACGCTACTAATCTAGCAAGTATATTGTTGACCTATTTAGCGTATTTAGTGGTTGGTCGATTACTTCGCCTCTCGCTCTCTGGCGCCGATTGCGATGCTATAATTGAGATTCCCAGTAATTTGGTGCAAATGAATGAATGAATTGGTCGTTGATCCGTACTGTCATTTAAATGTTATAGCTGTATTAGTAAATCCCTTTCAACTACCATATTAATTACTAGCCATTTATTTGTTATGCTAATTTATCAGATTCATTTAGTCAATAATTTCAAATCAATATTTGGCATCTGCAGGATATTGCTAATACCGAGCTCGCCCCAACTCATCCGATCCGACTCGGCCTGGCACTCAACTTCTCCGTCTTCTACTACGAGATTTTGAATTCTCCCGATCGCGCCTGCAATCTTGCCAAACAGGTCCTTAATTTTATCAAAATTACCTTGCTCATTGTTATATGTAGTGATGGCAAACTTTTATTGGATGATTTGGGAGATGGCTAATGTTGACCTCTGCTTTTTCTCTAGGCTTTTGACGAGGCAATTGCTGAATTGGACACTCTTGGTGAGGAATCTTACAAGGATAGCACTCTGATCATGCAGCTTCTCCGTGACAACCTCACATTGTGGACATCGGATATGCAGGTTCGTCTGCTTTTGCTTCGCCTCATTGGCTGGCTTGATTCTTGGTCTAAGATGCTGATTGATCTTACTTGTTCCTTGTTATTTTGCAGGATGATAATTCTGAGGAGATCAAGGAAGCACCTAAGCCCGACAACGAGTAGAAAAAAGTAAAGAAAAGTGGTGCCTCTCTATAGTGTACTCTGCTATCTATCTGTTCCTGAATCAAGAATTGCTGGTTGTAGCATCTAGTTAGGCTAATAGTCTTTACTCTTCTTTGGTGATGTCCGATTTTAGATGGCTCTCTCCCTCCCTCATCTCATCTGCTTGTGATTTTTCTTCTCTCTCATCTTTCATTTCTTTCCTTAAAAAGATTGAGATTGGTGCCTTAGTTTGGGTATGGTTCTTGTTATTTATCTTTTGACAGAAAGCAAAAACCATTTGTGTACTGTCCTTTCAATTGGATGTTTGATTTTTGAACGCACTTGACATCCCTTGTGATTCTTAATTTGAAATTCAAATATATCTAGTAGTTATTCTTATTCAATCCAACTGTGCATAGCAAAGTTTATTTTTGTCCACAAAGCAATGGCATCTTTATCATTAAATGTGGAAAACTATAATCCTACGAATATAAAGGGTAAATTTTTTATACCTGCATTTTGGATTTTTTTTTTCAAAAATGACTTACTTTTTCAAAATTAGCAAATTAGTATGATTTTTTTAATTTTTTTTGCAAATCTAACATTCAATCAGTTTTATGATTTGAAAATTGTACGTAATTGATTGTATTTTAATATTTAATAATTGGATAAATCTACGTGGCTAGAGAAATATTAATATTAAAATATAATTAATTACGTACAATTTTCGGGCTGTAAAATTGATAAAATGTTAGATTTATTGAAAAAGTAGGTACTATTTTGTTAATTTTAAAAATGTTGGTCATTTTTGAAAAGGTGTTCAAAATGTAGGTATTAAAGTATAATTTACCCGAATATAAATATTCAATCTTAACCAAAAATTATTCAACTATATATGTCCATAAGTGGAAATTAATAGATAACTGTAAACCCTGGTAATAGAATAATCAAGCATGCTTTGACTAAATACTGAGGGTTTGTTTGGTAGATTGTATAAGAGGGTGATAGCCTATGATATCATATTATGTTTGTTTGCAAAATCAAAGTTCATGATAATGTAAGTGCTCAATATATGTCAATCATTTATATTGTATTACATATCACACTCTTTAAAAAATATAAATTATAATAATTAAAATCTTATTATAGAATATTCACAGTAAGTAATTAAATGATATTTTAGAAATTGAAATTTTATAGAAAATTTTAATACATCTAGCCAAATGATAGTCGATATATTACTAATACATAGTATATTTTAATACACCAAAACTAACATAATATTGATATCTTATATGGTAAGAGGTATCCGAATCAAACATATCCACCCTTATATGGTATTATTATTATTATTATTATTATTATTATTATTATTATTATTTTATGGGAAACATCATATTATTATTACATATACTTTAATACACAAAAACAAACATAATATTGATATCTTATATGGTAAAACAGATCTCAGTCAAACACATTCAACTTTATACCATATTGTCAAGCAAACGTGCATTGAATATATAAATATAAAAAAAATGTTAAAGTGTTTTACGAATAAAAAGGATAATAATAATTTTTTTGAGCAACATGAAAATTCAGTATGTTCTTATTTTATTGTTGGAAAAACATTTTGTTCTCTGCTTTCGCCTACAAAGATCTCGTGATTATGTATAGTATCTTTGTCTTGAGAGGTAAAGATGTTCAGTTTTTTTTTTCCCCAAAATATGGGGAAATTTGATTTTTTAAGAGAGTTCGCAACATCTATATTCTACACTAAGATTAGGCTTGTATGCCAAGCTAAGTGAAATTCCATAAATAACCTCGGGAGAAAAGGGCCTCTCTGGTCAACACTCAACACGTATCTACCTTGTTCTTGAATGATGCTGAACCAGTGGTTGTTTCTCATAATACATAAAGTTGGCACCTTTCATTTTTGGGCCTTTTTGGAAAACTTTACAGTTGTGTGTTTGGAGTAGGCAAGGCAACCTTTGGTGGTGGTAATGAGCATGTGAAATATTTGATTGGTTCTTGTCTCAGACCAACCTCTACCTATGTTTTTATATCATTTTTTTGACCAAACCATTTTATAAATAATAGAGATAATGGGGGTATTTCTAAAAAATAATTATGGCTGTGCATGTGGATAAGTTTTATGATACATAACTTGCTAAACTTAAAAAGTGTTTGGAAATGCTAGTGAAAATAGTGCCAACTATGTTTTTAGTTTGTTAGGAAACGAAAATCAAATCCACGAGGATCATTGGTTGTCGTGTAATAACACTTCCAATATTATATAAATCGCTAGATGTTCGGCTGCTAGTAAATTAGGAGTTAGACAAGATGGAGGCGGCTAAAGACAATCTAAGGGGTAAATGGTAATTTTATAATCTACATACTCTAGCTGGGAAAATTCATGAAGATTTGAATGCTATGTTTACAATCCAATATTTTTTATTTGTTTTTTTTTTTAATTTTTCTTTTTCATTGGCGCCCCCTTCATTTAATTCCTTTTCTTTTCAGTTTATTTTTTCAAATTTTAATTTCTTTTTGTTTTTACAAATACATATTTAAATTTTTTGAATTAATTCAATTTTTTTTATCTAGCATCTTGCACAGTGCACTGCGTTCTCGATTTAATTTTTTGAAATAAATATATATCTTAAAAATAGTTGTATTAAATCTTAAAATTAAATTGAATTAATTTGATTTTTTATTTGACGTCTCGCACAATGCAGTCATCCGATATTAATGCGTGGGCTTATGCACTGCGCTCGATAATTAATTTTTTGAAATAAATATATATACTTAAAATGGAATTAGTGAACCATAAAATGAAATTTGAATTAATTTATATTTTTTATCTGACATCCCGTGCAGTGCACCGGCCCGACGCTAACTCGCTCAATACAAAAATTAAGATTTTTTTTAAATAAAAAAAACAGAAAAAATGTAAAAAGTGAAAAATGAAACAACAAACCCCGCCCCCCCCCCCCCCCCCCCCCCCCCCCCCCCCCCCCCAAAAAAAAAAATGGTGCCCAACCGCTTGGACGGGGTGGGAAAAGTGATAATTGGGCGGGTGGGACTGGTTTTTTGGATGGGTTTGTGCCTATTTGATCCGTCTAATGGATTATGATCCGTCAAATGAATTAACACAAGTTTTTTGTCAAAATTAATACTTTTGAATTTGGATTAGAAAAACTACTCCCTCCATCCAAACAAAAAGTATTACTCGCTTTATTTTTGAATAAATGTCATTTTGAAAAGTGGTATACATATTAATAAAATAATCAAATTATCTAATTCACCCACATATAAATACATTAAATTGGTCAAAATGTAACAATAGAATATTATTAAATGAGGGCAATTCGGATAAAAATATAATTTTTCCACCTCAAATGTATAAAATGACATTCTTTACGAGGCGAATCTGAATATTAAAATAACACTTATTCAGAAAATGAATGAAATATTTTATTCCATTATTGTTCGTTTGAAAATTATAATCAACTTCTTTATTAGATATGCATGAAATTTTCATTTTTGTTACTATATTCTTATTTGACATTCTTTGACATTAATAAAAAATAAATAAATCAATAAGTACATGTATAGAAAGAAAAATTTAAGTAAATTTATTTTTCAAAGTACATTAAATATATTTCTCATTGTGTTAAAATTGAAATGGAATTATAATTATAGGACGAATAAAGTATAAACTTTCTGGTTTGCGTCAAATTCAATTTTTGATTAAATCACAAAAATGCAACAATATTTTTTGTGTTTTGGGCTCGGACGCCAACAAAAGTAGCTCCTCATACGACATTTTTGTGAAAGACAAAACGTCATTTGTTGAATGAATTTAAGGGCTGCTTGATTCAAATTTATTAATGACAATCACAATCGATATTATTAAAGGGTCAATCGCAATAGAAATAATGGTTATATTATTGTCTTTAGATTTAATTATGAAATGATTATTATTGTGATAGATAAAACTTGATTCGTTTCAAATGCATCAATAATAATAATAATAATAATAATAATAACATCAATAACAATGATAATAATATTTACAAGAATAATAATAACAACTGTAAATAAATAATATAAATAATAATAATATTTACAAAATAATACTCACTGTTTCCATTTAAATGTCATTTTGAATGAATGCAGACAAATTAATAAATTAATTGAATTATCTAATACACTCCTGTGTGAATATATTAAATGAGTTAAATATAGATATTTAAAAGCATTAAATGAGGGTAAATGTGAGAATAATGTGAATTTTTTGTCTTGAATTTATAGAATGACATTTTTTTGAAATAAAATTAAAATGCTAGAATGACATTTATATAGAAACAAATGGAGTAATAATAACATTAATAAATAAATAACAAAATTAATAATAATAATAAGCAATGATAATAATAAATAATCAAATTAAATATTAATATTAATATTTACAATAATAATAATAATAATAATAAATAATATAATAATAATAAATTAAATAATAAAAACTAATATAAACACCAACAATAATAAAATAATTTACAATAATAATAATAATAATAATAATAATAACAACAATAACAACAACAATAAATATTAATAATAATATTATTATAATAGATAACAATAACAACAACATCAACAACAACAACAACAACAACAATAATAATAATAATAATATTTACGATAATTATAATAATACTGATAAACAAATATATTAATAATAATAAATTTACAATAATAATAATAATAATAATAATAATAATAATAATAATAATAATAATAATAATAAATTACAACAACCACAATGATGATGATGATGATTGAGGAGAATCAATGAAAGGGGTGAAATAGTTAATCAATCTAAGAGAATGATTATTTTATTTTGATTCTCATTACTTGTACCAAGCATAAAGAATGAGAATGATCCCCTTCTATTCTCATTATCCATGCTGATTACTAATTACCAAGCACTCCTTTAGTTCATATTATGTGTTTAGATTATGATATATAGTACTTGAATTTATGCTGAGGGCAAAACACTAAAATGGAGTCATCAATGACCACTCTTTTAAGTTTATGCATAATTAAGCCGGCTTAGGCTGACGAATTTTGCTATAAAAAAAGGTGACGAATTGCATAACAATTCACCTAATATCACTCGCTTGTAGTTGTGATAATTTCAAGAAGCCGGCATTTTATTTTCTATCAGTTATATTCAGATGAATAATTTTACTATTCCAATTTGAGTTAATAAATAGATTTAAATAGATGGTATTTTCAAGAAAAAGAATTGGTAAAAAAGTCACTCTTAAACAGAGTGTTTAAGAATCTGGGTTGGCCCAAACATGAATAGACCAATGAACTCCAAAACAAAACTCTTATAATTCTGAGATGATTTTACTTTACATTATGAAAAATACTAGGTGTTGCCAAAACAAAAGCATGTTGAAAATAAACTAATCGGTTAGTGGATTGAGACATCAAGTACACTGTACACTAATGGAGAATCACAAAAAACTTGTGCAAGACCGTTTTTTCAGTGTTTTGAATTTGAAACCCGTCTAACAGATTTTTGACCCGCTCGAGAATAGTAACCATCAATCCTGGTAATAATCTCAGCCTGAAGAATGGATTCTTTTTGGTAATCTCTTTGGTTATGAACTGAAGAAATGGACAAGATCTTCTTAGGCTGTTTGTCTTGTTTACAAAATCTTCTCTCTGTACTCCTGCAGCCTTGTTCAAACTTCCATTTCATTATCATTTGTTCAGAGTGAAGACATTTTTATGTAAACACAAAAATGTAAGATTTAATGATATAGGAATCTCTTCAAGCTTACAACAGGTGAATCAAAAAAAGTAAAGAAGAGAAAAGGTGAAGTTAAGCAATGCATGCCATGAGACTAACACTACATAATTAAGCAACACACCAAATGGATTCCTCTCTTTCTTTCTTGATGATCTATATATGTATCTGTACATGTAAGAAGATGGAAGACGCGGCAAAAACAACAATATTATTATTATGATTATTATCATTATTGTTGTTAAGTTAGATACTTAGATTAGATTGAATTCAAATGTGTGCAGGAGGATGTGTCTGTGTAGGAGTAGTCTTCTGATGATCAATGGAAGGCTCCTTCCTATGGAAACTCTTTCTGATGGTAAGAAGTCCCCCGACTCGTTGGAACATAGTCTTGGATCGTCTGTGGCCGTGTTGCTTGTCACTCTCACCATCTTCGTGTCCGTGATCACCACTGTCTTCACCACCCTTATGTGTATCATCTTGATCAGGAGAATGAGCTTTCAATCTAAAGAAGGTAGCCTTAGGCGTCCGGGCCTCCGATTTGGGCGTCTCTGCATTAGTATCAAATATTGATCCCTTAAGGGCCTCTGCCCTTTCAGGATCCTCATCATCATCATCATCATCATCGTCATCATCTCGAGGCTCATTCATGAACTTCAAATCCTCAAGATCGAAGCTGAACTCCCTCGTAACCTTCTTGTGAAGTCGCTCCTCATCATCAATGGAGTCTGTGAACATGACTATGCCTATCTGATCTTTATCATCTAGCTTGATCTCTGCTGATGCCATTGTGAGCATCCTCTTCAACTGCTTCACATGCTCCTGAGCTGCAGCCTCGCTTATTCTGAGGCGCTCGTTTTCCCTGGTGATGAAATGCAAGGCCTCCTCCTTCTCAGCGAGGCAGTCCTTCAATAGAGAGTTCTCATCTCTAGCTATCCCTGCTGCTGCCTTTGCTGCATTGGACTCGTTTATCGCCTGCTTCAGTATGTCCCTCAGTTTATACGTCTCTTCACGCGAAGCCCTCGTCATGTTCTCAGCTGCCTTGAGTGATTCAGACAGTTTGTGATTCTCTATCTGTGCTAGAGCCCTTTCCTCCTCAGCTCGTTTTATGCAGCTCATGAATCCAATCTCCTTGGCATTCCAAGCAAACAGCGTCTCCTCCGTCTCTGCTCTAAGCCTATCCGCGGTGTTTCTCTGCAACTCAGTCTCTTGCTTGGCCTCAGCAACCTCCTCCTTCATCCTCTCCACCTCCTCTTTCATGCTTGCAACTTGTTCCTCTTTCAAACTTAGCTTCTCCTTGGCTTGATTGGCTTCTGTGGCCACTTCTTTCAAGGCCATGGCTAGATCTTCCATTGCTTGAGAGCTCTTATCTTCTCCCTCAACAGCAAACTTCCACTCCTTTTTCAACAACTCCATCTCCTCAGCTAGGCTCTCTGCCTTCAACAAGGCTCTCTTTTCCCCTTCTTGTGCCTTGAGCAGCTCCGATTTCAGATTCCTCGTCTCCTCTCCCTCGATCTGGTTGCACAGATCTTCCAATCCATCGATCTTCTCATGAAGAGAGGCGATCTCAATCTTGGACTCCTCCAGCTCGAACATGGCTGAATCCAGCTGCCTATTCTGCGCCATGAAGGAATCAGCCATTCTTGATTCAGACTTCCTTTTCCTCTCCACTTCCCCTTCCAATTCTTGAATCCTTCCACTGCTCTCACTTTCTCTCTCCCTCACATCACGCAGCTCCTTCATCAGCCTCCCCAGCGATGCATCTTTGTCTGCCTCGTCCTTCCTCGCCTTCCCTAGCTCCACCTCTAAGCACTCGATTTTTCTATCCTTGGTCTTCAACTCATCACGAGTGGCGGCCACCGTTCCCTTCAACTTCTCGAGCTCCATCATCAGCTCATCAGCCCTCTTCGGAGACAATGCAGTGTTGGCCCTCATCTTTTCCACCTCACTACTTCTCAGCTCCTCCTCCATCTCCCTCATCTGTTGTCGCAATGCCACTACTCCATGATTCTACATTACAAACAAAAAGCCTCTCAACATTTTCTACCATTTCATTATCGAAATTCAAAACATGTATATATACCTCGGATAAATTAGAAACGGATTTAAGGGCGCTGGCATCAATCTGTGCCACTATAGCATCTCCTCTGCACAGCTTTGATGCAGAGAGTTTTTTCGAGAATATTGATGAATGATGATTCTTTTGTCCAAAATCCACCGATCCTGATCTACGAATTCTCACACGAATCAGACAAATACGATGAGAAAACTATGTTTTCCTTGGATCATGCTAAGGAATAACGATGAAACCGAAAAAAGATTCAAAAAAAAAAAATATGGAGAAAAATCAGAGAATTAAGAATAGTCCGATAAAATCTCTTCAACGCACAATATTATATACCAAGAAAAAGATTGACGATCCAAAAACAAAGCGTGGGAATATAGGAGTACAAGAAAGAATGCGTTATGTACCTCGATCTAGAACGTAACATGTTGATTTTAATTTCTCTGTTATTTCCGCGGCCAAGAATTTTCCTTTTTTCTATCTTTAGAAATCAAGAAATGTAAGAAAAATACAACAGAAAAATTTTCTTGTTATTTTGTTCGTGTGTGTTTTTTGACGAAGTCCGAAGTTGGCGGATGGTTTTTGTGTTGCTGTAACGGCCAGAGGGAAAGAGAGCAAAATGTTGGCTGTGAGAGAGAGAGAGAGAGAGAGAGTTTGACGTATGAAAACAGTAGAGATTCTGGAATTTGAATATAATAAATGGTTGCGTGAAATATGATTGATTATTATGGTTACCAAAAACAAAATAGAGGCATGATTCGATTTTTTTTTTTTTTTTTAGGAAATTGTCATGTGACCGGCCAACACGACTTAGGAAATTGTATTATTTTTGTTAGAATTTGCATTTGATTCAACGACGAGATTAAGGCCATCTTTTCCTATTGGCCTTTCTATTAAAATATAATATTTCTCAAATCAAGTCAAATTCTATCTTCAACTTGTTACTAAATAATATATAGATTTTTAAAGGGCAGGTCTTGTGTGCACTAGATGCAAATGAGACAGTCAATGTGTTGATCGGATTAACGCGTGTTGATCTGGTCAATGCGATGACAAAAAAATCCATCAAAATTAGCATCATTCATAATAATGAAAAGTATCAATTTCAAAGCTGAAAAGTATCATTTGTATCGTTAAAAAGTATCGGCTAGAAAAAAAATAAAGAAAAAAATTGTAAAAATCAGTATCTATCTAAACACTAAATGGTTTTGTTATTATATTTGCAATATTTATATAATCTTATGAACCTACTCCATTAGAGTTTGAATAACTAGTAGATTCGACCTAACCTTGAGCCAATGCCGCAATGAAAAGGCGCTAGGACGTCTAGAAGTCTCGAGTTTAAGTTTGGTTTGGAATTTATGTTACATCTTTTGTTATTTACTATTAAATTTATAATTTTTATAATAATTATTATAAAAATAATAATTTATTATAACATGATGAACCGTATTTAACAATTATCAACAAAAAAATCAAACTAAAAAAGTCATAATTATGAAATAATCAACACTAATAATCAATTATTATTAACTAAAAGCTAAAAAATAACACTAAAAAATAATTATAATTCTTAATTGAGTGAAATCAATCATAACTAATGATTGTAAAAATAAACTAAACTACAATAAATTGAATCTGGAGAAAAAAAAATGAAATAAAATTTAATAAATTTGATAGGGAAATGAAACACTACTTGTGTAACATATATATCCATATAGTTCAAATCTAACACTATTATAAATTACTCTCATCATCTCAAAATATGGTCCCTCCTATTTTCACACATATTAAGAAAATATATTTAATTACTTGAAAAAATAAAATTACATATTTTTTAGAAATTTACATAATTGTTTTAGAATGGTGAGAATTGTTGATTTCAAATAACATTAAATCTCTCTCTCTCTCTCTCTCATAACCGAATTCTACAACATCATTTTCCTGCCCATTTGCAAGGGAATTTTAGTCAATTAATAATTTAATAAATTATAAAATCTAATGGTATCATGAAAATTATGATCAATGTTTATACAATTAACTAGTATACCACCTGTGCAATGCACATGGGGTGTTATTAAAAAATATTTATGTACAATAATAAAATTATATTCAATCATGAATTTCGCATATAAATATATAAATTATATCGTTTTCATTATAAATTACTTATATATTTTTCATCATTGCAAAAAGCAGCCTTGTCGACCCTAGTCGTGCTAGAAACACCCAAGTTGCTTGTAAAATCGAGAAGACATAGTCCTGGCTGCCCAGTTGGTCTCGACAGCGATTAATCGGTCAATTAGGCACGAATAATTTTTTCAATTTTTTAAAATATTTTTGTTCAAAATATGATTTATAAAAATTTTGAGGTTTTCCACCCTTTTATACAACAACCTACATCCAATTTTTCAATCTACAACTAATGTGGGGTGTAGGAAAATTAGAAAAAGTTACGGAATTAATTTGAGGTTTCGATTTAAGATTACCCACTCTTTTATAGAACATACGTCCCAATATTTCAATCTAGAATCGATGTGAGATGTAGGGTAAATGAAATTTAATATGTAATTATATATTATAAAAAATATAAAAATGCTTAGACGAAGACAATCAAAATGGATTTTATAAGTAACTTTATGAACCCACTTGTGGAGAAACAAAACATCATAGTCATGATAATTGATATGTAACTTTAGAACTTGACAAATATACACACGCGCGCACACACACGAATGAGGAATGATAGAATATATATATATATATATATTTTATTGAAAAAAATCAAATACATTATCTTTAAAAATTTTGACTCATTACAAAATTTTGGATGTGGATGCTAAATTTTTTAATATATTTAATTAACTTAAATTTTTTTTTAAAAAAATTAACTTAATATAGTTAAAATATTTTATTATATTTGTTTAATATATTTAATTCAAAAACATTTAATTTTTAAAAATTTAAAATGTATCGTATTAAATTGATAAAATTTAATATCAAATATTATACTTGATCTTAATTTACAGAGATCATTGTTGGGCCTCACAATTTATAGTTTGTTCATATGCAATATAATTTCTTTGTTCTTCAATGTGGGATAAATTTTGGTTAAAATTAAAATATATAAGTTTTAACTATTTAAAGCATCTTTAAAGTTGAAAACTTAAATATGATAACTTGAAAATCTTAAAATTATCTAACATTAAAATGATAAGATCAATTAATACATTTCGAGTTTCGACCATTCAAAATTTAAATATATTTAATTTAAAATTTTGTATGCCGATCTTGATTTTTTAAAATATATTTAATCAATTGGCATTTCTAAATACGCCACTTTCTTTATACACTACTATTAAATTTAATTCAAAAATAAATAATTATTAATTTACATAAATATCATTTTAATTTTAAAAATTACTTAAAAAAATCATCTCCTTCCCACCTAGTGACCACACCTGCCACAATTGCTCTCTCATTTCCCTCTATTTATGCTAATCTTCATTTCTCTCATTTTTCTCCATTTATTTTATTTGTAAAAATTGTCTATGAAATCAAATGTGTGTATTGATATCGTATATTTTTGGGGCTAAAAATTGATTTCATTAACTTCTCCAATCATAGAATTTGTCACATAAATGTTTGGAGAAATACACATATATGATTGAGGGGTTGAAATTTAGAACATGGTGTTGATGATATTACTTTAAAATCTGGTAACATTGAAGGAAATGTTGGAATATTTTATAAATCTGAAAAAGAATTTTGTCAGAGTTGAAACATAGTGCTGACGGCAACTACGTCATTCTCTATTTTATTTTGGAAAAAAAATTAATTATTGGGGAAGAAAAGCGAATGCGGCAGGTCAGGAAGAAAGGTGACGGTGATGGAGGGCGGAATGTATGTAGTATGGAGGGGAGAGAGTGAGGTAGGAGAATATTTTTTTTTAATTTCTTTTGAATTTTTTTAAATTTATTTTCATCGTGAAATGATAGAAATGACTTTTATTGTTTTGTGTAAAGAAAAAATGTGTAAATATAAAAAATATGTGTGGTGTATGAAATCAATGTGGTGTATAAATAAAAAAAAGGTGGTGTGTTTAGAAACACTCTTAATCAATTAAAGAGTAGAAAATTTAAATCAATATTTTAAAAATATTTCATTTGAACTATTTAATATATATAATTCAATTCAAATCTATAAAGTTAAAATATATTTAATATTTAATATTAAAATGATAATATCAAATGTCTAAATATTACACTTGATCTCAACTTAGAGATCAACAAATGTGGAAATATCATTGTTGGTATTCACAATTTATAATTTGTTCATGCATAATAATATTTGTAAGTTTTTTTATGTGTGATGATTTTTGTTTAAAAAACTAAAACTATAAGCTTTAACTATTTAATTTATATATATATATATATATATATAATTCATGACATAAATATATTTAACAATTAATTGTCAGGTTCTATTAATACATTTAATTCAAAAATTAAGTAGATTTAATTTAAAATTATCGATGTGTATCTTGATTAATACATTTAATTTGAAAATTTAAATATATTTAATTGAAATTTTGATGTGGATTTGGAATTATTTGAATATATTTAATCAACTTAAATTTTTAAAATATTTTAAATTAATATATTAGAACATTCACTCATAACACTTAAAAGAATGATAATTAATATAAACTTATGGTCCACTGTAAAGAAAAATAAGTGTTTAGAAAAATCACATATAAATCAACAATTTAAAGGCCACATGATTTTTTTCATTGAATGAACAAAATAATTTTTGATAAAAAATAGTATTTTTGCAAAATAAAAAAATATAATCTTGAAATTCTAGTATTGAATGACGATATAATATAAATATTATACTTTTATTTATAAAAAGTGAATTTAGGCGGGAAAACTTATTATTACTATTTATAATGACTATCTTACTTTTAGATATAATATAGATATAGATTACTAAAAAACATATTTTTTAACTGAAATGGTTAAAAAAACTTTTATCGTGAGGTGTAAAGAAAAATGTGAAATAATAATAATAAAGTGAGTGATGTGTAAAGTAAAAAATAGCGTGTAAAGAAATTTTGGTGGTGTATTTAGAAACGCCTTTATAAAATAGTACTTCACTTGGCAATTGTACATAGAATTAAAATCATAAAATTATATACATTAATTAAGCATCTTTTTATGTCAATAGCCTCTGATCATCTATTTTCTAATATATCAATGAAACGTGATATTGACAGTTTACAATTTATGTTTTAAATATCTTATATATATAGAAGAATTATCAATTTAGGACCTGAAAGATGGGTAATCTATCGATTCATGACCTGAAAGATGAAAACTCTCAATTCAGGATCCAAAAGATGAAAATTCCTCAATCTAAGACCTAAAAAATCATGAATTTTAATTTCTTTTTAATTTTAATTGATTTTATATCAATTTTCAATGAACATTTCTTCATTAGTTATCTATTAAATCTAATAAAGAAATTGTTAAAATTAATTTAAAAATTAAAATTCGTGATTTTTGAGGTCCTGGATTGAGAATTTTTATTTTTCGAGTTCTGGATTGAGAGTTTTCATTTTTCAGGTCCCGAATTGATAGACTGTCCACATAAAAATCTAAAATACAAAATAGATATTTCATTTATGACTTTGCAAACCATAGATAGCTATATGTCACATATAACATAAAAAGGTCGAATTTGACCCATTGTAAATGGACGAAATAAAATATTAAATCAATATATACTTAGCTATTCAATGTATCAAAATAAAGAAATTTGTACAATGAAATAATTTAAACTCATCCACACTCAACTAAAAAATAATTAAAATCACCATAGCATCATAGAAGCTTCTGAAGAGCGTCATGTTCTTCTTCTATATCATTGATTTCAAAGTTTTCTTTGTTGTACATCAATACATACTTCATTTTCTCGTTACATGCTGGATGCAAGAGTTGGTATAATATAATGCAATTATTTATAGATGAGTATATATGAGATGATAATTTAGGATATTTATGAATTTACTTGGTGTAAACTTGGTAATTATATGAAATCATATATATTGATTGGAATTATCACATGGTTACTTTGACTCCATATGATTTAATATATTGCGTATTTATATAATATTAGGTTGATGCACGTATAGAATATTCAAATATTTAATTCACTTTATATAATTAATTCGCAAACAAAGGATTTAATTAATCTCAAATTTGCAGAAAATTAGCGGTCATTATGACGGTAATAATTAAAAAGCCAATCACACTTGGTATAATTCCATCCATTAAATAAATTACTGAATTACCATAGTGATATAATTGACTAAACTTTCTATAATTATAAGGATTATTTTAATAAAAATATGTAAAGGTGACTCCATCGTATAATTTTATGATTCTTTAATACAAACGGTATTTGTTTCATTTTATAATTTTATTTAATTCTAATACCATAATTAACTTTTTTAGTAATATTATGTGAAATATTTTTCGATAATATGCACATTAAGCATATTTAATATAATTATCTCATTTTCCTAAAAAAATAATTATTATTTCATATATACTATTATAGAAGATATATTATGATCTGTATAAAATATATAAAAAACTTTAACTATATTTAAAAGATATATTCTCGGCAAGTACAATAATTTATTATTAACTAAATATGTAATATAAATATTGATTGATTGATTAATTAATCAATCAATATTTAAAGTATACTTATTTGTCTTTATATATATTAAGATTAAGATTAATATAAGATTAAGATTAAGATAAGATTAAGATATTAAAATTAAGATTACGATATAGACATACACTGTAACACCCCGGAAAAATATAGTATTATTTTATAGCTAGAAATTTCATGAAATTAGAACCCAATTTATTTTGGCTAGTTAATTATGGGCTTAGAGATGTAATAAGACTAAGAAAGGTCTTGACCTTAGTTGAGCATCTAAGTTAAAATTAGAATTTATATTATAAAATTAGACATTATAGAGATCATTTTAGTACCAAGATCATTCAAATCCGACCTCATTTGATTTCTCAATGAAATTTATTTCATCCGATGATTTAAACCCGAAAATTTTATTCAATCTCAATCGGTCCAATTTTTTTTTTTTGGAAACCAATTTAAGCCCATTCCCAACCAAATAATCGGAAGGAATCTATACTTTAAAGAAATATGTAGGAGTGTGAAGTTATTTGGATTATATCAAAAGAGAAACATCTAACAATAAATAATCATTTTAGAAAATGATTAGTCACCATTAAAATCCCTTCCCACTTGGAATATTATTGATAGTGCATGTGTACAAGAGTTAACACGTGTTGATGAAAGAATATGTGTATATCATCTTTTAAAACAGAGAATCAATTGAGGAGTTAATCATAAACAGAAGAGGGAAGCTTGGGAGGTAAGTAAGCTTAGCTTAAACCTTTTTCGTCATCTTGTATATTTACAAATAGTGTTCATTATTTCTAAGATGGAGACCTTTGAACTCTTCACTAAACCTGTAGCTTATATATACACACACATATGTATGGGATTAGTGAAAGGTTAGATATATGGAAAAGGAGGAGAAAAGGTGAGTTATGTTTTTAGCCCCGATGAGATCTTTCAAGATGATTTATGTTTAGTTCAACCGTTCAAACTCTATAACCTTTATAACGCAGTAATCCTTTCATTGCAAACTATGTATTTGTTGTTTCATATTTTTAATCAAGCAAGGTTTAGCTTATTGATTCTACCCCACACCCTAAGCTCTAGAGATCATGTTATGGTGTTGTCGTGTATCATCTCTTAGTCATCTTATCACCCATGAAATCATGTTGAATCTTTGCAAAACTTCATCTAAATCTCAACCATAAAGTGTAGAACACCTGCATGAACATCTATCCCCAAATTACAGCTCTGAAAATCTGGATTGAAACCACGAAAGGCTGCTGCCGTCACTGTTTGCCGCTGTGCGACGCAGCAACTTGTTTGGTCTTTTCCCGATGATCCGACCATTGATTTTTGATGCATGATATACTGTTTTGAACCTCTCTCATCAAGCTTTCATTGTATGGTTTCGGATCATCGATCAGAATTCATTTCGACCCTTGTTTTTGTGTCGAAAGTTCACATGAAAATTTTGTCGGGAAATCTCAAAATTGGTTTCTACATTTAATATCTTCCATTTTTCTTATTGCAATATATTCGAAGGGCTGTTGTAAGTAGTGTAGGTGTGTGCACGTAGTCTTGGTATAGTTCCTGCAGTAGGGAGCTGCCGGATGTGAAATGTAGGCATCGGAGAATAGGTATAAGCTTGTTGTGGCATTAAAATTGTAGTTTTAGAGAGAAAGATGAAAATGAGATAAAGTAGTTACTTTAATTAAGATATTTAAATTATGCAATTTACTCCACTTGTTTCAAATAAGTCTAATTCCAAAATAAATAAATAAAATATAAAATAGTAATTGAGTCCTTGAGGATTAAATTAAGATTTCTATAAAATTCAATTAAGTTCCTATAATTTCTAAATTTCATATTTCGCCATAAAAGAAATTGTAAAAATTAAAATTAACTTTTAAATGTTAAACCAAACTTCTTAGTCATTGAATTTAGTTCAATAAATTTTTTTTATCCATTCAATTTGATCCGGAAAGTCCAATAAATTCTCAATTTATCCAATCAATTTCCGTCAATTTTCGTCAAATGCGCATTATTCGCCCGTTTGACTCCATTTCAATTGCAAATGATCCCAAGTCATAGGAAATTATTATTTAAGTTATTTATGACCTAAGCTATTATTTAATGGCCTACATTAGGATTCTAAATTAGAATTCTATTTTTGTAGGTCGAGACGAACATAAAGCATAGTAGCAATTCACGCATAAATTGCACTGCATGTTGAGATCATCCAGGTGGGTTTTTCTATAACTCACAACTATATTTTAAATTCGTCCATGAAAAGTATGTTAAATATTTTAATGACATTGTTTACGCAATGATTGGATGTGTTGAGACTTCATGCATAGAGGAATTCCGACTTATAAGCAAGACGGTTTACTTTGTGACTAAATGTCTAGATAAGTAACCATAAAGTATCATGTGATCACATTGATTCTCTCATCCAATGAAGAAGAGTAAACTATGTTATAAAGAATGTTTATGATTGATTTTAAAGCATGAAAGTATGACTTGGACGAATATCAATGCTCACTGAGTGTTTTCTGGCACTTAACCCAATTATTTTCAAATATTTTCAGGTCCTGGAGTTCGAGCTGGTTGATGATGAGCTGTTGGATTTGGTTTTCCTGGTTGACCCTTATGTGGTTTTTGCTTAAAACCATCTTTAGACTTATGTTTGTATGTTAAATATTAAATATTTCCGTTGGTACTCTGCAAACCTTTAAGTTTGAAAGTTGTTGACCCTATTGATCAATTTTTGATTGTATATACAAAAATTTTGAATAAGGGTTGGCCGTGAAGTTTTTGAATGTGTGGCTTGTTTGGTTATATTATTGCTTGTTGACAGGTCATAATTTGGTTACGTGTGAGTCAGTGATTTTGAAAAGCTTTGTTGGAAGTTGACTTTAAGAACCCCTGAGTGCGGGTTTGAACATTTTTAAGTCGAGGTGCTGTCCGTTTACAAATTATTAATAAAGTTAAATCTAATTTTTATAAAAATATTTATTACGTAAGTATGTACGTATATTTTTAGTGACGTTTTGGTCCTAGTGGGACTGGGGCGTTACATATACACTATTAGGATTGGATAATATAAATACATCTCCCATCATAGAGAAAAAAATTTATGTAACTGATTTCTAATTTACAATTTATAAAAATGATAGAAAGAATTAAAATAGTTGAGGTTTTTAGCATTGTTATAATTAATTTTAATACATTGATTAATGATTAATATTATGTCTATATATATATCTATATATATATATATAGACATATACACTATTAGGATTGAGTTATATAAATATTATTTCGAAAATCGAACATCAATTGATTAATTAATATTAATTATTAATTATCTTATATATATATGATTATAAATAAATCATTATATATATCTTATATAAAGATAATATGATATGATTAATTAATTATAACACTTATATTATTTATTCATTCTGAAACCACCAATTAATTTAATGATTGATGAAACCACCAATTAATATTTAATATTGATATTGATTTGTTAATAAATATTAATATATTAATATTTTAATTATTATTTCAATTTTATATGAAGATTTTCATTTTTGATAATGTGTTTTTGGCGGGAAACTGGGTTACTATTTTTAATATAACTTCTTGTCTTTATATATATTAAAATGTTTCTTAAGTTTCCTAAAAAAAATAACATTTCGTGTGTTTATATAATTATAAAATTTCTTCAATTATATTTAATGATGACGATTCTAATAATTAAGTCCTAAATTTGATTAAAAAAAAAAATCAATTTACGGACGCCGTTGTAATGTCCATTTTTTCCCTTTCATATTTTTTTATAAAAATTAGTTTTTATTCAATTCCCAATTCCCAATTCTCTCTCTCTCTCTCTCTCTCTCTCTCTCTCTCTCTCTCTCTCTCTCTCTCTCTCTCATTCATATAACTATTCGATAATTAGGATAATCACTATTTGATTGATATTAGTAGGGCTGGGGAAATATACCGTGATACCGTGATATCATACTTACCGTACCGGAAAAAATACCGGAATACTGAACTTTAAGGTATACCGGTATTTTCGGTAAGGTATGATACCGTACCGAGATTTTTCGGTAAGGTAATGGTATAGAATTTTAAAAATTGAGGTATACCGGCGTATACCGATACCGACGGTATACTAAATTTTTTAGGTATATCGTTAGTTTGGCATATACCGTTGTACCGGTATATACCGTTGGTGCGGTTTATACCGGTATACCGTTGTACCGGTATATACCTTTGGTGCGGTATATACCGGTATACCGTTATAACGGTATATACCGCACCAAAGGTATATACCAGTATATTTGTAATATTATATAAATATATGTATGTGTGCGTGAATTATAGATATTTGAACTTGATATATAATACTTAGTAAATATGATATACATATGTAAATATCTTGTATATTTACCAATATCTAACACCTATAATTAATCTTATGTTATACTTAATGCATAGTAATGATAATTAAATGTGATCTTAATTAATACTTAGTAAATAATTCTTACGATTTATAAGTAAACGATTTCAAATTTGTAATATTTAGTAAGTTTATAATATTTTGTACAATTGATATTAATTATAAAAACATGATTGATATATAATACCAATAAATATGTTATGCATTTATAAATCTCTAGTAAATTTACAATATCTAACACTTGTAATTAATCTTATGTTATACTTAATGTATAGTAATTCTAAATATGTTCTTAATTAAAACTTAGTAAATAATTCTTATGATTTCTAAGTAAACGATTTAAAATTTGTAATATATAGTAAGTTTATAATATTTTATACAATTTATACTAATTATAAAAACATGATTGATATATAATACTTAGTAAATATGTTATACATTTATAAATATCTAGTAAATTTACAATATCAAACACTTATAATTAATCTTATGTTATACTTAATGTATAGTAATTCTAAATATGTTCTTAATTAATACTTAGTAAATAATTCTTACGATTTCTAAGTAAACGATTTAAAATTTGTAATATATAGTAAGTTTATAATATTTTATACAATTTATATTAGTTATAAAAACACGATTGATATATAATACTTAGTAAATATGTTATACATTTATAAATATCTAGTAATTTACAATATCTAACACTTATAGTAGATATATGAGATATATCGTAAGATAATAGGATAAGGTATACCGATGTCGGTAAGGTATACCGACATATAATGTATATCGATATTGGTAAGGTATACCGATGTCGGTAAGGTATACCGACATATAATGTATACCGATATTGGTAAGGTATACCGATGTCGGTAAGGTATACCAAAATAAAGTTACGGTAAAGGTATGCCATTTTTCATACCGAACTTAAGGTATACCGTTGGAAGGTATACCGAATGTTAAGGTAAGGTAACGGTATGAATTTTCTTCATACAGTACAAGTAAAGTAAGGTAAATGTATGGTGAAAAAAGTAAAGTATATCTTACCGTCCCACCCCTAGATATTAGTGAAAGTATGTGCATATATTTTGCAAACTCAATAAATATTGAAAAGCCACTATTAATTAGATTAATGATTGGAAAAACTATAATTATATTGGAAAGTCAACCACCTTTAATATATATGGAAAAAATTAAATGAAAAATTAATCCCTGTTAATTAGGATAATTGTGCATTTCAATAGGTAATAACAGAATAATGATGCATGATTTAGTCGGTTGATTTTAATATATATATATATATATATATATATATATATATATATATATAAGGAATGAATCAAATGTAAACTATTTTCTAGTGTGTAAACGGTAAATCAATTTCTCAACATTTATCCATTAAAAATCAGTGGCCCAAATTAAATTTAATTCAAGTTGGTATTTTTGTAATATTTAACTTAATTTATAGAGGCAGAGTTATTTTTATAATTTAATAATTCTAATTAGGGTTTGAGGTCTATTCTCTCATTTTTCTTTATTCTCACATAATTAGTGTAGCGACCAGAAACTTTTTAATTAAAAATGTTACTTTCCAATCAATGCATGTTATATTATTATTATTATTATTATTATTATTATTATTATTATTATTATTATTATTATTATTATTATTATTATTATTGGTTATGTCCTATAAGTCGCGCCTATATCATTTTAACTATATTATTATTATTTTTATAATCATCATCAATATTATTATTATTATTAGGTGGTAAATTTTATTTTATTTCACAAACATAAACTCTATATTCCATTTGTGTAGCCCAATAAGTTGTTTTTAATTTGAGCCCAAAAGATTATTTATTTTTCCAACCCAGTTGCTTATTTGATTTGAGCCCATAATAACATTTTTTTTACCCAATACCCCAACCCAACAAGAAGTTGTCTTCTTCGTAGACATGTGCGCAGCAACAGATGAACGATTTTTCTTCCGTTTCAGAATTTATTTAACAGATTTAAAATTTCCGCCTCCCCACTACCTCCATGATCGTATGAATTAATCATGGAATTTTAAACTCAACCTTTGCATTCCCAACTTTCTTGCTATAAAAGGGGGTTTGGATGCCTAATTCTAAACACACCAAAATCAATAATCTTCCTTCTAAGCATTTCTAGAGCAGTAGAGTTTTTTTTCCTCAGGTATATTTGCGTTCTTACTTTTGCATTGTCATTGGGAGGGCAGTTAAGTAATAATAGGATGTGCCGGTAGCAACAATGGTTCTCGACGGAGGAATCGTAACAATAGTTTTCTTCCATGGTGGTGTTGCGACGGGGGAGTATGAATGTAAATATTATATTTGTATTGATGGAATTCCACCATACACTTTACATTATATACAACTGGAAAAAAAAACTTCCCTAATCTATACAAGGAAATGATTAATGAAAGAATCATATCATCCTAAATGATAGGCATAATATAATATAATCAAAGAATAAATTTGTGGATTTATTTTATGCTATTATCCCCCCTCAAGCAAGACGTGTGATGAGGTCCAATGCGTAGCTTGGCTTAAAAAATTCAAAGAGTGGGTGATGAAGAGCTTTTGTAAAACTGTCCACAATTTGTAAGTCAGATGAGATAAACTGCGTCTCTAGGCGCTCACTGGAAACAGGCTCTCGAACAAAGTGAAAGTCAATATCAATGTGTTTTGATCGCTTATGAGCACTTGAGTTTTGACTTAGAAAGACAACATTGTTATTGTCCGAATAAAGAGTCGGGCAATAAGGAAGCTTAACTTGAAGCTCAAGAAGAAGCTGAAGCACACTCACAATTTATGAAGCGGTATTTGTAAGAGCACGGTCCTCCGACTCACAGCTAGAACGAGAGACTGTGGGTTGGTTCTTAGCACTCCAAGAAACTAGATTACCACCAAGATAAATTGAATATCCATAGGTAGATCGTCTAGTTTCAATAGAATAAGCCCAGTCTGCGTCAGAATATGCAACAAGAGATGACGAAGAGCTATGAGTAAAAGATAAACTAAAGGCTCGAGTACTTTTTACATAGCGAAGAATTCTCTTAACCACCTGAAAAGGAGCAACGGTAGGTCGCTGAAGATGCTGACTGACAAGATTTACTGCAAATGATAGATCATGTCTTGTAATCATGAGATATTGGAGAGCTCCAACTAACGATCGATATAAAGTAGGATCATCAAATGGTTTCCCGTCTGTGGGAAGCTGACAACCTGAAACTAATGGAGTAAAGACAGGTTTAGAATCTTCAAGAGATGCGCGTTGAAGAATATCATGAGCATATTTTGCTTGGTTAAAAAAAATCCCCAAAGCAGTATAAGTGAACTCTATACCTAAAAAATAATTGAGCTTTCCTAGGTCAGTGATGGCAAACTCTTGGCGAAGGATAGTGATGAAAGATTGCAAGCCATCAAAAGAGTTTTTAGTTAGAATAAAATCATCAACATATACCGAGAGATATAAAATAGAGGACCCATGAATGTAAATGAATAAAGATGAATCAGAATGACTGTAGATAAATCCAATACTTAAGAGAAAATCATTGAGCCGTTGAAACCAAGCACGAGGTGCCTGCTTAAGACCAAATAAGGCATTTTTAAGACGACAAACATGATTCAGAAATTACGCATCGATCAATCCTGTTGGTTGCTCCATGAAAATAGGTTTGGATAAAACACCATTTAGAAATGCATTTTTGACATCCAACTGATGGAGGGACCAATTATGCAAAATAGCAATAGATAACACAATTCGAAGTGTAGAAGCCTGAATGATGGGGCTAAAGGTATGGAAATAGTCAAAACCAGGAAGCTGGGTGAAGCCTTGTGCAACAAGATGAGCTTTATGGTGATCAATAGAGCCATCAGCCAAGAATTTTGTTAGGAAAACCCATATAGATCCCATGATGTTTGTATCAGGGCGAGGAACAAGATCCCAAGTCTTATTAGAATGTAAAACAGAAAGCTCCTGATGCATAGCCGTAACCCATTCTGGCTGTTTTAATGCGGACTTGATCCCACAAAGTTCACTAACCTTAATGAGAGCAATAAACAACTGAGTACATGCATAATTTGGAAAATGTTTTGGCTTAAAGATACCTGACTTTGCCCGAGTTTGCATAGGATGAGTAGAAGTTACCCTCGGTGGCTGAGCAGGTGGATTAAACTTAATTTGTGAACAATTCTCAGTAATAGGATCAGCAAGCGGCTCATGTGTAGACGCTGATGTGGAGTCAGGCAAAGCAGAAGAAGAGAGATCATCGCACATTTTGCATGGACCTGGATGAGGGGCCGCAATAGGAGCAATAGAATGGTTATTTAGTGGACCAACCAATCATACTAGTTTAGAAAATTCTGAAACAGAGAGTGAGTTAGAGATGGACCTGTCACGAGATTTAGAGAATGGAAAAAATAACTCATAAAATTTAGCATGATGAGAAATATAAATGCGGAAACTTTGAGGATCGTAGCAACGAAACCCTTTATGTGTGCTACTATAACCCATAAAAACATAAGCAGTACTCCGTGGCTCAGATTTTTTTGCAGTATAGTCTCTGAGGCATGGATAAACACAACAACCAAAAGGATGAAAGTTTGCAAAATTCGGAGCAATGGAGATAATAACTCAAATGGTGATTTTCCATCTAGTGCTCTAGAGGGCAAATGATTGATAACATACACAGCACTATTGAAAGCTTCAACCCAAAAACTCATAAGAGTGTGAGAATGAAATAGCATGGAAAGACCTGTCTCAGTAACATGTCGAGGTTTTACGCTCAACTCGTCCATTTGGAGCAGGTGTATATGGACAAGAAAAAATATGACGAATGCCGGATTCCCGAAAAAACTTCTACACCTTATTATTTGTAAACTCTGTGCCCCCATCACTATGAAAGGTTTTAATTCGACTAGAAAATTGATTTGTAACAAAGGAATTAAACTGAAGCAACACATCATAAAATTCAGATTTTTGCCGTAAAGGATAAAACCACGTGAATCTGGAATAATGATCCAAAAAAATAACATAAAAGCAAAAACTAGAGGCCGAATTAACAGGCGCCGGTCCCCATAAATCACAATGAACAATATCAAAATTAGAAGATGAGCGTTTGTCATCCAAACCAAAATGTAACCGCTTACTTTTAGCTTTCTCACAAGAGTCACAAAGCACAGGATGTGGGTAACAAAGCAGTAATCGAGATTCTCCTAATTTTATTTAAAAAAGAAATTACATCGAAAGAGACATTACCAAGCCTTGAATGCCATAATTAAAATGAGGCTTTAGGCTTATGAGAAATCTAAAATTGAAAGTTTGAACACTATAATCGGAAGGACAATTGATAAAGAATTAAATCAATACATAATTTCATACATGCTACAAACCCTAGAATTAATTATAAAAATTACTCACACATAATGCAATCTAAGATAAAGAAAGAAATAAAGAAATTAAAAGAAATAATTGAAATTGCGAAATATTAAAGGAGTCGTAGTTGAATTATGCAAAAGAAACTTCAATCTTCAAAGTTATAGAGAAACATCCGTCCACGAAGCTATGAAATCGAAAATAAAACTGAAATATAATGGAAAGAATCCTTCTAATTTTCACCCTAAACAAATCTATTTATACTTAGTAATAAAAATCCGGCCCAAAAGGTAAGTTCACGGGCCAAAAATATGCAAAACACCAATTTCTGGAAAACTCGGCGATTGGTGTTGAAGAACTCGGTGATTGGCGGGTGAAATCCGAAGATCGGTGAGTCGGTCGCCAGTTTTCACTGAACTATTTCACACTCGCCGAGTCACTGTGAAGAATCCGCCGATCGGCGGGTAAATTCGGAGATCGGCGAGTTGGTCGCCGGTTTCTGACACACTTCACTGTTTTGCTCCGTTCTCACTCGTTTCTCATCTGATTGACCCGATTCAAGTTGGAGAATAACTCTAACTCGATCCTCTATCTTTCTAGCTCATCTCCCAACTGAATTGGATCTCAAAAATATCCCTTTTTGAGCTCAAAATTCAATAAAAAGAGCGAAAATATGAAATTGCACAAGAAAATACGAAATTATGATTAAACACTAACTTATGCATGAATTAACCATTAAATACCATCCAAATAACACCAAAATGCATACAAAATCCATGTTTATCAATCTCCCAAACTTAAGCCATTGTCCGTCCTCGAACAATGATGAAAACACTAAGAAAATAAACATGGAGGGGGCACATAACAATGATCATCGATGCCTCAAAATAAAAACAAAAATAAAGAACAAACATAATTTCAATAGTCTACACCACTCAACTGTAAAAATTAATCTCGACAATGTAACACTTGAATCTCACAAAGAAGTACATCCACACTATCTTCTCAATTGCACTTATTCTAGATCCAAGGTTCAAGTTTAGAACCATTGACTATTACTTTGATAAAATTTATAAAGATCAAGTTGAATTTAAGAAGTATAAAGTGCGTACTGTTATGCATGAGATTGAATACGAGTATAAAGCTTCTTTTCCAAAGCCAAAAGGTGGAAGTGGAAACAGTTCTTCAAGTTGTCTTGTTTCAAATGTGCATGGGTCTAACAATATCTTTGAGGGTATTCAATCTCTTGGAGCATATTTATCTGGGTCGACTTTTGCTCAAGAGAAATCTGAGTTTGATTCGTATATGGAAGAGCCAATGTTACATAATGATTCAGATTTTGAGATATTAACTTGGTGGAAAACACAAGGGGTTAAGCATCCCACATTATGTTTGATTGCAAGAGATATTTTTACTATTCCTATTTCCACGGTTGCTTCAGAGGTGTCCTTTAGCACTAGTGGTAGATTTGTGAACAAACACCATAGTAGGCTCATTCCGGAAACATTGCAGGCATTGATGTGCTTTCAAGATTGGCTTTGGGAAAGACTAGATCGTTTGATTTTTATTTAAACTTATGTTTGTTGTATTTTTTCTATTTGCAAGTTATTTTGCTTACTAATTATTATGTTTAATTTAGTTGAAGGACCATCATCTAGAGTTGCTAATGGTGTTCCTTCTTATTCCAGTGATGAAGATGAAGAAGTATGATATAGTTTGATAAATTAAACTTTTTTATTTATTCTCCAATTAACTATTATTTCATGAATTATATATTTAATGATTCTTTTCATTTGTAGGATTCTATCGTCATGACCTTATTTTGAGGCATTTCACGAAGTAATACAACTATGAAAGTGTCTATTTTTGTGGATGCTATGTTCTTGTATTGAGATTTCAAAGACTTGTTCTTTTTATTGTGTGATAGAGACTTTTACAATTAATCTTCTCGGTTTGTTGTTATGGTGGCATCATAAGAATTTGATTTGTTTATATTGGTTATATTTTGACAAAAGAACTCGTGTATTAATTTTTTTTTGTGTCTTTTTAGTTTTTTATTGTGATATATTAATATTATTAAATAAATCTAAACGGGTAACTCGTTTTACCCGTGGGTATTCGATTACCCGTAGGGTAATACCCGTACCCTGCCCTATATAAAAAATAGGGTAATTTGGTAGGATATGGGTAGGACATTTTATATTAAGATAGGGTATGAGAAAGACATACTCGTACCCTACTCTACCCATTAACATCCCTATCTGCATGGATTGGTTGAGCCATAACCATGCAGTCATTAAATGTTGTGATCGTGAGGTGGTGTTCCAAGGAAAATGAGGAGATAAGTTCTCTTTTCGGGAAAGTAACGTAAAGCCAGCAACACGTATCGTGTCAGCAATGAAAGCAATCAAATTATTGAAGAAGAGAGGTTGTCAGGCATTCCTGGTGAATGTGGTAAGCACGACATCAATAGAACCAAAACTGGAGGATATACCAGTAGTTGGAGAATATCCAAATGTATTTCTGAAAGACATAACCGACATTCCGTCAAAGAGACAAGTCGAGTTCACCATTGATTTGGTAACCGGAACAACACCATTGTCCAAAGCCCCCTAGAAAATGGCACCGATCGAGCTGCAGGAGCTAAAAGTTCAAATACATGAATTGCTAGATAAAGGTTATATCTGACCAAGTGTCTCATATTGGGGTGCAGTAGTGTTGTTTGTCAAGAAGAAAGATGGTACTATGAGGATGTGTATTTATTATCGTGAGCTTAACAAACTCACTATAATTAACAAGTATCCGTTGCCGAGAGTTGATGATTTGTTCGATCAGTTAAAAGGAGATGTCGTATTCTCAAATATCAATTTGAGATTGGGATATCATCAATTGAGAGTCAAAGAATGTGATATTTTAAAGACAACTTTTTAGACGAGATATAGGCATTATGAGTTCACAGTAATGCCTTTTGGGTTTTCCAACGCACCAGCAGTGTTTATGGATTTGATGCACCTAGTTTTTCATCAGTACCTAGATCAATTTGTCATTGTACTCATAGATGACATTCTGATTTACTCAAAGGATCAGAGTCAGCATGAAGAACATCTTCAGATCGTGTTGGAAATATTGTGGAAGGAGAAGTTATATGCAAAGTTTAAAAAATGTGAGTTTTGGATAGACCGAGTTGGATTTCTCGATCATGTGGTGACATCAGAAGGGATTGAAGTGGACCCAGCAAAAGTGGAGATGGTAAAAAATTAGAACACGTCAAAAAATGCAGGAGAGATTCGCAGCATTCTGGGTTTGGCTGGCTATTACTAATGATTTATTGAGGGATTCTCGAAGATAACAGGCCATTTGACCCGGTTGACTAGAAAATGAGTAAAATTTGAGTGGAATGAGAAATGTGAGGAAAGCTTCCAAGAGGAGAAGCTACGACTTACAACAACACCAGTGTTGACTGTTCCAGATGGCACAAAGGGCTTTGTTATATACAGTGATGCAGCCAAACAAGGATTGGGATGTGTGTTAATGCATCATGGAAAAGTTATCACTTATGCATCAAGGCAGTTGAAGCTGCATGAACGGAATTATCTGATGTATGGCTTGGAACTTGCAGCTGTGTTATAAGTCCATTTATTTCATGTTTTTATGGACATTTTATTCGATATAAATATCCTTTTTAGTGTGTTTTGAGTCGTAAAGAGTCAGGTTTTGGGTCAAGGGCATTTCAGAGGTCGAGTCTGGCGAAAGAGACATTTTTCTAGCATTTTCAAGCCTATTTTAACACCATAAAAAGCATTTAGAGGCACAGTGAACATTTTCAGCATTCATCCTACATTCGGGAGACAGAATGGGTATATGAGAGATGGATGAAGCTGATTGTATGATGTCGTGCCCACATTGCTCGTGCAGACTCGACTAGGGGCTTGGACTGGGCACATGCGAAAATCTCAGAAAGTTGTTGAATCAAGATAGGAATGAAAAATAGAGATCAATCTAAAAAGAGATGGAGCAAGATCGGACTGCTAAGTGGCATGAAGTTAGTGATAAAGATCAAATCTTGAAAAATAGGAAATTGTTCAACTAATTGGATAAGGCTTATCTAGTTAGTTGGAGAGGGCATGCCAGACCCGGAGAGTAGCCGAAGACCTCCGTGTGTGGGGGATTTGAATTTTCGGATTGTATCTATTTAAACCAGTTCATTTTCTGGAAATGTAAGTTTGGAAGTTTGGAAACACTGCTACAATCTTTACTTTAATTTCTTATTTATTTTTGCATGCTGCCAAGGCAGCAAAACAATCCAATAGGCCTTATGCCTTTGGGAAATAGGATTTATGTTAATACTCAACGTTGGAGTTGAGTTCTTTTGCGTATTAATTCAGTAAGTTTTCACTTAAATTATGTCTTTCATTTCTGCAAATTTAGTTTTATCTAGCATGTTTGACTAGATCTTTAATTTCGGTGTTTGAACAATAGAAATGGTTTAAGTTAAAAAATGGACTCGTAAGGCCGAAATGGGCATATTAATGCATGAAAGGTTTCTACTGATTCTTGGCCTTGTTTCAAGTAAGTGTGTGTCTGAAATGCCCAATATGGCTGATCACTCGTTAGACATAGATGACACACCACTATTAATTGAATTGGTGATTTGTGACTGTGTGTTGATCCATATAGTAATAAGGGAATCGATGGGTTGTTGTGGGCACATGAGGAATCGGTAAACACAATAAACTTAGGTTCATCTAGAGTACACTGTTGTCTATTCATTTACATCTCTTTAGAGAACTAGGGGATGGGTGATAGGTTAGGGGTTTACTTGACGAGGAATCGTTTTTAAATCTAAAATGAAAAGATGAATAAGGAGATGCAGAGAGGAATCCGGTCTCCATAACTGGGTGACTTTGCATGCATGAAAATTTGTGTGCCCATGATCGAGTAGTTTTAGACTTAAACCAAATTCTAGTTCAAATACTGGAACCTTTATTATTTGATATTTTCTTTAATCTTATTTTGCAGATTTAATTCCAATAAAGTGACAACAAACCAAACCCCTTTTAGTGATTGACTACTCAAAGGTGAAATCACAACAGCTCTCTCTAGGATTGACCCGCTAGCTACGCTCGCTGTGGGCACATGAGTTACAAATTTATTTTGAGCGCGAAACGACCACATGTCAAAATTGGCGCCGTTGTCGGGGCTGATTTCCAGTGATTTACTTTCTAAGCTGGTGTGCCTAGAAGTTGATGCCCAGAAACTCTTCAGGAGAGACTATTGTATGATCCGGAAATAGAGAAGACTTCGAGGAAGAACAGGGCAGTAGGAAAGAAGACACGCCGAGCCGCAAGCAGACCTCGTGAGCCCACACCACCACCAGAAGATCAAAAAGATCACGGAGCCGAAGGGCACGAGGATGAAGGACAGTCTGAGAACGGCCACATTAACAACATGGCCGCAGTAAACGGAGATGATAACTGAACTCTAAGGCAGTTGGTCTTCTCGACTAAACTGAATGTACACTCGATGGGCATTACACTCCCAGCAGTGACTCAGAATTGGGATATTCACGCAAATTTCATCCAAATCTTGTCGAAGTTCCACGGAATGCTCAGAAAAGATCCAGAAAGATACTTGCACGATTTTGAGATAGTTAGCTAGACTCAACCATCCGACTATGGACGAGAGGGGTATGTGCAATTGGTCTCGTTCTCTTTCACTCTTTAGGATGGGGCACGAGACTGGCTGTACATATTGCCGACTGTTGTTGTGACCATATGGAGACAACTTCAGTAGAAGTTTTTGGAGAAATATTTCCCAGCATCCAGAGTGCAAGAAATGAGAAGAAGGATAGAGAGCCTGAAGATGGGAACTAACAAAAGTTTCTATGACTACTGAGGAAGATTTCAGGCGATGCTGGCAAAATATCCACAGCACCAGATTACTGAACACGATTTGATTCAGTATTTTGTCGGAGGATTGCGACCACATGAGAGGACGATCATGAATGCCTCATGTGGAGGGTCTATATTGAACAAGCAGCCTGTTGAAGCATTCAGAATCCTCATGGAGATGGCTGAAGACAACCGAGACTTCGGTGGAGAGGGCATTCGGGTTGTAAGTGAATCAGAGAGGGCACCAGACTAGGACAACATGATTGATAAGTTGTGTGACAAAATCAAGAAGATCTTATCCGGTGTGAGCATGGCGAAGAAGCCCAGAACCTGTGGAGTATGCAAGAGTGTACTTCATTTTACTGATGAATGTCCCACTCTACAAGACAAAGTGGAAGAAGTAAACGCTGTAGGTGGACAGAATGGGCATTCCAGAAGATATGATCCCCATTCCCAGACTTATAACCCTAGCTGGAGAGACCACGAGAACTTCAAATAGAGGAGGCCAGAGGATGGGCACTCCGTGCGACCATTACCACCACCAGAGGAGAAGAATAAGCCAATGTTGGAAGATCTTGTGTATGCCATGGCTAAAGAAAATGAGAAATTCAAGCAAGAAACCCGAGCTAATTTCTCACATATGAGAAAACAAATTGCTCAATTGGCACAATCCATGCACAAGATAGAGGAGAAAAATAGGAAGCTGTCTTTCCAAGTTGAAAACTCATGAGAGCATGTGAATGCAGTGGCTCTAAGGAGTGGAAAAGAGCTTCCGGAGATGGTCAGGCCAGTAGAAGAGAAGGATGATGTGCCCTTGGAAGAAGAAGCGGAAAAATTACATGAAGAGGACGAGGCATAAGGAATTGAACAGAATGATCCTGTGCCCATTCCGAAAGTTAAGCAGCCTGCTAAAGTGCCCATTCCAGAAAAGCAGAAACCTCCCTTTCTAGGGAGATTGGGACAGAATAGAAGAGAAGAAGAAACCAGGAAGATGCTGAAGGTATTTAGTAAAGTGGAGATCAACATTCCATTGATCGAAGCAATCAAGCAAGTGTCGCGGTATGCCCGGTTTCTAAAAGAACTTTGCACTAGGAATGTGCATTTCAATAATGATGTGATGTTCTTAGTTAGGGAGAATGTATCGGCTATGATACAAAGGAAGCTACCCAAGAAGTGTGATGATCCAGGGATGTTCATGATTCCTTACATCATAGGAGACAAGAAAGTAGAGAATGCCATGCTAGATTTGAGGGCGTCAATCAACGTAATGCCCCTATTAGTGTTCAAAGAATTGAAGATTGAACCTTTGAAGGAGACCCATGTGGTCATTCAGCTAGCCGATTAATTAAATGTGTATCTAGAAGTCCTGATTGAAGATGTGTTGGTGAAAGTAGACAAGCTTATCTTCCCAACAGATTTTTATGTGCTTGACATGGGCACAACAACTTCAAAATCTTCAGTATTGTTACTGGAAAGGCCTTTTATGAAGACAGCTCGTACCAAGATTGATGTGGATAAGGGCACACTAACGTATGAGTTTGATGGGGAGAAGGTGACTTTTAACATCTTTAAAGTGTTAAAGCACCGCCAGATATAGAGAATTGTAATTTTGTGAATTCTTTTCATCCACCAAGCCATTCTATCATATCCATGGTGAGCAATAGAGAGCCATTGGAATGGGCATTATAGGATGAACCAACTGACAGGATGCCCTAGATGAGGATGAAGACATTGAGGAAGGAATCATGATGTTGTACTAATTGGAAGAAATTCCATACGGATGTGTGGACTATGTGTGCCCATTCGGAGAAATGATGATAAGATGATGTCTTCCATTGTTAAAGCGCCCACGCTGGAGCTGAAGGCTGATCATTGACAACAGAGATTATGTTGTCTCCCTTGATCTCCGCATAGCAGTAGAACTCGGCTACAAGTGGGAGATATGTCTTCTTGGGCTTAGTTGTCATAAAAGACAAGAGCCCGCATGTCTTCAACAAATGAAAGATCATGCTCGTCCTTGTTGAACCTATTCGAGTTTGAAGATACTCTTGGTCCAAAAACTTATCCTTTCTGACTTCTGTAGAAAAAGTGCAAAATTCATCGAGTGAAATGGAAGAGACATTTTTCGATGACAGAAAATATGAGCTAGAGAATAGCTTTGGATAAGTGAAGAAGACAAGGAGAAGAAATATTTTGAGAGCTCTATTTTTCATCTCAACTTCTCCACTGCTTATAAAGCAGTAAGTTTGCATCCATTTACCATAGCAATCGAGTGCTTCTGGCTGATCAACTATCTGATTTGATAGAAAGTTAGCTGAGTTAATAATGCATGCATCTCAGTCGTCCACCTGGACTTTTCTTTTTTGATCAAGCGGCTAAGATCTGAGGGATTTGAAAATCTGGGTAGTTGCCATAAATAGCCAAATATTTGCTAGAAGATTTGCTATTTATATCCCTCAGAACAATTCATCTCTTTATACTTTAATGCTTATTATAGAGACTTTAATGGCAACTCAGATGAATAGTAAGCTTATTTTGAAGTCATAATGGTAACTATTTAAAAATAAGCTATGAGGAATAGAGATTAGAGAAGCTTATCAAGGAGGATTGATCATGAAGCTGATGAGAGGCTGAAGATTGCGTAGGCGTTATTTTCCTGCTTAACTGATGATACGTTTTTCGAACTGATTTAATCAGTTTTGTTGATCAGCTGTTGATTGACCTTTCGTCAGTTTCCTCTTCTTGAGTGGTCGGATGGGGATGGCTTCTCCGCATTCTCTTGAGCTGGTTGACCTTTTCCTTTTGGAAGCTGAACTGAGAAAGTCCTTAAGAGGATCAGTTCTGGTTACAGTCTCAGCTTGTTGAAGTTGCTTAAGAGCAACTGCTGAGGTGGTCAGCTTCAAGGTGGTCAGCTCTTTAATTCCTCTGCAGGATGAGCTGGACTGATGTTTCATCAATTTTGCAGCTCTTGAGAAAGACTTGATAAATGGAGTAACATAGCCTCGGGACAGGAGATCATGTGACGTGGCAGTATCCTCATCGTCATTAGATCCATTTTGTCCACGGTGTTGACTCTTAGGGGTCGCCATAATTTCAGTATGAGATAGAGCTTGATCTATCTTTTATGTTACCCACACAGCTTGTAGTGATGCATCTTTTGACTTAATTGGCTTAAAATTCAGGTTAAGGCGGCATTGATCGACTGAATTGTTGACAAACTGCTTTTCAGTTGCAACTTCTTGCGATCTCAAGCTGGCTTGAACATCAGCTAACATTGCCTTAGCTGGAATTTTATTATCAAGTCGATGCTTCATAATCCGCTAGACTTGCACAATAGTTGGAGGAAATGGATTTGAAGCCCCAATCCATTTAATGCTCCAAATCTCTTCACGTTGCCAAAAGTTCATGCCATGAAAGGCAGTTAGCAAGAAGTGCGACTGGATTGACATAGAATGTCTCCAGTTATACCAGTAGAAGTACTGGTGCACTTGTTTAAACAACTGATTGTCTTGCTTGGCAACATAAGTGAAGTGAGTGAGAAGGAGATTTGTTACATCATTCTGTGCACTCTTGACTGTATATTCGCCACTGTAAAAAGTACGAATATTGTCTTCAGTCAGCTGAAGAGGAGGATAAGTTCTCCTGAAGTAGTCAACTCCATAATTTGGATGAGGAATTCCGATGAATGGAATAAGCTCATCTGGATCAGTGCAGGGCTTGAAGTCAACTGATGATCCATTCTTAGAGTGTGGAGAAGGAACTTCATTGGCAGTTGAACTGCTTGAAGTTGTATTGCCAGTTTTGGCTGTGGATCTCCTCTTCTTCTTGAGTGACTGAAGATGCGCTATCCCTTTCTTGGGGATCCAGTCAGAGATGAGGACTGCTAGCGTGTCATCATTTGGAAGATTCAACATATCTTCCAGGAGCTTGTTCATTCGTAGAACAAGTCCTACTTTGGACTCAAATTGCCCAGTCTTCTTTGAGTCAGCAGCTTTGATGAGAGAATACAAATTCTGCCCAATTTGCTTCCAATCCTTCAGTAAGGTGTATCATTACCTTGTATCTTTCTTGAGTTAACTGACTCAAGCTTCCAATGGTGCCGAACATCATTTTGTTCGTAATATCGAGCATAACTCCATACTCGGGCTTCAGTCAGTTTTAGCTGTGGTAAAAATGAACTTCTTGGTGTAAGTTGAAGCACGCCATTCTTTCCAGTATGGTTCAGCTGAATCCTTCAGATCTTGAACCCTGGAACCTTTTCTGGGAAGTTGAAAGATTTCTGCAATCTTTCTTTCAGTGATATGAAGTTTGCTTCCTTGAACCACTGAGTTTATAACCTTCCCATCTGCAGGTACCTTTGCTTGAAGCGAGAATTCTCCAACCAAGTTTTGTCTGAAGAATCTTGGAGGAGTTTCAAGGTAGTGCAGAATTCCAGTCTTGTGAAGATTGACTAGAAGAAATGGGTTGTTTGATTCTTTTAGAATCAATTGAAATTTTTATATTTCCAGAAATTTATCTCTCAACATTTGCTCTTTGAAGGAGATAAGAGCTTTCGATGATTCGGCCATTTTTTTTAAAATAATTGGGTTTGGCTGGTTTTGAATCCTTTTTTGTTTTTTAGAGAAAGAGAGAGAGAATGATGGTTTTTTTAAGACAAGTTCTTCTACTACTCTCTTTTTTGAGTTATTGAGCAAGGGGATTTATGAGTGAGAGAAATGACTCATGAATTTGAGTTGGTTGAAAGAATTAAATAGCCCCCCTTGTCATTTTTCTTTGGCTTTTGGTTTTTGATTTCGGACCAACGGTTAAAAGTAATTAATACTGACACAAGCATTTATTTGAGCCAAAAGATATTTTATTAGAAAATTAAGAAATAGAATGATTTACAAGAAGTTATCCTAAGGCGTCTAGTCAGCTGACTACATAGGCCTTCAGGTTTTCTTGTGTTCAGTTTTTCTTTTTCTTTGATTTTCTGGAGCTGTCTGGAGTGCTTTGACTTGAAGAGTTTTCTTCTGAATCTTCATTTCCAGAGCACGCTTCAAGTCTTATGATAGAGTCAGAGAGTAGCTTTACATGTTTCTTCATGCACTTGATCAGTGCTTTGAATTGAGTTGAGGCTTTTCTTGATCGCTGCCTTTTAACTTGCTGGACTCGAAGCTGAGTTCCTTCTGTAATTGGCTGATGCGCTCCAGTCTGAGGACCAGCAGTTGGCTTTTCAACTTATTCAGATTGAATTGAAGACACATCCCTTTTTATAGTTGGGCTTCTCTTTGAGTCTTTTCTTCCATCATCCTCTTCTCCTGAGGACTTGTACCTCTCAACAGCTCGGAGGACATCATCAGAGTCGTGGTTTGATTGTACTACTGACTCTGTTATCTTGGCTTTTCCATTTCCCTTTATTTCTAGAATTGAGGGAATTAGCTTCTGCCTCAATCGTGGTTGTGGCTCTCTAATTGTTAGCAGAGGCAGTGCTCCTTCTGCTATTTTTGGAATAAAATCATCAGGATCAACTGGCTGATAATTTGTTTCCTCTGCCATCAGGTCAGGAAGCAGCTTTTCTAGGATGAGACTGATTTGGTTGATGTAGTACATCTTTTGTGGAAAGCACAAGCTGCTTTTTGTCTCCCTTTCCACTATGTCTACAAACATTTTCATCTGCTTGAAGATGAATGATGCCCAGTCTATTCCTCTCATTTCCCAAATGGCGTTGCAGATTTTATACTTTATCTCTTACATTTCATTGTGTCCTTTGCACGATCCTACCATCATCTGTGTGGCCACAGCTGCTAACACCTAAAATTCCTTTTGGAATTTAGATGTTCGATGGTTAATTTGGAAATTTTTTGTAGCAGAGATAGTTACCCATCTGTTGTAGCAGTATCTGGCATTTACATTTGTTTCTTCCAGCTTGTCTTCTGCTTCCGGTAGCCCAAAAATATTTCTCAGGATAGAAGGGGTGATTAGGACTTGTATGTCCCTTACTTCACTGATGATTATCCAAGAGTCTCTCTCGCTGAATGAATTAAGAAAGGATTCCACAACAGCCTCTGGATACACTCTCGTGGGAGCACTTTCAGTGTACTTTTTCAGTTGTGCGTTTTCAATTAGAGTGAGAATCACTTCACCCAATTGAGAAGAGTCAGTGAATCATCTGCTATTGGCTGGGCTTAGTATTTTGTCGTGACTCAGGTCCTCGCAAAAATTTCTTGAGTCATCGCCAGAAATCCTGAAGTTGTGTGGTCTTCTGTGAAGATTAGAGGAATATTGGGCCATTTGAGAGATAGGTTTTGGGATGATTTGAGAAGGTTGAGTAGAATGAGAACTCTGGATTTTGAGATTGAGAGACTGAGTGCTTGAATTCTTTGGCCAGCTGTGTAAGTGATTTTGGGAAACAGCTAACCTATTTATAAACTTTAAGCGAACGGTGTATCCAACGGTAAAAGAATTTGAGTTAAAATCAAAATCGAACGGTTCCGACAAATCCGTCAATTTTTATTTTAAATATATTCATTGAGATTAATGAGGAGAGAAAGAGTGAGTCCAATGGTAATATTTTGAAGACACATCATTTTTCCGTTTAGTAATAAATTCAATTTTGAACTTATCTGGTTATGACTCTCCTTCAGTCTCCACGTGGTATTGAGCTGCTGACGTCATCAGTTGGCCTTGCGACTGATGATCTTCTTGGCTTGGAGTGATAAGTTCTAGCTGGAGTCTTCTCAGCTTTGACTCCTTTGTCAACTTGAGCTGTTTTCTCAGCTTTGCTCCATCTAAGCTTTTCAGCTGCTTCTTTCAGCTGAAGCTTTGCCTTTATCAGTCAGTTATGGATTTAACTACTCTTATCAGTTGAATGTGACTGGTTGAGAACTGATGCCTTCTGTGATCAGTTTACTCATCTTCATCCATCAGCTTTCTTATAGCTTTTGCTATTTCCTTAGAACTGATATGGGCTTATCAGTTTAAGCTCCAAAGCTTAGTTAACTGATGCCATTTTGAGTCAGTTCTTGTCTTCAGCTAGAGTGTTTCTCTTTACTCCATCTCTTGGCTGATCGTCATCCTCCTTTGAAGCTAGTTCAAGCAATCCTAGTTGGATGCACAGCTCCACAAATCTAGCTTCTGGCAATGGCTTGGTGAAGATATCGGCTATCTACTTCTCCGTGTTGACATATCTGATGGATATGTCTTTCTTCTCAATGTGATCTCTGATGAAGTGGTGCCTGATATCAATTTGCTTTGTCCTTGAATGCAATACTGCATTTTGAGATATTGCAATAGCACTATTGTTATCACAGTAAATTGGCACTTCTTCAGTCTCCACATTGTAATCTTTTAGCTGTTGCTTCATCCATAGGATTTGAGCACAGTAACTTCCAGCAGCTACATATTCTGCTTCATTTGTTGACGTGGCAACTGAGTGCTGTTTCTTGCTAAACCAGGATATCAGTTTGTTCCCAAGAAACTGACATGTTCCACTAGTGCTTTTTCTATCGATCTTGCATCCTCCGAAGTCTGAGTCTGAGAAGCTGATAAGACTCAAGTTATCATCTCTGGGATACCATAACCCAAGATTTATGGTTCCTTTGAGGTATTTCATGATCCTCTTTGCTGCTTCGAGATGACTTTTCTTTGGATTGGCTTGGAACCTTGCGCACAGTCTGACTGAGTAGGAGATGTCTGGTCGGCTGACGGTAAGATAGAGAAGAGATCTAATGATTCCTCTGTAGTGCGTCTGGCTGACTGATTCTCCTTCTTCATCAAGAGTCAGCTACACTGATGTATTCATTGGGATTTTGAGAGTTTTTCCCTTATTAGTTCTAAACTTTTTGACAAGCTCTTTGGTGTATTTAGCTTGACTGATGAAGATTCCGTCTTCTAGCTGCTTCACTTGGAGTCCTAGAAAGAATGTCATTTCTCCAATCATACTCATCTCGAATTCGCTTTGCATCAGTTGAGCGAATCGAGTGCAGAGATTTTTACTCTTTGATCCAAAAATTATGTCATCCACATAAATTTGGACCATTAAGATCTCAAATGATTGTTCTATTCTAAATAGAGTACGATCGATGACTTATTTCTGAAACCCATTCTTCAGCAAGAATATTGTAAGAGTTTCATACCAAGCTCTTAGCACCTGCTTCAAGCCATATAGAGCTTTCTTCAGCTTGTAGACTCGATCTCCAATTTCGAATCCTGGAGATTGCTCAACATACACATCTTCCTTGAGCATTCCTTGCAAGAATGCGCTTTTCACGTCCATTTAATAGACCGTGAAATTGTTATGAGCAACATAGGCGAGGAACAATCTGATGGCCTTCAATCTTGTAACTGGTGTGAATGTCTCATCAAAGTCAATTCCTTCACTTTGAGAGTATCTCTTGGCTACCAGGCGGGCCTTATTCCTTGTGATCATGCCCTGTTCATCCAGCTTATTGCGAAAAACCTATTTAGTCCCAATGACTTTTTGGTTTTTTGGCCTATCAACAAGAAACCAAATGTTGTTTCTTGTGAACTGGTTCAGCTCTTCTTGCATTGCAATAATCCATTCTGAATCTTCTAATGCTTCTTTGATATTGGCTAGTTCTATCTGCGATATGAAGCATGTGAAGAGGGCATGCTCAGTTGAGCCTCTGGTCTGGACTCTGCTTCTTGGATTGCCAACAATTTTATCGATTGGATGGCTTCGGATTCATTTGGGTATGGTGGCTTCTGCTGCGCCCTCAGCTGGTTTATCAGTTGCCCTTTCAACTGATCCTTCGGCTGCTGCTTCAGCTGATCCTTTGGCTGCTCTTTCAGCTGCTGCCTAGGCTCCGACTTGTTCGTCATCTACACTGATTCTTCCCCTTATTTCAGCTATGGGGTTTGAGGTTTCACCGCAGTTGGTGTCCTCATTGACCAAGTTATCTTTAACTGGTCTAGAATCAGTTTCAATGCCATCTTCTAGTGAGGCTTCAAACTGCTCTGGTACAATGTGATCAATATAATCCAGCAGACTTTCACTAGGCAAGGCTTGTACTAGTGTAAAGTTTTTCTCCTTGCTCCTGTACTCATCAGTAAGCTCATCAAATACCACATGACATGTTACTTCCACAATCAGTGTTCTCTTATTGAACACTCTGTAAGCTTGTGAATGAGGGGCATTATAGCAAAAAAAAGATCCCCTTATCAGCTTTGGCACTGAAGGCTTGCAGCTGGGATTTACCATTATTGTGGATGTAATATTTGCAGCCAAATACCTTAAAGTAAGAGATAGAAGGCTTACGACCCTTGAATAACTTGTAGGGTGTTTTGTCATGTGTGATGACTATGGCACTTCTGTTCTGTGTATGGCAGGCTATGTTAACTGCCTCTGCCCAATAGCATTCAGCTATGCTAGCATCTACTATCATTGCTCTAGCTGCCTCCTTTAGCGTGCGATTTCTCCTTTCAGCTATACCGTTCTATTGAGGAGTTCTTGGAGCTGAGTGTTCGTGAGTGATTCCCAGTTCACTTAGGAAATTGATCATATATTGATTGATGAACTCAGTTCCATTGTCGGATCTTATCCTTTGAACTAATTTTCCCTTGTCAGTCTGCAGTCTTCTGATCAACGTTGATAGCTTATCAAAAGTCTCATCCTTACTTCTCAGGAACTCCACCTAGGTATATCTTGAGTAGTCATCTACTACTACAAGAGTAAACTTCTTGCTTCTGGGGATTGGTGGCTTCATTAGTCCAAACAGGTCCATATGTAGCAACTGAAGAATGTCAGTTGTTCCCTAAGGATGGCTTTTGTTCTTGAATGATGACCTTACTTGCTTCCCTTTTTGGCATGGTCCGCAGACACCAGTCTTCTTATATATTTCTTTGGGAAGCCCATCAACTAGCTCTTTCTTGGCCAGGTATTTGATGGTCTTGTAGTTGAGATGATTCAGTCGTCTATGCCACAGCTGGCTTGCTTTTGTTGATATTTTGGAGAGAAAGCAAGCTTCTGAATAGCCTGTTGACCAGTCAACAATGTACATGTTGCCTTTTCTTACTCCAGTCAGGAGTATGGCTCCAGTTGACTTGTCTCTGATGTCACATGAGTTGTTGCTGAAGTCGACTGAGTACCCATTGTCACAAAGTTGGCTGATGCTTAGCAGCTTGTGCTTCAGTCCTTCAACATGTGACACGTCATTCAAGACAACCTTTCCCTTGACCACGAACCCTTCTCCAATGGTTTGGCTCTTTGAGTTGCCTCCAAAAGTGATTAATGGTCTCTTAACCTTCTTGTAATTGTCGAGATCTTCCTTGTCTTTGGTCTTATATTTCGAGCACTTGCTATCCAGATATCAAGTATCTTTGACCTTTTTTTTGGATAAGATGTTCTTTCCCTGCAAAACAAAGATCAAGTTTTAGGTACCCGCATAACATCGGGTCTTGAGAGGTTAATCAAATATTAAGGAATCCACATTCGCCACACTTTTGGCTTTTGTTGATTGAGAGATCCTTCAGAATTAGATCTCCTGATCAAACTTAGACTCCTTGTAACTCTTCGACTGAGAGTTGGGTCCATTGATCTGTATCTCCGATAAGTGTTAGGATAAAAGACTTCAACTAATATCCTCTCATCTTGTGACTTTGTTGCTCTTTGTCTTGGCCAATTTTTGATAGGCCTTTGAATTTAAGTCTTTTGGCCTTTGTGAGATGGCCATTTTCCAAACCAGTTATGATTGGGATTCACCGTTGATTAATCCCTTAAGTTCAAGTACTCATCATACTGGGTTGCAAAGTCACTTGGAGTAAATTCTTCCAGAGAGAATGATTTATGTTGTCACGCATAGTACAATCTTGTGTGCACATTTCTCTTGGGATTTGAGGGACTCCCAGGTTGATGCACAACTGGCCTTTGAGGATAGGCTTGTCTGAAAGAGGTTGTAGCTCTTTGTTGAGCTGCTGATAGCATGTTTTGAACTGATGGTCTTCTCTGATGAAATGACCTTGAGTGATCTTCAGGTCTCGATTGGTTTGAAGACCTGGAGTGAGATGAAGGCCTTTGTTGAACATTTGGCCTTGGATGAGCTTTTGATCGAGCGGTAGATCTGGGTTGATTCGCTGATCTGCGTTGAACTGGTGGCTTTGACTGAGCCCCAAGCCTTTGAAAGACTGATTGCCTTCGAGATGCCCTACTCGACTGATCAGTCTGATTTTTGGGCTGAGCTTGAGGAGTTTCCAAGATGCCCTTTTCTTTGGATTTCTCAACTGAGGGGGAATGAACTGGTCTTGTGAACCCTTTCAGGATTCCAGATTCATAGCTCTGAGCTACTGCCTTGCCCTTTTCGGCTGTAGTGTACTTGCTATATCCTAGTCCTAGACTCCCAGCTTCGACTCTCTGATGACTCAGAATCTCATCTAGAGTCTGGGATCCTTTCTTGAATTTGAGGGTTAATTCCTCTTTTTCAAGAATTTCTAGCTTGAGCTGCTCATTCTCAGCTTCCAGTTCAACATTTTTTAGTTTTAGCTTATCCATTTCAGTTGACTGAGCTTTGAGACTTTTCAGTTTCTCATTTTCAACACTTAGCTTATCAACTTTGTTTCTTAGCTCGTCATTCTCACTTTTCAGTTCAATATGCATACTTGATACATAAGCTAGCTGATCTTCTAGGATTCATAACTGTTCATCCAGCTCATTCCTAGAGATTGAAGCTTCATGTATGTGATAGAAAGAGGTTATTGAATCTGACATACTAACCTCTTCATCTTTGTCGGCCATGAGACAAAGTAGAGCTTCATCGTCTGAGCTATATCCGTCTGAGTCGATTCCAGATGGGTAGTCTGAGCATCGAGGACGGCATTCTTGGACTTAGAAATCATAGCTTTCCTTTTGAAGAAGCTTCTTCTCACCTTGGCCTTTTTATCTTCAGAAAGCTCGGGACATTTAAATCTGTAGTGCCCTTAATTATGGCAATGGAAACATTCTTCTATGTTCCTGTTTGCCATCCTAAATTGTTCAGCTGGTCGATCAGCTGGCTGCTGGTTCCTCTCTCCCTTAGCAGCTTCATCAGCTTAGGGCTGAGCTGATTGTTGATCTCTGACTTTTCTAAGATTCTCCAGCAATCTTGTCATTGACTGGATTTGCTCATTTATATCCTCAGTCAGGATCTCTTTTTTGTCGGTTGACTCTTTTCTTCGATCAGTCACAAATTCACCTGGATTCTCTCTGGCAGATAAGCCTCTTGGTCAGAAATTATTTCTTTCGTGAGCTTCTCTGAACCGATTTCTTTCAGAATAGAAAGAAGGCATCATGAGAAGAGGAGGTATATGCTTCTCTCTTCCGGTTCAAGCTGTATTCATGAGCCTTGAGAGATCCAAACAACTCTCTGGGAGTAATGTTATTTAGGTCTCTTGACTTCTTAATAGCAATTACTTTCATATCTCATTCATCTGTGAGATTATCAAGAACCTTTGAGTTCATCTCACTATTGGGATAGTTTCTCCCCAGATTGTCCATCTCGCTTAGTATGCCAAGAAATCTTGTTTCTGGGCTCGAGATACTTTCTTCCGGCTGGATCTTGAAAGACTCATATTTGTCGACTGTAAGCTAGAGCTTGTTTCCTTTGATAGCTTCGGACTCTTTGCACAGATCTGTAAGCAAGTCCCAAATCTCCTTCGCTGTTTTGTAGTTCTTTGTGTCTTTCATGTGATCCTCATCTAAAGTTTGGAAAAGTACTGCTTGAGCAACGAACTCTAGATTCTTCAACTTCTTCTCTTCACCCATGAAAAGATGTGTTAGTTTTGGGATCCTGGCCGGTTGGTTGACGTCCATGATATGGGCTTCATTGTCCATCATAATAATGATTGGACCATCTTCAATCACCTCCCACATATTCTCATGGATGGAGCATAGATGAGCTTTCATCCTTCTGCTCCAGTTGTCAAAAGAGAAGTAGCTTATGGTTTCCCATAGCTTGAAACGTTAGCAAAGATAAACAGATCTAATTCAAATGATCTGCAGAAATGGCTGATCCTTAGAATCAACCGCTCTGATACCACTTGTTGGTCCTGATGCGAGTCTATGTCAGTTTAGGGGGGGTGAATAAACTAACTTCAAAAACTTAAACTAATTATGGAATGTTTAGGGCCCTGACTCGCTTTTAATATTTTATTTGCACTATTCAGTTGAGAGGGTGAGCTTGACTTAGAGCTGAGCTGATGTCCTGATCAGTTAGGACTGATAGCCTAACTGATAGCTTGATAAGTCAGCTTCACTTGTCAGTGCAGCTTGTGTGCTAAAGTGTGCAGTTAAAGAACATGCAAGGCTTAAAGCAATAAGAACAGCACACACAAGACTTATAGAGGTTCAAAGCTTCCTGCTTCTACGTCCTCTCTTCCTTCAGTAGAAGGGCAATCCATTATGCAAGAGTAAAGTTTCTTTATTACAAATACACAGTGAAAAAATTCTATTGGACCTGAAAACGACACCCTTCAAACCGTGCACGGCCTCCTTTCCAACTGTTGCAATTCCGAAAGAACGGACCCGTCGGTACACGTTCCTCTTTAGCCGGTTTCTAGGTCGACAGCTCACACTTACCAGTCCCAACTGCTCACTGAGACTTTAGATGCTATTACCCGTCTTTTCACGATTTTAGATCTTGCTCGATCTTCAAGAGTACAGTCTTGAAACTGGTATCAACTGAAGTGCTCCTTTGCGCATCTGTGTCTGAGATGAGTAGTTGATCTTGAAGGAATGAACTGAGAAGCTTTGCTATGACTGGAATTCTTCGTCAGCTAGCTGCTTGCTTGAGACTTGAAGCATGCCTTCTCAGTTATGACTTTTCACACTTAAGAGGTTTAAGCTTTGAGTTGTGGGGAGGGAGAAAGAATAGCTCAATATCTGCAAAATAGCAAAAGTTAGATTGGCGAAAGTCTTGATCAAAATTGTATTCATTCTCTTTTTATAGATAAGTGATATTTTGACCGTTGTGATTGGTGGTTCTGTTTGATCCACCGATGGCAGTTTAATGCCTGTAGTCGTTTGAAGCTTTAAATGAACTAGCCATTTATCTTTAATGACTTCTGCTCAAAGATCATCAGGATCTTTCCAAGATTTTCTGTTAAGATCTTTATTGACTGCTTGTCAGAGAGAGACCAGATATTTCAGCTATCAGTTCTGGACATTTAGCTGATGGGCTTTTAGCTATCTCGGCTTTCAGCTCTGAGATTGTCTAGTCAGCAGTTTCTCAGCTGCTTTAAGCTTCTGTCTTGGATCAGTCCAGTGAAGCTGCCTTGGCAACTTAGCTTTAAAAGCTTTCAGTTTTGAACTGCCAGACGGCTGATTGTTTGAGCTTCTCTCTCATTGAACTAATCATTGGTCAGTTCAGAAATGGCTTAAAGCTTTTTGAGCTTTCTCCCAGTCAAACTGATCTTTGATCAGTTTTCAGATTCGCTAACTGATTCTTGATCAGTCTAGCTTCAGCTTTTCAAGCTGGCTCTGCTCTCATCAGTCTATCTTGGTTTTCAGCTAGACTGATGGTTACTCATCTGTGGATGCCTACTAGTCTTTAAAGTTCTCTTCCCACTCTAGCTTTTTTTAAGCTTTGAAGAGTTGACTCTGACTGGTCTGATCAAGGAAACCTTTAAGCTGGTTAATCATGCTTCAGTACAATTGACTCTCATTTCAGCTTGACTTTGTCTGAAGTCTTACTTGATCATTACCCATGATTCCCAGCTTTAAATAACCTGCAGTTTTTCATAGGATCATCAAATATATTTTGACATTTCATCAAAACCATCAGTTGGATCATTCCAACAATTTTCCCAACAGAATGATTTTCGTTTGTTGGAGAAGACTGTTGATTTTCTTTTGTTATAAAAGATTGATATGAGAATGATGAATTGAAGTCGTTTCTTAGATTGCGTTTGATGAATGAATTTGTTATTCTTCCTTATGTGGTGCTCGATCTGGAGGTTTTTTTTGTTAAGGAATTGATCTGGAGAGTGAGTTGGGGAGGTGTGAATTGTAATCAATTTTTATGGTAAAGTAATTTCCATATCTTTCACGATTTGCATTAACCCTAAATATTAGGAATTGGAAATATATATATATATATATATATATTATTCTTACTATTTTACCCTTAAAAAATCCACTGGGATATGAAAAGCTAGAATTTTTGCAATTAGATCTCTAATTTTCCAAATGAATCTTGGTCGTCCAAATCAAGTAGATCTATGGTTAATATTAGTTCCTAGTTCCTACATAGGAGGGTGGTTCTCATTTTAACCCACCCCTATACTAGAGTTCAAATGAGAACCAGAGTATCATGTAGGAACTAGGGACAAATCTAAACCACCTATTCATTTATTTTCCATGGTTGAGATTGATCACAAAAAATGGGGTGAAAATTACAAATTTTGTATAATTGTGTTAAGTTGATGATATGTTAGTAATTGAACAATTATCTAGATTATCATATCCCTTATTTCATGGCATTTCCATGTTTCTTTTTTCCTTTTATTTTAGGGAAAAACCGAAAGCCATAAACCATTCGATGGAGCATCTCTCCAAAGCCTTTCCAATTTTCATTGCACCTATATTTGTCAATTTTTTTTTGTTATTGGGCTACTTTATTTTTGGTAAATTTTCTTATCCTCTTGTCTCTATTACCGTTTTTCTATTGCCTCTTTTAATAACAATGAAATGAGCGTTAAATATTTCTTTTCACCAATAATTTTTTTAACAACTTTTATATATATAATCAATTTATTTTCATTATATAACTGTTATGATATTATGTTTATTAACCCATATTATATTAATATGACAATAATTATATGTTTTCTCTATAAAATATTTCTTTACACATTTAGCAACGGTAACGTTAAATATATATTAGTGTTAGTATAGTTAGTAATATTATTGACACATCAACAAATATAGAGAAAGTTGTTGTATATAATGTGTTTATATGCATTGCCCAATGCATAAAAGTCATGCTAACACACCTAGAAACATTTGCTATCATGCTACCCCTTTCAAAATAGAACAAAATACAACAAATTTATTATCGCCTCTCCTAATATTTTATAACATATTAAAAATGGTTTGCTATCAGTTCATACTAGAAATGTTAATGTCAACTTTAACATTTGCTAATATTAACAATAAGTTTCATGTCTTCAACACATTTGGACAAATGTCCCACAGTTCAAGCAATAGCTAAGAAGAAAAAAACTTGTTAAATTAAGGAATTATACAAATGAAAATTTTCATCGTTGACACATAACCAAGAAAGTAAATTAAGAACAAGGTTTTATTGATATGATTTTCTGCCATATTTTTTCCCTGTTGTATTTTAAATGCAAAACTAAAAATATATTTGCTAACGGTAATATTAAATTTTGCTAACGATACCATTAAATTTTGCTATCCCTTTCAAAATAGAACACAATACAATAAATTAGTTATCGCCCCTCCTAATATTCTATAACATATTAAAAATAATTTGCTAACAGTTAATACTAGAAACGCTAATGACAACTTTAACATTTGCTAATATTAAAAATAAGTTTCATGTCTTCAGCACTTTTGGACAAATGTCTCACGGTTCAAGCAATAGCTAAGAATAAAAAAAAAACTTGAAAAATTAAGGAATTATACAAATGAAAATTTTCATCATTGACACATAAACAATAAAGTAAATTAACACCAAGGTTTTATTGATATGATTTTCTGCCATATTTTTCCCCTGTTGTGTTTTAAATGCAAAACTAAAAATAAATTTGCTAACGATAATATTAAATTTGACTAATGATGCCATTAAATTTTGATATCCCTTCAAAATAGAACACAATACAACAAATTTATTATCGCCCCTCCTAATATTCTATAACATATTAAAAATGATTTGCTAACAGTTAATACTAGAAATGCTAATGACAACTTTAACATTTGTTAATATTAAAAATAATATTTACATATATTTCATAAGAAAGTTTTGAAAATAGTACCTTAATATAAAAATCTTCAAATCATAAGATTTGTAGTGATGATGATGATACAAGCTTGATCTACAAGCTCATATGGTTTTGAAGGTTTTGAACCAAGGTGTGAGGATGTTTATGTGGGCTCTTTTCAATCTTTCTATGAAGATCTACCTCACTACATACGCTCAACACTCAAGGTAAGTGAAGGCTGAAGCCTTTGAAGAACTAAGAGCTTCAATGTGAAGTGTGTGCTTTTACAAGTGTTGAAAGGATTTGGAGAGAAGTGTGAGAGATTGGAGAGAGGTGTTGTGAGGGATTCTAAGAGATTATGTGAGGTTGTGCGGGATTATAAGGGATGTTTCCCTTTTATAGACATCTTCAGGCTCTCCTTTGCAATTTGTGAATTTTGAGGGTCTTCTTTTAATTCTTGAAAATTTGAGAGTGATGTTACGTCTTCTTTCTTTCTTTGTGTCTTAGAGTGGACTTCCTTATTCTCGGGTACCTGTTTTTATCTTTTTTTTCTTCTTTTGTTACAAATACAAATATGTACAGTGACTACATATTACAGGTTACTAGCAAACTATATTGACTAGTAAACTACTCCTAAAATATTTTACAAACAATCTATTAAATAAATAGCACAATGAATAAAAACTAATTACACACTGGTAATCTACAATTTCTGGGTCTTGTAGTAAGAATAATCGTACCATCCAGTAGGATTATCATCTTCTCCTGAAATAGTTATGACTTTGTATCTTGTTTCTTTACTTATTGGAAGATAGATTTCTCGGTTAAGAACTTGTTGGTAGATCATTCCATCTTTCAGACCTGGATAATCACTTACAAAAATCATGCAATTGTTAATGTTTTCTAGAAATACCGGTTAGAATATAGATTCTTTTTTAATTGTTCAAAATGATCTTTTATTTTGATGATTGCTTTGGCCTGAGTATATTGGAGATAAGTCCTTGCTTCAATTTTGTTAATTTCATCTGTCATGATTCTTTTATCATCTTCAAAAACAATTGGACCATAAGATATTCCCTGTGTTGTACACTTAACTAAGTGTATTGCATACTATTATTCTTCATGAATGTCGTATGATGCTATGTTGATCCATTCAAGTGGTATTGACTGAATACGGACCTGTACCTCTTTTACCATGTGAAGCATTTTTGTGCGTACTTCTTTTAGTGGTTTGGGAAGAATGCTAAGATCAGTCTTTCTATTAGCTTTAAAACTGCCAGTAATCCCCATTCAAGGTTAACACGATCTTCTTCAGTAAATTTTTCAATTGTTTCTCCGATCATGAGTTGAATATGAAGTTTATGATCTCCCAATATCACGGTGTAATATTTTTCATTGCTCAGATATTATAACACCTTTTGTCTTAAGCCATCAATAAATTTTGGTGGCTTATTGATTGCCTGAATAAGATCTTCTGGCAACTCATTTACTTTGAGAGCAATTTGTCTTTGGAACCTGTTGATTAAAGGTGCAATTTTGACCTAGAATTCTAGAATTTTATTTTCGAAAACCTTGTCTTCTTTTTTGTTTTCTTCATGAGATAATTCAAAATGTGTTTTATTTTCTTCAGAAAAAATTTCAAAATGCTCATTCTTTTTATTTATTTTGGAAAGTACTTGGACAATTCCATGAAATTTTTTTGAAAACATTTCTTCTTTTTGGGAATAAAAAACTTCAACGATGTTTCCTAAAAGGTAACTTTGATCTTTCGAAATATTTTTTGATGAAATCATTTGTTTGTGAAGGATTCTTAAAGGAAGTACTCATTCTTTATTTTGAAAACATTTTTCTCTCATTACAGGAGTAGTGCCTCTTTTAGCTACTTCTGTTTCTAGATGAGTGTTTTTGGATAATGAGACAGAGTTTTGGTGTTAGGTTTTTCTGTGACTTGTCCCAGAGGAGGAGCTTTGGGGTTTTGAGGAATTTTGGTATAATGACACTTTGTCTTTTGAGAAATTTGAGAAAAAGATTTTTCTGGGGACAGACTGAGTCTGTTTCTTTCTTTTTTTATCATCCATGTTCCTAACGAAACAATATAAAAATAATAAAAAAATCAAAAATATGAAAATCATACTTAAAAATATAAAAAATGTATGTACGCATGATAATGCAAAATAAATATAATATATATATATATACATGAAAAATTATTAAATATAAAAATTTTATGTATGCATAATGTAAAATTATTAAAAATTAAAAATGGATGTATGTATATGCATGATGATGTGAAATCATTAGATATAGAAAATGTATATATGCATGAAAAATTATTAAATATGCATAATGTAAAATTATTTCTTTGTGTGTTACAATACCAGTGAACCATGTCTTTCCCTCAGGAAATTATGTTCTCTTTTTTAGCATTTTGAGAATGGTAGGACTCATATTTTTCTGTAGTGAAGTGATGAATTTGACAGTTTTGTTTGGATGTAGAATCATGAACAATTTTGAGTAAGAGAATCTTTCTTTGAAAAATTTTGCCAAAACTCAAATCTCTTATCACAAAATGTTTTCGTTGTTCGAAATGATTTGAAGAATCACAATCAAGTTTTCTGTAAAAATAAAATCATTTTTGGAGAAATTTTTTTTTTTATTTTGTGGAAATTTTTTCTAACCTTTTCCGTTTCCATTTTTGGAATCCTAGTTTCTTTTGATAAAAGGTTTTATCATCTTTATTACTAAGTTTTGGATGATCATGAACTTTAACAAAGTATGAGAACTCTTTTTTGAAAATATTTTTTTCATGATGACCTAGTTTGTCACTTTGAAAAAATGGAGTACCAATTATATTTTGAATTGATTTTTATATGAAAATTGGATCAAATTTTTTTTTCATAATATAAGCCATGTTGTATCATGATTTTTTTACTATCATTTTGAGCCCCCATTATTTCTTTCTTGAAATGATTATTTTTCTTAACAATTTTATTTCCAATTTTTGGAGTGTTTATTAAGGAAATGATTTGCTCAAGACAAACATTATTAAAGACAAATTTATTATCTTCATAAAGTTTGTGAAAATGACTTAAGCTAAAAACCCTTTCAATGTTAGGACCACAATTAATTTTGAAACATGAATTTGAATTTTTTATGAAAAGAATGATTTTAAACCACTCTTTCGATATTGAAATGAAACATTTTATTTTGTATTTGGAGACGAATGAATTGTGAGTGATATTTTCCAAATATGCAACCATGACTAGATGATTTTTATCCATTTGTGGATCAATTATTTATTTTTTGAAAAAACATTATTTATAAAGTTTGATCATTTTGGATATGAAAACTTTGTAATTCATTATTTGATAAAATCTCTTTTTCAAGATTATTATCATTTTCTTTATGAAAATTTTATAACACATTATTTGATAAAATATCTTTTTCAAGATTATTATCATTTTGTTTTGAAAGACATTTTTGAATGGTTTTTTTGGAACAATTTCTTCTTTGATTTCTTCCAAAATTATTTCATCTTTCGGATTTTCATCCTCTTGAGAAACATTTTTGAAAGAATAAACAATATAATTTTTAGAGTCATATAGTTCAAACCAATCAAAGAAAAAGATATTTTTTCTTTCATTAATTGTGAATTTGTTATATTCTTCTTGAATTTTTTCTTTAGTATCATGAAAAGTTGTTTTAGAAACCCATTTACTTCTTTCTCTATTTTTCTTAGAATAGAAGTTATCTTGAAGGAATTTCGTATTTGGAATGAATGAATTTTACATTATGCATATTTAATAATTCTTCATACATATATACATTTTCTATATCTAATGATTTCACATCATCATGTATATACATACATCCATTTTTAATATTAAATAATTTTGCATTATGCATACATAAAATTTTTATATTTAATAATTTTCATATATGTATATATTCTCTATTGCATCATCATGCATATATACATTTTTTATATTTTTAAGTATTATTTTCGTATTGCTGATATTTTTTTATTATATTTTTATATTGTTTCATTAGGAACATAGATAATGAAAAAAGAAAGGAACAAGCTCAGTCTGTCCCCAGAAAAAGATTCTTCTCAAATTCCTCAAAAGACAAAGCATTCTTATACCAAAATTTCTCAAAACTCGAAAGCTCATCCTCTAGGACAAGTCACAGAAAGACCTACCACCAAAACTCTATCTCATTATCCAAAAACACTCATCCAGAAAAAGAAGTAGCCAAAAGATGCAATACTCCTATAATGAGAGAAAAATGTTTTCAAAATAAAGAAGGAGGACTTCCTTTAAGTATCCTTCACAAACAAATAATTTCATCAGAAAACATTTCAAAAGATCAAAGCTACCTTTTAGATAACATCATTGAAGCTTTTTATTCTCAAAAAGAAGAAATTTTTTCAAAAAACATTCATGGAATTGTCCACATATTTTCCAAAATAAATCAAAAGAATGAGCATTTTGAAATTTTTTCTAAGGAAAACAAAGAGCATATTGAATTATCTCATGAAGAAAACAAAAAAGAGACAAGGTTTTCGAAAAACAAAATCCAAGAATTCTCTGTCAAAATTGCACCCTTCGTCAACAAGTTTCAAAGACAAATTGCTCTCAAAGTAAATGAGTTGCCAGAAGATCTTATTCACGCAATCAATAAGTCGCCAAAATTTATTGATGGCTTAAGGCAGAAGGTGTTACAATATCTGAGCAATGAAAAACATTACACCGTGATATTGAGAGATCATAAACTTCTTATTCATTTCATCATCAGAGAAACAATTGAAAAATTCACTGAAGAAGATCGTGTTAATCTTGAATGGGGATTACTGGCAGGTTTTAAAGCTAATAGGAAGACTGATCTTAGCACACTTCCCAAACCACTAAAAGAAGTATGCACAAGAATGCTTCACATGGTAAAAGAGGTACAGGTCCACATTCAGTCAATACCACCTGAATGGATCAACATTAAATACGGCGTTCATGAAGAATACTAGTATGCGATACACTTAATTAAGTGTACAACATAGGGAATGGCTTATGGCCCAATTATTTTTGAAGATGATAAAAGAATCATGACTGATGAAATTACCAAAATTGAAGCAAAGACTTATCTCCAACATACTCGGGCCAGAGCAATCATAAAAACAAAAGATCATTTTGACTAGTTAAAAAAGAATCTGTATTCTAATTGGTATTTCTACAAAAAATTAACAATTGCATGATTTTTGTAAGTGATTATCCAGGTCTGAAAAATGGAATGATCTACCAACAAGTTCTTAACCCAGAAATCTATCTTCCGATGAGTAAAGAAACCAGATACAAAGCCATAACTACTTCAGGAGAAGATGATAATCCTACTGGATGGTACGATTATTCTAACTACAAGACCCAGGAATGGTAGATTATCAGTGTGTAATTAGTTTGTATTTAGTGTGCTATTTTATAGAAGTTTGTAATAGATTATATGTAAAATATTTTAGGAATAGTTTACTAGTAGAAATAGTTTGCTAGTAATCTGTAATATGTAGTTTTGTACATATTTGTATTTGTAAAAAAAAAGACAAAAATAGGTACCTGGGAATCAAGGAAGCCCACTCCAAGACACTACTCCCGTGGCTTTGATACCAGGAACAACCCGAGGATCACAGGGGGACTGGAGGACACCGGAAGAGGATAAGAGAGCGGGAGAAAAGGGGGAGGATAAGGTGACAGCAGGAAAGTATCAAGAACAAAAGTGAAAGAAATAAATAAAAATGCAAAGAAATTAAATAAACAAGAACATGAAATAAAACTTACAAAAAAGTAGTAAAAGAGTTAGATGATCGAGACCACAGAGTGGATCCACAGATCAAGAGAGTTAGTTACAAAAATTTAAATAGTCAATTGACTGTGAGATCTCAGAGAGAGAGTGCACGGATCATAAGTTAGTTTGCATAAATGTAAAGAATATGAAATTAAAGTACAAGATTGTGAGACCTCAAATGGAGTCCACAAATCATAAATTAAATTACAGAAATTTAAATATGATTGTTGTAGGCGGCAGAGCACGCCATATGCATATGATGATGATGAATGATTTAGGCGGCATAGCCGACCGAATGCAGATTGATGATGATGATGATGATGATGATGATGATGATAAATTCAAATGAAATAATATTTACATATATTTTATAAGAAAGTTTTAAAAATGGTACCTTAATATATAAATCTTCACATCATAATATTTGAAGTGATGGTGATGATGATGATAAAAGCTTGATGTACAAGCTCATATGGTTTTGAACCAAGGTGTGAGGCTATGTGGGCTTTTTGCAATCTTTCTACGAAAATCTACCTCACTACATATGCTCAACACTCAAGGTAAGTGAAGGCCAAAGCCTTTGAAGAAGTAAGAACTTCAATGTGAAATGTGTGCTTTACAAGTGTTGGAAAGAAGTGAGAGATATTGGAGAGAGATTTGAGAGATGTTGTGAAGTGTGTGTGATTCTAAGAGGTGTAAGGGATTGTCTAAGGTGTGTAAGTGATTTGTTGATTTCTTTTTTAAAAATGTGGGAATTTATTATTTTGGAATGGACAGTTTTGTTTGAATGTAGAATTATGAACAATTTTGTGTAAGAGTATTTTTCTCGAGAAATTTCTTTGAATTTTTTTTACAGAACTCAAATATCTTTTTACAAAATGTTTTTTTGTTGGGAATGATTTGAAGAAGCACAATCAAGTCTTCTGCAAAAATATAACATTTTCATAGTTAATCTAAAATTGTCAAATTTTGATTCAAGACTATTTGTGTGGTCATGAAGATGTTTGACTGGAGTTCTAAATGATCTAATTTTGGTTTGAAAAGGACTTTCTTTTGGTTTTGAGACTATTTGGATTTTGGACCAAATTTTGGGAATTAACAAACCATTTTTTAATGATGAGATCATTTGAGTATCCTAAAGAGCAACCTTCAGATTTACTCTCAAGGATTTTTGGACATGATATAGCTGGGATAATTTGTTTGAGACAAGAATTTTTTGAAGATAATTTATTTTCTTCACCTTGAAGAAGTCTAATAAACTCAAATGGTTCTCCTTTTATTTTTTGAAATTTTGAAAGAGAGATTTTTAATTCTGAAGGATCTTTTAAATAGAAATCTATTCTACTGCATACTTTTTTAACAAAAAAGGTAACTAAGTTATTAATCTTCCTACCCTCCTTCGGATTTTGGTTTTGACATAAATTAGATTGAATATCTAATTTTTCTATTTGAAGAAAATGAAAAGATTTTTTGAGAAAGAACATATTATCTTGATCTTTGACCCATTTGTAACCCAAGGAAATCTTAAGAGACTTACTTTCTGTGAACTTTGGATAATTTTGAACAATCTTAAGATACTCACCTTCTGTGATATTTGGGTAATTGTCAACAAATTTTGACATGTAACACTTAAATCTGAATTTTTTGAATTTTCTCTGAAAATGTTTTAAACTATAAATTAACTCAAAACTAAGACTAAGAACAATTATCAATTGGAAATGCAATTCATTTTGTCATAAGACTTTGTTTCTCATTTTCCATTTTGAAGAAATTTGGATTTCTTTTTCAGAAACAAGTTCTTTAACAGATAACATTTTTGTTTGAAAATTATCTAACTTGTTTTGATGAATAGGATAAGTTCCTATAAGGCTAGGATTTTTGAGTATTGAAATTTCAAGAATCTTTGATTTGATTTTAATCTTTCCAGATAATGATTTATCAAGAGCATGATTGTTAAAGGCACATGAATTTTTCAGAGGAATATTTTCTTTGAAGATTGAGGCTCTAGTTTAGGGATTATTCTTGAATTTTGAGATTGGTTCCTTATCAGTACAAATTTGAACATCTTTTAATATTTTAACTCTTGAATCAGAAAAGACAATAGTACTAATTTTTGATTTGTTTGAATATTCAATTGTTATCAAGAATTTCCTATAGATTAAATCTTATAGGAAATTTTTAACAATTTTCTCTACATGAATTGTTTGATAATCCTTATCTTTTATATTAAATCTGATGTTCCTAAGGATTTGTTTTATTAACTTTGGATCATGAATTTTTTTTTAAATAATTTTGATTTGGTTTTTACACCCTTGATTTTTCGAATTGATTATGTTTTTGAATTGATTTATTAAAAGAATTTCTTCTCTTATATTTTTTAGAGTAAGCACAACATTTTTATGACAACCTATAAAACACTCTTTGTTTTGATTTAAATGTGTTTCAAAGGTTTTTATCCTAAGAGATTTTATCTTTGAACAAATCATGATGGGTTTTTTGTATGCTATCAAGACACTCTATTTTATTAGAACAAAAATGGTAATGCTTTGATATGACTCCTAAATATTTATGTTGATTATCAAACCATTTTTGAAGGAAAGATTTTTTTTTAAAATTTGTGGAAATTTTTTCTAACCTTTTTTGTTTCCATTTTTGGAATCCTATTTTATTTTGGTAAAATGTTTTATTATCTTCATTACTAAGTTTTTGATTATCATGAATTTTAACAAAGTATGATGACTTTTTTTTGAAAATATTTCTTTGATGATGACCTAGTTTGTCAATTTGAAGAAATGGAATACCAACAAGGTTTTGAATTGATTTTTCTGTGAAAATTGGACCAAGTCTTTTTTTCATAATTTAAATCATATAGTATTATGATGTTTTTACTATTATTTTGAAGATGAATTTGAGAATTCATTTTTTTCATTCTTGAAATGATTATTTTCTTTAACAATTTTATTTCTAATTTTTGAAGTGTTCATTAAAGAAATGTTTTGCTTAATACAAACATTATTAAAGATAAATTTATTATCTTCATAAAGTTTATGAAAATGACTTAAGCTAAAAAACTTCTCAATGTTAGGACCATAATTAATTTTGAGGCATGAATTTGAGTTTTTTATGAAAAGAATGATTTGAAACCACTCTTTAGATAATGAAATGAAACATTTTGTTTTGTCTTCAAATTTGGAGACAAATGAATTATGAGTGATATTTTCCAAATACGGAACCATGACAAGATGATTTTTATCTATTTGTGGATCATTATTTATTTTTTGAAAAAAATTTATTTCTAAAGTTTAATCATTTTGTATATGAAAACTTTGTAACACATTATTAGATAAAATCTCATTTTCAAGATTATTATCATTTTGGATATGAAAATTTTGTAACACATTATTTGATAAAATCTCATTTTCAAGATTATTATCATTTTGTAACACATTATTTGATAAAATCTCTTTTTCAAGGTTATTATCATTTTGTTTTGAAAGGCATTTTTGGATTGTTTCTTTTGGAACAATTTCTTTGATTTTTTCCAAAATTATTTCATCTTTTGAATTTTCATCCTCTTGAGAAATATTTTTGAAAAGATAAACAATAGAATTTTCAGAAGCATATAATTCAAACCAATCAAAGAAAAAGATTTTTTTCTTTCATTAATTATGAATTTGTTATATTCTTCTTGAATTTATTTTTTAGTATCATGAAAAATTATTTGAAAGAACCATTCTCTTCTTATTCTATTTTTCTTAGAGTAGAAGTTATCTTGAAGGAATTTTGTATTTGGAATGAATGAATTTTTGGAAATGTATTCATCATTTTTAAGAGATTTGTTTTAAGGAGATTTTTTGACTCTATCGGGTGATTTGCTTTTATTAGGTTTGTTAGAAGAAGCTTTTAGAGAATTTTTTATCTTAATTTGTTCATTTGTTTCTTTTATCCTATCTTCTAACAACTCTTTAACACTTTTCTCTTTGGGTTTTAAGTCATTATCTTTTCTATATAATTTCTTTAAATCTCTAATTATTTCATCCATTAGAGCTTTTGACACTATACTTTTATCACTTTTCCATTCTAATTTTCCATTACTTAATTCTTCAGTGTTAACAATCTTTCTATTATCCAGAGAAGTACTAGCAGTGAAGAGAGAGGAAATAGATTTAGAGAAAACAAACTCCATAACTATAACGCAGTTGAATAGACTCCTAGGAACTGGTAGCTACTCCCAATGGGAAACACAGGATTTACAGCCTCTCACAGGACTTATAACCTTCAACTCCCTGTGGGCAAACAAGCAAGCACCACTTGCCAAGACCTAAGCCGTCAGGACACCTCGTTCTTACAGTTATTAGACTCAAGTTTCCCTAAGACACTACCCCCCATGGCTCTGATACCAAGAACAACCCGAGGATCCCAGGGGACTGGAGGACACCGGAAGAGGATAAGAGAACGGGAGAAAAGGGGAAGGATAAGGTGACAGCAGGAAAGTATCGAGAACAAAAATGAAAGAAATAAAACTTACAGAAAAGAAATAAAAGAGTTAGATGATCGAGACCACATAGTGGATCCACGGATCATTAAAGTTAATTGCAGAAATTTAAATAGTCAGTTGACTGTGTGACCTCAGAAAGAGTCCACAAATCATAAGTTAGTTTGAAGAAATGTAAAGAACATGAAATTAAAGTACAAGATTGTGAGACCTCAAATGGAGTCCACAAATCATAAATTAATTTACTGAAAAGTAAAGAACAAGATTGTGAGACCTCAAATGGAGTTCACAAATCATAAATAAATTGCAAGAATTTAAATATGATTGTTGTAGGTGGCAGAGCACGCCATATGCATATGATGATGAATGATTTAGGCGGCAGAGCCGACCGAATGCAGATTAATGATGATGATGATGATGATGATAATAAATTCAAATAAAATAATATATATATTTCATAAGAAAGTTTTGAAAATAGTACCTTAATATACAAATCTTCAAATCATAAGATTTAAAGTGATGTTGATGATACAAGCTTGATCTAAAAGCTCATATGATTTTGAAGGTTTTGAACCAAGGTGTGAGGATATCTATGTGGGCTTTTTGTAATCTTTCTACGAAGATCTACCTCACTACATACTCTCAACACTCAAGGTAAGTGAAGGCCGAAGCCTTTGAAGAACTAAGAGCTTCAATGTGAAGTGTGTGCTTTTACAAGTGTTGGAGAGAAGTGAGAGAGATTTGAGAGATGTTGTGAAGTGTGTGTGTGTGTGTGTGTGATTCAAAGAGGCTGTGAAGGATGTTAGAGATTTGTGAGGGATTCTATGGGATTGTCTAGGAATGTAAGGGATTCTCTTTTATAGACGTCTTCAGGGTCTTCTTTGCAATTTTTAAACTTAGAAGGTCTTCTTTTAATTCTGGAAAGTTTGAGAGTGGTGTCACGTCTTCTTTCTTTCTTTGTGTCTTGGAGTGGGCTTCCTTGATTCCCGAATACCTGTTTTTATCTTTTTTCTTTTCTTCTTTTTTTTTTACAAATACAAATATGTACAAAACTACATATTACAGATTACTAGCAAACTATTTCTACAAGTAAACTACTTCTAAAATATTTTACAAACTGAGTACAAACAAATAGCACAATGAATATAAACTAATTACACAGTGGTAATTTACAAATTTTGGGAACAATCGTACCATCTTGTTGGTTTATCATCTTCTTCTAAAGTAGTGATAATTTTGTCTCTTGTTTCTCTACTCATCGGAAGATAAAATTCTGGTTTTAGAACTTGTTGGTAGATTTTTACATCTTCAAGACCTGGATAAATCACTTATGAAAATTATAGAATTGTTGCTGTTTTTGTAGTAATACCAACTTGAATAATAATTTTTCTTTAAGTAACCAAATTGTTCTTTTATCTTCTTGATTGCTTTGGCTCTAGTATGCTGAAGATAACTTCTTGCTTCAATTTTTGAGATTTCTCTGATCATGGTCTTTTTATCTTTTTCAAAGACAATTGGACCAAAGACCATTGCTTTTGTCGTACACTTAATTAAGTGTATTGCATATTGATATTCTTCAAGTATTTTGTATTCCGTTTTGATCCATACAGGTAGGATGGATTGAATTCGAACTTGTACTTCTCTTACCGTTTGGAGCATTTTTGTGCATACTTTTCTTAGCGGCTTGGCAAGAGTGCTAAGATTAGTATATTGGTTAACATTGAATCCCGCAAGCAATTCCCATTCAAGGTTGATGCAATCTTCTTCACTGAATTTCTCAATTGTTTTTTCAATGATGAGCTGGATATGAAGTTTATGATCTCTCAGTATCACCTTGTAATGTTTTTCATTTTTGAGATATTGTAATACTCTTTGTCTTAGACCATCAATTGATCTTGGTGGTCTATTTATTGCCTGGATAAGATCATCTGACAATTCACTTACTTTGCGAGCAATTTGCTTTTGAAATTTGTAAAGAAAATGAGCAATTCTGATAGAAAATTTGGAGATTTTGTTTTCGAAAGCCTTTTCTCCTTTTTTGTTTTCTTTAGAAAATAATTGAAAATTATCTTTCTTTTGATTTGTTTTGGAAAGTATTTGAACAACTTCATGAAGTTTTTTTGAAAGCATTTCTTCCTTTCGAGAAGAAAAAGCTTTGATAATATTGCCCAAAAGAAGACTTTGCTCTTTGGAAAGATTTTTTGATGAAATCATTTGTTCTTGAAGGATACTTAAATGAAGTACACCTTCATTAATTTGAAAACTTCTTTCTCTCATCTCAGGAAGATCATCTATTTCTTCCAATTCTTTTTCTTGATAAGTATTTTTAGGGAATGAGACAAGGTTTTTGTGGTAGGTTTTTCTATATCTTGTCTTAGAGGATGAGCTTTCAGGTTTTGAGGAATTTTGGTATAAGGACACTTTGTCTTTTGAGGAATTTGATAAGAAGGTTTTTCTCGGAACAGACTGAGCTTGTTCATTTCTTTTTTCATCATCCATGTTTCTAATGGAACAATATAAAAATATAATAAAAAATATCAGAAATATGAAAATAATATTTAAAAATATAAAAAATGTATGCATACATAATGCTGCAAAACAAATAGAATATATATATATATATATATAATTATTAAACATAAAAATTTTATGTGTACATAATGCAAAATTATTAAATATTAAAAATTGATGTATGTATATACATGATGATGTCAAATCATTAGATATAGAAAATGTATGTATACATGAAAAATTATTAAATATGCATAATGTAAAATTATTAAATATGTATATACATGATGATGTAAAATTATTTCTTTGTGGGTCACAATACCATTGAACCATGTGTTTCCCTGAGGAAATTATGTTCTCTTTTTTATCATTTTGAGAATGGTAGAACTCACTTTCTTTTTCTTTAGTGAAGTGATGGATTTGTTTATTTCTTTTTTCAAAATTTAGAGATTTGTTATTTTGAAATGGACAGTTTTGTTTAAATGTAGAACCATGAACAATTTCGAATAAGAGATTTTTTCTTTGAATGTTTTTGACAGAACTCAAATCTCTTATCACAAAGTATTTTCTTTGTTGGAAATTATTTGAAGAAGCACAATCGAGTTTTCTGCAAAAACATAACATTTTCATGATCAATATGAAATGGTCAAATTTTGATTCAGGACTATTTGTGTGGTCATGAAGATGTTTGGCTAGAGTTCTGAATGATCTAATTTTGATTTGACAAGGATTTTCTTTCAGTTTTGAGACTATTTTGGGCCAAAGTTTGGGGATTAAGAAACCATTTTTTTTTGTTAATGGTGAGATCATTTGAGTATCATAAAGGGCAACTTTCAGATTCATTCTCAAGAATTTTTGGACATGATATATATCTGGGGTAATTTGTTTGAGACAAGAATTTTTGGGAGAATGTTTATTTTCTTTATCTTGAAGAAATCTAATAAACTCAATTGGTTCTCTTTTTGTCTTTTGGAAATTTGAAAGAGAGATTTTTAATTCTGAAGGATCCTTTAAATAGAAGGGTATTCTACTCCACATTCTTTTATTAAGAATAACTAAGGCATTAATCCTCCCACCCTTCTTCGCGTTTTGGTTTTGACATAAATTAGATTGGATATCCAATTTTTCTATTTGGAGAAAATGAAAAGATTTTTGGAGGAAGAATATCTTATCTTTATATTTGAGCCATTTGTTGACCAAGACAATCCTAAGAGACTCACCTTCTGTGATCTTTGGATAATTTTGAACAGATTTTGAATCGTATCCTTCAACTCTGGATTTTTAGAATTTTTTCTTAAAATGTTCTAGACTGTTGATTTGTTTTTCTTTTGTGAATATTAACTCAAAAATACTAACAAGAATTATCAATTCGAAACACAATTTGTATTGCTTAAAAATTTTGTTTCTTATTTTCCCTTTTGAAGAAATTTGAATTTCTTTTCAGAATCAAGTTCTTTAACAGGTAACATTTTTGTTTGAAAATTATCCAACTTGTTTTGATGAATAGGATAAGTTCCTATAAGACTCAGATTTTTGAGTATTGAGACTTCAAGAATCTTTATTATGATTTTGATCTTTTCAGATAATGATTCATTAAGAACATGATTGTTAAAAGTACATGAATTTTTCAGAGGAATGTTTTCTTTGAAAATTGAGGCTCTAGCTTTGGGATTATTCTTGAACTTTGAGATGGGTTCGTTATTAGTATAGATCTGAATATTTTTTAATATTTCAACTCTTGAATCAGAAAAGATGTTGGTACTAATTTCAAATTTGTTTGAAAGTTCAATTGTTACCAAGAATTTCCTAGAGATAAAATCTTCTAAGAATTTTTGAACAATTTTCTCTAAATGAATTATTTCACAATCCTTATCTTTTTGTATTAAATTTGATGCTCCTAAGGATTTATTTTGTTAACTTTGGATCATAAAGTTCTTTTGAATCAATTTTGACTTAGTTTTCACACTCTTGATTTTTTGAATTGATTATGTTTTTGAATTGATTTGTCAAAAGAATTTCTTCTCTTATATTTTTGAAAGTAATCACAACATTTTTAAGACAACTTGTAAAAAATTCTCTATTTTGATTTAAATGTTTTTCAAAGGTTTTTATCCTAAGATTGATTTTATCTTTGAACAAATCATGATGGGTTTTTTGTAAGCCATCAAGACACTCTGTTTTATTAAAATAAAAATGGTAATGCTTTGATATGACTCCTAAATATTTATGTTGGTTATCAAACCATTTTTGAAGGAAAGAATTTTTTAAATTTGTGGAAATTTTTTCTAATTGTTTTTGTTTCCATTTTTGGAATCCTATTTTCTTTTGGTAAAATGTTTTATTATCTTCATTACTAAGTTTTGGATGATCATGAATTTTAACAAAGTATGAGGACTCTTTTTTGAAAATATGTCTTTGATGGTGACCTAGTTTGTCAATTTGAAAAAATGGAATACCAACAAGGTTTTGAATTGATTTTTCTATGAAAATTGGATCAAGCCTTTTTTTCATAATTTAGATCATATAGTATCATGATGTTTTGACTATTATTTTGAAGATGAATTTGAGAATTCATTTTTTCATTCTTGAAATGATTATTTTCTTTAACAATTTTGTTTCCAATTTTTGGAGTGTTCATTAAAAAAATATTTTTCTTAATACAAACATTATTAAAGACAAATTTATTATCTTCATAAAGTTTGTGAAAATGACTTAAGCTAAAAAAACTTCTCAATGTCAAGACCATAATTAATTTTGAGGCATGAATTTGAGTTTTTTATGAAAAGAATAATTTGAAACCACCTTTAGATAATGAAATGAAACATTTTATTTTGTCTTCAAATTTGGAGACAAATGAATTATGAGTGATATTTTCCAAATATGGAACCATGACAAGATGATTTTTATCTATTTGTGAATCATTATTTATTTTTTGAAAAAAAAAATTATTTCTAAAGTTTGATCATTTTGTATATGAAAACTTTGTAACACATTATTAGATAAAATCTCATTTTCAAGATTATTATCATTTTGTTTTGAAAGACATTTTTGGATTGTTTCTTTTGGAACAATTTCTTCTTTAATTTCTTCCTGAATTATTTCATCTTTTGGATCTTCATCCTCTTGAGAAATATTTTTGAAAGGTAAACAAAAGAATTTTTAGAAGCATGTAATTCAAACCAATCAAAGAAAAAGATATTTTTTCTTTCATTAATCATGAATTTATTATATTCTTGTTGGATTTATTCTTTAGTATTATGAAAAGTTGTTTGAAAAAATCATTTTCTTCTTTCTCTATTTTTCTTAGAGTAGAAGTTATCTTGAAGGGATTTTGCATTTGGAATGAATGAATTTTTGGAAATGTATTCATCATTTTTAAGAGATTTGTTTTAAGGAGTTTTTTCTTACTCTATCAAGTGGTTTGGTTTTATTAGGTTTGTTAGAAGAAGTTTTTATAGAATTTGTTATCTTAATTTTTTCATTTATTTCTTTTAGCATATCTTCTAACAACTCTTTAATTTTTTTTTCTTTGGGTTTTAAGTTATTATCTTTTCTATATAATTTCTTTAAATCTCTAATTATTTCATCCATTAGAGTTTTTGACACTCTACTTTTATCACTTTTCCTTCCTAATTTTCCATTACTTAACTCTTCAGTGTTAACAATCTTCCTATTATCCAGAGAAGTATTAGCAGCGAAGACAAAAGAAGTAGATCTTGAGAAAATAGACTCTATAATTGTAAGTCGGTTAAATAGACTTCTAGGAACTGGTAGCTACTCCCAATGGGCAACACAGGATTTACAGCCTCTCACAGGACTTATAACCTTCAACTCCCTATGGGCAAACACGCAAGCGTCACTTGCCAAGACCTAGGCCGTCAGGACACCTCGTTCTTACAGTTATTAGACTCAACTTTCCCTAAGAAACTACCCCCCGTGGCTTTGATACAAGGAACAGTCCGATGATCCTTGTTGTAGGCGGCAGAGTACGCCATATGCGCGCGCGCATATATACATATATATATATATATATATATATATATATATATATATATATATATATATATATATATATATATATATATATGCACACACGATAATTATCATCAATTGCATAAATTTGGGTGTTCCATAATTTATACAAACAGATTTATTACAATCAGATTGGAGACCAGTACTCGGAAACTAATATAAAGAAGATGTGTAGGAATTCAAGGTCGCTATATATATCCCATGGTTGAATTCCTCAACAACATTGATCAAAGGTAAGTGATAGATTTGTTTCTTGATTGATCATGTTGTTCTAACTTTTATTTTCTCATTTAAATTGAAAGCATTCACGCATTTTTCTTACCTGCAATTTTTTTAGTTTCCTAATTAATGTGTATTTTATATTTCGATTAATTTCTAAAAACGAGTTTGAATGCTCATGTTCTTCAACTTTCAACTAAGGAAAATAAACCATCCACAACTAATATGGTTTCAAAGGTTTTAGAATTATGAAATAAATTCATTTAGATTGAAAATAAATACTCCCTCCATCCCAATTATATAGTCCCATTTTTCCTCACGTAGATTAAAAATATTTATGAAAATAAGATATTAAAGCTAAACTTCCAATAACACCCTCATTGAATATTTAATTATGACTTTCAAATTTTAAGTTGTTATTTTTTTAATTTCCAAGATTCACCAAAGGTTTATTTATACATTACTATGAAAATTAATAATATTTATAATAATGAGACTATATAATTAAGACACCTCAAAATAGTAAAAGGGACTATATAATCATGACGGAGGTAGTATTTTTTGAGTGTATATTTCATAGTGTAATGATTTTTTGTAATATATCATGTAATAATAATTACTGTATGATTTTTTGTAACACATCATGTAATAATAATTACTGTTGTTTATATGGATTCTGAATTTGACCATGACCCTTTTGTTAGATGAATATTATTGACTATACTTAATTATTGATTTGTCAATGAGTTAAACATTTAAGGTTGTATGCTTGTAATTTCTGTGGTGTCCTTACTGCTTATAATGTATTTGCTCCCTATATTACAATATTCATTATTTGATTCGTATTTGCTCAAATCTAAAAATATTTAAATTACAAGTCGAATATTTATTTGTACTTTTTTATAAAATTTATTTGATGTATATATTCTTTGTTATTATTTATTCAATCTCATAAATTTTGAAATTATTTGTAATAAATATTTTGTATTAACTTAAAATGCATAAAATAGCCTACATGCAATGCATATGAGAAATACTAGTAGTGGTATGATAAAGAAATGGTTAATTGCCAAAAAAAATCATCACATCTGAATGAATTTCAATTTAAAAATGACTTTTAAAACATTTAAAAAATAACTTAATCTTTTTATTTGTAACAAAATAGACATCCAAAAAATTACAGTGAGGAGAAAATTCACGTTACACGATAAAAACTATCATATTCAACACTCCAAAATCGAATTAATATGTACACAGAAAATATATTATCACATCATAATTCTGGCCGTCGGGAAAAAAAAAATTGAGATGTCAAATTTATTACAAATCGAAATGTTGAATTATTATTGCAACGTCTTAAAAATCACATCTAACTTGCAAATTCGTTCAAAGTTAAGAAAAACAAAATTTTAATACATATCTAAAAAAATTGAACTATAATCTTGGGACAAACAAAAAATGATCGAAGACTATTTTTGGAGCAGAGAAAGTAGTATTTTTCTCTTGCGCTACACGAGTTTTAATTTTGTAAATCACAACAACAACAACAACAACAACAACAACAACAACAACAACAACAACAACAACAACAATACTTGATTATTAAAATATGAAATGAAGAAATTGAAATATTTAAACATCAAGTGCATGACTAGGAACTTAAATGAACCGAGACGAACCAAATACCCTGATGTTCGAACTCGGCTCATTTTCGGTAGTCGGGTCGTTATGGTGGTATCAGAGCCGAACCTCTCGTAGTAAGGTGTGGTTCATGGACGAACTAAGCAGAAGTTGTTGGGCATGTGACGTCCGAATCCGAAGTGTGGAGTGATCGCCGGTGCAAGACACGGACAAAGAGCGGCTCCTATAAGTATAATTGAGGAGAGCTTAAAGGATTTGATTGATACTACTCATACTACAAGGTGCATTTTCTTTTCTGGCGCTCGTTCCACTAAAACTCCAAAGTTAAGCGTGTTTGAATTGGAGCAATGGTGAGATGGGTGACTCCTGGGAAGTTTCTCAGGGAGTGTGCTAGTGAGGACAAAGCACGCTGGAAAGACTTGTGTTGATTGTGTGGTTTGTGGAAAAGACTTGTGTTGGTTTGTGGAGACAGCCATCAAGCCGGTTTGTTAAGGTGAGTTTTTTTTCCTCTTACAAATATTTGTCATACTTGAATTCGACTAATGAAATACTAAAAAATTTACTAATCAAGCCCAAACTCGAATGCTGGAAAAAAAAACTCATTTAATTTACATGTTCAAATTCGAGCTCGAAAAAAAAACTTGGTTAATTTACCTATTAGAAATATTTATAAACTATCATGAACATGTTAAATCAACTCGAGTTCAAACATGTCCACGAGCTGGTAGAGCCGAATACTACTATATTCAAACTCAATTTGAAGTTCAAACTTGACTCAGTTAGAAAATGAACAAGTTTCGGAAAAAAAAAAATTAAGCTGATCTCTGAATAGCTTTCGAATGGCTCTATTCATTTACAGTCCCATGCATGATGAATTAAATAACAACCCATTTTCATATTTAGCATATTGTTTGAAATTTTGAATTTAACAAAACATGAATACCTGGTGCATATATAAACCCTGAGTTGAGGAAATCTAAAAATAAAGACAACAGAACCATCTGTTTTAAGGTTTTATTAGTTTTCCTTCTCTTCTATTTGATCAATTTTTATTTTTAACGTGATAACATCCTTGTGATTTCCAAATTCGGTGGGACTACCCCCTCCCCATTACTTTAATAGGATGATATATAAAATAAATCCATATCCCTCAGAAACATAAATCGAATACAAAATAATCCCCTTTTTTTTCAGTACAAAATAATCCTGTTAAAGTTCATATAAAACATGAAATAATTTTCGAAGAACCATAAATATTGATAAATAAAACGTATGAAGTATTTTTCAACTGACATACTTAACCTAGACATAATTTTTTCCACTTGAAAGATATAGTTCCCCTAATAGATTAAGGAAATAACCCTTCAAGAATAAGGCAAAAAGTAGATCAAAAGAAACCCTTAGAAAGCTGCGGCTGGGCTTGCTCAATCCAAAAGAAGATAAATTTCAACCCTGTGGTTTCCAACTTCAGTCGGACTACAGAAGCAAATAGGTATTTGATATTTTGAAGATGTGGCCATCATTTTATCAGCTATTAAAAATTAACAGATACACAAGTGCACTAGAAAACAAATTCACTACTTAGAATGCAAATACAAAACATTGTTCAAACACCAGAGGTGTGACAAGAAACCTAAACGACTTGGACAGGAAAATAACGGCATCAGCATTCATAATCTTGTTCGTCCCGAAAGAAACCAAACAATCCCATTATGGCACACACCAACAGTTTGGGGAGACCATTATCCTAAGCGGTTACTACTACACAAGAGTTCAACGGTATCTACTTCTATAGTTGCTTAACAGATAACAAACAGGAGAACTTCACTACCATTTACCACCATATAAGCAAATGCAACACCAGCATCCCTAAGCACGCTCACCCCTGATCCTGCGAGCAAGTTGGATATCTTTGGGCATGATTGTCACACGCTTGGCATGGATGGCACACAAGTTAGTATCCTCAAAGAGACCCACAAGGTAAGCCTCAGCAGCCTCCTGAAGTGCCAAAACAGCATGGCTCTGGAAACGAAGATCAGTCTGCACCCAACACAACATATCCAATAAATCAAAAAATTGTACATCATACCAGCCATATTTCTCATACAATTAGACTACATAAAATTATGAATATCTCTAATCCACCTTGAAGTCCTGGGCAATTTCACGAACAAGCCTTTGGAAAGGCAGCTTCCTGATCAAGAGCTCAGTACTCTTTTGGTACTTCCGAATTTCACTGAGTCAAGACAATAATACAATTATATCGACAATCACAGAGACAGAAAAAAAAAATCTTACAATCAAACTAACTAGGCCCCAGTGGGTACAACCCACAGGCAGGGATGCCAACAAATGCCATCAAAAATGCAAGCATGCATTTAAATTGCACAGTACCGGACCAATTTACATAATTCCTGTAGTGTCATTATCTCAATCTCTATCAATCAAGATTATCTCAAGATCTATCAAGCATCTTTACTACAAGGCATTGGACAAAAAAACTATATTCTTCTTATAGCAATAAAAAACTATGAAAATTGACACAATACATACAATCTATGAAACCACCTATTGCCTTAAAATATTGGCTATAATGATACTCACCGAAGAGCAACAGTACCAGGACGGTAACGGTGAGGCTTCTTCACTCCACCAGTAGTTGGTGCAGACTTACGGGCAGCCTGTACCAAGCACATAAACCATATCAGAACGGTGATGCAGTGAGAATGCAGGTATAATAGAGACAGAGATAGGGTATAAATATATAAAATAACAAGTGGTCAACCTTAGTAGCGAGTTGCTTCCTGGGGGCCTTTCCTCCAGTGGACTTACGCGCAGTTTGCTTGGTACGGGCCATCTGAAACATGATTAAGATTAAGGAGCAACCCCGGAAACCCCAAAGAGTAAAACAAGTAAACGAATAACAGGCAAATACTAAGTTGCTTAAATCTGGCAAAAACATTAAGTTGCTAACAAGAGAATTCAATAGTCAAAACTGATCCATTTAATCTTGTAAACACCAAGCTGTTTAAATTCTGACAAAAACATAGCTCAATTAATGACACCATACACAAAAGTAATAACACAACATTGCAATATGCATCCTCCTACTGCATACAAACAAACGCATGGATAAACGACGTTTGCGTATCAAGATTAATGCTCAAAAGTCTATTAAACACCAAGTTACTTAGAACCGCACAACACTGATGTTTGATTAATGATAATATACTAAGAATTTGTGACAAACACTAGAAGAACATGTAAAAAAGGCTTAATATCGTTCAATAATGAATTGCGCACAATGCAACGTAAATCTATTTAAGCTTCTTAACATGAATTGCATAAGATAGTGACGGATAATGAAATCTGCATATTGTTTGGATTATCAACGAAATTAAACCATAAAAAATCTAAATATAACAGGATTTTTTTTAAAATAAAACCCTAATTCAGAGATGGAGATGCCTTCGTTATCAATATAGACTCAAATGCAATCGCCAAAATTCTAACCCTAAAATCCCAACATCAAAATCAAAAATCGACGCAGACCTAATCGATTGATCAAATAATCCGACTGCCAACTTGAACCGAAATAACTCAAAATAAATAAATAAATTACAAGGAAAAAACAGAGACTCACCTCTCACGCCAACGTTTCTCTCTCTCTCTCTCTATCTAAAATCTGGGGAGCGAATGAAAAGTTTGAACGCAATGAGGCTGATGCGTATGTAAAAGGAGTTGAAAGGGTCGGCAATCAAGTAGAATCGGACGGTCAGAAACTATTATCTCTTGTTTGCGGAATCCGACGGTGCTGAGTGGAGAAAATTGTGTTTTCTCCCATCTAATCAACGGCTGCAATGTAGTTTAAAGGTTAGTCACGGATCGAGGTGCTTTTTGTGTTTTTCATTATTAGCAAGCGATGCGATATGAGAATTTGCAACTACTTGGGCGCTTTTTTGTAATACTATAGTCGAATGAGGGCTATATTGCAATATGAGATATCATAAAATCTAAATAATTGTCTTGCTAGGCTCTACATTATAACTTTATAAGTAAAACCATATGAAATATTTGTTATGTTTCATGAAAAAATATCATACTAACTTTCATCTTATTCCCATCGTCCATATTGAATTGAACGGGTGTTTTTGGAGTGTGGGTTTTTCTTATTTTACGTGTGTGCTTATGATTTATAGATATCGATTTCGTTTATTTTTTTTAGTATTTATAAGATCGAATTGTACGGTTATTTTCAATCAATTATTCTTGTATGGATTGTGAAGTATGATAATTTATGGTTACTTTCATTTTAAAAATAACATATACTTAAATTATCATTTAAAATAATCCAATCGTAACATGGTACAAACATAGCTAAAATTATGAACTAAAAATACTAGGCGATCATCCAAATATATGAGAAATATATATATATATATATATATTCTTGTTCGAGTTAGTGTACTTTGAGTTCGTTTGTTAATGGAATGCAATGAAATATCATAATTTCGAATCACATTATTGTTTGGGTTTGCACATTGCAATAAAGCTCTTGTTAGTCACCAACGAGAAAGTTATTCATCAGTAGTGATTACAATTGCAATGTGAAAAATACTCTTACGTAGTAGACTACGATATGAATAAAAATTTCAATAGATCTATTGAAACAAATGAAAATATAATCAGAATGGTGTAATTTGAAGCCAACAAATGTTTAGACATTTTTATAGAGATAATAGACGTTTAGACCTGATACAATCCCCACTATAAAATGAAAGAAATATGTATATATATATATATATATATAATAAAATTGATGAATTTAACAAAGCATGAAATAAGTATATTCTAACCTCGATCAGTAATTTAAAGTGTAGAGTTTTTCAGGAATAACATATTTAGGGTCAAGACCTTCCAAATCCCATTTCAAAATTTGCAGCTGAAAATAACTCCATGATCTCCTCAACGCCTTCGAAGGCGAAAAAACTAAGGTTTCTTCAATAATTCTAAAAAGCAATGAATTATCCATATATGGAAAATATTTCCTTCATGTGTCTTCTTCTTTTTTCTTTTTTATTTATGTGGATTGGGAGTTGATATTGCATTATAATACACGTAAAAAAGCTATTATTTTAATTATTTAATTACGTTTATGTATGATCACATGCCAAATGAATGTTCATTTTGGGTTGCGTACGATCTTTGTGTTCTTTGATTAATCAATAAAATTCGCCGGCTTGGGAGGAAAGGGGCATTTGCACGACGTGCATGCTATGTGTATGACAAATATAGTAATAATTTTTACACGTGATTGAAATTTATCCCGATACCTTTTTAAGTAGCGGTTGTAAACTTTCTTTTTATCAAATGCGAGGTGGCGACTGCAAAGTTATATCGTGTTTCTTTATTATTATTTTTTTTTTTATCGCCATCAACTTATAACAAATAATACTTTGTATGCGTTTTTATCTGGGAATGTCATATGAAATATAATTCACGAGTGTGAGATTAGTCATTTCTTAGGTTATAAAAGATAATGCAAAAAAGACATATTTATATAATTCACTAACATTATATTAGCTACGTGCACAAATCAAAAGGAAATAATTTACTCCATTTGTCCTGATAAGATATGTTGATTGAGATTTTCACGAGGATTAAGAAAAAAATTGGGTAAGACAATTGATAAAAAAAAATGAATAATTTCACTTTTAGTCCCACTAGAATAGGGTCAAAACATTTTTTGTCTCATATCTTTCATTTTTGGTCTCATAGTTTATTAGTTCAACACTTTTGGTCCCAAGTGTTTCTTTTTCGACCATTTTTAGTCCTAATTGTAGTGTGTGTGTGTGTGTGTGTGTCTATAAAGGACATTTTGTTTTCATTTTTTTTCAGCAAATCATTAAGAAAAAAAAGAGGAAAATATCTAGAAAAAAAATAATCATAACAAGATATCAAGCAAATGCTCAATAAATATCCAGTAAAATGTCTAACAAAACTATTTCAACTTCTTGCCAATATACGGTTTTTGTTCAGTAAAATTATCGACAAAATATACAAAAAAAAAATATTGAAAAAAATATAAGAAAATATATACTGTTAGTTTTAGGACTAAAAATATCGAAAAAAAAACATTTGCGGACCAAAAGTGTCGAATTAATAAACTATGAAACCAAAAACGTACGATATGGGATCAAAAGTGTCAAACTAATAAACTATGAGACAAAAAACGTAAGATATGTGACCAAAAGTGTCAAACTAATAAACTATGGGAACAAAAAACGAAAGATATGAGACCAAAAGTGTTTTGACCATATTCCAGTAGGACTAAAAGTGAAATTATCTCTAAAAAAATCCTAATATACCCCAATTTATTTATTTGACAATGAATTAAGACTTAGGGGGGTGTATTGGTTGTGGATTTTGATGGATTTCATTGGACTTTTAAAATCCGGGTGTATTCAATCCAGACTTTTAAAAGTCCAATGAAATTCTGGTGTATTCAATCCAGACTTTTAAAAGTCCAATGAAATTCTGGTGTATTCAATCCAGACTTTTAAAAGTCCAATGAAATCCTGGTGTATTCAATCCAGACTTTTAAAAGTCCTTTAAAATTCTGAGGTATTCAACAATCCACGGACTTTAAAAAGTCATTGACTTCGTTGGATTTCGGCTGGATTTCACGTGAAAATTACGAAGGATGAAATCCGACCTCTAGACACGAGATTTCGATGAATTTGGAAAACCCGGGGAGCGTTGTGTCCCAGCGGCAGCTGGGTAGATGAAATTTGCACCTCAACTATCACCCTAGCCAGCGGCCGCTGGGTGCCAGCCGCAGCTGGGTTTAAGGTGGTGGCAATCCAGCGGTCGTTGGGGTCCAGCGGCCGCTGGGCCTGGCCCAATCCGCTATAAAAACTCGATCACAACCACTTTTTTTCATCCATTATTTTTTCACAAAGCGGCGGCGACAGCAGCTATATTCTTATTCCCGAGTGGTGGCGGCTACAATCTTCTTCAGGTACTCTCTATACTATTCTATTATGATTATTATTTTTTACTCGTGTCATCATTATTGATTGAATTTGTCTTGAATTTATTGCATGTAAGAATAAAAAAATTTTACTTTAATTTTGAATTACTGTTTAGTCTCTGTTTTGGTTTTGGTATAATTTTACTGATTATTGAATCATCGAAAACTAGTATATATGGTTTTTTTTAATTATGGTGTTTAATAGTATATACACCATAATATATTAGTATTATCATGTGGGACTCACAACAAGATTCGAAAAAAAAAGACAACTTATGAACCATGGACTAAGGAACAAAGTGACCTTCTACTAGAACTTATGGTTGATGGTGCGCGTCGCGGATGGCGTGATAATAGTGGCATATTTAGCAAAGCCACTGTGGAAGAAAGAATACTTTATGTGCTTAATGAAAGACTCGGGTGTAATAAGACCTACAACAATTATCAAAGCCGGCTCAAATGGTTTAAGGGTCGTTGGATCGCTTATTCGAACTTGTTGAAGTGTAGCTCTGGTTTTGGGTATGACAACAATACAAAAAAATTCACGGCTACAGATGAAGTGTGGGATGCGTACTTAGCGGTATTGCAATAATATTATTCAATATTTTTATTTAACTAATAAAGTGAATTAATTAATTTTTTTTTTATAGTCTCACCCGAAAGACACACAATTGCGATATGGAGAATCCGCTGATTATGAGGAATTGAGGATTGATGTGGGTAATGGTGTTGTCGTCGGAAGAAATTCAATTGGGTTGGGAATTGCTACTGATGCAAACACATTAGGAGAAACTGAAAATAGAGATGCGCGCATAGAAGATTTGACGTTTGATCTTGAGAGTGATGCATTATATTTGTCGCACTATCACAAGATGACCAACCGCCATCTGGTTTCACACCACCTTCTAGGTAGCCTGAAGTGACTGAGAGCTCCACTCAAAGACCGAAGCAACCCAAAAGAATCAGAACTCAGTATGAAGCAACTTCTGACTCTAGTGAAAAGATCATGGAAGAGGTGAAAACACTATTTGGGGAAGTTCACGGTCTCTTACTAAAAAGAGATAGCGTATTGGAGAAAAGAGAAAAAGAAAGATCCTACACTACATGGGATGCAATCAAAGAGATCCCAAAATTGGATGCAGACACTCGGATTAAAGCATTTGACTTGCTTGTCACGAAGTCCCAGAAAGATGATTTTTTGAAGATGAGTGTTGAGGAACGAGCTCAGTGGATAGCTTACAAGATTAAGGAATAGGGATATTTTGCTTCATATTTGACATACTTTGATGTTGGTTTATTAGTATTTTTTCGGATGTCTTCTTAAAAGTTATATTGATTATTTATTTGATGTTATGAATTATGTTTTGTGATTATTTAGCATATTTGATTTTATTTTCTTTAATGCTACGCGCCGTTCATATTTTGTAAATGCACCATGAAATCATTAATCATGATTTATTCGAAATTATTAATTATGTTTTTTTGGTTAATTTTTTTTTATTTGTTGATTTATTAAGTTGTATGCATTTGGATATATCTTTTATTTAACACAATCTCTTTAATCAAGAACCTCTTTTTTTAAAAAAATTCGACATGGAAAATCATGAAATATTGGAAGAAGAAATAGAAGATGAAGAGATGGAAGAAGAAATTGATGAAGAAGAGGAGACAGAATTCTATGAAAATGTTAAGCTCTTGCTATTGACAATAAAGATAGTGTTAACACTATTAGGGGAAATTGCTATGATAGGTCAGCGTATTGAACGTTCTTTGCAGCGACGACCAATTACTAGAATTGGATATCATTTTGTTAATAATATGATTGAAGGAGATCCACAAAGTTTTCAACAGCTGTATAGAATGTATCCTGATGCGTTTCTGAAGTTATGCTCTATCATAAGAGATAAAACGCCTCTACATGATATAAGACACATATGTGTTGAAGAAATGGTGGCAACATTCTTGATCATTGTCGGACATAACGATAGATATTGTAATGTTCGTCAAAGCTTCAGTCATTCTCATTTTGCCACTAGTCAAAATTTCAACAAAGTATTAAAGGCATTGAACATGATAGCACCGGACATGATGGTTAAGCCGTCTACATCGACCCCGGCTAAAATTCAGGATTGCACAAGATTTATGCCTTTTTTTAAGGTATGTATCATTTATTATGTAATGTATTTTAAAAGTTTTATTTTTTTATATCTTATCTTCACTTTATTTTAGGATTGCATCGGGGCTATAGATGGAACTCATATCCCGGCAACGGTAACAGGCCGAGAAGTAAGCAGTTGTCGTAACCGTCATGGTATGCAATCACAAAATGTTTTGGCAGCTTGCAACTTTGATTTGCAGTTCATATATGTGCTAAGTGGATGGGAATGTTCAGCACATGACTCCAAACTTTTAAGTGATGCATTATCTAGAACAAATGGCCTTCAGGTGCCGCAAGGTATGTACCATATTTATAATTATGTTTTTTTTTAAATAGTGTAAAGGCAGCTATTTGACAAATAATAATAAAATTGTGTTGTTGTAGGTAAATATTTTCTGGTGGATTGTGGATTTGCTAATAGACGTCAGTTTTTAGCTCCTTTACGTGGTGTTCGATATCATTTAAAAGATTTTGGTGGTCAAGGTCGTCACCCCAGAAATGCAAGTGAATTATTCAATCTCCGTCATGCATCGTTAAGGAATGTGTTGAGAGGATTTTTGGTGTCTTCAAATCTAGATTCACAATTTTCAAAACGGCACCTCCCTTCTCATTTCGAACACAAGCTGAATTAGTTTTGGCTTTGTGGCTTGTGCTGATTTACACAATTTTCTCCGGAAAGAGTGTCGCTCTGATGAATTTCCAGTGGAATATGAAGGAGATCAAGATTTACCACCTCCTCCTCCGGAAGAAGAAAATATGGAATGACTATCTCAAAGCCAACTACAACAAAGAACGGAAGCTAATACATGGAGAATGAGCATTGCCAATTCTATGTGGGAAGCAAGGCCCACGTATAACGGCGATGGAAATGACGATGATGAGACCGAAGATCGGAATGCTGAGTAATGGTTTTTTGTTTTTCCTTTTTATTGTTTATGATTTTAGTGGTATTTTGGAAAAAACTTGTTCGTCTTGTGTCTAATTTTTATAAACAATTTTGAATAACAAAATATTTTTATATTGTTGTTGTATTTTTCCTTAACAATTTGTGTTCGTAATCTATGTATCCAATCAAGCATCGAGTAAAAGTGAAAAGAAATCAACATAATAATGTAGAAAATGTTTAATACATAATTGCGCGACATAAATTCAAAATAAAACAAACACATTGTTCGAAATAAAAATAATCCAAAACACCGAAAAATAAAATAAAATAAAAGGCCAGCGGCTGCTGGGTGCCAGCCGCGGCTGGGCAGGAGTACAGAAACTCCTCCTAGCGGCCGCTGGGTGCCAGCCGCGGCTGGGGTCCTCTTCCGGCGTTTATTTTCTTCGAACGAGCACACCTACACGATTCAAATCAACCAAAAATCAACATATTTTAACAAATTCAAACACAATCATTACACAAATTCAACTTAACTCCACAAAATTACAACTTCAAAATTCAAAAATCCAACAAGTGTACAACATATTCAAATAAACAAATCAAACTCCAAAATCCAAAACTCCAACAATTGTACAACATATTCAACTCAACAAATCAAACTCCAAAAAATCCAAAAAATATTAAACATTTTCAACATCAACTTCAACCACTACAAATTCAACAAAAGATCCAACCAATCCAATATGCACAAAACTCATCAAATATATCATTAAACATCAAACATAACATTAACATAATCATATAATCCATGAAATTCAAAAAAGAAACCTTTAATTATGAGGTGGTGGCTGTGGTGGCGGATAGAAGGCAGTCCAAGCATCCCACTGAGCCTGTAAGGATGCCATTTGTGCATCATGCACATCAAAACGGGCATTCATCTGCTCGGTATACGCGTCAAATCGGACGTACATCTCCTGGGTATGCGCATCATACCTATCGTCGATATGATGCCTTAGTGATCCAAATGATGCGTCGATATGCACCCTCATATCATTCTGGAACTGCGCATAGAAATCTTCGGGCATTGTAAAAGGAGGTTGTTGAGGTTGCTCTTCCTCCTCTTCCTCCTCCTCCTCCTCCTCCTCTTCCTCCATCTCGACATCTCTTTGACCACCAGTCGACGAGCCGACACCAGCATCACCTTGGACTCGGGCAATATCGGTATTTGTTTACCTGCTCACACATGGCCTCTTTGCAGGGGGGATGATGGTGAACCGATCAGAAATAATCTGAGCTCCTTTTAGCTCATTGAAGTTAATCGAGTACGCCCTGATCTCATTTTGCCCCTCCTGGGCTCCGTCGTGGCACTGAGAATCCCGAGGCTATGTGCCAACCCCGTCACAATAGGAGCAAGCGACGGGTGCATTCCTGCGTGAGTCTGCATCGTCTTCATAGTCACCTAAATAAAATTCAAAATGCAGACTTTTTTTCCCTTCAACGCACAATGCAACAAATACACTTCATTTGCATTCACCTTGTTCCCCTGCTCCTTTCCCGACACATTATACGCAAGAAATTTGTGCACAATTACTAGTGTCGGGTCTTGGATGTACCCATTCAGCCTACCCGAACTATCCCAATTATCAAACCTAGTCAATTCATTCCACGCCGCCTCCATACTAAATGAGGAGGGTCTATCCCGTTCCCCGCCAGTAGAAAACCCAAACACATTTTTCATCTTCGTCAAATTAATTTGATTATCTCGATTGTTCATCCTAACACCACTCTTCTTCTTATCCTCAATCACATACATAGTGCACAAAAACTCATAACAAAGAGCCTCGTAACCAGAAAAATCAACATTTTTAGCATAATATTCAAGCCCTAAAACCTTCAAATATTTAGTAACTTTTGCAACAATTTTCAAATCCCTCAACAAATCCCAATCAAAATAACGAGAGTTTGTAACCATATGCTCGTTAAATTTCTTATACAATTCACCCTCACGCTCGGTTCGTAAATGAAATGGAGCCTCGTACCTTGTCATGAGGTCCTCCTCTTCGTGTAGCCCAACATTCGGAATTTTCATCCGAGGAGGCATGGTGATGGTGGTAGCGGTCGTGGGCTTCGAACGGGGGTGGTCGGATTTGTGAGTGATGGCTCGAATCGAGCGATGGCTGGAGAGAGGCGTGCGTGAATTTTTTTCACTGTTTCTCGATTATTTTCGATTTGGGGATCTATTCTGGGCTTTTTGTACTTAAAGCCACTTATTTCCCAACGACCACTGGGTGCCAGCGGCCGTTGGCATCGTGTAATTCGATTCTCCAGCGGTCGTTGAGCCCAGCGGTCATTGGGCCTCTCAACTTGGCTACTCAGCGGCTGCTCGGTTCGGGTTTTTCGCGTGTCCACCGCTCGTTGTGTTCCAACGAGCGTTGAAAAGTAGGATTTCAAATCCATTGAAATCGTTCCAAATCTATTCGAAATCCGTACATGAAATCCTCCAGACTCTGCGTGGAGTCTATGGATTTTATAAATCCATGGACTTTTAAAAGTCCAATGAAATCCATCAAAATCCACAACTAATACACCCCCTTAATGCAAACATATTAAATAGAAGGTATATATTAATAAATTAGCTAAATATATATAGAAATCAATCTCTATACATTATGACATCGAAAAAAGGAAAATAAGTCTATATAAATGGAATGAAAAAGATATTATTATGTTCAGAGATACATATTATTACAGAACATGAACTTGGTTTATATAACTCCAAAATCCTACTAAAATAGGCTCAAGTTCCTAAATCCAAAATAAGAACTTGGTTTATACCTTGCGTAGTGCGCGACTAATACTTGTGACATGTTGAACGTTTTTCGGAAAATTTGATGCTATCCATCCGGTAGAGGTGCCCACGGTTCCGGTTCCGATTAGAAACCGCCGTTAGGCGGTTCCGGAAGGTCGGAACCGTAACCGCACCGTGCTAAGGCGGTTGCCGGTTACGGTTTTATAACCGGAACCGCCGGTTTGTCCCAACGGCGGTTAGCGCCGGTTACCGGCGGTTATCCGGTTAACCGCCGGTTTCCGGTTTTTGGGGGTTTTTTTTTTTTAACGGATGATTGGACGAACTAAATCAACAAAACTATAAATTTACAAGTTAAAAACTAAGAAGTATAACAAAACACAAGTTTATTTGAATTTTGATATTATTATATAACTTTATAATTTATATCTTACAATTTACAAATTACAAGTTATAAATTACAACTTACAAGAATATTGAGAAATGAGAATACAATTTAATTTGATAAATAATATGACATTATAAAATTATAAATTATAAATTAATCAAACTATGAAAATATTAAATTACAATTTATAAATTTATAAGTTATAATTTAACACTAAATTACAATTTACAAATTAGAATTAACATTTAACAATTTATATCTTACAATTTACAACTTACAAAATACAATTTACAACTTACAAGAATATTAAGAATACAAGTTAATTTGATAAATAATATGACATTATAAAATTACAAATTGTAAATCAAACTATGAAATTACAAATTAACAAATTACAACTTAATATTAAATTACAATTCATTATCATGATTTTAATATATCCATTATAAAATATAAATTAATTATAACATATATAATCATAGTCAACATTTATTAACAAAAATGAATTATAAAATTTTATTTAAAATAACCAACCATAATAATGAATTATTAATAAAAATTAAAATCTAAATACTAAAAAATAATTATAAACACTAATTGGGTGATTTGAACCCTGATAAACAATCATGAAATTAAATTAAATCACAAAAAAGTAAGATCAAAGAAAACACCCGTCTCACTGGATTACTTTTTTATTTATTCGAAAATAATTTGTCACATGTGTCAATAGAATGTATATAGTTTTTTTCCTAAATGACAATTGTATCACCAAAACTAAACACAATAAATTAATTATAAGAGTTAGTGAATATTTGTGTAGTTACCCGAGACAGGTAATCGATCATTTGCATATATATATATATATATTAAAATTTAGTATTACCAAAATTATTAACTTTTACTACAGAGATACAAAATAAATGAAAGATAGAATAATCAATTCTACATGAAATTTATTATTACAATACATGAATGGAGTATAGAGGATTATAAAAAAAAAAAAAAAACCCAAACCGGTTGTTAAACCGCCAAACCGCCGGTTTGTAACCGGCGGTTTGTGAACTTCGGGAAGGTTAAACCGGAACCGCACCGGCGGAATCCGGTTGACGGTTACGGTTTGTAAACCGTAACCGTCCCGATGGTTTCCAAACCGGTGAAAACCGGCTAACCGGCGGTTTGTAACCGCCGGTCCGATTCCGTTTGGGCATCTCTACCATCCGGGCACTTTGATGGAGCATTTTATATTTTTTTAAAATTTTTCTAAAAAGTTTTTGAAAATTATATTTTGAGAATGTAAATGACGACATTAATAGATGTTAATTATGTTGTTTCGATTTTCCTTTGTCTCCCTCATCAAACAAAAATGATTAGTTTGGTCCTATTTTTAAAAGGAGTTAGTCTCTTATCAAACCTTGTGCACCGTTGCTTAGACTATCTCTATCGGTGACCACATCCGCATGTGATCGCCCGCCAAGTCACCAAAAAAAAAAGAAAAAATGGTGGAAGAAAAAAGATTGTGGTCGACTAGCCATTTGATGAGGACAAAATTAAAGTGAATTGATATAGTTTATTTGAAATGAATACGAACTTATATCTTAAAATGGAATTAATACGTCCCTAAAAAATACAAAATAAACCCCTACCCCCCACAAAAAACCCTAAAAGACACAAAATAAACCCCTAAAAAAACACAAAATAAACCCCAACACACACCCCCAAAAAAACTAAACCCTAACCCCTCCCCTAAAAAAAAACCCTAAGAAAATCTAAGCTCATTAAACATTAACTGAGATGAAATAAATCATAATTTGAATTAAAGAAACTCGTATACGATAAGTTGTTGGCCAAATACTCTTTATGGTTATGGATGATACATTTTGTACTTGAGACTGATACTTTTTAGTGTTAAGAGTGATAAAGTTTTTGGCGAATATTTTTTTTTGGGAGGGGAGGGGCGGGGCGGGTCGGGTCAGGGTTGATCTGTGTGACCTGCCCACCTGACGGTCTGATTTTATGTATTTTGGGTTTCCAAAGTCTGACAAGAGACTTTGTATTTAAAAAATGATCCGAGTCCAAATAAATTGGGCCGGCCCAAGGAAGTGAAGGGAAGTGTCTTAATCCCAAAAGCTGCCATTACCAACATTCAAAACTTGAGCTTTGTTAGTGGGCATCTTCTGCGTATTCTTCCATAGGGGGAATTTGACTGGGGTTTCTTCAACATCAACAATTTCATCCTCCCACATCCTAAATATTCAACGAAATTCAACGCAGAAATCATACAAATTTTGTTTTGTAAATTCCCATCTATTGTTCCGATTCTTCAAAAAAAAGGGGGAAAATTTATATGTAGTATATTTTTTTTTGGAGGGAAGAATTTGAAGGATGTGGGTGTTTTATTTGATCTCGCTGCCATTAACCCTAGGTATGGTGGTTTTGACTCTAAAATACTTCTCCGGTCCAGATGTGCCGCGCTACGTGTTTTTCACGGTGGGATACACTTGGTTTTGCTCGATTGCGGTTATCGTTCTTGTCCCCGCCGACATTTGGACGGTAAGTTGTAATTCATTTCGCTGAATTTAAGCCTTCTCTTTGCGGCAGAATTGATTGAATTACGCACGTGTGCGCCCGGGGGGATTGCTTTCAAATTGTGTCGATTCAAATGGTTTGATCAGCTGGTTTAGAGCTGGATTTTGCTGAATTTGATATGATCTATTTCCAAATTCCGACTTATTGAGTTTAATCTGTGTGTGGTTTTCGGTTGGACGTTGCTATGTTGGTGTAGCTGGCACTCTAATTTGAGAAGGATCACATTTTGTGTGGCAAGCTGTTTTTTTCATCCCAAATGCATTTGAATATTCTTGCTGTTATTGAATAAAGTATAATTGCGTGTAAGTAGTTAGGGAGTTGATGGGTTTAGTAGAGAAGTTGTTATAATGGAATGATGGAATATTTGGCTGTACTCTGTTTATATCTCTGAAATTCGAAATATACAAACACATAAAAAAGGGGATGAGTCCCATTGGATTAGAATTTTGGGACAGACTAAAATTGTCATACTCCTAAGCTCCTTGTCAAATAGAAATTACTTGTTCCATTGAATTAAAAAATCATGGTGCTCGAATAAGTTATTAATCTTTCATGATCTCCTGGTGATGTTGGTGTGTATTTTGATTAAAAGCATTTTTGTGTTTCAGTAGATATCGTTATTTTATGTGCTGTTTCATTAAAGGTCAGTGGAAGTTAAGAAACTTGGTTTGGGGAACAGTTGACCATTGTAGCAACTTTGTTTGTTATTCTACTACTTTAAACTTTTCCTCCTTCATTTATGTTTACCAGCAATAGCTTTTGGTTGCTGCAAGCCACATGATTTATCTGCATCATAATCGATACCTTTTGTCATAATTGGCTGTGCTTGAAGATGGTTAATAACATCAATAGTTGTTTAAGTTTTGACCTTTTGAATTAACTATTTGATCTTTACAGTATTTTTGATTGGCATATGTTAAGATTTTAGTCATATTGCTAGGAATTGCATAATTTTCCTATATTTTCAACCAAGCATTACTCGTACCAGCTTTGTCATACCTTCACTATTCCTTGTTGCAAAGCAGCAGAGCATTTGAATAAATCTTTGTTGTTGGACACAAAAATGTATCTAATTTTCTATTTGTATATCTTATTATTTTTCTTGCCCTGCAGACGATAATTGGTAATGCAAATGGGGGCATCTCTTTCTTTTGGAGTTGGTCATACTGGAGTACCTTTCTGCTCACATGGTATAACTTTTTGGAACTCTTTTACCGTTGTGGATTGGTGCATATAGCTCACAATTCACTAATAAGCTGCAGAGATTGTCTGGATCTTTTTCAACAACCCCCCCCCCCTCTTTATGGGCTCGGAAATTCGTATACATTGATTTAACTTTGTTCATGTAGTAACTACTAACATTTGTGTAAATAAATGACCTTGGGCTGGAAAAACCCTTAAATGCATTGCTCCCAACAGATGGGTTTCTTCATTTCAATATGAAACAACACAATATTTTATTGATCATTGTAAATTTCGTTTTGATTTGTAACTGTAGAAATGTTAACTGACTGCATAATGATATAGACTTCTAGTGTTTTCTGCACAATATTTTCCTTACTTCAGGTACATTTAGACAAACTTTCTTGTAGAACAATTAATTTCAAGGAGTGAAGTCCAAAAGTTGTTTGTTTCTTTATTGTCTAATTATTCCAGTGTAACGGATGAAGAAAATAAAAGAAGTATTGTAGTTCTAAGTCTAAAAAAGAAACCTGTGATTTTTGTTTTATCTCCAAGACGCATTTCTCCCTGCTGGTTTCTTAAATTGATAGTTTAGAAGCATATAATTGAGATGGGTAATGGATTCATGTGAGCTGTCTCTCTCCCTTGATGTCACATGAAGAACATTACTCTTTGGCATGCATTCTTTTATTTCTTCTTGATTAGTAAGTTCCAGTTATGCATGTTGCTGGAAGTAGACGCGTACAGTCTTTGCTTAACTCAACAATTTTGTTACATTTGTCATGTAATCTTATTCTTTCCTGCTGGTTGCTCACATTGTAGGTTTTGATGGATATATTTTAAGATAATCATTCTATGTTTCCTCCCTGAGCAGGCTTGTTGTGCCTCTCATACAGGGTTATGAAGATGCTGGAGACTTTACTATGATAGAAAGATTGAAGACTAGCATACATGTAAACTTAATCTTCTATTTAATTGTGGGATCCATTGGTCTTTTCGGACTTATTTTCGTCATTACTATGCACGAAAAATGGTTTGTTACTTCTTCTCTTGGTTCAAATTTCTTTTCGCTTTATTCTTTTTTTCCTTTGTTAATTAGTTGTATGGTTAGCATTTGCCTGTTTCTCACTCTATGGAGCTAATCACCAGAACTTATAATGCTCTTGTAATTGACTGAATATGCGTCATGACCTGGTCGTTTCTTTTCCATGGGTCCATGAATATAGTTGGTGGTTCCATACCTAATTGTACGTGTAACTATACTGATATGGGAACAATATAATATGAACCCTACAACACATAAGTTTATAGATATACAGTACGATATAGCTAGTATACCTTGAATGCATAAATAGTGTTGTTCAGATTAAGATAAACACGTAACACAAAATATGAAATATTGCGTAAATTTTACAAAATAGAATCATTAATCCTGTGTGAGTCTTTGCATGACGGATTATCAAACAACCAACTGCATTAGGTTTATGGTTCTCAATCTGCACGTCATTAATTAAATGCTCTTTCTTGATAACTGATAGTTGGGGATCACTACTGGACTTAGTATGATACTATAATAGATAGTTCGATTGATTTCCTGGAACTTGGCATTTTTGTATCTATTTTGTCATTATTTATCTTTTCCACTGGCAGGCTTCATGGTAGAGGTATATTGGGTTGGGCAATGGCTTGCTCAAATACATTTGGACTTGTGACGGGTGCCTTTCTTCTTGGTTTTGGGTTGAGTGAGATTCCAAAAAGTATTTGGAGAAATGCCGACTGGACAACTCGTCACAAGTTTCTCTCTCATAGAATAGCCAAAACAGCTGTAAAACTTGATGATGCGCACAAAGAATTATCAAATGCTATTGTGGTTAGTTTCTCTGAAGACTCCTGTATAAATTGATAAGCGTTTTAGTTGTGGGATCACTGGGATGGGATGGGAACATATATCTTTGCTTATGCAATTGCCCTAAAATTAATCCATGTACTTCAAACCCATTTTCAATTTCAACTGTCAAATGTTTAATATAATACAGTTGCCTCAAATGATTATATTCACTTTCTTCGTTTTAGCATGTAACTGATAAAACTGTCACCTGGTCCATTTCTCAGCTGAGAATGGACCTAGAGCCTTGCTTGAATCCATCTGATCTTTTTTTCTTTAAAATAATTCATAACTCATACAGATATATTGGTAGAGTTAAGGGAATCTGGAGAATTAAATTATTATTGAATTGAATTGTCAGATAAACTGAATAGCCAAGAACAATCCTCAAGCTAAATGCATGCCCAGCTAAAAGTCGCCATTAATTCCTGGTCATTCGACAAAGATGAAAAAGCTCTAACTCAAAAGCTTATACACTAATCTGACCTAATCCTGGAAACACAAGTCTGGCCCAACATATACTGACAGAAATAACTCAACCACTTTGATGAGTATGCGAGTCTCTAACATATATGGTATATTGGTATATCCATATGCTTATGTTTAGACATAAATATATATAATTTGTTATATAATATATTCATACCGGTAACTATATCTGAAGGAGTTGTGACAGATTTTGGGGGGCGTGCCTCCTATGGCTATTACTATGTGCAAATCTCATTTGAGGTTTACACTCACATTAGCTTTTTTCAGAACTGCATTAATCAATTTTACTAACACGAAAACACGATTTCCTGAAAAGTAGTGTGTTAAACTGAGGTGCATATATATATATATATATATTACATTACTTATGCAGTCAATATATTTATTGAAAGAAACATAATTAAAATATTGAAAGAAACATAATTAAAATTTTGTTCCTTAGTAGAAACTTATTTTGCCTACTGAAGTTACAAGTTAATAATAATCTCGCCTTTTATTTTATCCTTATACATGAAGGATCAAGGATGTTCCCCCTAACTCCTGCTTTTCAATTGGATTTATTAGGTTGCTCAGGCTACCTCAAAACAGATGTCCAAGCGTGATCCACTAAGACCTTATATGGATGTTATTGACCATATGTTAGTGCAGATGGTACTCTTTTCTTCTTCAGCTTCATACAGTAACATTATTTTATAATGTTATTTATTACAGGATTCTCAATTTGATTTTCTATCTGCAGTTCAAGGAAGATCCTTCCTTCAAACCACAAGGAGGTCAGTTGGGAGAAAATGACATGGATTATGATACTGATGATAAATCAATGGCGACACTTAGGCGCCATCTTCGGGCAGCTCGAGAGGAGTATTACCGGTGCAAAAGGTAAAACTATTTTTGTAGGATGGTATGTAATTAATGTAAATTCTTGTTCTCGAAAAATATAGAAATAGGGGGTCTGTGCCCCAATATCTGCGATAAAAAGGCCAAGCCATAACAACTTATGGTGCTGTGGGATGCTGTGCAATTCTATTTATTTCTTTGTGCTTCATTTGATTATTTGCCATTTTCATATAAAAAATCCCTTTTTCTTGGTCATAAGTTAACTTAATATGACTGTTACGATATCCCACATCGATTCCACATGAAAGTGTGGAGGGGTATATAAGTGGGGGGTCAACCCTTTACCTTTGACCATGGTTTTTGATCATGGTTTTGGGTTAAGTTAGGACTCCCTATCTTATATGCCTAACAATTTGGTCGGACCTGTCGAATGTGGGCGGGCTGCGAAAAGGGCCTACGCGATGGTGGGCCCAGGGGTTGCCACCCGGATGTGGGCCCAAAGGGGGTTGCCACCCGGAAGTGGGCCTTGGTGTGGGTTGCCACCCGGAGTGTGCCGTCCTTGGATGTCCGGTTTGAAAGGGGGATGGATTGTTACGATATCCCACATCGATTCCACATGAAAGTGTGGAAGGGTATATAAGTGGGGGTCAACTCTTTACCTTTGACCATGGTTTTGGGTTAAGTTAGGGTTCCCTATCTTATATGCCTAGCAATGACCTTGTCCAGGTTGGTTCTTATGATAGGATCTACTGACATATTTATTACTCCGTGTGTGATGTGTCTGAAAAAGCAAAAGCTCCAATACAAATGAGTTATAAAAGTGAAAGTTTGGCTACCCTTTTTTATTATTTCCCTAAGAGGTGTTATGCTATAGTTGCTTAAATTGAGAGTTTAATATTGAAAAAAATCTCTACCTTAGGAAGGCTTCCTTTTAAGATGTCCAGTACTTCTCTCCCTCTCCCTTTTTATTTTATGTTATTGTACTTTTCGTGTGTTAGTGCCTCAAGGATCCTTATTTATTCCTAGGAGGCTAGGATGATACTTGTCAATGTTGTCATAGTCAAATGTGATTATATCATAGTGGGCTAGTGTTGAATTTTAACTTGCCGAACATTCTATGTTCTGATATGTTTCTTTATATGCAGTGAGTACCTGAGTTATGTCACAGAGGCTCTTGAGCTAGAAGACACAATAAAGAATTATGAAAGACGCAGTATGACTGGATGGTTCGCACATTCCACTTCCTAATTCTGGACAGATATAATGAACCAAAATAACTTTATATTCTGTTGTTTCTGTTTTGAAATGAACTAGACAACTATTTTCAAGGTGGCAACTAAGTTGCCCCTCTTGCTGATTTTGCTATTAAGCCTCTCTCTTGTTGGCTATGACGTTTTGCTTCTTAGATACATAAGTTAATGTCCTCATTTCATGTTTCTTGCTCATGTAAGGTTGATGTCTGGACTGTTATATGTAACACAGGAAGTTTGTCTCAAGCTTCAGATCGGAACGCACTAGTACATTTGGGTCCTTCCTCGACAGGGCAGGTAATAGGTTGTCCTTAGGTCGCATTTGAGTCGTGAAATGCAATACATTAAGCTAGATTCTTAAGAATTCAATCATTCTTTTTTTTTTCTTGCTCTGCCAGAATTAGTGTGGCGCTGTATCTTGCAAAAGCAATTGGGAAGAATTTTGGCTGTCCTTCTTGGTTGCATATCAGCCGCCATACTCCTGGCCGAGGCTACGATGCTAGCTAGGGGAGTTGATTTGTCTCTATTTTCTATTCTCATCAAGTCTGTGGGAGATCAAGAGGTTCTGGTGCAGGTATGTAGTCAGACTACTTTACCAAGGTTCCTTTTTAAGATTGCAGTTCTTGTTTAGAACCAAATTGTTCAAACATCATTACTAGGGCTCGGCAGCTTATATTATCTGATGCCAATGCTGTATTTAATGTTAACATCTAATGTTTTTTAAACCAACAAATTTATCATTTGAAATGACATTTGGTGATAATTGGTGCATACTATTATCTTTCAGCCAGTATCTAAGGAATTTTTTTTTTATTCTCATACTGAGAAAAACTGCATGAGACGGCTAGCTGAAGTGCAAATATGACAAATGCTTGTATGAAGCTTATAACACCTGATTCATGTGATATGCAACTAAGTAGAGGAATCATCTTTGTCAATATAGCTGAAGATGCACATTGGTAAATGGTAATTTACGATTGAAGAAACATGATCCACTTTGGGGTTTGCTTTTTGGGAGAAAGAGTTAGCTGATCTTTATGTAATAGTATTTCTTCTATTTAGCTTAGTCTTCATGCTCTACGAATTTTCAAGCATGATTTTTGTGTAACTCTCATATTGTAATCATTTTTTTATATTGTGCAGGTCTTTGCATTTGTTCCCTTGATGTACATGTGTCTTTGTACGTATTACTCATTGTTCAAAGTCGGAAGGCTAATGTTTTACTCACTGACGCCAAGACAGACGAGTGCTGTTAGCTTGTTAATGATATGCTCGTATGTTTGTACAGCATGTCAATTGTATGATTTAGATAGGTTCTTTAGAATTCCATGCAGTTAATAGTTGATTTCTTGATCTGCCTGTCAGGATGGTTGCTCGTTATGCGCCTGCAATTTCATATAATTTTCTTAATCTCATCATTCTCGAGGAGGGCAAGAAAACTTTTTTTGAGATGGTGATCTTTCTATCCCATGTTTTGGCTACTCATATAAATTTGCTGTTCTCATACTGATTTTTTTTCTTTATAACTTGCTGCATACTCTGGTATAATGTTCAGTTTTTTTTATAAATCCTTATTTCATTGATGCCTCGTGCTTTGTAACTTGTTTGATTCGGGTTGAAAAATGATGCAGCGCATGGGAACAATTGATGACGCTGTACCTTTCTTTGGGGATGGATTTAACCAAGTGTACCCCCTTATTATGGTTATCTATACTATCCTTGTGGCGAGCAACTTCTTTGACAGGATCATCAGCTTCTTTGGCAATTGGAAGATTTTTAGACTTCAAACAGAAACAGATGATGTGGACGGGTTCGATCCATCTGGTTTGCTTATACTGCAGAAAGGTAAATTATTTGTAGCTTCATGTGCTTCTTGCTGCATTACATGCCAATTATTTTGAATAGTATAGTTGCGTGTATTTCGTTTGAAGGAATAATAATAATAATAATAATAATAATAATAATAATAACAATAATAATAATAATAATAATAATAATAATAATAATAATAATAATAATAATAATAATAATAATAATAATAATAATATATTATGTCAAATTTATATACCTTCGCAGAAAGAACCTGGCTTGAACAAGGGCGCAAAGTTGGTGAACATGTTATTCCATTGGCTCGAAATTTCAATGATGTGAGCTTCGATCTTGAATCCGGAGGCCGTAACAAAGTATGTGATCTTTGGTCGGTTATCAATCATTTGTTAAAAAGAGACTACTTTCATCTTTTACTTCGACTGTTGGTGCAATAATTGTTAATCATGTTGAAATCGATGACAAATATTTCAGGACGATGCAGTTGAATTGAAGGTGAAATCTGAGTTTAGCAAGGAGGATATGAAGGGAAGTTCATCTAGACCGCCTAGAAAAGATGAAACACAGAAATATTCTGGAAGCAAAGAAGCCATAAGCACCAAGTATGCTGCCATGAGAGAGCAAAGCAAATCGGGGTCCAACAAGCAGCCAGTTGAGAGCATTGCCTCTGCTAAAGTCTCGTTGCTAGATGCTGCCAACTCTCAGCCTACTAACAACAGTGCTCCATCTGGTTTAGCTTCAAAGTGGGCAGCCTCAATGAAACAAGGCTTTCAGAATTTTAAGTCGAACATAGAAGCGAAAAAGTTCATACCATTGCGTCAGGCTCAGGAGCCGAAACTGTTGCGTGCGTCATCCACCGAGTCCCTGGATGAGATATTTCAGAGATTGAAACGACCTGATGATGATGATGATGCGGATGAAGATAGCCTTGAAATCAAAGTTTCAAGGCCGAACCGGTAGCGCTGGTAAGATATTGTACAAGATGGTTATACTGATTGTAATAAATATACCAAATACAAGAAAAGCTATTGAAATGTATACTTGGAAAGGATCCATAGCCGGTTTTTATCCCCTTTTTTTGGCAGTAGTATATGATGATGTAAATGGGATTGAGATCGGGCAATGGTCACTAACTAGCCATGACGAGAACCCTGAAAAACAATGCACCAAATCCTCCCCCAAAAAAAATTATGTACCACTAATGTTGTTTGGCTTTATCAGTATTTTATAAGAAGCAATTGTTAGTATTTCTTGTAGACCTGCTTAGTGAGTATTTTGTTTTATTTTTGTTTTCTTGCCTCTGCGTGTGGACACGACACGAGCACGAGCACCCATCGGGTGAATCTGTGCCGCTACTTGATGGAGCACAACTACGGACTTATCGAGTAAGAATCAAAGCTTCTAGTCGTGAACTCACCAACTACTAGATTTTTAATTATTTCCTCAACTTGTTCAAATCTAAAAGCAACTATCGTATATTTGCTATGATAAAATATTTTACATCCATTTCTAAAGTCTTATACAAATTTGGATGGCATAATGCCATAATGGATTAGGATCCCGGCTCAAGCCATATGATATAATTGTTTCAAGCCACAAACATGAAAAACAGTTTAGACAAACGAAAAATGTAGTAAAACACACACACACGCGAAAAAAGTTGCAGGAATCAGGGGATGGAAATAGCAACGACCTACCTACAGCTGAGTTGCATGGGATATGGGCATGACACATGTGGGGACCCACCTATGGTAAATTCTAAAATAGACTGCGTGGAATTAAGGGTGGCAAAATAAATACCCAGCCCAGCCCGGATCTAACTCAATGGATTAAACACTACATATTAACCCAACCCAATTCAGCTCAAAAATGGGCGGGCTGCTTTTTCCAACCCAATGGGCTGGCAACCCATGCATTAATCATAAATCTTAATATAACCCATTTTATTTTTAAAAGTTGAAAGTTCAAATTTAATATTATAAAACTTCTTATGTATTCAATATACAAATTAAACTAAATTAACCAACTAAATAAACATTATACGCAAATACATAAAAAAATATTTTTTTAAAGAATTAAAATGTCTTTAAATTCAATACACAAATAAAACTAAATTAACCAACTAAATAAACATGTGTAAATCTATAAATCTAGACAAGAAAAGTAAAAAGGGGAAAAAAAGGGAACATATAAGGGTATAGTAGTTTTATGGGCAATTTGGATTTAAAATGTCTTGAATACCCTTATGACACACTTGTCCCCACATGCCAATCATTGGGTAAGTGTACATTTTACATTTTTTTTATCAAGTACACAATAAATGCACCCACACCTAACATATCAAATTAACAAAACGATCGACGATAGCCCATACGAATTTTTTTTAGCCCTAACAAAAAATTGGTTTTTGCATAATGAATTTTTTTTGAAAATTGTATAACGAAAATTTTATAACGAAAATTGGTTTATACATAACATTCATTATAACGAAAATTTTATGCATACTTTTATGCATAACGAAATGAAATTTTATGCATAACGATTATTTTTTTTTCCTTTTCACTGTCCAACATTAAATGAACATCAATGTATTATCATGTCTTTGTGTGTAGGTGAAAATGAGGTAGGTAAAGTGCATAAATATTTATATTTGTATAGATAGGTATTAGTTGACCCAAATTAAATGAAATTTAATGCATTTAATTTTGTGTAAGAGTGGTTGGTATAATGTGTGTATATTTACCCTACACCGATACACTAATTCAAATCATACCACAAAGAAAAATAGATTGAGAGTTTGTTAATAAAGAAAGCAACATCTTCTTCATCAACAAAACAACATCGTGAAATTGCGCAGAAAAATTTCTCAAATTTGAAAGGTACGTTTCAAGTTTTGTTATTTTGTTACGTAGCTAACTTAGAAAATTGTTCTAGGTTTTAATTTAAACATCGTTATGGTTAGTTCCAATTATCGTTAAAGTATAATGATAGTTATAATTTAATTATCATTATGGTACGTTGTAGTTTTAAATTAATTTTCGTTATGTTTAAATAGAGTTATCGTTATGCAAAAATTATCAATTAAATTTTAATTTCGTTATGGATAAACTGAATTTTGTTTTGTAGGAATTTAATTTTCGTTATGGTTGTATTTAAATTTCGTTATGTTCAAAGTTAAATTTTCATTACTGCTGAAATTAACCTTTCATTATGTATAAATTAAATTTTCGTTATTGTCGAAATTAAACTTTCGTTATGTATAAATTAAATATTTGTTATTGTTAAAATTAAATTTTCGTTATTATTGAAATTAAATTTTTGTTATTGTTGAAATTAAGCTTTCGTTATGTATAAATTAAATAATCGTTATTGTTTAAATTAAATTTTCGTTATGTATAAATTAAATAATCGTTATTGTTTAAATTAAACTTTCGTTATTTGTAAATAAAATTTTCGTTATGTGCAAAATTAAATTATCTTTATTGTTGAAACAAAACTTTCGTTATGTTTAATTTTAAATTTTCGTTATTAGTAAAACTAAGCTTTCGTTATGTTTAATTTTAAATTTTCGTTATTAGTGAAACTAAGCTTTCGTTATGTTTAATGTTTAATTTCGTTATGTATAAATTAAAATTATCGTTATTGTTAAATTCTAAGTTTCGTTATGTTTAAAAATGTCGTTATGTTTAATTTTTTATTTTCATTATTTAAATATCATTATTGTTAAATTCTAAGTATCGTTATGTTTAAAAATAACTTTCGTTATTTTAAGTTAAACTGTCGTTATGTATTGTAATGCTTACTTTTGAATTATCGTTCATGGCAGATGGTTAGGCATCGTATTATTGTACGACATAGTGGCCGATGGGAGGGAGCTCAATATGTAGATGGTGTGGAGGAGCTGATCAACATGTCATCGGATGATTTCTGTTTTAGGTCACTGATCAGAGAGATTTATGAGTTACTGGAGACCAATCCCACATCTGTCGAGTACCAGTTATCATGGATGTCGAGCACCAATAGTGGCAGATAGATCAAGGCAAGACTGAAAGATGATGCTGATTTGCTTGACTTGCTCCACGAGCAGAGCTCAGAGATGGTTGTGTATGTTGTTCAGAGAGGTTGCATCAGCTCAAAGGTCATCCCTGACACCGTGCCCGAATACAGAGAACCAGTCAGAGAGGAGGTTCGTGATGATACGCAACACTATGAGGCTCCAGAGCACAATTTTGACGACGATGCATTCCCACATGAAGAAGAAGAAGAAAAAGAAGAAGAAGAAGAAGAAGAAGAAATTCCTACTACTGATGAAGAAACGGAGGAGAACGCCAGAATGGGATTGCTGAAATCAATGTTCATAGAGTTCATTGGATGGATTCGTTCTACAGGGGGTACAGGACGATTGATAGGCATGATGGGAGGAGCATCATCGTCTAACACTAGGGCTGAGGATGTATCTGAGAGGGGTGGGAGAAATTGGCTTGTTCCACTTGTGAATATTGACGTTGCAGGCCCACTGAGTTGGGATGAGCCTTTAGCAGCACATACAGATGAACTTTATAAGGGTGTCATTTTCTGCACGAAGGATGATTTGGCCCTAGCTGTGGGACTCTATCACATGCAGAATCGAGTGGAGTATGCCATGTCTCGATCGAACAAGACACGACTAGTCTATATGTGCAAGCATGGCAGGGTGTTCCCGTTCAGATTGTGTGCTGTTGTTGACGGAGTTGTGTGGAGAATCTACAAATTCAACAACACTCACACTTGCCACATGGACATGAGCCGAATTGCTCCACGCCAGGTGCCTGCACGGGTCATTGCAAAGCATTTTGCAAGCAAATTGATGGATGAGGAGGTTGTTCTGAAGCCCAAAGAGATGATATCCGAGCTTTTACGTGAGTGCGGGATTCATATCGATTACAGTTTCGCGTTGCGCTCGAGAAACATTGCTATCGAGATGATCTATGGAGACTATGATAAGTCATACGTGTAATTACCTGCATTTCTACACATGTTATAGCTGCGGAATCCCGAGACATTGTATGAACTTCAGATGACCTCTGAAGATCAGTTCCAGTATATGTTTTTAGCACTCGGACCGTGCATCAGAGCTTTTCAGGAGGGTTCACGGCCAGTGGTCATGATTGATGGGACACATTTGAAGGGGAGGAACAAGGGAATTCTGTTTGTTGCTGCGATGAAGGATGGGAACGAACAAATATTACCTATTGCAATTGGTCTTGGTTTGATCGAGAATGATGATTCTTGGAAGTGGTTCATGAGTCGATTGGATATCACTCTTGGGGAGACTGAAGATCTCCTGATCGTGTCAGATCAGCACCAGAGCATTAAGAATGCTGTCGCGGCCGTTTTTCCAAGAGCGGCACACGGATTGTGCTATTATCATTTACAGAACAAGATGGCGAAGCGGGGTGCCCATGTGATCGCCATGTTTAAGAAGGCTGCCTATGCCTATCGTACAGACGTATTCCAGAGGCATATGTCAGCATTGGAATTGGTAAGCACCTCAGCACACCAGAAGCTTTGTAGAATTGGTCCAGAGCATTGGTCCCGATCGCAGTGTCCCACACGACATTTCAGCTTCATGACGTCTAATGCGGCTGAGTCACTCAATGCTCGTCTACTGTAGGCTAGAAGATTGCCTATTTGCTCAATGCTTGAGGTGTTCAGGCGTATTGTCGAAGAATGGTTTGTTGAGCAAAGAGCTACATCACAGAGTTGGGCTCACGTGTTGACTCCAGAAGCTGTGAACAAGTTATCGAAGAATATTGAGCATGGACGATGTTTTTCCGTTCGATGCACGACATTAGCACACTTGTGGAAAGTTGAGGTTGGCAGGGAGTCATTTATGGTCGATCTTCAGCATCGTACCTGCGATTGTCATGAGTTCGAGCTGGATTTGATCCCATGTAGCCACGTTGCAGCGGCGATCAGGTATGTAACTTTCATGTTTTTTTTTGTTAAGAATCTATTTGCTCAACCATCATCATTTTTAACTATGATTTTTTTTGCACACATAGATTCTCCGGTGGACACATATATGATTTTGTGGATAGGTGCTACAAGACAAAGACTGTAGTCAGCATGTACGACTCAGTGATCATGGGCTTACCAAGTTCTGAAGAGTGGATTTCACCACCTTATGGTTCACCAATTGTGCTTGCCCCAGTGATTAAAAAACAAGCTGGTCGTCCTCGGATGTCAAGAGCTCGAGGAGGCATTGAGGCATCATCTAGCTCGCGAAGACAGGTTTGCACTAGATTTCATGGCCCTGGTCACAACAGATGAGTGTGCACAACCCAGATCCCAATTGGTGGTGTGGACTTAAATGCACCTCCAGAGGACGTGCCTACGGAGAGTGCACGTAGAAGAGCTCCTAAGAAATGTAGTGTTTGTGGTGAGACGACGCATACCCGTCCCAGGTGTCCCACGTGTATTAAATATTTATTATTATTATTATTATTATTAAAAAAGTATAATTATTTATATTAATTGTTTTTGTTATTTTTTACTAATAGTATTAATTAGACGAATATTATTATTATTATTATTATTATTATTATTATTATTTGATTATTGTTGTTGTTGTTGTTGTTGTTGTTGTTGTTGTTGTTGTTGTTGTTGTTGTTGTTGTTGTTGTTGTTGTTGTTGTTATTATTATTATTATTATTATTATTAGTAATAAAAAAGTATTATTATTTATATTTATTGTTTTTGTTATTTTTATTTTTTACTAAAAGTATTATTTACACTAAGGTTTTTTAATTAATTTAAATTAAATTGTAATTAAGGCTTAACGGTAATATTTTATTAAATTAAATTGTAATTAAGGCATAATGGTAATGCTTACATCATAACGACCCTACAAATATGGCATAACGATTTATTAAAAATATCATAACAATTAATTAAATAAAATATTTGGTTATGCATTATGTGAATATACTTTCGTTACACATTATTTGAACAACAAACCCATAATGATTTATTAAAATAGCCATAACGATTAATTAAAAAAAGGCCATAACAATTTATTAAAATTAGCATTACGATTTATTATAATTAGCATAACGATTAGAACTAAAAGGCCATAATGATTTATTGAAATTAGCTTAACGATTAATTCAAAAAGCCATAATGATTAATTAAAAAAAGGCCATAACGATTTCATAAAATTAGCATAACGATTTATTAAATTTGGCATAACGATTTGAACAAAAAAGCCATAACAATTTCTTAAAATTATCTTAATGATTAATTAAAAAAACCATAATAATTAATTAAAAAAAGCCATAACGATTCCATAAAATTAGCGTAACGATTTATTAAATTTGGCATAACGATTTAAACTAAACGATTAATTAAAAAATAATAACGATTAATTAACAAACCATAACGATTAAAAAACCATAATGATTAAACTAACTGACCATAACGATTAATTAACAAATGGCCATAACGATTTAACTAAATTAGCATAACGATTTATTTGAATTAGCATAACGATTAGAACTAAAAGGCCATAACGATTTATTCGATTATTTAAAAATTAGCATAACGATTAAATAAAAAAAAGCCATAACGAAAGCGATAACTATTAATTACAAAAGACCGTAACGATTAACATTTACGCACTATCGTTATGCTTCTTAAGAACTATCGTTACTACAAATCAAGAAATAATTCATGGAAGTTTCACAACAAACATACTTTCGTTATGCTTAACCAAATAATCTAACATTCAACAACAAACATACTTTCGTTATGCTTAACCAAATAATCTAACGAATGAAAGCTAACCTCTTCGGATTCCGACGGATTCTCTTGTGCATCCGACATTAATCAATTCACTGCTCCTAACAATTACAAATGGGTAATTAGATAAATACCAACGGAGGAGAGACGAGAAACGAAATGAACCGTAATGATTTTTGCTTTGAGTCCGTCGAGTAGTGTTTAGTGAGAGGAGACGACTGGAGAGGATGAAGGAAATGGCTATGGTGTCCTCGGCGGCTATGGCGTGAAGAGAAGGGTTTTTTTTATCGTCTTTTTAATTTGCTGTAATAGAAGTTTTGAGTTGAAAGAAAATATGGGGAAAACGAAAGTAAAAGAAGGCAGTTGATAAATTTCAAAATATTCAGATTCCTTAATGAGTTGAGTGTTGAAAGTATAAAAAGTACATCTTTTCATATTTATTTTTTAAATCGAGATTCTTGGGACCCACTATAAATAAAGAGTACAGAATATAGTACAAATTGCCCATATAACTCCTACACCCTTAAAACTTGCCCAACTACCCAAATTTTTGAATTAAACTGTTTACATTAAAATTTCTCCCAATAAACATTATACCCAACTTTTTTTTGAAATATTTAAAATATCTTTAAATTCAATACACAAATTTATAAGTCCTACTAGACATAAATAAAAAATACAAATATAAGCAACTCATCATTTTCCAATGTCTTCATCAGTTCATCACTCATCATTCTTCAAACTCAAGCACATTCGAATCTTCAATTAAGTTGGACACTGATAATTATTATTAATTAAGAACCTATCAATCCCAATTCACAACAGTAAAGTTTATTCCCGGCCCGGCCCATGTAACTTAAGGTTTCCACATGTTAGTAAGTAATTAAATAAATATATATATAAATATTATTCGTGTCAAATAAAAAATGTGGTTCCCCATCCATCACCATCGGGTTACAGAGAGAGAGAGAGAGAGAGAGAGGAGGGGGGGGGGGAGTTGTGATTTTTTTGGTGGTCGAGTTTCTCTGGAAGACCACATTTTTACTAATTTTGTGTATGATAAAAAAAATTGTGCTAACCTAGAGCAGCCCAAAGCCCAATTGGGCTAACCCACTTTTGCCCATTTTTTTAGGTCTTTAATTTTTAGCTCAATCAATCCTAAATATTATGTGGACGGGCTGGGCTAACCCATTGGGTTGGGCCAATGTTGCCACCCTTACGTGGAATGTATTTGTGACGCCCTGATCCCGAAATAGGAAGAGTTCGTCACTATAAAATTTTAACTAATTTTTCTCAATAAAATAAAATATAATATGATAAATAAACAATTCATAATATTTCTTTTCAGATGAAACGAGCTGTATTTCAACTTAAAAATAACTCGACCAACACATCAACCTGACTCAAATGCATACAAGTACATATCAACCTAATAAATCAAGTCAACATTTTTTTTGTAAAATTGATTATCAAAGACACCAACCTGCTAAAATAAAAGTTTTAAAGTCTCAATCGGATATATTTTAAATATAACTTGACCTCCAACCGTCTTAATTCAAATTCCAAAGAAATTCAGCATACTTTAATAATAAAACGAAATGCACTTCTAACTTATAAAAGAGTTTAGTGGAATCTTAAGCGCACATAAGTGCGATCATTTAGAAAAATAACATGTAGCGGAAGCAGCTTAAAGAATTTAAAATCTTAACACATTAGTTTTGTAATACCCCGTAAAATAATTACTGCTTAATTGCAGTAAACTGTTGCAATTACTATTTAGTATAGTAATTTTCAGTCAGATTAGGGTCGAAAGTATCCGTTAAGTTCCATGAAATTCAAGATCAATTAATTCCCATAGGTGAATTAGTTTATTTCAGTTAGGGTTTAATCCTCTTTCTAGTTATGGAAAGCCGGAATTGTAATTTCAGATAAATTCAATTCCTATTCTTTTAAATTTGCGGTGTGTATTTATCGTGAATTAGATATTCCGATAAATATTTTTAGGACTAGGAGAATCAGATATTCTCCAATCATTAGTGTTTAAATTCAGATAATTTAAATAGGGTGATTTAAAATCTGAGAGGATTAGATATTCTCTAATTCGGATGTTTTAATTGTTGAGGATTTAAAACCAGTATTTTAAAGCAGTGTTTTAAAAATTAATAATTTCAAATAAATTATTGTTTTCAAATAAGTGATTTATTTCATCAAGCTCGGGTAAGTTCAGGATTTTTTCGGAGACGGAAAATATCACGATAACCGAATAACGGGTATTTTAAGCGGGTTTTTTGGTCAACTCCCAAGACATGGGAGGCCATACCTCTCCCATGCTTTCCGTCACTTTTTCCCCAAAAAAAAAAATGGCAAGTTAGAAATGTATTATATTAAATAGAGAGAGATAACTAGAGTGTTCCATTTCTTCACCACCCTCATCATCTTCCATTCATTTTGTTTTTTTTTTCCAAAACTAGCGAGAGAGAAGGGGAAGAAACAACACCCAACTTCTTATACTTCATCTCCATTTCATCTTTTCATCTCCATTTCACACGAATTATCGAAAGAAAGAGAAAGATCAACTCTAGCACCACACCATCTTCTTCTTCCATCTTCTTTAAGAGAGAGGGAGAGAGAGAAGCAAGAGGTTGTAGCCATTGTTGAGGAGAACTCCATTTTGTTGCAACCGCTCTTCACCGTTTCGTTTCCGGCATCGTCGTTGGAAGCTTCGTTTCCATCTTTCCATCTCCTTCAAGCTCCTTCCATCTTCACTCCATTATTGTTTGAGAGGTATTTCGAAAACTAGAAGTTATATAGATATATGTTTCCAGTTTTGCGTAAAATATATATATATGTTTGTGTTGCAAAAGCTTGTTGAAGATAGCATGTTGTTGTGTCTTGAGATTTTGAAGCATGTTAGATGGTAAAAATGAGTTGTATTATGAGTTATAGCATGATTTTAGCTTCATTCTTGGGGTATGTTTTGAGTTGAAAGCTTGAGTATTGAGCTTTCATGGCGGTGTATCTATTGTCGTTCTCGTAAGTTGTCGATCCAACGCATGCTGGGAGTGAGTGACCACTGGGATCGTGTGGTTTGTCTCTCGATGAGCGGTCATTCGTGCGAGTGTGCGCTGGGCCTGGAGTGTCGACGAAGTGAGCGGTCGTTCGTGCGAGCGAACGCTGAGATTGAGGTTTTGTGAGTGAACCCAGCGCCGGCTGGTGGCCAGCGACCGCTGGGCTCAAAGGTGAGCGAGTGCTGGGCTGGGAGAGTTGGCCAGTGACCGAGCGAGCGGGCGCTGGATGCCAGCGAGCGCTGGTCGACGCCCGCACAGTCTCGCCACCCTTCAGTAAAATGAGCATAACTCCCTCGTTTTATGTCGGATTGAGACACCGTAAATTTTTCCGGAAACTAGACTTCCGTGTCTTTCCAATGGTATATGTCTCAATCTGTAATTCGTTCTGAGTAAATTATGAAAAATCGGCAAAGTCAGGTCACGTGTTTTTCTTTCAGAAATTCGTGACAGATTTGCTACCTTCCAGTACAACGAGCGTAACTTTTTTGTTAGTTGTCGTATCAAGTCACCGTAAATTTTGCCGGAAACTAGACTTCCGTGGATTTCTAATGGTATATAGCTCAGTTCATAACTCTTCCTGAATCGATCGTGAAAAATATTCAAAGTCAGGTCACGAGTTTGTTTTCAGAAATTCTAGCAGTTCTGCCACCTTCTAGTAAAACGGTCATAATTTTTTCGTTAGTTATCTTATTGAGTTACCGTAAATTTATCCGTAAACTAGACTTCTATGGCTTTCCATCAGTGTATGGTTTGTCCTCTGCGCCCTAGCAAGTTGAAGTAGAAAATTCTGCAAATTTGATCGTTGTGCAGAATGTTGATCAGTTGATAAGTTTAATGTTGACCTTGATTCTAAAATTGTATTGTGTCGGTTGTTGAGGTAGTTTTGATGTCTTAAATGATGTTGATGTATTCCTTTAGATGGTTAAGAACTAGGGTTAAAATTTACCCTTAAACAAGAGAAAGTTTAGAACGGATACTAGACCTTAATAGGCCTTCAATTTCATGTTGAGTCCAAACAACGTATTTGGTTCAACGTACTCAGATTTATGTTAACTCTATGAAGGTGAGCTGTCCAGTGCAAGATAAAGTACGAGGAGGAACTTTTGCTGCAGTTCAAGTGTTAAAACCTCGGTGAAAGGTGGGCTTTCTTTTCAACGGACTTTTAGTCCAAATAATGATTTGAGTTTTTACTCACCAACAGTTATTTATTTCTGATGCAAATAAGTTATTGTCATGCATAAAATATTTTGTTTTGTATGATATCCTTATCTGTATTTAGTTAGCTCGCAAGGGGCTTTCTAACTCTTAAATCGATCGGGCCTCGTGCTAACTTAGCATGTTAACCGAGGTTAGTGTACACTTGGGTCGGTATTAGGAAGAGGGAAAGACTGAGCAGAGCTATTCCTGACTAAGACATCGACGATGCTAAACGTCCGTGGAAAAGGCTGAGCGGAGCTATTCCTCGGAGTTTAGTTCAGATATGTATTCATGAAAAAGGCTTTAGCGGAGCTATTCCTCGACGTCCTTGGAAAAGGTTTCCGGAAAAGGCTTAAGCGGAGCTATTCCTCGGCATTCAGTTTGGATACGGATGATCATACAACAGAAAAGAGCGCTCAAAAATAGAAAATGATTTAGTAAAACATAGGGCCTTTTTAGATAAAACCTCTGTGTGTTTACTCGGATGCATGATAATAAAACCAGTTTTTAACAAACGCTCATAATATCAGATATATTATGATATTTTTGGCAATATATTCACTGAGTACCCTTGTACTCAGCCCTGCATGTTTGTTTTTAAATGTGTAGGTTGAGCTGGTGTTGAAGGGAGAAGTGCTGAGAGTGGAGTTCCTTTTGTACAAGACTCAGATGGTCTTGTAATTTTGAATATCTTTCTTTTGCTTCCGCAACTCAGCTATATAACAAGTCTAATATTTCAGCTTTTGATTTTGGACGAGTCCAATACCTCGATAATCAATTAAGTACTATTATTATTATTCTGTCCCTTCTGAGTACTTGAAATCAGTCCAGAATTTGAGTTCACAACAAATATCATTCCTGGAATACAGTAGTTCATTCCTCTATTTAATTAATTCCGGTTCGCGCCTTGATCCATCCTTCTTTGGGATCGAGTCGTGCCAGTCACACTTCATATTAATCAAATATTAATTTTGGGGTCGTGACAAGTTTCATTTAGATTTGACCAAATAATCATATTAATAAACATATAGTCCAACTCCAACTGCCATCGTCCTTTAGCCAGCCTCAAACTCCTTGACCTGAAATCATTTGAAGATATTTGGATTTGAGTGCCAGAAAACACTTAGTAGGTATAACATTTGTGAAACGAGTGAAACATACATATTTCACATAAAACTATTGCTTAACACGTAGCAAATTGAATTGCATTCACTTGAGACATATGCTATCTGGGCCTGCGTAGGATATGACCACATAACTGTAGGGTAGACTTAACCACAACTGTAGGTACGGTTTGTATCTTAGCCCTTTCGTCCTTGAACACTTATCGTAAATTGTAGGGTGATCACATAACAATAGGGTGGAGTAAAACCATAATTGAACTGTAGGCTAGTGATAATACAATTCACATTCGCATCATAGCACATATATTCACAAATTACGAATAACATAATCATTTACAAACTTCCTAACTTCGATATTTAACTCACATGAACCTTAACATTTCATATAATATTTGTAATAAACATATAAATATATATGAAACATTTACAGGATTTAAAGTTTAAATAATTAAGCCATATAAATAATGAAACTAATTTCATAAATAACTTGAGATGAGTTTAGTTATAACCCACCTTAATGACCTCGATCTTGATACTTAACAATCGATCAGTTATATAGAAACCCTCTAAACCATGCTTATTGTTCTTTGGCCTACAAATTAACGAGATTCCAACCTTGAGAACTTATCTTGGTCATTAACTAACAACTTAGAGCTACATTAATAGGCTTATTTATAATCGTGAGGATCAATCGAATCCGAATTAACTAAATGAATGCAAATTGAACAATTGGCGTACTAATTAATCAATTATTATAGCTTTTTGATCAACAATTGAAAGATTTCTCGGACCTCCAAGAAAGATTATTTGAGAGTTAAACTAAGCGATTCAGAGAATATAATATATTTTGAAAATTGAAAATATTAAGTTATATACTTGCTATATATTTTTATTTAAGTCCATATCTTTATCAAATTGTGAGATGATCTCCCATGATCTCCCTTCTCGTTAATTAGGTACGAAACATCCCTTATTTTCTAATTAAATGTGCAAGCTTAGCCAAAACCTTACGGACAAGTCAACGCACACAACATCTATTTTTCAAGCAACATGCCTCACAACCTTAATTTCAATACTTTAGCATCTTTAACATTTGTAAAAGTATATCAAATCTTAGAAGAATTCACATAAACTCACTTGTTAAATGTTCGGTTATCACACACACATCTCTAAAACTCACGACCAACTCATATAGTACTCCTTAGCTTTCATCCCCACCGTCATTAAATTACATAATTATACATTTATATTCTGCATATAGCAGCTCCAGAATCGTGGTCCACATAATTCAAAGATAGACAGATATAAAATAACTGGATTTTTAACACGATTTCCCATAACTTTTGATTATAAAAATAAGAGGGATCAAATAACATCCTAGCTAAGATCTGATACCATAAACGCGAAGCTCATAAGAAGTAATTTCTAACCGTGCATAACTTGATAGGTTTATACTCTCTGAAGGGCTGGAAACGGGCTTCCCAAGCTGCATCAACATCAATGACTCATTTCGGCGTTGAAAGGTGGTTTTCTATCAACTTTCGATACAAAAATGGAAGATCAAATAACATTCGAATGAAAACCTAAACCATAGATGAATAGCTCATAGCGGAAGGTTTCTTACCATCTATGATATGATAAATTTCAATCACCAAAAAGGCCGGAGAGGTGGATTCGAAGTAGCAGCAGCTGCAAAATTTGACGTTTGACAACAGTTCTCCGTGAACTTTGGACGTGATTTCGATGGATCAAAAGACTTCTGATTTACGATAGGAAGATAGATATTTGTAGCCTATAAGAGGAGGTTTGAAACAGTATAAATTTGAGCTAAATCTGACAATTGGATTGGCCAAAAATGGCACCGCAATATGGCTGCGGCAAAAGGTGACGGGACAATGGTTTCTGAACTGTTTGGCTTCGTTTTCAACTTTCTGAGTATTGGTGAAGATAAAGTTTTGTATATTCATGATCTATATAAAGAGGAAAATGCTTAGTTCATGTAGCGTCCTGGTCCCGAAAGACCGTGGAAATAGACGCCATGGGGTTGGAATTAAGAAACGGGAAATAAAGGGGTAATCTAAGTAACAAAATCTCAATAGAAGACTCAAAATATCCAAATATGCTCTTTAATACATATACTGATCCAAAACACCAAGATCAGGATTCTTAGTGTTTTAACAAAAGAGTAGCATAAGTGCGGAAGCTTATTTCCCAAAAGAATATTAACAAAAGGAGATAATGGGAATAGGTAAATAATAAAAGTCCATCTCTCAGCATCGTCACATCCACATGCCAGTCTACTCACCTGAAAAATATTTGGAAATATTTGGGCTGAGTACTAATGCACTCAGTGGGCAAGTTTTTACAATTTCAGTTATGCAAATCATTTTGTTAAAGTAATCTATCTGTGTTCATGCAGGTAGTGAAGCTTATGAGGTTTTAAAATTGAAAGCAACCTAAGTTCACCAAAATATTTTTTATTGTGAAACGCTTTATAGTATAACCAGTCATCGCCCGCAACCCGTACTACATCACCAACGCGTAAAGTTGAGTATGGCCATATTATACCCAATGAGTATAACCAATAAGTGTTTCATTTTAGTCTCACCGACAAGGAGTAGGGCATGATGAATAATGCATGCATACTGTAGCTACTCACATTGACACAACGCTGATATATGAGACTCCGACAACATATAGTAGCACGTAAATATTTAACAAAGATAGTCACATATGCAATTTTAACAAAGCAGAGCTTAATAACTCGAAAGATACAATTTATTATAAAGATATAGTATAACCCACCTGGATAGAAGATAAACTTCTCAAATTCCGAGGTGGTTTTGCTCAAATTCTGTTACCTCTTCTAGCCCTACAACAATCAGTCTTGGCTTAGTTTTGCCTAAAGGACCCTATAAAAACTCATCCCTTAATGTTCTTTTTTACTTTTAATTAAACTTTTGTATTTTATTTAATAGCTCTTGGATTTCAAACTTATCTGGATTCTTTTTAAAATGTATATATATATATATATATATATTACCCATAGGAATAAATTATAGAGTAATGCCAAAAATTATCATGAATAAGTTTATGATAGACGTATCTACCCAACATAATGAAATGATAAGGTTAGTAAATCAATTCTTTCGATTTAAATAGTTAATCATTCCATTATCAATTAACCCCATACATATACTTGCTTCAGATATACCTATGACCCATTCTATGTTAATTCCAATTATACTTCACCTCTGAACCATTTTTAAAAATAATTATTAATTACCACAGTTTAAGATCTGATAATTCACTCTTTTTTTTATTTATAAAATTATTACTATTACTATCTATGTACATATATACTTAAGATTCTAAAACACTAATTTCATTAATATAATTGAAGAAAGTGTGTTTATATATTAATTAATATATATATATATATATATATACATATATGTAATTCTCGTGACCAAACCATATTTGAATTTCCATCACAAACATTAGATCCTAGTTCTATATTTTATGTTGAGCTATTTAAATTCATACTTACAACACTAGTGATGTTTTGTTGAGGAATATGCATAACAAATTTAGTTTACAAAATCGGATAACCAACTGTTATTATAAGCCTAATATTTTTAAAAAAATTATATTTGATTTCTTTTACTTATGGTTGATAATTAGTTAATTAAGTAAATGAATTCAATATTTTAATCTAGATTAATATCGAGTAGAGGGTGAATCTTAAGATTATAACTAAAGTTCTTATATATATTTTTGTTGTTAATTTGTGAAAAAACGTGAAACATAGCTAATTGATTTTGCCAAATAAATAATTAAGAGAAACTCACCTTAATGATATAACAATTGCTGAAAATCCTAGGGTGGTCAAGTACTGAAATTAGGAATTGACGAGAAGCATTTTATGAAATTTAGAAAATGATCAATTTTCTTCCCTAATCTTATTTATTTTAATAATAGAATATAAATTTCTATTTAATTAGCCTCCAAGCATTACTCATCAAACCTACAAACCTCATGACACACCACTCTAGGAATTCCATCCCATGACATGTATAGTGGAGGAAAAACTTTAACAATGCTAATCCATGTGTGTGTAAATATAATATTATTATTCTTCTTTATTGTTATATTAATCAATAAGTACTATTTTTTCTATAATTGCATTTATATATATACGTGAAATATAAATATACTAAATGTATTTACACTCATAAACTCAAATAAATTAATTAAACTAACTTCATATCTAGAATAAAAATACGAGAATGTCTCGGGTATTGCTAACCCACTTAACGGGCACACTTTATCCAAAAAAAAAATAAAATTTATAAGGGTCCCTTTTTTTCCCCTAACTTACCCTTTAAGGTAATCATAGCAATTATTTTAATACTAAAATGTTTTTGGATATTACGCTTATTCTAACTATTAGATTTATATTTCTAATTAAATTTAGATAATAAAATTTTGGGGTATTACACTCATCCCCCCTTTAAAAGAATTTCGTCCCGAAATTCCCGTACTTTCAAATAACTCAGGATATTGCTGTCTCATTTTGCTTTCTAGTTCTCATGTTGCTTCTGTTCGATCATGATGATTTCATTAATTGGACAAACACTAATGAGGTTTATTTGTTTCTTAGGACTTGAACTTTTCTATCTAGAATCTCATGGGATTTTTCTTCTTACGTCATATTAGAACATAGATCTAACTCACCTTTTTTTTGACAACGTGCTCTTGGTCAAACATGTATTTCCTGAACATTGAAACTTGATATACATCGTGAACTTGTGATAGGTCTGGTGGTAGAGATAATCAGTAAGCAACCTTACCAATTATTTCTAGTATCTCGAATGGCCCAATAAATCTTGGTTTCAACTTGCCTCATTTTTTTCCGAATCTCACGACACCTCGTTTTGGAGACACCTTTAAGAAGACCTTTTCGACGACTTGAAATTGCAGGTATGTTATGTTCTTATTTGCATAAGCCTTTTGTCTATTTTGCGCTTCTTTCATTCTCACTCAAATTTAGTCAATTATCTCGATAGTGGTTTGTACAATCTCTGGACCCAAATTTTTTCTTTCTCCAACTTCATCCCAATATAGGGGCGATCTGCATTTGCGACCATACAAGGATTCATATGGTGCCATTTTTATAGTTGATTGGTAGATGTTGTTATAAGCAAACTCCACCAAGGGTAAAACGTCTTCCCAGCTGGTATTTCCGTCTAACACAACTCCACGGAGCATATCTTCCAAAATTTGTATCGTTCTTTCTGACTAGCCATCTATTTGGAAATGGAAAGTGATATTAAAGCTTAGATTCGTTCTATTTGCTTCCTGAAAACTCCTTTAGAACCTTGATGTAAAACGAGTATCACGATCCAATGTGATAGTAACTGGAATTCGATGCAAGCGAACAATTTCTTTTACATAAGTTTGTGCTAATTTGCTTAACTCCGTTGTTGTTTTGATCAGCATGAAGTTTGCTAATTTGGCTAATCGATCTACGATGACCCACACTATTGAGCTTTCTTTCACTGATCTTCTGATGCCTACCACAAAATCCATCATTGTATGCTCTCATTTCTACTCTGGAATTTCCAATAGCTACAATAAACCTGAAGGTCGTTCATGTACGACCTTCACTTGATGACATGTTATACATTTTTATACAAATGCTACTATCTCTCTTTTCATATTATTCTACAAGAAATATGTTCTCGTATCCTACAAGGATCAATCCTTAATTCAGGATCAATATAACCACTTTCAGAATTAATCTAATATTTACTTTAGTTTAACGGGAGCTTTATTCATTTTACTTCGACTATGAATGCACAATACTCATGTTTAAAACCCAACATGACTTGATAATAGGTTCCTAAAATACTTTTTGATTAACTTGAAATGAATCCAATGAAAAAAATAAATAAAAATTTAATGGCTTAAAATAGAGAAGTAACTTTGAAAAATCATAGAAAATTCAATTCAAATCTGATAAAGACACAAATAGCAGCCACACATTTGTCATAAAGAAGCATACAATTGGTCAGAAGGAGTCGGAGAAAGATTTCGATCACCCTAGCCTAAAATTGGCCGGAAAGACAACTGTTGTTGTTTATCGAACATATTGATCAACAAGAAGTTTGGGGCTCGATCAAACTCGATACTCAATGGATTTTCAATCAAAAGTAGAATTTTTCATAGTATGGAAGATAAGGAATTTAATGAAACAAATGGGTCAATAATAAAATGGCTACAATGATTGAAAATAAGCAAGGAATATAACATCTTCAACATAGATAGAATCTGCTAGAAAAGAGTGTGGTTTTTGAGAAAAAATTACAGCTCGGATACAGAGAATCAAATGATATCTGATCTTAGATCGGACATAAGAGATTGAAAGATTACAAAGAGGAGTTGTTGTAGACCAAAAATCAAGTTCATACATTGGAGAAAATGACGGAAAACAACCTCTGAAGTTGCACTCGCAACACAAGGATTTTTGTGGTAGATTTTGACGAGTCAATTTGTGATGTGTCTTTGATAGACCAAATGATATCAAATTGATGATTCGAGACTTGTTATGAAAACCTTGAAGTGCTAGGTTTACAATGACGTAAACCTCGAGGAAAGAAAATGGATGGATCAATAGAAAAAGATATCGCAATGGAACTGCGACACAACTTAGCGATTGGAAACACCACTAAGGTTCTAGGCCCATTTTCTCAACTTTTCGGGCACCGGTTGGAAACAACATCAAAACAAATTTTGTTCTATTATGACAAAGAAATGTGTGTATAAAGTTTCAGAATTTTCTCAACAGATTTCATTCCTAAAAGATTGAAAGAAAAATGGTTTCTTGGGGAGGAGAGGGCAGAGATGATAGAGAGAAAAGATAAATGAGTGATGCTTCATTATGCTTGCTCATTATTTTCATAGTTCAGGATGTTCAGCTGCCCCCACCCTTGACATGCGTGGTGACACATGAAGCAAGATAAGGTTAAGTGGTGGCAATCAATTTGTGATATATTTTAATATATGGTATATGGTTGAAATAGAGAACGAATAAAATTCCGTTGGAAGGTCAAGCGAATTCCGTTTTTTAATGAAATTAATGACCGCATGATAATGAAAAGATTTGTGACTCCTAGTCAAAAATGAAATCAATTTCAGAGTTTAGAATAAAATGGTAGAATTTTAAGGATAAGAAGATGGTCTTTCCATAATTAGGACGCACAAGATTCAATAAACGTCCAAATGATGAATGGAAAAGATTCATAGAAATGTCTAGTCACGAGAAACAAGATAGGTGATCGAGAGAGATTTAGAAGATGACATGATTTTAAGAGTAGAATTGAGTTATGGGGAGTCATTATCAACTTCTTCTTACACTCTTGAAATCTCTGTTTACTAGCTTATGTACACTTAAAGACTACGTCTTCCTAAATAGTGTATTATAGGAGAGGCTATCTTTGAGAATTCTTCAACAAATCTACGATAGTCTCCTATAAGGTCGAGAAAACTATGTACTTCTAAAGGATTTGTTGGTTTAGACCAATTATTAATGGCTTCGACTTTGTTTGGTGTAATGACCTGATCCCAAAAAATAGGCAATAAACGAGGGATATGGTGTTAATTAAAAAGATAAATGAAATCAAGGACATAAATAAATGGAAATGCATCAAGAATAGTATGATAGAAAGTCTATAGATCCAAAAGTAGGTTATGCCTTTCGCAAAATCAAGCATCATAAATTCTGTAGCTAGAGCAAATCTCCATCTAATAATGATTTATAAGAAGGAAATGGAACTTAGAATGAATCAAGATTCTCATTCATATACAAAGAAAGAAGTAAACTAATATCAACAAGAAAATGGACCTCTTCATAGGCCAAAAGAAAATCAACTAAGTCCTCTTCATAGGACGGAACAAACAAATAACAACTAGACTCCTTCATAGGACGATTGAAAGTTATAGAAATGAACAAATAAACAAATAAGACCCATCCATAGATTGAGACTTAAGGTAATGAGAAATAGCTCAAAAGAAGCAGGGATTCATCCCCTTAACTATCAAAGAAACAAAGCTCAATCAAAATATCGATCAAAGTGTGTAGGGATGCACAATAGCTAGGTAAACAAGTAAAAATAATACACTTAGAGCACCTATCAGAATGACTTGTATCGTGAAAGTCTTATGTCAACCCATAACATCAAGACATCATCACACCTTGTTTCCAAGTTCCTAGGTTGCTTGATCTTGACGGTTCTATCTAGCGAGGCTCCTATCGTCTGTTATATGTACACACAAGATCAACTCGCCATTCTTGAGCATATGGTCCGGGACAAACACATACTTCATTAGGATTTGTACATTTAACACATCATGCATCCTTTATTTTCACTGCGCTTTTCTCATTGTCTATAGATAATTGTACAACATTTTCCAGCTTGTTTTCTCATCTAAGATGACTCCTTGAAGCCTATATCTCTTATTTTGTATCGCTCATTCGATTTAGCCATTTGTTTACGTATGAAGCTCAATTTCGTATCAATAGTTTTCTGACTGAACGTTGATATGAATCAGGTTTCTCGATCCATCGTGACCGAGATAAGTATTCCACATAGATGCACCATAACTCATATGTATAGCTAAGCTAGCTTGTTTGACTCCATCTCTATCTTGATTGGTATGATATATCAGTCGACAAAAATCTCTTGTTCCACTATAAAAATATTCGAGTATTTCTTTCCTTTTTTCTATTTATAACACATGCTATCTCCTTAGCTCCCCAGGGTGGTAGATTCTGATCTCTTCTTGCACGTGACATTGGGATAAACATATCAAGAGAAGACAACATTCCACATCTACAAAAGGTGCCAAGTTGATCTAACAACAAATTGCCAAACTTGACCCGAATGCATCGCACAATCGTCTATGGCCATCGTAGGTTCAGTCATCAAAATGAAAGGTTTTTTCAGTCTAACTATGTTCTTAACAATCTCATAAGTGTTTACAAGTCTAGCCTAAGTTTAGCAACTAGGCTAATAATCTTACGTTATCAAGCTTCCAAGTTCTCATTCTCATTCTAAAGTATATATAACAAACACTTTTCGTCTATCACAGCTCAATAGTATGCATTCTGTATATTCCCAACATCACAAGTATGCACAAGGCATAGATAAACAAGTTTATACGTATATGCAATCAACATAATTCTTAGACAGAAACCAGTATGCTCATATGCATAATTGAAAATCAGTATGCTATCAATATAGCAAAAAAGTACGCACCCCGCGTAGTTAATCAGAGTATGCAATCAGCATAAAAATCAATCTTTCGAGGAATTCCCATCAACACGGTGAATCCTAATCTTTCATTTTTCAGACAAACTTAACACTCAACATTAATCTAACTTTTAAAATTAATATCCGCATAAAAACATGCGTACCTTTTAGGCTATTGCGTGAGTGACGAGCTGAGGGATTATATAATATCACACAAGAATTTACGACTCACAAATGAAAGATGACCCAATAGGTCTGCAGAGTTGCAAACTTCGCTCTGATACCACTCTCTAGCATCCTGGTCCTGAAAGACCGTGGAAATAGACGCCACGGGGTTGGAATTAAGAAGCGGGAAAGAAAGGGGTAATCTAAGTAATAAAATCTCAATAGAAGACTCAAAATATCCAAATATGCTCTTTAATACATATACTGATCCAAAACACCAAGATCAGGATTCTTAGTGTTTTAATAAAAGAGTAGCATAAGTGCGGAAGCTTATTTCCCAAAAGAATATTAACAAAAGGAGATAATGTGAATAGGTAAATAATAAAAGTCCATCTCTCAGCATCGTCACATCCACACGCCAGCCTACTCACCTGAAAAATATTTGGAAATATTTGGGCTGAGTACTAATGCACTAAGTGGGAAAGTTTTTACAATTCCAGTTATGCAAATCATTTTGTTAAAGTAATCTATCTGTGTTCATGCAGGTAGTGAAGCTTAGGAGGTTTTAAAATTGAAAGCAACCTAAGTTCACCAAAATATTTTTTATCGTGAAGCGCTTTATAGTATAACCAATCATCGCCCGCAACCTGTACTACATCACCAACACGTAAAGTTGAGTATGGCCATATTATACCCAATGAGTATAACCAATAAGTGTTTCATTTTAGTCTCACCGACAAGGAGTAGTGCATGACGAATAATGCATGCATACTGTAGCTACTCACATTGACACAGCGCTGGTATATGAGACTCCGACAACATACAGTAGCACGTAAATATTTAACAAAGATAGTCACATACACAATTTTAACAAAGCAGAGCTTAATAACTCGAAAGATACAATTTATTACAAAGATATAGTATAACCCACCTGGATAGAAGATAAACTTCTCAAATTCCGAGGTGGTTTTGCTCAAATTCTGTTATCTCTTCTAGCCCTACAACAATCAGTCTTGGCTTAGTTCTTCCTAAAGGACCCTATAAAAACTCATCCCTTAATGTTCTTTTTCACTTTTAATTAAACTTTTGTATTTTATTTAATAGCTCTTGGATTTCAAACTTATCCGGATTCTTTTTAAAATGTATATATATATATATATATATTATCCATAGGAATAAATTATAGAGTAATGCCAAAAATTATCATGAATAAGTTTATGATAGACCTATCTACCCAACATAATGAAATGATAAGGTTAGTGAATCAATTCTTTCGATTTAAATAGTTAATCATTCCATTATCAATTAACCCCATACATATACTTGCTTCAGATATACCTATGGCCCATTCTATGTTAATTCCAATTATACTTCTCCTCTGAACCATTTTTAAAAATAATTATTAATTACCATAGTTTAAGATCTGATAATTCACTCTTTTTTTTATTTATAAAATTATTACTATTACTATCTATGTACATATATGCTTAAGATTCTAAAACACTAATTTCATTAATATAATTGAAGAAAGTGTGTTTATATATAAATTAATATATATATATATATATACATATATGTAATTCCCGTGACCAAACCATATTTGAATTTCTATCACAAACATTAGATCCTAGTTCTATATTTTATGTTGAACTATTTAAATTCATACTTACAACACTAGTGATGTTTTTTTGAGGAATATGCATAACATATTTAGTTTACAAAATTGGATAACCAACTATTATCATAAGCCTAATATTTTTAAAAATTTTATATTTGATTTCTTTTACTTATGCTTGATAATTAGTTAATTAAGTAAATGAATTCAATATTTTAATCTAGATTAATACCGAGCAGAGGGTGAATCTTAAGATTATAACTAAAGTTCTTATATATATTTTTGTTGTTAATTTGTGAAAAAAGTGAAACATAGCTAATTGATTTTGCCAAATAAATAATTAAGAGAAACTCACCTTAATGATATAACAATTGCTGAAAATCCTAGGGTGGTTAAATACTGAAATTAGGAATTGACGAGAAGCATTTTATGAAATTTAGAAAATGATCAATTTTCATCCCTAATCTTATTTATATTTTAATAATATATATAAATTTCTATTTAATTAGCCTCCAAGCATTACTCATCAAACCTACAAACCTCATGACACATCACTCTAGGAATTCCATCCCATGACATGTATAGTGGAGGAAAAACTTTAACAATGCTAATCCATGAGTGTATAAATATAATATTATTATTCTTCTTTATTGTTATATTAATCAATAAGTACTATTTTTTTATAATTGCATATATATATATATATACGTGAAATATAAATATACTAAATGTATTTACACTCATCAACTCAAATAAATTAATTAAACTAACTTCATAGCTAGAATAAAAATACGAGAATGTCTCGGGTATTGCTAACCCACTTAACGGGCACACTTTATCCAAAAAAAATAAAATTTATAAGGGTCCCTTTTTTTTCCCTAACTTACCCTTAAGGTAATCATAGTAATTATTTTAATACTAAAATGTTTTTGGATATTACGCTTATTCTAACTAAAATGAAGGAAACGACAGAAACTTTCCTCTTCTCTTCTCTTTTGCCATCTCTTTCCCTCCCTTTTTTTTTCTCACGGCAAACCCCAAGTTATATATATCCAATGTAAACATACACATAAACACTTGTTCGTTCAAACAATCTACAAATGGGCAACGATGATTGGCGGTGTACAAAACGTGGCAGCTGCGGAGAAAAGAAATGAAGAAGCAACTTGTAATCTTTTTCTTTTTCTTTTTCTTTCTTCTATTACCATTTTTTTTAATTATATCTCTAACCTAACAGCTGTAAGACTTTAATGAGCCATATATAATAGATATAAAATTTAGTTTGATTAGGCAACTGGAGTTTTAGCCAAAATAGTTAGAAATTAATAGGAATCAAATTATAATATTATGCTTCACTTTGAAATAAATTTGGTTCAATTTGTTTAATGAAATAAATTCATTAAAGATCTAATGAATTTTAATTTAGATAATTTTGGTGTCAAAATAATACTTTTGACGTCTTTTTTTTACTAACTAAAATTTCAATATTATAACTTAAATAAAATATTTAAAATAAAATTCTAAATATTTAATTTTCGGGGTGTTACAATTCTCCCCCCCCCCCCCCAAATAAATTTCGTCCTCGAAATTTCGCTTAGCAATTCTTGAGATATAATATTGAGTCAAGGCCTCCTTTTCAAATCTACGGGTTACCTATGATTTTTCATGCACACTCCATTTATCTTTCATCGGTATTAGCTGTGGATTTCCTAATCTAGTTTTTTTAACTCCATAGACTGTTGGACTTTCTACATAGGTGGATTCTAGGTTTATATCAGAGACTTTACTATTGAAAATGTGATTAATTAATTAAATCAAGAACATATATTTTTCCGGTTCAAATATCGAAATGTGAAAATATATAGAGCGTTCACAACTTGATGGCAAAAAATTTATATATCGATTTCTCAATCTTACTCAGTTAGTATAGTTGTAAGTAACACTTCTTCTTCTTCTTTTCCTTTTTCAGTTGAATTTTTTTTTGTATGATTTCTATTATATACCTTGTTTTATCATTCTATAAACTATGTCGGTAGTCTTGACAGTACTGTCGTATAATTTCAGATCTTGCCTCTTTCCTTCTTTTGTTCCTTCTGCGCCTATGTCGGAACGCATGATCATATACTCTTCTGCGACGTCCTTTCAAGTTGTTTCATCCCCTTTAGGCAGAAACATATGTTACAATTAAACTTGGTGTCCATCTTGACTTTAAAATTATTTATATCGCTTACGTTGTTAACATCTTCCATTCGTCAAAGATTCTGATTTACGCGTGATTTGAGTCACTATTTTATTTCACTTATCTATTTATCGTCATATATAAAGTCTTTACTTTCATGCTATTTCTTTTCTAAAGTGTTTTCCTCGATTCTTACCTCTTTATCCAATCATGTCCTTCAAAGTGAATATTCATGTACAAAGAGCTAGCTTTGTTCAATCTTTCAAATCTTTATAATTTGGCCTTATTATTATTTAAGACTTTGATCTAATATCAGCACTTTTGTGCTCAATCTCATTACAAATTCAAAAATTACCCTCCTTTTGACCCCAATATTGTTCTATTAAGTATATATATATATATATTCCAACCTTAATCCAACCATAAATTTCAGTACTACTGATGTATGAATTACTTGCTCAACCCACTGCACTCACTCGTTAGGAGAGGAATAAAATAATTGTCAACCTGAGAAGTAGAATAACACACTTTCTTCAATGTTTCATGCTTACCTTTCCGGAAATCACAACCTCAACATGCGCGCACTCTGTTTATCCATAATATCGTCATGATTACGTTTGCATCAATCCTTAACAAGTTCAAGGATATATATGTTCATATAATTATCTACTAACTTTAAACTCGTTGTCTAGTAGCATAGCGATGGGACGCCATGCATGTAGTCTCATGTCCGTCATAGCTTTACATGAGGAACACCCAACAACTTTTGAACTATTCACGTAGGTACTATTTAATTAATTACTTCAGATATCTATTACGTTAGCTTATAGTCTCTTTATAAACTCCCTCGACTCTTTTCATATCAAGACCTTTTGAACTTATCATTTATTGAAATATTCCATAACAAATATAAGGTTCAAATATAGTTCATCTATTGTTAACATGGAATTCTCTTAAGTTCACATAGTTATTATAAGATACTATGAGCTTATAGGAGTTTTATCGTCCCACTTACATCCATCTACTTTCAAATATATATATAGGTTTAGGTCTACAAGCTATATCATGGCCTGGAAATGCATTAATATACATTCGCAATGAAAACACTTTCAATTTATTGTACCTCACATATTTCATCAGATTATAAAATATACATTTTCAGTTATGTCCAATTATAGTTGCATATAAATACATTTCAACAGATAACCAAATAATTTAAAATTTAAAATTTATGTACCTCTTCGGAGCAGGCATGGCACAGACGATGGACAATTGGATTTTGAATTGCATTTTAATATAAGCATTGACTACATAAATTCACGATTGAAAATAAACAGGCCTACAAAAGGTAGACCTGCTCTGATACCACTTTGTGACGCCCTGATCCCGAAATAGGAAGAGTTCATCACTATAAAATTTTAACTAATTTTTCTTAATAAAATAAAATATAATATGATAAATAAACAATTCATAATATTTCTTTTCAGATGAAACGAGCTACATTTCAACTTAAAAATAACTCCACCAACACATCAACCTGACTTAAATGCACATAAGTACATATCAACCTAATAAATCAAGTCAACATTTTTTTTTTTGTAAAATTGATTATCAAAGACATCAACTTGCTAAAATAAAAGTTTAAAAGTCTCAATCGGATATATTTTAAATATAACTTGACCTCCAACCGTCTTAATTCAAATTCCAAAGGAATTCAGTATACTTTAATAATAAAACTAAATGCACTTCTAACTCATAAAAGAGTTAAGTGGAATGTTAAGCGCACATAAGTGCGATCATTTAGAAAAATAACATGTAGTGGAAGCAACTTAAAGAATTTTAAATCTAAACATATTAGTTTCATTTAGATTTGACCAAATAATCATAGTAATAAACATATAGTCCAACTCCAACTGCCATCGTCCTTCAGCCAGCCTCAAACTCCTTGACCTGAAATCATTTGAAAATATTTGGGTTTGAGTGCCAGAAAATACTCAGTGGGTATAACATTTGTGAAACGAGTGAAACATACATATTTTAAATAAAACTATTGCTTAACACGTAGCAAAGTGAATTGCATGCACTTGAGACATATGCCATCTGGGCCTACGTAGGATATGACCACATAACTGTAGGGTGGACTTACCACAACTGTAGGTATGGTTTGTATCTTAGCCCTTTCGGCCTTGAATACTAATCATAAACTGTAGGGTGATCACATAACAATATGGTGGAGTAAAACCACAATTGAACTATAGGCAAGTGACAATATAATTCACATTCGCATCATAGCACATATATTCACAAATTGTGAATAACATAATCATTTACAAACTTTCTAACTTCGATATTTAACTCACATGAACCTTAACATTTCATATAACATTTGTAAGAAACATCACATCATAACTGGGGTTGGCTTCATTCATTAAAGCTCGTTTCTCCCTGGCACTCTTCTACTGAGACGTGGTAGTCATGGTCTTCTGATTTGAGTAGTACTTTGCTATGAACTTCTCATACACGGCGTTCCAATTTGCTAATGAATTGGATGGGAGAGACATGAACCATGTCTTAGCACGATCCTTTAAGGTGTAAGGAAAACGCCTCATCTTCAATTGATCCTCGTTCATGTCTTGCAGAGGAAATGTCTGAACTACAACATAGCACTCTCGGATGAATAACAGGGCATCTTCAGCAGACATCCCATAGAAGGATGGTAGTTGATTGAAGTGGATGTTCTTCAATTCATAGTTTCTTGCGACTTCTCCCAAAATAATATAAGATGTCGCTGCCACAATCACTAGGCAGGCGAAATCCCTTATGTTTTTTTGCTATGTTGGCATTGTTGGCGTTATTGGCATGGTTGGCGTCTATTTTTGCAGTTCGAGATTCGTTACTCGAAGAGTAAGCTTCACTTGAACTTTCTTCCTCCCAATTAGGCACTTTAATCCTCCTCAGTCTGTGAATGCTTCAATCTTAGCTGGATCTACATTGATTCCTTCTACCGAGACTATATGACCTAGAAACATTACTTCTTTGAGCCAAAACTCACATTTGTTGAACTTAGCATAAAGCTTTTCTCTTCTTAAGGTTTCCAGCACCACTCTTAGGTGTTCCTGATGTTCTTCCTCATCCTTGGAATAGATGAGAATATCATCTATGAAAACTAGAACAAACTTATCAAGGTACGGGTGAAAAACCCGGTTCATTAAATCCATGAACACTGCTGGGGCGTTGGTTAATCCGAATGGCATTACCACAAACTCGTAGTGCCCATAGCGAGTTCTAAAAGCGGTCTTAGGGATATCCTCATTTCGGATCTTCAACTGATGGTACCCAGATCTTAAGTCTATCTTGGAGAAGACACTTGCTCCCTTGAGTTGATCGAAGAGATCGTCTATTCTTGGGAGAGGGTATCGATTCTTGATAGTTAGCTTATTGAGCTCTCTATAGTCGATGCACATTCTTAATGTACCATCCTTTTTCTTTACGAATAAGATTGGAGCTCCCCAAGGCGACACACTAGGTTAGATAAAACCTAGGTCTAGTAACTCTTGCAGTTGAACTTTGAGTTCTTGCAACTCCTTAGGCGTCATTCTGTAGGGGGCTTTTGAAACTGGGGCGGCTCCTGGTTCCAACTTGATAGCGAACTCCACCTGCCTGTCTGGAGGTAGTCCTGGCAGCTCCTTTGGAAATACGTCGGGGTATTCCCTTACGACTGGAACGTCTTCGATGGAAAGCTCTCCTTCCTCCTTCCTTATTAGGTTAATTAAAAATGCTTGGCAGTTGTTCTTCCTTATCATCTTGGTGGCCTTCAGGGCGGATATCACTGGGATTTTGGTTCCTAGCCTTGATCCGTAGATTTTCACCTCGGGTTTCCCGGGTGGTCGAAACGTTACCTCCCTCTCAGGGCAGCTTATGGAGGCATTAGCTGAGGCTAACCAATCCATTCCTAGGATTATATCGAAGTCCTGAATCTTTATCACATAAAGATTTGACTTAAAGTTTTCCCCTTCTATGTTCAATTCTAGGTTAGAGCAGACCTTCCTAGACATCATTTTCTTTCCAGTGAGAATACTTATTTCAAGAGCATTCTCGGCATTCTCGGGTTTAATCTTCAGTTTTTTACAAACAGACTCAGCTATAAATGAATGCGATGCTCCTGTGTCAAAGAGAGCTAAAACTGGCGTCTCGAGGAGGGTAATCATACCTGCTAGATTACCTGGGGCCTTAGCAGCTTGCTGCTGATTGAGAGCATAAGTACGAGCTGGCTGAGGCGGCCTCTGTCCTTGGTTGGACCTTTGATCTCTTCCTTGGCTTGGTCTCGGGTTCATTCCCTGCCTTTGACCCTGAGGTCCTCCTTGCTGCAGTCTTGGCTGGTTTCCAGGGAGTTGCTGAAGTGGTTGCGGGTATATGGGTTGCTGTGGTGTTTGGGACCGTTGGTTGTTTCCTTTAGGACACTCTCTCTTGAAGTGCCCCTCCTCACCACAGTTGTAGCACCCAGTTAGATTTGCTCGACAGATTCCAGGATGCATTCTTCTGCACTTTTGACACGGCCTAAAACTAGGGGCGTTGCCAGGCTGACTTCGAGGCACCCCTGACTCTCGGCTTCGCTAGTGGGGTTTCTTCCTTCTGTCATCCCTTCTTCCTCCTTCCCACTTCCTTTTTCCTTTTGGATCATTAGATGACTGAGAGGGTTGAATCTTCTGAGGAAGGACGGCCTCTATGCTCAATGCTTTGGCTAAGGTTCGGGCATAAGACATGTCTTTTTGCCCAACAAGGGCTATGCCAATCTCGGACCTAAGTCCTTTCTTAAACTTGCGTGCTTTCTTCCCATCTGTGTCCACTAGATGTGGAGCGTGCCTTGACAACTGATTGAATTCTCTATCGTATTCTGACACTATCTTGTTTCCTTGCTTTAGGTTCCAGAACTCCATCTCTTTTGCCTCTCGGTAACAATCCGGGATATACTTCTGATATAATTCGTGCTTGAAATCTTCCCAACTATAGTCTTCCCATTGTTCCGGGGTTATGGTCCTTCGAACGGACTCCCACCAGTAGTCCGCATCCTCCGTTAACATGAAAAGAGCGCAACTTAGTTTCTCTCCTTCAGAGCAAGCTATGAAATCGAAGATTCGTTCTAAGGAGCGAACCCATTTTTCGGCATCCATTGGATCTCCTAAACCATTAAACGATGGAGGGTTGTGTTTGAGAAACACACTTTCGGCTCTTGGAACAAGGTTTGGGGCTTGCTCAGGTTCGTTCTCGTCCTCATTCTCGGCTTGACGTCTTCGAGGTGGCATTCTAAATAACTAAATATTAGCGAGGCTTGATTAAATTTACACAAAGCAGGAATGCCTTTGATAAGGTCTTTTAATTTGCGCAAGATATTTGAACAAGATGAAAATTTAGACGTTATTCAAGCATGATGGGAAAATTGCCTCTTTTTAGAGGACTTTGGCATCGATATAATAAATTATAGGTTACAACCGAAATAGGGCAGTCTCTTGGAAAATTCACTGCCACTATTGGGTTTAGAAATCTTAAAGCATTTATTACATATTAGAGTCTTGGTCAGAACGGATATTAGATTACAGACAAACATATGGATTAGATATCTAGGTGTTCTAACAACAACACCTCCTACACCTCCTTCCCATGCTTAATCATGAGCCGGGCCTTTACCCTTTTCCTTGCATGGCGATCCTACTTCCTCTTTGCTTTCTTCCGGGTCCTCATCTTCTTCTTCTTCGTCTCCAATATCAACTGTTTCCGGGACGGTGAACTTGAATGTCCTCATGCGAACACTCCCTTCGGGATACTGATGGGGCATACACTGTCCCAGACCCTGAGAAGCGGACACAGGGGTCCACTGGTTCACTTGAGGAGTGTAGGAGAATAGGGACTCGGTGTGGTTCACGATTAAGACATTTGAGGGTCCTGCTCCTGTGGTTCCTTCATCGTGAGGACGTGGCACTTGAAATCTAGGAGGACTGTTGAGGGTTGCTCTTTGCAGTTCTAGCTCTACCACGAGAGAGGGGTTTTGCTCATCCGCTTGCTGCTCGGCTAAGGCGTGCATGTGGCCATACTCCGATACCCAACGAGCCATTAAGGCTGATGAGAATTCCGTCGGATTTCCGATTTTAGCGTATGTCTCGGGATTGCGGGTGATCGTGCTTTGCAGAATACGGTACATTGTAGGCCTCCAAGCAGGTGGCACATGCTCACACATGCGGATGCACGTTTCCAAGTCGGATACACTTCCGGTCTCCCCTCCGTAGCCATTTGCCCAAGCCCACCTTTCGAGGTATCTCGCCATGTAGGACAGCAACTGTTCGTTGCCATTCCAAGTTTCTCTTCTGAATCTCTCAACTCTCTCTTGCACAGGGCGAAAAAGAGGCACGCTCTTCCTAGCTGTCGAACGACGCTTAACCATCTAGAAGAGAATAACTTAATCAGTCTAGATTATAAAAGGGAGACCTAAGGTCCTCCTAATGTCTGGATTAATCTTGCATGCTTAATTTCCTTTTTATGAAGCAGTTAACAACTTTTATAAAAATTTTGGTGCCCAAAGTGCTTTAAACATACGTTGTTTACCTTTTTCTTTTGAGTTTAAAATTTCGAGAAATGATTTTAAGCCATTTTGGGATCGAGAAATCTTTTCACAAACTTTCCGTCTGGGAAATCATCTTACCCGAACACCTTTTACTTGGAATTTCATTCTCACGGTTTTTCTCTTGTCCATAAAACAGGTATGCTTGCTCAAATCTTTTTCCCTTCCTGTATTCCAAAATCATGAATCCAACATCCAAAATTTTTATACTATCATACCTTGATTTTTGGTTGAGAATGCGAGGGTGATGGCGAGCTGTGGGTTGCTGCTTTAACTTATCAGAGAACAACTTATATCCATATATACTTATTAACTTATTTCAAACAAAGAGACAGGTCTGCAGAGTTGCAAACCTGCTCTGATACCAACTGTAACAGCCCGATCCCGAGATAGGGATTTATGAGTGGGGACGGGGTGCTATTAAGGGATTAATGAATAAAGTTGGAGGATTTACCAAGAAGTTTAAGAATAAAGACATGCCTTAGAAGTTATATGGTGATGCTCGGGTTTACTTGGTTTAAAAGAAAACATGCTTAAGCGACATGAAATGGCTAACTAATCAGATGCCAACTGGTTAGGCTTCTTTGCAGGTGGACAAAAGTCATACTCAAAAACAGAGATAAACATAATATGCATCTTATAGGTATTTTAATCATTTCTGGGGAGATTAATCATAGAGTCTTGCTAAACATAATATGATTTAAACAGAATTGAAAGGAGTGTATCAGAGTAGCGGATCACAAAGTGGGATTTCATGGAAACATTAGATAATAGCAAAATAGTCTTGGTAGCCAACCCACATTCACAGCCACCAGCATCCTCAGCATCTCAACATGAAAACATTTGAAAAGAGGGGGCATGAGCACTAATGTACTCAGTGGGTTTTAGTGAAAATGCTTTAATAATTTCAAGATATCCAACAATTACAGACGGTATACGGAGAGCAAAACGCAAAAGCCCTCTCCGTATCCGTAAAACCTTTTCTTTTCTTTTGGGCCCAACTTGGCTCAAACATGTCGTCAACTGTACTCTTAGGCATGCCATAGGATAGTAGAGGGATTACCTCAAATACACGAATGAGTTTGCGTGGGAAAAACCTAGCTGTGACTCCCTTAACGATTCTAAGCTCACATCCTGCTTAAGTGAAAAGCTAAGTTCCTTCTCTCCCTATTCTTGCTAGCAATACCAAGCTTAGAACTATGTCTAATGTTAATACTTTATTACTGCATGATCTCGGCCTACAAAGGGGGGGTAAAGCTATCCTAACAAGGCAAATCCTTAATCCTTAACTATACGAGCTTTAACAAAGCATAAACATTCAAATACGAGGAAATGAACGCGGATAACATTGATTGCAAATAAAGCAATTCTAAACACCTCATGCTAGCATATCTAAACATACTTGAGAGCTCACTTAACTTATACTAACTTCCTTTACTTTATCTAACTCAAATAACAATTCAACATAATCATGCATATAACTTCTTTTATTCCTTTCTTTTCCTTGTACAAAGATCAATCAGGCTGAGCAAAAATACTTTATTGGATATCTCATTTTGCCCTAACATGCTTCTAGAGCTTATTAGCTCAAATTTTAGATGAGTATAGATTTACCCACCTTGATTACGGGACGGAAGATGAGGCAACGAGCTGGTGATCTTTCTGAGTATTCCCCCGAGGCTCGATCCCTCCTACAAGAGTCGAATCGTCGACTTAGAAGCCTCCTTCGAAGATTTCTAATAACATGATGTTAAACAACACCCAACTAATAACCCCTTAGCTAGGACTTAATATGGATAGCACGACTTTGACCTAATGAGGGTCCGAAAAGGATTTATTTTATTTTAAGGAACTTCTCGACTTAATTTCTAAATTTTTAGACGGAAAAGAACTTTAATAATTTTCTCGAAATAAATCGGAGAAAGCTTGAAAAATCTTCTTAGTTTAAACTTGAGAATTACTCGGAAAAACATGACTCGAAGAAAAACTCGAAAAGTCGGAAGGACGAGCGTCAGACAACACGGGGGGGGGGGGGGGGGGAGAGGGGCGTCGCGCGCCGGCGGCACCCCGCGCGCCCGCGCACCCTCCGCGCCCGCGGGGTCCTGGGCCGAGGGAGGCGTCGCGCGGCCGCGCACCCCTCGCGGTTGCGGGACCTGCTTTCTCTCTCTTCCTGGGCGATCTTCAACTGGGTTCTTCATGTTCGTTGATTCTCGACGAACACGAAGAACGCAAAACCCGAAATTTTCCAAAAACATCGTGCTTGAATTTATCATGCAACAACATGCTTTACTTAAAAATAATTTTGGCATTATAACGGTATAAACACGATAATCCTCCGAAATAGTTAAATATGGCTTGAACGGATTTTTAACGGAATAACGAGGTTAATCTTCTTAGAATAAAAATAACGGAATTTAGAATGAGAAATATAACGCACAAGTTATTATCTTGGAATTTCAACAAAAATCGAAATATAACTCTAGATGAGAAATAATGAAGAACGCGAAGAACGTAAAGAACGGAAAGTAAATGCGGAATTTAAAGACGAAAAAGAAATGGAATTGAGACCGACGAACGCAAATGGACGGGGTCAGGTGCGTCGAAGGAATGTGGTTAGCTCGGCGTCTCGTCGAGTCGCAACGGCGGCAGAGCCGCCTGCTGTAACACCCCAGATTTTCGATTAAGGTTTAGAGGATTCTTAATGATAATTAAAAAGTTAAGGAATAAAATTAATTAAGGTTAATTGAGGTCAGATGTCAGTCACGACTTTAAGGGTCAGTTTTTGTGAAAATTATCTTTTCGAAAAATTTGATCTTAATTCTTTTATGGCCATTCGTGGTCTCGTTAGAAAGTTTTTAACTCAAGGAGTATGCCGGTGTTTTCGGATTTTAATTCTGAAGTCAATTGAGTTCCCGGTGATGAAAAACGTATTAAAAGGATGAATGAATAGTAACTTTTGCGTGCGTTCGTGTTTTGAGAAATTTATGAAATCCTCCTCGTTGATCCGAGTCCAGTTCTGTCAGGCCCCTCTTATGGGAAATGACTCAAGGATTCCGTTGGCGTTCACGGATTGTCATTCTGAGGTCAATCGAACGCTCGGGAGCCAAATCTGTCAGTCTGAGTGAATAGTAAAAAGTAATTCCAAAAAGGGAATCTTTGCTCGTTTTTCTTCAGACGACCCCGTCTTTTTCACGAATCATGTTGGTTTACTAGTATTCAAGCCAACGAGTCTCCCGGTATTTTTAGATTTCGTGTCTGAGGTCATTTGGACATCGACATCGAATAAAGCAGCTTTTAACCGAACCCGGGGTAACTTTTGCGGTATTCTTGCACTGAAGTGGCTTCCCTTGGAAGCCAAAGCTTTTCCTATAAATAAAGCATCACTCCTTTAGCTTTCATTGCTCATTTGTCATCTATTTCACTTCTAAATCGAGAGGGTGAGAAGCTTTGAAAGCCGAGAAAATTCTGTCGAAGTAAAAAGTGTTCTTCGTGAGTGTTCTTCAAGACGACGAGCGGAGTGGCGTGGAAGGGATGCGGTGAGGGAAGGTGATAGGGGCGCCGTTGGGTTGTAGCGGGCGGCTCTGCCGCCGTTGCAACTCGACGAGACGCCGAGCTAGCCACCTTCCTTCGATGCGCCTAACCCCGTCCATTCTTGTTCGTCGGTCTCGATCTCTATTTCTTTTTATGTCTTTAAATTCCGCATTTACTTTCCGTTCTTCGCGTTCTTCATTATTGCTCGTTTACCTTCCGTCTAAGTTATATTTCAGTTTCTATTGAAGTTCCAAGTTAATAATGTTACGTTATATTTCTCGCTTTATTCCTGTCGTTATTATTCTTGAGATAAGCCCCGTTTATTCCGTTTAAATTCCGTTCAAGCTATATTTAGAGATTTCATCGTTATTCTAAATATTTAAAGAGGATTATCGTGTTTATGTCATTATAATGCCAAAATTATTTTTAAATTAAAGCATGTTTTTGCTTGATAAATTCAAGCACGTTGTTTTTAAGAAATTTCGGGTTAAGTGTTCTTCGTGTTCGTCGAAAGAATCAACGAACACGAAGAACCCAGTTGAAGATCGCCCAGGAGAGAGAGAAAATAGGTCCCGCGACCGCGGGGGCCTGCGCGGCCGCGCGACACCTCCCTCGGCCCAGGACCCTGCGGGCGCGGAGGTTGCGCAGGCGCGGGGCTGCGCGGGCGCGCGGGGTGCCGCCGGCGCGCGACGTTTTCCCCCCCGTTGTCCGACGCTCGTCCTTCCAAATTTTCGAGTTTTCTTCGAGTCAAGTTTTTCCAAGTTATTTTCAAGTTAAATTTTAGAGAAGCAATCAAGATATTCTCAATTTATTTCGAGTAATCCATTCAAGTTATTCTTTGTCTAAAAATTGGGAAATCGAGTCGAGATGTCCTTTAAATAAATTCTTCTCGAAATTCATAAAGTCGTAAAGTCGTGCAATCTGTAAATAAGTCTTAGATTTTAGTCTTCGAGTAAAATGTCATTATTTCTCGATTTAGATAGTTAACTTCTTCGTAGAAGGTCGCTAAGTCGATGATTCAACTTTTGTAGGAGGAAGTGAGTCTCGTAGGAATTCGGAGAAGGATCATCAGCTCGTTGCTTCATCTTCTGTCAAGTAATCGAGGTGGGTAAATCTATACTCATCTAAAGTTTGAGCTAATAAGCTCTAGAAGCATGTTAGGGCAAAATGAGATATCCAATAAAGTATTTTTGTTCAGCCTGTTTGATCTCTGTAAAAGGAAAGGAAAAGAATAAAAGAAGTTATATGCATGATTACGTTGAATTGTTATTTGAGTTAGATAAAGTAAAGGAAGATTAGTATAAGTTAAGTGAGCTCTCAAGTATGTTTAGATATGCTAGAATTGTTTATTTACAATCTATGATAGCATGAAGTGTTTAGAATTGCTTTATTGCAATCGATGTCTATCCGCGTTCATTTCCTCGTATTTGAATGCTTATGCTTGTTAAAGCTCGTATAGTTAAGGATTAAGGATTTGCCTTGTTAGGGTAGCTTTAACCCTTTGCAAATATTCAGTACAGTTCTCAGTTGTTAATCATCGATTGTCTCCCATATGTTTGCTACACGCAAAAACCCCTTCTGAGTTTATAAGTCCCCTGAAAAAGCAATGTTTTTAAGTAACCCAGTGTTATATCTCTTCCAGCTTTTGGAACTTGTTAAAGAATTAATAAAGTCCTCACTTAGAGGCAATCATTTTGTTTTGCTCCCACTCATAGAGCTCGAGTGTGGATCCTTGATTAGAGCAGATAGTATAAAGCAACATTCCTTTGGAAGAATAAGAGGGAGTAGTCCCAATAGGAAGAAGAATCCAAGTATGATAGCTAGTGCCCTTCTAGTAGGACGCGAATCTCTAAAAGCGATTTTTTAGCTCAAGGTAATCTGAGGAATGACGTCAAATAAGTTCTGAGCTTACGTTCAAGGTCCAATCATGCGATTTTTATACCTGCAAGTAATGATGATCCCCAAAAGAGGCTATAAAGTCAGAATACCGTTGAAAAGCGGTTGCGATGAAGAAAGAGGAAGGAGAGTTTGCAATAGAAGGCGTTTCAGGCACAAGAAAATTTTAAAGACGTATTTCCAAAAGGAGCTATCAGAACTACCACCATATAGGCAAGTGGAATCCACTATCGGTTTAGAACCAGGAGCTGCACTAGTCAAAATCCCCTTACAGAGTGGCGTCTAAGGAGTCACAAGAACTCAAGGTTCAACTGCAAGAGTTATTAGACCTAGGTTTTATCCAACCTAGTGTGTCACCTTGGAAAGTTCCAATCTTGTTCGAGAAGAAGAAGGATGGCACATTGAGAATGTACGTCGACTATAGAAAGCTTAATAAGCTTACCATCAAGAATCGATACCCTCACCCAAGAATAGATGATCTCTTTGATCAAGCTTAAGGGAGCAAGTGTCTTCTCAAAGATAGACTTAAAATCTGGGTATCATCAGCTGAAGATCTGAAAGGAGGATATTCCTAATACTGCTTTTAGGACTCGCTTTGGGCATTACGAGTTTGTGGTAATGCCATTCGGATTGACCAATGCCCCAGTAGTGTTCATGGATTTAATGAACCGGGTTTTTACCCATATCTAGATAAGTTTGTGCTAGTTTTCATAAATGATATTCTCATCTATTCGAAGGACAAAGATGAGCATCAAGAGCACCTAAGAGTGGTGCTGGAGAAGTTAAAGAGGAGAAAGGCTTTACGCTAAGTTTAGTAAGTGTGAGTTTTGGCTCAAAGAAGTAATGTTTCTAGGTCATATGGTTTTGGTAGAAGGAATCAAAGTAGATCCAGCTAGGATTGAAGCTGCAAGCAACTCGAAGTCTCCAAAGAACGTGAATGAGATAGGAAGTTTTCTAGGACTTGCGGGATTCTATCGTAGGTTCGTCGAAGGATTCTCATCAATAGCTAAGGCTATGACGGGAGTGTTGAGGAAGGACTTCCAGATTAGGTGGACGCCCGAGTACAAGGAAAGTTTCCAGAAAGAAGATGTTAACCACAAGCCCGATGATTGGCCATTTCGGAAGAAAATGAAGATTTCGTGGTTTATGCTTATGCGTTGAGAAAGGGATCAAGATGCGTACTAAAGAAAAGAGGAAAGGTGATCGCTTATGCTTCAAGACAGCTTAAGAATCACAAGTAGAACTACCTCACGCATGATTTAGAACTAGCAGCGGTTGTTTTTACGCTAAAGATCTAGACGCACTATCTCTACGGAGCCAAGTGTAAGACTCTTCTCAAGATCACAAGAGCCTAAAGTATTTCTTCAAGCAAAAGGATCTTAGCATAAGGTAGAGAAGATGGCTAGGACTTGTAAAGGATTAGGACCGCACGACTCGCTACCACCCAAGTAAGGCAAATGTGGTAGTTGATGCCCTAAGTAGGAAGGAGAAGGGAGAGTTAGGACTCGCTCAAGTTAAGAAGAAGCTTTGATAGGAATTCAAGAAGTTAAGAATCGAGGTGCTAACACCACCGACAATCAATTAAGCACAAATCGCCGCGATAATAGCTCATCCTGACCTGAGACAAAGGATAGTTAGGATTTGGAAACGAAATGAGTTTCTCAAGAAGAAAATCCTAGAAGCACGATTAGATAGCACGCAAGACTGCGCAGAAGCCGCCGATAAAGCGCTCTTATTCAAAGGAAAGCTTTGTGTGCCAAGCAAGAAAGAACTAAAGGAGGAAATCATATGCAAGGCACATGACAAGCCACATATAGCACATCCCGGAAGCACCAAGATGTATCAAGACCTCAAAAAGAACTTCTAGCAGAATAACATGAAAAGAAAAGTAGCCGCCTTCATAGAAAGGTGTTGATCTATCAACAAGTGGAGCCTTGCATCAAAACCTTCTGGTTGCTCCAACCCATAGAAATTCCTGAATGGAAGTAGGATCATAGTAGTATAGGCTTTGTGGTAGGATTACCAAAGTCTAAGTGGTGGAATACCGCTAGTTGGGTAATCGTGAATCGATTATCGAAAACAGCACCTCTCATTGTTGTTATCATGGGCTAGATTAATTAGCCCAGATGTATGATAGGAAATTTGTGCATATTGCACGATGTGCCGGTCTCAATTATATCGAATCGTGATACGAGATTTATGTCAAGATTTTGGAGAAGTCTACAAAGGCAATGAGATCAAAGCTCAATTTCAGCACGGCATTTCATCCTCAAATGAATTGCCAGTCTGAAAGGACTATTCAGAATCTAGAAGACATGCTTAGAGGAGTGTTCATCGATCACAGAAGTAGCTGGGAAGAGCTACTGTAATTGATAAAAGTTGCATACAACAACAGCTACCAGTCATCGATCGGCATGGCCCTTACGAAGCCCTGTTCAAGAAGAAAGTGTAAATCGCCCTGGTATCGGGACGAAGTTAGAAAGGGAAGGATACTTGGACCTGAAATGATCCCGGTAGCAGTCCAGAAGATCGAGCTTGTTCATCAGCAAATCCAGAAAATTCAAGACAGACAAAAAGCTTATACAGACGAAAGAAGAACGGAACTGAGATTCGACATTAAAGATAGTATTCTTGTAAATGTCTCCGTCAAGGAGTGGTTCGTTTTGCCAAACGAAACAAGTTAAGGCCCATATTTATTGGACCTTTCAAAACTTTAGAAAAGGTGAATGAAGTAGCCTACAGGTTGGCCTTACCACCCAACCTGAGTGACGTTCATGACATCTTTTCATGTCTCAATGTTGAGAAAGTACGTGTTCGATCCAAAGCACGTGATTTGCAAGGAAGAGATAGTGCTGAATGAGGACATAGCCTATGAAAAGAAGCCCCAGGCCTTTGTGAGTCAAAAGATCCAGAAGTTAAGGAACAAGGAGATCCATCTTGTAAAGATGATCTGGAACCTTTATGGTTCAGAGGAAGCAACATGGGAGCTCGAATCCGAGCTACTCAAAAGTACCCTGATATCATTTATCATGGTTAGTAAATTTCGGGACGAAATTTCTTTAAGGGGGGGTAGGATGTAACACCCCAGATTTTCGATTAAGGTTTAGAGGATTCTTAATGATAATTAAAAAGTTAAGGAATAAAATTAATTAAGGTTAATTGAGGTCAGATGTCAGTCACTACTTTAAGGGTCAGTTTTCGTGAAAATCATCTTTTTGAAAAATTTGATCTTAATTCTTTTATGACCATTCGTGGCCTCGTTAGAAAGTTTTTGACTCAAGGAGTATGCCGGTGTTTTCGGATTTTAATTCTGAAGTCAATTGAGTTCCCGGTGATGAAAAACGTATTTAAAGGATGAATGAATAGTAACTTTTGCGTGCGTTCGTGTTTTGAGAAATTTACGAAATCCTCCTCGTTGATCCGAGTCCAGTTCTGTCAGGCCCCTCTTATGGGAAATGACTCAAGGATTCCGTTGGCGTTCACGGATTGTCATTCTGAGGTCAATCGAACGCTCGGGAGCCAAATCTGTCAGTCTGAGTGAATAGTAAAAAGTAATTCCAAAAAGGGAATCTTTGCTCGTCTTTCTTCAGACGACCCCGTCTTTTTCACGAATCATGTTGGTTTACTAGTATTCGAGCCAACGAGTCTCCCGGTATTTTTAGATTTCGTGTCTGAAGTCATTTGGACCTCGACATCGAATAAAGCAGCTTTTAACCGAACCCGGGGTAACTTTTGCGGTATTCTTGCACTGAAGTGGCTTCCTTTGGAAGCCAAAGCTTTTCCTATAAATAAAGCATCACCCCTTTAGCTTTCATTGCTCGTTTGTCATCTATTTCACTTCTAAATCGAGAGGGTGAGAAGCTTTGAAAGCCGAGAAAGTTCTGTCGAAGTAAAAAGTGTTCTTCGTGAGTGTTCTTCAAGACGACGAGCGGAGTGACGTGGAAGGGATGCGGTGAGGGAAGGTGATAGGGGCGCCGTTGGGTTGTAGCGGGCGGCTCTGCCGTCGTTGTAACTCGACGAGACGTCGAGCTAGCCACCTTCCTTCGACGCACCTAACCCCGTCCATTCTTGTTCGTCGGTCTCGATCTCTATTTCTTTTTACGTCTTTAAATTCCGTATTTACTTTCCGTTCTTCGCGTTCTTCATTATTGCTCGTTTACCTTCCGTCTAAGTTATATTTCAGTTTCTATTGAAGTTCCAAGTTAATAATGTTACGTTATATTTCTCGCTTTATTCCTGTCGTTATTATTCTTGAGATAAGCCCCGTTTATTCCGTTTAAATTCCGTTCAAGCTATATTTAGAGATTTCGTCGTTATTCTAAATATTTAAAGAGGATTATCGTGTTTATGTCATTATAATGCCAAAATTATTTTTAAATTAAAGCATGTTGTTGCTTGATAAATTCAAGCACGTTGTTTTTAAGAAATTTCAGGTTAAGTGTTCTTCGTGTTCGTCGAAAGAATCATCGAACATGAAGAACCCAGTTGAAGATCGCCCAGGAGAGAGAGAAAATAGGTCCCGCGACCGCGGGGGGCTGCGCGGCCGCATTACACCTCCCTCGGCCCAGGACCCCACGGGCGCGGAGGTTGTACGGGCGCGGGGTGCCGCCGGCGCGCGACGTTTTCCCCCCCGTTGTCCGACGCTCGTCCTTCCAAATTTTCGAGTTTTCTTCGAGTCAAGTTTTTCCAAGTTATTTTCAAGTTAAATTTTAGAGAAGCAATCAAGATATTCTCAATTTATTTCGAGTAATCCATTCAAGTTATTCTTTGTCTAAAAATTGGGAAATCGAGTCGAGATGTCCTTTAAATAAATTCTTCTCGAAATTCATAAAGTCGTAAAGTCGTGCAATCTGTAAATAAGTCTTAGATTTTAGTCTTCGAGGAAAATGTCATTATTTCTCGATTTAGATAGTTAACTTCTTCAAAAAAGGTCGCTAAGTCGATGATTCGACTTTTGTAGGAGGAAGTGAGTCTCGTAGGAATTCGGAGAAGGATCATCAGCTCATTGCTTCATCTTCTGTCAAGTAATCGAGGTGGGTAAATCTATACTCATCTAAAGTTTGAGCTAATAAGCTCTAGAAGCATGTTAGGGCAAAATGAGATATCCAATAAAGTATTTTTGCTCAGCCTGTTTGATCTCTGTACAAGGAAAGGAAATGAATAAAAGAAGTTATATGCATGATTACGTTGAATTGTTATTTGAGTTAGATAAAGTAAAGGAAGATTAGTATAAGTTAAGTGAGCTCTCAAGTATGTTTAGATATGCTAGAATTGTTTATTTACAATCTATGATAGCATGAAGTGTTTAGAATTGCTTTATTGCAATCGATGTCTATCCGCGTTCATTTCCTCGTATTTGAATGCTTATGCTTGTTAAAGCTCATATAGTTAAGGATTAAGGATTTGCCTTGTTAGGGTAGCTTTAACCCTTTTTAGGCCGAGATCATGTAGTAATAAGGTATTAGCATTAGACATTGTTCTAAGCTTGGTATTGCTAGCAAGAATAGGAAGAGAAGGAACCTAGTTTTCACTTAAGCAGGATTTGAGCTCAGAATTATTAAGGTAGTCACTGCTAGGTTTTTCCCTCGCAAACTCATTCGGGTATTTGAGGTAATCCCTCTTCTATCCTATGGCATGTCTAAGGGTACAGTTGACATCAGGTTTGAGCCAAGGTTGGGCCCAAAAGTAAAGAAAAGGTTTTGCGGATATGGAGAGGGCTTTTGCGTTTTGCTCTTCATATACCGCCAGTTCATTGTTGGATATTTCTCAAGTTATTAAAGAAGCTTTCATTAAAAACCCACTGCGTAAATTAGTGCTCACACCCTCTTTTTCAAATGTTTTCAGGTTGAGATGCCGAGGATGATGGTGGCTGTGGATGTGGGTTGGCTGCCAAGATTGTTTTGCTATTATACAAGTTTCTTTGAAATCCCATTATGTGTTCTGCTACTCTGATTAACTCTTTCTAAATTCCGTTCAAAGTCTATTACGATTATTCGAGATTCCAAGTATATTCCCAGACGATTACATATATATATATAAGATGCATATCAAGTTTATTTCTGCTTTTCGAGTATGATTTACTTTCACCTATAAAAGAGCCTATGTTTGTTGGTATTTGATTAGTTAGCCGTTTTATTTCGCTAAAGCATGTGTCCTTCTTAATCAAGTAAACCCGAGTATCATCAACTATCTTCAAAGCGTACCTTTATTCTTAAACTTCTTCGTTAATCTTCTGAAATTACTCGTTAAATCCCTTAATAACACCCCGTCCCCATTCGTTAATCCCTAACTCGGGACCGGGCTGTTACACCTGCTATGATTTCAACGGCGCCCCTAGCACATTCCTCCACCGCATCCCTTCCACGCTACTCCGCTCGTCGTCTTGAAGGACACTCATGAAGAACGCTTTTTACTTCGATAGAACTTTCTCGGCTTTCAAAGCTTTTCACCTCTCGATTTAGAAGTGAGGGGAAAGAGTAAAATGAGCAAGAAATGCTAAAGGGGTGGTCCGCTATATATAGGAAAAGCTTTGGCTTCCCTTGGAAGCCATTGCTGTGCGGGAATACTGCAAAAGTTGCCCCGGGTTCGGTTAAAAGCTGTTTTATTCGATGTCGAGGTCCAAATGACTTCAGACACGAAATCTAAAAATACCGGGAGACTCGTTGGCTCGAATACTGGTGAACCAACTTGATTCGTGAAGAAGACGGGGTCGTCTGAAAAGAGACGAGCAAAGATTCCCTTTTTGGAATTACTTTTTACTATTCACTCAGACTGACAGATTCGGCTCCCGAGCGTTCGATTGACCTCAGAATGACAATCCGTGAACGCCAACAGAATCCTTGAGTCATTTTCCATAAGAGGGGCCTGACAGAATTGAACTTGAATAAACAAGGAGGATTTCGTAAATTTCTCAAAACACGAACGCATGCAAAAGTTACTATTCATTCTTGTTTTAAATGCGTTTTTCATCACCGGGAACTCGAATGACTTCAGAATTAAAATCCGAAAACACCGGCATACTCCTTGAGTTAAAACCTTTCTAACGAGACCACGGATGGTCATAAAATAGTTAAAATCTCATTTCTCGAAAAGACGATCTTCACGAAAACTGACTCCAAAAGTTGTGACTGACATCCAACCTTAAGTAACCTTAATTAAATCCCTTCTTTAATTAATTAACTATTATTAACAATTCTCTAAACCTTATTCAGAAATCTGGGGTATTACATCTTTAGACCATTATTGCATTCAATCATAAACTTGTGAGTTTATTTTCTCTCTGGAGAACTTTTATTCGAATTTCATAATATTTGTGAGATTCAATTTAGACTTATCAAACGGGATCATCATCCCCGCTTGTGGCATCTACATCAAATCCAAGTTCGTGTTTTCAATTGATCGAGGGTTACGAATTCGACTAGTTCGTGGTTCAACATCATTGTGAGGCTAGGGTTTGGATCCATCCATCCAAATCGGCGAAACTGATACAAGTCCTGGGAAGTTCTACAGCTTTCTTTGTTATGTGCTGGCGAGGATCGTATCTACCTACATATTTAGGAAAAAAAATAATTAATCGTTAACTATAATATTAATCGTTAACTATAATATTAATCATTATGTTTAGACAAAAAAATAATTTATCGTTATGCATTAGTTTCACATTTAGTGAAATCGTTATGTATTTATTATAATGTTAACAATACAATGACGACATTATCATTATGCATTTATGAAATAAAATCAAAGCATAACGATAGAGAGTAAATCTCAAGTGGTGAAATCGTTATGCATAACTATAATATTAGTTTCACACTCATTTGGTGGAATCATTATGCGATTAATAATGCATAAAGTTAATTTTAAAACAGAATTGTAAAAGCATAACGATAGAGGATAACATTACTCATTTGGTGGAATCATTATGCCTAACTATAATGTTAGTTCCATACTCATTTAGTGGAATCATTATGCATTTAATAATGCATAACATTAATTTTAAAATAGAATCGTTATGCATTTAACTATGTTAACGTTAGCTAAAAAAAAAAATAACCGTTTCACATTTCAATCCATTTATTCTAAATTACATGAAATCTTTATTTTATTTTAATATGTTAAGAGTGTGTGCATTTATTGTGTAGTTATTAAAAAAAATGTAAAAAATAACTTACATGATGATTAATGTGTGGGGACACGTGTATCATAAGAGTATTTGAGACATTTACATTCAAAATTGCCGAAATAACTCTCTATTTTTATATTTTATTTTTATTTCCCAATCAATATTTACTTTTACCTATATTTATACATTTACACGTACTTTATAGTCCATAATATTATGTACTCCGTACTTTATAGTTTAGAAGATTCGGTACTTTATAGTCTAAAAGACTCTGTATTGAAATTTCACATAACTCCTATATAAACATATAGAAAGGATAACAATACAATTTCAACATAAAATCCCATCTTGACTTTATTTAGATCCACACTCGATGCCTGGCACAATATTAATTATAGATTAACATATGTTTCTAAAATAATTCAATGTTTTGAAATATATAAAATTTTTGCAATATTATATTGTAACACCCCAAAACCAATTATAGAGGTCCAATGAATTTTTCTAGAGCCCAAATATTTAAGTTGAGTCTATTTTATTAAAAGGCCCAAATGATGGGCTTTCTAGCCCAATTACAATTTTAATTATTTACGACCCAGTTATTATCGACACGAGATGAACGAATATATTAGACGATAGTGCTCGTCGATACGAATCAATAGAACTTGATTTCATCTTTGTTAGACTTCAATTGATCCAGTTATGATTTAATTATTGATTTAATTGGATTTTAGGGTTAAGTTATGGAGTGATATAAATACCCCCTCATTACCACTTAAGCCTCCTTAGTTCATTTCACTTCACTCAAAGGGGATCAGCCCCCTCTCCCTTCTCTCTCTACTCCTCCCATCGCCACCACCACCTCCGCCGCCGACCACCACCGCCGCCGGTCGCCGTCGCCCCCTCCATCGCCGGAAAAAATTTCCCGCGGAATTTTTAACATGCAATACCATTTTTAGATTCCCCTTTCTTTCTTCTTTCATTTTCTATGATTATTTTTAAGAGATTTAGAGATTTAGGCTTCCTATTTTTGGATCTAAGAAAGGGTTAAACCCTATCCTTGAAAAATCTCATTTCTTTCTATATTATTGCATTTTATTTTCGATTCTATGTACTTCATAGTGGATTTATGGGCTGTTTTGATTAAGTATTTTTAAATATTATTTTTATCTTAATTTTTAGTGTTCTTGAACACTTGTTAAGTGGAATAGGTTGATGAAGAAATAAAGATAAGTAAATAGATATTTAGTGTGTGTTTGTGTGTTTGTCCAGTGGGTGTTGATGTGTGTGCGTGAGTGTTGTATGTGTGTGCGTGAGTTTTGTGTTTTATTATTATTATTATTATTATTATTATTATTATTATTATTATTATTATTATTATTATTATTTTGTTAATGCTATTTATTTAATTCTACTCATAATATAGATAAATATAATTAAAAAGTTTGGAAATGTTTATCAAAATTAATCTTATTCTAATGAATATGGATCAATCTTTATTAGTAGCAATTTAATTTTAATTAAGACATATGTTTATGACACATTAATTATGAATCTTGGAATATATGTTAAGATTCAATTATAGCCTAATGGATAATCATTTAATTTCATGTGCAAATGTCTAAGATTCAAATATGCTTGAAGTAGTTTATTATTTTAATTAATTCACGTATTTTCTAAGTTATTAAATTTAAAGCATGATGTAATTTTTGAAAATGATATCTTGCTTAATGGTTGGAGTCTTGATTTAATAATGATAGGTCTAATGTTCGAATCTTATGAAATACATTTTTAAGATCCATTTCTAATGTTATACAACCTTATTTAATTAAAAACATACTTTAAATTTCAAAAATTAGCTATGGTCTAATGGTTGAAATTTTGTTTCCTTAAGTATAGGTCAAGGGTTCGAAATTGCTTAATTACAGTTTTTAACTAATTTTTTACCTTTTATTTTATCTAAGATGATTTTGAACCTTATATAATTAATTATATCTAATAATTTTCAAAAATGGTATTTAGCTAAATGGGTGGAGTCCAGATTGTTGTTTGAGAGGTCCAGGGTTCAAAACCTCTTTTGAGCAATTTTTTTTTTATGGATTTTATTCCAATATGATTCTGCACTATATATAAATAAAAATCTGTTATGGATTTTATTCCAATATGATTCTGTACTATATATAAATAAAAATCTGTTATGAGCAATTTTTTTTATGGATTTTATTCCAATATGATTCTGAACTATATATAAATAAAAATCTGTTATAATTTTTAAAAATGGCCTTTGGCCCAATGGTTGTGTTCTGCATTTTATTATGAATAGGTCAAAAGTTCAAAACCTTTAGAATGCATTTTATTTATTTTATTCCAAGATAATTATGAACTTTATTTAATTAAAATCACTAAATAATTTTTGAAAATGGTGTTTAGTCTAATGGTGAGAGTTTAGTTTTTATGCTAGAGGTCTAATGTTCAATCCACTTTGATGTATTTTATAATCATCTTTTTACTCAAGCATTTATGAGTGTATTTAATTAAAGCAATTTAATTAATATTGTATAAACTTTTTTAGCCTAGTGGTTAAGTGCTTATTATTTCATTTATGTTTTTGGTCAAGGGTTCAAGCGCTCTTGACTACATAATCATATTCTACTTTTACTTTATTTTTATTTGCTTAATTTAGATTAAATTCGAAATTAAGTGTATGATATGATAAATCAATATTTTCATATTAATATTCTACGATCCTTTAAATCTTAAATTAAGTTTTATAATTTTCCTATGAATTTAAGGACTCCGATATATTTTAAGCTAGAATCTCATTCAACTTTTAAACGACGTCAGGTTATACTCTTATTTTAGGGACTCGTTCCCTAGATCCTTATATACATTATAGTATATGTTTAGAAGTTTGATATGTTATTAAGACATAGTTCTTATGTATAGGTCCTAACCCGAGACTTGTTTAGGACGACGATTAAGGCTATTCCTATATTTAAGCATAAGGTCCTAATCCGCGACAACAAGCTTAGGACGAGAATTTGTGAATAAAGTTTCAACTAATTTAGCTATAAGGTGGGTTTACTTACTAAAATGCTTTCGAAAATATATTTAAACTTTCGTCCGCTATGAAAAATGATTTATGCTTATGTTGCTCAATGTGGATTGACACGACTCATATGAGGAATTCCGAATATGGCACTCCGGTGCAATTACTTATGAATATGTTCATGTTATGAATATGTTATAGTTTATATGTGATCACATTAGGGTCGGTCTCCACTATGTCTATTGAGCGTATGATTTATGACATGTCAAATATGGATTTATGGATATTCTTATTGCAAATTATTGGACGAATGTATGAGTATTCCCACGGAGTGTTTTCTGGCACTCAACCATTCTATTTAAAAATATTTTCAGGTAATTGATGATGGCAGATGGCGGGCGTGGACTAATAGGGACATCTTGTATGGTTGACCATATTTTAATTTTTGAAATATTGACTTTGTTTAGTTGTGGTCGACATATATGATTATATATGCTTCCGCTGTATGTATGGATTATTTAAATATTTTATGGACGCGTGTGATCATTGTGGCCTTGCTGGCATAATTTGAATGTTGAATATTGGATTTTTGACTAGTCAAGGTTGAACATGTTTTAATCGGTAGTTCGAAAGGTGTGATTTTAAAATGATAGGTTGGTTGAAAAGTCTTATCTTATATGATTGGTTGTTAAATGGTAAACGCCTATGGGCGTGAAATTTATTAATATTTTAAACGAAGTGCTTTCCGAATTTTTATAATTCGATAAAATGATTTATGTTAGTTTGCGAAAATTTTATTGTGATTTTATTTCATCGTGTGTGTTCCCATTAGCACACTGGACCTCCAGATTCGGGCGCTAATATACACACATATACGTGAGTGTTATATATATATATACATATATATGTGTGCATTTAATAATTCCAAAATCTATATTTTTATGTATAATATATGTGTGCATGGTGAAATAAAGATCAATCATTCATTCTCTTATTACAACTCTTGGCCCACTCTCAACTACACACCAAGCCCAACAATAATAACCTAGTGAACCCTTAAAAAAAACCGCAGCCCAACATTAATTCATCCAAAGCTTTAACATAACTAGTCTACCAACTTTGACTAAGTTGACCAAACCAAAATAAATAAACAAACAACATAATTGAAAATATCTCATCTCCTGTCTAAGGCACAAATCCAGGATGACTCAGACAAGCAGTAAAGAAGAAGAATAAATAAATAAAAGTTAAACAATTGTTCCTCCATTTCGGCAGAACCTGAGATTTAAAAAGAAGAAAAAAAAAAAAAAGAAACAAAAAACAAAACAGAATACCATGGGACTCAGGTGCAGAGAAGAGAAGAAACTAAAAAAAAAAATTAGAAGAAAGAGGAGTTTTCAGTTGGTGTGAGGAATAAGATGCAATAGCACCCCTATTTATACTAAAGTTCAAGAATAAAATATACTAATCACAAATCAAGTTTGATTTCTTTCCATAATCTTGTGTTTCTTATATAAGGAAATTAGGTTTAGGTTTTTTTTGGTGAAATGGGAGAGAAGAGGCGAGAGGGAGGCACCGCTCCTCAAAATTTTGTGGTAATGGGCTTACATATTGGGCTTGCATTTTGAGTTTAGAGAAATATTTAGACTTGACTTAAAATTAAAAAAAAATATATACATAGATGCCTTATATTAAAAAATAAACTTAAATAAAATTTACATCGCATTAAAAAAATACACAAATTAATATAGCTCTAAACATGTTGACGTGGCTTATAAGATTCAATAATTTAATTTACCGTCATGAAATATAATATTTAGAAATAAAGGCCATAAGCATTAAAATTTTGGGGCGCTAGAGTATCACATATAAAAAGAAATCTATTATACATGAGTTATGACACGTTTCGCCCTTTCCGAAGGAAACTTTATTCCGCATGTAAATATGACACAAGTCTACGAACTATAGCTTCAATGCTAATAAAATATAAAATAAGATAACATTTTATAATAACACCATACTTTGTCTACTAAAGTATGGACATTTTTTTGACTTTGTGATTGGAAAAAAACAATTAGGTTGTTTATACTACCCAAAAATATAATTATCATTATCGGTCACATTAGGAGTGAATCTACCTCTCAAAATAAATATTATGGACGTTTATATATATATATATATATATATATTTTTATAATGAGGATAACTCACAATTACCACCTAATGGCGCGCGTAAAATTAGAGGGTATTTAAAATCAAAATTTTCAATCTCACGGCATACTAATAATCCACGCACCATCATGCCATCCTCAAATAGACATTAGTCATGTATATTTTATGTGCAATTCTGAACATGGTTATAGAGCCAAAAACACCTTAAAAGTGAATTATCAACTCTAAATGAAGTCTCCTGCTAAAAATTCCACCGACAATATTAGGCAGCTTGAGACGTCAGAGTGCGATATTCGTATATTCGACGAATAAATTGAAAAAAAAAAACTTTAAATAACTATGTTTAAAAATATAATAAATTTAGAGACAACAAATTCATTTTCCAGTACATACCAATTTAACCAACGATGACTTATCTCTTTTTTTTTTTCAGTTCTTAAAAAAAATCTTTTAAAAAAATTTGGACAATTTCTCGATATATTTATGTCATCTTTGCACAGGGACTGTGCTAATCTTCTCTGTATGTTTCAATTTTATGGGATGTCCCCGAAGGGACGATGACTTATCTCATTGATTTGCACGAATACAATATATAACTGAAAAGAAACAACAGATTCTATATTTAATTAATAGCCATAAAAAGATCGCGGTTCAGTTGCATTTATTTATAATTAAACAATACTCGTTGACGAAGTTCATTTAATAAATTAAGAAAATGATGTATGTAATAAGATGCATTGATTAAAAGCGTGTTAGTTGCATGAATGATACCTTGTAATCTATGTGATAAGCCTGATTTAAATCAAATCAATCAAATGTTGAAAAGTGGTGACATTAATTTATTGACTTTTTTTTTTTTTTTTTTTTTCTGAGTTGATGAATATTGTTAGGAACGGTGCTACATCAGATATTATCAACATTGTTGATAACATTGTCATCAATGTTATACGAGATGTGTAACAACATTCTGATAATATTGTCCAAAACATTTAATATATTAATCTTATCATTTCCTAGTTTTTAGAATTCATTTTGTTGAATTAATCTAATTAATTTGTCCACCTTAGTTTAATATATTAACGAAATTCTGAGTTCAAATTAGTGGATATAGATAGTTAAGATAGTTGAATATTTTGGCTTTGAAATAGTCCAAGTTTGTTCCTACTTTTTAGGAACCATATTTTCTCTTTCATTTATCCACTAACTAGTAGGTCTTAGTAATGAGATGATGGAGCAGTTGCATGCAGATGTGGAGAACGTGGAAAGCTGTGCTGGAGGCAGTTATCAATCACCAATCCATTACCATTGAGAGATCATGGAAACTGCTGCAAACCGAATAGGAATCATGGGAAAAGGTGTTTCATATAGAGAGATCTATAAATAGTGGGTTTCACTCCAGAAGAACGGACCTAAGCAGAGAAAATATCATGAGTCACGTGTGAAAATCCAAAGCTTGAGTCACCCAGCCGGAAAGTCTATCATGGAGTGAACGTGAGAAGCTTGAAGACTGCGTCACTTTTCTGCCAGATCTTACCAGCACTGAAATCAACATCTTCTCTATTGTCTTGATCAACTAAGATCTGTATATCTTAGTTCTGTGGAAATCTCAAACGGTCTCCATTAATCTGGTTTAATTGAGAAGTGATGGGCATGCGCGTTAACAATAGGTCTTCCTCCCTACGGATGTGTCATATCACTAGAATCTCTAGAAATTAAACCTCTTAATATATAACTGTAGAACACTGTTAGAACAAATTGACTTCACTAAATGAAGAAATGAATTCGAATCAGTATTCTTGGGGTGATGATGATGGTGTTCACATTTAGATATAATTTATTAATAAACATCCACCTAACGTGGCTTATTAATTAGAAGGTTACATGATCGGAATAACTTCCGACTATTAATTTACTTGTCATAAAGAAACTTGACTGGGTGTAAATTAAATGTTTAACAATATGTTTAAAAAAGAATTTTATAAACGTCTACCCAACGTGGCTTATAAGAAACGTTTTTAAAATGTCGGTGGATTTCCATATAATTCTTTTGAGGTTTTTCAATTATATGTGTTAGTGCCATCATTATGCACTAAGTTTGTTTTGACGAGATATGTTCGACAATGTGTTCGTGGGTATGTTCCTAAAGATAAATGCTGATTCCGCTGTGCAAGTAATGAAGAACAATTGGCGAGTTGTTCCATCTGATGTTCCAGACATAACCAGGAACAGTATAATTATATTAGTTTCCATGTTTGGAAGATCTTGCACCGATCGTGTTTGGGAGGTCAAGATCCGTTCGTTTGACTGCCTTGTGGAGTAGATGCCGTGCTAAAAATAACCCTCATACACAAGGAAAACATCTACACCCATATGGAGAGATCACAAACCCCAATTTACTTACCATGTTGTCGAAGATTAATGATCGACGTTAACTAAGGAGTGAAGTTATAAGAAGACCGATTCTTTGCAGCAATCGGTGGAACAATTAATTAGATTCTCTTTATATATTATTTGAGAGTCATTTGGTTTGTGATTTATGTAATAGCTAGAAGTTATTCCCTAATCTGTTCAACGTGATAGTCTAGTTTTTAGTGTTTTAGAGTGAAACCCGTGAGGGGTTTATTTAATCCTTTTTGTACGCAATCTCAAGATATATTGTAAGTTGAAGTCGTGGGTAACTAGAGGAAGTCTAGTATCATGGTTGTGAGGGTATCTCGCAACTTTTATTCGGTGAAAGAGTTCGTGAAGAAGAACGGACGACATAAGGAAGGAGTCCCGTATGTGTAAGTTCCTAAATACACTTCATAAAGGAGTAGTGAACGAATCTTCAAGTTTGGGTGAAGTCTCTCGAGAGTAGATTGATTAACTGAACTCGGTTACCAATCTCATGCGTGCTTTTACTACTTTTTACTTATTGTTCTTACGTCTGTTCCCAACATATCAAAGAACACTTGCATGCAGTATACTTAAAACACACTTTGCACGGATTGAAGTTTTTTCAATATGTACTTATTCTAAATGTTGTGACTTACTGCATGTTTACTTTTCAGTTATTTCAATATCATCATGGCACTTTCCAACCTGTTATCAATTCTCAAAGAAAACAAACTAATCGGTGAAAATTACAAAGATTGGTTTTGAAACTTGAATATTTTCCTAACTGTAGAAGGTTTTAAATTCGTGCTTGAGGAGGAATGCCCTTAAAAGCCAGATCAGAATTCTAGTGAAGCGCAGACAGCAGCTTATGATAAGTGGATTAGAGCTAATGGGATGGCGTGCTGTTACATTTGAGCTTCTATGTAAAATATATTACAATATCAACATCAGTCTATAAAAATCACTTATGACATGACGTACGATCTCAAGGACCTCTTCGGATACCAAAATTGCACGGCTCAACATTTGGCTATGAAAAATCTAATGAACACGTAGATATCGGATTCTACACCAGTAAGAGATCTCATCTCCTAATGATGGGCTTCCTATTAGAGATCGAAACCCTAGATGATGATTTGGACATTGAGTCTCAAATTGACATCGTACTTCACAGTCTGTGACTGATGTTTGAGCAGTTCATGCTGAACTTTAACATGATAAAGAATGATGTAACTTTATCAGAACTGCTCATGGATCTTCAGAAAACTGAGCATATCCAGAAAGGAAGCTCAAAGGTGCACCTAGATAGGGCGTCTTCTTTGGGGACCAAGAAGATGAGATACCCACCTAAAAAGGCTACAAAGGAAGCCAAAGCCAAGATTCCTCCAGAGGATTTTAAGTCCAAGATAAAGAAGTGCGGGTCTTCAAGTGCGGTCAATAGGGACATTGGAAGTCAGCGTGTCCTAACAAGAAAAAGAAGAGTGTTGGTCCCGGATAAGTCATATTCAATTTAGAGGGGGTGAATAAACTGATTTCAAAACTTATAAATAAACGTGGAATTCTTTTGGGATCCTTGACTCATTAGTTATAACAGATTGTCTATTTTCAGTTTGATGGATTTCAATTGTGATATGTGCCAGCTTGTATGAACTTTCAAAGATAAACAAGATACGAAAGTGATACAGTACACAATCTGTTTTATAGAGGTTCGAGGCCTTAAAGCTTCTACGTCCTCTCTTCCTTCCTCAGAAGGGATGAATTCACTATATAACTTGAGTTCGCTTTACAAATTATACAATGAAAGAAGGGTTAGCTGAACCTGGTAACAATGAGATTCTTTACAAAGTTACCTCAGCTGAGTCGATAACTCACACTTGCAGTCTCCAGTAGCTAACTATTGCGGCTGTAATTTCTTTAGCAGCGGTTCATACTTAGTCGGAGAGTTAGGTACTATTGATGTCTTTAGAAGATTTTAGATCTCTTTCGATATTCAAGATGGCTGGTCTTAAAATTGGGGTTATCAACTGATTGAGCTCCTTGAACTGAGCGGATGCTGATACTTTCTGGATCTTTGTTGAGAAGAGCTTCAACCAGACTTTAATTGCAAACTAGATATGCTTGTGATTGCGTAGCTCGTTTTCTTCTCAAGTGGACTTTTGCAAATGATTTTGATGCTTTATCAAGTTGATGCAGAAGTTGATCTTCTTTCTGATGTTCAAACTGAGAGAGCTTGGTTAGTTTGTTGTATTTTGAGAATTATAGAGAAGATATTCTTTCTTGCAAGAAAGAAGTATATTAGCTCTTTTTGAATTTGGCAAAAGTCTTCTTCATGTTCTGTTCCACTCATCTTTTATAGAAGAGTGCAAAATGACCATTGGTCATTGTTAGACTTTAATTAAAGTCTAACAATTTTATTGGTGGAGATAGCTGTTCTGAACTTAGATCCGTTTTAGCAATTACTTCTCGGTTGACCTTTGAAATGTATTAGCTCAGTTTGCTCTTTCAATCAGTAGTCTTTAATTTGGTTGATGTAGCGAGCTGTTCTAATCTTGAAACCATTTTATCACTTGACGCCTCAGTTAGCTTTTGTAAATCATTCAATTTTGCATGCTTGATCGATTTTTCAGTTCGAGATGGCTCAGTTAAGACATCTCATTCATTAGTTTACCATTATCTTCAGTTTGCAAACTTCGTTGACTGTTTATCTTCAGTTTTGACACAAACTTCTTTGACTTAATTTAGTTGGGCTTCAAACTGAATTTAGTTGATGTCCTCCCTTCAGCTAAGCTCTAGGATGAGCTCAGTTTTGCCATCTTGTTTAAGACTTTCACATCGGTTCGATTTTCACTTTGCGGCTTGGCTCTATTCTGCTTGAATCTTCTTGATATCTCATCATCTCTAATTCAGTTTCGGGGTAAATTTGAACTCTGTTTTTTTCTTAGGCATTTTGACATTTCATCAAAACTTCATCAAAACTTTTTCTTGATTGTCTATACCTAACAAATGGTACGTCTCACTATTTTGATGTAAAAACATGTTTAGCTACTTGTTTTATCCGGTCTTGGGTTGTAGATACTGGAGCTACTGATCATGTCTGCATTTCCCTACAGGGGTTCTTGGTGAAAAGATAGCTGAGTGAGGGCGAGATTACCATCTACATGGGCAATGCTATGAAAGTGATGGATGTTGCAATGGGAGACATTACTTTACCCTTCAGTAGTGATAGGATTTTTGTTTTAAAGGATTGTCTTTATGTCCCGAATTTTAGGCGGAATCTTATTTCTGTTTCAAAGTTATTTTTGAATGGATATTCTGTTTCTTTTGATAGCAAGGTCGTTATCACAAGCGGTAAATATTTTATCTGTTCTAGCACATTGGATGGACATCTTTACATACTAAATTCTATGAAAAATACTACACAAATGCAATTACTGAATACATCAATCACAAACCCTAATAAGAGGAATGAACCTTCGGAACTAAATCAAACCTATCTTTGGCATCTTAGGCTTGGTCATATTAACATTAAGAGGATACAAAGGCTCATAAATGATGGAACACTGTCTTCATTGGCCTTGGAAACATTTTCTTTGTGTGAATCATGTTTGGAAGGAAAAATGACTAAGCGCCCTTTTAAGTCTAAAGGGAATAGATCCGAAAAGGTATTAGATTTGATTCACTTTGACTTATGTGGCCCTATGTCAGTTTAGGCTCGAGGAGAGTACGAGTATTTCATCATTTTCATTGTTGATTACTCAAGGTATGGATACATTTACCTATTACGTCACAAGTCTAAATTCTTTGAGACATTCAAAGAATTTAAGGCGGAAGCGGAGAAATAAATTTAGGGACTACCTGGCAAAGAATGGAATTATATCCCAGTTGACTGCGTCTGGCACTCCACAGTAGAACATCGTAGCAAAAAGAAAGATTAGAACTTTATTGGAGATGGTTAGATCGACGATGAGCTATTCAGAGTTACCTATTTCATTTTGGGGATATGCCCTAGATATGGCAGCTTACATTTTTAACATGGTTCATTCAAAATCAATTCTTCATACACCCTTAGAATTATAGACTGGTCAAAAGCCCAGTCTAGGTCATGTTCGGATTCGAGATAGTCCAGCATACGTGCTGGATAAGGAGGCTGATAAGTTGAAACATGTTCAGAAGTAAGACTATTTTTTGGGTATCCAAAAGGAATAAGAGGTGGTTTATTCTATAGTCCTAAGGATCAGAAAGTCATTATGAGCACTAATACCCGATTCTTAGAAGAAGACAATGTAATAAATCACAAACCCAGGAGTGTGATTGTTCTTGGGGAGCTTCGGGGAGGAAATTTGAATCCTACACCATCTGTACAAGAAGAGGTACCACCAATAACTGCAGTGGGAGGGTAGTATACCAATCTGATAGATTCATTGGTCTAGAAGAATCTTCAGATTTCCTGGAGGGACTGAATGAATTAGATGTGACGACCTACGACGGGGCAGTTCAAGACAAAGATGCGAATTCTTGGAAAACTGCATTAGAATCTGAGATTGGATCTATGGATCACAATCAAGTCTGGGAGCTAGTAGAACCGCAAGATGGGGTGAAACCCATTGGGTGTAAGTGGGTCTACAAAAGAAAGAGAAGATCTAATGGGAAGGTTGAAACGTTCAGAGCTAGACTAATAGTGAAAGGGTATACTCAGAAAGAAGGGATCGATTATGAGAAAACCTTCTCACCGGTTGCCATGCTTAAGTCAATCCAGATTCTCTTATCTATTGCCGCTCATTTGGATTATGAGATTTGATAAATGGATGTCAAGATAGCTTTCCTGAATGGAAGTCTTGAAGAAAACATCCACATGAAGCAACCAGAGGGATTCATTGCTAAAGGCCAAGAGCACCTAGAGTGCAAGCTTAAGAGATCCATCTATGGACTTAAGTAGGCATCACGATCTTAGAACATCTGGTTCGATGAGGTGATCTAATCATATGGATTCGTGCAAAGCCTGGATGAGAGCCGTGTGTACAAAAAGAGTGACGGAAATGTGGTGGCTTTTCTCATACTGTATGTTGATGATATCTTGCTTATTGAAAAACAATAAGAAGGTCTTATCAAACATAAGGGTCTGGTTGTCTAAGCAGCTCAATATGAAGGATTTAGGAGAATCTGGACACGTCCATGGCATAAAGATCATTCGAGATCGCTAAAAAAAGATGTTGTGCCTTTCCAGACAACCTATATCGATATAGTGCTAGCTAGGTTTAACATGGAAGATTCTAAGAAAGGTTTTATACCTTTCAGGCATGGAATTTATCTATCCAAGGAGATGTATCCCCAAACACAGACTAAGATAGATGAGATGAAAGGGGTTCCATATGCTTCGACTGTAGGAAGCCTCATGTATGCTATGTTATGCACTAGGTCTAATATATGCTACGTGGTTAGTATGGTAAGTAGATATCAGTCTTACCCTAGACAAGGACACCAGACAATGTACTGGGCTTCATCTGTAGAGAAAGATATGATATTTTGCTTTTTGCTGAACCAGGAAATAAGATTATTCCCTACAAAGAAACAAGCATCTGCTGTGCTTTTTTTGTCATTTGGGGACCCTGCCCAATCAGCATCACTATAGGCCATTGTGTATGAGTTTGTGTCCATGGAATACCAAAGACCATACTCAGTTGTTCTATTGACATACTTAATGATGTTTTTTACAGCGTTCATGTGACTTCCCTTTGGACATGCTTGATATCTAGCACATACTCCCACACTGTAGGCAATGTTAGGCCTGCTTGCTGTCATATATAGTAAGCTTCCAATCATGCTTGTATGGAGAGTCTGATCAATTTCTATTCCAGTATCATCCTTTGTGATCTTGGTATGTCCTGATTGGAGTCCTTTTATGCTTATTGCTCTCAAGTCCAAACTTCTTTACAAGACCTTTGGCATACTTGGACTGAGATATGAAAATACCTTCTTCTATTTGCTTAATCTGTAGCCCTAGAAAGTACTTAAGATCTCCAACCAAGCTCATCTCGAATTCAGTCTCCATGTTCTTAATGAAGTTTATAACCATCTTCTCTGACTTTGATTCAAATATGATGTCATCAACATATACTTGGACTATGATAACAACATTGTTCTTCTTTCTGATGAACAATATTTTGTCTTCTCCTCCTCTTCTGTATCCTTTGCTAAGCAAGTAATTTGCTAGCCTCCAATACCAAGCACGAGGAGCTTATTTCAGACCTTAGAGGGCTTTCTTGAGTTTGTAAACATGGTCTGGAAAGTGAGGATCTTCAAACCCTTTTGGTTGAGGAACATACACAGGTTTGTTGAGGAAACCATTGAGGGAAGACACTCTTCACATCCATCTGATGTAGCTTGAACTTTAGTTGGCAAGCTATGGTAATAAGTAATCTTACAGATTCTAGTCTTTTAATAGGAGCAAATGTTTCATCAAAATAAATTCCCTCAATTTGAGAGTAGCCTTGAGCAACAAGTCCTGCCTTGTTCCTGTTGATGTTTCTTTCTTCATCAGACTTGTTTCTAAAGATCCACTTAGTCCCAACAATGATGACATCATCTGGAGCTAGAACTAGATCCCAAACATCATTCTTCTTGAACTACAGTAATTCTTTCTGCATGGCTTCAATCCAGTACTGATCTTGTAGTGCTTCATTCACATTCTTAAGCTCAATCTTTAATGTAAAGCAGACATTGGAAATCAACTCCTGGACTTTTGCTCTACTTCTTGTTTTTAGTGAGTCATGCATATCTCCTATCTCCTATGATTATAGTCGTTGGATGGCTCTTAACAATCTACTTGTATGTCCTTTTAGGAGTTACAACTGGTTCTTCATTGGCTGTGTCTGATTTCTCTGAACATTCTTCAGAATGTTCAAAGACATCTTAATGAACATCTTCATCATCATTCTTAAAGTCTTGAGCATCATCAAACTTGACATTAGCAGACTCAATAATAGCTCTTGTTTCAGTGTTGTAGACTCTGTAGGACTTGTTGTTCCTTGAATATCCAAGGAAGATACCTTGAACTTCTCTATTCCCCATTTTGGTCAGATATTCTCTATCATTGAGAATATAGCATGTGTAGCCGAATATATGGAAGTACTTAACATTAGGCTTATTTTTCTTCCATAACTCATACGAACATTAGGCATATTTTTCTTCCATAACTCATACGGAGTAACCAATGTTCCAGGTCTGTTATGAATCCGATTGCTAATATGGCATGTTATGTTGATTGCATCAACCCAGAAGTGAGTGGCAATGTTGTTTCCAGTAATCATTGATCTGGCCATCTCTTAAAGAGTTCTATTTTTTCTTTCCACAATTTCATTCAGCTGAGGAGTCGTTGGAACAGAATATTCATGGCTAATTCCAAGCTCTTCACAGTAGTCATTGAATAGTTTGTTCTTAAACTCCTTCCCATGATCACTTGTAATTCTCATATTGGGAACACCTTCTTCCACAAAGAGTTTACAGGCTAATTTCTTGAATGTGGTAAATATTTCTATCTTGTCTCTCAAAAACTCAACCCGGGTGAACCTAAAGAAATCATCTATGTAGACAAACACATACATCTTTCCTTTATAGCTTTCAGTAGCCATTAGTCCCATTAGATCCATGTGAAGAAGATCTAGGACTCTGCTAGAGATGATGTGTTGAACATCCGTGTGCTGAGATCTGATTTGCTTCCCTAATTGGTAGGGGCCACAAACTTTGTCGCAGTCAACTTTGATCTTTGGAATACCCTTTTTTCATGTCTTTATTGATCAGCTTTCAAAGATTCCTAAAGTGAGTATGGCCAAGCTTCTGATGCCATAACTCAGTTTCATCCAAGGATGTTCTCTGACAAGTTATTGAATGTTCAGTAGAAACATTGAACCTGTAGCAGTTGTCAGATGATCTCTTTCCTTCCATGAATACTTCATTATCCTTTTTATAGACCTTGTCATCATCTTTGGTGAAGACCACAGTCATATCATTATCACACAGTTGACTGATTCTAATCAGGTTAGCTTTCAGTCTATCCACCAACATGGCTTTCTTTAAATTGGGCATCCCTTCAACATTCAGAACTCCTTTGCCCATAAATTTGTCTTTCTTTCCATCTCTGAAGGTCACAAATTCAGATCCACGTCTTCAAATTCTTTATCACTGCACTATCACCTGTCATATGCCTTAAGCATTCATTATCAAAGTACCAACAATTGGAACTTTCATCTATAAGAGATGTGTGTGCAATCATGCTCACATGTTGCTTCTTGACTACCCACTACTTCTTGGGTGAGTATTGTTTCTTTTTCTAGTTTTGATGTGGTACTGCAGCTTTGGCTTTGGTAGGCACAAATCTTCTCCTCATTCTTTTGAGATCTCTGAGATAATCTTTACAATGAGGTCTAATGTGACAAGTAACCTCACAATAGTGGCAGATGATCTTCCTTTTGTCTAATGTGTTGTGAAAGGCAACATTGGAGTTGTTTCTGCTGAAGATCTTCCTGTGAGGTATATTTAGATGATGGATGTTCTTTTAAACGTTCGGAACATTCTTCTGGACATCTTCCTTTTGGTGAGGTTCCTCTTTTTTTTTGATAAACTTAATCTCTCCTGAGTTTTGTCCAGAGTACCCAAGACCATGGCGAACTTTCATGGTTTGTCTTAAATTTAGAATTTCATATAGATTCTTAGTACCATTGTTGAGCATCCTAATGTTTGTCATAAATACCTTCAGATCTTTATTGGCTTGCTCAAGATCCTTTTTCTTATCACAGATCTTTTCTTGGAGAGATGCTTCTATGATAATTAGTTGACTATTCTCTTGGCTGATCTTCTAATTTTGTGCAACAAATTGTTTGTTGATTTCAAAAACCTGCAACCACTTGTTAAACATCTCTTGATAAGTATTCTCAACATCTAAGTCATTGACATCATCATCATCTGATTCCTGATTGATGGTAAAAGGATCAGTATGAGATGCTTATTTTTCTCTGGCTATGAAGGCATTGGCTTCATCTTCTAAATTTAATTAACTGGAGCTTGATTCTTCTTAGCTCATTGAAGTATTATAGCTCTTCTTCTTCTTCTTCTTCTTCTTCTTCTTCTTCTTCTTCTTCAGAGTGTTGGCACATTCTCTCTGAATGTGTCCATAGTCTTCATATTCTCTGCACTTTATTCTTTTGCCTTGCTCTTCATCTTGATCAGAGTTGTTCTTGTTAGAAAACTTACGAGAGAATTGCTTTCTATTGTTATTTTTGTTGAAAGCTTGATTTCCAACCCTTTTCAGCATCTTTATAAAATTTTTGGTGATCAGAACCATAGAATTCATCAATTCTTAATCAAGAACATCTTTATGAACCTTTTCTGAGGTTTCAGCTTTTAAGGAAATTCTTTTTCCTTTCTCTATGTATTTGTCTTCCTCAAGATTCATCTCAAAAGTTCTGAGAGATCTCATCAGTTCATCCAGCCTTATGCTTATGATGTTTTTAGCTTCTTCTATGGCAACAACTTTGTAGACAAATCTTTTTGGTAAAGACCTTAAGACTTTTCTCACCAACTTCTCATCTGTTGTGACTTCTCCTAGTAAAAAACTCTCATTAGATATACTCCTTAATTGATTGTTGAAATCTCCAATATTTTCAGAATCTATCATTCTCAAATTCTCAAATTCGGAAGTAATATTCTGAAGTCTTAAAAGTCTAACAGTGCTAATTCCTTCAAAGATTTTCTCCAGTATATCCCATATAGCTTTTGCAGTCTCACATGTTGAGATTAGGCTGAATGACTCCAAATCGACAGCGGAAAATATGGCATTGAGAGCTTTGGAGTTAGCATTGAACCATCTCTTTTGTGGTTCAGTCCAGTCTTTCTCTGGAATAGGAGTATACTTATCATCCTTGGCAATTATAGGTTGAATCCATCTTTCTGTGACACTCTTCCATGCCTGATCATCGATGGACCTGAGAAAAGAACGCATCATTACTTTCCAATATGGGTAGTTGTTACTTTCTAGAGGTGATGTCCTAGCTATGGAACCTCCTTCTTTTATAGAACTCATGGCTTTAAAATCAAATACTTCACATCAAGATGTATCTCCAGTAACCTTTTCATTTTGAACACAAAATGACCTGCTCTGATGCAAATTGAAAGTGCACACCCCATGAGATATGTATCTATCCGCAAAATGTTCACAGAAAAGAGCACGAATGTTGTAGAATGATGTTCACAATAATGTTTAAGAACGTTATTGTGAAGTTAATGTAGTTTGTAGAATGTAAAGCACATAAAAGATTGGTAACCCTATTCGATCAACTGATCTACGTCAGGGGGACTTGTTAAGTCCGTGAAAAATAATTCACTACTCTAGTGTCACATTTACTTAGGATACTACACGATGCCGACCTCCGATCACTCAAAACCTGTTCTACCCGTATACCCACTTTCGTTGAATTGAATCGTGAGATCCCCTCACAACCTAGATGTCTAACCTATCTAGTTCCCACATAAAATCTCTCCCGATATTTCTTTCGACAATGTATGAAAAAGAATGTTTCAATACACAATGACTAGAACACTAAACTTCAGTCTAAATCACAACCGAAACTATGTGGCTCAAAATAGTTTAGAGCTCTTTAAAATAATCTGTGCGGTTCTTCTTTTCGGTGTGTCTAACATGTTTGTATCTCAGACTTATTTATAGATGAGTAACATAGCCTTAACAAGAGAACAAATATCCTCATCAGAATTAGAAACGTATAAGGTAACTTTCCTTATTGAAACTGAGACTTAGGACAATCTATGTTAGAATTATTCCATCTTTAGGATTTTTCCTTTGTCTTCAATCACGTGCTCTTCAAGTTGGAAAAAAAAGCTTCTAGATTGATCTTTGAATCTTTCCTTTGTTGAAAACCTCAAACAGCTTCATTGATATTGGAAGAACAATTTAAAAGAGGAATATTCATGTAAACATTCACGAACATTACTATAAACATTGTTGATCTTGAGTCCTCTCTTCATGCAGATGTTCATGTATATTGTTATAAACATTATTGATTTTGAATTTTCTCTTCAGGTAGCACAGCGGAATGTCTTGTATATTCACAGGCTGACTTCAGGCTATCACTCAAGCTAGCTGGCACTACTAAGCATGTTGAACAATCTCTGTTGTGGTATGATGCACAACAGTCTTCTTCTCAGCTCAATCCAAATTCCTTGCTTGAGCTGTCTTTAGGAAGTTTAGATCTCGTTCATGTACATCTTTATGAACGTTGTCCAGAACAGTAGTAATGTACTTGGAAAAACTAAGTACTTAAGTGATTACCAAATTCCATACAGATGAATGACAATTAATCACTGTAGGAGGTGTAATGTGGAACACTTGATAAAAAAACCATAGTGCAGTATGAAACCACTCATCCAATCTGAAACAAGTTTCGTCAATTGATGTGATGCATGGCACTACTTGCCAGTGATATTAAGTGGGTCTAATAAAGGATTTGAACTATGTTCTTCAGCAATATGCAAAGAAGTACAACAAATCCCGATTATTGGATTTCAGTTATATAGTTCATCCTTCATAGATTATAACCTAAGTTTGATAAATTTCATTTTCTCGTTGTTCTCATACATGACATCCGTGCATTCTTGAAACTCCCATTCAACATCTTGAAACATTAAGTATTCTTTCGTTATGTATGGATATCCACCGGTGATAAAAATACTAGAATATCATCTATACACATCCTTCATCCATCTTCTTAGAATGTATCTCTCATTCATGTAATGAATATCCTTTGAAGTTAGAACCTTCAAGATATGACTACATAGAATTTCCTTAGAATCAAACTTCCGACAATTGCAATCTAAATATTGTCTAATAGGTTTGTACTCTTCCGTGAATGAAAATTATTTATGATACCAATTGTTCAAAATGATATTTTCAAATACTTCATAACTCTCCACTCCTCCAACTATGTTGAGATCATGCTTGATGTTGCAATTCCACATTAGACTGATTTCACGATGAAATTGCTCGAAAATGTTATTTGTGTATATATTTTCTGTTGAGTGCTGTCTGACATTGAGATTGTTAAGTTCAATGTTAAAGTTAATGTCATACAGACTCCTTACAACATTGTCTGTGATATTCATCATCATTAATCTTATCATTTCCTAGTTTGATTTATTTATTTATTTCTTAATAAATTGGTTTTTATCTTATATATATCAAATCATTTATATATCTACAGAATTATTTATTTAAAATAAACAGATATATATATATATATATATATGATTAATATATTATTTATAGGAGAGTTTGAATGAGTCAAAACTCTATCTCCTATATTTTAGGTTCCTTGTTATCTCTATTTAACCGTTTTTTTTCAGAATTTATATTGCTGGAAATTATCTGAAAATAGGGATGAACGTGGGTTATTTTTTCAACCACACCATGGAGGCGGTTTTCCTCAATCACGTTGGAGTAGTGGTAGTGACGGTTATCTTCAAGCCACAATCAAGAAAGAGAAGACATGGACCTTGTTCGACTTAAGCGATGAAAAGATTATTAAAGGAGCAAGAATCACACTTGAGGAGATTTATTCGAGCACAATTTATCTTGCCACTGTATGTGAAGATTTAATAGCTCGAGTAACAAACTTAGCATTTAGATTTCTTTCTTTTCTTCTTCTACCTCTTTGAAGTTCATAGTTGTTCAATCTATTCATGAGAATAGGTTGTATGATCTAGGATAGATAGAAGGTTGTGGAATCATTGCTAGTTTGTATACAAATTAACGGTAGGTTGATTTGTATTTTGTTTGAATTCACTTTAATTGAAAGCTAGACTAGGATTCATGTATTTTGTTTGATGTGTCAAGAGCTCAGCATCTGACATCATCAACTTAACCATTGTGTTGGCTCGTGGAAGCATAATTTCACCGTGTGGCAATCACATACATGTTGTGTGTGATTTAAAATTTATCTTTGCGTTATTGAATTTAAATTTCAGTATTTTATGTTAAAGATAGTGTTTCAACTATCAGTAACATTGAGTTTGACATTACATTTCTGTGTCTATTTTTAGTGTTTAAGGGAACTAATTCCAACAAGTGGCATCAAGAGCCGGTACTTAACATACTAAGTATTCGATCTTTAGATTGCTGACTCACTGAAATGGAGATTCAAATTAACCAGTGCCGTCCTCCGACATTGGATAGTAATGACAAGAATTATGCTATGTGGAAATCTCGCATGAAGATGTATATCAAGTCCATCGATGAGAGGGCTTGGTTGGCCGTGATTAAATAATGGTCACCTCCAAGGATGGAGGGACCTAATGGAGTTTTCATCCTTACTCCAGAAATCTAGTGGACTAATGATGACCGAATTATCTCCAACTTCAACTCTCGAGCACTCAATGCTATTTTTATCTCAGTAGATGTTCCGTGCTTCAAAATGGTGTGCAATTGCACTACGACGTATCAAGCATGGAACATACTACAAGAACATTGTGAAGGGTCAACCAGTGTACGACAAATAAAGCTCAGGATACTCACTTCCAAATTCGAAACTCTGCGAATGTTAGAAGATGAGAATATTTCAATGTACACGGAACGACTGTGTGATGTGTCAAATGAGTCTACAGCTCTCGGATGTCCAATTTCGAACGAGAATATGGTAAGCAAGCTTCTTCACACGCTTCCGGAGAGATTCAACATGAAAATCTCTGTAATTGAAGAATTGCATAATGTATCAAACATGAGTTTGAGTGAAGCAGTGAGTATTCTACTCATTTTTTAGATGAATCTCGAAAACCAAAAGTCAAACAACTCCTCTAAAGGAATTGCACTTCAGTCAGTAACATCAAGTTCAGATGTTCAACTTGATGTTGAGAACATTCAGGAGATCAATGAAGATGAGTCCTTGAGTGTTGCACTACTCACCAAGAAGTTTAATTCCCTAGTGTGATCTATGAAGAAAGGTTCGTCAATTCTCAAACCGCGGAGGCTATTTGACTCTCCTTCATCAATATCATCTGGATCGACAAAATCATCAAAATCTCCAAATGATTCAGTGAAGGACATTGACTCCATTCAATGTAGGGGATGTTCTGGTTTTGGACACTATGCCAATGAGTGTCCTACTGTTCATAGGAAGCAGAGGAGAAATTATAGTGCTGCCATTTTAAGTGACGAATCCGATGATGAAGAAGCTAAAAAGCAAACTGTGTTGTTTGTGAAAGTCAATGATGATTTAGACGGAATGATTGATGCTCTGACTGACATGGATGATGGTGATTATGATTATGATGTTAATCTTGATCATGTTACCGCAGATGTTCCAAGCAATTTTATGAAAAATATTACACAAGAAATGTCTGACATTCCTCCAAATACTACTAACTGGTATGAAATGACCTTGCTGGATGAATTTTGCAATGCTGTTGAAGTGTCTCAGGTGGAAGAAGACCAGTCCGATGTTAGCCATCGAGAAGCTCTAAAACAACTGCACAAGGTTGTAGATGAAGTGTGTGTCCAATGGACTGAACAGTCGAAGAAATTTGGGATTCTCGAGGAAGAAAACCAAACTCTAAAGCAAAGGGTACTGGACCTTGAAATTAGACTCAGTAGAAGTGACCTTGAATTGAATAAGTTGAGAAAGGAAGTAGAAGTTGCCTAAAAAACCTTTCAACAACTCAACCAAAGAACGTCTACCCTAAACGAGGTTCTAACATTGGGACAAACCACTAAAACAGGTTTGGGATATACATCAAGTTCATTAATGTCTATCTCTAACCCTATCAAGTTTGTCAAAGGAGAAAGCTCTAAGGATGTTCCAGTCAATGTTAACAGAAATGTCAAACCAAATGTTAATGACAAATCCAAGGAGAAGAAATATGTCTGTCATTATTGTCAATAGCCTGGACATATCAAACCGTATTACTTCAAATATCATGATGATATAGCAACGGGAAAGATTGTAGTGGAAAGTTCTTCCAAAACTCCTAAAAAGAAGAAAAGTTCCAAGAAGGTAAAAATTTCATGCAATGTTATGTACACTTCGCTGAAAGCCAACATTGCTGGTACATGGTACTTTGACAGTGGATGTTCACGGCATATGACAGGAAATCCAAAGTTTCTCGATGACTATTTCATGACAAGTAAAGGCAAAGTGAGCTATGGTGGAGGAGCACAAGGTAATATAGTGGGAAAAAGGGACCTTGAATGTTAAGAATTTTCCCAAGTTACGCAATGTGCTTCATGTCGAAGGTCTAACGGCAAATCTGATCAGCATAAGTCAGCTATGTGATGACGGTATGCATGTTAGATTCAACAAAAATACCTGTGAAGTTTTTGATAGCGAGAATAAGTGCATTATGTTCGGAAGTCGGGCATTGGATAATTGCTACCATACGGACAAGAACGAGAAATGCAATGTTTCAGTCAATATTGACACTCAACTTATGCATCAAAAACTTGGTCATATCAGCTTTTGAAGTTTGAAGAAGTTAATTGAAGCTGATGCTGTTAGAGGTATTCCATCAATAAAGATCGATCTCGATGTTGTTTGTTGTGCATGTCAGAAGGGCAAATAGGTGAGATCTCCGCATAAAAGCTCTTCAGCTTGTCAAACCACAAAATGCTTCGATTTGATTCACATGGACATCATGGGTCCAGTTGATACCAAAAGCATGAGTGGTAAAAGGTTCGTTCTGGTTATAGTGGATGATTTTTCGAGGTTCACATGGGTTGAATTTCTGCAAGAAAAATCAAAGCATTCAGAATGTTCAAGAAGTTCTGCAGGATGGTGTCAAGACAACATGAGTCCAACATCAAGTGAATTAGAACTGATCATGGGCTCGAATATGAAAACTCGATGTTTGAAGAGTTCTGTGCAAAAAGAAGCATCATCCATGAGTTTTCTGCACCAAAGACACCTCAACAAAATGGGGTGGTTGAAAGAACAAACCGAACTCTTCAGGAGATGTCAAGAGCGATGTTACAAGTACAACGGTTGCCTAAGAAGCTGTGGGCTAAAGCAGTGAACACTGCTTGTCACATCGAGAATAGAGAGATTCTTCGTCCCGACAGGACAGAGACACCATATGAACTTCTGAAGAACAAGAAGCCCAATTTGAAGTATTTTCATGTTTTTCGATGTGTATGTTACATCCTAAATGACAGAGACCATTTAAGAAAATTTGATGCTAAGAGCGATAAGGAAATTTTCTTGGGATATGCATCTGACAGTCGGTCATACCGTGTGTTCAATCTTCAGACAAAAACAGTCCAAGAATCAATTAACGTTGTGTTTGATGATCACACAGGTATTGCTTCAAAATCTGAAGAGGATGAGGTGATGGATCTTCTTAACACGAGTGAAATGTCAAGTGATCAGACTGGACTTGATGTTGAGAACAAGATATCCATAGGGAATGTCAAAGTCAATGTTCTACAGAATGATGAAGTTCCAGTCAAAACACCAACGTCAACATGCACTTCAGACAGTGAAGACGACCAATTAGTGAATGCCGAAGATGAGCCAAGAAGAGATCCCCCAAGTCAAACTAGAAAGAATCATCCAGACTCACAAATCATTGGTGACCAATCCGAAGGAGTTCAAACCAGGAGCAAAAACTCTGAGGAATACAAAGAAATGTTGAAACGGGTATGCATGTCTTCTTTAAATGTTTGTATGTTAAACACTTATTTTCTGTCTAACATTGAACCAAAAAATATTAAGGATGCCCTTAATGATAATTTTTGGATCAATGCTATGCATGAGGAACTAAACTAGTTTGTAAGAAACAATGTTGGGAACTAGTTCCATGCCCCAAAGATAAAAATGTAATTGGGACAAAATGGATTTTTAAAAATAAAACAGACGAGTCTGGAAATATTGTCAGAAATAAAGCTCGTCTAGTTGCTCAAGGTTATACCCAAGTTTAAGGGGTTGACTTTGATGAGACCTTTACCCTTGTTGTAAGGATTGAATCCATTCATCTTTTATGTGCAATTGCATGTTATTTGGGTTTTACTTTACATCTAATGGATGTTAAAAGTGTGTTTTTGAATGGTTATCTCAATGAAGAGGCATATGTCGAATAGCCTAAGGGGTTCGAATGTCATGAGAAACCTTTACACGTTTTTAAGCTCAAAAAGGCTCTGTATGGTCTCAAACAAGCCCCTAGAGCGTGGTATGCTAGACTGACCGAATTCTTACTACAAATTGGTTTTGCAAGAGGTCAAGTTGATAAAACACTGTTTATCAAGAAAAATGAAAAACATATTACTGTAGCTCAAATCTATGTTGATGACATTATTTTTGGTTCGACTTGTAATAATATGCTCAAAGATTTTGTAGATTCAATGTGCTGGTTTGAAATAAGCATAGTAGGAGAGCTCAACTATTTTCTTGGTCTACAAATCAAGCAAGATAAATATGGGATCTTCATCTCTCAACGCAAATATGCTAAAGGATTGGTCAAGCATTTCGGATTAGAAGATGCTAAATCTATGAAGACACCAATGGGATCTTCCAAAAAGTTGAGCAGAGATGATGTTGGTAGCAATGTTTATTCTACCATGTATAGATGAATGATAAGGAGTTTATTGTACTTAACAGCTAGTCGTCCTGATATTATGTTTAGTGTTGGTGTTTGTGCGAGATATCAATCTCAGCCTAAAGAATCTCATCTTAAAGTTGTTAAGAGGATTATTCGCTATGTTTCTAGCACAATTGGGTTTGATATTAAATATTGGAAGAATTCTAATATTTATCTTGTAGGATTTAGTGATTCCGATTGGGCAGATGATGTCGATGACCGGAAGAGCACTAGCGGAGGGTGTTTTTATTTTGGTAACAATCTGGTTTCTTGGTCAAGTAAGAAACAAAATTGTATCTCACTCTCCATGGCCGAATCAGAGTATGTTGCTGCCGCTAGTTGCTATTCTCAACTGTTGTGGTTAAATCAAATGGTGTTTGATTATGGCCTGGCTAGTCCTTCGTTGACATTGCTGTGTGACAATGTCAGTGCAATTGAAATTTTGAAAAACCCAGTCCAACATTCACGCACCAAACACATTGACATCAGACACCACGTTATCCGAGATCTTATGGAATGAGATATCATCAAGTTAGAATACATTCCTACAGAGAGTCAAATTGTCGATATCTTTACTAAACCTTTGGATTTTGAGAGATTTTCTTCTCTAAGGAAATCTCTTGGAATGTGTGTCTATTAGCCAATGTTTGACATCCTGATGTTAAAGTCAATGTTATTCTCTTTAACATCGGGACACACATTTTGATTCTGATTTAATAAAATTATGGTACGATGCTATGATTCTCTATTTTGAATTAATTCATGAGAATTCATTCAATCATAACTCGTCCCCATTTATTTTATTCTTCAGAATCTATTTTTTATTATTTATTATTTAAAAAAAACATAGGGTGGATGTCTTTTTGAAACAAAGGGGGTTGTGGAAGTCTATTAACTGAGCTGATAACATTTGATCCAAATGTGGTGTTTGAGTTTTACTCAAACATCTCAGTTGACATGGGGGATCCTAATAATTTGAGATATGGTACTATGTATGTTAGGGATAAAGTCTATGATTTTAATCCTAATATGATAAATTCTTTTCTTGGATTGAGGAATGAAGACACTGTGATTTCACTTGATCTTTTGGATGATGTTGTGAGTGTTATCACCGGTGGTCTTATTCCTAAATGGATGAACAAAGTGTCATCTTCCAAGTTGACATTCTTTTACACAGTTCTGTTTAAGTTCACTATCTACAACTGGCTTCCAACATCCAATGCTTCTGTTTTAACGGTGGATCAAGCCATTTTATTATACAAAATTGGATCCAATCTTCCGTTTAACCTTGGTGTTTGTATGTTTGAGTATATACTTAAGACAGCTTTAAAGTCAAGTTCTTCCAATCACTTTCCTTTTCCATGTCTCATTTATGTCATTCTGAAACATCAAGGCATGAAAGAGAGCAAGAAGAAGCTTGTCGCTGAGCAACCGGCCATCTCTATTATCAAGCCAAGAGCGGGTGATGGCTGAATTATTGATCTTCCTTATGGCTTGGATGCTGCTACACTCAAACATTCCTCCTCTGATGTTGCTATAGCCTCACATCAGTCCACACAGGCTCCGGACCCTATTGCAGCTGACTCTCCTCACATTCCCATTGTGATGTTACCAATGGAGACGCTCCTTGCCCATGTTGATCACATCATAGCTACTGTTCATCATCTTTCTCAAGTGCGTGATGTCTTCACTCATCTCCTTTCTGCATAAAAAAAGAAAGTAGATGACGCTGGAGCTGAAGCTGGTGAGGGTGTGGAAGAGGAGTGAGAGGAGTCTGAAGATGTCAAGGATGCTGATGCTGAAGGGGGGAACGAAGAAGAGGGTGTTCAAGGAAAAGCGGAAGTTGTTGTGAAGCTCAATGTTTGAGCTTCTGCTTTTAGTTAAAAACAAACAATGTTTTATTTTTATTATCAAATAATTTTTATTATGTTTGTTATGTGCTGGACACATTTAAGATGCTTGATGCATCTTTAATTGGTTTTTGATGTGTGTGCTGGACACACTTCTATTTTGATATGCTTTTTATGCATTTCTGTTTTTGGGATGCAAATTATATTTGTGTTCATGTTTATATGCTTGCCTTGTTTTATTTTTTATGGTATTTGCTATATACCACAGTTATTGGGCATATTAAGCATAGTTGGTTTTTGAGATATTGAATGATCAATATGTCGTGAATGTTTTGTGTTGAACCTCTGTTTGACATTGATTTTATAATGGGATAATTACCTGGTGTTTGATGATCACATTAAAGGGGAGTAACCCTTAAGGGGGAGACTCTATGGTCTCCATTTTCCGCTGCGACTCTAATTATACAAAATACATTGAGTTGTATGTTTTGTGCAGAAAGGCTAAGATTAAGGGAGAGATTGTTGAGTGATGTCTAACATTGAGGTTGTTAAGTTCAATGTGGAACTTAATGTCATACAGACTCCCTACGACACTGTCTGTGACATTCATCATCATTAATCTTATTCTTTCCTAGTTTGATTTATTTATTTATTTCTTAATAAATTTGTTTTTATCTTATATATATCAAATCATATATATATACACGGAATTATTTATTTAAAATAAACGGATATATATATATATATATGATTAATATATTATTTATAGGAGAGTTTGAATGAGTCAAAACTCTATCTCCTATATTTTAGGTTCCTTGTTATCTCTATTTAACCGTTTTTTTTTTTCAGAATTTATATTATTGGAAATTATCTGAAAATAGGGATGAACGTGGGTCATGTTTTCAACCACACCATGGAGGCGGTTTTCTTCAATCACGTTGGAGTAGTGGTAGTGACGGTTATCTTCAACCCACAATCAAGAAAGAGAAGACATGGACCTTGTTCGAGTCAAGTGATGAAAAGATTATTAAAGAAGCAAGAACCACACTTGAGGAGATTTATTCGAGCACAATTTATCTTGCCGCTGCATGTGAAGATTTAATAGCTCGAGTCACAAACTTAGCATTTAGATTTCTTTCTTTTCTTCTTCTACCTCTTTGAAGTTCATAGTTGTTCAATCTATTCATGAGAATAGGTTGTATGATCTAGGATAGATAGAAGGTTGTGGAATCATTGCTAGTTTGTATACAAATTAACGGTAGGTTGATTTGTATTTTGTTTGAATTCAATTTAGTTGAAAGCTAGACTAGGATTCATGTATTTTGTTTGATGTGTCAAGAGCTCAACATCTGACATCATCAACTTAACCATTGTGTTGGCTCGTGGAAGCATAATTTCACCATGTGGCAATCACATACATGTTGTGTGTGATTTAAAATTTATCTTTGCGTTATTGAATTTAAATTTCAGCATTTTATGTTAAAGATAGTGTTTCAACTATCAGTAACATTGAGTTTGACATTACATTTCTGTGTCTATTTTCAGTGTTTAAGGCAACGAATTCCAACATTTTCAAATTGCTCCTCCTATTTAAATTTGATATACATCGTCTTGGCTTACACTTCGAATTAAAGTCGGTCTGCATCTCCTTCTGAATCTTATGGAAAACAACAATCTCGTATAGTTCCATAAATTGCTTCAATGTGATCTTTGCGTTGATATAATTGCCAAAGAAAGAATGCATTGACACACTTCTTTGCATAGAGACCATACCAGACCAAAAACATGGTTCAAGTACACGGGTATCCAACTTTGCCTTTCATTGTAGAGTCTCTAAGTCATCTATTATTTTTGAGCCCGTGTGTCAAAGTGAATTCAGCCCACCTTGTTTCAAATTCACTAATCGTAAGGTTGTCGTGGATCATGGCATTGAATTCATACACCACCCTATCAAACTCAACAACTCCTTTGAACTTATATGCTATCTTAGAGAAAATATAACATAGGTATAACTGGTGGACGGTATCAAGCATCACTTCCCTCACGACAATTCGAATATTATCACACAAATCCATCAATATTGCCACAAGTTGAATACCTCCCTTTGTTTCTAACAAATTAGAGAAAAACCATTTGAACAATGAAGTATCTTCATGTGATAACAAATCACACCCTAGTAGGATGGACTGATGATGGTGATTAACACCAACCACAGTTGCAAAAGGCATATTGTATTGGTTGTTGAGATACGTCGTGTCAAAGCTGATGATGTTGTGTTACTCTCGTATGCTGATATTCTCTGAGGATGAATCCACAACACATTTCGAAATCCACCTTCATCATCAATATCCATCAAATGAAAAAGCTCTTATCTTTATGTTGTAAACTCATGAAAAGCTTACGAATGGCTTCAGTGTCTCCTTCACTGAGTCTCAACCTTTTTCTATGCTCAATGTAATTCCTACAGTCTTTCCCTAAGAATCTTAAATTTTTTGGACCACCAGTCTGAACTTCCAATATGCTTACATTTTTACAAGTTCTTAAGTCGGCAATGTGTTAACTTCTAACTATCTCTTCATATTAATTGATAAACTCCTATGAGCAGGCATGAAAATTAACATGTGCAGTTCTAAGTCATGATTATGGTTTGCACACCCAGTGATGTGATCCTGACCGGCACAATAATGATGACAATAGTTGTTTTACCCGGTGTATCAAGTTACACGAACGGAATGGATGGATCATCCAAACCCTAGCGTCACAACGATGTTGAACCATGAATTATTAAATCTGCAACCCGCTATCGAATGGAAATACGAACTTGGATTGAATGTTGAAGACACCACAAATGAGGATGATGAACCCGTTTGATAAGTCAGATTGAATCTCACGATGTATTGTGAAACCCGGATAAATCTCGTAGAGAAAAAAAAATAAAACTCACATTTTATATAAATAAATAATCTGCATTTTTAATCTGTTTCAAAAAAGAAGTTTACAACCCTTATATAGGTTGGACAATAATAAATAATCCCTATTAGAGTTCTAAACCAACTAGAAAACTAGAATAATCCCAAAAACAGTTCTAAACTAACTAGAAAACTAGAATAAGCCTAAAAACAATAAAATCAAACAATTAAGTAATAAAAATCTAAAAATTAATTAAATATTCTAAAAACGCGCGAATGGCCTTGATACTCCATGTGGCGCCAAGTCAGCACTTGCTAATCAACCCGTTCTTCTGCAACAATCATCATCTTCCACGTGGGCTCGAGTTTAGCTCCCTCAACTGGTTTTCTTGATGCTTCTTGATACCATACTTCTTGGATAAATCCGTTGAGGACTTTCTTGAACTTCTTGGCCCTCGATCGAGTCACGGGTCCTTCCAGCACTCTAATGGAATCTGGCACATCCTTAGTACGATTTGCATTATTCTCCTCCTCTTGAAAAAGATTTGTCATCAAATCCAGCTCGTCATCTACATCAAAAGGACTCAAATCAGCAACGTTAAATGAAGAACTTACTTTATACTCACCAAGCAAGTCTAATTTATAAGCGTTGTCAACGATGCGTTCCAAAACTTGAAATGGACTGTCTCCTCTTAGAAGTAACTTAGAACGCCTTTGAGCTAGAAACCGCTCTTTCCTCATGTACAACCAAACCCAATCTTCGAGCTCGAAAATACTCTTTCGTCGACCCTTGTTGCCTTTTGCGGCATATTGCTTGGTCCTCCTCTCTATGTTTGCTCTAGCTTTTACATGTATCTGCTTCACAAAATTAGCTCTTTTCCCCCCATCAAGGTTAGTATGCTCATAAATACGTAATGGAATAAAATCCAATGGAGTTAAAGGATTAAAACCATATGTAACTTCAAACGGAGAAAACTGAGTTGCAGAATACACAGACCTATTATATGTAAACTTAACATGTGGCAAACATTCTTCCCAAATTTTAATATTCTTCTTTATAATCACCCGCAACAAGGTAGACAATGTCCTATTTACTATTTCGGTTTGACCATCAGTTTGTGGATGACAAGTAGTAGAAAATAACAATTTAGTACCTAACTTACACCACAACGTCTTCCAAAAGTAGCTCAAAAACTTAGCAACCCTATCAGAAATAATAGTCTTAGGCATACCATGCAAATGCCCAATTTTTCTAAAGAATAAATCGGCTATGTGAGATGCATCATTAGCTTTATGGCATGGAATAAAATGTGCCATTTTAGAAAATCTATCAACAACCACAAAAATAGAATCATGATCACGTTTACTCCTAGGTAATTCTAACACAAAATCCATAAATATGTCTATCCAAGATGATATAGGAATAGGCAAAGACATGTATAAACCATGTGGTTGGACTCTAGACTTGGCTTGTCTACATGTAACACATTTAGCACAAACACATTCCACATCACATTTCATATGAGGCTAAAAGAAATGCTCATTCAAGGTAGATAAAGTCTTGGCTACCCCAAAATGCCCCATTAAGCCCCCTCCATGAGACTCCAATAGCAAAAGATCACGCATAGAACAATTAGGCACACATAATTTATTTTCCCTGAACAAAAACCCATCATGCCTATAGAATTTTCCATCACCAAATTTCTCACATACGATATAGATCTCTCTAAAATCATCATCACCAACATACAGATTCTTAACACATTCAAAACCTAGCAACTTGGTATCTAAAGTTGAAAGTAAGGCGTACCTTCTCGATAGTGCATCAACTACTACATTTTCTTTACCTTGCTTGTATTTGATGACATATGGGAAAGTCTTGATGAACTTCATCCAATGGGCATGTCTCTTGTTCAATTTGCATTGCCCCTTCAAATGCTTCAACGACTCATGGTCGGTGTGGATCACGAATTTCTTTGACCACAGGTAGTGCTGCCACATTTGTAATGCCCAAACGAGTGCGTACAACTCCTTGTCATACATCGGGTAGTTTGTTGTGGCACATCCTAGCTTTTCACTGAAGTAGGTGATTGGTCGGACCTCTTGTGTCAAAACTGCACCAATTCCAACACCAGAAGCATCACATTCTACCTCAAATGTTTTAGAAAAGTTTAGAAGAGATAGTACCACTGAATGTGCATATTTCTTCTTGAGCATTTGAAATGCTTTTTCTTGTTCCTCTGACCAATGGAATTCTACATTCTTTTTTATCACTTTAGCATCGGAGCTGCGATACTACTGAAGGGTGGGATAAAATGTTGATAGAAGCTCGCAAGTCTGTGAAAACTCCAAATCTTTCCCACGTTAGTAGGTGTAGACCGTTCTTGAATGGCACGCGTCTTCTCTTTCTCCACCTGTACTTCATCTGCACTAACAACAAAACCAAGAAACACAACCTTATCCGTGCAAAAAGTGCATTTCTTTAGGTTAGCATACATCTGTTCCTTTCTCAAGGCTTGTAACGCACATCTTAAATGTTCAATATGATCCATCTCATGCTTACTATAAATCAGAATATCGTCAAAGTAAATCACAACAAATCTACCTATAAAAGCACGCAGAACATGGTTCATTAGACGTATAAATGTACTAGGAGCATTTGTTAATCCAAACGACATAACTAACCACTCATACAATCCTAATTTAGTTATAAACGCCGTTTTCCATTGACTCTCCTCTTTAATGCGAATTTGATGATACCCACTTCTTAGATATATCTTAGAAAATAAATGGACACCATGTAATTCATCCAACATATCATCCAAATGGGGTATAGGATATCGATACTTTACCATGATGTTGTTGATGGCTCGGCAATCGATGCATATCCGAAGAGACGAATCATTTTTCAGTATGAACAAGACGGGACTCATACATGGGCTTAGGCTCTCCCTCAATTGTCCTTTCTCCAATAGCTCATGGATTTGATGTTCGAGCTCTTTTGTTTCCTCTGGGTTGCTTCGATAAGCTGGTCGGTTGGGCAATGTAGCATCGGGCACAAAATCAATTTGGTGCTCAATTCTCCTAATCGGTGGCAAACCCAGTGGCATCTCTTCGGGAAATACAATCGTGAATTCCTACAAAAGAGATAAAACAGAGGCAAAGATGAATCAATTTGGTTAGTATTAAACAACGAGTCTTTGTGAATCATCAAGTACATCGGTTTCTCATTTTGCTTAACCCATTTGATGTTGCTAGCTGTAGCAAAATAAGAACGTTGGAGCATCTCCCTTCCAACCTTGGCTTTCTTTTCCTTCTTTCTCATCATCTCAGCTTCTTCTTGTAGGTTTACTTAGTCCTCATACACTTGAGATGGTGTTAGAGGAGCTAGTGTCACCGTCTTCTTATTAAGTACAAATGAGTACTTATTTGTGAAGCCGCCATGTTTCACCCTCATATCGAATTGTCATGGATGTCCCAACAAAATATGTTCGGATTGCATGGGCACGATGTCACACAACACTTTGTCTTCATATTTGCCAATTCAAAATGGCACACGGACCTGTTTGTTCACTATGGAATATGTTATCTCTTTGCTCCTCGTCAATGCTCTTGGTGTGCAAACTTATTTGCGTGCAACCAATATAAGGGCGTTAGGTGTTGCGTACTCTTTATCACTCGATTCTCTTGATAAGGTCGGCATCTCCATCTCTAACTCCCCTTCATTTGTCACTATCTCACCATTGTCCTTTAAAATCATCACACGTCTGTTTGGACATTGGCTTATGATGTGGCCTTGACCTTGACATTTGAAGCACTTAATGTCTCGGTTCCAGCTCCTTGATGCGTCCGGATGGCTCAGCCCTAGTGGGGTTAGTACCTCAGCTCACAGCTTGCTGAATGGTGGCTTCTTATCCTTCTTCCCTTAGCTTGCCGACTTTCATGGAGTGGTATTGGTATTTAAGTTTTGCTTTCAAGGAGATGAACTTGCTCGAGTTGGATTACCCCTCCTCTTGAGCTGGTTCTCAACCTTGATCGCCATTTGTACCATGTACACCATCTCCACGTAGTACTGCAATTCCTCCACTTCCCGAATCTCTCTATGTAGGCCTGCTAGAAATTGAGCCATTGTGGCCTCCCTATCTTTCTCCTTATTTGCTCGGATCATCGACACTTCCATCTATTTGAAGTACTCATCTACGCTATTCGTTCCTTACTTCAAATTTTTCAACTTGTTGTACAGCTCTCGATAGTAATAGAATGGCACGAATTACCTCTTCATCACCGCTTTCATCTCACCCCATGTCTCTATTGGTTGTTCCCGATTGCGCCATCTGTTGGATGTCAATTGATTCCACCAAACAATGGTATAATCTGAGAACTCCATGACTACCAACTTCACCTTCTTTAACTCGGAGTAGTTGTGATAGTCAAACATCATCTCAATTTTGCGCTCCCATTCAAGGTACAAAGATGGATCATTTTTACCATGGAATGAAGGCACATTCATCTTGATGTTACTGAGATCGTCATCTTCTCTATTCCTTGCGCTCCCTTCCTTTCGACTTCCAGCAGCTGGATATCCATCTTCGTCATTGAATTCCTCCTCTTCGGAGTTATAGTACTCTCTTCTTTCCCACTCTACACGTGGATATCGTTGAATCTCTACTTGACCTCCTTGTCCTCCTCTTCCATCTCTACCACCATGGTTCACTCGAGGTACTTGTTAGGAATGCTCCTATATCGAGTTCTCCATGTTATCGAGTCTCTTGTTAAGTGCTTCCATCTCAATCTTTAACAACCTCGATAAATGATGTTGTATGGCCTCCATTGTGTACTTTGGATCTAAGGTGTTGGTCGCTTCACTTCCCGAACCTGATGTCGGGTCTTTTATACCTGTAATATTTTTAGACATAGTCGATTTTTTTGGATTCGGCCTTTTATTTTTCTTCTTCTTCTTTTTTTTCAGCCACTTTTTTCAGCCCTTTTTTAAAAATAGGAATGAACGGAATTGATTCCAAAAAATACAAAACTGTAAACAAAGACAACTATATTCCTAACAAAAGTTCTACCTTCACTCTAGATGAATCCCTAACAGATTTCTACACTCTCAATTTTCTCTCCAAAGATGAATCTGGAGATTCACAAATACACCAATTTTAATCAATCGACTATCTAAGAATTCACCCCCCAAGTAATAAATCATGTCTCCGACAATCCAAAATAGCAATTGCAATAATAAGGACTCAAAGAAATTTTCTCACCAGTTTTCTTTTTTTTTTGTGATCAGCGTTTTTTTAACAACGTTGTTGTTTCTTTCCTTTTTTTTGTTCAACATTTTTTTTGTTGATTTTCCTTTTTTTTATAAACAGCGAGAACAAAGAATTAAAACAAAGGATTAATGACATATAAATGGAACCTGATACAAAGCTGAAGCTTTGATATCACTTGATGCGATCCTCACCGGCACAATGATGATGACAGCAGTTATTTTCCCAGGTGTGTCAGGTTATACGAACAGAATGGATGGATCATCCAAACCCTAGCCTCACAACGATGTTGAACCACGAATTATTGAATCCGCAACCTACTATCGAATGGAAACACGAACTTGGATTGAATGTTGAAAACGCCACAAATGAGAATGATGAACTCGTTTGATAAGTCAGATTGAATCTCATGATGTATTGTGAAACCCGACTAAATCTTATAGAGAGAAAAAAATAAAGCTCGCGTTTTATATGAATGAATAATCTGCATTTTTAATTTGTTCCAAAAAAAAGTTTACAACCCTTATATAGGTTGGACAATAATAAATAAACCCTATTAAAGTTCTAAACCAACTAGGAAACTAGAATAATCCCAAAAATAGTTCTAAACCAACTAGAAAACTAGAATAAGCCCAAAAATAATAAAATCCGACAATTAAGTAATAAAAATCTGAAAATTAATTAAATATTCCAAAAACACGTGAATTGGCTTGCTACTCCATGTGGCGCCAAGTTAGCACTTGCGAATCAGCCCGCTCCTCTACAACAATCATCATCTTCCACATCGGCTCGGGTTCAGCTCCCTTAACTAGTTTTCTTGATGCTTCTTGATACCATACTTTTTGGATAAATCCGTTGAGGACTTCCTTGAACTTTTTGCCCTCTATCGAGTCACGGGTCTTTCCAGCACTCTAATGGAATTCGGCATGTCATTAGCACAATTCGCATCACCCAGTTGACACTTTCCATGTGCCGTTAAGATTTCGTATAGTATTAATGCGAGTAGGGCAGTTAATCCTTTTGGTAAATTTCTCCACTTTTGAATTTCTACCCCTATCGCACGAAATCATAACATACTTACCTCGATAATTTCTAATTGCAACATTGAAACCCTTATACTTTGCATGAGCTTGATAGGCGGTGAATAGAGAGTTTCTACTCTCAAATTCTATATTAAGTTGAGGTCCTTCATCTAGAATGTCCTCATTCCGAGCTACTTCATCTTCTTCGTATTGCAAGTTTATTTCATCATGATCTTCTTGAACTACTTCTTCCTTTGGCGTTTCTACGTGTTCGTCGAAATCTCTACTATAGCATTTGAGATCAGAATCCTCTCTAAATAAATCTATCATTACATCATGTGGATCCATAGCCATGGAAGCTCTTGATTTTCTTCTCTTTAGAATGATTCAAAAATTTACAACAACATGAGAATTACAATACCATATTCAAATTTGTTGTTGCCATATGATTAGTTCTATTGGGAACTTCAAAAGTTCGTTACTTTTTACTTTTGGATGATATAATCTAGTAATTACAGTTGCCTAAAAAAATTATTTAAATCTCATAAAATAACTCAAAAAATGATTATTTTGGTAGAACATATCCATTATGACTATATAAACTAGTAATAATATATTATGAATTATTATCGAATTAAATAATATGTACTAATGTTAGATTATTTTAATTATCAAATTTATTAGTGAATAATTTAATTATAATTAAAAGGTTAAAAAAGTTTATTTATAATATTTGATACTATATTTTCTCTATATTACTATGAAAAAAATCGAGTGATAATATATTCTGACTTATATATATTAGAATTAACTAATATTTGAATTTTAAATTTTTTAATATTTTAATGATGAATTTATTTTTTATTTTATATAATTAAAGATGAAAATTTTGTACTAATATATTATGAATTATAATAATATAATATAATTTTAATTTAAAAATAATCAAAGACGATTATTTATGTAGAACATTTCCGTGATGAATATATGCTTAGTGAATTATAATCGAATTGAATAATATTTTAATCTAAAAAATTAGTAGGTCGAAAAATGATTGATAATATTATATATTATTATCGAAGCAAAAAATGTGTTAATGTTATATATATATATATATATATATATATTAGTTTATGTTGAGATTAATGTGTTCCGGACGATGTTATCACTTCTGTTGATAACATCGAAATCAATGTTCTATCGGATGTGTTCCATCATTCTTGTGACATCGAGTTCAACTCTCTGGAAGTTAATCTTATCATTTCCTAGATTTTCAGATTAATTAGTTATAATTGATCTGATGTATTATTGGATCTCATCTCTTTATTATTCTCAAGTTTCTAGTTGATTTAATCTAAATAAATAAAGAGATAAGCTTCAAACTTTTAGGGTTTTGACTTTGTCAAAACAGTTCCTAATTTTAAAGAACATTTCTCCACTACCTTTGTGTTCTAACGTGTCTGCAGGTTGAAAACTTAGTGGGCAGTTATAAGAGTACTTATGAGTGAATTACATGATGTGGAGACATGTTACAGTGAGTGTTGCACGTAACATCGACTTTAACATCAATAGGTGGATCTAAAGTTTAATCTTATTATTTCATAGTTTTTAGGATTAATTTATTTTAAATTAATCTGATTATTTTGTGATTTTGTCACATTTTTATTTCCACATATTTAGGGATTTATTAGTGAATTAAATCATATTTAAATCGTGGATTTTATATGACTTTGAACTAGTCAAAGTCTATTCTGAATGTATAGGGGACGTGATGTTGCCACTCTGTCTTGAACACTAACCATTGTCGGTAAACGTGAGTGACTGGAGTAATTGCCCTTATTGCACGATGTTGAAGAACATGTGACACATAAAGCAAAAAATAGTTATCTCAAGACCACTACAGAAATCGGGAGTTGAAAGCGGTTGATTCAAGGCTACATCACATGTACTCGTGGAGCAACTACTGGAGCAAGATAGATAAGTATTTAAGGTCTCCTTAGACATTAAAATTATTCACCCAACCTGAGACGTGCTGCTACGAAAAATTCAGAGAGATTGAAGGCTGAGTCCAGTGTCTACTGGAACTCGTCAACATTCGCATCGACATCTTCCTTATTATCTGGATTAATAAAGGTATGTATCCTTGTTATGTTTGTAGGGTGTAGATTAGATTGAATGTTGCGAGTTCTTCTAGTAGATGTTGTTCATCTACCTAGGTGCTAGGTAGTGATTTTTACAAAGGTTGTCCGAGTGAGTGAAGCGAGGGCAATTTTTATTGTTTTCATAGAGATTATTCAAGGGAGTGAACTGAGAATTATCTCTATTTATTTTTAGATATCTAGATGTTAGGTAGTTTATGTGTTGGGAATTATTCGAGTGAGTGAACCTAGAATAGTTTCTTTGTAATTTTCTTAGAGAGAGTTTGAGAGAGTAAATCGAGGGCGATATCTATGTGTATTTTGTATTCACTTTAATTTAGTGAAATTTCACCATGAGGCAATCACATACCGAAGGTGTGATTTAAAATTATTTTTGTGCATGTTGTTCTTTAAATTTCCACTGCGTGTTGAAGGCATAGTGATGTTGAAGGCATAGTGATTGCACTCACTTCAACATCAACTCTATTATCTACACGTTGATGTTTTTCACAAGTTGCTTTCTACTTGTGTTTTAAAGTTATTTCCATTTAAAGTTATTTATGTGCAAACTGTTCTATAAATTCTCATGACAATGTTGTCGGTAAAGTGATTAACACTGACTACAACATTGTATATAACTTTGCACGTGGTTTGTTTTTTTACAGTATTTGAGACAACAAATTCTAACAAGTGGTATCAGAGTCTATACTTGACATACTAAGTATTCGGTCCTTTAAGTTGCTGATTATTTACTATGATGGATGTTTCCATTTCTCAATGTCGTCCACTAATACTTAGTTTTCTTGGAACAAATCTATATAATATATAATAACGACTCCGCATCCGAAAATAGAAAAACAAAGTTTCCCGCCCTTTTGTACCTTCCTAAAATTGAAAATTCTTTTTTTTATATATTAAAATATTTTTTATTTCATGAGCAAATGATTAATTATATTTTCATGAATATAATATAAAAATCTTATATGTTTCAAATATAACATTGCGTTCCTATATATTGTGGTACTCAATCAACTATGGAAAAGAGAAACATTATTTTATATGTAAATAATTAATATTTCCATATATATTAAACTCTTATATGTTGCAAATCTAAAATAATTTTTCATTGCACTATTAATTATGGTGTATAAAATTATATAGATATCGCCGTGAAAGAAGAGCACTATTTTATGTGTAAGTAATTAATATTTACATAAATATAAAAATTTTAGATGTTGTAAATCTAAAATAATATTATATTGTACTATTAATTATGGTGTATATAATCTATAGCTATCACCGCGCGCAAAATTAAAGATGAGCACTATTTTATGTGTAAATAATTAATAATCACACAAATATAAAAAACTTATATGATGCAAATCTAAAATAAATAATATTGTTAATTATGGTGTATATAATTATCTAGATATGATGGTAGATTGTGTTGACAATTTGTTATGTTGTAATGGCATAGATATCCGTATATTATAAACCAATTTATTTTTTTCCATAATCAAAACCATTCTTTCTAACCTTAGCATATTAGATCTATAAGCATAAATCACAGAGTATTTTTTTTTATCTGTAGACTTTCAAATATACTGATATTCAAAATTGCTTTGTTATCTTTTCTTCACATGGCTCCCGTTTACAGTTTGAATAATCGCATTCAAGAGAGTGGCCCTTCTAAGGTAGATTTGATTATGAAGTTGCAGGTTATTCGTATGTATATGAACAACCGAGAAGATTCAATTCAAATCGAATAATTCTACTTATGAGTTCTTTTTTTATATATAATTATCGAGGCGACCGGAACCACGGGACGTTCGCAAAGAAGACCTTTTACACATAAATACGGACTTCAAAGAAGGTGAATTGTATGCATTTTTGTATTTCGAAGTGCAAAACGATGCGCTACAAAATAACAGTCTGTGTGTTTGAATTATCTTCTTCATTCCATACCTGAGTAGTTCATATTCCTGATGATCTGACTTTCCCATCTCATATGTTTGATTTTCATCATTTCTCCACACTAATGAACCCCGCACAAGTGGATGAAAGCGTGTTATTTGGTAAACATTATGTAAATATTTTTTAATTCATGTGATTTCATTTTATTATAATCCACCGTCGATGCTTATTAACACATTTTATTTTAACAGATATTATAGGCAAGGTCGAAAGAGTTTTTGATGAGCAAGAATTAATGCTAAATGGTCATCCTGCAAAGTTGGTGGATGCATATATGTTCGAGATACCAAGTAAAGAACATGCATTTCAATATTTTATTTGCTATATATGTTGCATTATTTTGTAAAAATTGATTTTCCATGTTAAGAGGCCGATCGACATATAACTTGCACTCTTTGGTTTAAAGCCGTTACTTAAATTATTAATGATTTTCAAGATACATCCAAATATCTACTTATTTTGTAATAGACTTTTTTTGCTTTGGTTCTTCATGAATTGATTTCTGAATTAGAATTTATTCAGTTGCTATATAGAAGTTCCAACTATGGTTGAATCAAAACTGTAATTGTTGGGTCATAAATATGTTTATTATATTTGTAAGTTACACATGCAATGGGAACGAATGAAATATCAAATGCTAATTTTTAATTTTATGGGTGCGATTTGACAATGCAATTTATATTTTTTTGTCATTTGAAATTTTGTCTGATTTTGCTAAAGTCACAAGCTTTGTTTTTTATTTATTGATATTGGATAAAAAAATATATGAATTTGTGGGATAGTTAATAATAAATTATAATAAATAGTTTACTATATTATCTATAAATAATAAATAAAAAAATGAATTGCAACCTTTTTTTACTGTATGCATGCATGCATGTACGCTATCAATATAACACAGGTACTACATATGTAATAAAAGTTGGTCTAAACAAAGATAATAAAAGTTTTGATTATTTTGTGAGATTTTTTTATTAAATATTGTCTTACAAAAACAAATGCTTCTACTGAATTACAAACTTTTTTGCATTACATACGAATGCTATCAATATAACATAAATACAATACATATATAATAAAAGTTGGTCTAAAAATAAAATAAAACTTGGTTAATTTTGTGAGATTGTTTCGTATCTACATTACTACATGTAGACTAATGAAAGAGTGTTTTACAAAGAAAGGCTTCTATTGAATTGCAAAATGATTTTTACAAATCCTAAAATTAAATCATGATAAAAAAAATTATATGTTACCAATATCTACATATCTATAAAATGTATATGGCAATAATAAACCAATTATGCAAAATGAGAATTTAAGAATATGTATCAAAAATATAAATTATTCATTTTATACTGAGACATTTTACATACTCGAAATAATTAAGATTGAAGTATTTATACTACGTAAAATATAAGCTAAACTAACAACGTGGCCTTTTAATAGATTTTAGTTATTCATATGTTTGGCCTAAATAATTATAAATACTTCTTTCAAAAACGTACATATTTTTGTTGTTCATTATAAATACACACACACACACACACACATTTTATTTTATTTTTTTATAAAATTTATCTGAAATTTATCTGATTTTGCTTCACATGGTTCAGAGACAATGTCGATTATGTATAATGTTTTTATAAAAATTTAATAATCCGTGCATCGCACGGGCGTAACGCTAGTTATGCCTTATGGAAGGTTCGAATGCGTATGTACATCAAATTTATTGATGAACGTGCATGGATGACAGTTTTGAAGAAATGGTCTATTCCAAAAGAGACAAATGAAGCTGGATAAGTCATTAACAAGGTTAAAAGTCGATGGAGTGTTAAAGAACAAACCATTTCGAACTTCTACTCTAGAGCTCTCAATGCTATTTTTGTTTATGTTGACATTCATTGTATCAAAATGATCTCAAAGTGTACTATAGCCAAGCATGCATGGGATATTCTTTAAGAAAATTTTGAAGGATAAATAGGCATACGACATAAAGAAGTTGTAGTTCAAAGAGCAACATTGTCATCAACGTTTCGACCTCCAACACCTCCATCAACTGAAGGTGTCATGTTTCTTAGTCCGCTCAAAACAGCAATCCCTAGTGAAGATTCTTGTCCAATCGACACTGGTGTTGGCATCAATTTGAAGAAAGATGTGAACATGAAGAAAAGAACTGACGAAGCACATGTTCAATCAACTAGAAAGTTAAAGAGAGTCTTTGATCAAGCCGTATTGCGAAGATAAAAGATGAAGTTGAATAATCATTTGAGTGATAATCAATCAGGAGATCCGAAATCGAAAGAAAAAGATAAACATGTTATCTCACTTGTTGTTAAAGTTAATGAGTCTGATTTGGATGTTGATGTTGGCTTGAATTATGTTTCAACATCCAGAACAACATTTGAAAGGTATGAAAGCTCTAAACAGTATAATACAAACTCTTTTAATTTTTCTATTTTTATATGATGAGCTTCTTTTTAAGTGGATGAAACAAAATCAAGTTGTGGAGTCACTCAATAAGAAAAATGAAGAGATGAAGGAGTAAGTCACGAATTTGGAAATGATCCTCACAGGAAAAAATGTGGAGTTGATTTCTGTCAAGAAATAACTCAAAAATGCTTCTCAATTTTTCGAGAAGTCGAAGAGAGGATGTTCCATACCCAACGAGATATTATCCATTGATGAGATCAATAGATCCGGACTTGAGCAGGTTAAATCTTCTACCATAATATTTCCTAATGTTTTGAATGATGATTTTAAGTCTACTTCTTTTGTTAAAGGAAATACTAGTGGTATATGTCACACAAAATCTCATAAAACTGATAAACCTAAGATTGGAAAAATGAATTTTGTGTGTCATTATTATTTTTCTCCTGGTCACATTAAGCCTTTTTGTTATAAATTACATGATGTTGTTGGTAAAATGTCAGCCAAAATGTTTCCAAATATTAGATCCAACATCCATAGAAAATATAAAAGTTTAAATCTGAAATGGGTGAAGAAATCTGATTTGGAATGTATATATATCCACAGAAAAACATTCAGTTGCCATTTTGAATAAAGCTCTTGATTTTGAGAGATTTTCAAGCTTTCGAAAATCTCTCAATGCATGTGTGTTGTAGTGCTTGGTTTGTCGATGTTGGGGCAAATGTTACAAATCTTGAACCAAACATTTTTTTCTTTTTTTTTTTTGGAATTCTCATGAGTTCTATTATTTTTATATGTTGTTTCATAAATTTTCTTTATTTAAATTCGATCCTAATTATGAGCATGTATGTTTGATTTTTTTTTTTTTTTTTTTTTTTTGCACATGGTTGTCAAGATATATTGGTCATTAAGAGTGTGAATGAAAAAAAAAAGTGTTTTCCATGTTGTAGTTGATGATTTTTCCTGATTTACTTGGGCTAATTTCCTGCATTAAAAATATAAAATGTTTAAAGCTTTCAAGAAACTTTACAGGTATTGTTCTCACTATTGTGCTAGTGTTTCTTCTATTTTTAACTAACCATGGTGGGAAACTTGAGAATGTTGATTGTAATGTTGCATATGCAAAGAAGTGGATCTTGCATGAATTGTCAGCACCCAAAACACCTAAACAAAATGATGTTGTTAGAAGGAAAAATCTGACACTACAGGAGATGTTGTAGTCTAAAAGGTTATTGAAAAAACTGTGTTGTGTACTGGTGGTTTTGTGAAGGGTCGGTTGCTCAGTGATAATGTCTTGCTTGCTGAGGAGATGATTGGTGACCTCCACATCAGCCGTGAGGTTCCAAATGTTGCTCTAAACCTTGACATGGCCAACGTGTATGACAGGGTCCAGTGGCCATTTCTGCTGGGTGTTTTGCGGCATATGGGCTTCCCTGATTAGTGGGTTGACATAATTAACAGGTGCATCAGGGACTGCTGGTTCTCGGTTCTTGTGAATGGGGCGCCGGCTGGTTTCTTTCCATTCTCTCGCGGTTTGAGACAGGGGGATCCTCTTTCTCCTTCTTTGTTTGTTCTTGCTGTGGATTATCTATCGAGGATTTTGGATCATTTGATTTGTATTGATCCGGATATGATTTTCAAGATGGCAAAGCGGGGCTTCCCTGTGTCCTACCTTTCCTATGCTGATGATATCACTATCTTCATGAAGGCTGCGCCGGTCTGTTTAGCCAGGTTGATGGAGTGTTTGGAGCATTATTCGGCTGCCTCGGGACAGCTTGTGAACCGGGCAAGAGCAACTTCTACATCATGGAGAAGTTTGTTCCGTCCTGACAGCAGCAGATCTAGTCCATTTGTGGGTATCAGTGCGGGTCGTTCCCTTTCACTTATCTGGGTGTCCCGATTTACAGAGGATTTTTATAGTGTTCCATTTTCTTGCCCCTTTGGAAGCGTCTGAGTGATCGGATCCATAGCTGGTCTCACCGGCATCTGTTCTTTGGTAGCAGGTTGGCTCTCATCAAGAGCACTTTGGCTACTATCCTGCTCCACATCTTTCAGGTTATGGAGCCCCCTCAGGTGGTGTTGCATCAGCTTGAACAGATGATTGCCCAGTTCTTCTGAAGTTCTGTGGAGGAGCGACAAAAGTTGCACTGGATCAGCTGGGAGACGATCTGCTTACCGGTTTCTGAGGGTGGTTTGGGCATTCGGCGGTTTTCTGATCTGGTTGTGGCATTTAGTTGGAAGCTCTGGTGGAGGTTCAGGGCTCGGGATTCACTGTGGGCTAGATATATGTGGCAGAAGTATTGTGGTCCGCTTTATCTGGAGAGGGTGCCTTTGAGTGTGCATGACAGTCGGGTTTGGAAGAGGCTGGTCAGAGTTGGTGCACAGGCTCAGGAGCATATCAGGTGGTCTTTGGGGGCCGGCCAGGTAAGTTTCTGGGATGATGTGTGGTTTGATGATCTGTCTTTTTTGCTGACTGTCATGCCACTGTTTTTTATCATTGTCATGTTGAGTGGTACTTATCTGATGAGTCTTGGTCTATTGAGCGTCTGCATGCTTTCATTTTGTGTTACCCGATGATCTGATTGATTCGCTGAGCCAGACTCCTGTGCTGTGGGGGAGAGAGATAGCATGCGGTTGAATTTGACCTCCACAGATGAGTTTTCTTTGACCTCCAATTGGGATCAGGTTCGGAACTGGCGGCTTGAACGGGCTATCTTTGGATCTTTCTGGCATGATGGTCTCACTCCTACTATCTCTGTTTTTCTCTAGTGTCTCATGCATGGTCGTATCCCTATTGATGTTAGATTACAGTCTCATCACATTCATTTAGCCTCTCGTTGTTAGTGTTGTGTTGATCCGTAGGTCAAGTCCATTGAGCATGTGTTCTTTTGGTCTGAGTCTACGAAATCTTTGTGGGCATATGTTGCGAATTGGTTTCATATTTCAGTACCATATGCATACACTGTTGCACAGGCTTTTGGGTTTTGGAGGGGGCTGTTCCCACGGTCTTCTCCGAAACACATCAGCTTCCTTCTTCTCTGTCTTGCTTTCTGGTTTATTTGGACGGAGAGGAACAGCTACAAGCATCGTGGGGTTCTTTTCCTTATCTCTCACATTGTATGGCAGGTTCAGCATTATCTTCGTCTCTTGGTTTCTGCTGGGAAGCTCTTTCCTTTGCACTGGTTAAGCTGCCACCCTCAAGTGCCTTTCATGCCGGTAGCTGACCCTGTTCCGAGATCTCTTCGGTCTTGAATGGTGTCCTGGCGGCCTCCTGAGGCACCCTGGGTTAAGCTTAATATGGGCGGATCTTTTTCGAAGGACCTTCAGATGGCAGCGGATGGTGAAGGCTTAGTTCGAGATTTTACGGGAGCTTTTTTGGCTGGATTTTGTGCGCCTCTTCGGGCAGCTTTGAGGTTTGACGTGGAGTTCTAGGTACTTCTTCACGAGCTCAGACTTGCTGTTCAGTATTCAGATCACATCTGGATTGAGATGGATGCTGCTTCAGTGGTGTCAGTATTGTAGTCAGGCCGCCCTGGTTCGGCTGTGACTCGACATATATTGACATCGATATGTTTGTTGTGCCATGGACGACATGTTCGGTTCACTCATATTCCTCATGAGGAAAATCGGGTTGCTGATTTTCTCGGTGGTAGGGGGTCCAGACCCCTACTCTTACCTTTTAGGATCATGATTCTACCCCACGTCATCTTCTCTCCATGGTTCGAATGGATCAGTTTGGTTATCCCAACTTTTGATTTTGGTATAGTTAGATGGTGGTGGTCCCATTGTACTTGGTTTGTCTTTGGCCCTTTTGTTCTAGTTTGGAGTTGCACTTGGATTGTGACTGTGCTCCATGGTTCAGTTCTCTTTATTGTTGTTTTTGGGATAGTAGTCGACTTGTGGCTGTATCCTCACTGCTTGGTCTTTTCGTGACTTGTTCTAGTACTTAGTGTGTTCACTTTTGGGACACATTCCACTTCCGACTTTGTATGAGATGATTTGCTATATATATACAGGCTGGGCATGGTTCCGAATGCCCCATCCCTTTTAGGGGTGTTTTCTTGAAAAAAAAAAAGTTGTGCTGTGTACTGAAGTTGCCACACTGCATATCACATTGGAAACAGGGTCTCTTTTTGTAGTAAAAGAATGAGAGTTTGAAACAGAGAAAGCAATACTTCAAATGCTTTCATGCATTTGGATATGTTTGTTATGTTATGAATGACTATGAGATATCAATCAGAGTGTTGACCTTGTTCTGTGTTAATGCAAAAGAACCCAGTTCAACACTTGCACACCAAATACATTGACATAAGTCTCCACTTTATCCGAGATTTGGTGAGCAAAGGTATCATTCGCATTAAATATATATCATCTGAAAAATTGAATGAAAATATCTCTATTTATTTTTAGCTATCTAGATGCTAGGTAGTTTATGTGTTGGGAATTATTCGAGTGAGTGAAGCTAGAATAGTTTCTTTGTAATTTTCATAGAGAGCTTGAGAGAGTGAATCGAGGACGATCTCTATGTGTATTTTGTATTCACTTTAATTTAGTGAAATTTTGCCATGAGGCAATCACATATCGTAAGTGTGTGATTTAAAATTATTTTCATTCATGTTGTTCTTTAAATTTTCGCTGCGTGTTGAAGGCATAGTGGTTACACTCGCTTCAACATCAACTCTATTATCTGCACGTTGATGTTTTTCACAAGCTATTTTCTGCTCGTGTTTTAAAGTTATTTCCGTGCAAAGTGTTCTATAAATTCTCGTGACAATGTTGTCAGTAAAATGAATAACATCGACTACAACATTGTATATAGCTTTGCACATGGTTTGTTTTTTCACAGTATTTGAGGCAACAAATTCTAATATTATATAATTAAAAAAATTATAAATGTTATGTTTATGTTAAATTGATGTCGAAGTCAATATATTAGTTTATAATTAAAAAAAATTATAAATACTATGTTTATGTTAAATTGATAATCGAAGTCAATATATTAGTTTATAATTAAAAAAATGATAAATATTGTGTTTATGTTAAATTGATAATCGAAGTCAATATACTAGTTTATAATTAAAAAAATTATAAATATTGTGTTTATGTTAAATTGGTAACAGAACTTAATATATTAGTTTATAATTGAAAAACTAAACATGATTATTTATGTACAAAATATATAATATGTATCTCATCTCTAAATTAGATCCGTCCTTGATATAATATATTTTTTTAATCTTCTAATATATTATTTTTAATTTTGTAAGAGTAATTTATATTGGTAAAAAAAATATGATTGTAAATGGGAGGAAATAATGATAGATTTGGGAGGAAATTGTGCATTTATTAAAAACTGGCGGTAATTTTGTTAACTTTTGAGGCAAATGGTATTTTTGGCAAAAAAAAATTATTTTTTTCCTAAAAAAACTGATTTTGAGATAACCACAAGTATACCGGTCCAATAATTATGTAGCCGTTTAGCACTGCTCAATTAAATATAGTGTTTGGGCAAATCGGAGTTGCTGTGATGCATAATCTTGTTCAAATTATTAAGCACATATTGAGATTAAGAAATTATTAATTGGATCCTTTTATTTTAACATATTATACAGTGGTAGAACAGATTTTCACCAACAGGCAATGCCAAATAATTAGATATTACTATTCTGTGCAAATCAACAACTCTGATGCATCTACAGATATGCATGTTTTTCTTGGAATAAACATAAAGATGATTCCCCTACTTTCTCCCAATATTTTTTTCGGGTTAATAAATAATAATTACAAATAAATTCTCTACCTTTAGTACATTTGTAATTTTGACACAATTTTTAAAATATTGTAATAATAATTTAACCTTTTTATTTGTAATAAATTCAACACTTTAAAAAAAAAATTCCAATTATAGGAATTATGACAAAAACAATTTTTTCACGTGAATAGGGTATTGAAAATGCTTATTTTTATTGTGCAACCTTACTTTTTCAGGAGGTCTAATTTACTATAAATAAAAAATTGAGTTATTATTATAGTAGTAACATATTGGCCCCTTCTATGTTTTCTTCTTTCGAGATATTCATCGTCAACGTTGTCGCATCATAATTTCATGGGTAAACTTCACATAAATACATGTTTACGAGAAAAAAAAAATCATGTTTAATAAATAATTTAAAAATTTATTGTGTTATCATAAAATTATCAAAACATATGAGTGAATCATACTTGTCAACAAACAGAGAGACTAGATATGTTTTTTTTACCATTTTCACTATTAAAAGATAATGTTAATCTCTTAATAAATATATTTTTAGATTATTTGAAAAAATACGGTATTTGGTCAAACTACTTTGCTATTGAGATAATTTCCTAATTTTTATATGTTTTTTAATATTTATTTCTTTAAATACAAAAGGAGTATAATGAGAAAATTATGTTTAAATTAATATTGTTAGATTATTAGGATATTTGGGGAGAGTATATTGAATTTATCATAATGCCGGAAATTTTTAAACTAATTATTAAATGATGGCTTTTTTTATATTTCGAGAAAATAAGGGGACCGGATTTATACGAATTTATCTTAATTTGAATTAGAAAATTTTAGAGAGAGACTTAGAGAAGCACTTTACTTTTGTTGGCGATTGGTGACTGTTATTTGATGACGGTGGTCTATATTCATTGTGGGAATAATAGTTTGGGCTTAATTTAATCATTTCATTTTTTTTCTTCTACGGCGTGAAAGTCATAAAATCGACATAAAATATAGGAGTACTTAAAATTTAAGAAATTTTGTCTACATGTCTTTCAAGGAATGATATTCTTGTTTCATAATGAGTATAAATTTCTTCATGGGAAAACTTCATCGAGATCCTCAAATTCTTTTGGGTAAATACGTTAGGTATGCCCGATTCCATATGTCCATATCGGATGTTCAAATAATTGTCGATAAGTATTTAAATTGAGAGTCAACTCTCTATTTTTTACTTAATTTTTGTGGTGGAGTTATAATATTTGGTTTTAATTTTTATGATTAGTGCTATCACTAAGAGTTGTTTGTCTTGAGAAAAGGTTGCCTGGGAGAGGGCTAGCTACTTGGTGCCGGAACGGTTCAAAGTGAAAGTTATCCAGAATGAGAGCTGTCTGGCTTGGGAATGGCTACCTAGTACTGAACCGGTCTAGATTGTGAGATGTCCGATGATGTCCGACTTGTCAAGGTAGGTGTGTTCGGTATTTATTTTAATCTCACTGCAAGTGCATAGTGAGGTTCATAGTGTAGTTGTGAATAAGGTCGCATCCACAGAGATTTAATATTTAACTAAATACTAGAATCGTCCTGGTAAGGATAGTCTAGTGGTGAAGTGAGATTGTTTGGACCAAAGGTCACGGGTTCGACTCTCCTCAATACCACCAGGTCGGGTGTGTGAGTAAAAAAAAGTATTAGAATCAACCCCTAAGTGCTATCTAGATGACCGATTAAAATGCTTGATCTAATTAAAGTACTTTAACATGAAGAAAATAGTACACAACAAACAGCAAAGAAAGATGAATTCTAGAGTTGGAGGATCCTTATCTAATCTATTTATTTAATTATTTCATCATACACCTATGTAGAAACTTAAAATCTAGTTAGAACAACCACAATTATGCTTTAAACCCCCTCTTGAAGTGTCTAAAGTGTGGATCACACAACTAATATTAACGTCTTCGTTCAATACCTAGAATGCAATTCCTAATGACTTATGAGGTATATTGCTCTCTCAAATAATCACAACTCTCTCAAGTAATGTTGATTACCAAGTTAATCACTCCAGATCACGTGTTAAAACAGGGACTTAAATCTAGCTAGAACAACCATAATTATACTTTAAACATCCTCTCTCGAGTAATGTTGATTACCAAGTTAATCACTCCAGATCACGTGTTAAAACAGGGACTTAAATGTAGATAGAACAACCACAATTATACTTTAAACCCCCTCTTGAAGTGCCTAAAGCGTGGATCACACAACTAATATTAACGTCTCCGTTCAATACCTAGCATGCAACTCCTAATGACTCCTGGGATATATTGCTCTCTCAAATACTCGCAACTCTCTCGAGTGATGTTGATTACTAAGTTAATTACTCTAGATCACGTGTTAAAACACATCTCTTGATTTATGAATTGACATATCAAATTATATCATTTAGTGATGATCAGTTAAACAATATAGATAAGCACAAGAGTAATCAAAGATCAAAACAAAGTCATAGAAAATATGGTAAAAACCAATTAAATAAACTTCAGATAATTCTAATAAAAATTAATATGTGTTATTTGTTATCTTTATGTCCTTTATGATGTTTAATTGTATGATCTATAGATTAAGAACATTAATAATGAAAGCATAAAATAGACACAAGTAATGATCACCCAGTTCGGTACACACACCTACATCTGGGGGGCTTCTCCCGATAGATAAACAATCCACTACTTCAAAGTTAATTTTCGACAAGGACTTGTACAATAAGACCACATATCTAAACAACATTTTGAATACTACCCTTCTTCAATGAACTTAAACAGCCAGAACCATCTACGACCCAAGTGTTTGTCCTAACAATACACTACATACTAAAAATTCACGTTGAACTCAAACAAGAACAACACTAGTAGATACAATTAAAACATATCAAATTTATTACAGCTCGACACTTTGGAAGTGTAATATTAAATTCATATTCTGCGCCATTTGTTTGCAGCTGATTGGGCTAATTTTGTATATATCTTTTGGGCCATATTGATATGAGTTGTTAGTGTTAATTGTCGTATGATTGTGTTTTGTGGAAAGAAAATGTGTTTTGTGAGTCTTGCAGGCAATTAGCACAAGTTTGGAGGAATTGGTCACTTTTGAGATATTGTAGTTAAGTGTGAACGAAGCTAAAAATGGAAGAATGTGAAGCCCAGGCCGTATGGGCATAATGGAGGAAAGGAGGGCCGAGAATCTAGAAGTTGGGCCTGCGCGCGAATGATTTGGGCTTGAGCGTGGGTTTCGCTTACCTTATGGGTCTGGACGCAGCTGTGAGAGCTCCACCACCTCAAGAGTCCTTATTTTGATAATTTCCTAGTTTGGATAGATTTAGAATTTTATTTCCTTAATTAAGATTTGGTATTTAAGGATATTATATATAGATTAGGATTTATCTTTACATTATCACATACTCACGCAAGGAACAGAACAGAGACGCGTTCTAGCAGCGATTATTCATCTTCTTCGTTAGTTTTCATGGTATTTGGCTTTCTAATATTTTGGAGTTTTGATTTAATTATGCAATCAAGCTAAACTCATTCTTATTCCGGTGAAGATTAACGAAGTCCTGGCATAGCTATACTGTGAGATCTAATTACTTTTCTATTTTAATTAGTTGCATGCATCTATTATTCTCGATGTTTAAAGACGTTAATTGTTTCGAACCTGCTAGGTAGTTGCAAATATCTAGTAGATCGGAATTAATTAGTAGCCAATTAAACCAACCATCTGTAATTGTGGTGTAAGTTTAATTAGTGGTAAAACGATTCTTCAGAATCGAGGAAATAACAGTCTTAATTCAACGGTCCCGTGTCAGAGTCTGTTGGTTTTGAATCGGATTTCTCTAGTTCTTAATGTTGTCAGCTCATTAAATCCATAGAGTGTCTCTTACGGTTGTCAGTCGATTAGGAAAATAATTGGTGAAGTGTCTTCCTGGTTATCGAGAAATTACGGAGAAATTAGGCTGCGTCCGTAAGTGTCTTCGGTGGCTAACTGATTTACATGTGTTAATTGAAATTATCTTTGCATCAAGGATCGGTTTAGCTAAGCTAGGGTGGAGTTAATTGGAAACCGGAATATTTCTCTTAATCTGTTAAAACCCTTTTCTGTGTTTATTTGTTATTTTCATTTATTTTATTTTACAACAAAACCCCTTTGGAAAGTTTGGTTCTGCAGATTGAAGGTTAGGAGTAATTCTCGCTGGTCCCTTGGAAGACGATCTTTCTCGCCGTTGTTCTGTCCAGTGTGGGCATACCGACTGCTGGTCGGATTATTTTTGGTGCAAAACGACACACCAGCAGCCTAATAACCTTTATATAAGAGTCTCGAACAACTGCCTTCTTCGAGTCTTACCTTATGAAGTTCATTTCCATGTTGATATAATTTCTTGTTTTCTTAAGTGGAAGCCTTCCTTCAGATATTAGAGTGAATCTCCTAGGTCAATCTTCACAAAGGCGGTAGTTAATAACCTAGTTTGATCTATTAAGAATCAGAAGCCCATGGTCTGTTTCTCCAGAAGAAAAATGCCATAAGTCATCGTCAGGACCATCGTCCTGAACATTCGGAGAAACATCATTCTCTCCAAGTTTGACACATTGATTCAAAATGTTCCTTAAGTTGTATAATGGAAAAATGTCTTAGATTGATACTCTGCAAAAACTACGATTAGCATAACAAATGATTTGCCGTAGTAAACACCAATTAAGCTAGTGTACACTGATTGCACTAACAAATTCATCATCCAACCCTTGAAAACTAGGGTTTATCTATCCAAATGAATATAGAAAACTAAAATTCAACAAGAAATCATGTCTTACACAAATAAAGATAAATAAAATCCGGAAGTAATTATTATGTCTCTATTCTTGTTTGGCTTGAATCTCTTGGTCTTGCTCTCTCTATTCTTCTTTCCAGCTCTCTATCTCTGTGTTTAGGAGAGAAATATGGTGTATGTTGTCTATATATTTCATGTCTAATGTCTCCTATATATAGTTGGAGAAGTCCAAACCCTAGAAGGTGCCAAAATCGAGTCTAAAAGGATATTCTTGAAAATCGTCAAAAAATCAGCACGGGTCATGCTATTTAAAATGGCACGGGCCATGCTACTGGTTGTGCGGGCCATCCTAAGCCTCTAGAAGAATCTGTATTGGCCAAAATATTAGCATGGACCGTGCTATAGGTTGCACGGTCCGTGCTATCAGACATCACCCGGCGCACTTTGCTTTTTTGCTCCGTTCTCACTCATTTCTCATTGGATTGAACCGATTCTTTTTGCAACGCATTCCTTACTCGATTTTCTATCATCCTAGGCTCTTTTAAGGTCATTTGAAGCTCACAAAAAATGGCATTAAATCCCTTCAAAATAAGTAAACACGTGACATTACACAAGATACAGAAAAATATGCAAAACTTTTCACTTCATGCATACAAGGGACATCAATTATCGTTCAAATGAGCCTCAAAATAGATGCAAAATATGAGGATATTAGGGTGGAATAATACGATACCACATTGAATTCACAAATAATTATAATGGGTACTTCGGTTGAGGGTCAACTTTCCACCCTTGAACTAGCTTTTGTGGTGTAGGCAAGACATTTGGCATAAGTTGTTGAATTTTAGGATGTAGGGTCGATTTTTTAAAAAATGAAACGATAAGCGTTTTATAGTAATTATTGATCACAAACACTTGCATGCACAAGGTGTATATAAGCTTCATTTCAAACGAGCAGGTCAAATTCACAGGTCAACTTACTTTGATCTTGGTCAACGCGGGTCAACCTGAAACAAAAAATCTTCAAAACCATTATCAACTATAATACTAAAAAGTATCACTCAAAATTCAAAGAGTACGTATCACCTGTATCCTTAAAAAGTAATGGGTCTCAAGGTCTGCTAGTTATCTTATATTAGTTTATTTAGTTCAAATTTTGATTTTTTCCATTCAAATTAATGTTTAGAATTTACGAGTTTAAGATTTTTTTAGGGTTCTTTTTTTTTGTATTTTTAGATTTTTTAGGTGTTTATTTTGTGTTTTTAGGATTTATATTTTTTAAAGTATATTAATCTCAATTAGGAATTATATTTAAATTGAAAAAAATAGTTATTGAACACAATGCATGAACCCACGCGTTAGCATCGGCTGCATGCACTGCGCAAGTCATCGCTGGATTTTAGAAACAAAAAAAAAATTAATTTTCTTTTAATTTAAGGTTCACTAATTCCATTTTAGGGTATATATTTATTTCAAAATTAAATTTTTTATTTTCAATTACCATTTATATTTATTTTGAAAAAATTAAATTAATTATTGAGCACAATGCACAAGTAGTCGAATTTTTTATAAAAAAAAAATCACTTTAATTTTAGGGTTCATTGATTGCATTTTAGGGTATTTATATTATTTCAAACGAACTAAATCAATTTACTTTAATTTTTGGGTTCACTAATTTTATTTTATAGTATATAATTTTTTGGGGGGAAACAGAAAATCATAAATTTTTTTTTAAAAAAAAAAACTAAAAAAAATCTAGAAAAAAAAAGACGGGAGCGTGGATTACACGTGCCCGTCACATATAGATGTGTATAAAAAGTGGTGCATGCAAGTGTTCCTTATTATCGATAGGTTCAGTTATTTGGATTAAAACTTATAGATGTTGAGTTATTTCAGGATGTTTACCCAATTCTTTAATTTAAGGGATCATTTAAGGCACGTATTGAAATTCTTTTATGTCTCACATCTAGTTTCTAAACTTTTGAAAAAACATGCATTTAGTTCATTTTTTGGATTGAAACATTAATATATATGGCGTTATACACACACTTTTAATGTCGTTAAATTTCAGAATATATTTGGTTTTTCCCTTTTCGGGTTTTCCAAATAAGTTTTGATGAAGCCCCGATCCCTTGAGTTATCGGCTTATGATTTCTGAGACTTTTAGGTTTTGGATTGCTTTTTCTTTTATTTATAATTTAGAGAATAATAAAGAGCACGCAAGATAGGATGAGAGTTGAGACCGATGGAAGTTTTAGTGCATATTTCTAGATTTATTCCTGTATTTCTTTATAATTTAAGGGTAAGCGTTAATATACACTTAAATAAATAAAATATTAAATGAGACACTCTATAATTTTACATGTGAAATATATGAGGTGCTATCCAATTGCAACTCGATCGAGATACATCCACTTGAATTATTTTGTTTCAATCTTATATTTTTAAAAATATAATTAAAAAAAATTACAAACTTGGATGTTTGAAATAAAATATTAATTTAGGTTGATTAAAAAATTAAAGTTCTAACATTTGTAATATTTCGAAGTCAAACTAATACAAAATTGATTGAATTTGTGTTAGAATTTTAAATTGTGAAGAAAAAAAATATATGCTGGCCAACGTTGAAGAATATGAGGTCATTTCACTTTAATTTTGTTTAGGTGTACGAAAAAAATGCGTCTACATCCCCTTTAGGATATCCAAGAGAAATGATGAGTATCCTTGTGAAAAAGAAAGATCGAGTTCGAGTCTCATTGCTTCTTCAGCTCTTTTCCAATTTGAAAAATTTTGCCGGTGGAAATTTCTCCCTATACATATATAGTATTAATCTTCTTTAATTAATTTGATGTGTTATGCATATACTTGTTGAGTTTTTCGTCAGGAAAACTATATAAATTTGGGGGGAATCAAAGTATTTGCTCAAGAATTATACCATTTTTGGTGATGTAAGCTTTCAATTCTTTTTGTTTTTGGAGAAAGAGCTGTTAATTTTAAAAGTTGAAGAGGATTTGTAGTACACTGTACACTCGATGGATTTATTTATACATTTTTAATCGATTAAAGTGGACCTGATCATGACAATTAGTGTTTAAAATGTATATTTATTGTTGACAGTAGAGAAAGTGGTGAGCTAATTGATAATTAATTAAGGTAAAAGTATTATGATTAAGACAAGTATGATGTATGTGAAAGATTATCGTAATATATGTAGAATCAATATGATTATGCTGTTCATATGTAGGCATCCGCGGATATACATAGTGTTAGTCTTGTATATTGAAAGACTTGTCTTTGTATACATTTTACAATATTTTATTTGATGACGTAGATTGAATAATTATTGTAGTCACTGTGTGCATTTATTTATCGTTATATTTATTTGTCAGTTCCATATATTTGCATTGTAGATTATATAGTGTGGGTATACACACGGTAAAGATTATATCATCGGATTCCTTACAATGTATTAAAAGGCCCACGACTTCGATGGTCCTGAACCCACCATCGGTACAATACTGTATAATAATCTGATAGTTAGTTTATCTTGACTAGCTGATTATTCTAGTACACGGGTTTGTGCATTGAGGAGGATCACGATAGGATACTTGTAACAGCTCGGTCCCAAAAATCAGGACGGGGACGTTATGTGTAAGAATAGAAGGAAAAGGGTGGTTTAATTGGAAATTCAGGGGATGTTTTTAGAATCGAACTAAGTTAGCACCTCAAAAATGTAGGCAGCATAACCTTATAATTGAAAGGAATCTACGTTTTTCAATGTATTAAAGAAGTCAAATGGTTCAATCAAGTTAAAGGAATGCGTATTCATAGGCCAATCAGAATTTAAACAGAATCCAACAACTAACAAATAGGAAATCTGCTCCTTAAATAAGCAAGACCTCATAGGTCACAACAGCTAAGACTCATCAATAGGTCAGAGTCAAATAAATCATACTGTCCCATTCATAGGACGGAAACGAGAAAACGACTTACGATTTGCTATGGGTCAACTAAAAGTAAGCAAAATTAGCATGCTTAAAAAGTAAAGCCTCTTCATAGGCGGAAGACAAATAAACGAACATGCATATTAAAAGGTAGGATTTTTTACTTGGATTAATTATATAGTTAAACATGTGAAACATGCCAACTCGAAGGTCAACAATTGTTCACAATAAGAGTAGCGGAATCTAATGAAAACTTAAAGCAACAAAATACCAAAATTTATCAGAGTAGCAAGAAACATAGTGGGAATAATGGTGTTGTTTCATAACCTCAGCAGCCAACCCACTCCGCAACCATCATCCATCTCTCCATCTCAACCTTAAAAACATTTGAAAAAGAGAGCGTGAGTACTAATGCACTCAGTGGGGTTTTATGAGAGAGCTCTGTAAAACTTTAGAAATATCTAATATTAACTGGCAACATATGGGAAGCAAATCGCAAAAGCCCTTCCCATATCTGTAAAAATCTTTTACTTCCTCTGGGCCCATCCTGCCTCAAACCTGATGTCTACTGCACCCTGAGGCATTCCTTAGGATAAGAGAGGGGTCACCTCAAATATCTCACTGAGTATGCGAGGGGGTTACCCAGCAGTGACTCCCTGGTAATCAAAAGATCACAACGTGGTAATCTGAAGGTTACAATCAATAGATTTGAGTATGCAAGGGGATTACCCAGCAGTGATTCTCCTTAACTCATAAATGTTTCACCTTTAGTGAATCAAAAGTCACAACATGATAATGTAATAACATTGTTCCTTGAGCTCAAAATCCGGCTTAACAATAATTGAATCTCATCATTCAATTCTCAACATCAAAATCTCAACATTGAATTATCCACATCCAATCTTCCATGTTTAATCCTGCTAACATAGATCATAACCTAGAATTAATCATATAGGTCGTATTCCTCAATCAATAATATAGCCTTAATGCATATATGGGATATTATAATCAACCTACAAGGCATCATTCATCTAAATAATTTTTCTTATCAATACCAAAATTAACTTATGATCATGATCATCTATACCTCAAATCATCCAGCTATATGATAACACATCATATCAAGTCATATCATCCAATATCAACTCATGAGATCATACAACAATCATAATCATGTCACATAATAACTTACTTCCTTTGTACAGAGACTAATCAGAAAGAGCATAAAATGTTTCATTGGATATTTCGCTTTGTCCTATCATGCTTCTAGAGCTCACTAGCTCAAACCATAGATTAGGTTTAGAATCACCCACCTTGTTAACGAGCACGTGGTTGCATGATAACTTCATAAAATAGCTTCATTAATCCTAGCAGGCTCTGCAAGTCCTATAAGGGTCGATCTTCGATGCAGAACAACCACTAAATTTTTGGGATTTAATCTACGATAAATGGAGCTATTATTTAAGTTTATTCTCTTCAAAAAATAGATTGCGCGACTCTAGAGACCTCGAATAATTTCAACACAGAAGGAAATATATTTCAAAACATCATTCTCGATTTAATGGCACCAACTGATTTGACATAGGCCTATTTCCATAACTTGCCATTTTATTCAGCCGACCTTGATTGCACTTTTCACTTGTCCAAAAATTATGAAAATAATACAGGACACTTTTATACATACGAGGACTAAATACTAAGACTTTGAGAATTTTTTGATAACTCATGCTTCCGGCACAAAAATAACTGCTCAATTTAAATAATCAAAATAATTTAAAACTCATCACGAGATCATGAAACTTGGTAGGCTTATAGGAAATAAATTTTGGAACAACTTTCTAGAAGAAACTTTTTCGATTTGACGATCCGAAATAGGCAAAAAGGGGCAAAAACCGAAACTGATCGATGCCTATTTACTATTCATGTTTTCCGGTAATTTGGCCGGTTTCCGACCACTGGACGATGACGGACTCAACATACGAAATGAAGCACTAATTAAAATACACAACATATTAAAATTCTAACTCGAAAGGATGAGAAATGAACCGAAACGAGATGTCAGAAGAGGCGGCACAGCGGCGGCTCTTCGGCAGCCTTTCGGCGTTTGGCGGCTGCTCCTGCAGCACCCTCCCTAAACAAAATTTAACCTGGGTCGCATGCGCGATTTACTCGGCGTAGACCCGAGTTTCTCTCATTCGTCAATATGAACGAGAGAGAAAGAGAGAAGAGAAGAGATGAATGAGCAAATGAAATGAGTTGGTGAGGCCTCCTATTTATAGGAAAAATCTTAGCTTCCCCCACAAGCCAATGTAGTAGAAAAATACTGCTAAAGTAATTCCGGACTCGATTAAAAGTTGTTTTATTCGATGTCGAGGTCCAAACGACCTCAGACACGAAATCCAAAAATATCGAGAGACTCCTTGGCTCGAGTACTATTGAACCAACCTGACTCGGGATGATGAAAAAGTCGTCTATAGAAAAATGAAGAAAGATTCCATTTTCAAAAATAGATTTACTATTCCTTTCAGACGACAGATAACACTCCCGAGTGTTCATTTGACCTCATATTGGAAATCTGTGAACGCCAACGGATTTCTTGGGTCGATATCTATCAAATAGGCTTGATGAGGTAATCCTCAGATCATCGAGTAGGATTTCAAAAAATTTCAAAAATCACGCCATTACAGAAAAATAATATTCACACTCTTACTTTATACGTTTTTTTATCGCCGGGACCTCAAATGACCTCGGATTAAAATTTTGAAAGTACCGATGCGCTTGATAAGTCCATTTATTTTATATTTTTATGGGCATTTTATTCGATATAAATGTCTTTTTTACTATGTTTTGAGTCGAAAGAACCATGTTTGGGGTCAAGGACACTTCAGGATGTCGAGTCTGGCGAAAGAGGCATTTTGCCTAGCATTTCAAGCATAATTCAAGCCATAAAAATCATTCAGAGGCATTGAAAACTTCTTCAGCATTCATCTTATATTCAGGAGGTAGAATGGGCATACCCTAGATCGTCGAGATCTAACTTTTCTTAGATAGTTGATCCTCCTCCAGAATTTCGGTGATGCGGTCAGACTTGACTCATATAGCTCCACCTGCCCTCGACGACTCAGGTGCATTGTTTTTGCCTCAACTGGTAAGGTTGACCTTGTGTCTGCTCTCCTTCATCTCTTCTGCAATAACCCTAGGTCCTGATGGGTTTGTTGTGGGCACAATCACGAACATCTCCTTTAGCATTGTTGGAATGATGGGCACTACGGCTAGACTCGATATAGAGCTTTTCTCTGAGAAGTCGTTATCCATCTTGGTATTATTGTTATCAGAATGTCCTCCAGGTGTAATTCTGCTCCTTCCTACCCCTCTTATGCCATACTAGCTCCTTCCGACTAAAAAAAGAGAAAAAATAAAGGACAAAAAAACGAGAAAGGACATAAAAAAATGAGAGAATTTGGACTTGTCAACTTGTGTGAGCCATATCTTTGCTGACAAAGATCAACATTATCGATGAGTGATCAAATTGAACTCCTTCGATAGGTCTCGTTGATGCTTCTTGGTTCCAGACCTCTGGAATAAGTCCATCGAGAATTGCTTTAAACTTCTTGGCTCTAGAATGTGTAACTGGACCATCGAGCACTTGAACAGGATCACGCACCTCCATTGTCACTGAAAGAGTAGCACACGTCACACCAATTAGATTGGTCATTTATACTCATTTTATTATTTATCGTAAATAAATTCTTAATGAATTGTATTATATCAAGGCATTTTATTTATCTTACGTGTTGATTAGATATGCATGTGATAAAATTTCTAGATCTTAATAAGTCACGAAACATGATCATGCATATGATGATGATTATGGAATATGTTTCTTGTACTTAGATCTTAAATTAGTTCTGAGCTATATAACTGATCAAGATGGGATATTAGATAGTTTAATTCGCACGTATCATACACACTCATAAGAAGAGAATGTTGAGTTCAATTGATATTAGCGTGGTGACGTAAATGTATATACGTGGGTGCTTGTTGGAAAAAAAGTTCACTGAACAAACCTATTAGTAATTCTTAAATAGAAGTTGTCGAAAATATGAATTTCTAAATTAAGGGGGATTTGTGTTTTCAATACATATAAGGGAGATATATAAAGTTTAAGTTTATAGGTAGGGTTTTTCATTAGAGTAGATGATTGATTCTGATTGGGTGAAGTGTACATAGTAAGTTTATTATCACCGAACTCAGTTATCATATATTTTGTTCTTTATTGCTTTTTTATGCTTCTTCATTCTATTTAAGGATCACATTAATATTTTTAGTTGAAGGATCACTTTTTTTTTAATTGAAGGATCACATTATTGAACATTATAAAGAGTATTAAGATATTAAATGATAACTCACGAACATACATAATCAGTTTGAATTTCTTATTCATATTATATTTTATCTCTATAATGTTCTTTATATGAAATAAACAATATCATCCATGTAGAAAATACAAGCGGGAGGTGTTTAGTATATTTGGGTATTTGGAAGATGTTGTGGGAGGTGTCTTCTGACTTTGATGTAAAACGAAAAGTCTAATTAAATGTGAAAATTGATATATATTTTATATTAATTTGGGTAGCCAAATAAGAATGATAGAAAAAACACAACTTTTAAATAATTTTACAATTTAAACACGATTTTTAAATATTGTAATAGTAACTCAACGTATTTGTGGCAAAAGATACCACAACAAAATTTCAGCAGTTGAAAAACTGACGTTGCACACTAGAACTCAATATTCGACACTTTAAAATTGAATTAATATGTATTACTGTGCACTTGAAAAAATACTGTCATATCATAATTATGTCATTAGAAAAAAATTAGAATGTCAAATTTGCTACAATTTAAATAAAAAAGTTGAGTTACTATTGTAATGTTTTGAAAGCGTGTCTAAATTAGAAATTCGTTCAATGGTCTTGATGATGATGATGATGATGATGATGATGATGATGATGATTATTATTATTATTATTATTATTATTATTATTATTATTATTATTATTATTATTATTATTATTATTATTATTTTGACAATTTATCCTATTAATCTATACATATATTAAGGTAAAATCGCATTATAAATAACGGTTCTGATATAAATCGTTGTCTATCACATGGTTTAATAATTATATTTTAGACAATACTTTTTATATAATAGACAATTGTTTTGAGTTAAAATACAACATTTTTGAATTAATAGACAACAGTAGTGACATTTAATGTTGTAAATTTTTCTTTTTTTTCCATGAAGATTTAGATTATAACCGTTGTATTTTAATAAATTTGTGCAATCTTATTTATTATTTTTTTACTTGGAAATTTGAGATTTCTAACATTTTTATTAATTTTTTTATGCATAGGTGGATGATTTATATAATACTCTACTTTGAAGTATAAAAATAATAGATTTTATTTATGTTGCACTATAATAATAATGATGATGATGATGATGATGATTTATTATTTTTCTATTTCAATTTCATCATTTAAAATAATTAAATAATTATATTTTTTATACCTATCATGTATTCAGAGAAATCAAATGTTCTTTAATCTTGGATAATTATACATTATTTTTTATAAAATCATGTCATTTGAAATATTTCAATTCGATCTTTCTAACATGAATTTCCATTTAGTTCCTAAAATTTAATTTTTTTTTTGCCGTAACTACATGAAATTGATCTTTTTATCTAATTAATTAACACATGTGCATATTGTTTTATTAATTTTAAAAATTAAGCACAATATATAAAATTCAAAAAAAATCTTAATATTACAAATTTTAAAAAATAATTATTATCTGTGTATCGCATAGAAGAAATACTAGTTTTGATCAAAATAGAAATAACAGAAATGCCACAAATTAAATTTGAAGATGAAAATTAAGATACTAGTCTTATAGAATAATTTTGATCAATAAGGACATATTTTTTTAATGGGCTGGTTTTCAACTCGTCCATCTGATGGGCGCAGCCCGTCCGATGGGCCCAACCCAATTCAGATCCAACCCAATCCACCAAAAAAAATTGGCGCTGGTTCTTTTTTCAATTTTTTATTTATATATATATATATATATACTCTAAAATTAGAATGAATTAATTATTTTTATTTAATGACTCACGTGACCGGCTTTATATGCTTGAATTCGTGCACTACGTTCGACAATTAATTTTTTTAAATTAAATATAAAATAATTTTTAACTTAGGAGTGATACGTTTTAAAATACTTTTTAACTTAGGAGTGATGCGTTTTACTGTTACGAGCATATTTTTTTCTGGTAAATTTATTTTTATTTTTATTTTTAAAAAATGAGCACATTGACCTTGAAAATCGACCCGTCCCCATCAAAGCTTTCAGTATACTAGTAGATGTTTTAAAAACTTTGCCTTTTTTTAATTTTTGGAATATACGATTGTAAAATAACTCAAATACCTTCCGTCGGTCCTGTAGAAGTGCGCGTGGTTGTAGACATTTCTCGCAGAAATTGGGATCTCCATTTCCTAGCCAGATACAACTTTTTTACCAGCTTCGTTTGCGAAACTAATACATGAAACTTCTATTTTAAATATGACTTTATTTCTATTTCAATGTTTCCTATTTAATAAAACACAAAACTATTTATAAGAATAGTAACAGTATTTTGAAGTACCCGGTGAAATTTTCTTGTAGAGTTGCAGTAAAAAGGAGTGTTACAATTTACAACCTAGTGACATTAATCCCGCACCATCGTTCTTTCATCCTTGCCCACACGCCCTCCTCTCTCTCTCTCTCTCTCTCTCTCTCTCTCTCTCTCCTTCCCCACACCCCCACGTGAACTCTGAAACCACCCATCTCCGTCTTATTTTCTTTCTTGATTTGGAGCAGCCACAACTTTTACCCAAACTGAAACACCTTTTTTTTTTTTTTTTGACGTGCTCCAATTTTCAAGAGTTGCTATACAAAATTGTGTCTGGACGGGAGGGGCTTGATCACAAATTTAGTGATGATTAATTCCACTCATCATTGCAGTACCACTGGTGCAGCGTGGGGGCTTGATCGTCGGAAAAGAAAGTGGTGCACGATTCCTCGCCAAAAAAATTGTGTTCCTCAATCTTCACGAACTGCGGCTGATAGCTGGAACTCTCCTTAATTTCCCCGACGTCGAACAACTGCTGATGATGCTGATCACGTGGGCTGCCGCTGCTATTATTGTTTTCCTCGTTCAAGATTGCGCTCGAATCACTGTCCGAAGATCCGTCCTTCAAATCGCCAAATTTAGGCCAATTCATCTCTTCTTTCTTCCCGCCATTAACAATAATCACGTTTTCCATTTCAGTCGCAGTCTTCATCTTCTCGTCCGCGCTGCCGTTTTCTTCGAGCTTCGATTTCAGCCCGAGAATCTGTTAATTTCAAGACAATAATATTGATCAAAATGTCAATCTACCAGAAGAAGTAGTAGTGGTAGTTAAGGTGTAGTTGTTGACCTCTTGGAGTAGAGATTGATTGTCGTGTTGAAGTCTGTCGAAGTTGAGTTTGAGGGCGTCGTAGTTGGCCTTGAGAGCACCGTAATCTCTCTCTAACTGCTTGGTCTTCCACCTTGCGCGGCGGTTCTGGAACCAAACCGCTACCTGGCGCGGCTGCAAACCTAGCTCTTGAGCAAGCTTCAGTTTCCTGTCGGGCTCCAGCTTATTCTCAACCTCGAAATTCTTCTCCAATGCCTTGACTTGATCCACTCCCAATCTCCTTTTCTTCTCCGAAACGTGTCCGGATTCTTCGATGCAACCTTCCTCCTCAAACATGTACATGGGATTGTTTCCCTCCTCTGAAATATCCAAAATACGTCTTAAAAACAGAAGCAGCAGGGGAGCATATAAATTTACTAAAAGTGGAATGAAAAAAAAAAAGTAAAGGAGTCTCGATTTGAACAAGAATTCAAATCGCATCATATAGGGACAGGAAAACACGGATTTTTTGTCTGAATGTTTTGTAATAATATGATCACCACATAAGTATTTGATACTAGTTTATAATTAACAAAGTGCAGAATGGAATAAAGTTATTAATGCTTCTCTTTTTCACCTGTAGCGTTGGGGCAGATGGACATCAAACCACCCAAGGAATCAGAGCTGCTGAGTCTCTGCATCCGTGATGAGTAGTAGTAGTAGTAGTCTATTTCAGATCAGATCTCTTGGGAAATTAAACCACCGACTGTGCTCTATAGAGAGAGAGAGAGAGCGGGGGGGGGGGGGGGGGGAAGAGATACAAAATAAAGAGAGTAGTAGTGTGTGTTTTCTCACTTGTGTGGAATTAATTACAAGAAATGGCAACCAAATTCCCATGAAAAAACACAATCCAAAGCAGCACAGTTTTGTATGCATGTAACATTACTATGCAGCTTTTGCTGTGCCCTCAAAATTCCATCTCTCTCCTTTTTTATCATCCTCAAGCCCAAAGAAAGAACCCCCAAGAAATATTAAATGAAATTTCAAGAAACGCTAGACTTGAAAACCCAATTCCAACCAAAAACATAAAAACTTTTTTCAACAAGGAAAGCCACAAGTAATCAAAATCTTGCACTGTTTTTCTCCTCTCTCTACCATCTTTCTTCACATGATTACTCAATCAATTCTAAGAAATAGTCTAAAACTGTTCATCTATAGAAGAAATATTTGGTTGATGGGGGAAGATCAGTCGACTGTCTCACTGCCCAGCTGGCCATTCGCAAATTTCAGAGTCCTTAAATAAAACTAACTATGATTAAAATCTATGGTTGGGATGCAACTAGGGTTATCGACTTTTGGGATTTTTATTTGTCATCAAATGAAATGAAATGAACCCCAAATTTAAGGCAAATGCAACTGTCATAACTTATAAATGAGATGTGAATAAGTGATAAGTGGAGATACTTCGGCTTCGTGGCTCGGCTGCTCGGAGCCGAGCTGTTTGGAGATTTGGCTGGCGTCAGCGGATCATGGCTGCAACCACCGTGTGGTCGGCGCAGGGAACATCCCCGTATAAGTCGGAACTGATTTTCTGCATAACTTTAATTTTTTTTCTATTTTTTTATTTGAGGTTTACCAATACATAAATAAATAAATAAATAGATTCCCATTCCTTATCAGGATATTTTTTTTAGGCTGAGTTAGAATATATTGCAAGTTCTTTTTAGGGAATTGAGGTAAAATATAACCTTTTTGGATGGGGTTTATTTATCTAGTATGTATTGTAAACTACAAATTGTGTGTTACCATTTATTTATCAATTGATTTTGATGCCTAAATTGGAAAATGTGGATTTTTCACCTTCCTCACCTTTTGATTAAAAAAATATCGTTCCAAAATCTTTTTATTGTAATTTAATTTTATGTTATTTTGTGTGGATTATTATTATTATTTTCTACAACATCTTATTAATATAAAACATATATACTCCGATTGTATCAAGATAGAGGACGTGAAAATGCGAGATAAAATATATATATCATCTTAATTGGAGAAAAGAAAAATATGCAGTAAATTAACCTGGGAAAATTATATTTTGAATTTTGGGTATCCATGGTTATAAACACTGGTGCTACTCGTAGAAAGTACCCATTTTTTATAACAAAAAATTTATATTATCACTATATTATCCACGTTCAAAAAATATCTAATTTTTTCCCTCAAGTTTTTTATCTAAATTTTATGTAAGTGTCACATTTGTACATAGATGGAAAAAAAAAATCCAAGCAAAAGTGTGTGCGCTTTTATATTTTAAACCTATGAAATTTATATTTATGTTTTTTAAACTTGAAATCAAATAAAAAAAAATGTTTGTTACATGTTGCATCTATCACGCTGGAAAAAAAAAATAAGTGATGTCAAATCTGTCACACTAGGAAAATGTGGACATGCTAAAAAAAGGTTGCGATACACGTGGGTCTCGATCAATATATTAAAATACTGAAAATTGTCAAAATCACATGGGCTATCGAGCGGGCATATTGATAATATTGTATATTCGATGTATGTATGTAATAAAATGGACAACATATGTTTTTTTGTCATCAAAAGTTGACAATTTAATTTTTCACCATAAACGGTGTATGTTAATTTTACCATAGTTTCAATTGATACATTGTAGGTGTACGTTACCATATGGTACTAAACTGGCTCTCTGATTAGGTGTGACACTATAATGATTTTACAAAAAATGATGCCTAAAGTGTTGCTATATTAAATCTCGAGATATATATATATATATATATATATATATATATATATGTCGTTGTTGTTTTACACTTCACTGGAATTACAACTGAACAACTGAAGTACAAGAAGATAGAAGGAGCAGAAGAATAACAATTACAATATAAACTGGGCAAGCCGAGTTACAACTGAACAACTGAAGTACAAGAAGATAGAAGGAGCAGAAGAATAACAATTACAATATAAACTGGGCAAGCCGAGTCGAGGGGACCTCTCTCCGCAAGACAAATACGCATTTGGATCCATGCAGGATGTCCTACTTATAGGCACATCTCCAGTTCGGGTTTTGAGGGCCTACTTTGAGGGCATTCAAACCAGGTGTTGTAACCCCCTGGAGTTACAGCTCTGCCATTAAGCCCTTCAGGAGTTACCTTCTGCAGATCCCGACAGGTGTCCCATGTCGGCTCGGATCCCAACACGTGTCCACCTTCTGCAGATCCCGACAGGTGTCCCATGTCGGCTCGGATCCCAACACGTGTCCAAGTCAGCTGCAGACTTTGACTCGACCCGGATAGCCGATCTGGCTACCCGCTCCACGACCCGACCGTTTCTGTACCATAAAACTGGTACGGGTCGAGTCGTGACGGGCACGGGCACGAGCGGGCGCGCGCGTGTGTGCGCCCGTGTGGGCTCATGGCCCACATCCTTGTGCACTTAATTACTTCACTTAAGTGTTAATACACTTAAATACACTTCTTAACTTGATTAAGAAATCAATATGGGATTATTTAATGTGTCTTAAACACATTATTCCACACACCATAAATGCCCAATCGTGTGACCAACTTCAACCATTTATTTCTCACTCACCGAAAATCGGATTTGAGCAAATAAAAATACTACAATTATCTACTCACGACATAGAACAATCGTACGGTATTTAATTCCTTCAAAATTAAATATCCTGGTCACGAAAGATCGGATAAAATGAGTCAAACTCACTTTATTAAATCCTATTTTCCAACAATATATATATATATAGGGTTAAGGGCCATATAGCCCCTCGATTATTCTATAAAGGTCACATTGCCCCTCTTTAACTGTTTAGTGCATTTAGCCCCCTCGACTCTCTAAAATGACTCATATTGTCCCTTCTACGGACGAAAAAATTAACATTATTAACAAACACACACTAACACACACTAAGATTTGTGTTAGTGTATGTTTGTTAATGGTGTTAATTTTTTCATTCAAAAAAGTAGTCAATGTGAGTTATTTTAAAGAGTCGAAGGGACTAAATTGACTAAATAATAAAAAAGGAAGCAATATGACCCTTGTAGAATACTCAATGGGGCTATGTGGCCCTTAATTATATACACACACACAGGGCTAGAGGTAGGAGACCATTCTTTTTTTTTTTCATTGCATAAAAATAGAAGGGAATTGAAAATTGTGCCCAATGAAATGGCCTAAAATCCGTTGAAAGAAGATGAAAATGTTGAAGCTTCTGTATTGGAATAATTGATTAATTTGCCATTTTGATGCTACATAACATGAACAAAGTGATAAACTAGAAAAGCAGCAGATTCTTGTTTTGCCATAGCTCAGAAATAATCTTTTTAGCTAATCAAGTGAAAGCAGTAACTTTGCAGAAATAGGGCGCACTGGCGCAGTCCTTTTTTACTTTCATCCAACCTAAGTGGGAATATTTCCTTTTAAACTTTGTGGTACCATTTTTTCAATTTTCGAAGCACGCGATTCACGTCCTAATTTTTTTTAAAGAAATGTTCTATCCAAAAAATAAAATAATTTCATTCTATTGACAACATAAAACTAAACAAGTTTGAAATTTTAAATGCATTTTTTTTATGTCGAAACATTATTATTGATCTGCGCACTAAGTAAATCATGCACGCTCATGTATCGTAATAGTGTGCAAACTAAACAGAAGAAAATAAACCACATTTGACAAATCAAGTGCAATAAGCAAACAATTAACAATGATGGTTGGATTAGAAATTGAAATATTTTTGGACTCAAACTTACACCACTCTACTATCGTGCCATCTCTAAGAATGGAAGTTTCATTGAATGCAATTTCAACTCTATGGGGATTGGTGTCTTTGTTAAGACGTGATATTTTTAACAATTTGGGTTTTTTTTTCAATTGATATTTGTATACCTAATTGATAATATTTTTTTTTTTAATTTTCGTCTCTATTTATTATAATGTCTATATCATCTCAAAATAGATCAGTAATGACAATTTCATAATATAAAGAAAAATAATTATGTGATTTCACTAACTTATTAAAATTGGGATGGTCTTGCGCACATCTTATGCATCATCAGACAGTCAACGGAGGTCAGCGTGCGTTGACTCGATCAACTCAAAAAAAAAAAAAAAATCAATATCAACCGTGATACTAAAAAATATCACTCAAAAGTCCAAAAGTATCATCTGTATTTTTAAAAAGTATCGATCAGAAAAAAAAAAAAAAAAAAGTATCAAATGTAACATTAAAAAGTATCATTTATATTCTTAAAAAGTATCACTCATCATTTTTTTTTTCTTTTTGCGAGTTGATCTCCGCTGACCGTCTGATTTTGTACCCGATATATGAGAGAATTGAGATTAAAATTTTATTTGACAAGAAGCTCAAAATTTAAAAAGTTTTTCTTTCCGTAAACTTCATGTTGGTCTCTCTCCCTCCATTAATATATTACTCCCCCCGTCCCGATTATATAGTCTACGTTTCTATTTTGAGATGTCCCGATTATATAGTCTCATTACTATAAGTAGTGTTATTTTTAATAGGAATGTACAATTATACCCTTATTAGATTTTGGAAATTAAAAAAATTAAACATTTAAGTTTGTGAAAGTTATAAATCTTAAATGTTATTTTTTCAAAAAAAGAGAAACATTAATTAAAATTGACCAAGTTAATAAATTTACATGTACTTGAATTGATCAATTCTATTGATATTCATTGTATTTGCACTTCATTAATTGTATATTTTCTTTGTTTCAAAAAATTAATACATTAAAGTTGAGTCAAAATTTAAGTTTTATTAATTTTCATTAAATAAGGTTAAAGTTGGAAGTTTAGCTTTTGTTTCTTGTTTTCATAAATATTTTTAATCTACGTGCGAGTAGAAAATAGACTATATAATTGGGACGAAGAGAGTATATATACATAGACTCATCACCATAGCATTAATATAGATTTTAATATTGACTGTCCTTTTATTTCTTCATCAACAATTCATTAATACTCCAAATAACTCCATAATTAAGATCCCTTCTTGCATCCGGCCGGACATCCAGGTTCACTCAAACTATTAGTAGTTTATTGTTTCGGGGTATATTTTTAAGTGTTTTTTTAAGGTTTAATCCTAAACTAATGTAAGCAGAACTTTTACTATAGTATTTGCAAATGGTATCTGGAGGGACACTTGCATTTACGTAAATTAATAAATATGCAATGCCGAGCAACAATAAGTTTACGTAATTTTTTTACAACTAATCATCATGTTAAGTTTAATTAAAATAATCGAACACAAGTAAATATATTAAGCAAATTCATTTCATATTTATGTACTTATTCGACCATTCAAATTCAATTTCTTTTTACATAATTATTGAAAGTTATTTAGTCCCACTGCACCCAATTTCGAGCAAAATGGTAAAGGGGGAAATAATGTCTTTTTAAAGTGAAGTTTTATTAAATAGAATGCTATTCGGATCCGTTAAGCTTAAGTATCGTTCATAAAATAATACCAATTAATACAATAAATTGCTACAAGTTCCATGCAAATTATATTGAAGGGCTGAAGCAACAATTCAAAAGATTTAATGGTGTTATTTATATGATAACATTTATTTATTTATTCATGATAACAATTGACCATCCTTTCTCACACATTTGCCATTTGCCAAACACCGCTATCGCAATATTAATCAGTTCTCAACCACTACCAAAATTTGATTTTTAATGCATAAAAGTAAAATTTGAACTGACATCCCATTTTCTGATTTTCACCTAAAGCCAACAAAATCCATTTTTCAAGAATAAAAAGGAAAAAAAAAATCCATCAAAAAGTATTTGTTTTGATTGATGATACCCTTTTTTTTGTCCAAGGGGAAGGAATATTCATGATTCATCTCTGCACAATCTTAGTATAAAATTTTTAGCCACTTTTTTTATTGTAACAATTGATGAAAAATCTAATATATAAATTAGAAGATTTCGAAATTATGATACAATAGCAGTATGTAATTGTAGTATGTAGAATGCATATAAAAGTTAGCACGTGCAGAGCGACAACACATGTTTATTTATGTTTTCATCTCACCTTTCCCAAGCTTTTATTATGCAAAATAATAAAAATATGTTCACTGCAAAAAAAATCGTGTTTTAGGGATGAATAATTTTACCACTAAAACTAAAAAATTCGTCGTTAAATTCATGAATTTTTTTATTTAATTTAAATTCATGAGTTTTTCTATTTAATTAATGTATTCTTATTATTTCAAATTTCAAAATTTAGAATGGTAATGTTATATATTGAACACAATGGGAATATTCTTTATTTTAAATTTAAATTATTATTTTTTTTAGATAAATTCATCCTTCAACGTCAAGTTTTTGGGTTCTGTTAAATTATAAAATAACTTAAATAAATATTAAATATTTGAATAATGCTGATAAGAAGTAACTTTGATATAAAACGTATACAATTACTAAAAAATGTATTTAATTAAATATTTATCTTTCATTAATCATTATTTAATATTATATTATTTCAATTTATTTTCTCAAATATTATATATTTACAATTAATAGTATTTACAAAAATAAAATTAAAGTGATAAAAATTATAAAAATAAAAAATTGTTAAATAAATGATTTAATATAATTATATTTAAAAAAATTAAAAATTAAAAAAAAATCAGAAAATATCAAATAAATTAAAAAATTAAAAAAATTATTTTAAATTTGACATTAAGTAGTAGTTGGAAAATATAATAAAAATTAAACAAAATAAAAAATATTTTTTTAAAAAAAAATCAAATTTAAATTTAGCGAGGAAAAATTCCTTCGCTAAAAAAGATAAAAAAAAATTAATGACGGAATTTTACATATCTATCTTAACAATGGACAAATCCGTCGTTAATATAAAAAAATAAAATTTAAAAACTAAAATATAGCGACGGGAAAATCCGTCATTAAATGTCTCAATCTTAAGTCATTACTAATTTGTCAATATTTTAGCGACGGGATATATATAATCCGTCTTTAAATAATGTTGTTCTTGTTGTGGTTTATTCAATGAATTTTTAATTTCTAAGATATATTAATTTTAATTTTATATTATCTTTAATAATCAAATATTATCTATGAGATTGAGATCCACAACTTAAATATTATCTATTATATTCATATCAACCACATTAATAATATTATTTCATACCAACAACAAATTCAAATTAAATATTCATTTAAAAAAAGTCAAACAAACATATTTTCATTCATCAAACAAAAATAAATACTCATTTCCTTTCACATTAAGTGTCATTTTGAAGGAATGCATACATATTAATAAAATAATCAAATTAGAGAAAATTTCGCTTTTAGTCCCGCAGGACATGTCCTGGTCTGATTTTGGTCCCTCTACTATCACTTTTGGTCCCATAGCGCTTGAACTATCAATTTTGGTCCCACCGTTACGGTTTTTGTTAAAAAAAATTATCGATTTTGGTCCCATCTTGGTATCGATTTTGGTCTCATTCCAGAAATTTTTTTAAGTCGATTGAAGGTAAAATTGAAATAATTTGGGGGAAAATTTAACCTGATTTGGACCCAAAATTCCCACCAATATGCATGTGTATATATATCTACTCACCAAGTTATCAAATTACAACTACTAAATCAAACGAAAGCCAAAAATCCCAAACAAGCTACAGCATGTCTGCTACATCATCAAACCAAGCTTTCAACAAAGGCTACATGGCTTGCTACCATGGAAAAGCAGCTCATAAGTACGTTTGAAAAAAGGCCATCAAGCAAAGATAGGACATTTCATACTTGTCCAGATTCACAACGTGGGGGATGTGATTTTTTTATGGGCCGATGAAAAAGATGGAAATGAAATGACTGAAAATTCAAAGGAAATGGCAGAAGATTTGAAAAAGATGGCTTAAGATGTTGCAGATATGAAGAAGATGGTGAAAATGATATGCATAGTCCTAATGTTGACCTTGGCAATTACATTTTTCAAATGAGCATAATATCTATGTAATCTGCTATGAAAGTTCAATTTCAATGAGCTATGTAATGTAATATGTTATTTAACTATTATGTATGAATGAATAGAAGTTCAATCTCAATGTGTCAAAACCAACAATAAACTCTAAGTTTATAAACCAAAAGCATTGTTTAACACAGTAGTTCAACCCCAGACTACAAGTAAGAGCATTCTTATAGACAAAAATAAAAACTGGGCAACAAATTCAACCTCGAGTTCAACAACAACATTTATATAGTCAAAAGCAAATTCCAACAACAGCAGAAGACTTTTCAACCCTTTTCACCCTTCTTCTTTAATGCAAACTTCAAGCTAGACAATGTGACATATTTCTTACCTCCTGCAGTGAACACATTCATGCTTTCCTGAGTTCCTAAAGCTCTTTATACTTCTCCTAGGATCAACCCTAAAACTCTTCTCAAATCTCTTTGCTAACCATCCTAACTTGGCATTAGTGCCATGAAACTGTTTTGCACATGTATGTGCCAGATCCATCTCTCTAATCTGCCATGATTCTTCATTTTTTACCTTTAGTGCATTGATATGTCAGCCACAACCCTCATCTGCCTTCTTACACCTAGCATAGATTCTCCTTCTATTATTTTTCACAAACTTCGTAGCCCTTCCATTCTGAACTGAGTTAGTGTTCACATCATCTTTAAACTAGAGCTTGGTGCTGAATATTTGACCAAGCTCAAAGCTAGCATTGTGTGAGCTTGATCCTCTATCACCCCTCACAATCACCTTTTCTTCATGTTCTTCAGCTGATTCAAGACTATCAAAATCAAAGACCCTTTCTATTGTATAATCAGAGACTGATGATGAGCCTTCACCATCCTGGTCACATACTCTTGTACCTATCCACTCAGCTTCCTTATCTACATTCTCATTGTAGATAATTTCATCTATGACATCATCACAACTATCTTCATCACAATGAAATCCACATCTTCACTGTCAGATTGAAATTCCTCTTCCAATATGGCTTTCCCTTTCCCTTTCTCAACAACAATGATGTCTTTTTGCACATCATCTTGCTCTGCATCTTGTTCTAAACCTTCATACCCAATATCAACTAAGACCTCTTTAAGTAACCATTCTTGATGCTCTGCTAACTCATCCTCTACAACTATGATATTATCAACTAACTCACTATCTACAACAACCCTCACCTCTGCAGCCCTCACATTATTTTCTAATTCAACATTTGCAGCCCTCACATTATCAACTGGTTCAGCCTCTGCAACCCTAACATTAGCATTCACTACTTCCTTCTCAACATCAACTAAATATGTCTGCAAATATCTATTTTTTAACCTCTTTGCAGTCTCAACTTCTTGCTCAACAGGCCCTGTTTGTTCATCATCTATATATTGCACCTCTCTATCAACAACTTCTCCAATCATATCAATATCTTCTTTTTCCCCCTTTAAATACAACGTGAACTCCCTACTTTCTTCAGCCCATCTAATTAAGTACCAGAAATCTACCTCACAGTCAATTAACTTCAATTCACCCTTATCATTATACCCATAAAATTTCTTAGTCCCATATAACCTAATTGTTCACGGAGGCCTTCTAAATACCTCCTACACCACTTACATATGTCCACAAAATCAAATGCAGACATTCTACCCTCTAAATACAAAATCTTACATGTATCATTCAGAGTCATTCCTCCATGCATGAGCTTCAATGTGTACCAGAATTGACACCACCTAACATGAATAAAATGAGGAACCATCAAATCAAAAACCCTCACAATCATTAAAGTGTAGAATGTAAGAATGAAACTATGAGAATGAGAATGAAACCAACAAACGTGAATAGATTTCACTTACTGTAGTTTAGGTGTGGCATTGATAGAAAGTACTTCCTTCGAATCATCACGTCTTCTTTGAAATCGATGAGCTTCTTTTCAATTGGGAAGAATTTGAGAGAGAGTGGTTTGGGGGGTTTTTTGCAATCGAGGGAGAATTTTCTTTTGATTTGGGAATTTTGGTTCAATTTGGGGATAAGTTGAACACATGAGTCATGTGATTGGTCCTCTTCGTTATTCCGTCAAACAACCATTTAAATCGTGGGACCAAAATTGATAGCTCAAATCCTATGGGACCACATTTGCTAAATATTTTTAAAATAGGACCAAAAGTGATAGTATATGGACCAAAATCTGACCAGAACATGTCTTGTGGAACCAAAATGAAATTTTCTCAATCAAATTACCTAATACACTTTTTTTCTCTCTCTCAATGATTAGTGACACAAGGAAAATGATCAAATGTGAACAAAGTTCAATTATTCCCTAAACTATTTCCTCAAGAGTATCCTTAACACTTAAACTAAATTTTATCCGATTTAGATCTTTAAAGTTTATAACTCGGCACAGTTTGCCCCTCTCATAAACGATGTTACTATTGAGTGTAAACAATGTTAAATACTCGTTCGTTAACAATAAAATACATGTTTCACACACATGGCTCGGATCATTTCATATACCAACACACATTTTGTATACACGTGCATTCAAATTTACAGATTGTACACACATGTTTCTTCACACATAATTCAAGCATCATATCCTATAATTTCTTCGATGCAAAGGTGAAAGCAAGCACAATATTCCAACAAATAGAAGCAAAATCATTCTCAAGATTGATGCTATGCAATCCTATCCTATTATTCCAATTCAAAGATTCAAGTTTGGCGACCGTATTCTTGATGTCTTTTATCAGTATTTTTCTACGGGTAAATTACGCTTTGATACCTACATTTTATGATATTTGAAAAAATAATTATCATTTTCAAAATTAATAAAATACTACTCACTTTTCAAAACAATTACAAATGTAACATTTTATTAATTTTACGGAACGAAAATCGAACGTAACTTATTGTATTTTAAGATTTTTGATTGAAGATATGTTTTTTACGCAGCTAGTGAAATAAAATATTAAAATACAATCAATTATATAGAATATGATTTTAGGGCCTGAAAATTGATCAAATATGAATTTACAATTTTTTTTTAAAAAGTGAGAATTATTTTGTTAATTTTGAAAAAGTGGGTAATTTTGTTAAAAAGATTTAAAAATGTAGATGTTAAAGTGTAATTTAACCTTTTTTTGCTAGTAAAATTCGAAAAAAAATCAAGATTTTAGTTTTTTTATGTTTTTTCCTCAATGAATCACCGTGGATGAAATTATGGGGTATGATATTTGAAATATATATGTTTAAAAAATGTGTTTACTCCGAATCTGTGTAAAAATATATGTTATTGTGTGAAATGATTCGAGTGTGTGTGAAAAATGTGTTTTAGTATTAACAAAATAGCATTTCTCACCATTATCACCAATTAGTATCACCATTAAGAGAAATTCTTGACTACCCTTATCGGTAGTTCGGTACTACCCGCATACTAGTAGGATCGTGTCACGTGGACTCAATTTTTAGAAGAATGTCCACGTGGCACGATCCTATCGGTATGCGAGTAGCACCGGTAAGGGTAAGTTAGACATCCCCCACCATTAATGGGAAGGGTAAACTGGGCCCAGTTATACATTTTAAGATCTTGTTTATTTTGATGGATAAGAGTGGATTGATAAATTATTCCACTTTATCCTATTACTTTTCTTGATATTAAATGAAGAATAACCTAGAGCCCATGATAAATTTGGTTTTGGGTGCTTAAAGAGAGGATATCTTACCTGATGGGATTAGATTTATCCAACCTCTAAACTATATTTATTCTCTCAATCGTAAATACTTTAAGGCTATGTTTGATTTGCTGGACAAAGATGGATTATGATGGATAGATTAAATAATCAAACTCAATCACACATTTGGTTCGAATGATTGGACCCCGAGATTGATAATCGGCCCAGCTCCAATCACCCATTTGTAGGATAGTATATCCGTTCACTTTTGAGCGGATTATATAATCACCCTTTATGCTCTCAACCTCCCCACAGAGGTAATTACCAAATCAACCCTTATTATTATTATTATTATTATTATTATTATTATTATTATTATTATTATTATTATTATTATTATTATTATTCCTAATTTCTACGTACCCTAGCCCCATTTGCAGCGTTAAATTAAATTTAGGTGGGGAAGCATAGCAAATAAATCTCAATTAAGTTGTTTTAAAAGTATATTAAAATTATTAATAAATGTAATTACAACTTTTATTAAAGCATGTATTTTGCAAAGCAGATCAATGAGGTCATAATTTTGTTTAGGGGGAAAAAGTTAATTTAAATTTAAATTTTAATAGAAATAACAACTTAAACACTTATTAATAAAAATTTTATGTGAAGGGCAATTTCGGCACTCTTCAACATTTTAATCATAATTCATAATCCTTCCTTCCAAACAGAATATTGATAATCTATTATAAATGATTAAAATCACAATCAACCAATCTAAGCACATAATTATTTTTATTCAAACAATGTAACCCTGCTATATATAATCAATTTTATTTATCTCATCCAAGGAACCAAACGCGGTCTAAGTAATCAAGGCCTAAGGGTCTAATTGGGACAATGGACCTATACCTATAATTCTGTGCTACATATATCCTGCATGATGCATCTGAATTCATCTAAAATTTATATGATGATGAAATATGGAAGAGGAGCAGCTTTTAATTTGACGACAAATATAATTGAAAAGCCAATTAGAGAGAGAGAGAGAGAGTGCATTGGATATGTATGGATTTGTGGAATTCGAAAACGTTGTGATATGAAGTTGAAATTGCAAGTGGGATTTAGCTGTAGACCTGCTCATCATTCTTCACCATCATCATCATCATAAAATCAATGATCCCACCTGTAGCTGTAGGAGTAGGACCCTCCTTCAAACAACTATCTATCATCCTTTTGAATTTTTTGCATTCCGAACATTACTTTCCGCTTTCTACTCATTTTATTTCTTTTAGCTGTAATAATTCATATTTTGAAATTTTAGCTGCATATATATACACACACACTATACAACAAGACTTAAGGCAGGGGGGTCTAGTTGCAGTCACCAAGCCCCCCAGCGATTTTTAGAGAGAGAGAGAGACCTCCCCACAGCTTAACGTTGTTACATACATGGCAGAGCCGCATATATGACATGATATCATATTGCGTGCAGATAAAAGAATTTACCCTAAAAGAAAAATTTAGAAAAATGTGTATATTTTCAACTGAAAATGAAACAAGTTAATTATTTTAGGATTTTTTTCAAAAATTTAGAAAACTTTATGCTAGGAATTTTTTTAAAAAATAAAACATGTTAATTATTTGAGTGTAGAGAATTTTTGAAAATTTCCAACAGTGGCGGCGCAGCGGGTGGCCGTCACCTGTCAGTGAGGGGACAAGAAAAACGACGTCGTTCCCACCTCAATTTTGTAATTTTAGGTTAAACTACATGCATGCATGAATCTGGCGAGCCACCTCACATTAGTGTGTCCGTATCTAGATGACATGTTAAGTTTCTAAAAAAATTTGAAGAGAAGTACCATATCGTAATTAATTGATAGTTGCGACAGTTTTGCAAAAGTCGCCAAATGTCGTTTAAGTACGTGGTATTTACCCATAATAAGGCCCGCGCAGTTTCATTTTGCATTAAATTGAGTTCCCTATATTTTCATTTGTAAATAATAAATCCTTATATAAGGATTAATGATTTTGTTTTTCTGTGTTTGGGGATTTGTGGAATCGTAGTAATTCATCCAGGGATGGACCCACATTGGGGGCGGGGGGCACTGGGCCCCACTCAAATTTTAAAATATTTTAGTGTTTGTTTAGTAAATATATATGGATGTCTGATATCTTTATATAAAAACAATTGATAAAAATGTAAATCTGGAAGTTTAGCCCAGTGGAAAGATTTTTGAGTTTATTCATTTCAAGTCAAGGGTTCAAGCCCCTTTCAAAACATTTTTTACCTTTTTTCGTGGGTTTCTTTTTTTTTTTAATTTCAGAATTATTTCAATTTATTTTTTCATTTTCACTATTAGCAATGTTTGTATAAATATTTATATATTTTTATTCTAAAGTTCTAGTCCTAACCAAAATATTTTATGCATAGTATATGTTTATATTGTTATCAATTTATTTTTGTTTCTAATTTATAATTATATATATTATTTTTTGTTTAGACTATAGTATTATTAAATGGATATTTATATACTTTTATCCTAAAATTTAAGTCCTAACTAAATATTATATATATATATACACACACAGACACATATTTATATTGTTATCAATTTATTTTCTATATGTAATTTATAATTTTGTATACATATATATTACTTTATTTTTATAGTGTTATTAAATGGGCCACTCTTATAGTGTTATTAAATGGGCCACTCTCAGTAAAATTTCTGGACCCGTCACTGAATTCACCCGTACAAAAAGAATGCCGTACTCGTATCACTAAACTATAAGAACTCGTGATACAAAACTCAAATTTAATAGATAAAATAAAAAAAAAAATATATATAGGAGTAGCAGGGCCTAAATTATGCAAGTTTGCTAAGACTTTTTTTTTTGCACTTTTGGGAATTAAAAAAAAGTGGGAAGAAAGCAAGGGAGATGGGAACAAACGAGTTGTACCATTTTTTTTAAGAGAAACCCCACATCTAGGGGTGATGAGTTGTGAGGCATGTGCAATTTTTGTTTGTTTTTCTCAAATACACGACAGCCATACAAACTTTTCAATTTTTAAAATTATATTTTTTTAAAATAATATGATTATATTATGTAAATGTCACTGCCATTTTCACAATTTTGATTAAATAGCATTGCCTATATTATTTTCAGTATTATAAATATTGTATTTTAGTATTGCGTTTTCTAAAATAATTTGATTATATTTATGAAACTGCCACTTAATTTTCAATCATTTATCAACCATATGATCATACTATTCAATGATTGAGATTAATTAGTGTATTATTAATTAATGAGTAATACACTAGGCATATTTTTCATTATAACATACGTGCCCTATCGTATAGGAGCATGTTAATTTGATAAAACATTTTGCACTATCATGATTTCGAGTTACGTAAAAGTGTAAAACAAGTACGACCCATATTAGTCTTCACACACACATGTCATAACGGTGATAATTTTGTAATATATGTTAAAAAAATACAATGCTAAAATTCAATATATACATACATACATATATATGTATGTATTGAATATATATATATATATATATATATATAGAGAGAGAGAGAGAGAGAATGGATCAAATGAGAACCAAGTCATGATGTAAGAATAAAGAACCGATCTCCACGTCATTCATCCGCAAATAATGTGTGGTCTAGATCAAAAGCAACACAACGCAATGTGACATTTTTGTAATTTAAGGATTATTTTAATGAGGTTGTGGTAGTTTGTAGTTTGGTAAATCTAATTAAATACTAAGGCTCTCTCTCTCTCTCTCATTCTATATATCTACTCTTCATCGCTTCTTCTTCCCCGCTTCTTCGATTTCAAAATGCAATACACAAATTCATGATGAAAAAAAGAAGAATATCACCCAGATCAAATTCAAATTGAAGATCACCTAGATCGAATTAAAAATAATATTTGTTAGTCATCCTTCACGGTTTGTTCTCTCTCTCTCTCTCTCTCTCTCTCTCTCTTGTGGGTTTGCTATATCATTCTCGATCTTTTGTCACCTTCTTCTTCTTCTTCTTCTTCTTCTTCTTCTTCTTCTTCTTCTATTTATATTCATTGATTCTTGCAACCCGACTTTAGTCTTTAAAGTACATATCAATGGTGGGTAATCACCGATTTGTTATCAAGTCATTGATTAAGGCACATACCGTAACATAGATATAATGAGTATACACTTTACTTGGTCGATTCTTCACACGTCATTACTCCCGCCACCGAGAGGCTGGATCAAAATTAATACCGACGGCTCAACTAGGGGAGCGCTGGGTCTTACTGCATGTGGAGGGGTGTTCAGAAATCATATGGGATTGGTTATATCGTGCTTTTATAAAAATTTGGGCATCCGTTTTGCTTATGAGACAGAGCTGTGGAAAGCCATTTTGGCACTGGAATTTGCTATTAATCAGGGGATGGATTATATTTGGCTAGATGTCGATTCTACATTGGTGGTAGGAATTTTTGCTATGCAGATTACTCTTATTTCTTGGAGGGTCAATGTGCGCCTACTGAGATTATTTAGAATGCTGCACGAGGTTTAGTTCAGAGTTTCTCACATTTTTCGTGAGGGAAATCAAATGGCAGACAAGTTGGCGGCTTCATCTGTTTCAGTAGGATGGTGGTAATCGGCTATTCCAGATATAAGGGACCTGGTGGAGTTTGATTTCTTTGGTCGGGGTTACTTTAGACTTACTGATAAGGATTGTTGTTGCTGTGAATTTTTGTATTTTTTATGGTTTTTATTGCTTCCCGTTGTTTGTTGATGGGTTTTAGATGTTGATTGTATTTTTCGGTTTTTTCGTGGTTGGTAATAATATCTGTTTCATTTTGAAAAGCACACGAAGATTTATTGAACCCTATATAATACTTGTTCACTGGGTCGGTATTTCCAAGCACACATAACTTGAATTCTATCTATCTATCAATTAATTCTTGTCCCATGAGTACATCAAATTAATCTACTAACATGCACAAATAATGATAATGTATTCATGCAAGATATAAATAAACTCATAGAAATCAAGTCCCGAGAGATAACAGGAAAAAAGTAATCAAATCATATATACAAAAATTCATAATATTTAATCCCTGAAACTTAGCTATGAAATTAGCTGGACATAATTAAATAAACAATGAAGTCTAAAGTATAAGTGTTGCATATGTCAATGCTAACTATAATATCACCTATGTTATTACTTTCACTTTATGTGTATCATATTTTCCTAATGCTAACAAGAGCAATGATAATGCTAACACTATCGAATGATAATGACAATACAATACAATTCTAACAATATTGTCCATGGTTGGTTTATAATGTTCCTGGTAAGTTTTTCTACTAATACTAACATTAGTTATGGTAATGCTTAAATGAGTAATGATAAAGCTAACACTACCGATGATAATGCTAATACATTAAAATTCTAACAATATTGTTAATGGTTGATTTATAATCTCCCTGATAAGTTTTTCTGCTAATGCTAACATTAATTATGATAATGTTAAAACGGGTGAACCATAATGTTATTAATACAAAACGAACAACTAAATCAGACAGTGTCAATATCATTGATCATGAACTAGGTCTTATATGTCCTGAAAATTTCCCGATGCTAACAAAATAAAACGAAACTACTATTTTATCATGAAAAAATACTAAAGAAGCCTCATAACATTAGTATCATCAATTTTAATATTAGCATTATCAATGCTTATATTAGAATCGCCAATGTCTTTATTAGTATATGATTCTATCTATGTTAGCACGCACCCAAGAAACCTTTTTTTTAATTTGACCTTGATATTAACAAAACTATGAAGATGCAACCACATTTTTTTCTTATGTTCCTTTTATTTACAACTATGCCACAATTTTTTTTTACCAAATATAAACCATTCAATCTTAAAATTGAAGGGTGTTGATTGGTTCATAGTTCTCACATCAGGGTTGGTTCTCTCTGAAACCACTTTCTACATACATACATACATACATACATACATACATACATACATATATATATATATATTAAAATTAAATGAATGATATGTTCATCTATCTAATTAATTTAAACGATCTAGATTGACCTTAATTTATATACTATGATAATGTTTATATTTGATCTCATCCTTGTATGTATAAATTATATGAATTTAGCTGAAACAATTAATTAGTCCTTAAAGAAATTTTCAAAAACAACACCACAATAACTAATTTAGGGTGACCCAAGCAAACAGAACCAATCCATGCCCAATGTAGAGAGAGAGAGAGAGAGAGAGAGAGAGAGAGAAGGCTTGTTCACGCAACAGGCGGCGCGTGTTATGCACGTGTCTAACTTATTTTATTTTGGAGAATTGTCAATTTAAGGTCCGAAAGATAATTTATCTATCGATATAGATCCTTAAATATGGATTCTATCAATTTAAGGCTTGAAAAATATAAAACTATTAATTTAAGGCTTGAAGATTTTAATGGTGTTAAATCTCTATCCAACGGAAGGTGACGTGACCATTAAATATCCATCTCATTTTGACAAATTATTTTAATCCTAAATTAAATTAAACAAAAAAGAATTTTATCAAATTCTTGATTCTCTTCATCCCATGTCTCACCGACGGCACTGCACAATTATTATTTTTTTGTTTGATTTTTTTCATGAATCAAATCTTTCACAGCAGTTGATAATGTAAAGCTTATGTTTTGCTACTCCATCATTAAAAGGAACTTGGAGCGATTAGATTAATTCTTGAGTGGAAAATTAATTCTATGGCAATTCAATTCATTAAAAAATTATGTTAATCTTCAAATGACATTGTTACTTTATTGCTATGCATTTCAAAAGTTGATAATCATATCATTAGTAAATGGAAACAACAACAACCTAAATTTATTACCTATTTTTTATTTGAGAGGAAAATTTAGTATCCTATATTTTTTAATTAACAGGAATACTTAATTTGAATTGAAAGGAGATTGCTTTTTTGGTAGTTGACATAAATTTTTCACATCTTCCAGGCCGATCGCACCCAAAATTCTGATGAGTTCTATCTTCAAAAATGCATTCAAATATTATTTTTGTTTTAATTTAATAAAAGATAAAAATGATGTGGATATTTATTTAACAACCACATCACCTTTCGTTGGATATAGAATTAACACCTGATCTTCAAGCCTTAAATCGACAATTTTAGATCTTTCAAGATCTATATCAATAGATAAACTATCTTTCGGGCCTTAGATTGATAATTCTCCTTTTATTTTTTAATTTTATAATTTTTTTTCCCTAAAAATGCAGGGCAAATTACACTTTGATACCTACATTATGAAATCTTTTTATAAAATAATCAACCTTTTCAAACTTCACAAAACAGTACCCACCTTTTTCACAAAAATTGCGAATCTAATTTTTCGGCCCAAAAATCTTGTATAATTGATTGTATTTTAATATTTCTATTTCCCTAGTGTAGCATAAAAAATCCTCCAATCAAGAAATTTTAAAATACAATCTTTTAGGTACAATTTCGGGCTGTAAAATAGATCAAATGTCAAATTTACATTTTTTTTTAAATGTCAAGTACAATTTATCCATGGTGTAAAATTGTGTAGAGGAGCACTTCCCGTGTCTCATTTATTTTTTGCAGACGACAGCATTATCTTTGGGAAAGCCAATGAGAACGAGATTGTGAAGGTGAAAAATATCTTGAAAGCTTATGAACTTGCATCAGGACAAATTCTTAATTTGGAGAAGTCGGAGATTTCTTTCAGCTCAGGGGTGGAAGCCCAAACCGCAAATGACTTGGCAGAGAAGATGGGAGCCACAGCTGTTCACAAACATAAAGTTTATCTGGGCATGCCATGCACGGTGGGAAGATCTAAGAAAGAGATTTTTCAAATGCTTGAGGACAGAGTTCGAAAGAAACTTAAGGATTGGAAAAAGAGATATCTCTCGAATGCTGGAAGATCGGTTCTTCTCAAATCGGTAGTGCAGGCAATTCCTACTTATCTGATGAGTATTTTTCTAATTTCTGAGCAGGTTTTTCAGCGCCTTAACTCGTTAGCCTCAAATTTTCTTTGGGGTCAGAAGAAGGAGGAACGTCGAATCCATTGGTGTAGTTGGAAAAAAATTTGCCGACCCAAACAAAGTGGTGGGCTTGGCTTTCGTGACATCGGACAGTTTAATAGAGCATTGCTGGCAAAGCAAGCTTGGAGACTCTTACAGGGACATGGTTCTGTTCTTTTCAAAACTTTACAAGCTCGATATTATCCTCGGGTTGCTTTTCTTCAGGCTGTAATCGCACATAATCCTTCTTTTACTTGGAGAAGCATTGTGGCTGGAAGAGAAGTTATCCAACAGGGTATTTTGTGGCGAGTGGGGAATGGTCGAGCAATCAATATTTGGAGAGACTTTTGGATACCAAACTGTCCCGGGGTGGTTAGCAAGCCTGACTCTATTGAAGGGGACGAACATATCACAGTTGCTGATCTATTTACAGATGGAGGAGATGACTGGGACAATACAAAGTTGAACATTTTATTCCAACCTGAAGTAGTGCAACAGATTTTGGCCATTCCTTTACCTACTCATAAAGGGCCAGATAGATGCATTTGGAAATATACAAGAAATGGAATTTACTCCGTGCGATCTGGATATAATCTCGCATGTCAAATGCACGACAACCAGATAAATTGTGCGGAGTCATCTATGGGGGCTTCAACGGTGTGGAACTGGATCAACGGGCTGCAGGTGCCCCTAAAAATACGTTTCTTTTTGTGGAGATGCGCAAAGGGGATCTTACCAGTTGGCACAGAGTTGGTGAAACGTAATGTTGAGTGCGATATTGTGTGTCGTAGATGTGGTCTGGAGCCGGAGTCGATAGAACATTGTTTGAGAGATTGTGCATGGTCATCCTTTTTCTGGAACATTTCGCCGCTTCGCTTGGTTCTTGGAGTAAAGGATGCTTGCCTATCTCTGCTAAACTGGTTTGAGAGAATTGCAAAGATTGATGATTACTCTTTTCATAATCTTTTTGCTGTTTTGATTTGGAGTTGCTGGAAAAACCGAAATGAACTGATCTTCAAGAATGTTATTACAACACAGAAAGTTTGGGTGGATATGGCAGTGAAAATTTTCCATGAATATCAGGAAGCTAAAGAGCTGACATCTTCTCCTATCCAACAAACGCAAACTGATTCTTGGCAGAGTCCCCCAGAAGATAGTTGGAAGGTGAATGTTGACGCAGTTTGTGGGCAAAATGGCGAGGTAGGGATTGGGATTGTTATCCGTGATTACCAAAGAAACATTGTAAAGTCTAAATGTAAGAGAATTTTGAGGTCCTTCAAATCTGAGATGGTGAATGTTATGCATGCCAAGAGGGGCTGCTGCTAGCAAAGGAAATGGGATGCATGAAGCTTATTCTGGAGACTGATTGCCAGAGCATTTATTTTCAACTAAAATCTGAAGTAACAGACTGGTCGTATAGAGGAGCGATGTGCGATTCCATTCGGAATGTGGCGTCTCAATTTGATGAAGTGAGATATAGTTGGGCTCGAAGAACTGCAAATCTCATGGCTCATTCTTTAGCGAAGCTTGCTATTTCAAATAATGTTTTCTTTTCTTATACTGGCGCTTTGCCGAGTACTGTTTTGTCGAACATTCCGCCTGATGAGTTGGCTTCTCATTAATCAAATATCTTTCTGCTAAAAAAAAAAAAAAAGTACAATTTTATTAATTTGAAAAATGTGAGTATTTTTTTAAAAGAGCCAAAAATGTAAGTATCAAAGTATAATTTATCCAAAAATATATGCCCTAAAATGGAGTTATTAAACCAAAAATTGAATCACCGACAGCTTGCAGTGCAGTGCTAATGTTCGGACTTGTGCACTAGGCTTGCTTAATTAATTTTTTTTGAAATAAATACACACCATAAAATGAAATTATATTAGTGAATCCTAAAATTAAAGTAAATTAATTTAATTTTTTTTAATCCGGCGGCTCGCGCTGTATGTGCACTCGCTCGATGTTAACATGTGGGCTCAAAAACTACAGTCAACAACTAATGTTTTTGAATTAAATATAAATTCTAATTTAGATGTATTAAACCCAAATTGAGATGTAATATACTTGTAAATAAACGAAGCAATGGACGATACCTTTAACGCTACAACAAATCAACAATCATACTTTTTAGAATTTTCCTCCGGACCGAGGCGGGTCGACCCGGCTGTCTGAATATGGTCGGGAGGCCTGACTGAAGTTTTGCAATTAATTTATAGCTTATTTTATTTTTTCAAGTTTAAAGATCTTATTGCATGGGGGGGTGATAATTTATTCCAACATGGCGAGATAGCAATTTAGGGTGCACAAACAATTCCCATAACTTTGCAGGCGAACATGCATCACATTATTTTATATATGAATATGATCAACTATAACAATAACAATGTTGATAAGATTAGATTCGTGGCTTCTTTATAGTTAGCTACTAGTTGAGTAATAATGATTCATTATGGAATAAAGTCTAGAAAAAGGGTGCCACTCATACTCATTCAATGATTGGTTTGATTGGGTTTGACTGTTTGAGAGTACGTAATTGTACATTCAGTTTTAATATTTTAGTTATTTATATACCCCCTAAATACTAAATACGTACATATTTTAATTTTGAATATAATATTATTACATAATCGAGTCTAGTTGAATTGAGCTCGAGCTTGTTGAGTTCACAATTAAGTCGAACTTAAATTATGAACTTTTTAGTTGAGTTCGAGTCAGTGACATGTCAACTCAATTCAATTCCATTTCACTCTTACACATAAACAGACCTGATGTAATTCAATCTAAAATATTGACTAGATTTAAATTCATACTTTTCAGTCAAGAGAAAATATTCTTTTGATGATATTTCACTCTTTCTAGTTTTGCGAGAGCTGTTTCTTTTTTAACTTTCAATTAATATCAAATTTTAAAAAATGCAACGTTTTCTTTTTTCTTTATATAAACTATTTGATAAGTATTGGCCATAAGAATTTGACTCCACATGCACAAGAAATTAAAAAGAAAAAAATTGGTCATAAAACAACTTGAAAGCATGGCTTCAAAATATATAAAGTTACTTTCTAGATTTATTCACTAAAAAGAGGTAAAATGAGTCGAATTTCCTTCTGTTATTGAAATATCGCGCCATTTTTTTTATTTTTTTTTGCAATTTCCTCGTGTTCTAAAAATGCATGCACAATTTTCACTTTCCAAATTTTTGATCAAAATATATTTATTTACATGGTCTTGTGAACTTAAATTTTATATCGAAATGGTTTGAAAAAAAAAATTGAAAAATGAAAAATTATGCATATATATTTTTTAAAACAAAAGGGAGTCGATCTGGTGCGATTTCAAAAACAAAAAAGAATAAATGGTGCAAAATTTCCATGACTAAGGTAAATTAAGGCCAAATGGATTTGATGTATTTTAGCCCTAAAAACATTCATGGTATTCTTGCAAACTTTCCTTTAAACATATCAATTTTACCGTGATCATCTAGTCCCAATTTTGTGTGCCAACCGTATGCCAATATTAAAATTATATATATATATATATATTGTTAATAAATTTTTTTGTAAAAATAAAATTTATTATATTATAACTAATCATAATTAATATATTTATCGCTAAAAATTGAAATTTTAAAAAATTATATACCTTAATCAACCCCAAAAATAAGTTATATTAACTAAAAAATGAAAACTAAATATTAAAAAAAATAATTATAAACCCTAATTGGGTGGAGTAAACCCTAAAAAAAATTGTAAAATTATTCTGAAATTTAAGAAAAAATTGAAAGAAAAAGTAATAATTTTAAGCTTTGGTATACGATTGACACACACAAATTGGGACCAGTGCTTTGAAAATTGAACCGGACCCAAGACCTCCAAAAATTATACTATACAATTTTGCACAATGTGCTCAACCAACTTGGCCAACAAACTCTTATATTATTATTTGAATATAATAACATATACATATGCACAAATTTAAAATAACTAATCTTTATTTTAATTAAAATCAATGTTTAACATATAATTAAAATCAATATTTAACAATATCTAATTTAACTTTTTTAAAATTAAAATAAATGAAGAGAAGAACTAATATTTAAAATAATGGATTGTGAAATAATGATTAGCAATATTTTTAATTGTTATTGTGTAGTATTATTTGTAATTAAAATCAATATTTAATTATTTGACATTTAATTATATATTTTCTAAAAATCTAGTATTTTACGTTCAATATTTATTTTTATAAATTTATACTTTTAACTACTTAACTTATGCAATAACTATCGATAAATAAAACATTTTATTTCTTTGCACTGATATAAATTTTGTGAATTTTTAAACTTATTTAATATATTTATCATGATACTAATTTATATAATTTTATTATATTTTTTGTGTATATATACATATAAAATATATAAATATCATATACCGATTTATCCGGTTTTTTTCAAAACGATTCTACCAGTCGAACCAGTAACCCGGTGACCCGGTAAATTGACCGGTTCAATATTCGGTCTGGTTTTGAAAACATTGGGACTAATGGATCTCAAGTGCACCACTACCATAAACTTTTTTTTGGGCAAGTCTCCTTTACATAAGATATACATTAGACGGTCAACGCGTTGACCAAAAAATCATTCAAAATTAGTATTATTCATAATACTGAAAAGTATCATTTTAAAAGTTCAAAAGTATCATTTGTATCAATAAAAAGTGTTGGCCAGAAAAAAAACAAAAAAAAAACTGTTAATATCAGTATCAATCGAAACACTAAAAAGTATCATTCAAAATTAAAAAAAGTATCAGTTGTATCCCTAAAAAGTATCATCCGTTTTCACGATTTTCTGGTCAACGCTTTGACCGAGTCAACGCCCGTTGACCGTCTGATGTACATCTTATGTACATGAGTTTTTTGCGTTTTTTTTTTAGATCGACACATTTAAAGTTCATTAATAATATTGAAATCGCACAAAGTTAATTCTCCGTACTTAATCACAATCATTCGACATATCCATCCCAAAATGAAACACATGACTAATATTAAACTACGCTTAATCAAGAGAAAGAAAAATAGCCAGAAAACCTCTAAATTATAGTAATTAATTATTAGCTAGGGTATGAACATCAAACTCCTATCACCACTCATTTATAATTGGGCGACGTAGCATGTAGAAAGCAAAGTAAAGAGTGCATCCAAACAAGTCAATTTTTTCATCTACCAAAAAATTTCAAGCGTGTCTGAAATCTAAAACCCTATAACTTGTAAAATACAACTACAAGACTGCTTATCACCAATTCCACAATTTTCTTTATGACAGCTTTTCTTTTTCAAAAAATTACAAATTAAATTGCATGGGTTCCCACACTTTTCAGACCACGACAAATTCTACAACCATTTTTTCTACGCTCATTTAATTTATTTCTTTATTATTATTTTTTTGTCACGACATATTGCACGTAGTCGTGTACAATTTTTTCATTGTTAAAATTTTGTTAAAGCCGCACGAGCTGAGTTCAGATGCATGTAATAAATTTAATTTGACTTATTCACTATTCATCATCAATGCAGGTAGCTACGTTAGCATGTGGGTTTCCCATTGATAAGTTTGTCTAAATATAATTGTTATTTAAACGTGGAAAAATAAAATCTGGTCTTAACTCTTAGTTCTTTTTAAGGTATTGTATTAATTAACAATGATTCAAGATCATATACTAGAGATTTATTTACTTTGATATTGGCACAAATGAATGCATTTTAGTTCTATTAATTTGGATACTTGTTAGTCGAGAAAATTTCACTTTTGGTGCCATTAAACACGCTACTCTCCCATTTTGTTCCCATCGATATCGATTTTGGTTTCAAAAGTTTCGAACTATCAATTTTTCTCACTTCGTTACGTTTTCCGTTAAATTTGATATCAATTTTGGTCATATTTTACTATCAGTTTTGGTCCCAAATGAACATTTTCGAAAATATCTTCAACAATTTTTTCCAGATTTTTTACTAAAGAAAAAATTCATTATTATGGTTGATTATTTTTCATAATTAAATTCTTGTGGATTAAAAATCAAGGGAAATTTTTAATTTAGTTTAATTTTACAATATTGTTTATGAGTGTTCACCACATCTAATTAATCGTTCATAGCTGATTGCATTTTAAGATTTCTATTTCGCTGAAAATTTTACTTTTGGTCCCAAAAGTGGCGCACATGACTCACATGCGAAATCCTCCGTCACTTCACTTAACTTTCGTTAGGACTAAAATTGATACCGTCAAATCTATGGGACTGACTAAAAGTGAGCAATTTTTTTGAAAAAGGACCAAATTAAAATCGATATCAATGGGACCAAAAGAGGAGAGTAACGTGTCTTATGGGATCAAAAGTGAAATTTTCTCCTTGTTAGTCATAACTTAATTTTAGATTGATAATTAGACAATTTATTTAAATTGAGAAGCTTTACGTGCAGAAAAAAAAATTGAGAATGGTATATATATTACCTTATACCAATTGATTTTGAAATTAATATTTTTTGGCACTTAATTAGTTTAAGCATTACTAGTATAACTCCCGTACGATGTACGGAAATCGGTTTACACATTTTAAGTTTAAAATTTAATGATAATTAAAATGTTGGTTGTAATAGTAATATAGTATCAATATATAAGAAGAAATAATTATAAATTCATCAAATAATAGTTTATATGTATCACAATTTATTTGTAATTTTTTGAATTTTTGAATATATTATGAACACGTTTAAAACGTTTTTTTTTATGATTTTAAACTGAATTTGTTATTTTCCATAGAGAAATTTGAATAATTTCTTTATTTTATATATTTTATGCGGTAACACATAATTAAATTCAAATAAATAAATTTCTTATAATAATAATGATGATGATGATGATGATGATGATGATGATGATAATAATAATAATATAATAATAATAATAATAATATAATTTATTTTTAAATGGCATAAGTGTTATATATTATTATTATTATTATTATTATTATTATTATTATTATTATTATTATTATTATTATTATTATTATTATATTTCTACCCTTTTATTAGTTTTATTTCTTGGGTGTTCTTTTTTTTTTTTCCTTCAATTTTTGTGTCTGCCATTCAAAGTTCTCATTAATTATAAGCCACTTTAAAAGAAGATAGAATCATAAGTAGGCCTGGCAATTTGGGCCGCCCGGCCCGGCCCGAAATTTCGGACTTTTTTGAAAATTCAGGCCCGGCCCGGCCCTGCCCGAAAATTTTCGGGCCAATTTTCGCGAGGCCCGGCCCGGCCCGGGATTGCTGCGGGCCTATTTTTTTAAGGCCCGGCCCGGCCTGAAAAGGCGGGCCGGGCCGGGCCGCCCGCGGGCCTAGTGTTTTTTTAGCCTTTTTGGGCCAAAAAGCCCGGCCCGTCGGGCCTCTCTCATTTTTCGGGTCGGGCCGGCCCGAAATTGTTTCGGGCCTAATTTTTTTTGGCCCAGCCCGGCCCGAAAAGCGGGCCGGGCCGGGCTCAAATTGCCACCTCTAATCATAAGTGACACTTTGTAGAAAATTAATAACTTTAATTGTGTAGTGTCTGTATGAAGTGTTGCATAAAATGTAACAGATAATTTCATGCACACCATAAGAAGTGTATTAATTAGAATTATATTTATATATATAGTTTTCAAATTCAATTTTTTCTTATTTTGTTTAATATGGACTAATTATAAGCCCCTTTGAAAGCAGATAGAATAATAAGTGACACTTTGTGAAAAATTAATAACTTTAATTGTGCAGTGTCTGTATGAAGTATTGCATAAAATGTAACAGAAAATTTCATGCATACCATAAGAAGTATATTAATTAGAATACACAGACACACACACACACACACACAAATATGTATTAAATTTCAATTTTTTCTTATTTTGTTTTATATGAACTAATTTCTTTTATCTTTTTTTTTTCATTAAAAGCTCATGCCCCCTCCTTTTTTTTTATGTCGAGGGTAACCCGCAGCCGAGCTCATATCCCTTTGTTTACACCATGAGTAGTATTAGAATTAAAAAAAAATTGAATGGTTTCCATTCAAAGCGTCCGTCAGTTATATTATAAGTCATTTGAGCACACCAAAGTAGTATTAAAAATATAAAAAAAAATTGAAAATTCAAATATTTTTTATGGCCATTTTGTTACGTTCTAGTGATATATATATTTTTTTTAGAAAATCTAAAAAATTAAGATGTGAATGGTTGTAGTCAATGGCTATCTATTCATGTTTTGGTGATATATTTTTTAACAAAATGTAAAACCTTTAAAATATGAATGTTTACACCATAAGTAGTATTAGAATTAAAAAAAAAAATTCCATAGGCATATTTTGTTATGTTTTGGTGATATTATATATTTTAGAAAATATAAAAATTAAAGATGAGAATGGTTGTTAATTATTATCGATGTGTGTTTGGTAATATTTATTTATTTAAAAAATTCTAAAAAGTTAAAAATATAAATGTTTACATCATAAGTAGTAGTATAATTAAAAAAATTAAAAATAAAATTATTTTTGATGGGTATTTTTATTAAGTTTTAATGAATTTTTTTAATTAAATATAGTCTTAATTAATTTATTTTTATGACAATTTTGCCCCTGCGATTTTGTTGGCAATCCACGACCAAAAATAACTCCGAGAATCCTGCAAAATCAAATCAGTCAAGATTAGATCCTAAAATAGAGTAGTTTCCTTAAAACTTGTTTTGAATCTCTTTATTTACCTCTACTCTGTAATTATCAAAATACAATAACACAATTCGAGTTCTCTTTTGCTTCCTCAATCTATATTCTCAAGTTAGCAATCTTTATATTCAATTAATCATGCTTATACCACAGATTAACATGGTATCAGAGTAGTGAGATCCATTCGGATCGCTGTTCTGCTTCATCATTTACCCATCCGAATACCAACCATGGCTGACGGGGGTGACGGCAGCCTAGAGAGTACACAACAGCCTCAGCCAGGGGCCGAGGCTCTGGCACACCAACTGGCTACACTACTCTGACAGTTTAGCCAACCAGCAACCAACACAAATCAAACCACAGAACATAGCCAGAATCAAACCGTGATAGTGAGTATCAAACTCAATGAATTCAACTACTCACTATGGTCGAGAATGATGCATCTCGCCATCGGAGGAAGGGGATGCCTCAATCACATCATCGGCCAACCCCCTCCTCCCAACCAAACCGATCCCGAATATACAAAGTGGTATCAAAACGATCTAACGGTTATATCATGGATCATTCAGAATATGGAACCAACTCTAGCAAGCAATTATGTGCAACACAAGACAGCAGAAAGTTTGTGGAAGGGACTAGCCACGACATATAGCATCAAACGAGACTCAGCATAAATCTTTGAACTTACTGTTCAAGCCAATAGCATTAAACAGGGACAGGGAACAATTGAGCACTTCTACAGCACTCTTCAACGTATCTGGGCAGAAATAGATGAACATCATCCAAATCCTATGGATTGTGAAAAGGACATCAACACTTACCGAAAAATACAGTCGGAGACAAGGCTATTCCAACTTCTTGCCGGAATCAGCAAGAAGTATGAACCCGAACGGAGGGATATACTAAAATTAGACCCTCTTCCCAGCGTTGAAGCAGCGTATGCACATCTCCGAAGAGGAGCGGCCTGACGCGGCATCTGGGGGTCTGAGATAGAGGGAGGAATTGACAAAGAAATTGGAAGTGGGCTTGTTACCCATCATGAGAGTGAAGCTCTCGGCCTAGCAGAAAAAGGAAATCGGCCGCCATCCAATCGACCCGGCCAAACCCTCAAGCACGGCTGTGGAGGCAGCGTGCCATTCCGGGAAAAGATAGATAAAACAAAACTGAAATGTTCCCACTATAGCATGAGCAAACACACGAAGGACGTGTTTCCGGCTAGTTGGGTACCCGGAGTGGTGGGAGGACAATCACAAACCCCCTAAAGAAAATTGAGGAAAAGCAGCTGTGGCGGCGGGCAACACAGAGGTCGCCGACACCATATACGGCGGTGATGGGAGTGGCAGTGATAGGAAAGGCGGCGGCGGTGGCAGATCGAAAAATTTTGGGACAGCGACTAGGGTTTCCGGAGAAACCAGTGAGAGGAACGGGGAAGGAAATTATCCACCTTATCTGAATTATGAAGGTAACGGGTCGGATATCTCTCGGTCCGACCCGCGTGCTCCTTTTCCTTTTAACTCACAAATATGTGGCCTAATTAAGCAGAAATTATGTCACGGCCCAGTTTAGCATGATTTAATTCGCAGCCCAACTCATAATTTGGATAAACAAAAATCCTTAGCTTTAGCTCAAGTTACTAAATATAGGTGTCAAGATCAGTCTAAAAATACTGCCTGGATTTTTGATTGTGGTGCCACTAATACTATGACATTTGATGCCTCTGATATTTGTGTTTCCTCGTCACCCCAGAAAACCTATGTCCAAACAGCCAGTGGGGAAATTACTCCAGTAACCGGTGCAAGAACTATAGAAATTTCTCCAACTCTTAGAGTCTCAAATTGTTTGCATGTCCCGACATTATCTCATAAATTGCTCTCCATTAGCCACATTACCAAGGAGTTAAATTGCACCGTGTTGATGCATCCTTCCTTTTGTCTGTTACAGGATATCCGGACGGGGGAGATCATTGGGCGTGGCACTGAGCGCCGGGGATTGTATTACGTGGATGAAATTGCTCAAAAAGGCACGGCGATGCTGTCTACCGGGATTTCCTCACAGGCTGCTTGGCTTTGGCATCGTCGGCTTGGACATCCGTCTGCGGGTTATCTAAACATTCTTTTTCCTAAGTTATTTTCCAATTCTGAATTGTATTGTGAAACTTGTGTTTTGGCTAAAAGCCACAGACAAACCTTTAAACCTAGCCATACTCGTGTGTCGTCTATGTTTTCTTTGGTTCACTCTGATGTTTGGGGCCCTGCACCTGTTGTTGGTGGTCAAGGATTCACTTATTTTTTACTGTTTATAGATGATCACACACGTATGACCTGGGTGTATTTTCTGCGTCATAAATCTGACGTTTTTTCCAAATTTTCTCATTTTTACAATATGATCCAAACTCAATTTCATGTTAATATCCAAACTCTTCGATCCAATAACGGGGGAGAATTTGTGAATTCTTCCATGACCAAATTCTTCCACGATAACGGATTAATACACCAAACCACCTGTCCTTACACACCCGAGCAGAATGGGGTAGCTGAAAGAAAAAATAGAATTGTTCTTGAAATCACCCGAGCACTATTTATTGACTCTTGGGTCCCCTCACACTTCTGGCCCGAAGCTGTTGCCACAGCCGTTTACCTCCTAAACCGATTACCTACTAAAAGCCTTGACCTACAAACTCCCATTCAGTGTCTATCTCAGCTCTCTCAAATTCCTGTTCCACTTACTCTCAAACCTCCTGTCTTTGGTTGTTCTGTGTTCATCCACCTTCCCAAACACACCCGCACCAAACTTGATCCGTGTGCTGTTAAATGTGTGTTTGTCGGATATGGCGTTCACCAGAAAGGGTATCGCTGTTATGAGCCCAAATCCCGTCGCCTATTCACTACCATGAACTGCGATTTCCTAGAGACCGAGTTCTTTTATCACCATCACCACCTTAGCAGTCAGGGGGAGAATCCTAGAGTTGACCCGCTAAGCTGGCTGCTAACTCCAAACAACTCTGTGGAGGGAGTTCCAGCAGAGACAGTTAACCATACCGCTGAGATAATATCTGAACCGTCATTACAATCCACCGGCCTCACTGCTCCAAACAATGCTCTCTCCAATCCGATATCTGAGGAGGTAAGAAGTTCAATTATTCCTTCTGATCATAGTGATGATCCTCCTAATGATTTGTTTGATTCTTCTTCCGCTGAACACACTGATACCACTAATGCTACCAATGATACCATTGTGAGAGACACTGATGCTACTAACCATGAGATTCAGACACTCAGATACAGGATTCCAGGAGGTATGTATTGCCTCCTAGAAACAATAGGGGAGTCCCTCCAAGGAGGTATTCTCCATAACGAATTTTCAGAAAATCCAGATATCCAGTTGGCAATAACGCTCAAGGAAATCTCACAAAGTTAGCAGTAGCATTTCAGACGACATTATATAAAGAGGAGAGTCCTCCTAGAACTACCAAATAGGCCTTTCAGTCAAGACAGTGGACAGAAGCAATGACAAAGGAGATGGATGCTCTCGTTCGAAATGGAACATGGGAAAAATGTGAGCTGCCACAGGAAAAAAAACCGGTTGGTTGCAGATGGGTCTTCACAATCAAACGGAAACCTGATGGGTCAATTGAGAGGTACAAAGCTCGGTTAGTTGCGAAAGGGTACACGGTACACCCAAACCTATGGAGTGGATTATGCTGAGACTTTCCCTCCAGTAGCCAAGATGAGCACAGTCAGGGTCTTACTCTCAATAGCAGCTAACAATGATTGGGGTCTTCACTAGTTTGACGTCACCAATGCATTTTTACATGGAGAATTGACTCGGGAAGTATATATGGAAGCTCCACCTGGGTTCGAATTTCAGTTTGGAAATAAAGAAGTTTGTTGGTTGAAGAAGACACTCTATGGACTCAAACAGTCACCCAGGGTTTGGTTTGGGAGATTTACCAGAGCTATGAAGACTTATGGTTTTCAGCAGAGTAATTCAGATCATACATTGTTCTTGAAGAGAAGAGGAAGTCTTGTCACCTGTTTGATCATCTATGTGGATGACATGATCATCATAGGTAACAATATAGAGGAAATCAAGAAGCTGAAGAACAACCTGTTTTTGGAGTTTGAGATGAAGGATCTAGGAGCTCTCAAATATTTCCTAGGAATTGAAGTCCTTAGATCTGACAAAGGGATCTTTATACGACATCAGAAGTATGTTCTGGATCTTCTCACTGAGACAGGAATGCTTGATTGCAAACCTGTTGATACTCCTATTGCAGTTAATCACAAACTGCAGATTGTCGAAGGTGCAGCGTTGACAGACAGGGAGCAATATCAACGACTGGTAGGGAAACTTATCTATTTTTCTCACACCAGACCTGATATAGCATATGCAATGGGAGTAGTAAGTCAGTTCATGCACAAACCCTAGGTTGATCACATGGAGGCAGCAATCCGAATTGTGCGATATCTTAAAGGCACATATGGGTACGGATTGTTTTTTGGAAAATACGGACACACAAAGATATGTGGTTATACGGATGCTGATTGGGCAGGGAATCCTATGGACAGAAAATCGACTGCAGGGTACTTTACTTTTGTCGGAGGAAATTTGGTCACTTGGAGAAGCAAGAAGCAGAAAGTGGTAGCCCTATCCAGTGCTGAAGCGGAGTTTAGAGGAGTGAAAAGTGGGTTGACAAAAATTCTGTGGCTACAAAAACTGTTAAGGGAGATCGGCTTTACCCCAGATCGACTGAGTCAATTATTTTGTGACAATAAAGCTGCCATTAGTATTTCTGAAAACCCGGTCCAACATGATCGAACGAAGCATGTTGAAGTGGACAGACACTTCATCAAGGAGAAGTTAGAAGTCGGGATTATTGAGTTACCATTTATCAGATTAGAGGACCAGCTGGCAGATATCCTTACCAAAGCCGTGAATTCAAGGAGTTTTTAGAAAGTTCTTGACAAGTTGAGTGTTAGGGATCCTACTACTCAACTTGAGGGGGAGTGTTGGCAATCCACGACCAAAAATAACTCCGAGAATCCTGCAAAATCAAATCAGTCAAGATTAGATCCTAAAATAGAGTAGTTTCCTTAAAACTTGTTTTGAATCTCTTTATTTACCTCTACTATGTAATTATCAAAATACAATAACACAATTCGAGTTCTCTTTTGCTTCCTCAATCTGTATTCTCAAGTTAGCAATCTTTATATTCAATTAATCATGCTTATACCACAGATTAACAGATTTTACTTTAATATATGTATAGATATGAATAATGAATCTAAATTGACAAATCAAGTTTCAAATATTTTTTAATAGGTAATAAATCGATTCAAAACAATTAATGAAAAAATAACAAGTTTTAATCTACAAAAAGAATATTTTGATACGTACCTCAAAAATGTTTTACACACTCAGGTAGGATTTGATAAATTACTAGTTTATCCTGTAACATTATTTAGTACTACGTACATTAATAATTTTGCAGCAATGGGTACGTGCATGATTGGTTAAATGAATAGGAAAACTATGTAATTAAATAACTGCATAAATATATACACGTCGAGCCAAAGCTACTGGCAGATCGGATTGGTCCAACCCCCTATTTTATTATCTACTAATTATTTTTAGAGTTCAATTGCAAGTTCAAATCTCAAAAATAATAAATTCGAAAAATATATTGTAAAATCAAAACTATATATAAAAAACAAATAAAATAAATCGAGCAAAATATTAATGAGAGCAACCAAAATTCAACGTCCCACAACGACTGAAGGAGAGGTAGTCAAAATCAAGCATTGTATTTGCTTCATTTAAGAGGGACTCCTTGCATTCGTGAAAGGGCAATAAATTATTATTATTATTATTATTATTATTATTATTATTATTATTATTATTATTATTATTAACTATATATTTAACTCATCGAGAGAGACAGATAGGTCACTTTTTATATTTAATATCTTGAAAATGATACCAAACTCATATGATAAGACTTCCTAAATACAATGGAACCCAAGATATATAGTCATATATATAATTTCCTTTTCTTATTGGGGTTACTATAGCAACTTGAATTATTTTATTATAATAGCAGCCACTATTATGTAGGTGTACATATAAGTTATTAATTTCAATCTAGAAAACACTAACGAGAAATTCAGATTTTGTATATACTGTATATATATATGTGAAACGAAGAAAATGAAATAAAATTTACGTATGAAAGCAAATTAAAGGGGAAAGGATCGACTATCGAGTTAGGTGAGTGGGTTTTTCTGTAGAGGGTAGACCCCTTAATGGTGGGCAGCTTTTCTTTTTTGGCTTTCTTTTTCCATTTTGTGAGTGCTGTCCAAAGCTCAAGTTAAAAAAGTTTGGAAAAGCAGAATCTTGATAAAGACCTCTGTCTTTTTTTTTTCATTTTTCTTTTTCAATCTATTCAATGATGACTGTATTATTATTATTATTATTATTATTATTATTATTATTATTATTATTATTATTATTATTATTATTATTATTATTATATTCTCTTCTATATAACAACATGTACACCACATGAGAGAGCTAGTCTATATTTAAAAAAAAAAATCGATTTGATGATACACAAAAATTAACTTTCTTAAAGAAAATTGTTTGCAAAAGTATTGGCTCTTGCATGGGAATTGTGGGGGATCATGGACTCACTTTAGATTGGGAGTGTTACATTGCATTTAGTGACGGATCTAGACAAAAATTGTTTGGGGTGTTCTCACTGCACTATTTAGATAATAAACTTATTTTCCATCATGGTGAAGGGGCGAAATCGGCGGATTGCCAAAATCTATAGAAAAAGAAAAACCGGCTGTGTTTTCAATATTATACATCACAATATGACTTGAGTATATATAGAGCAACCTCCTTGCTCTCAAATTGCATGGAATTACGTACGATGTCACATAAGGGATTATCTTTGAAATTTCAAGGGCAAATTGTCAATATAATGCATGTTTTGATGAAAGAGCGTGAATGAAAAAGTTTGATTAATATTCTGATATTTTTAGTTTTACATGTAGAAATTTTCCAAGTCTAATTTTTTGCCAATTTTCCTGTGCACTATAGGTACACATTAAACGATAAATGCGTTGAAAAATATCATCAAAACAGGTGATATTTTTTTAGGGATACATGGGATATTTTTTGAATTATGAGTGATACTTTTAGTGTTACGGTTGGTACTAATTTTGACATGTTTTTCTTTTCTAGCCGATACTTTTTAAGAATACAAATGATATTTTTGGGTTTTTGAGTGATATTTTTTAGTGTTACGGTTGATACAGATTTTTAATGATTTTTTTAGTCAACGCGCATTGACTGGATGACTGTCTGATGTGCATTTAGTGCACATAAGACCTACTCCTAATTTTTTTAGTTTAGGATTGGTTAACTGTGTAACTAAGCATTTTCTATACATAATTTAGTTTTACTTAACATTACTTTTTTTTTTTTCTCAAATTGTCTTATATAAACACGAACAAATTTTAATATGATGCGCCTATTTTTCTATGTACATATTACTATATAAAGATCATTTTTAGTGAATACAAACTTATAAATACATATTCTATGAGATAAATAATTATTAAGAATGATACGAAGTAATATATATGAACAAATACTTCAATCGAGCACGAACCGTATTTTAAATAATTTTCCCTCAAGATGGAAATACACTATATGACGTAGACACCAATCCCGATGGGGATGGCCTAGTGGTGGAGTGAGATTGCTTGGAGACCAAAGGTCACGAGTTCGAATCTCCTCAATACCACAGGTCGGGTGTGTTAGTAAAAAAAAAAAAAGATAAGAAAAGAAAAAAAAAACGTAGACACCAAATATATTGCTACCACAAAGTAAAATATACTACCTCCGTTTCAAAATGTTTGTTGTTTTAGATTTTTTTTTTCGTTTCAAAATGTTTGTTGTTTTATATAATTTGACATCCCCTCTCCCAATTTTAACCCTCTCAAATCCTAAAAAATTTCTTGATTCTAACTTACCTATAATATATGGAGAGATAAAAATATATGAAGAGAGAAAATATTGTTATTTTTTAGGAAAATATAGATGAATTAGATTTTATGGCATATATAAGTGATGTGTATATTTGTCCACAAAATTAATTCTTAATTCCAGATAAAAAAAACAAAACAACAAACATTTTGAAACGGAGGTAGTATTAATTAATAAAATCATATTAAGGCCTTATTCAAACATTATGAATCTTAGGCTGGGCTGAATGATTGGGCCACATTTAAGCCCAGATACATTTCCTACAACTAACTCACCGGTACCACGGTGTAATTTAACCTCTAATTTTTAAGATTCTTGTTATAAATTGATTAATTTCAAAACTTAATTAATTTGAGAATTGCATTGTGACTTATGAGGTTACCTTATGTTGAAGTTTCGAACTTGGACAAAAGTAAAGTGAAAATTTGAAGGGAAATTATAAACTCAACTCCGTTTTACTCTTTATAATTTCTAAAATAATAATAATAATAATAATAATAATAATAATAATAATAATAATAATAATAAATAGATGATTTTGCCCTTATAACCACCCTTACTTAAAAATCCTATTAAAATAAAACAGAGCCTCCAATTTATAGTCCCCACCCTCCGATGAATGTAAAAAATTCTACTAAAAAATACTCCCTCTGTCTCAATTTAATAGGCTGATTGAAAAATTTCACAAGGATTAAGAAAAAAATTGGAAAACATAATTAATCAATAAACTTCCTAATATACCCCTATTTATTTCTTTAATGTTGAATTAATGTCTAATGTGAATATATTAAATAGGGGTATATATTAGTAAATTAGCTAAATATATATATAGAAACATGCCTATATATCGGAACATCCCAAAAAGGAAAACAAGCCTATCAAAGTGGGAGTAATTACATAAAGCATCCAGTTTACAGTTAGCCCCCGCCCTCCATTTATTTTCTTTTGTTTGTACGTATTAATGTATTATTGTTCAAACTAGTTTTCATCATATATTTTATGTACTTTTTTCTCAAATTGTGCTTGGGTTTTATGTAAAAAGTTCAATGATTTGACTAAGACTGACGTTTATTTGGATAATTTTTGTTTAACTACTCAAAATTATTTCAGAAATAATATTACATTATGGATTCAAATAAGCAAATTTGAGTTTACAAAATTAGAGTATCGGTTCTCCATGATTACTTACACTTGCAGCAACAAATTCAAGAAATTTGAAACAAGAGTGAACAAGAAACTAGAAGGAAATGGCATTGTTCTTGTTCATATAGATTGCACACTGCAAAACTCGCGCTTTTGTATATCTTCATTTTTTTTATTTTTTTTTTTATGAAGAAGATGCATCTTATTTTATTTTTAGGATTTCAAGTGTTCAGGCTACAAGGGCAAAAAAAGCTAACAAATTTATGAAGAAAAGAATAGAGGTTGTGTTTAGAATTTTTCAAATTTAAATTCATAAAATTGATGCGTGTAGCCTAATTTAGTTTTGGGCCAATAAAATAATGAAAAATCTTAGCCAAGTCACCAAGTGCTCAAGAATGAGGAAAAAAATAAATATATTTGGACCCATTAATTTATGGTTACTTATCGATATTAATTAAAACTGGATATGTAATCACAAACAGATTACCAGTGATATAAATAAAATTAGATATGAAAGTTACCACTTTTGTAAAGACAAAACTCATATTACCCGATGTATCAAAAATATTCAAGAAATAACAAATTTTAGTATATATACTATATTTGTCCAAAAATCCCTTTGAAAATAATTTGATTGTTGAATTGATGGTAAGATTATTTATGTCCCATGTTGAGTTATGTGACTTATTAAAGACTAATAAATAAATAATCAATTAATTATGGACTAAATTATATCTGAATTAATATGGAGTAGTTTTATTATATCCACTATTTGATGAGAATAATGGACTTATGGGGAATAACAATCGATTACTGTAAAACTTGGTCCACTTTCTGATATAAAATATATTCTCTAAAACCCTAACTATCACGTACAATAGAGAATAGAAAGATAATCAAATAGGTGAAATGTCGGTTTACTGTTCTTCTCAAAAAATTCAACGGTGCAATCTCAGATTTGATCATGGAGAAATGCAAACAATATTCTATCAATTATGTGATTATGTAAAAATCATTAATTTCAAGATCCTTTAATTTTCTTATAAAGCTAGCATTATAGAAAATTAGAATGATTTATATGTGATATCAGAGTATGTGTTCTGAAATTATATGATTTTTCATGAATAAAGTTTTTCCAATTTGTATGAACCCTAGATGCAAAATTGGGAAATATTTTCCGCTGTAATTTTCGACGATTTGAATTGTTGGAACTGACTTCCGTTAATAAATCGAGAATCTATAAGTTCATATACTAGCAATTAAAGTCTATGGACGGAACTGAAATTATGCGGCTAATAATCATTGTTTAGTCGTAAGTTGTTGTTTGACTATATTTTGTTTATATACATGTATGTACTGAATTGGTATAATAATGATATGTTTCGTGAGTTTCATAATTTTCTCGAAAGTTTTAATTCTCCGAATTGTTTTATGTAATTGATTGAAAGTTGTGTAATGGTTCGAATTTTCACGAATATGGTACTTAATAATTGTTTCACCGTTGATATATGTTTGTAATGATTTCATTTTACTAATGTTGTAATTAATCATTACGAAGGACGTGAATTGAAGATTCACGTATTATGTTCAATATTCTCATTTTATGTTTGTATCTAGTGGGAATGTTTTATTTAGTGGATATATCCACGTCGTCTAAATTATGTCCTTACACGTGAATATTTATGAAATTAAATATAAAGAAAGTTTGTTAATCACCAAAGTGGTCAAATTTGTATGTTTATTTGATTCTAAATTAATGTTGATTTATTCAATTACCCATGAAATAATGGATGCTAAATATTATATATATTTGACGGGTTATGGGTAAATTGAAATTCATTATTATAAGGTATTTATGGATCACCCAAAGGTTAATTATTGATCTTTATAATTAATGAATATAATTGTGGGTAATAAATATGCACTGTTGGGTTATTTATATGCCCAAAGGTAATAAATAATTCTAATTGGTGCATGTTTTATTACAAAAGAATGTTAAAATTTTATTAGCATCATTATATTGTATGTTGTTTGTTGATGTATCGTCCAAAGGAGATCATCAATATACTTTAATTATTATTTGTATGTGTAGCATGTGTTTTATGTCTCAAAACACTTATGTGTAAATTTTTGTTATGCAATACATGTTCCCAATTCTTTGAATTCTCATGTATCGTCTTTACCAATATTTAATAAACTTAACTTCTCTGACTGGAATGAAAAAATTCAATTCTATCTTGGTGTTTTGGATCTTGATCTTGTTATTATGGAAGAAATGCCCGCTGCTATTACTAATACTAACAACAATGAATAGAAAGCCCATTATAAAAATTAGGAAATATTTAACAGATTCAGCCTAATGTTCATGAGAATGACTGTCGCGGGCAGTATTAAGGCAACTCTCCCCAAAACCGAAAGTGCTAAAGAATTTATGGAGTTAGTGGGAGAGCGCTCCTAAACAACTCATAAGTCTATTGCTGGGACATTAATGAGTACGCTAACCACCATGAAGTTTGATGGTTTTCGTACTATGCATGAGCATGTCATTGAGAATTGAGATGACAAATATTGCAGTAAGACTTAAGTCTTTGGGAATGGCTGTGAATGAGAACTTCCTTATATAGTTTATTCTTAACTCATTACCGACTGAATATGGTCAGTTCCAAATGAGCTATAACACCATGAAAGATAAATAGAATGTGCATGAGTTGCACAGTGTGTTGGTTCAAGAGAAAATGAGACTTAAAATCAAGGAAGTCACTCATTTCATTATCTAAGCCACCAAGGAAATCAAGGAGCTAGAAAGGAATTTATGAGGAAACATGGTAAATGCAAGAGGCCATTGAAGACTAATGAGGCTTCTATGCAAATCCAGAAAAAATAACCAAATAATAATTGTCGTTTTGTGGAAAACTTGGACATTTCCAGAAGGATTGTTAGAAACGTAAGTTTTGGTTCGAAAAAAAAGGTAAGTTTAATGCTTATGTATGTTTCGAATCAAACTTAACTGAAGTTCTCCATAATTTATGGTGGATTGATTCTAGATGTACGACTCATGTTTCTAACACGATGCAGGGATTTCTTATAATCCAAATTATAAGCCCGGATGAAAAGTTTATTTTCATGAGGAATAGAATGAAAGCTCCAATGGAAGCAGTCGGGACTTATCATTTAATTCTTGACACTGAATATCATTTAGATTTATTGAAAACTCTTTATGTTCCTAGTTTATCTAGGAATTTAGTTTCATTATCTAAACTGGATGTTATCGGATTTTCTTTCAATTTTAGTAATGGATGTTTCAATTTATTTAAGCACAATCATGTCATTGGTACTGGTATTCTTTGTGATGGTTTATATAAATTGAATTTAGAGGGTTTGTATTCTGAAAGTCTTTTGACTCTATATCATAACGTTGGCACTAAACATATTTTAGTGAATGAATGTTCTTTTCTCCTGTGGCATCAACATTTGGGTCATATTTCTAGAGAAAGAATGGAAGGATTCATAAAGAATAAGATTCTTCCAGATCTAGATTTCACGGATCTTAATATTTGTGTGGATTGTATTAAAGGAAAACAAACAAAACACACAAAGAAAGAAGCCACAAGAAGCACTCAGCTTCTTGGAATTGTGCATACTAATATATGCAGGCCTTTGACAAACGGGATTTTTACCTTATTGATGAGACCATGACAAGCTTCAAATAAAGCCTCATCAAGTTTTGCATGCATGGCAGATTCACGTTGCATAGACGAGTTGCTTGGAGTTTTCGTCTTCCTTAATTATTTTAATCAGGAGCTGATTTTATTTAGACTATAGTTTTGGATCAGATTTTATTTATTTTCTATGTTAATTTCGTTCCTATTTAGTTTAGGATTGACTAGAATTTTAATTAAGATAATTTCCTACCTTGAATAGAATCATAATTTAGGCAATTTCCTAATCTAGTTAGAATTCTTTTTGGATCAGATTTTTTAGGTCTTTGTGCTTTAAATTTTCATCCACCCCTTATGTATAAATAAAGGATCCATGTATTTTATTTTCTTTAGACATTGAATGATAATTGAAGTTTATTTTCAACTGTCTTACGTTCCTTTGGTTGAACACTTTTATCGTTCCTTTGGTTGATCACAAACAATTCTTTAGGTCCAGAAAATCTAAATTTTTAATTCATAACTTCTTTTTAGTTCTAAGGTGAAGTTGCTAATTTATCCAGAGTTATTCGAAGAAATTGCGTTCCGAGTTCGTGTCGATTCGGGGTTCGATTGAAGACCATCTTCTTCTACCTTCCACCATCTCCATCAATGCCATCGTCATCATCATCCTTTCCACTGCCTTCGTTCTTCCAAGTCATAATTTGTAAGTCTTCCGCTGTAATTCGAGTCATATTTTCGGTTCCCGGTATTAGTTTGAACCCTTACACCGTCGTCGTGCGTTCGTTTCTGTTGTTTGCGTCTTCTGATATTCTTTCATGTTTTCGAGCATGACGGAATCATATCACTTATTCCCGAGCATAATTCTTCTAATTAGGATGTTTTTTTTCCGTTTTTTTCTCTTTAAATGTTGTTTTTCCTTTAAGTCGTATAATAAATGCATTTGATGCATCCGTGTGTGTTTCAGGGCGAATTGAGCGGGTCGACCCTCCAAGGGGCAGAACAAGGCGCGACCCGGGTACAGTGTTGGCATGAGTGCACATTCAAACAGAGGTCCGAAAACACCGTGTCGCGGCACGGCCTGAGCACAGAGCCATTCGGTGCGACCAGCTCGATCGCGCCACTCGGCGCGACCCATGCAAGGCCCGACGCGAGTACAATACTAGCGCGAGTGCGCGTTCACTCAGAGGGGCCAAAAGAATATTTTGAGGCGCGGCCCAATCACAAAGCCCGGAGGCGCGACCAGCTCGGTCGCTCCACTCGGCGCGACCCGACCGAGCAACAGGAGGTGCGACCAAGCCTGTGTCGCGCCTCCCAGGCCTGTTCTGGATTTCAGCCTTTTTCTCCCATTTTTGCTTTATTTTTAATGTTCGGAAATTGGAGTAGTATATATACGAATCTTGTTTTAAAAACTAGGTTAAACCATTTCATAGCCCCCAAAATAGACTTAGCTTTTGGAGAGTTTTTGTGTAAGAGTTCTTGAGCTTGGAAGAGAATTTTGTAGAAGACTATTTCAAGTTTTTGAAGATTTTCAATACCATTCGGGTTTACTCTAATCCTTGTCTATGTTATTTATTTTTCTTGTTGATTTTTACTTTCTTTCAATTTCAAGCATGAATAGCTAATCTTCCTTAGTTCTAGGGTGATGTGAAATTGATATTGGGTGTTGGGTTTTTGGGTGTGAATTCATGCTTCTTCCCTCTCTCTTTTATTCATAAATCAAGGTTATGAGTTCATCTTGCTTTGGGTTGGCCATCCAAAGTTTGATTTTGTGTTGAATTGCCTTTGAGAAAATAAATTTGACATGGGTGATTGATTTATAAATCCAATTTGATGTTTAAACGAGAGTTGAATATTGAATTGGTTTTGGTGATTAATTTGGTAAAATTATGATTTATTCATAGAGATAGGAGAATTCTTATTTGTCCAATTATAAGCTAGAAGCTTGAGAGAGTTCTAGGATTAGCTAAGGTTTTAATCGCATGAGTGGATGTAGCATGATTTTGACCCAAATTCCTATGCCTATGTTAATGAGCATTACCCTAGAGCCTTTTTTATTTACTTGTTAATCCTCTTCATTGTGCTTGTGTTGCAATTTTCTTATTTTAGTGGACTTCTTGAGTTTGTTTAGTTTTATGTCTAGAGTATAAATCCCCACAAAAATGTATTCGTTCCGTTGACTTGCGAAATAACATGAAATCGATACTTGTATAGCTTGAGTTATCTTCACTCCTCATGTTCGACCTACTTCCGCATATTACATGATTTGGGATTAGTTAATTAAAACTTGTTTATGATTGATTGTGTGTTTGCTTTGAATATGAATATTTTCCCATCAGCCTTTTGAAGTTAATTCTTTCGCAAAAGAAAAAAATTTCATCACCTTTATTGATGATTATTCACGTTATGATTATGTCTATCTATTGCATGAGAAATCTCAAGCAGTGGATGCCTTGAAAATCTACTTGAATGAAGTAGAAAGACAATTAGACAGAAATGTGAAAGTTGTAAGATCCGATAGAGGTGGTGAGTATTACGGAAGATATGATGAGACTGGGCAACACTCAGGTTCATTTGCTATGCTCTTTCAGAAACGTGGAATTTGTGCTCAATACACAATACAAGGTACACCGCAACAAAATGGTGTATCAGAAAGACGCAATAGAACGTTAATGAATATGGTTAGGAGTATGTTAAGCAATTCATCTTTACCTTTATTTTTGTGGTTGTATGCCTTGAAAACTGCCATGTATCTGTTAAATAAGGTTCCTAGTAGAGCAGTTCCAAAGACTCATTTTGAACTGTAGATGACTAGGACACCTAGTTTAAGGCACTTGCATGTTTGGGGTTGCCAGACAGAAGTAAAGATTTACAATCCACAAGAAAAGAAACTGGATGGAAGAACAATAAGTGGATATTTTATTAGTTATCCAGAAAAATCAAAGAGGTACAAATTTTATTATCCTAATCATAGTATGAGAATTGTTGAGACTGGAAATTTGAAGTTCATTGAAAGTGGTAAATGTAACGATCCAGATCTTTTTAAAATTGGTCGTTACCTTTAATATAAAATGTGGTTCGAAAATATTATTTATTAGTGCATATTAATTTAAATATTTTGTTACGTTCCTATAAGTTGCGCCTACATTATTATTATTATTATTATTATTATTATTATTATTATTATTATTATTATTATTATTATTATTATTATTATTATTATTATTATTAAACTTAGTAGAACTTTTATATCTTTTAAAGTTAAACCTTTTATTTATGGCGTTCCATATTTTTGAAACTATTACATAGTATTATTACATTGAATAATTATATAAAAGTGTAAAATATTTATTTAATTATTTATTTTATTTTTGTTAAATTAAATTGGATTTTAAATGTTTAAAAGAGTTGATCATTTATTAATTATCTTTTAATTATTACAATTTATTTTATTTTGAATCTAAAAATAGGTCATTTGAAAGGTTTATTCTTAAAAGTGAATAGTGATATGAGAGAAGATATTTTTTATTAACCCATAACATTTATATGAGTATTTTTCAACTTCTTGGAAAATAAATTTGAGGATTTAATTAGAGACCTTTCATAGTTCCTAGTTCCACTATAAATAAAGGGTTTTGTTTCATTGTTGCATTGTATTATTATTTAAAAATGTATATTACATGATTAATTATTTTATTTTAAGCTAAATAAATTTTATTATTGAACCCAACTATTTTAATCTACTTTGAAGCCAAATCTATTTTTAAATCCTAATAACTACTTACTTATTTTGAGCTCAAATGCAATCCTTGGTTGTCTTCCCCCTCACGTGTAGTTAAAGAAAAATGAAATGATAAATTATGCAAAATTTATGTCATTAACTAAAACCTTTTATCTTCCCAACTAAATTTATTTTACTCTTTAATAAAAGACCTTTCATAACTCTATATTTTCACTATAAAAGGAGCCTCATTCTCATCATTTTAAACACACCAAACATCAATTGTTTTCAAGCATTTTTCATGCATAATATGTTGTGTGGGAGAGAGTGAGTGAGCATTTTGATTTTTATTCTAAATTATTGGGGTTGGTTTTTCTAAAGAGGGTTGGTGAGAAAAATAATTATATATATATATATTTCCAATAAAGAGAGAGATGATTATATTTTATTTATTATTGAAGGCGGCACGTGGACTTAACTTGTTTCATATATTTTCAAACGTCAAAAGTCCAAGTTCAAGTCGAAATCAAGGTGGGGGAGATGTGACACATATTATTATTTATCCTTGTTATACTCTTATGCAGGTTCACAATTATTAACTTACAAGTTACAATAATTATTATTGGCTGACGAGCTGCATATGTCCCGATATATTAGCCGCGGGCTACCCATATTATAATTTGTTATAATTGTATAACTTGGATAAATGTGTTCACTACTGAGTTAATAGCACTCACCCCAAAGATATTACATTTTTCAGGATGAAAATTTACTCGAGCAATGTGCGTGGTGACGTGTGATGATGGATGTTAAAGAGCTTTTATTATATAGCTTCCGCTGTAATGATATTAAATATTTTATATTTTAATAAAAGTGACGTCCTTTCTTTATTATTGTTATTATTTTATTTTATGAAAATTGGGGTGTGAGAGTAAAATTAGTGGGAATAAGATTATATTTTTAATCCTGTATGTTGATGATATCTTGCTTGCAACTAATGATTTTGGTCTTCTTTATGAGACTAAGAGTTCTCTCTCTAGCAATTTTGAAATGAAAGATATGGGTGAGGTAAGCTATGTGATCGGAAAAGAAATATTTAGGAACAGATCACAAAGATTGTTAGGTTTGTCTCAAAAAACATATATCAATAAAGTACTAGATAGATTCAAGATGGAAAAGTGCTCAGCATCACTAGTTCCAATTCAAAAATGAGACAAATTTAGTCTCGCTCAGTGTCCTAGAAATGAATTGGAATGAAAACAGATGGAAGCAATTTCGTATACATCTGTTGTTAGGAGTATTATGTATGCTCAGACCTATACTCAACCGAACATAATCTTTGCAGCTGGAATGTTGGGAAGATATCAAAGTAACCTAGGAATGGAACACTGAAAAATTGCAAAGAAGGTTCTAAGATACTTACGGGGAACAAAAGATCACATGTTTGCATATAGGAGGTCTGATCACCTTGAGGTGATTGGTATGCTGACTCAGACTTTGCTGGATGTTCGGATACTAGAAAGTCCACTTTTGACTATATATTTCTTTTAGTCGGGGGAGCGGTATCATGGAAGAGTGCGAAGCAATCTGTTGTTGCTACCTCTACTATGGAAGCTGAATTTGTAGCATGTTTTGAGGCTACAATTCACGCTAATTGGCTGCGGAATTTTATTTCAGGACTTGAAATTGTCGATAGTATTGCCTAGCCGCTAAAATTGTACCGTGATAACTCCACAACAGTGTTTTTCCTCTAAAAACAACAAGTACTCTAAGGGTGCTAAGCATATGGAGTTAAAGTACTTTGCCGTGAAGGAAAAAGTTCAGAAACAAAGAGTGTTATTAGAACATATTAGCACAAATCTTATGATAGCTGACCTTTTAACAAATGGATTATCGCCTAAGACATTTACTGATCATGCTGAAAGTATGAGCATTATTGTTAACAATGATCATTGAGTATGACGTTTATTTTGTAATTAACACTTTGAGCTCATTTATGAAATGCTTCTGATTACATGTCTCTATTTCCCATGCATTTTGAATTAGAGTAATGTGAACATGTATAGTCTTGTATAAAGACATTATGATGAACCCATTATATGCTCCTAATTGGTGATCATATTAAGAAGAAGATTAGTTCGTAGTACATGGAAGAGACTATGTTAATTATGTGATGTACAACCGCCATGACTCGAATTAGTTCATATTCTTAATTATGAATTATGATGAACCCAATGAATTTAGTCATTCAAATGCGCATTATGTTAGTTTGATTAATTTATTATTTGTCGATGATGTTAAGTAATGCTCCATGAGCCAAGTGGGAGAATGTAAGATTATTTATGTCTCATGTTAAGTTATGTGGCTTACTAAGGACTAAATAAATAAATAATCAATTACTTATGACCTAAATTATAACTGGATTAATATGGAGCAGTTTTATTATATCCCCTATTTGATAGGAATAGTGGGCTTATGGGGAATAACAACCCATTACCGTAAAACCGGGTCCACTTTCTGATATAAAAGATATTCTCTAAAACCCTAGCCATCACATACGATAGATAATATAAAAATAATCAAGAAGACGAAACACTGGTTTACTGTTCTTCTCAAGAAATTTAACGGCGCAATCTCAGATTTGATCATGGAGAAAGGTACGCAATATTCTATCAATTATGTGTTTATGCGAGAATCATTAATTTCAAAATTAAATCCTGTAATTTTTTCATAAAGTATTATAGAAAACTAGAATGATTTACATTGATGGTTTTTTTTAAACATATTGTACTCAGTTGACCCAATTATATCCTGATCGAAACTCTTATCATGATCACATCACAATCCCGATCAAATTCGGGATCAAAATCATCTTCTGAAAAGTTCCAATACGTTTCTAAACAATGTTGAAAAGTGATCAAAATAATACAGGTCATATAATGTATTATTGAAAAGTGGGTATTTTTTAAATGTGGTAAGCAATATAGGTTTTGTGATAGCAAAAGCGGACAATAATTTAGGTTTTCTCTCATAAAATAATGCCTTATTCTCTCTATATGGCAAATAGTCTCTCTCTCTCTCTCTCTCTCTCTCTCTCTCTCTCTCTCTCGGTTACTCGTTAAGCCCCGAAATGATAAAATTAGTCCGTTCAAAAAAAAAAAAACGATAAAATTCTTCTTTCTCATTTTGTAATAGCTATATTTAGATATGAAAAAAAGAGAGAAAAAGAATATTCGACGATCTTGTTTGGCATCATTTTGATCCATGGATGAGCTCCCCTTCTCCTGTTACTATTTTTTTTCATGATCTTTACCAGCTTTAAAAAGCACCCCCTCTATCTCTTGCTCCACATCTTTTACCTGCAATTGCAAATTCATGAAACTCAGTTCTAATCCTTTATTCAATTTAATATTATCTCTTACCACATTTATGAGTCATCGATATATTTATGTCACACACACAATTATATACATATATACACACACACACATGTTATATGCACGTCTTAGCTTATACATATAATGTAAATAATCAATGTTTTAGATCTGAAATAATTAAGTGGGTTGACTTAACTATTTTATATATATATATATATATATATATATTATAAAAAGAAACATTTTCCTTATATAAAAGAATGACCTTTGCACTAATTCTGGTTTGTCACATGATATTAAAACTGTATACGTTCAATAACATATATAAATTTAACAAATTTTGCAATTACTATATTTTCACATTTCCATCTAGTTGATATCACGTTGTTTTCACATTATTCAAACTAATTGAAATGATATTGTTCCAGCCCAAATGAAACCATATATGCAATTACAGCATGATTCATGTCCGTCTAAACTAGTTGAAAATGTAAAAAAATTGTAATATTGCTAAAATTGCTAATGTTATTGAACTGCGTGTTCAAAATTACGTGAGAAAACAATATCAATGCGAAATTAATTTATATGTTTTAAAATTATCCCATTTAAAAATATTGTATATAGTATGATCGGATATGGGGCAGGTGAAGATGTGAGACTTCATTTTTAATGTGCAAGCAAATTGATAGGGACACGAAAATAATCATCACCATGTGGTTCAACTCAATAATTTTAGTGATAATTATGGGAATGTAAAGACTAGTTAATATCACATAATTCTGTCACGTCTCGTCTTACAGACAAATTATATATTATTTTGCAAAGTTTTGCACGCCAAAATTTCATTTTATAAAATATTTATCTTGATCGTGATACTATAGTCTCGAATTAAGGACCACCTCCTTTAAACTAGGTGAAAGAAATTTAGCATCAAGAAATTACAAAGATTAAATTAATTATAGTTAAGATGTAGATATTTAGTTTATGGATGAGATCGGGAGTGAAAATGAAATAAAATTAATATATACCTTGTGAATAATGTCTTCAGCCTTTTTGGCTTCGTTAATAGCCATTTTAGCAAGATCATCAAAGGATTGAAGCGCTTCCTTGATCTTGGAATCGCCGGGAAGCTTCTCCTCCACCTCCGCCACAATCTTCTCCGCCTCCTCTGCTATCTCCTCCACCACCTCCGTCACATGCTCCACCGTTTCCACTGCTTGATCGATCTTGCCTGCAACAATTAATTAATATTCACTCTAATTACTCACAAGTAATTAAACAAATTCGGTTATGGAAAATCAAAGTTTATATATATATATATATATATAGATAGATAGATAGATGATCATCATATATATATCATTAATATATAAAAAACACCTTTTAGGGCTACTAAAAGGCCTCCCTTGTGACCAGCTGCAGGCAGGATCACGGTTAGTAGAATTCCCCATAACCATTTTTTCCTACATTAATAATCCAACACGAAAAGCGATACATATAATTATTTCATGCAAATACCATAAATTACAGCAAAATGCTCCTTTTTCTTCAAGGAAATAAAAAAAAACGTATTAGTGTTACGTACCATGGCGAGGAGGAAGAAGGGGTCGGAGATGAAGATGAAGGCGAAGATGAAGAAGCCCGGGTTTGAAGGCTACCCGACATAGGGACAACTCTGCATCTGGTTCATGTAGCTAGAGTGATCGGTAATTTAAAATATGGGGAAGCATCAAATTAAAATATACAAACACATATACCTCGGAATTTGATAATTGGTGTTGAACTTGAAAGAAAGTCGAGGTTGATCGATCCTTTTTAATAGTTTGATGGATCCATGGACTAATTTGTTGCAACAACTAATTCTTTCATTGTTGAAGTAGTAGCTGCTGCAGCTTGATATTGATGACCTTGTGATTGTATGGGACATGCCTAAACTACAATAATTTTTCAGCTCAACGAGAAACAAAGGGCATAAATGAGTTGGAATTTTCGCAATAAATTGTTGAGATGATCAAGTATGGGAGAAGACTACATCTCAATTCTTGAGTTTTTTTTTAATAAATAAAATTAAACAATAAATTGAGATCTGCCTATTTTGTTGATTGATTTTTTTTTAACACTACTACAAATATGTCAATAGACAACGTCTAATAGACAACGGTGTTTAGATGAAACCGTTGTAATAGTAAATTTCACAACGGTTCAATATAAAACCGTTGTGTTTGTCTCCGTCTGTTTTACAAAAGACAACGCTTTAATAGAAACCGTTGTCATTGTACGTTGTATTGTTGCATTATACAACGGTTGTTTAACAACAGCGGTATAAACCGTTGTAGATTTGGGTTTTGAAATTGATAACGGTTTTGTAAACTGTTGTATTATTTCAATGCTGGAAAGACAACGGTTAAAGTTCTTAAACAGATGTACTTAGGTGTTCTTAACTTATACAACGGTTAGCAACATTGTTGTAATTTTGTGTTGTTATTTAAATAAAGTGTTTTTGGAAGTTTTTTTTGGGAATGTGTTTAAGGAGTATTAAACATGAGTTACCTAAAATCGAAGATCCGTTAATCGATCATTTTTTATTTTTTAGTTCAATTTAACACTTTCTTTTGTGATATTTTTTTATTTTTTTTAATTAAATCCTTTTAATGTTCAATTTTTAATAATATTAAAAAAAGTGAGAAAATGAGAAAAATAATATTTGGAATAACAATGTATAAATTATAAATAACTATGTATAGCTGGAGTATTAAAAAATTTCATTTATGCCTAAATACTTTTAACCTAATTCCAATATATTTTCCTCATAATTCTTTTTAAAATATAAATAAGTACAAAATATAATTACCTTAGTAATATTAGTCTACAATTCCAATATATTTTCCTCATAATTCTTTTTAAAATATAAATAAGTACAAAATATAATTACCTTAGTAATATTAGTCTACAATAATATAATATTTACTGATGGTCAAAAACTCAAAGAAAATAAAAACCTCCAACTCCTTTGCGTAAAAAACCTTTGTCGGAAACTACATATTTACGGCGGCGGAAAACCCTCAATTCTTGTACCCTTTCTCCGAGCATGAAATCAAGTGTTACAATACAGCACGAAAGTCCAGCACGTAACAATGAAGCAGTCTGATTTTTTATTTCTCTGTTGGGTGGTTATCGATTCAAACCACAATTTTACCTTCGGTTTCTTAATTGGTTTGGATGAAATAGACGCTGCAGTCCTCCTTCGACAAAGATAAAAACGCCTCCCCTGAAATACCGGTGAGTAATTGAATCTGAATTTTTCTATTCATTTTAATTCAACAAAGATAGAGAATGCTTGCTATTCTAGTTTAATCTGATTTTTTTCTTGTATTTCTTATAACTTAATATATAGTTATTTTAGTAATATAACGATTATGCTCTTACTTTGTTAAATTTTCAGGAAAAAAAATCAAATGTTTGTTGTCATATTAGTTGTTGGTTCTGTATAAATTTTTCTAGATGGCAAAACCAATTATATTTATATATAATATTCACAAAGCAATTGTTATGTAGAAAACTTAGCATATATTTAAGTTGCTTTCTTGCTTAAAGCTTGCAGACAAAAATATATGCATAGGTCCACCCCATCTTATGTATTTTTAATTCGTAAAGTGGTGAACGACGTATGCCTTGTGCTTTTGTGTGTTTGTTAATTGCTAATGGATAGATAGTGGTAAAAGAAATGAAGATTTTGTTCATTTGGATTCATGCACTCTATTGATAGTGATAGTCTTCTCTGTATCCATGTCTATATGCAATCTGTTTAGCATGAGCTTTTATGGCATTAATTAAGCATAATTAACCTATGTTTGTTTTAGGTAAATGAGGAATATCAAAAGGTTTCCACTGAGAGACTGGTTGAGAATTTATACTATTTATTTTAAGTTCGGTTTTTTAAGTGATATGAATTGACAGAGGAGATTTTCATTAGGCTTGTTTTGTAATTTGAATAAGATAAAATGTTTGGAAAATTTAAGCACAATCCTGTTAACTTATATGTACATGTATCTGCATAAATCTCTATCAGAATATTGCAAGAGATGCTTTGTTAATTATATATATATGGTCAACCTCAAATATTGGAGGGCAAAATTAAAATTCCCTGATTTTCACATATATTGCTGTAGAGGTATGAAAAATTTACCATGTTAATGCAGCAACAAGCAGGAGATTAGTTATGGGAATTATTATATTCTTGCGACTATAGACATGCATCAGTAATAAGGAATCTACAACTATGTATTTGTATAGTGTTTCCTTAATGATTTTTGGTGATTCAATTATGTTCTATTGGAATTATTTTGTTGCTTGGATTTATTTTTTCTTTTGCTGTGTATATGTTATATGTTGGGTACTCAACAAGTACTGTGGCTACATCAATCAATTAATACTGTGTCCTCCATGGAGGTATTATTGCTCACAATCTATTCTGAAAATTGAGAAATAATGTGCTATTTAATTGATGTGTGAGCTCAAGCACTTCAGATTAAAATAATAGAAGCTAAGAAGAAAAATGTTTACTTTCCTTCACTCATTCACAGTGAAATCATGTGGCAAAAGATCTAGTTTTTTTCTCATCATTTTCTTTTTGAAAAAAGACAGGGTTCAAATCATCAATATATTTGTGATTGTAGAGGAACTACAATAGGTAAATAGCCATGTCTTTCTTTTTTGAGCCCATATATCTGTCTTGTTCACCGTTCACACATGAGTAGTGACTACGGGTAGTTTAGACTTAGGAAAGGATTTACAGATTTCTACTACTTATCAAACCACAACTTAGGGAGAAATGAATAAGCTAAATCTGTATTCTTCCACGAAAGTTAGGAAGAACAATAATTTTATTCATTTTTCATACTAACATTAGAGGTACAGTTGTTGGGCTATTTACAAAGAAGGATTAAAATCATAGATAAAATCTAGTCTATGATTACAAGGATACTCAAAATAAAATATTGACTAGATCTTATTAAATACGTAGTTGGATTGTATTGTGAATAAAGCATTGACCAAATCTTTCCTTGGTAAGCATATAATCTGATAGACTCATGCAACTGACATCATCCCAATCACTTGCTTAAAATTCTTACATGAACTGTTAATTTGGATAGTGGTATTGGCTTTTGAATCTGAAAGGCCACAAAACAGCGGCAGACATTTTCCCAACTCGGATTTGGAGATGGCATAATTTTTTAATCCAAGTAAGTATTATGTGCATATCCATAATTTGCGTAACTTGTCTATACACTGCTCATTAACTATAGTGCAGTTCTACTATAGATAGGCAAACAAGAATCGATAGAAGACTAATAAAAAAAACTTCTTCAAGTTAGTAGCTTTATTCAGGAGCTGCATCCCTTCTTCCTTTTCACGTAGATAATACATCTTGTCGTGGATGGAATGTACTGTGTCGAACATTTTCTTCAGTTCTATTTCCATTAATTCAACGGAACCTTTTTTAGCGACACTGGTCCAGTCCTTGGCAGCAACACCCGACTTCCAGTGGCATGCTATTTACTATTTATTCATATAACAATTTTCTCCCTGAATAATTAGAAAATGATACCTTCTGTTATACATTGGTTTTCCTATTTTATATGCTTTGGTACATCTTATTTAATCAATCATAATAATACTAAATTAACAAAGTGACAGAGGGAATAAATATCACAAATATGGACCCATAAACTGTCTAACTGGTTGTAGTTTAATACTTTAAAATTTATATATCATTTCTACGTATAACTAAGCTTTATCCAACTAAAGTTCAATTCATAAGTGTAGTTTGTGCTTGCTACTAAATTACAACTCATAAGTGATTTTTCAATTTTAAAGTTCTTTACCTACTTGTTTATTCGTTTCATCAATCGCTCTCCTAAATCTGTGAAATTTTTATTACTTTGTAGAGCAAGGAAGTTAAAACATTAAGTGGTGACTTCACAGCAAGGGGAGACAGAGTATACGTAGTTTAAAGGTATAGCTTCTATCCTGCTACATTGGTATATTTTTTTCTTAATGGATCATCAATTTGTAGAACTTTGTATTATCTAAAATTGATTTTTTTATATTTTTTATTTTTCAGTTTTAATGTATAATTTGTATTGAACTAAATAATGCAGAAAATGTAAATAATAATAACTATAACACATTTTTATCAAGAAATAAATATCTATTTATTTCAAATAAGAGAATAATTATAATTATAAAAAAGGATATTAGATGCAAGATTTCTTATACCTTTCTTTAAGGTAAAAGGAAAGTATCAGATTTCTTACCCCCAAGGAGGCACATTCATCAGAACTGAACTGTCTGCGATCAAAGTCTATGTCATCTCCTCCTTCTCCATAAGATTTCTTAAGTAAAGGTTCCCCTTTAACTTTAGGAGATCTGAAACTCAGTTTCTTCTTTCTCCAACGCAAAATACTACGTTTAGAATTCTGCATTGATACTTGCTGCTCAGCGATATTAGATACAAGATCCTCTATGCGAGAGCAACCAACGTCTGATCTACAGCGGTTGCTATAGTAAATCAAATCCTCATGCTCATTATTGATTCTAGCACTTGAATAGCACGAAACACCTGCATAGTTGGCAAACGCTAATGTCCCATAGCTAAATGATTTTCTTACAGCAGAATCATCCTTTCCTTCATCAGATTCTCCTTCCTCATATTCCTCAAGTGAGTCTGAATCAAAGGGGTAAGCATATTCATTGTCCTCACTCTTGGCTGAGCACCTTCCCTCACTACCCTCCTCCTCTAGGAAGGCTTTCTTAGCTCTACGAGTTAAGACATAATCAGTGAATATTTTGACTTTCCTCAGACCAGCTTTAAGAGCAGAAACCTCATCCTTCTCTGTAACAAAAGTTTCTCTAGATGTTGAAGAAGATAGAAGAGACATAACTGGACTTTGCACCACAGCCACTGGTTCTTGCACAGCTAAACAAGAACATCTTCGAGTTAGTAGCTTTATTCAGGAGCTGCATCTCTTCTTCCCTTTCACGTAGATAATATTTCTCGTCGTGGATGGATTGTACTGTGTCGAACATTTTTTTCAGTTCTATTTCCATTAATTTAACGGAACCTTTTTTGGCGACACTGGTCCAGTCCTTGGCAGCAACTTAGACGTTGTTTATGAAATTATTTGTATGGTTTTTTTTCTTAGTTTTAAGGTTAAATCAGTGGATGCATACTTTTTATATCTTACATATTGATTTGATGTTTTTCATTTATTTGTTTGTCATCAACTTAGACGTTGTTTGTACTAATGCAAGTGAAGAATGAACTTGACAGTTGCACAAATTTTGCTGACATAGAGATTCATCATCTATATTGAAGACAAGTAATTAGATAGTTTGAGTATAACATTCAAATTTTTTAGACTATGCAGAATTTTAATTAGATATTTTTTAGTCATTCGACTAAATATTTTTCTACATTTATGACTTCATTCATTATTTTTAAATAAATATATAATTATTTGCTATTTAATAATATTGTCTATATAATGCATGCATTTACACAGGTTGAAATTTAACAAATTGACAACACTTTAATTAAAAACCGTTGTTTTTTTATATAAAATTAACTAAAAAATACAATGGTTTTTAAATAAATCGTTGTTTTTTTATAAAATTAACTAAAAAATACAACAATTTACAAGAAAAACTGTTGTGCATGTATTAATTTTACAACGGTTGAATTAAAAAAACCGTTGTTGATTGCCAATCACTAGATGGAAAAATACAACAGTTTATTCATAAAGCGTTGTTAAATTACAGAATAGACAACGCGTTATAATTTCACAACGGTTTTGAACCGTTGTCTGATTTAAAAGGACAACGGTTATAGACCGTTGTTAATTTTCTGAACAAAAGACAACACCAGTATACACAACGGTTTTTTAAGAAGATTCACAACGGTGGATATCCGTTGTCTATTGATATATTTGTAGTAGTGTAATTTCTTTATACTACTAGTAGTAGATAATAATATATTTTTCATATTGTCTGATAAAACAATTAATGATGTGGACCGTGGAGTAAATAATGTGGACCAACACATATTAGTGTTAACCTTTGTGGAGCTAGAGGTCATAAGTTTGTCATGAAATTAGGTGAAGAATATAATTATTAATATATTAAATGGTTAGAAGAATGGTTGTTTGATTAAGGTTTTTTAGCTCCCCTAGTTGCCTGAGTTATTTAGAGAGACCAGAGTACCGTACTATGCACAAATGAGAAGTATGTATAATTTTATTTATTAAAAAATTCTAATTATGAAAAATATAACAAAATCATCATAACAAAACAAATTAAAATTAGTTTACCATTTTTGTGAATTATAGAAATTTTTATATTTGTTATTATGATCATTAAAATTAAGTCCAACCAAAAAAAGGAAAAATGATTATTTAAACATTATTTTGAAATTCAAATTACGAAGAAATGTATGAATTGTTGCACTATGCAGCATTATTTTTGTTTCCAAAGCATACATGTGAAGTTTTTGTTTAAGTGGTTCACATATATTAATAGTAAAATATTATTTACTGGATCGACATTAATAATAAAAAAATAATTTCCAAAATTAGCAATGAGTTTTGATTGGAAAAGTAATTTTAACAACAATTTTATTATTAAATAGGTTACATATAAAGATAGAACTTTATGTATAAATAAATATAATGTCTAAAAAGATAAATAAAGCGAGACTGATAAAATGCTTATATGGCTGTATTTTAATTAAGTTGTTATAAAATATAAATTATAATTATAAAAATGCGATTTACAATTTATAAAATATAAAATGTAATATGAACTATACAATCAACCTTAAGAAAGTTATAAATCATTATAATTTATATAAAGACTAAAATTGCGCCTATATAAATCATGCGGAACCCAAACAACTTGAGCTGGTTTCTCGTATATTAGATGTCCATAATTCTTACATATATCAAATGGAGAAAAGTATCACTTAGGCTACTGAAAAATATCACATTTATTTTACTGTAAAATACTATTAAAAATGAAATAAAAAAATTGGTAGAATTTTTGTAATTATTATTATACATTTTATGGATGACAAAACTTATAATTCTAATACTAAAAAGTATCTAAATTTTCATATAGTACAAGGCTTATATGCTTCCGATGTATAAGAGATTTTGCCAAATAATTTTAATTAGTTATGTGTTCCGTAATTATAATTATTTCATGATGATTAATGTTTAAAATGATTTAGAGTTCATATTAACTCATGGTTTATGATTGATAAATTAATGATATGGTGTTCAAAACCAAAACCGAGGTTTAAATTTTGAGTTCAAATATATAAATAGGGATCATTTAATAGGATTTGACTATAATGAACGTTGAGACCTATATACTATGCTTATTTATTATAATTTTATTGTTTATTTTAATGTATTTTAGTGCAAATTAACACTAAATATATATTAGCAATAAAACATAACAATATAAGCAATAAAAAAATAGCACTAAAATATAATAACATAAACAATAAAATTATAGAAATTAGGCATAGTGCTCATGTTCTCACATAAAAAAGAGTGCTTATTTGAACCAAATCATAATTTAACATACACCTATATGACATTCTATATTCAATTATTTAAAAAAATGTTGAACATTAGTAATTAATTAAGATCCTAATATGCGCCAAATATTAGAATCTCTTGTTGCAATTTTAATGATAGCTTGTTATTTACATACTGACGCGCGGTCATTTCGCGCTCAAAATAATATTTGTAACTCTTGTGCCCACAGTGAGTGTAGCAAATTTATGAGTACGGATTGATCTCACAGAGAGCTGATGTGATTTCACCTTCGGGTCACCAATCACTAAAAGGGGTTGATTTGTGTTGTCACCTTACTGAAAGTAAATCTGTAAAATAAAACTAAAGAGAATATCAAATAACAAAAGTTTCGGCATTTGAACTAGAATTTGGTTTAAGTTTAATTCACTCGATCATAGGCACACCGATTTTGCTGCATTACTAAGTCACCCAGTTATGAAAACCGGATTCCTCGCTACATCTCCTCATTCATCCTTTCTGTATAGGTTTAAAAGTGATTCATCTTCAATTAAACCCCTAACCTACCATCCACCCCCGGTTCCCCAAAGAGATGTAAATGAATAGGTAGCAGTGTGCTCTAGACGAACCCAAGTTTGTCGTATTTACTGATTTCTCGTGTGCCCACAACAACCCACCAATTTCCTAATTACTATATGAATCAACACACAGTCACGATTCGCCAATTCAATTAATGTTGGTGTGCCCTCTATGTCTAAAGAGTGATCAGTCACATTAGGCATTTCAAACACACACTCACATGGAACAAGGAAAAAAATTGACAGAAACAGTTCATGCAGTAATATGCCACACGGCCTCACGAGCCCAGATTTAACTTAAACCAATTTCTGTTGCTCAAACACCGGAAATAAAAATCTAGCCACACATGCGAGATGAGTTTAAACTTGCAGAGATTAAAGACATAATTTAAAGGAAATACTTACTAAATTAAATTGATAAAAGGCTCAACACCAACGTTGAGCATCAAAAAAGTTCCTACGTCCCAAGGGCATAAGGCCTTTTGGATTGTTCTTGCTGCTTTAGCAGCTTAAAAGTAAAAACGGAAATAAAAATATAGAAATGAAATATTGTACATCTTAGCATGTCGAAGTCCTTTTCCAGGAAATGAAAACTAGTTTAAATAGATACAATCCGAAAATTCAAATTCCTCCACAGGCGGGGGGGTCTTCAACTGCTTTTCGAAACTAGCGTGCCCTCTCTACCGAATTGGATAAACCTTATCCTGAAGGTTGTTGGCTGCATCCCAAAAATTCAGGGATTATTCCTTATCTTCTTAGCATCCACGCTTGCCAGCAATCCACCTCTACCTCACCTCTTCAGATTGACATCTATCTTTCATGCCTCCTTGACTTCAACAGATTCCAGAAAAATCCGCATGTGCCCTCTCCAAGCCCCCTGGTCGAATCTACATGAGCAATGTGGGCACGACATCATCTAGTCAACTTTATCCATCTTTGATATGCCTATTCTACATCCCGAATGTTGGATGAATGCTGAAGAAGTTCCCATGTGCCTCTAGATGTTTTTTATGGCGTTGAATTATGCTTGAAATGCTAGGCAAATTGTCTCTTTCGCCAAATTCAACTAGTGAAGTGCTTTGACCAAATACCTGGTTCTTTTCGACTCAAAATGACTAAAAAAGACATTTATAACAACTAAAATGCATTTAAAAATATGAAATAAATGAACTTGTCAATACCATAGCTTTATTTTCTATATACTATTTATTATTTGAAAACATGTGACTAAACAGCCAATTAGTGACCCACAATATATAGCATGTCATTTAAACATAAAGAAAAGAATTAAAGGCATTAAAATATATGTTTATTTATTACAAGAATATTCACTGCAAACGTATTACTCGCATTTACGCTTTGAGTAAATTTACTACATACTATATACTAATCAACAAATCACCGACGTAAGACCATATACTAATCAACAAATCACCGACGTAAGATTATCCACATCAGTGATATTTATCCAACACAATATTCAAATAAAAGATTAATTTATCTCTCCTCCACATTTACAATTCCCAACATTTTAAAATTTGCACTCTATCAGTGACACTTATCTAACTCGACATTCAATTAAAATATTAATTTCTCTTTCTTCCAATCTACATAAATTATTTATCATTTTATTTTTAAAATAACATATTATTAATAATATTTTTTACTGTATTTAAAAAATCATAATTAATTTATTAGATATATTTTTAAAATTCATAATTAAAAAAAATACCCATACAATTATTGTTAGTTTTGTATACTGGAAGACTTGTCTTTGTATACTTTTTTGATGATATGCTGATATGAAATGAAAGTTATTGCAGTCACTGGTTGCATTTAGATTATGTTCTATAATTGTTCTATGCAATGTTCCATATACTTACATTGTAGATGATATGGTGTGGGGAGTCACACGGTAAAGATCATATCATTAGAACCTTGTAATGTATTAAAGAGCTCACTGCTTAGATGGTCCTGAACACACCATCGGTACACCGTAGAATAATCTGATAAGTTAGTTTATCTTGGCTAACTGATTATTCTAGTACACTGGTTAGTGTATTGAGGAGGATCACGATAGGATACTATTCTCTGTCTCTGACCCAGTTACTGAGAGAATAAAGATCCACAAAGTTTAGGTTCTGAACTCATGTGATATTGGCGAACATATGTGTGCGTTGTTTATTACTTTGATTTATCAATGAGTAAGATCTTTTCGTAGATCGAATTCGATATCTTGGATAATAACAATGTATACATAATGTCTCGAGCAGTATGCATGAGCACTGTGTCCTGGTGCGCCAGGTTGATGATGTTCTCTTGAGGAAGAACAAGTTCATGTTGAAACCCTGCAGGTGGAATTTATTCGTTACATGATAAAGCTTGTGTGGTACTACTCAAGGTTTTAGATGTTAATTAATTATAGCTGTCAAAGGCTTACATAATTAATTAATGAACATTATATCTTAAACACGGGGAATGACTGTACTAAAGGAGAAAGCATATTCGTAAATATGTATTAAATTGGTAGGTCAGTTTTACTTCTTTAGTGGAATAAAAGTAAAACTTAATTTATTTAATTATATCCTAGGTTTATTGGATATTGGATATTAAATAAATTAGTGGGCCAATTTAATATTCTTCTAGATCCTTGTTGTAGCCCAATTGACTGATAGTGGACTGGATATTGAGCTTGAGATAGAGGCCCAAGCCCAGTAGGGCTGGAACATGAAATTTCGCCCCTCCCTATATATAAGGGGAGGGGGGCACGAAATTTTGATGAAAATCATAGGAAATCAGCCCCTCTTTGTCTCTCAAAGTTATCCACATATTTCACAACTCTATCTAGTAGATTTCAGCCCACTCTGAATCTAAATACAGTCCGGGAATACAATAGAAGATCTTGGAGTAGAATACTGTGGTGGTCGAAATTTTGAGTGCTAGGTGACGCCAACTACAGTTCATTCAACAGCAAGATTAGATCTTTAATCTTGTCCACAGACCGTCTATCGATTTGTAACTAGATTCCTTTCTATGTCTTCCGCTTTATTAGATTCGAATCTGCTTTGCATGCTTTTTGATTAGACTGTGATAAACATGCATGTTACATAAAATTATGATTTGCATGAACATGGATTTATGAACAACCAAATGGTTCTGCGGTGGTTTAATTCGAAAAAACGCCAACAACTGGTATCAGAGCGGGTTTTGGCACTGTTCTAGAATTAATTCATGCATGAATTCGAACCACATGTATAAATTTGTTGATAAATTTATGTTCTTTACATTTTCAGATTTATTGTTCATGTGTTTCGATTTTATGGTATTCAAAACTTGGAATAATTTTTGATGTATAATTCGAAAATTATAGTTTTGAATAGGCTTGAATTTTCGGCTACTATGAAATAGGATTTGGAATGATATTTGATGATCTTCAAATTTCCAGATTTTATGTCATATGTGGATTGAAAATTTGAGGATCAAATTTTCGAATTTGATGTTCAAAAAATTCTCTAATTTTTGTGTTGCAATTTTCGGTCACTAGTATTAAATTTGGATGGATTTTTAATCAACATTAAAATTTCCAGATTTAATTCTAGTGTGGTTCGAAAATTTGAATGATTAGAATTGGATTTGGTGATTTTTGATGTATATCAAAAGTTGCTTAATTCTAATCTAGATAGGTTTTGAAATTAGGATAATTAATTTGGAAGAGTTTGAAGTGGATCAAATTTTCAGATTATTACTCCTTGTAAATTTCGAAACTTATGTTTATTTTATTTGGAATAGTTTTTTGATTAATGTCAAAATTTCCAAATATGTTACTTAATGTAATTTTCGATTTTGTTAAATTAATTTGGAGAAGATTTTGATGAAAATCAAATTTCCAGATTTATTTAATGATGGTTTTCGAAAATTATGGTTATTGGATTAAGATTTGATGTTATTTGATGTATATCTTAATTTACCTAATTTTAATCTAGATAGATTTGAAAATAGAATTTTAAATTTGGAAAAATTTGAAGTGGATCAAATTTTCAGATCTATTATTTGGATATTTTCGAAATCTATGTATTAAAAATTGGATAAGGTGATTTTGGATATATACAAATAATTATCAAAATCCAATTGTGATAAGAATTTAATTTTGGATAGGTTTTGGAAGATTTTGGATTGGAATCAAATCTCCAAACTTTATCCTTAAAGATTTAGATTCTTATGGATAATATTTGGATTAGATTTTTGATTTATATCAATATATCCAATTATTATTTAATTAGGGTGGATAGAAAATATTAAATAAATTTGGTGGATAATTATAAATAATTTCCAGATTTATTTTAAGGATATTTTCGAAAATACAAGATTAAAATTGGTGGATAATTATTTTAATTTCCAATTTTTATCTTGTGGATAATATCAAATTAATTAATTTAATTAATTGTAAAATTCGATTATTATTTAATATTCATGCATAGATATCATATGTTATTTTATGTAGATCATATAATACATGATTGTTGGTTTTTGTAGACTGTGTTTGTTTGCAGGTTTACCAACTATCATGGCTCCTTTATTTTATGTGATGTATGGTTATGTTGAATGGATGTTGGCCATATGCCGGTTTGGCTACGTGATTTTAATCCATGAGAAAATCCATGGATTAGGTCTAGGTTTTTTTTTACGTTGTTTTAATGTAATAGATATAAAGCTGTTAGGCCGAGTTTTTGACTTGTAATTTTTATTCTAGCAATATTAGATTTTTCCTTTCGGAATAGATAGTCTGTATTGAATAAAGATCGGAGATCAACTCAAAAGAAGGAAAGTGGTTCAGCACCAAAAGGAAGGTTCACCGGTTCACGTCCCGAAACCCTAAATGGAGCTAGGATTTTCGGCGAGGCGCGGTGAAGAGTCTGTATTTTCCGGAGCTGACTTTCCAGTTTTATCTCATCAATCAACATGAGATATAAGCCATGATAGTTGGAATATTACTGTTGCTTATTATGTTGAAGCATGCAATGGATGTTTATCTTTTTATGTGATGTTTGCATGTTCGATAATGGGATAAAATGAAACCTCAAACATAAATAACTAAGAGGGAGAGATTCATACCAAAGTATGAAGAAATCTCATACGGTCTCCATTAAAATCTGGTTTAATTGAGAAGTGATGGGCATGCGCGTTGACATCGGTCTTCCTCCATATCGGATGTGTCATATCACAGATTTCTCTAGAAATTAAATCTCCTAAATGGATAGCTATAGAACACTATTATGACTAACTGACTCCTCCATCTAGAGCGGTTAAATTCGAGTAGTGATCTTGGTGCGAAGATAATGGTGTGCACACTTAGATATAATTTATTGATAAACATCCACACTATCGTGGCTTATCAGTTAGACGATTACATGACCGTGTTAATTATCCGGCTATTAATTTGCTTGTTGTAAGGAAACTCAACTAGAGGCAAATTAAAAGTTTAACCTATTTAAAGATGTTTTTTATAAACGTCCACACTATCGTGGCTTATGAAAGACATTTTTAAAGTGTCGGTGGAAAAGTATATAATTTTTATGAGGCTTTCGATTATATACTGTTTATCCTAAACGTGTTTTGTGACTGTACTGCATGTTTAATTTCAGTTATTTCATATCATCAATGGCACTCTCTAATCTGTCCTCAATCCTCAAAGAAAACAAACTTGTCGGTGAAAACTACAATGACTGGATTCGTAACCTTAACTTAGTTCTTGTTGCTGAGGGACACAAGTTTGTACTTGAAGAGGTTTGTCCTCAGACGCCAGATGAGGGTTCTGACGAAGCCCAAAAGGTTGCATATGATAAGTGGCTTAGGTCTAATGAGATAGCGCGCTGTTACATCTTGGCATCTATGTCAAGTGTGTTGCAACATCAGCATGAGCCTATGAAAACCGCTTATGATATCATGTACAATCTTAGGCAGCTATTCGGTCATCAGAACCGCTCGGCACGCCATTTGGTAATGAAGAAGCTAATGGATGCGAGAATGTCTGACTCCACACCTGTTAGGGATCACATTCTCATGATGATGGGGTATTTATCTGAGATCAAGACCTTGGGTGGAGAGCTAGATGGCGATTCTCAAATCGACATTGTTCTTCATAGCTTGTCTTCGAAGTTTGAGCAGTTCAGGCTGAATTTTAACATGATTAAAAGGGATGTCAGCCTGACTGAAGTGCTCATAGACCTTCAGGCAGCTGAATTGTTCCAAAAGAGCAATCTTGAGGCCAACATAGCTGAAAAAGGAGCGTCTTCTTCTGGTGGAAAAAGGAAGAAGAGAAACGCACCTAAGAAGGCTGTAGATGAGGCGCCTAAGGTGAAGAAGCCAAAGGCAAAGATTCCTTCCGAGGAATTCAAGTCGAAGACTAAGTGCTTCAAGTGCGGCCAACCAGGTCACTGGAAGGCGGCGTGTCCTAACAAGAAGAAGAAGAGAGGTACATCTCACACTCTGGTTGTGGAAACATGTTTAGCAACTTATTCTACCCAGTCATGGGTAGTAGATACTGGAGCTACTGATCATGTTTGCATGTCTTTACAGGGGTTACTGGTAAAAAGACAGCTGAGTGAGGACGAGATCACCGTCTACATGGGCAATGCTACGAGAGTGGCGGCTGTTGCAGTGGGAGACGTTGTTTTACCTTTTAGTAGTGATAGAACTTTGGTTTTGAAAGATTGTCTTTATGTGCCTGGTTTTAGGCGAAACTTGATTTCAGTTTCTAAATTGATTATGGATGGATATTCTGTTTCTTTTGATAACAAAGTAGTTATCTTTAGTGGTAAACATTTTATCTGTTCTGGCACATTGGATGGACACTTATACTTTCTTAAACCAACTGAAAACACTATGCAAAGACAACTTTTTAATACATCGATCATAAACCCTAACAAGAGAAAAGAACCTTCGGGATTGAATCAAACCTATCTTTGGCATCTAAGGCTCGGACATATTAACCTTAAGAGGATACAAAGGCTTGTAAACGATGGACCATTGTCTTCTTTGGTACTGGAATCGTTTCCTTTGTGTGAATCCTGTTTGGAAGGTAAAATGACCAAGCGTCCTTTCCAGTCAAAAGGAAATAGATCCGAAGGGCTATTAGATTTGATTCACTCTGACCTATGCGGCCCTATGTCAGTTCAAGCTCGAGAAGGGTTCGAGTATTTCATCACTCTCATTGATGATTACTCTAGATACGGTTATATCTACCTGTTACGTCGCAAGTCTGAATGCTTTGAGAAATTCAAAGAGTTTAAGGCAGAAACGGAGAAACGAATAGGCAGAAGTATCAAGTCACTACGTTTTGATCGTGGTGGTGAGTACCTCTCAAGCAAATTTAGGGATTATATGGCAGAGAGTGGGATTACATCCCAGTTGACTGCGCCTGGAATGCCACAGCAGAATGGCGTGGTGGAAAGAAGGAATCGTACATTATTAGAGATGGTTAGATCGATGATGAGTTATTCTGAGTTGCCTATTTCATTCTGGGGATATGCCCTGGAAACAGCAGCCTATATTCTTAACTTGGTTCCATCAAAATCAGTTCCTGCTACACCTACAGAACTATGGACTGGACGAAAGCCCAGTTTGAACCATATTCGGATTTGGGGTAGCCCAGCACACGTGTTGGACAAAGAAGCTGATAAGCTGGCTCCTCGTACTGATGTAAAAGCTGTTCGTTGGATATCCTAGAGGAACGAAAGGTGGTTTATTTTATAGTCCTAAGGATCAGAAGATCATTGTTAGCACCAATGCTCGATTCTTAGAGGAAGACTATGTCATAAACCACAAAACAAGAAGTCACATCATCCTTGAGGAGTTAAGGGGTGGATCGAATCCTACACCGGTTGTCCTGGTGTGCCAAGTTGATGATGTTCTCTTGAGGAAGAACAAGTTCATGTTGAAACCCTGCAGGTGGAATTTATTCCTTACATGATAAAGCTTGTGTGGTACTACTCAAGGTTTTAGATGTTAATTAATTATAGCTGTCAGAGGTTTACATAATTAATTAATGAATATTATATCTTAAACACGGGGAATGACTGTACTAAAGGAGAAAGCATATTCGTAAATATGTATTAAATTGGTAGGTCAGTTTTACTTCTTTAGTGGAATAAAAGTAAAACTTAATTTATTTAATTATATCCTAGGTTTATTGGATATTGGATATTAAATAAATTAGTGGGCCAATTTAATATTCTTCTAGATCCCTGTTGTAGCCCAATTGACTGATAGTGGACTGGATATTGAGCTTGAGATAGAGGCCCAAGCCCAGTAGGGCTGGAACATGAAATTTCACCCCTCCCTATATATAAGGGGAGGGGGGGCACTATATTTTGATAAAAATCATAGGAAATCAACCCCTCTTTGTCTCTCAAAGTTATCTACAGATTTCACAACTCTATCTAGTAGATTTCAGCCCACTCTGAATCTAGATACAGTCCGGAAATACAACAGAAGATCTTGGAGTAGAATACTGTGGTGGTTGAAATTTTGAGTGCTAGGTGGCGCCAACTACAGTTCATTCAACAGCAAGATTAGATCTTTAATCTTGTCCACAGACTGTCTATCGATTTGTAAGTAGATTCGTTTCTATGTCTTGCGCTTTATTAGATTCGAATATGCTTTGCATGCTTTTTGATTAGACTGTGATAAACATGCATGTTACATAAAATTATGATTTGCATGAACATGGATTTATCAACAACCAAATGGTCCTGCGGTGGTTTAATTCGAAAAAACCCCAACAATTATAAATTCATAATTTACTTGACAACAAAATGAAAATTACAAGAATTAAAATAAAATAAAATATAATTAAATAAACTACAATGAGAACACTTGAAATTCTAAATTACGAGTACATAAGATGTAAATTACATATTCAATTAGTGCCAAAATTTTGCCATATGTGCTCAATCATGTCCTTTTTAAGAGCACTATGAGTATCTCTGTTGTAAAGTTGATCCCTATTAATCATATAAGCCGACAAATTTGTGATGCGTTTAGTAGAGTAGTGAAAAGGTTCGGCATTTGAAGTTGAAGATACATCCGTAAAAAAATATGTGGGATCATAATAATTTTGGTATGTGTTTTGTTCATCCTCTACAATCATATTGTGTATGATGAATCAAGCCATCATAATTTTTTCCATCAAATCCTTATCCCAAATAAGACATGGACGTCAAACAAATACAAAATTAGCTTGTAGAACTCGAAAGGCCCGCTCTAAAACATCACTAAAAACTGGAGATCGATAGAGAACATTAATATCATTGCACGCACTTGGTGTTCCAAAGAATGCATGCCATATCCATAAATCATATGATGCAACGACTTCCAAAATGATTGTTGGCTTTCCCCTTCTCCTTGTAAATTGCCCAGCCCAGGCAGTGGGATAATTTTTTCATTCCCAGTGCATGCAATCAATACTATCAATCATGCCAGAAAAACCACGTTGTTCTCCAACATAGAGTAATCTTGCCAAGTCTTGTTGATTAAGCCTTCTAAGGTATGTACTACCGAAGCAGGAAATGACACCATCTACAAAATGGATGACAACATCTCTTATAACCATTGCAGTCATTCATAAGTATTTATCAGCAATATCAGGTGATGTCCCATAAGCCAACACCCTCATGGCTCCGGTAAATTTTTGCAATGGTGAAAGACTTTTTCTACCTGTACAATCAGGCCTCTGTTGAAAATATTCATCATTGGTAGTAACGACATCCACTATACAAAGAAAAAGTGATTTCTGCATGGGAAATCGATGTTGAAAGAGCTCCGGAGAATACGTCGGATTAGAGACAAAATATTTTTTCATCAAATGCTCTTCACCAATCTCACGTTCCCTATCACAATACCTTTTTCTAATTGTAAAAGTTTGAGCTCCTACAACCAGATGAGGATTGGTTATGAGCATATTCTGGATGATGTTATCCTCTTCACGACGTTATTGATGAACTTGTTCTTCCCATTCATCAAGTTCGTTGGGATTTGAATAATCAGAACTTGAGTTTGATTCGATTAAAGCATTTTCATTAACCTACATTTTTCTAAAGAAAATTGAAAATTGAAGAGAAAAAAGGTAATATTAAAGATTTTTGTGTGAGTTTAATTTGATTTGTATTTCATGATATATTTATAGATAATGCAAAATAATAAAAAAGAGTTAAGTTGAATCAGAATCTAATGCAAATAATGTGACAGATGCATGTGATTGATTGCAAATAAATTGATAAAACCTGGATGTGATTTCAATTTGTTCATAGAAAATATAACCAAATCATGTGAATCATTATTATTATGACCAACTTGTAAGTATGTGATTTACATTATTATATAACCAAAATTTTCAAAGCATGAGAATCCAATATAAATAATGTGACAGGTGCGTGTAATTTTTGCAGATAAATTGACAAGGCATACGAATCATTATTATTATGACCAACTTGTAAACATAATTTACATTATTATAAGACCAAAATTTTCAAAGCATGAGAATCCAATGCAAATAATGTGATAGGTGCACGTGATTCTTTGCAGATAAATTGACAAGATGGAAGCTTTACTTTTACATGTTAGATTTACTTTTGCATGTTAGATTTAACTTTGCTTTTATATGATTGAGACATATGCATGTGAGTTTGTAGGGAAATAAAAGAGTACTAGAGATATATAAAGTACATTAATTATATGTGAGGAAAAAGACATCTCACAACTACAACACACATTAATTATATGTGGGTAAAATACACTCCACAATTACAACACACATTAATACAATGTGAGGAAAAGACATATCACAATTACAAACAAGCCCCATAATTACAATTATATTAATTTAATTTTACCCAAACACAAGAGCAATTAGTCGGCGTTTCACCTCTTCTTCTTCTGGAGATAAATGATCTTTCACCAATAATGTGTTCAACATTCTTTTTTCCATCTTCAATGACATCATTTGTAGCTTTTGGCTCTCCAATTCGAGTTTCTTAGCAATTAACTCATTTTCATTATCTCTGGTGAGTCTCAATGCATGAAGTTCTACAACAACTTCAGATCCAGATTGTGTTGCCTTACATCTTCTTTTCTTTTTGACTTATCTCTACCCGTTGGATGAGAAATAGTCGAACCTCCAGTAGTTAGACTTTCTGGATTTGAAGGAATATGATACTCCCCATCTTTAGAAGTCCTTGATCTTTTGGTGCTGCCACCACTTTCTTCCTCATCTCCCATTCCATCTTCAGGACAAAGTCGTATTGTATTGTTATGAAACGATACAGCCCACCTTCAATGTTTACTCATAACATCATTATAAACAATCAAGTCTTGAAACTTTCTGCCATTCGCTTCATAAATTGTATGAGCTTCCATCTCAATATCTTTCGGGCTCATTCCACTTCTTTTTCTCCGATTTGCTTCTTCCAAAGTACCAACCCACTTGCCTGTATTTTCACTAAGTCGTTTCCAATAAACTTTCATTATTCAATATTTCTTGGATTGAGCTCGTCTGGATTTTCAACTTGAGTTTTGTGATACAATTTATGCATACGTGACCACATTGCGGGCCTCTTTTGATTCTTTCCGCGCACACTGTCTGTGCTAACATAGATCCAAGTTGATATAAGGGTTACGTCTTCTTTAACGCACCAACTTATATTTTTTGCTCCTTTCTGATTTTTGTTTGAGGGTTGAACATTCCCAAACAAATTGCGAGAGATATTTTGTGTGGTGAGAAGTTCTTCAGAGGATGGAATTTGAGTGAGGTTTGGAGAAAATTGAGAATTTTGATAATACTGAGAACTTTGTTGATCTTCTGAATTTGGAAAATTTTGTGGGTGAAAGTAAGTTCCAATATTTGAAAAATTTTTGGAGTTATGATAATAATTTAGGTGATTTGGATCCATAACTTCAAATGAAGATTGTTAGTGCCGTCGTTATGCACTAATGTTTATTTCGAGTTTGTTTTGGCGAGATATAGAAGACAATGTGTTCTAGGGTATGTGCCTGAAGACAAAAGTTCCGCTGTGCAAGTTTTGAAGAACAGTTGGTGAATTGTTCGCTCTGATGTTCCAAACATATCCAGGAACAGTTTATATATGGCAGTTTCCATAATATGAAGATCTTCATCGATCCGGTTTAGAAGGTCAAGATATAATCGTTTGACTGCCTTGTGGTATAGATACTGTGTTGAATTTAACCCTACTATACATGGAAAACATCTACACACATTTGGAAGGATCACAAGTCAATATTCACTTACCTATACCGGTGGAAAAAGACCAACAATATCATTGAAGTGAAGAATTATAAGAAGACCGATTATTGCAGCAATCGGTGGTGGACATCATTAGATTCTCTTAGTATATTTTTTGAGAGTCAATTTCATTTGTGATCCATGTATCAACTAGTAGTTGTTCTATTAACAGTTCAACGTGATAGACTAGTTTTTGAGTGTTTTGAGTGAAACACGTGAGGGGTTGTTTTAATCCATATTGTATGCAATCTCGGGAGAGATTGTAAGTTGAAGCTGTGGGTAGATAGAGAGAGTCTAGTGTCACGGTTGTGAGGGGATCTCATAGATTTCATTTAGCGAAGGAGCTCGTGAAGAAGAACGGGTGATAGAAGGAGGGAGTCCTGTATGTGTAAAATCCTAAATGCACTTCATGAATGAGTAGCAAATGAATCTTTAAGTTGGGGCAATGTCCCCCCAGAGTAGGTTGATTAACCGAACTTGGTTACCAATGTCATGCATTATTTACTACTTTATATTTACTGTTCTTACGTCTGTTCCAAACATATCATAGAACACTTGTCAAGCAGTTATCATAAAACACCATTGCACGGATTGTTATTTTTCAATTGGTACCAGAGCAGGTCACTAGTTATACAAGTGTGATCTCAGGAATTTAATCCGTGTTTTTATGTTTATTTTACCAAGATGGACACGATGAAAGAAGGAACATCGACGGTTCGACATTCGCTCCTTGATGGCAATAATTATGCCTACTGGAAGGCCAAAATGACTGTGTTCATTCGTTCAATTAATGAACGTGTCTGGAAGATGGTGACTGAAGGATGGAAGCCTCCCACAAAGAAAGATGACAAAGGAAAAATTGTGATGAAGCTTGAAGAAGAGTGGGACAATGATGACTACCAAGTGATGGGGCTGAATGCAAAAGCCATGAATGTTATCTTCTCGGTTGTAGATATGAATGCCTTCAAACTTATCTCCATCTGTGATAAAGCTAAGGATGCGTGGGACATACTGCAGACCGCTTATGAAGGAACAAGCAGTGTTTGTGCCTCACGGATGCAGTTACTTACTACCAGATTTGAGAATCTCCGGATGGACAAGGCTGAAAAATTTGCTGATTTCAATGCCAAGATTTGCGACATTGCAGATGAAAGCTTTGCTCTTGGAGATGCCATATGTGAAGAAAAACTTGTCCAAAAAGTTCTTCGCTCCCTGCCCAGAAGATTTGCCTACAAAGTCACAGCTATTGAAGAAGCCAAAGACGTGAGTAAAATGAAGCTGCAAGAACTGATGGGGTCATTGCGAACCTTTGAAATGGGCCTGACAGAAGAAGAAACTATACATAAGAAAAACATTGCGTTTCAGGCTGGTTCCAATGATGATGTTCTCAGTAATGTTCCTGAGAAAGTTGACCTGGCAGAGTCAATTGCTATGTTGTCAAAGAATTTCTCAAAGTTTGCAAAACACTATGAGAAGTCTTCTCAAAATAATGTTGGCAAGAACAGGTTCTCTAAACCTCGAAGAACCAAGGATGATGAGTCAAATAAAGACAAATATAAGGAAGTGAAGTGTCGAGAATGTGGTGGTTAAAGTCAATGAAGACCTGTTGAAAGAGAATTCCAATCTCTTGAAAGAAAAAAATAATCTCTCTACTCGCCTTAATGAGTTGCAGAATTAATCATCGCAGTCCAGAAACAGTACTCAAGCTCAGAATGGTGAACCCCAACACCTAAAAAAGCTTGTCAAAATGATGAACTCATGATCATCTCAACTGGATGAAATTCTCTCCAAAGGAAAAAAGACCTCAGGATCATACTGGGCTTGGATTTAATGGAAGTCAGACTTATGACAGATTCTATCAAGGAAAAACATCTGGAACAAAAGATTCAACAGTTCCAAAATCGAAAGCTGAGCCAAAGAACAAACAGCAGTGAAGGAAGTCTCCTCAAAAGACATGTGTTGTGTGTCATTACTGTGAAAAACCTGGTCACATTCAACCACATTGCAGAAACCATATCAATGACCTCAGAAGGATGAAAAGAAGGGGTTTTTCATAATCTGATCAGTTCCCTAGGAGAAATAACAACATGAACAGATCAAGGAACAACCACATAAACTATGTGGTTCATACTTCTCTCAACATTTATACAAAGAGCAGTTGGTATTTTGATAGCGGATGTTCATGTCATATGACTGGAGATGCTAACATGCTGAACAACATTAAAAAAGATTATTTTTATCAATCTGTTACCTTTGGAGATGGTGTCAAAGGAAGAGTTCTTGGGCATGGCCAATTGAATGTTGATGGAATGCCCAAATTGGAGGATGTTCTGCTTGTGGGAGGACTAAAAGCTAATTTAATTAGCATTAGTCAGCTGTGCGATCAAGGTCTTTTTGTGCATTTTACAAGAGATAAGTGTCTGGTCAAAGATGAAGAAAGTGTTCTCTTGATGGATGGGAACAAATTGCGTGACAATTGTAACCTTCTTAACATGAAGAAAACCTGCTTCAGATCTCAGCTCTGTGAAGCTAATCTATGGCATGAAAGGCTTGGCCATATCAGTTATTGAAACCTCCAGAGACTTATGAACACTGAAGCTGTGATTGGTGTTCCAAGGATGAATATTGATTGATGAAAGCTGTGCGGTCCATGCCAAGTTGGAAAACAGATCCATACCTCTCATAAGTCTGTAAAGAAAATCACCACTTCAAATGCCTTGGATCTATTGTACATGGACTTGATGGGACCTGTCCAAATTGAAAGTATTGGATGGAAGAAATTCATCTTTGTTTGTGTAGATGATTACACCGGATTCACTTGGGTTGAATTCCTAAGATATAAGGCAGAAACTTTTGAGACGTTCAAAAAACTGTGTCTTAAGCTTGAAGTAGAGAAAGAAACTAACGTGGTGAGAATTCGAAGTGACCATGGTCGTGAATTTGAGAATGCCTTTTTCAAATTATTTTGTGAAGAAAAAAGAATTGGCCAGGAGTTTTCTGCACCGAAAACACCTTAACAAAATGGTGTTGTTGAGAGGAAAAATCGAACTCTTCCAGAAATAAGTCGAGTAATGATGAAGGCCAAAACTGTTCTTGACAACCTTTAGGCCGAGACGGTGAACATGGCTTGTCATATTATTAATCGGGTGTACTTCAGAACTAAGACAAGGATTACTCATTATGAGTTGTGGAAAGGGAAGAAGCCAAACATAAAATACTTTCACATCTTTGGAAGTATTTGTTACATGTTGAGAAATTGAGAGTATCTTGGCAAGTTTAATGGCAAAGGAGATGAATGCATTTTTCTTGAATATTCAAGAAATAGTCATGCCTACCGTGTTTTCAATAAAAGAACCAAAATTGTTATGGAATCAATCAATATCATTGTTGATGATCTGGAAGAATCTGCTGCCCAAATAGATAACGAAAGCCTTGATGTTACTACCCATGTTCCTGCATCTGTGCCTGACAGTTCTGAAAATAGAGACCTGACTGAAGTAAGACCTAAAAAAAAGATGTCTACAAACCTTCAAAAGGTGTCCAGAAGAATCATTCTGCTTCAGACATCATTGGTGAAATGAGTGAAAGGGTCCGAACAAGAGAAGTTCGTAAGAACTATCGTGAACTGATAGCTAATGTGTGCTACACATCCACTGTTGAGCACAAGAATGTTAAAGAGGCTTTGAAGGATGACCGATGGATTCAAGCCATGCAAGAAGAACTCTTGCAATTTGAAAGGAATGAAGTGTGGGATCTTGTTCCACGACCCAAAGATGCCAATGTGATAGGCACAAAGTGTATCTTCAAAAACAAGACCAATGAGAAGGGGAACATAACCAGGAACAAGGTAAGATTGGTTGCCCAAGGTTATTCCCAAGTTGAGGGAATTGATTTCGATGAAACATTTGCTCCTGTTACTCATCTTGAATCACTCCGTTTACTTCTCACCATGGCTGTATGGATGAAGTTCAAGTTGTTCCAAATGAATGTGAAAAGTGCCTTCTTGAATGGGTACTTATCTGGAGATGTGTTTGTTAGTCAACCCAAAAGCTTTGAAGACTCTCACCATCCTGAGTTCGTTTATAAACTGAAAAAGGCACTGTACGGTCTCAAACAAGCTCTACGAGCTTGGTATGAACATCTAACCAAGTTTCTTCTGGAGAAAGGCTATGTTCGTGGTGGAGCTGATAGAACACTCTTTGTTAAAGGAGAAAAATCTGATGTGATTATCGTTCAGATTTATGTCGATGATATTATCTTTGGATCTATGTCAGACAGAATGGTGAATGAGTTTGTCAAGTTCATGACATCTGAATTTGAAATGAGTTTAGTAAGAGAACTAACCTACTTTCTAGGGCTTTAAGTGAAGCAAAAAGATGATGGGATCTTTGTTTCTCAAACAATGTATGCAAGGAACTTGATCAGCAAGTTTGGCTTGGAAAGCTGCAGCACAAAGAGAAAACCTATGGAAACATCTTTGAAAATGTTAAAAGATCAAGTCGGTGTGTATATTGAGCAAACCTTGTACCTAAGTATGATAGGTAGAGCAGGCTACCAATTTGAGAAAACCCTTCCAAACCTTGGAGTGTGTGCTCGGTACCAATTTGATCCCAAAGAAAACCCTAGTTTGGTAGGGTTTTGTGATGCCGACTGGGCAGATTGTACTGAAGATCGGAAGAGTACTTCAAGAGGATGTTTCTTCCTTGGAAACAACATGGTTTCATGGTTCAGCAAGAAACAGAACTCTATTTCACTGTCTACGGCGGAAGCAGAATATATTACAGCTGGTAGTTGTTGTACACAACTCTTATGGATGAAGTAGATGCTACTTGACTATGGTGTGCCACAATCTGTGCTTACCATATTCTGTGGCAACATGACCACCATAAATATTTCAAAGAATCCTGTTCAGTACTCTTGAACAAAATATATAGATATCCGCCACCACTTCATTCGTGAACTGGTTGAAGATGGATCGCTCGTGATTAAGTACGTTGGAACAGATGCCCAACTTGTGGATATTTTCACTAAGGCACTTGAAAGTGGAAGGTTTGAAACACTTAGATCCTTCTTGGGTCTTTGTGTTCTCTAAACTTTTCCTTTGTGAGAAGTATCTCTATATAGTCTTGGTCAGTGATGTATGTACAGAGAATGTAAAATGACCAAGTGGTTTATGGCCTATTTAAGTATGTGCCTGAAAGTGTTCTTGACAGATGCAAGCACTGTTTGAGTTGTTTCTGCAACGGTTAGTGGGCCTTTGATTTTCGTGCCCAGCTCGCTTCCACTTCCCGAAGACGTGCAGCGTGGATTTGACAAGGGAAGTGATCTTTAATTATGGAAATTAATCTAATTATTTCCTTATTCAAATTGTGTGGCTCTTGGAGAATTGTCAAAATCACTTGTGTTCTCCACATCTGTTCCCGCTACCATCGTTCCTAGTAGTGATGTTGTGTCTGTGCTCGCAGAAGTCCCTGTATCTATGCCCTGCGATGCTCCTGAGTTGTCTGAGACTCTGTCTGAGTTAGTTTTTGTGACAATTCTAGAACCTCCTTTTCAATCTATGGTTTTCGTTGAACCTTCCTCACCTCCTATGGTGGAGTCTGAATCTCTTGATTCCACAATTGTTGCCGCTGCTACCTGTCTTGATCCCTCTTCAATTAAAGAGTTTGTTGCATCAATTCATGCCATGACTTTTAAATCTGTGCCATCGTCTGTCGCTGACGTAACCGTCTCTATGGATACTCCGATGGTTACAATTCAAGTTTCGTTTGGGAGAAGCCTCAACAAAGGTTGCTGATGCTGTTGATCCCGCTCTTGCTCAGTCTAAAGAGGTGAGAATTGAAGACGTTGTGATGGAAGACCAAATTGCTGTTGAGGAAGATGTTTCCTCACCTGATGCTGGATCTGTTCTACCTGTTTTAGAACAAGGATGGATGTGTTCCAAGTCCCATGGTGTCAAGCGCAAGCTTCAATTACTTGATGAACCAGAGGAACCCCCTACTGCCTCTGAGCACCGTGTTGATTCTACTGATGCTAAGCAGAACTCTGATGAAGTTGAAATTCCTATATCTCAGTTGCGAACCCGAGCAAAGTCCAAGTCTACTCGATGAAAAGCTAAGGCCAAGAAAGCCTCTACCTTTGCTTCCACTCTCCTTGTGACAAGAAGTGCGTCTGAATATCTCCTAGACCTGGCCTCATCTTCTCATTGGCTGTTGTTGAAGAATGCTAGAACTCTGATTCCTTCTGTTGAAGAGGCTGATAATGTGCCAGAGGATGTGTCAAACAACGCAAACTCTGAATCAACTTGAAATATCTGTCTATAATGTGTCTATATTTGTTAAGGCTGTGGTGTATGAATTTTATGCCGATCTATCCAAGTCCATCAGTGATGTGAATTATACACATGCTTTTTTATTTATGTGAGTGGACATTAGTTTGCTTTTTCCTCTACTGTTAGGCCGAGAGCACTCTACTGCTCCTGAGTCTATCTCAGACATAAATGATGTGGCAAATGAATTGACTGAAGAAATTTATTTGGTGTGGCCAAAAGAAAGGTCCTTGTTGGTATCTGACTTGAGCGTGAAGTCTTCAATACTTCACAAGATAATAGTGAAGAACGGGCTTCCCAGCCGGAATTGTTCTTCTATTGGTAAGATGTTGAGCATCTTGGAACACATGTGGTGTTCAACCTTGCCCAGTTGATCTTTGATCATCTGTGTGCCCATGCTGAGTCCAAGAGGAACCAGCGACAAGCTGTTTTCTGTGCAGCATACTCGTGATATCCCAGTTGCTGCTCCAGAAGCTAGTGCTGCTGAAGATGTGCCACCATCTATGCCTCCCATACCTGCGCCCAGATCCTCTATCAATGTCGTATTCCTTGAACAACACATTCAATCCTTGGAACAAGAAGTTCAATTCTGAAGAAGACTATCAGGATTGCCAGGACTCGCAAGTTGGAGCTCGAGTCATTGATAATGGACCTAAAGGCTCGTGCCTTTGGTTTTGTCTCTCTATTAGATATACCAGGTTCTTCTGGTACAGAGTTTGATTTTGCAGGTCCAAGTGCTATTGCAACTCCTCGTCCTACTCCTACTAGTGTTGTGTCAGAGTCTGTTCCAGCTGCTATTACTGCTGAAGTGTCTCCCACCTGAAGCTTTGGCTTTTATGGCAGCCACTAAGGGGGAGAAGTGATAGCATGAGAGAGAAGATCATGGAGAAGATAATGGGAGATGAAGATGCAGAGAAGCTACCGCGAGTTCGCAGCTTATGAAGTTTTCAAACTTGCTTAAGTTTGTTTTGGAGAATTGTTATGGGGAAGTTGTCCGCAGTTGAGACTGCGAAAACATTTGATCATGAATGATTGGTGAAAACTCCTCAGCCCAGACTAAGGGAGAGTTCGTGATGAGAAACTGTGCCTGATAGTTTTTATAAATATCACTTTTTGATATTTGTTTGATCTGCGGTGTTTATTCATGTGATGTGCAGATTAAGAGTTATTATCTTCCATAAATGCCAAAGGGGAAGATTGTTAGTGCCATCGTTATGCACTAATATTTGTTTCGAGTTTATTTTGGCAAGATATAGAAGACAATGTGTTCTAGGGTATGTGCCTGAAGACAAAAGTTCCACTGTGCAAGTTTTGAAGAACAGTTGGTGAACTGTTCGCTCTGATGTTCCAGACATACACGAGAACAGTTTATGTATGGTAGTTTCTATAATGTGAAGATCTTCACCGATCCGATTTGGAAGGTCAAGATATAATCGTTTGACTACCTTGTGGTGTAGATACCGTACTGAATTTAATCCTACTACACATGGAAAACATCTACACACGTTTGGAAGAATCACAAGTCAATATTCACTTACCTATACCAGCGGAAAGAGACCAACAATATCATTAAAGTTAAGAATTATAAGAAGACCGATTATTACAGCAATCGGTGGTAGACATCATTAGATTCTTTTAGCATATTTTTTTAGAGTCAATTTCATTTGTGATCCATGTATTAACTAGTAGTTGTTCCATAAACAGTTCAACGTGATATACTAGTTTTTTAGTGTTTTGAGTTAAACACGTGAGGGGTTGTTTTAATTCATATTGTACGCAATCTTGAGAGAGATTGTAAGTTGAAGTTGTAGGTAGCTAGAGGGAGTCTAGTGTTACGGTTGTGAGGGGATCTCATAGCTTTCGTTTAGCGAAGGAGCTCGTGAAGAAGAACAGGTGACATAAGGAGGGAGTCCTGTATGTGTAAAATCTTAAATACACTTCATGAAGAAGTAGCAAACGAATCTTCAAGTTTGGGCAAAGTCCCCCCAGAGAAGGTTGATTAACCGAACTGGGTTACCAATCTCGTGCATTATTTACTGCTTTCTATTTACTGTTCTTACGTCTGTTCCGAACATATCGTAGAACACTTGTCAAGTAGTTATCATAAAATACCACACGGATTGTTGTTTTTTAAAGAAGAAATGTGAGATTGAGAATTTGATGAAATAAGATATGTAAGAAAAAGAGAGTTTATTGTTTGTAAAAATATACCAATATTAGACTCTATTTATAGAGAAAAAAAACTATGAATGTTGATATATTTTTGATAATTATATAAATTATTTAAATTTTAAATTAATATATATAAAATTAAGTGGCACCCAATCAGAGGGTGCCACGTGTGCAAGAATTGATGGTAGCCTTAAAGTCGGATGGCTGACCAGGTCGGCAATATACCGTGACTTTTTCCTTTTAAAAAAAATCATTTGTCTTTTGTGGTGACACCCATTTGGATGTGATGACCGCTGGGAGTAGCCTAAGAACAACACAGAGAAGCAAAATGAATTCTTAAATCGCATGAAAAATGTTAGTAGCTCATTTGTAGGAGATTGTTGATCTCTTATGTTAGACGGATATATATATATATATATATATATACCTAATTGGTATTTGATTCATGAGGTGGTCCCTAGGGGAGAACAAATGGTTGATTTGGTGCAAAACCGAGACAAACTAACAAAACCAAATAAAAAATTTCTTAAAAAAATTCAAACCGAACCAACCAAAATAATATATATAACCGAATCAAACCAAATCATAATTATTTGGTTAGTTTGGTTTGATTTTTGGTTCAACCGAATTTTCAATGATTATTTTTGTTTATCCAAAATAATTATATATAAAGAAAAAACATGCACTCAATAGATAACAAACAATATGTTAAATAAGTAGATGTTTTAAAAATTCTAAAACTAGAAAATTGAAACTAAATATTAGAATTACTAATATCATTTCGGTATATAATATCTTTTAAATAGGCATAATCAATATTAGATTTATAATTTTTAAACTATAAATATAGTATATATATATACATATATACATATATTTGGTTAGTTTGATTTTAACCAGATTTGTTTTACTTAAACCAAAACAATACCAAACTATATTTTGGTTTTAATATTCAAAACCAAACCAAAATTAGAGAAAAAAATGACCAAACAAACCAAATCAATTAGCTCGGTTTGGTTCGATTTTTTTTTATTTTGGTTCTACTTTGCATACCCCTAGTGGTTGATAAGTTCATTTATTTCGTGTTTTTTTGGGCATTTTATCCTCTATAAATGTCCTTTTTAGTGTGTTTTGAGTCGAAAAGAACCAGGTTGCGGTCATAGGGCATTCCAAGAGTCGAGTCTGGCGGAAGGGATATTTTATGCCCAGTTATTCACATTTATCTCACACATATATTCCTCAGAGGTACAGTGGACTTTTTCAGTATCCATCCCACATTCGGTCGGTGAAGTGGGCATATCAGATACGGATGGAGCTGACAGATGATGTCGTACCCACAGTACTTGCACAGACTCGACCATAGGTCAGAATGGGCATTTCCGTGAAACCCGGAAAGCAGTTGTAAGAGAGATGGTGAAAGATAGCTACATATCCGAAGGAAAGTTGGAACCAAGCTGGACTCCTAGAAGGCGCTGCAACAAAGAGATAAGCGCAATCCCTAAAAAATAGGGATTTAATAAAGCTGAAGCTTATCCAAACAGATCAGAGAGGGCACGCCGTTCCAGAATTACAGCAGAAGACCCTCGCCTATGGGGGGAAACTCCACTCGGAAAATGTAACTATTTAAGCAAGTTTAATTACTGGGAAAAACATCTTTAGACACTCTGAAACATTTCTACATTTTATATTTCTGCATTTCATTTTCAGTACGCTGCTTAGGCAGCTAAAAACAATCCGAAAGGTCTTAAACCTTCGGGACTTAGGTATGTTTATGCTTCTCAATGTTGGAGTTGAGTTTTCGCTTAATTAATTCAGTAAGTTATTGTTTATTTTATGTCTTTAATTTCTGCAATTTCAATTATGTCTAGCCTTCTCGGCTAGATCTTTAATTCTGGCATTTGAACAATGAAATTAGGCATAATAATGCATGATAAGTTTCCGTTAATTCTTGAGCCTTATTCCACGTGAGTGTGTGTCTGAAGTGCCCAATGTGGCTGATCACTCGTTAGGTAAAAAGGGCACACCACTATTAATTAAATTGATGAATCGTGACTATGTGTCAGTTCATATAGTAATAAGGGAATTAATGGGTTGTTGTGGGCACAAGAGGAATCAGTTGAACACAACATATCTGGGTCCGTCTAGGGCACACTGCTGCTTGTTTACTTACATCTCTTAGAGGAATCGGGAGGTGGGTAACTGGTTAGGGGTTTAATAGAAGAGGAATCACTTTTAAACCTAAAATGAAAGGATGGATGAGGAGACACAGAGAGGAATTCGGTCACCATAACTAGATGATCTATCATGTATAAAAATCGGTGTGCCCATGATCGAGTTGTTTTATGTTTAAACCAAATTCTAATTCGAATGCCAGATCCTTTTGTTATTTGATATTTTCTTTAGTTCCTTTTGCAGATTTAAATTCAGTTTATTGACAACATCAAACCCCCATTGTGATTGGTTACTTGAAAATAGAATCGCAACAGCTCTCTGTGGGATCGAGCCGTACTCATTGGCTAGCAACGCTCGTTGTGGGTACATAAGTTTACAAATATATTTTTGAGCGCGAAATGACCGCGCGTCAAAATTGGCTCCGTTACCGGGGAGCTGGTTTCTAGTGATTTTATCTTCCAGAATTGGTGAGCTTGGAAGTTGATGCCCAGGGGCTCTTCAGAGGAGACTCTATTGTACGATCTGGAGATAGAGAAGACTTCGAGGAAAAATAGGGCAGCAGTGAAGAGGGCACGCCGCGCAGCAAATAGACCTCGTGAGCCCACACCACCACCAGAGGATCAAGAAGATCAAGGAGACGAAGGGCACGAGGAGGAAGGAGAGTTTGAGAACGACCACAACATCAATATGGCCGCAAATGGAAATGTCGTGAATGGCAATGCGGATGATAACAGGAGTTTAAGGCAGTTGGTTTTCCCGACCAACATGAATTTGCGCCCAATGGGCATTACACTCCCAACTGTGACTCAGAACTGGGATATTCATGCAAACTTTATCCAGATCTTGCCGAAGTTCCACGGAATGCCTGGAGAGGATCCACAAAGGCACTTGCAAGATTTTGAGATGGTTTGCCAAACTCAACCATCCGACCATGGACGAGAAGAGTATGTGCGGTTGGTCTCGTTCCTTTTCACTCTTCAAGATGGGGCACGGGACTGGCTGTACACAGTACCCACTGGCGCTGTGACCACATGGAGACAACTTCAACAGATGTTTTTGGAGAAATATTTCCCAGCATCCAGAGTGCAAGAAATGACAAGAAGGATAGGGAGCCTGAAGATGGGAACTAACAAAAGTTTCTATGACTATTAGGGAATATTCCATGCAATGCTGGCGAAATGCCCACATCACCAGATTACTGAACACGATTTGATTCGGTATTTTGTCGGAGGATTGAGACCACATGAGAGGATGATCGTGAATGCCTCATGTGGAGGATCCATTTTGAACAAACAGCCTGTTGAAGTATTCAGAATTCTCACATAAATGGCTGAAAACAATCGAGACTTTGGTGGAGAGGGCATTAGGGTTGTAAGTCAATCAGAAAGGGCACCGAACCAGGACAGCAGGATTGATAGCTTGTGCGACAAGATCAAAAAAATCTTGTCCGGTGCAAGCATGGCGAGGAAGCCCAGACCTTGTGGGGTATGCAAAAGTATATCTCATTTCACTGATGAATGCCCCACTCTACAAGATGAAATGGAAGCAATGAATGCTATAGGGGGCCAGAATGGGCATTCCAGAAGATATGATCCCCATTTCCAGACTTATAATCCTGGCTCGAGGGACCATGAAAATTTTAGATAGAGAAGGCCATAGGATGGGCATCCTGCACGCCCATTGCCACCACCAGAGGAAAAAAGGAAACAAAGGCTAGAAGATCTTGTGTTTGCTATGGCTGAGGAGAATGAGAAGTTTAAGCAAGAGACTCGAGCTGGTCTCTCGCATATGAGCAAGCAAATCAATCAGCTCGCTCAAGCCATGCACAAGATGGAGGAGAAAAATGGAAAGTTACCCTCCCAGGTCGAGAATCCAAGAGAACAAGTGAATGTAGTATCATTGAGGAGTGGAAAGGAGCTTCCGGAGATGGTCATACCAAGAGAAGAGAATGATGATGTGCTCTTGGAGGAAGAAGTGAAAAAAATTCCCACTGAAGACAAGGCACAAGAAGCTGAGCAGACTAATACTGTGCCCATCCCGGAACAGAAGCAGCCTGCCAAGGTGCCCATTCCAGAGAGACGGAAACCTCCCTTTCCAGAGAGATTGGCACAAAATAGAAAAGAAGAAGAAACCAGGGAGATGCTAAAAGTATTCAGCAAGATGGAGATCAACATCCCACTGATCGAAGCAATGAAGCAAGTACCGCGGTATGCCCGGTTTCTAAAGGAGCTTTGTACAAGAAAGGTGCGATTCAATGACGATGCAAGGTTCCTAGTTAGGGAGAATGTATCAGCTGTGATACAGAAAAAATTACCCAATAAATGTGACGATCCAGGGATGTTCATGATCCCTTGCATTATTAGAGACAGAAAAGTCGAAAAGGCCATGCTGGATTTGGGGGCATCAATTAATGTAATGCCCCTGTCGGTGTTCAAAGAATTGAAGATTGGACCTCTGAAGGAGACCCGTTTGGTCATTCAGCTAGCTGATCGATCGAATGTGTATCCAGAAGGCCTCATTGAAGATGTATTGGTGAAAGTGGACGAGCTTATCTTCCCAGCAGAATTTTATGTGCTTGATATGGGCACAGCGACTTCAAAATCTTCAGTTTTATTGCTGGGAAGGCCTTTCATGAAGACAGCTCGTACCAAGATTGACGTGGACAAGGGCACACTGACGTGTGAATTTGATGCGGAGAAGGTGGCATTTAACATTTTTGAAGCCATGAAGCACCCCCCGGATACAGAAAATTGCAATTTTGTTAACACATTTAATTCTCCAAGCCGTTCTACTTTATCCATGGTGAGCAGCAGAGAGCTATTGGAATGGGCATTGTGGGATGGACTGAATGACCAGGATGTCCTGGACGAGGATGATGACATAAGGGATGGAATTATGATGCTGTACTCATTGGAAGAAATGCCATACGGATGTGTGGACTATGGTGTGCCCATTCGAAAAAATGATGATAAGCTGATGCCTTCTATTGTCAAAGCGCCCACGCTGGAGCTGAAGGCATTGCCAAGGCATTTGAAGTATGCCTACTTGGGAGATAATGAGACACTCCCAGTGATCATAAGTGTGGGGTTGAATCAAGCTGATGAGGACCGCCTTTTGAGATTGTTGAGACTATACAAGGAGACACTCAGATGGACTTTGGCAGATATAAAGGGCATTAGCCCAGCGGTTTGCATACACAAAATATTGTTGGAAGATGATGCAAAACCCGTTCGTGATCCACAAAGAAAGCTAAATCCGGTGATGAAGGATGTGGTGCTAAAAGAGATAATTAAGCTACTGGACCAGGATATTATATACCAAATTTTAGACAGTAAGTGGGTCAGTCCAATCTATGTTGTGCCCAAGAATTCGGGCATTCAAGTTGTAAAAAATGAGAAAGGAGAGCTTGTGCCCACACGACTGCAAACTGGCTGGAGAGTTTGCATCGACTACCGAAAGCTGAACACTGTCATGTGGAAGGATCATTTCCCACTTTCGTTCATTGACCAGATGTTGGAAAGACTCACAGGAAACAAGTTCTTTTTTGTTTCTTGGATGGATACTTAGGATACATGCAGATTGCAGTAAGTCAAGAGGACCAGGAGAAAACAACATTCACGTGCCCATTCGGTATATTTGCCTAACGTAGAATGCCCTTTGGCCTCTGCAATGCTCCTGGTACATTTCAGCGATGTATGATGAGCATATTCTCTGATTTGCTCGAGAACTGCATTGAAGTATTCATGGATGACTTCACAGTATACGGGAGCTGTTTTGATCGATGTTTAGAAAATTTGGAGAAAGTGTTGCAGCGTTGTGTGGACAAATGCCTAGTGCTGAACAATGAAAAATGTCATTTCATAGTCAGAGAGGGCATTGTACTGGGACATGTGATTTCTGAGAGGGGCATTGAGGTCGATAAAGAAAAGTGGATATAATAAAAAAATTGCCCTATCCCACTTCTGTGAAGCAGCTGGTTACGGCACAAGTCATTCAACCACCAGATTGGGGAATGCCCTTTGAGATTATGTGTGACGCTAGTGGCTACGCTGTGGGTGCGGTACTAGGTCAGAAGAGAGGAAAAGAAAGCCATGTAATTTACTATGCCTCCAAGACTCTGAACGGGGCATAGTATAATTACACCACTACTGAAAAGGAGTTATTGGCAGTAGTGTTTGTATTTGAGAAGTTTCGATCTTATCTTTTGGGAGCAAAGAGCATTGTCTATATTTGGGGAATGGATTTTATGGGACCCTTTCCAAATTCAAGGGGGAACCAATACATTATCCTGGCAGTTGATTACGTGTCCAAATGGGTAGAAGCAAAGGCCACTCCTACCAATGATGCAAGGGTGGTAGCCGCATTTCTGAAATCCCACATTTTTAGTCGGTTTGGTGTGCCCAGGTCCATCATCAGTGATCAAGGGACCCATTTTTACAACCAAACGCTGGAAAGATTGTTGAAGAAGTATGGGGTTCACTATAGAGTCACCACACCTTACCATCCCCAAGGAAATGGCCAAGCTAAAATATCAAATCGAGAAATTAAAGCCATTCTTGGAAAGGTTGTGGCTCCAAACCGAAAAGATTGGAGTGTTCATCTGGAAGATGCCTTGTGGGTATACCGAACTGCATTCAAGACTCCGATTGGGATGTCCCCATACAGGATGTTATTTGGAAAGTGTTGCCATCTGCCAGTCGAGTTAGAACACAAAGCACGATGGGCACTTCAGAAGCTGAATATGGATCCTGACGCCGCTGGGTATTTCAGGAAATTTCAAATCCAAGAACTGGAAGAAATGAGAATGGAGGCCTATGATAATTCGATGTTGTACAAGGAAAAAATGAAAAGGCTCCACGATCAAGTAATTCGAAGGAAGAGATTCATCCCAAGAGAGAAAGTGCTTTTGTACCACTCAAGGTTCAAACTTATGGGAAGAGGACTGAGGACCAAGTGGGTTGGTCCATTTGAGGTATACGCAGAATGCCCAAATGGGGCAATTGAGCTGATAAATCCTGATACTGGAGGGCCTTTCAAAGTGAATGGTCACCGTGTGAAAGCTTACCTTGGGCACTCTGATGAAGATGTCACAGTGATCTGGCTCGCAGAGCCCACTTATGCCTGATCTGGGGTGATGTCGTGCCTACGACAATAACTGGGGCGCTACTGGGAGGCAGCCCAGGTTTTTATTTGTCTTAATTCATTTTTATTTATTTTAAATAAGTTTTCCAGTTAATTAAACTAGTTTAGGGAGCAATTTTACGCTTGTTTTTAATAAGTATGGTGCTTGCAGGTTTAGATAATGAGAGAGAAAGATGAAGATAAAATAAATCCCTTGGAAATAGGGATTCTGAAGTGAGGCACTCTGAAGAGATAAAGTTTGTTCCGATTTTTCAGGGGATAAGGCTTATCCATTAGTATAGGGCATACTGATACGGAAGACTCCTAAGGAATCTGAAGAGTCTCAAGTCAAATTATGAATAGTGATTTATTTTATATAAAAGCCTTACCCCACAAAATCCCCACTATCACTTTCACTCGCCTATTTCAAAATTAGAACACTCTCTCTCTCTCTCTCTATTTCTTCTGCAGCCCTAATTTCTGAAAACTCTAAAGCTCAGCAATGGCGAAGACCAAAGGAAAGAAGGTTGCACCCAAGGTTGGAACAAAGGCACGCTTGGATTTTGAGACTCCTACTGCTTCTGAGGAGTCCGCTCCAGCTAAGGTCATAAAGAAACCTTCTACCAAGCCCAAGGAGAAAGCTACGTCTGAAGCAGCCACTTCGAAAAAACCTGCCAAGGAGATTCCGCCGGAGAAGGAACCTGCGCCTGAGGTTGAGGTGACGGAGGAAAGTTCTGCAACTCCGACTCAAACGGAGCAGCAAAATGATGAGGCTACTGCAGAGGGCATGCAGGAGGAAGAGGCTACTGAAGAGCCCGAACCAAAGCCTAAAAAGGGAGCTGAGAAGAAGAAAGCTAAAAAGCCAGCTAGGGCTCCGACCCCTGTGCCATCGGTGGAGATTGAGGACTTGGAGGATAACGAAGAAGGAGAGGAAGTTGAAGGAAGAGAAGAGGGTGAAGAAGAAGGATATAAAGATACTGATTTGGACAAGTATTTGAATGAAATAGAAGACATTGAGGCTGAGCAACAACCGGAGAAGATATCGCTTTTTGAACAGTAAGAAGAGAATGAGGCACCCGCTGACATCAAGAAGCGGGCACTGGAGAAAGCAAAAGGAAAAAGGAAGGTTGACGAGCCCACTCCAAAGCCAACCGAGCAGCCAAAAGTATCCCAGCAAGGGGATACCGAAGAAGAGCAGGAGCAACAAGAGACCAGTGCACCCTCCCAAACTCGGGCAGGCACTGAAGAGCCCTCGGAGGACTCCTCACCTAGGCGAAGGATGGGGAAAGCTGTGAGCATGAAAGCCGGAGCCAAGCTGGCTGGAGAGGCCTCCTCGCGCAAGAGGAAGGCTGAAGAGGGCATTTCAACCTCTGCGCCTAAAAGGGGCAAAGGTGTTGGGAGCCCCACACCAAGCAAGCCCAGCAGTGGCCCGCCACCAGTCAGGGGCATTATAAACTCTAAGGGAGTCCACCGTGAGTCGCTCGCAGCTCTTGGTATAGAGCAGGAGGTAAGGAACTTGTTTGCTGCAATTGGTTGGGAATGTTTTCTGGATATGGAATGTGTGATATTTACTTCTCTGTCCCGTGAATTTGTTCAAGATTTAAAAATTAAAGCTGTGAATAAGCCTGCCACATCTACTAGGGTCATGTCTTTTAAATTGCTAGGTAGAAGTCTGTCTATGTCTGCTGATGATTTAAACATGCTGTTGGGCATCGTGACATACTTGGGCCTCCAGGATGAGGAGTATGTCAATGCTATAACTGTGGTGCCCGACTCTGCAGAAGGAGTCGATGCAAAATGGGGTGACATTGGGGATGGATCTATTTATAGAAGCGGATCCACAAAGGGGCATTGCCTTAATAACGATGCTTTGAGATTTTGCCATAGGGTATTGGCCTATAACTTTTTTGGCCGAAAGGATAGCTCTAATTCAATCACTAATCAAGAGCTATTTATTTTGTGGTGTATGGTGCATAAAATTAGAATTAATTTCGGCTTTGTGGCTATTGCACATTTTCGGGAGATTAAAACACACCCTAGGCATCGTATTTCGTGTGCCCAATTGATCACCCAAATTACTATCAGACATAGGCTCCTTGATTTGCATGCTACTGATTTAACCCCCCTTCCCCGTGAATATTTTGATCTTAATTATTTGAGGAGGATGCAAGATGTGGACGATGATGAGGATGGAAAACCTGTTTTCTTTGTGCCGGGGGAAGACCCCTCGAGCATGCTTTTAGCAATGGCAGATTCATCGAGGAAACCACCAGCAGGGGAGGCACCGCAGAGGGAACACCCAGTCGCAGTGATCATGAGAAGGCTTGAGTTGATCGAGAATGCCCAATTCCAGACCAATGAAAAACTAACCCGAATCAAAGCAGCCCTGAAGTCCTATTTCAAACATGTTGGGTGAGAGAACCCAACACCTGCAACCGACTAACCTGGTTTTTTCTGTTCTTGTAGATTAGGCTTTGTTTTGTTTTTGTTTTTTTTTTTTTCTGTTTTCTTTGTTGTTTAAGTTGTTTGAGTCTGTGTCCACACTTTGCAAGTTGCAAAGTATGTAGGTGGGTAGTTGAGTCAAAACATGTTATTTTGTGAGTCTGTGTGGGCATTTCAATTGATAATTCAACTTTAATTGCTTTACAGAAAAATTAGCATGTCCACTTAAGATAGGGATGACGAAAGAGTTTAGCATGACCTGTGAGAATTGAACCTTAATGTTGTATGCCTCATTTTACAGTTTTCTTTCATTCATGAGTGTGAATAATTATGTACTTATGATGTTCTAGAATTTGCCTCTGTTCTGCGTTTAACTCGGGGAATTGTTGATACACATGTAGATGATATAGGCCATTTTTTGCTAAGCCACGAAAATAAAATACTCCCATCAATGACACAACCCTTGCAGCCCGTTGAGCCTATAAAATGCCTTGGTCAATGCTTTGTTTTGGGATGGTTTATATTCAACCAGGGCATTATAAAACCTGAAAAGAAAAATGGGAAAACAGAGCTGTTGTTGGGGAAGCATATATATATATATGGCTAGAAAAGATAGGGGGAAGAAATATATATAAAAAAAGTGACTAGAAAAAGAAAAAAAAAAGAAAAAGAAATAATCTGAATGAAAAATCCCTCGAGTCTTACGTGTTCAGAATGCCCAAAATAAAAAAAAATTCAGTGCCTGAACAGGGCATAGTAGGGTAGTGAATAGAAAGGAGCTGGGGAGGGGTCTGTACAATCAATAAAAACCCCTCCCAATTAAAATGCCCACTGTAGCCTAAAAAGCCCTATTGATACTAATGCATCATGGTTTCTAGAGAATAAACAGCAGAACTTTGGCAAACTTATGGGACGAATTTGTACAGAATTATAGCCGAATTGAGTGTATACACTGAGTGAAGAGAGTCTGTGAGGAACACCAAGCTAAACTCATTTTTGACCTATTTTTGGTATGCTAAAACTTTGCGATATTGTTAGATTATTTATGATGTGCCCACGCTAAGTAACAGTTTGCATGCTTGTGTCTGTTTCTTTTCCTTTGTTTTTTCTGGATGCGTTGCACCCCATGCTTGAGGACAATCATGCTTAAAGTGTGTCGGTGTGATAAGTCCATTTATTTCGTGTTTTTATGGGCATTTTATCCTCTATAAATGTCCTTTTTAGTATGTTTTGAGTCGAAAAGAACCAGGTTGCGGTCAGAGGGCATTCCAAGAGTCGAGTCTGGCGGAAGGGGCATTTTATGCCCAGTTATTCACGTTTATCTCACACATATGTTCCTCAGAGGCACAGGGGACTTCTTCAGTATCCATCTCACATTCGGTCGGTGAAGTGGGCATATCAGATACGGATGGAGCTGACAGATGATGCCGTACCTATAGTACTCGCACAGACTCGACCACAGGTCAGAATGGGCATTTCCGTGAAACCCGGAAAGCAGTTCGAAGAGAGATGGTGGAAGATAGCTACATATCCGAAGGAGAGTTGGAACCAAGCTGGACTCCTAGAAGGCGCTGCAACAAAGAGATAAGCGCAATCCCTAAAAAATAAGGATTTGATAAAGTTGAAGCTTATCCAAACAGATCAGAGAGGGCACACCGTTCTAGAATTGCAGCAGAAGACCCCCGCCTATGGGGGAAAACTCCACTCGGAAAATGTAACTATTTAAGCAAGTTTAATTACTGGGAAAAACATCTTTAGACACTCTGAAACATTTCTACATTTTATATTTCTGCATTTCATTTTCAGTACGCTGCTTAGGCAGCTAAAAACAATCCGAAAGGTCTTAAACCTTCGGGACTTAGGTATGTTTATGCTTCTCAACATTGGAGTTGAGTTTTCACTTAATTAATTCAGTAAGTTTTTGTTTATTTTATGTCTTTAATTTCTGCAATTTCAATTATGTCTAGCCTTCTCGGCTAGATCTTTAATTCTGGCATTTGAACAATGAAATTGGTTTGGGCATAAATCTGGACTTGTGAGGCCAAAATGGGCATAATAATGCATGATAAGTTTCCGTTAATTCTTGAGCCTTGTTCCACGTGAGTGTGTGTCTGAAGTGCCCAATGTGGCTGATCACTCGTTAGGTAAAGAGGGCACACCACTATTAATTGAATTGGCGAATCGTGACTGTGTGTCGGTTCATATAGTAATAAGGGAATTAATGGGGTGTTGTGGGCACATGAGGAATCAGTTGAACACAATAGATCTAGGTCCGTCTAGGGCACACTGCTGCTTGTTTACTTACATCTCTTAGAGGAATTGAGAGGTGGGTAACTGGTTAGGGGTTTAATAGAAGAGGAATCACTTTTAAACCTAAAATGAAAGGATGGATGAGGAGACGCAGAGAGGAATTCGGTCACCATAACTAGATGATCTATCATGTATGAAAATCGGTGTGCCCATGATCGAGTTGTTTTATGTTTAAACCAAATTCTAATTCGAATGCCAGAACCTTTTGTTATTTGATATTTTCTTTAGTTCCTTTTACAGATTTAAATTCAGTTTAGTGACAACACCAAACCCCCCTTGTGATTGGTTACTTGAAGATATAATCGCAATAGCTCTCTGTGGGATCGACCCGTACTCATTGGCTAGCTACGCTCGCTGTGGGCACATGAGTTTACAAATATATTTTTAAGCACGAAACGACCACGCGTCATGGTCCCTCTTTTTTTTCCTGTGGTCCTCATTACCTTTTTATGGAGATATCAAGATAGATCTTAATATATTATTTAAACTATATTTTAGTATCTATTTAGATTACGTTATCAATTAGAAATTTATCTAAATCATGTTTTATATTTCTTATCTTCCAAATTTATCGTATATTATAAATAGATAGATCCAGATTGTTTTTAGGGGAGTTGAAGTTTAATAAATAGTGTATTATTTAGTGCAATTCGACATTCTTGCAAGAATCAACGATATTGTCTACGCTTCGTTCATTGATGCTGGCATGCCGATTCATGTAGTTGAAGGTTCCATGGTTTGTTTTCTGACAACTCTTATTTTTTAGACGATCTGGTCGACGATGGTTATGATGGTCTACTGATTTTTTATGAAGAGGTGGATATCTTCTCCGGCGAAACTCATATTTTTGATGATTTGAGGTCCATAGGTGGTGACTACAGTGGTCCTCCGATGTTTGATGATGAGATGTTGTTCGTGCCCTGTGATGATGCTGTGTTGATATGTTATGACTCTAAGAAAGTGTTACTTGCCGTGATTGCACCAAGAGTGAATGTGCCACCATCAACACAATTTTCTTAGGTGCATAATGATTTTTCGTAGTTGTTCACGAGTGCCAATATTTTTACAAGTTTCATCTTTGTGATTTATTCTAACGACAAGTATGTTGATCATTTGATGAGTGATATATTAATATATCATCTCACAATTATGCATATTCTGATGATGTTGTTGCGGATCGTTTTCGGCATGCTCTTTTGACTTTCGATTCGATGGCGAATCGTATCAAACCCTGGGTGAATGATGGAGAAATCAAGATAGATATTGATATATTATTTAAATTATATTTTAGATTTGATTATATTTCATTATCAATTTAGATTACGTTATCAGTAAGGAATTTTATCTAAAATAAATTTTATATTCCTTATCTTCCAAGTTTATCATGTATTATAAATAGGTAGATCTAGATTGTTATTAGGGAAGTTGAAGTTTAATAAAATGTATGATATTTAGTGCAATTTGGTATTCTTGCGAGAATCAATGATATTGTTCTTGTGTGTGCACTGCGCTTGATAATTAATTTTTTAAAATATATATATATATATATATATATATATCGTAAAATGGACTTAGTGAATCTTAAAATTAAATTTAATTAATTTAAAACCTAGAATGAGAAATCCTAATTTTGAATGTATGAGCCCATTATTGGGCTTCAAAATGTGATGAGAGAATTGCCTTCAATTTTAAAATATGGGATTTCTTATTCCTAATTAGGGTTTAAATTACTTCACTTTAATTGTAGGGTTCACTAATTACATTTTAAGGTATATATTTATTTCAAAATTATGATTTATTATTCTCAATTAAGGATTTATATTTTTTCAAAAATTAATTATCGAGTGCAATGCTTGAGCCCAAAGCATTAGCGTCAGGCAAGTGCATTGTATGAGTCGTCAGATTTAAAAAAAATTACTTTAAGGTTCACTAATTTCATTTTTTGATATATATATATATATAGGTTGGTTATAATGGGTACTAGGTATTCGCGTGAGAACCTAGGAACCATGCTTATTTAATATGATTTTGTAGCTTATTTTGTTGTATTTTAGTGCTAATTACACTAGCACTAAAATACAACAAGATAAGTTATAATTTTTTTTAAAAAAAATTAGCACTAAAATAAAATAAAATAAGCTATAAAATTGTATTAAATAAGCATGGTACCTAGTTCTCACGCGAGTACCTAGTACCCATTTGAACCTATTCATATATATATATATATATATATATATATAGGGGATGGATCAAATGAGACCATTTTTCTGGTGTGAGAACTGAGATCTCATCTTACACCATCCAATTTAATGATCTAATGGTTGAGATTTAGGGTGGCAATTTTGTAAATAATAGGGAAAAAAAATAAAGGAATGAGGGCTATTTTCGTCCAAACCTATTCAAAATAATGATGTCAGCAATTAAAAAAAATCTTAAAAACTTTAGACGACCATAATTTGCTCATTTTTAATCCAATGCATACAAAAAATATATCAAATTAAAGCTCTCTTCGTGCTCTTTCATTTAAGATGTCGAAAGGCTATGTTTATATGAAAAAATATGAACAAAAAATAAAAAAGATAATTTTTTACGCGTGCCTAGGTTTTAAATGCTTTCGTTAGCATATAATAATTCTTCGTCAGCATTATGATAACATATGATAACGTCTGCTAACGAAGCATTTGTCATATGCTAACCTAATGTATTCGCTGTGCTAACAAAGAATTATCATAATGCTAACGTAATACAAATTTATTAAGGTTTATTCAATCTCAATTATGGTTTATTTCATCTCAATTATGGTTTATTCCATCCAATTATGATTATTTTTTAATTTTATTTTTCATTTATAGTTCCTAATTGATTATTATGGTTTATCTCATCCAATTATGGTTTATAACGTATGTTGACAGAGTATTGTCATATGCTAACATAGTGTATTCACAATGCTGATGAAACAAAACTATAATGATAATGTAGTAAAAATATATTATTATTATGATTTGTTCCAACTTATTTAGGGTTTACCACATCCAGTCAATGTTTATTTCATTTAATTGGGTTTATTTCATCCAATTATGATTTTTCCATTTAATTAGAGTTTATTAAGTCAAATTAGGTTTATAATTAATTTTTAGAATATATTTTTCCCTAACAATATTTGAAAACTTTAATTAGCATAACTATGATATTTTGTTAGCATGATGATAATACTTCGGTAGCATGACGATCTATTATCAAATCCTCCACGATTTTTATAAGAATTACCAAATTACGTTAACACCCCCACGCGAAAAACTTTTCAAATATTACAGAATTGCCACCGCCATTTTCATCAAATCTGGGCCTTTGATTTTTTAGGATTGTGTAGTGTTAGATGTAGTCTCATTTCTCACACTAGGGAGTGTTTTTATACAACCCTTCCCCTATATATATATATATATATATATATATATATATATTGTCACGACCCCAAATTAATATATGATAATATGAAGTGTGACTGGCACGACTCGATCCCAATGAAGGATGGATCAAGGCGCGAACCGAAAATATTTAAATAAAGGATTGAAAAACTGTATTCCAGGAACGATATTTGCAGTGAACTCAAGTTCTGAACTGACTTTTATTTCTCAAAATATAACTGAATAAATATAGATACCTTAGAATAACAAAAAGGTATCAGCGAGTTCAAGACATACTGAAGACTTGACTCGATTAGACTTAATTAGCGGAAGCAATATAGTATAACAAAATACAGGACATATTCTGAGTCCTGTACAAAACAACTTTCTTTCTCAGCACTTCACCCTGCACCATCAACACTCAACCTGCACATTTAAAAACAAACATGCAGTGCTGAGTACAAGTATACTCAGTGAACACATTGCCAAAAATATCATAATATATCTGATATTATGAACATTTCTTAAAACTGGTTTTTTTTTTTGCATCAGAAATAATTAACTGCAGATGAGTAAAAACTCAAATCATTATTTGAACTAAGAGTCCGTTGAAAAGAAAGCCCACCTTTCACCGATGTTTTAAAATGGCAGCTGCTAGTTCTTCACAGGCCTTATCCCTTGCGGATCTGCTAGCCTTCAATATATAAAAATACACTTAGCATGTTGATCCTAAATCTGACAGGACTCAACACGACACGAAGGCCTATTAGGGTCTAGTATCCGTTCTAAATTTTTCTTAGCTTAAGGGTTAATCTCAACCCTAGATCTTAAACATCTTAAGGCATACATCATCATCATTTAAGGTATCAAAAATACCTTAACATAATCACAATTAGATTCTAGGAACAAAGTCATCACAAAGTTCGTTGACTAAACAACGTTTGGCCCAACGTCTAACTTTGGAAAATTCTCTGTTTTGGCTCACTAAAGTGTAGGAATTGTGCCATATACCAATGGAAAGCCACAGAAGTCTAGTTTACGGCTAAATTCACGGTTACTCAAGAAGATAACTAATGAAAAAGTTATGATCATTTTACTAGAAGGTGGCAGAACTGCCAGAATTTCCGAAAACAAACTCGATTCAGGAAGAGTTACGGACTGAGATATATACCATTAGAAATCCATGGAAGTCTAGAATTTTTACAAATTTACAATGGCTTAATATAATAACAAATGAAACGGATATACCCATTTTACTAAAAGGTGGCAGAACTGCCATGACTTCATGAAAACCGAAACATGACCCAAGTTTGCCGATTTTTCATAATTTACTCCGAACGAATTAGAGAATGAGACCTATATCATTTGAAAGCCACTTAAGTCTAGTTTCCGGAAAAATTTACAGTGTCTCAATCCGACGTAAAACGAGGGAGTTATGCTCGTTTTACCGAAGGGTGGCAAATCTGCCGACCCGCGCGCGCGAATACGCGAACTCAAGCCAAACTTCACAAGCCTTTCTATATGTTCGAATCATGCATTTTAACACATCAAACCTCACCCCAAACATACCTCTATGCACTAATCAACTCATAATCATCTAACATGTTTTGTATATAACCAAGACATGATTTCCAACACAACACCAAACCTATATATATAACTCATGCAAACTAGAAATATATATCTTCATAACTCATGGTTTCTTTCGATATACCTTTCAAGAACAATGGAGAGTAGCTTTAGGAGGTTGAAGATGGTGGGATCAAGCTTTGATTATGAATGCAACTTCTACTCTCCTTCTCTCTTGCATCGAAAATAATGGAGGTGAATGTTCTTGGTGCTCCCCCTCTAAAACTTTCCACAAGATGAAGATGGAATGAAGAAGAAGAAGAAGAAGAAGAAGAAGAAGGAGAAGAAGAAGAAGAAGAAGTTGATGTTTCCTCCTTCTCTCTCTCTCGAAATGTTGTAGCAAATGGAGAAGGAAGATGGATGCTTTGCCATTTCTCTCTCTCAACTTGTTAAGTAAATGATTTGCAATTGAAAAGGGAAGTAAATGCTTTTGATTGATTTGGGGGACAAGGAAAACGTGAGAGTGGCATGGGAGAGGTGAGGGGAGAGGTATGGCCTCCCATGCCTTGGGAGTTGACCAAGAAATACCCGGTTAAAATACCGGTTATTCGGTTATCGTGATATTTTCCGTCTCCGAAAAATTCTTGAACTTACCCGAGTTGATGAAATAAATCACTTATTTTAAAACAATAGTTTATTTGAAATTATTGATTTTTAAAACACCACTTTGAAATACTGATTTTAATTTCTCGACCATTAAAACATCCGAACTAGAGAATATCTAATTCTCTCGGATTTTAAATCACCCTGTTTAAATTATCTGAATTTAAACACTAATGACTGGAGAATATCTGATTCTCTCAGTCCTGAAAATATTTATCGGAATATCTAATTCACGATAAACACACACCATAAATTTAAAAGAATAGGAATTGAATTTATCTGAAATTACAATTCCAGCTTTCCATAACTAAAAAGAGGATTAAACCTTAACTGAAATAATTAATTCACCTATGGGAATTAATTGATCTTGAATTCCATGAAACTTAACGGATACTTTCGACCCTAATCTGACTGGAAATTACTATACTAAATAGTAATTTCATCAATTAACTGAAATTAAGCAGTAATTATTTTACGGGGTATTACATTCCACCCCCCTTAAAATAAATTTCATCCCGAAATTTACATACCTTAGAGAAACAATTCTGGGTATTTTGCTTTCATCTTATCCTCGAGTTCCCATGTCGGTTCTTCCTGACCATGGCGACTCCATAGGATCTTAACTAGAGGAATAGACTTGTTCCTCAACTCCTGGACTTTTCGATCCAACACAGCTTCTGGTCTCTCTTCATATGTTAGATCTGGTTCTAACTCAATCTCGTTGTGCTGAATCACCTGTTTGGGATCATACACGTATTTCCTTAATTGAAAAAATGAAATACGTTATGAACATTACCAAAACTGGGTGGTAATGCCAATCTATACGCCACTGCACCTATCCGCTCAAGGATCTCGTAAGATCCTATAAAACGTGGTCGTAACTTTCCTTTTACGCCGAATCTTATTATCCCCTTGGAAGGAGATACTTTAAGAAAAACCTTGTCTCCTGCTGCAAATTGTAAATCTGTACGGCGATTATCCATATACGACTTCTGCCGACTCTGGGCTTCTTGAATCCTTTGACGGATTTTTCTGACAATTTCAATCATTTCTGACACTGAGTCTGGCCCAAGAATCCTTCGTTCACCCACTTCATCTCAATAAAGTGGTGATCGACACTTTCGTCCATACAACGCTTCGTATGGCGCCATATTGATGGTTGTCTGATAACTATTGTTATAGGCGAACTCAATCAACGCTAATATTTCTTCCCAGCTTTCACCCCTGTCTAGGACCACTGTTCTCAACATGTCCTCTAATGTTTGGATCGTCCTTTCGGACTATCCATCTATTTGTGGGTGAAACGCTGTACTGAAATTGAGTTAAGTTCCCAACTCCTTCTGTAAACTAGTCCAAAATCTTGAGGTAAACTTTGAATCTCTGTCCGATGTTATCGATACTGGAACACCGTAAAGGTGCAAAATCTCTCTGACATAAATCCGAGCTAGCTTATTCGATCCATCCGTAACGCGGATCGGAAAGAAATGAGATGACTTTGTGAGCCTATCAATAATGACCCATATGGCCGTATTCCCTCGTCTTGACTTGGGTAGGCCTGTCACAAAATCCATCGCTATGTGTTCCCACTTCCACTCGGGAATCTCTAATGGTTGTAGCATACCATAAGGCCTTTGGTGCAATGCCTTAACTTGTTGACATGACAAGCATCGCTCAACATAGGAAGCTACGTCCCGTTTCATTCCTTTCCACCAGAATTTCTGCTTCAAATCCTGATACATTTTGGTACTTCCCGAGTGTGCTGTATACGGAGTATCGTGAGCCTCGCTAATGATCTCATTTCTGAGCTCAACACAGGGTGGAACGCATATCCTATCATCATAAAGGATAGCATTATCTGATGCTTCCTTGAAGCTTTCTGTTTTTCCCGATCTCATCTTCAAGCGCATCTCTTCCATGGTTTGATCTTTTCTCTGTGCCTCAATTATCTTTTCTCGGAGATCTGGTATAGCTACTAATATTGCCACATGACATACAATCGTCTCAGGTGGGTAAACCACCTCTAGCTGTAAGCTTTCAAAATCCCTGATGAGTTTTTCCTCCTGAGTGAGGAGAAAACCCAACCTGTTTGTTTTACGACTCAAGGCATCCGCTACCACATTAGCCTTGCCTGGGTGGTAACTAATTCTACAGTCATAGTCCTTTACTAATTCAAGCCATCTACGCTGTCTCATATTCAAATCCTTCTGCTCGAAAAAATACTTTAGACTCTTGTGATCTGTGAAAATCTCACACCTAACTCCGTATAGGTGGCGTCTCCAGATTTTCAAGGCATGCACTATTGCTGCCAACTCTAAGTCATGCGTAGGATAATTCAACTCATGAATTCTTAACTGTCTGGACGCATACGCTATGACTCTGCCTTCCTGCATTAGGACACATCCTAATCCATTCTTCGAAGCATCCGTGCAGATCACAAGTTCTTTACCACTGACTGGGATAGCTAACACTGGAGCAGTGGTTAATATCTTCTTAAGCTCCTGGAAACTGGCTTCACATTCTTCTGACCACTGGTACTTGATTCCCTTCCTTAGCAATTGTGTCATTGGCCTAGCTATCTTGGAGAATTCTTCTATGAATCTCCTATAGTATCCAGCTAATCCCAAGAAACTTCTGATTTCATTAGGAGTAGTTGGAGACTTCCATTCTTGTACTGCCTCTACTTTAGAGGGGTCCACTTTGATTCCTTCTGCTGACATAATGTGCCCAAAGAACATTACTTCCTTCAGCCAAAATTCACACTTACTGAATTTGGCATAAAGCCTTTCTTTTCTTAGTGTTTCTAACACTGTCCTCAGATGCTCCGCATGATCCGATTCATTCTTAGAATAGATGAGAATATCATCTATGAACACAAGGAAAAACTTATCTAAAAATGGATGAAATACCCTATTCATGAGATCCATGAATACTGCTGGGGCATTTGTCAATCCGAACGGTATTGTCGTAAACTCGTAATGACCATACCGGGTTCGGAAGGCTGTCTTAGGTATATCTTCTGACTTGATCTTTAACTGATGATACCCAGACCTTAGATCAATTTTTAAGAATACACTTGCCCCCTTGACCTGATCAAAAAGATCATCAATCCTCGGCAAAGGATACTTGTTCTTCAACGTCAACTTATTCAACTCACGGTAATCTAAGCACATTCTTAATGTGCCATCCTTTTTCTTCACAAATAGGACTGGTGCTCCCCATGGTGACGCACTAGGTCGGATGAAACCTAGGTCCAATAATTCCTGAAGTTGAATCTTGAGCTCTTGCAACTCTTTTTGGGGCCATCCTGTACGGAGCTTTTGAAATCGGGGCTGCTCCCGGTTCCAATCTATTACGAACTTGATTTGCCGGTTCGGTGGCAATCCTCGTAATTCCTCTAGAAAAATGTCTGCAAACTCTTGCACAACTAGAACATTTTCCATTGCCCTCTCTATATCATCTATCTTGTTTAGATAAACCAGGAAAGCTTGATTTCCTCTCTTTATCATCTTCTTAGCCTGCAGCGCTGAAATCATTGGAGTGAACTTTCCCATCTCTATGCCATGAAAACTTGTTGGCTCTTCTCCTGGAACTGGGAATGATATCTTCCTTTCGCTGCATAGGATCGTGACATGATTTTCTGACAACCAATCCATTCCTAGGATTACGTTGGTATCCCACATCAGTAGGACACTAAGATTATCAGCCTTAATCCTAGTTGTTCCCAAGTCTATTTCTATGTTCGAGCAAAAATGAGTCGTATTTATGGTTCCACCAGTTGGTGTTAAAATCTTTTTCTTATGACTAGCTCGTTCAGTTTTAAGCTCTAACTTATCACAACATGCTGATGAAATAAAGGAGTGCGATGCTCCAGTATCAAATAAAACAACTAAAGACATGCCATGAAGTTTGTCCATACCTGCAAGATTACCTTTCTGCTTCCCTTTCCCGGAGGAACTGGGGTTCATTGCATAAGACCTGAGATTTCCTTGCTGTATCTGCCTCTGCTGTTGATGTTGGGGTTGCTAATTCTGTTGCCCCGATGCCTGCAGGGCCTTTAGCTGCTGAGGGTTCCGTCTCTATTGTGCCTTCGGGCATTGCCTCGCATAGTGACCTTCCTGGCCACAGTTATAGCAACCCGTGTTGCCGGCCTGACACATGCCCTGGTGGCTTTTGTTGCACCTTGGGCATAGAAGAATGTTGGGTTGTGATGGTACAGTTCTTTCCTGAGCAAGGGCACCTTGCTGGCCCTGCTGCTTATTTCCCTGCCAAGGCTTTCTGTAGCCTTGGTTCGTGTTCTGGTTACTTCCATCATTCTACTTTCTCTTCCATTGAAAGTTCTGTGATGGAGTCTAGGTTGGTGCTGGTACTTGAGTTGGCATTGGAGCTGACACTGGAGCCTTTCTGTCTTCAGGCATTACTGCCTCGATATCCAATGCCCTGTTCAAGGACTCGGCATAGGTCAGGTCCTTCTGACTTGCCAAGGACATGGCAATCTCATGCCTTAGTCCTGATCTGAACTTAGATGCCATCTTCTCGTCAATATCTACCTGGAGAGGTGCATACCGTGACAACTTGCAGAATACTCACTCGTACTCTATGATGGACATCTTCCCTTATTTCAGAGTATGAAACTCTACTTCCTTCTTAACTCTGAACATCTTATGAATGTATTTGTCGGAGAATCCAGTTTTGAACTGATTCCACATATAAGTATCAAGTTGCTCCGGAGTCATGGTCCTCAGCGAGACACCCACCAAAAATCTACTGATCTATTTAGTTGGAATGCTACACAAGAGAGTCACTATCGGTTGTCGCATCAGAGGAAATTAAAAATCCTCTCTCTAGGGATCTTATCCATGTTTTGGCATCCGATGGATTTCCTATTCCATCAAAAGTTGAAGGGTTCTACCGCAGAAAAATCTCATCTACTCTGCGCTGTAGAGGTGGGGAGGTGTCTACTCTCGTTCCTCCTTGTATCTTTCTTATTGTTATTCCTCCACTATTTCCTGTCCTTCTTGCCTTGGAGGTCTCCCTCTAGGCCTATTCTGTCTTACGGGATTCACATTCACATTTTCTCTATGTGCTGCTCTTGGTGGCACTATTCTTGAAACTCTAAAGCTTAAATCAACAGTCCTTCTAGTCTTAAATATATATATCAGGAAAACCACCTCAAATGAGGTCTTCTGAGTACATTTCTACTGCATGGGTACTGCAAAAACCAGCCATGTCTGGACGATTGAATGCTTACAAGCTAACACATTCCTTCTCAAAGATGGAAATGCCTAAGTCCCAAGAATGGTCCTCTAGGGATCACATTCAACTACTGAAATGTACATGATAAAATATATCATCCTGATACAAAATATAACTGATATAGTACAAAGGCTAAACTAGTCAGATGAGCTACTGACCGACTAATCATCATATGGATCCTCCAAGGGGTCTTCTCCCTCATCTGACTACGGATCTTCCGAGGAATCATCCTCTGACTCATCCTCAACTGCTAGTACCAGACAGTTTGCAGCTGTTGTACCTCTCTCCTTAGCTCTCTGGTGGTGTACCTTGTGCACAATCTCTATGGTCCTCTCCGGAGAACCTGCCACCACCTGGCACTTCTGGGAGGAAGGTCATCATCTGTGTGTCCCGATACTGCTCGCCTCACTCGTGAGGGTCCTACCTCCTGATCATTCATGCATCTCTGATGGGTAAGAGATTAGTGTTTAGCCATACTGCTGGCTCCAAAGGTGGTGCTGTTTGTGCTACTAAAATGGGAGGGATACGACGGTCGTAAACTCCCCCTAAGTGGCTCATCTCCAAAAAGATAGCCGTACATCTGAGCATATAAGCCTGAAAGATGTACACGCTGAGTAAGGTACTGATGCATGAGTAGGGCAATAAACTCAGAAATATTCATCATCAACTCAAAAGTCTGTGAGTGCTAACGTATGTAAGAGTATAAGGCCTCTGTTGTCTATCCACGTCACTGCTGTGGAAGCACTCTAAGCAGGCGCTGAATACCATCCACATCTCTGAGCTTCACACGTACCCATAGCTCATGGTAGCGTGACAAGAACCTTGTTAAGGTATCCCTGCTCTCTGGCTCACAAGTCATGAACCATAAGGTATACGATGCTATTGATATCAGGTGGGGCACACTCTTCCGTGTCATACATCTCAGTCTCGCCATCTATAATATAAAAGAGATTTCTCATGAGAAACTCATTTATATAGACTGAAATAAGTTCTTACTGACGAACTCTCTGACTTAGAACATTTCTAAGTCTATTTTCGTGGTGCTGACTCGAATATTCTTAACTGCTTTTGAACATCCTTGGCTGACTTCCAAAACTTCTGCTAGTAAATCTTGAACTCATAAACTCTATTTCAAGATGCTAACTTGAAACAGAAATCTCCTGGATACTTTTCAAGTTTTCTAACTTGAAAACTCTGAACTTACTATTTGGGACACTGACTCAAATACTGAAGTTTTACCTCGAGACGCTAACTCGAGATACAAATTTTGAGGTTACCCTTTTCGAGACGTTGACTCGAAAAGTAAAATTTCTGAAGGATCTAGTTTGAGACGCTGACTCGAACTAAAATTTTCAAGATTCTATCTTGAAGGTTTCTGGACCAATTTATTTTGAGACGCTGACTCAAAATAAATTCGGCTCGAGGTTTCGAAACGCTAATTCGGAAACCTTACCGAAACGAGGACCTGATGCATCAGCTACTGGAACTGGAATTCCTGATCATCATGCCTCCTGAAACTGGATCTGCTTCTGAAACTTGTCTTTTTTTTTTTCCTTCAAGTTCTTAGACTTGCTGAATTTCTTCATCAGGTTCCACTGACTGAGTCTTTACTTAAATGAAAGCCAACTTAAAGGGAACTAAGGCAATCTAGATTCATCTAAATTCCTCTATGTTCTCTGAAGCTTAAATTCATAAGACAACCTGACTTATCTGAAGTCCGATTGTGCAAAAGCCTGACTTATCTAAAGTCTGACTCAATTGAACTTTGCAATTATCTAAACTGCATTACTGACATCTGGCAACCTCGGGTGCCTGCTTAACTGTTACATTTTGAGCTTGCCTCAACAATAAAAATCATTGAAACTCTTTTTAAACATAAAAGTGCTTTCAAAAACTTTTTCTGATGCAAAACTTTTGCCAATATCTGATTGGTCTTAAAACTTTTGCCAATATCTGATTGGTCTTACCATGCCATTATCTGAATGGTCTTACTGAAAATTTTTATAAATTCACCACTTCTGGAAGGCCTGATCTGAATGATTTTATAAAAAATTTGCCAACATCTGGATGGCTTGATCTGAATACTCTTATAAAAATCTCACCATTATCTAAATGGTTTAACTGAAAATTTTTATAACTTTGCTATTATCTGAATAGCCTGAACAGAAAGATTTTCAAAATCTCGCCATTATCTGAATGGCCTGAACTGAAAGATTTTCAAACTCTCGCCATTATCTAAATGGCGAGATGATAATACTTCGGTAGCATGACGATCTATTATCAAATCCTCCACGATTTTTATAAGAATTACCAAATTACGTTAATACCCCCACGTGAAAAACTTTTCAAATATTACAGAATTGCCACCGCCATTTTCATCAAATCTGGGCCTTTGATTTCTTAGGATTGTGTGGTGTTAGATGTAGTCTCATTTCTCACACTAGGGAGTGTTTTTATATAACCCTTCCCCTATATATATATATATATATATATATATATATATATATATTGTCACGACCCCAAACTAATATCTGATAATATGAAGTGTGACTGGCACAACTAGATCCCAATGAAGGATGGATCAAGGCGCGACCCGAAAATATTTAAATAAAGGAATGAAAAACTGTATTCCAGGAACGATATTTGCAGTGAACTCAAGTTCTGAACTGACTTTTATTTCTCAAAATATAACTGAATAAATATAGATACCTTAGAATAACAAAAAGGTATCAGCGAGTTCAAGACATACTCAGTAAACACATTGCCAAAAATATCATAATATATCTGATATTATGAACATTTCTTAAAACTAGTTTTTTTTTTTTGCATTAGAAATAATTAACTGCAGATGTGTAAAAACTCAAATCATTATTTGGACTAAGAGTCCGTTGAAAAGAAAGCCCACCTTTCACCGATGTTTTAAAATGGCAGCTGTTAGTTCTTCACAGGCCTTATCCCTTGCGGATCTACTAGCCTTCAATATATAAAAATACACTTAGCATGTTGATCCTAAATCTGACAGGACTCAACATGACACGAAGGCCTATTAGGGTCTAGTATCCGTTCTAAATTTTTCTTAACTTAAGGGTTAATCTCAACCCTAGCTCGTAAACATCTTAAGGCATACATCATCATCATTTAAGGTATCAAAAATACCTTAACATAATCACAATTAGATTCTAGGAACAAAGTCATCACAAAGTTCGTTGACTAAACAACGTTTGGCCCAACGTCTAACTTTGGAAAATTCTCTGTTTTGGCTCACTAAAGGGTAGGGATTGTGCCATATACCAATGGAAATTCACAGAAGTCTAGTTTACGGCTAAATTTACGGCTACTCAAGACGATAACTAACGAAAAAGTTATGATCATTTTACTAGAAGGTGGCAGAACTGCCAGAATTTCTGAAAACAAACTCGTGACCTGACTTTAAAGATTTTTCACGATCGATTCAGGAAGAGTTACGGACTGAGATATATACCATTAGAAAGCCATGGAAGTCTAGAATTTTTACAAATTTACAGTGGCTTAATATGATAACAAATAAAACGCAAATACCCATTTTACTAAAAGGTGGCAGAACTGCCATGACTTCATGAAAACCGAAACATGACCCAACTTTGTCGATTTTTCATAATTTACTCAGAACGAATTAGAGAATGAGACCTATACCATTTGAAAGCCACTTAAGTCTAGTTTCCGGAAAAATTTACAGTGTCTCAATCCGACGTCAAACGAGGGAGTTATGCTCGTTTTACCGAAGGGTGGCAAATCTGCCGACCCCCGCGCGCGAATACGCGAACTCAAGCCAAACTTCACAAGCCTTTCTATATGTTCGAATCATGCATTTTAACACATCAAACCTCACCCCAAACATACCTCTATGCACTAATCAACTCATAATCATCTAACATGTTTTGTATATAACCAAGACATGATTTCCAACACAACACCAAACCTATATATATAACTCATGCAAACTAGAAATATATATCTTCATAACTCATGGTTTCTTTCGATATACCTTTCAAGAACAATGGAGAGAAGCTTTAGGAGGTTGAAGATGGTGGGATCAAGCTTTGATTATGAATGCAACTTCTACTCTCCTTCTCTCTTGCTTCGAAAATAATTGAGGTGAATGTTCTTGGTGCTCCCCCTCTAAAACTTTCCACAAGATGAAGATGGAATGAAGAAGAAGAAGAAGAAGAAGAAGAAGAAGAAGAAGTTGATGTTTCCTCCTTCTCTCTCTCTCGAAATGTTGTAGCAAATGGAGAAGGAAGATGGATGCTTTGCTATTTCTCTCTCTCAACTTGTTAAGTAAATGATTTGCAATTGAAAAGGGAAGTAAATGCTTTTGATTGATTTGGGGGACAAGGAAAACGTGAGAGTGGCATGGGAGAGGTGAGGGGAGAGGTATGGCCTCCCATGCCTTGGGAGTTGACCAAGAAATACCCGGTTAAAATACCGATTATTCGGTTATCGTGATATTTTCCGTCTCCGAAAAATTCCCGAACTTACCCGAGTTGATGAAATAAATCACTTATTTTAAAACAATAGTTTATTTGAAATTATTGATTTTTAAAACACCACTTTGAAATACTGATTTTAATTTCTCGACCATTAAAACATCCGAACTAGAGAATATCTAATTCTCTCGGATTTTAAATCACCCTGTTTAAATTATCTGAATTTAAACACTAATGACTGGAGAATATCTGATTCTGTCAGTCCTGAAAATATTTATCGGAATATCTAATTCACGATAAACACACACCATAAATTTAAAAGAATAGGAATTGAATTTATCTGAAATTACAATTCCAGCTTTCCATAACTAAAAAGAGGATTAAACCCTAACTGAAATAATTAATTCACCTATGGGAATTAATTGATCTTGAATTCCATGAAACTTAACGGATACTTTCGACCCTAATCTGACTGGAAATTACTATACTAAATAGTAATTTCAACAATTAACTGAAATTAAGCAGTAATTATTTTACGGGGTATTACATATATATATATATATATATATATATATATATATATATATATATATATATATATAGTGGTTCTAGAGAGAACCATACCCTGTGTGAGAACTAGGAACTAATCCCTATCATCCAATCTCCCTATATCAACGGCCCATATTTAAAATTTGATATGGTGGCATTATCGTAATAATGTCAAAATTCGCTGCCCCTAAATCTTACTAAGGATAAAATCAAAATTTTGAAAATATATGAATACTCTGAATTTAGGGTTTTAGCATTGTCATTTCTTATTTTTACATTGTAATGACTTTTTTTAGCATTAGCATAAAAAATATTATCGGCATTGTAAAAAAATCATGAACAAATACTGTTACATGTTGAATTATCGATATAGTGCAACCACTATTAGCATTGCAATCTCTCATTTTTAGCATTAACATAACCCTTTATTAGCATTGTGATAAAAAACTTGTCATGGTCATTACAAACTAACAAATATGATTTGTGGTACTAGCATTAATGTTAACTGTATTTGCATCATCATATCTCATTTTAGCATTATCATTAAATTATAAAACACAATCATGAACAAATGCCATTACAGTTTTATTGAATTAACAATGTCATAAATCCCACCTTAGCATTATTTCATGAGGATTTAGTAGCTTCATTTTTTGTTTTTTTGGTAAACCTACAACTGTTATCAATTTGTGATTTATCTGTACATTTTCTTGCTTTTTAGCACTATCATTTTACAATTTTAGCACCGTCATATCTTATTTTAGCATTACGATAACACTTTATTTATTATTAGCATAAATTATCTTAGAATTATCTTTGACACTATTGTTCATTACTTTTATCATGTTAATAAATAAATTTAATGCATTATCATTAAAGTAAAGGACTTATTAGTAGTATAAAGAACTATATTAGCAATATAAACACTCTTATTAGCATTATCAAACTCTTTATTAGCAATGTAAAAAAGAATATTAATTATGTGTATAGTATTACAGAAAAGAATATTAGTAGCATTAATAAAAAATGAGTATGAGAAGTACAAAAAAAAAATGTATCTACTTATTCCCGTAATTCCTAGAATCATGACTGCATTTTTTGTTACACTTCTTGCAGGTCCTTAAAGGTTTCTTTTTGCATTCGTCATTCGCATCTTCTTTTGATTTTATACGATTTCCACTACTTTTAATCTAAATAATAAGTACATTAACATGTTAGTCCTATATGTTACATCAAATGACACAACATACCAAATTAACGAAAAGTTCCTTCTTGATATTAGATCAGCCCAAAACAGACATCTCAACTGATCATTCTTGTTAACTTCATAATCAAATGTAAAAGCAGAGTATAATTCAGAATAAAACTTTGATTTGAAGGGTCTATATTTCTATTGAGATTCATAGACGCTTTGTGTGTATCCAAAACAAGAGAATGTGAATGACTTTCTTCAAATAGTCCAATAGTGTACCCATCAGAATCAATATACTTCAACCCTATCCTAGCCATACAGCAAGTCCTCTTAGACACACGACGTCTTTTTTCTTCGATGTTTCACCAAAATCAACTGATGTGTTCTTAAGTCCCTCGCAGTTACATACAACATACTTCCAAACTATAGTACCATCTTTAGACTGGTTTGTAGTAGATAAATGAATATCAAATCCACATGATGAAGCATAAACCTTGTAAAAGGTTATACCAGCATCCAAAGTAAGAAAAGTTTTGCCCAATGCAGACTTCAAATATGGTTCACAATTAGATGTGTAAAATTTAGAAAATCCAGGAGAAAACTCCAAAATAGAGCCAACACAATTTGCACATTAAAAAATATACAACTAATCACGTTAATGCTAAAAAAATATATTCTTTAATCATGCTAAAAATGATCACAGTAGTGCTAAAACTAATCTACAGCAGTGTTAAAACCTGTAATATGAGTGCTAATACAACGTTCCTCGTGCAAATACTCTCGTTAATACTCATTTGTTTTTACAATGCTAATAACTAGTTTCATAATCCTAATAATGTCTCTAATTCTAATAACTCATGTTGTGATGCTAACAAATCTGCAGAGATACAATAATCTGCAGAACTATAAACACATGTTGATCGTGAAAATTCAAAGTTCAACTTAATCAACTTCATCGATATTATCAAACAAATCTAAAATAAAATGGATAAAAAAATCTCAGAAAAAGTACAACACTCGTATTTTTACCCGACGTCTCCATCCAAGAACGGCGAACAAAAAAAACTCACAGAAAGAATAACTACATGGAGAGAGAGAGAGAGAGAGGGAGAGAAAGAGAGAGAGAGAGAGAGAGAGAGAGAGAGAGAGAGAGAGAGAGAGAGATTATGCGAAGGAGAAACGGAGGAAAACCAGAAAGAGAAAACTTAGGGGAAGGAGAAAGAGAAGAAGCTCACATGTTCTAATTAGAATTATCAAATTACATAAATAACCTCACGACCTTAAAATTTATATATATATATATATATATATATATCAAAATTAGGGTTTTTTTTCATTTTCACTTATAGAGTTTATATTTGTTTCGAAAAAATTAATTGTTGAGCGCAATACATGAGTCCACGCATTAGCTTTGGGTGAGTACACTGTGTGAGTCACCTGATTTCAAACAAATAAATTAATTCACTTTGATTGTAGGTTCACTAACTAATTCCATTACAAAATTAGATTTTTTTAAGCATTTATATTTGTTTCAAAAAAATTAACTATTGAGCATATTGCACAAGTCGCCGAATTTTAAAAAAATAAATTAATTTATTTTAATTTTAGGGTTAATTAATTCCAATTGAAGGTATATATTTATATTTATTTTAAATAAATTAAATTCATTCCCTTTAATTTTAGGGTTCACCAATTTCATTTTAGATTAGGGAAAATGAGCAAATTGCCCCTCCGACTATTGATCAAGGAGCATTCTGCCCCCTCTGTGACTATTTAGAGCAAATAGCCCCTTGAAGGTTAAAATTCAGATCATCTAGACACCTAATTTAACAGTGTTAGAAACGGCCATTTATTTCGCTAGCAGACGTCAAATTTCTCACGGTAATAACCAGAAATAGGGTTCCCAATTTCAGCGGGTAATTTTTTTTTCAGAAGTTCTTACCGTATTTCACCCAATTTCTACTGCTCTATCTCTTGTTTCTGAGGTAATTCTTGTAGTGTTTCTTCTAATCCATTCAAAACATTAATTTTTACAGCAATCCCACAAGTTTTCTTTGATTTTTCAGAATCACTTAGTGGGCAAAGATAAAGTCAGATCGTTGTGGTCCATTCGGTGAGTTGCCCCCACTTGGTCGGTACAAGTCCGACAAAAGGTAAATATTTTATGTTGATTCTTCATTTTTTACATAGATTATTGCATAAAAAAATTGGAAAAATCGTTCTTTTTCTCCATATGAACATGGTTTTCTGTTAAACTAATAGTAAATGTTCAGTTTTTATTCAATTCTAGATAAATTTATTGGATAGATTTTGATGATGTTTTTTTTTCCTTGCATTTTTTGGGGCGAAAGAGGGGCGAATGGAGACTGTTAATTTGGTGTTTAATTATAAGGGTAGATGAGTTCATACACCTAATTTATCATATATTGAGGGTCAAAGTAGCAATGTAGAGAATACAGACGTAGATTTCTTATCCTTTACCCACATGATTAAAAGGTACAAAGATGAATTTCAAATGCCAAATGTGACTAAATTAATGTACCAGAAACATGGAGAAACTCATGAAAAAGGGCTGGTAGTGATTGATAATGATGCTGGGATTTGTGAGATGACAAAATTTATAAGACATCTAAATGGTGATGATATTGTTCATATTTTTCCAGTGGAAGATGTTGGAGACATAACTTACATAAGTAGTCAAGGCACTGCTTGTAACTGGGGGTCTGATTGTCTTATAGAAAAGTGGAGAACTGGTTTAATTGATGACAATGATCCATTTATGTCTGAATTAATGAATGGATTAATAAAAGATAGGGTAATTAAAGATGATTCTGGTGGTAATGAGAGGGGTGAACATGTGATCCAACAATCTAGAAAGGGTAAAGAGGTCTTCCAAATTGGTATTGATGTTTCTGATTCAGAACTAGAATCTGAAAATTATAGTTGTGAGGAGCAGTCAGATAGTGATAATGAGGAAGAAACTTTTGATAGTGAAGCTGAGGCTGTTGACATGAAATTAATTAATCGAAGCAGAAGAAAGGTGAAATATGATGTAGATGACAACAATCCATATTTTATGCTAGGGATGACATTTCATGATGCAAGTGAGGCTAGGCTTGCAATTGCTAGGTATAGCATTGCAAAATGTACCCCTTTGAAAATCAGGCCAAATGAGGCAAAGAGACTTGGAGCTAAATGTAAAACTGATGGGTGTCCATTTCATCTATTCATATCTAGTGAGGGTAATGGTGGGGCTTTGATGGTGAAAAGAATAGATGATGAACATACTTGTTTGAGGGATGCGAACAATAAATTAGCAACAGCCAAGTTTCTTGCCTCTGAGTTTAAATCCAAAGTTTATGAGAGGCCAAAAACTTCAATTCAAGACTTGAAACTTGACACCGAGAAACAAATGAAACTGTGTGTGTCTAAGTATAAATGCAAGAGAGCTAATAGGATTATACTTAATGAGTTGGAAGGTAGCTATAAGGCTGAATGTGCTAATATTGGAGCTTATATTGGTCAAATTAAACAGACAAATCTAGATAACACTGCCCACTTCGAAATTTGTGAGGAATCATTGAAAGATGGAAAATTTGTGTTCAAGAAATTATATATATGTTTTGATGTTCTTAAGAGGGGTTGGAGGGAGGGTTGTAGACCCATTATAGGATTGGATGGTAGTCACTTAAAGGGGACTGTTAAGGGACATGTCTTGGCTACAGTAGGTAAAGACGGGAATGAGCAAATATTTCCAATTGCTTGGGCTGTAACAAGTATCGAAAACAAGGAGAATTGGGCCTGGTTTCTGCGATTGCTGGTTAAAGATTTGCAGATTGGAGATGATGGCAAGAATTTCACTATAATTTCAGATATGCAGAAGGTACTCTAAATATTTTTTTGGTAATATATACATTGTCATATATTTTTCTGGTTTATCTTTTACTCAATAATGTTCTCTATGTTTGATATAGGGTTTGGTACATGCTGTAAGTGAAGTATTGCCACTTATTGAGCATAGATTTTGTGCAAGACATGTATAAGCAAATTGGAGTAAAAAGTGGCATGGGGGAGAGTTGAAGAAACAATTTTGGATAACTTATTGGAGTACATATAAAGAGGATTTTGAGGATAATTTAAATTTGTTGGGTGATTTGAGCAAACAGGCGGCTAAGGACTTGGTAGCATACAATCCGCAAACTTTTTGCAGGGCTTTTTTTAGTTCAAGATGCAAATCAGACATGGTGGACAACAATATGAGTGAGAGTTTCAACTCATCAACTGTAAAAGCAAGAGAGAAGCCAATTATATCAATGCTAAAAGAAATAAGGCAAAAGGCAATGAAGAAGTTGGCATCAAATAAGGCTTCAATTCATCAATGGACTTGTGATTGGAGTCCTGATTGCATTAAAACTTACCAGGATAACCTAGAGCTTGCTTTTGGGTGTACAATGATCTTCAATGGAGAAAATGGATATGAGATTGGGGATGGAGATGACAAACACTGTGTTTATATGGATAAGATGTTGTGCATTTGCAGCGCTTGGGATCTCAGTGGGTTCCCTGCCCTCATGCTATTTGTGCAATAAAGCATGCTAAAATGGATCCCAAAATGTTTATTTCTGATTGGTATCACAAGACAAAATATATGGCAACTTATGAGCATGCCATGGAACCAATACCTGGGAGAAAATTTATGTTGAGTTGTGGTGCGTTTGAGCTACTAGAGGCTCCTTATGCAGTCAAAATGCCAGGAAGGCCACCGAAAAAGAGAATTAGAGGTTCTCATGAATCAATGAAAGGATATACATCAGGAAAACTAAGCAGAAAGGAAGTGAAGTTGTGTTGCACTATATGTCGATCTGAAAATCACAATCGCACCGAATGTCCAAATAAAGGATCTCAGGTATGAAAATATTGTTTAGGTTATTTCTTAATTTGGTGGTGATCGTTTAAGACTTTGTTCATATATGTTTGACAGGATACTTGTATTGAAAAAGTGAGAGCACCTGGAAATAAGAGAAGAAGGACAACTGGCCTTGGTATATATATCAATGAAGAAACTGGAAATATGGTTCTCATTGTAAGTTGATTCAATAGACTTATCAATTTTTTTTAGCTTTGATCTGAGTGGTTTTTAATTCCTTGAAGCCTGGCTTCCAGTCTGAAACATTGATTAGACAATCGAATGTAATTGCCAGTCAAACATCAAGTTCACACCCCGATCCTAATATCAAGTACCCAATTCCTAATGAGAAAGAACTCACATGAGCAAAAAAGACTCCAAAGAGCAATAGCAGTAGGAAGATTGTTTTTGTTGGAGATGGAATTCAATCAATTACTCCTTCCAATCTCCCATTCAAAGAACCAGGGTTGAAGTGGAAAGGAAATCCCTCAGTTACTGCAAGACAACTTCACATTCTGAGAGAAAAGAAGAAAGCGGGGAAAGGAAGTGAAGATGCATCTACTTAGTTGAAGAAGTGTTTATTATGTTCTCTGTTTTTTTTTTTGTTGTTTTTTGTGAACAAACTTTTGTTCCCTATGCATATGAGCATATAGGGTATTTAACTATGCAAACCATATTGTGCTAAAATATTTTTTGAATGATATCATAGCTTTTCTGCTACTCTTCTACTTTAGTCTTCTGCTACTGTTTTTTTAATGTTTTTTTTTGTTGTTTTTTGTTAACAAACTTTAATCTTCTACTACTGTTCTACTTGCTACTGCTACTACATAGTTTTTCTGCTTATCTATGAGCAACATAGTTGTGGATTCCTAGTTGCTGCATTGCCAATCCACTCTACTTATCTAAGTAACATTGGGTGTGGATACATATAGCTTGTATAATCTGTGGAGCTGCAGAGTGGATAGATGCAATTATCACAATTGAAAATACTACAATGCATCTTAATCATTATATACAAATATGCAGATTGGAGATGGCAAGAATTAAAACAAGATTTTTTTTTCCAACTCATCAAGCACTCATAAATGCTCAGTAATTCGTATACAAATATGGAGCATATCAGAGATCACATATGCATTTGTGACCATAAGAACTAGGCCAAATTACATAAATAACAGTACAAATAATGTTGTAGAAACATTTATTACATTGCACAACTCAAGTTTACAACATATTAGATATCCAAACTATCACTAAAAACCATGTTAATGCAAGAGCAAAGTACACTCTATTCAACCTCGTATGCATAAGCTCCATTTCAACATTTCTCGATTTTTCTCGATCACTGAGAGCTTCAGCCAGAACATCAATTTAAGTAGAAATATCACTTCTATATAAAAATTAAGATTTTTTCATCAACACTCTCTTTTCCTTTAGCAATATCCTATTTTCCGCCTTAATTCCATTGATAACCTTCTTAGCTCTTTGACACATTTGACAATCGTACCAACTGAAATGGTAGCACCCCTTTTTGCAATATCATTTTTTTGGTGGCTGCAAAAATGTTTAATTGGATTATAAAACCAAATTTAACTAATAAAACTAACATAAATTCGATAACATTTTTTTTCACTCACACTATAATTTCGACATCGATCGAATCTTCTTATGGGATTTTATTCTCTTGGGTCCAAGAAGTCCAAAGCACCTCCAGATCACCACACTTGCAGAGATTTCTTCCATCTTGAAATTCAAAAGTTCTTCTTTTTCTCGCTGACGGTGTGCTTGATGAAGATTCTTTAGATACTTTTCTTAAATTCACCAACTGAATCCACTAGATTTGACTCACATCTTAATCGCTAAAATCTCTTTGATCTATGAGAGGGTGAAGAGCGAGAAGGTGAAGAGTGATTTTTCTGTAAATATTTGGGAGTAAAATTGTTGAATCCTTAGTTAAAATGTGAGAAATTTGACGTCTGCTAGTGAAATAAACGGCCGTTTCTAACACTGTTAAATTAGGTGTCTAAATGATCTCAATTTTAACCTTCAAGGGGCTATTTGCTCTAAATAGTCACAGAGGGGGCAGAATGCTCCTTGATCAATATTCGGAGGGGCAATTTGCTCCTTTTCCCTTTTAGATTATAAAATTTTTGTGGAAAAAAATATAGAAAATCTAAAAAAATATGTCTTAAAAAAATAAAAATAAATAAATAATTAAAAAAAATATTATGCGTGGAGTGAACGTGCCCTATTTTGACCTTTTTTTATTTGCTTAAACAGAGCAGATTATTGTTTTTTTTTGGGGGGAGGGCTTAAACAGAGCCGATTATTTTTTTTTTTTTTTGGGGAGGTGGGGGGGGGGGGGGGGGGTGTTTAGAATATCGACTTTAAGTTCTAATGTTTTATCATGTAGTGGCCCAATACCAAGATGACTAGAAAGGGCCCAAAACACAGATTATGGGCAGTTATCTACACAAACTAGGGGCAGTTATCTTTGTAATGGCTAAATAGTAAATACATGTGTGATTCTATTCACAGTCCTGATTTTTCTTTTCACAAATTATAAGGGATGTAAGTGAGTTGAGCTTACTCATGAACTATCTCAAATTGATTTGATAAAACTCAAAATCAATTCGAGATTTATCAAGTTGAATTTGAGTTCGAGTTTGAGCTACTCAAGTAGTTACCGAACTTGAACTTGAGCTCTATAATAGTGTGAGATTGACAGGCTCGCGAGCCTTAACGAGCTATAAGACATTTATAAATTTACCTTTAATAATTTAATTATTTACATATATATCATTAATAATTAAATTATTTTCATAGTTTATTGTTACGATGAAGAAGATAAAAAAATGTTCATGCTTAGTTTTACAAACGTGATTATCAAAATTTGTAGGCACTCAATGATTGCTCTAGAAAATTGCTAGAAGGATATTAGATTGATAGTCTGCGTTTTTTTTTATTATTATTATGGAGTGGTATTAATTTTATTATGTTAGATTTTTTAGATGGTTGGAGGCTGTAAATAAAAGAAAAACGGTTGAGGGTTGTCAGGATAAAAATGTCTAAAATGTTAATGATTATAATTTAATTAATTTGGGGGATGTGAATAGTATTACCCTATAAAATGGGGGCGCTTCTTTGAACTTGTTAAATTTACAATGGATTTTAATTAGGTGTGAATGTTGTTGTAAACGAACCGAATTGAGTCGAATATTTTGAAGGTTATGAGTGTTTAGCAATATATGGGCTCGAGTTCGAGTACAACTTAAGCTTTTATTTTCTGAACAAGTTTGACTCCATTAAAAAAAAATTATGATTGAGTTTGATTTGAGCTTAACTTGATAACGGGCTCGATCAAAACTCGACGATGAATTTGACTAACAGTTCGATATAAACTCGATAAAAATTCGATAAAAGCTCGATATACAAGCAGATCGATAAAAGCTCGATAAATAAAAGTTCAAAATAAGAGTATATGGAAATCATGACAGCACGGTACAACATTCATAATTAATAATTGAAAACATAAGTCTAAAAAACAAACATTACCCTAGTTATAGTGCAATCAACACTAATTATACTATAATAATAATCTACTATTTATAAAACTAAATTTGAAAATTGACAAAAAAATAAAATAAAATAAGCCACGGCACCGCATGTTGTACCAAGGGGCACAACAGATGATCCATCATCCATTCTTCATGGGGTACAACCCACGACAACAAAAAATTTGATAATTGAAAATTGTAAAGTTTTTTATAAACAAATGAAGGGAGATTAACATATATAGATTACACCATAACTTAGAATTTATTTGAGTGAGAACCTAGACTGGCTTATTTACTATAACTTTATTATATTTTAGTGCTATTTTTTTTATTGCGGGTTTTATTTAATTTTTTAGTGCTAATTTTTTGTTTATTGCCTATCTTATTGAATTTTAGTACTAATTGATTTAGTATCAATTGGCACAAAAAATACATTAAAATAAGCAATAAAATTATACTCCCTCGATCTATCCCAATTATATAGTCTCTAATACTAGTTTGAGTTGTCCTAATCATATAGTCTCATTAATATAATTAATATTAAATAAGGGTAATCTTGGAAGTTTAACTTTTATATCTTGTTTTCATAAATATTTTTAATCTACGTGCGAGTGGAAAATGGACTATATAACACACACACACATATACATATCTTCTTTTTTATAGCAAAATATATCTTTCCACTACAATAAAAAATCTTTAGACACAATATTAATAAAGCGACAAATGTCATCATTTGTAATAGACTTAAGTAACGACATGTCATCTCTAATTACCACATGTAATCTCTAATGACATTTTTTGTGACGTTATTGTTGTCACTTAAATTATGCTTAATTTATTTGGAATAGATTTTTAGGGACGTTCTATTTGAGACGACATGATGTCGTCGCAAAAAATATTTTTGGTGATAACAATGTCGTTATAAAAATATTATTACCGCTCATTACTTAAGCCTATTATAAATGACAACATTTATTGTCTCTAATAATATTGTCTTTCAAAATCATTTTTGTTGTAGTGTTCGATCATTTTCCTAATTCTTAATTTGATTGAAAATGCGATGGTAGGTATGAGTTAGTAATTACTAAAAGCTACTAATTTTATTTGTATATGGTTTAATTGTTTTTGTTGCTTTCACGCTTAGATTAGGTTTACCTAATTTTGATTTGGGTCAATTATAAAGTAGTGAAACTTAATTTGGGACTTTTATTTTTGTTAATTATGATCCACGAACTTAATAGGAAACGGCAAGTTACCGAAACATAACTAATACATGTTTGTTAATTAGTATAAATATTGGTCTTATATACACCACTTGTATATAATTGATGGAAAAAATATCATTTCTAGTACAAAAAAATATCACTTTTAACAATGTAAAGTATGCATAAAATATAAGCAATGGCAGATTGGGTGGGTGGGTGGGTGGGTGGGGGTAGGGGTGTAAAAGAGCCGAGCTGAGTACTGTCGAGCTCAAGCTCGGCTCGTTTAAGTATCCGTGAGTTCGAGCTCGAGTTCGACTCGAGCTCGGAACTCGGGCTCGAGCTCGGCTCGACAGAAAAAACTCGAGCTCAAGCTCGGCTCGAGCTTGACTCGGGTTCGACTCGTTTATTTAAAATTCGAGCCCGAACCCGAGCTCGACTCGGGTTCGGCTCGATTATTTAAAATTCGAGCCCGAACTCGAGCTCGAGCTCGAGCTCGGCTCGTTTATTTATTTGTTAATATTTATATTTTTTCATTTCTCTAATTTTTTATATATTTTTAAATTTATACTATATGTTTTTTAGTTATATAATATATATATATATATAATATATTATATATTATATATTATATATATATATTATGTTTATGTATTAGTTATCGAGTGTGTGTCGTAAGATTCACAAATCATGAATCACAACTCATAAGTTATTCCTATTACAATATATTAAGATAATTTATAAATTAATAATTCTATATTATTTAAGAGACTATTAATTCTTAACTTTTTTTAATTATTATTCTTAGTTTAGCTTATTTAATGTTAGTCTTAATTTTTGTTAATTTTTTTTATTATTATGTGCATATTAACTAATATAAACTATAGGTATATAAACTATGTACTATAATGTAAATAGTATATATAATTAAGAATTTAAGATTAATTATACAATGGTGCTAATTAACTGATAAGAAATAAGAATATTGTTACTCTTGAACTTGATTTTTTAATTTTGATAAGAAATTTTTGAGAAATTATTATGTTTTTAATATCATTTATTCCATTTCATTCTTATTTAATGAATTGATATTGATTATTTTGTCAATATTAGTATTAATTTTTATGAATTTTATTTTTTTCTTTTATAGCTATGTACAATTTAACTAATATTGATTATATACTAGAATACTAATTGATGAATGGCAGTATATATGACTTATAGTTTAAGATTAACTATACAACATTGGTGCTAAGAATATTATTACTCTTGAACATTTAATTAATTTTAATTTTTATTAGTTTTCCTTTTCCATTATTATTTTGTTACTTTCGATAATATTACATTTCATGTTTTAATATTTAATGATGAGTATTATTTTGTCAAATTGTTAATATTAATCATATTTTTTTTTATTTTTTTTCCTTTATTAATTTACATGCATTATAAATTTATAATTTATAACTTATATTCTTGTAAGTTATAACTAATAATCTAAGATGGACTATAATCTATATATTATGTACTATATACTGTTGATTCTCCTTTTTCTTTATTTTCTTTTATTACTCATCTAGTCTTGTGTTAAACACCATATTTCTTAATTTTGATAATATTAAATTAATATTATTGATTTCATTTCATATTTATTAATTAATGAATTGAGAAATATTATTTTATAAATATCAATCTTAATTTCTCTTATTACTCAATATTTATTATTGAGCGTTCAATTTCTTAAGTTCAATAATATTAATATAATATCATTTCATATTTCATATTATTATTTATCATACTAATATACTATGTAGAATTATAAATAAGATACCTATATTATATATATACATATAGTTCATTAGTTTGTATGTTTGTGTATATAATCGTTACTCTTGATCATTGATTTCCTAACTTTAATAATATTAGTTCAATAGTTAATACCATTAATTTCATTTAATTTTTAATGAAAAGTATTAATTTGATAAAAATTACAATATAAATAAATAGTATTTTAATAATTACAAAAGTAGTATGTGTCTCGAGTTCTAAATCGAATAGCTCGCGAGCCCGACTCGTTTAAGTACTCGTGAGTCAGGCTCGTGAGACAGCTCGCGAGCCCGGCTCGAGCTCGGCTCGTTTAAGTACTCGCGAGCCAGGCTCGAGTTCGGCTCGTTTAACTACTCACAAGCCGGCTCGTGAGACAGTTCGTGAGACAACTCGTTAAAAAGCTCAAGACCTCACGAGCTCAGTTAGCTCGTGAGCTCGACGAGCCAAGCTCGAGCTCGGCTCTAGAAATGGCGAGCTCGTTTAGCAGGCTCGAGCTTGGCTCGTTTAAGAAATGAGCCAGTCTCGAGCGAGCTTTTTTTGAACCGATACCCGAGTATCTCACGAGTAGTTTGGCTCATTTACAGCCCCTAAGTGGGGGTGGGGGGAGGGAGCGGGAGCCGATCACCTGACCTCAAAAATACCTCAACTTTGCCGAGGGTTGCCGGATTGTTTTGTGCTTGGGAAAAAGAATAAGGGGTTGTGAATACGAAATAACAAGAGATGAAGGACCTAGGATGAGCACTCCATTTCTTAGTGCCTACCACAACGGCTAGTTGTAGGAAAAATTAAAGTAGATGGGAAGGTTGGGAAGGATGATGTTTTAAGGGACTAGTATTTCACCCGTGTGATGCGATGCAAGAGGTATTATATTGAGTAACATTGAGCAATTTAAAGTGAATTAATTTTTTTTATTTGATAACTCATGCATTGTGCTCGATAATTAATTTTTTAAAATAAATATAAATCTTAAAATTGAATTAGTGAACTCTAAAATTAAAGTAAATTAATTTAATTTTTTAATTATGGCAACTCACGCAGTGCATTGGTGCAATGGTAATATGTGGGCTCCTGCACTGCGCTCAATAATTAAAATGAAATTAGAAAATCCTAAAATTAAAGTGAATTAATTTAATTTGTTGATACGGTGACTAAGCGCAGTGTACTCGCCCGTGATAGAAATTAAAGTGAAAAAGAAGATATAAATTGAAGAGAATATATCAACCATCGAACTATTACTTATCATCGCAAAAGTACATTCGCAGAGATCTATATAGATGTATGTATATATATATATATATAGACCTACCTTACAGATAAATATAAAGAAATAAGATAACCATAAACTATGATATATATCTTTAGCTACATCAAGTAGAACGTGAGGAACAAGTTATGAGGTGTGCTTATCTAGACTACTTACAGATATACATCTCTAACAGTCCCCCTCAATTCAAGCGAGAATGCATGAACAACTGTAAGCTTATTCTGAAGGCTCGTGAAGAATTGTCCGCTCAAAGGTTTGGTCAAGATATATGCCACTTATGCAGAGGAGGGTATATGATGAAGTGTGAGTTTGCGAGTAGCAACCTTCTCAAGCACAAAGTGCATATCAAGCTCAATGTGTTTGGTACGAGCATGAAGTACGAGATTAGACGCAAGAGCCATGGCACTGATGCTATCAATCCAAACCTTTGGTTGTCGAGAAACAGAGACGTCCAATTCTTGTAAAAGTGACTGAAGCCAAGTGATCTTGGCAGTGGTATGAACAAGACAACAATTTTCAGCTTCGTTACTGGAACGACTAACCACTGATTGCTTCTTTGAGAACCAGTCAGAGTCACAAAAGGCAGTGATGTCAGTAGAATTATTTATTTATTTATTTTTAAGTCAACTAAAATTATAATTCACGTTGAAAATATAATTGTGATTAAACAACAATTAATTATTAAACATGTCTGATTATTTTCATTTAAGCAAAAAATTTCGTCACACAAAAATATAACATAACTGGGGCCAAAATGACCCATTTTATGGCCAAATAATAAAACATATTGAGGTAGACTTGTGTAAGACCGTCTAACAAATCTCTCACATTAGACGGGTCTTTATTTGACTCATGAGGTTTGTTGATCCCGGACGAGTCGAAGTTAGTTTAGAGGGAGGGTGAATAAACTGACTCAAAAAATTTTAATTCTAATGTGGAATAGTTAGGGCCCTTGACTCGCGTATGAAAACTTATCAATGCACTTAGTCAGTTGAGAAGATCAATTGACTTGAAGGTGCAGCTTGTGTGAACAAAGTGTGCAGTTGTAAAGATATGCAAATGGAGAGCAATAAGTACAACACACAAGCAGTTTATAGAGGTTCAAAGCTTAAACTTCTACGTCCTCTCTTCCTTACTGAAAATGGCAATTCACTATGCAATGGTAAAGTTTCTTTATTACAATTACACAATGAAGATAGGTTAAACCTGGAAACGACAACTCTCGCAGAGTCACGGTTGCCTTTTCAACTGGTGCTGTCCCAGAAATGGCAGTTCTCGCAGAGCTACGGTCTCCTCAGCGATTTCTACGGCTCACACTTGTAGTCCCCAACTGCTCGCTGGGGAGTTAGGTGCTATTGTCCATCTTTACAAGATTTTAGATCTCTTTCAATTTTCAAGAATACAGTCTTGAAACTGGTATCAACTGATGTGCTCCTTAGACTTGAGCTGAGTAGTTGATCATTGAATATCTTGAATTGAGAAGCTTGCTCTTGCTAGACTTTCTGCAGCTAGATGGAGTGATGAATATTTAAGATCTTCTTCTCAGTTGAGAACTTTTCGCAGCTTTGAATAGTGCTTGAACTTTGAGCTGTGAGAGGGATAAAGAAAGCTCAGTTGTAATATCGCGAATATTTAATTAGCGAAAAAGTTAGATTGGCGAAAAGTTATTTGAAAGTGAGATTCACTCTTCTTATATAGATGAGTGATCTCGTGACCATTGAACTCCATTGATCGTTGATTCTTTTGGTTCATCAATGGTAGTTGATAGTTATACCCGTTGAAGCTTGTTTAAAATAGTCGTTGCTCAGCCAATTGATCTTTGTTGAGCCTTTATTTCAAGATCTTCTTCATTAATTTCAGGATCTCTGGTTGAGCATTTACTATTGGACACTCTAGTTGGCAGATTCTTCAGCTGCTCAGTTTCCAGTTCTGGGCTCCAGTTGGCAGCTTCTCAACTGCTCAGTTTTCAGTTCTGGACTCCAGTTTGGTAACTTTGTGCTTTAGCAGCTTAGTTCGGCTATAGCTTCAGTTGGCTGTTCCTCTAAGCTCTTCTGCCAGTTTGACTGATCACAGCCGTTAGTCAATTAACCAGTTCAGCTGGTCTTATTCTGAGCTTGCTTGCCAGTTCAATTAATTACAAACTGTTGGAGAGTTTGTCAGTTTGACTGGTCTTATCTTGAACTTGGTCAGTATCTGGTTTTAAGCTTGAGCTTTCAGTTGACTGACTTCAGTTCTGGCCATCAGCAATTGGTTTGTCTCTAAGCTTCAGTTCAGCTGATATCTTACTTTTGACCATCAGTTGGATGCTTCCAGTGTTCAGTTCAATTGACTTACTGTTAGTTTCTTCAATCAGTTTAGCTTCTCCTTTGGCCCAGCTGACTCGGCCATCAGTTTGATTTGAAACTGTCTCGATTTTTGTATTTTGACCTTCAGTTGGGTTTATTTTAGAACTGGTCAATCTATCCTTTTAGCTGGGTTGACTATGATCCACTTGATTTACTTTTTACTACATCTGAAACCTTAGCTGGATACTTGAGGAGCTGTCATCTGGTCAAAACTCCTACAGTTTTTTAGAAAACAATTCAACATGTTTTGACATCTCATCAAAACCATATATCTAGGGCTTGATAGTTTTTCCTAACAATTTCTCCCTTTTCGATGATGTCAAAACTTGGCGATGATGATGGAAAAACTGAACATTTGATATGAGAGATCAAGATAAACTGGAGTTCTAAAGCAGTACCAGAGAAGTTTGCTATCAGAGCATCACTAAACTAGTGTATCAGAGCTATCAGAGCAAACATAATCAAGTTAGTATGAAGGCTTCATAGCTTTAGAGTTATTGAAGCATTGGTAGTTCAGTTTGGTCTTGATATCATAGCATGATACTAACTAAAGCTTGATGACTTGAGAGATCAGTTTAGTATCAGAGTAAGAAGTTTTTAAAGTTTAAATATCAGAGCATAAGGTTTTTCAAACTTAGTATCAGAATATAAAGGTTCTGAGCATGAAGATTCAGTTTGATCATGATATTGGAGCATACACGTTCAGTTTGATTTTAGTATCAGAGCATAAGCATAACCATAAGGTTCTTGAGTTTCCTTAGGCTTCAGTTTAGGTAAGGTATTAGTGCCATAGATTGTGAAATTATGATACGAGAGCATAAATCACGATATTAAAGCATAAACTGGAAGCATTTTTAAGGAAGAATGAGAAATTATAACATTGTGGGAAGAGAAAGAGAGAATAGTTAGAGAAAAGAAAAATAATATCAATTCTTGATTTTTACTCCCTTGTCAGTTAAGCTCGGCAGTTCAGCTCTTTCTCCTTTTGCTCTACTCTCCTTTTTCTCTGATACTTCGTATGCCCCAAGCTTTCCCCTGAAGCTTAACTCCCCCCTCGAGTTGTGCGTCTCTTTGGATCTGATCCCAAAGAGTTATATTTCCATCATTTCCATCATCATATCTGTTATCTTCCCCATTTTGGCATCATCCAAAAGGGTTAGCTGCTGGGGATCGTATGATGAAAGTGGCAAATTTAGCAAGATGGAGAATGATGTCACCAAATTGTTGTCGCAGGTGTGAAGAACTGAGGGGTTGTGCATTGGTGAGGACAACCAGTTATAAGCCTTTTCAGTCCCCATAAGATGACTATGATCAGGGAGGGATAAGAGATCTTGATTTGTGAAGTTGAGTGATGCCATATTGGTGAAGAGATCATCGTTGGTGGGAGCTGGGATGTCTTCAAAGAATGGTGCGGATGAGGAGTTGGCTGGCTCAAAATCTGGCATGGCAGCCTCAGCTGGAACTGCGTTCTGGATTCTTTTGATCATAGAATCCATTATTTCAGAGAGAGTGGGTAGCGTGTTCATTAGATGGTTCATCCAATTCTTGCTCCAGTGTCCTTTATTAATCAAAAAGGATGAGCCACGAGTCTCGATAAGATGGAGTAGTGTGATATCATCCACTTGATACCTCCAAAAATGATAGTTGAGGTACCTCTTTAGTTGCTTGAATAGTGAGATATCTAGTTCCTTAATTAGACCATAACAGCTCTTCAGCTGGTGGTCTAGGGTTATGGAGAATTTTTCTTCCAGAAAGTCCTTGCGGACTAGAGAGAGGAGTTGGGAATTGGCAGAAGCAGTTGACTGATCACTCATGTGGGTGAAGGAGTCACTATCAATCATGGGCTGCTTGCCCTTGTTGTTGCTTTCAGCTTCAATCATTGGTCGCTTTCTTCGATCGAAACTGTTAGCTTTCTCTTCCGACTGCTGCTTCTTCTTCGAGTTTCCAGCTCTGCGGTAGTTTTTCTGGTTGGTGAAGATCGTGGAGAGTATATCCCTTTGGCCTAGTTCTTCTCTGGCTGGGATGGGTATCTTGATCTGATTAAGAATGATGTGACTGATTCGATTGACAAACCCCGCTTTCTCACATAAAGTGCCAGTTTTGCTATCAATGACTGCTCGGTGAACTTGTCATCGCAGTTGGGCAAGAATAAATGTAGCCCAGTTAGCTTTGCATCCGTAGTACAAGATGGCCATCAGGTTGGCTTTTAGGTCGGAGAACCGGACCGTCTCAAAATATACAAATACACCCTCTTAAGATTTTGGAAATTAAAAACTAATTGTTTAAGTTTTTTAAAGTTATATATTTTTAATAGGAGTAATATTGAAAATTTAACTTTTATATCTTATTTTCATAAATATTTTTAATTTACGTGCAAGTAGAAAAAAAAACTATATAATTGGCATAGAATTAATATAATTTAATATAATTTAACATATATTGGTTGGTAAATGCATAATTTGGCAAATTGGCTGAATCATATTATTATCAGTATGAGGTATGAATTAAATATTGAGTAGAAATTTCATTCGGTAACATGTCAATGTATCTTCTAGTTATAAATAATTGAATAAAATAGACGAAATGCTAGGGCTAAGGGTGTAAACGAGCCGAGTCGAGTACTGTCGAGCTCGAGCTTGACTCGTTTAAGTATCCGTGAGCTCGGACTCGAGCTCGGCTTGACAGGAAAAACTCGAGCTTGAGCTCGGCTGGAGCTCGGCTCGTTTATTTATTTGTTAATATTGATATTTTTTCATTTTTTTAATTTTTTATATATTATTAAATTTATACTATATGTCTATTACTTATATAATATATATATGTAATATTATATATATATTATGTGTGTGTATTAGTTATCGAGTGTGTGTCGTAACATTCATAAATCATGAATCACAACTCATAAATCAGATCCTATTACAATATATTAAGATAATTTATAAATTAATAATTCTATATTATTTAAGAGATTATTAATTCTTAACTTTTTTAATTAATATACTTAGTTTAGCTTATTTAATGTTAGTCTAAATTTTTGTTAATTTTATTATTATTATTATTATTATTATTATTATTATTATTATTATTATTATTATTATTATTATGTGCATATTAACTAAAATAAACTATAGTTATATAAACTATGTACTATAATGTAAATAGTATATATAACTATGAATTTAAGATTAACCATACAATGGTGCTAATTAACTGATAAGAAATAAGATTATTGTTACTCTTGAACTTGATTTCTTAATTTAGATAAGAAATTTTTGAGAAATTATTATGTTTCCAATATCATTTATTTCATTTCATTCTTATTTAATGAATTGAGATTGATTATTTTGTCAATATTAGTATTAATTTTTGTGAATTTTCTTTTTTTCTTTTATTGCTATGTGCAGTTTAACTAATATTGACTATATATTAGAATACTAATTGATGGACGACAGTATATATGACTTATAATTTAAGATTAACTATATAACATTGGTGCAAAGAATATTGTTACTCTTGAACATTTATTTAATTTTATTTTTTGTTAATTTTCCTTTTCCATTATTATTTTGTTACTTTCGATAATATTAGTTTAATATCATTGATTACATTTCATATTTTAATATTTAATGATGAGTATTATTTTGTCAAATTGTTAATAAATTTATAATTTATAACTTATAACTTATATTCTTGTAAGTTATAACTAATAATCTAAGATGCACTATAATCTATATATTATGTACTATATATTGTTGATTCTCCTTTTTCTTTATTTTCTTTTATTATTCATCTACTCTTGTATTAAACACCATATTTCTTAATTTTGATAATATTAAATTAATATTATTGATTTCGTTTCATATTTATTAATTAATGAATTGAGAAATATTATTTTGTAAATATCAATCTTAATTTCTCTCATTACTTAATATTTATTATTGAGCGTTCAATTTCTTAAGTTCGACAATATTAATATAATATCATTTCATATTTCATATTATTATTTATCATACTAATATAGTATGTAGAATTGTAAATAAGATAACTATATTATATATATATGTATATATATATATATAGTTCATTAATTTGTATGTTTGTGTATATAATCGTTACTCTTGATCATTGATTTCTTAACTTTAATAATATTAGTTCAATCGTTAATACCATTAATTTTGTTTAATTTTTAATGAGAAGTATTAATTTGACAAAAATTACAATATAAATAAATAATATTTTAATAATTACAAAAATAGTATGTATCTTGAGTTCCAAATCGAATATCTCGCAAGTCCGGCTCGAGCTCGGCTAGTTTAAGTACTCGTGAGTCATGCTCGTGAGACAGCTCGCGAGCTTGGCTCGAGCTCGGCTCGTTTAAGTACTCGCGAGCCAAGCTCGTGAGACAGCTCGCGAGCCTAGCTCGAGTTCGGCTCGTTTAACTACTTGCGAGTCGGCTTGCGAGACAGTTCGTGAGACAGCTTGTTAAAAAGTTTGAGAACCTCACGAGCCGAGTTAGCTCGCGAGTTCAACAAGCCAAGCTCGTTTAGCAGGCTCAAGCTCGGCTCGTTTAACAAACGAGCCAATCTCGAGCGAGCTTTTTTCGAGCTGATACCCCAATATCTCGCGAGTAGTTTGGCTCATTTACTGCCCTAGCTAGGACTTTACCTTCATGAGGCCGAAACGTGCATATTTTCATGCATTGGAAGAAAATTAAACAAGTATTTATTTTATAAAATTAGTATATTAAAATTAGAATGGATTCAATTTTAAAAACATAAATAATAAGAATAAGCAAACATTTCTTAAATTTAATTTGGAACACTTCATTATATACAATTTTTACGATAGAGTTACTAATGACATGACTCGATATTACCGGATGATTTTTTTTTTTAAAAAAAAATGTAATTAATTGATTTTAAGTCCACATTTTTTCTACCAAAAATGTAATAACATATAGATAAATTGAAAATATATTTATCGTATTACATTATTTATTCACAAATGACCTAAAGTAAGCAAAATATTATGAAGATCTACGGATAAAATAACATGCTTGGTCAGTTGCAAATATATTGTGGTTCATTTTACGAGCATCGATTTCGTTCAGGGGTTGAATTTTATAATAATTTTTTGTTAAATTTGATTTAGTTTCTACAAATTTGAAAAATGATATAGGGTATATACTCTAAATTAAAACTGGAATCAGTAACATGTATAATTATTTGAAAGTTCTAAAAACTGGTAATAAAGCGCAACATTAATAATGCATTACTAATAATAATGATAGTCCCCCATTTATTCTTGTGTTCTTAAAAGGTATAATCATTTTTGAAAGGTAAAACATCAATTTAGTGGTTGGTTCATGAGAGTATGCATAAAATTTGGTCGTGCATATCCACTCCGACCACTCGAGTGATATAAAATAATGATATAATATTATTGAGAAGCACTTGTGTGCACTATTAGACGCGTTGACCGGCCAAAGCTGGAAAACGCGCATTCACCCGTTCAACTCGGAAAAAAAAATCATTCAAAATCAATATCAACCGTAACAATAAAAAGTATCACTCAAAAAAACCTAAAAGTATCACTCATATCCTTAAAAACTATAGGCCAGAAATAAAATTAAAAAAAAGTCAAAATCAGTATCAACCGTAACACTAAAAAATATCACTCAAGATTCAGAAAAGTACTAAAAAAGAATAACATATTTCACCATTTTTCTTTTTTGCAAGTTGACCGAGTCAACACGTTGACTGTCTGATAAAAACTTACATGCATTTAGTACATGCAAATTTTTGCTTATATTATAATAATTGGATCTTAATATTATAAGATATTAAGATCAACGAGCTAAAGGTAACTTATAAACAAACTAAAAACATTTGACACGTGTCACATCCACGAGCTTTAAATCTTTTTAATTTGTATGAGTCTTTTTTATCTAATTTATTTTTTATTTTCTGATTTTTTATTTTTTTTCAAAAAATATATGCTTTCAAATTTAATTATTGAATTTAAAAATTAGAGTAAATTAATTTAATTATTTTTATTCCATGCCTCACACAATGCACTCATTCAACGCTATTGCATGGATCGTGCAGCGCATTCGATAATTAATTTTTCGAAATAAATATATACCCAAAAATGAAATTAATGAACTCTAAAATTCAAGTGAATCAATTTAATATTTTTGATTCGCCGTCTCGCGCAGTGCATTCATCCGATGTTAACACGTGGGTTCGTGCACTGTACTTAATAATTAATTTTTTTGAATTAAATATAAATCATAATTTAGATATATTAAATCATAATTGTGATGTAATAAACTCATAAGCAAATTAGCATGAATGATACTTTTAAGACTACAAGAATACTTTTTCAAACGATTTTATTTTTTGAAGTAGGATGGGCGAGGTGGGTCGGGTCTACCCACGACCCGCTCGCCCGTCTAACAAAAAGGGATATCCATCAGGTGGGTGTGTGGAAGTTTTTCTCATTATTTTTTGTGTCTATTTGCACTTTATTTGAGCCTTTCTTTTCTTATTTCAACATATTTATAATTGGGTAAACTACACTTTGTTAGTTAAATTTTATGTTTTTTTAAAAATAACCCACTTTCTAAAAATTAACAAAAAATATCAACTTTTTCAAATTTTTTGTAAATCTAACATTTGATCAAATTTTGCGACCCGAAAATTGTATGTAATTGATTGTATTTTAAATTTCTATTTCCCCAGTACCGTAAAAAAATTTCAAATCAAGAAATCTTAAAATACAATCATTTACGTACGATTTTTTAGCCATAAAATTAATAAAATATTTGATTTGCAAATTTTTTGGAAAATGAATAATGTTTTGTTAATTTTGAAAAAATGGGCTATCTGAACAAAAAAAAAACTTAAAATATAGGTGTTAAAGTGTAATTTTTCCTTTATATTTAGCAGTCGGAGGCGTACTCGTTTCAGTTTTCACATAGATTAATGGTTGTCAAATATTTATACTACAAATAATATTGGTCTCTCTCTCTCTCTCTCTCTCTCTCTCTGTGTGTGTGTGTGTGTGTGTGTGTGTGTGTGTGTGTGTGTGTGTGTATATATAAAAGCCCAATGTTCTATTTATATTTTCCCGTCTAAACATATCTTTCTATTTTAGTAGGTTAAATATGTAATTCTTATTTATAATATAGAATAATATACATTTAATTGCTTAACCTAAATATTGAAAAAAATTCAAACGTAACATTTTTTACCATTCAAAATTTATAAATTTAAAATTTAATTTGTAATTGTATTCTTTTGATTTAACGGGTTAATTGTCTCTATTATACGATTGTTTCACTTTTTTGGTTTTAGACACGATCTTTTAATTTGGTAATTACAACATAATATGTGTGTGTAATTAAAGCATACGAGCAAAATTTGGTATATTAAATTTATTGTAGCACTAAGTTTGTTTTGGCGATTTATGTTCGACGAAGTGTTTGAGGAGATGTGCTTGAAGTAATACGTTGATTTCGCTGTGCAAATTAACGAACAATTGGTGAACTGTTCCCTTTGATGTTCTAGACACATTCTCGAACAATAATATTTATGGCAGTTTTCCATGTTAAGTTGATCTTGTGCGGATGAGTTTGGGAAACCAAGATCTGATCGTTTGACTGTCTTTTTGGAGTAGATGGCGTGCTGATTTAGACCATCAATATCATGGAAGGCATCTACACCAATATGGAAAGAATCACAAACCCTAAATCACTTACCTTGTTGATGAAGATTGAAGATCAAGTCAACAAATGAAACGTGAAGTATAAGAAAGCTGATTCATTCAACAATCAGTGGTTCGTCCTCAACATATTTGATTATCTAGTTTGAGTGTTTGAGAGTCGATGGTTTGCGATTTCTTGTAATAGCTAGAAGTTGTTCCCTAAACTGTTCAACGTGATAGTCTAGTATTTGAGTGTTTTGAGTGAAATACGTTAGGGGTTTTGTACACAATCTCTTGAAGTCTTGGGTAGCTAGAGGGAATCTAGTGTCACAGTTGTGAGGGGGATCTCATTGGTTTTGTTCAGTGAAAGAGTTTGTAAAGAAGAACGGATGGCATAATGAGGGAGTCATGTATGTGTAAGTTCCTCAATACACTTCATGAATGAGTAGCAGACGAATCTTCAAGTTTGGGAGAAGTCCCTCCAGAGTAGGTTGGTTAACCAAACTGGGTTATCAATCTCGTGCGTTCTTTTACTGCATTTATTTATTATTCTTGTCTCTGTTCCTGCCATATTCAAGAACACTTGCATGCAGTAACCATAAATACAAAAGTGCACGGAATCCGATTTTACAGATTGTATGTTTAAATCACCAAAAAAGGTCATCTCATGTTATAATTTTTAAAAGTAAAATGTCGTATCTAAAACAAAGACATGAAAAAGTTGTGATAATAGAAACAATTAACCTTTAATTAATATGTCATGCTAAAGTGTATGGTTAACACATAATGGTATATATGTCGCACATACATTATGCTATACGTCCAGTAATCGTAGTAGACTAAACGTTAAGTGTGGGTGACTATTTTAGATGATCAGTTGAACAAGATAGGCTCTGAAAGTATAAGTGATTATCTTTGAAGGATTTGGAAGAAGAGAGGACATAGAGTCAGTTTGGACTTGAACTTTATAAATTGGAATCTTCTTTATAGCTTTCCTTGATTACTTTCTCTTTCAGCTATCTATTGTATGTGTGTGTACTCATATTTGTCTAAGTGTGTTTTCAGTTCTTATCTTTCACAACTGATAATGGAGCATACTAGCTGAGCCAAAGGTCAACTGTGAGTTGGTACTTGCAATTGGGAAAATGAGATGTAGGTGTTAGCCTCAGATGAATAAGCGTTGATCATTTCTAGTTGAATAGGCGTTGATCATTTCTGCAAACTTTGATATCCTGAAAAAGTGATTAAGTGTAGTTATTTTTTTTCCATCTCAAATCACTTATATATCTAGCGCTCCAGGACCAACAATAACATCATAGGAAACTCAAGGCCTATGACACTTGACATGCTATTTATTAATAAATAAGTGAGCACAAGTGTATGATGTTATTGTAATACACAAGTGAGCAAGAGTATCGTATCCCACAGAGACTGTAACTCCTATGTTTTCAAACACAAATGCTAAACTAATATCTAGACACTAAGTACGCAGGTAACAAGGAAGAAAATAACATCAAATAAAATAGCAGAATTAAAATACTTAAACTATTAATGGGAAAATCTAGGTTTTAGCGAAACTGGATTATTATCTCAATTCTTGATATTCATTGATTCTTACAACCCCACTTTAGCCTTTAATTTATTAATGGTGGGCAATCACTGATTTATTATCAGGCTGCTTATTAAGGTATAAACCATAACATAAACATAATGAGCAAGCACTTCACTTGGTCGGTTCTTCACACATATCACCACTTCCAATCAAGCACACAAAGATTTATTGAACCCTCTGCAATACTTGTTCACTGAGTCGGTTCTTCCAAGCACACATGACCTGAATTTTATCTTTCTATAAATTAATTTATCTCCGGTGAGTACATCAAATTAATTGACTAGCATGCACAAATGGTGATCAAGCATTCATAAAAGATATAAATAAGCTCATAGAAAGCAGAAAGACAGTATTCAAATCATATTATAAAATCCATAATATCCAATCGCTAAAACCTAGCTATGAAATTAGCTTGACATAATTAAATAAATAATCAAAACTAGAGTATAAATGTTCATGACAAAATAAATAATAAATGGAGAATCCAGTTGTCTTGTCTATTTTGTAGCAACACTCCGTCTCAAACAACCTTGTTACCTTCTCTTAAATAGGTGGCAAGCCCTCGTCTTTATCTTCTCTCTTGTGTCTCTGTAATGCATATGAGGTTGTATATCTCATGTATGAAAATTGAGGCTTTTATATATATATATATATATATATATATATATATATATATATATGTTTAAAATCTTGAATTGGAGATAAAAAATCATATTTCCATGGACCCGAGCATGTGGGTCAACCCACGTGTTTCAGTCGACCCAGAGGGCTATTTTTCCACAGGGTTGACCTAAGTGAAATGGGTCAGGTCGACCCAGCCCTTTGTAAATTGCACTGGCATGGGTCGTCAGACATTTTCTGGGTTGACCCAAGCTATTTTCGCACTGGGCTTCGGATTTTCACAGACTTTAATCATTTAATCTATTCCTTTAGGCTTTAATTAAGACCAATAGCCTAATTAAATTATCCTTCAACTCCTCTTGCTTGTATTTCACTGTTTTGCTTCAATTATGCAATGAAAACGCAATTAGAATTGCAAAACTAGCAAACACATTAAAAACTCTAAATGATAACAAATAAAGCATAAAAGCTATATAAAATACACAACTTAATATAATAAAGATCATCAATTTATATCCAAAAGTTATGTAAAATATACAATTGTTAACACTATATAAAATGAGGACTTTAGCGACGGAATATTCTGTCGCTAAATAGTGATTTTCCATCGCTATTATGGGCTAGTTATGGATTAATGACGGACTCTTTCTTTCACTGATTCCCTCATCTTTAGATTTGACAAACAACGGATCTAAATCCCTTATTATCAGTAATAATGGATTAGCGACGACCCCATTCCGTCACCACTGTGTCATTACCGGCCCATTAGCTGGCTGATTGGCGATGTTGTACAGACGAACTAGCGATGGACAGGTCCGTCACTACTCAGTCCATCATGAACACACGGATTGTGTTAACGATGGACTACAATCCATCTTTAATTCACGGAATCGCTAGTCCGTTGCTAGATGATTTTTTTTTTAAATTCAAATTTAAATATTATGAATAATTGAAAATAGAATATTATAAATAAAATACTAATAATAAAAATACACCGCATTCAATTAGCTTGGTATGTCTCTTGGAAAATTTATGGACAACCATGTACATGATCATATTCATAAACATGATCAAGTACATTCTTCGATTTTTAATCAGATTGGCAGCGGAATGTTCATATCATCATATCCAGAACATGGTCTTCAAAATTTGAAAAGCCAAAACCTTTGTGTTCTTTGAATTGACCTAAGGATCATGACAATCTAAAAAAACTTAGTGCTAAATGATGGCACTAACAAATATTGTTGCCGCTACTATCGCCACTGTAGAGGTGGACCGAGAACCAATGCTAAAGACATTCCTCTTCTTATTCGTGCCTCCAAGCGCATCTAGATAGAGGACAGTTATATCCACCTCAGACATCTCATCAATGTCTAGAGGGGTCTGGCTCAACTCTGCAGCCCGTTGCTATACCTCTTCCTAAACACAACAATAAGTTAACATGAATTAATTAAATAAATATACAATATTTGTTATACAAATGATTTTTTATAAATTAAATACTTACACCAAGACACTTGCTCTTCTTATCAGTGAAGACTCCATTCTTGTCATGGTGGACTCTAAAAAATAATTCCCACCTAACTTGTTCGTTTGGGAGTCCTAGAGCTTACAACTGCTCAATTAACATTAGTGGAACCGGTTAAATACATTTAAATGAATTGCATATATTAAAATATTTTTTATAAAATAAATTACCAAGATATCTCCGTGCTACACAGCAGATCTGGACCCTCTCTTATGCATGATCACGTTTATCTTTGGTCCTACCCTTCCAGCCAAAAAGTTTACCTCTAGGCATCTGCATATATTCAAAAATGTTAGTTAAATTACAATTAATGTAATGCAAAAAAAAAATGTAAAAAATAAGCGCTCACGTAAATATGTAATGCACAACTAATCATCAACATTATCGTCTATACTATCACTATCATCATCTGCATCAGTGAAGATCTCTTCTTCTTCTTCTTCTTCTTCTTCTTCTTCTTCTTCTCCTTATTATTATTATTATTATTATTGGATTTCTACATTGGACCTAGATTTAATCTTACACACGGCCCACCAATCACTTTTTGTTCAAGATAAACTCGGATAAGAATAGTAATAGACTTGAATTGCTTATTGTGCGAGGACAAACGACTCATACTTATTATAGCTACACTTATGATTTATTGAAACCAATTTGTTGTTCGGATGAACCGTTGTCCCTTGTGTTGTTGTATCAAACTATTACATTTGAACAATATTGTCATTTTAATTGATAGACCGGGATATTCGAGCTCAAAACTTCTTCAAGACAGTCATAAGAATCATTCTCGTTTGTACCATAATTGATACCTTTTACACATACTCCACTATTCATTGTAGTTCTACGTATTCCATGGTTCATGGTATGAAATTTGTAACCATTCACATAATATCCATAATACACTAGAACACTACATATTGGCCCTTTTGAGAGATCTTGTATGTATTTGTTCTCGACATTATTAGCAGGATCTTGTGCCTATCAACATTAGAAAATCAAATAAAATGATTAAATATGTATTCATGCATTAAGGCATACATATGTGCATTGAAATGTATACTTATATATTTGTCAAATCAAGATGCAAACTTCGTATCTAAGTTACCTTCGATGTCAGCTCTTGGTAAATTAGGATACATTACTTCCATCTGATCCACAAACAAACTAGACAAACATATTCATGTTAATTATTGGATAACTTATTGAAATTCAGTTTTAAGAAGTGTTAATGTATGTACTTTATATATGGCTCCACCTCAATGCAGTTGAGTAAAATGTATATTCAAGCAACATTGTATTTTTTTTATCAGTCAGAATTCTACTTTGACTGTTTTCCAAATGATCGTTAAGGATACTTGAATATCGAAAGACAATTTGGATCGTCGTTCACTGCATCACCTCTATCGCCATAATTTCGAGGCAAATTTATGCGCTTTGTTCTCACATGATCTTCAAAATAGCAGGAGCAAAATGTCAATGCTTTTCTTACTAGATAAGCATTGCATATCGATCTCTCAACCCTTACTTTATTTCGTACATTATTATTTAGCTTTCGTAATTACCTGTCAAATGGGCACACCCAACAATATTGAATCGGACTGGCAATATGAGCTTTATCGGCTAAATGTATGGGCAGATGCTCCATTGAGTCAAAGAATCTAGGACAAATAAGTTCCATCTTGCATAAAATGATAGGGATCATGTCATGCAAATGACACATATCCTCTACTTTAATATTTGAAGAGAACAAATCCCTAAAAAATAAACTCAATTCAGTGATTGATTTTCAAACGGTAGGTGGGAGAATTTTTTTAAATGCTATGAGTAGGATCCGTTGCATTAGCACATGGCAATCATGACTATTCATTCCAAACATCTTCAGCTTCTGCATATCAACACATCTACTCATGCTCGACACATAACCATCGAGAAATTTAAGCTCTTTCACTTATTCACACAAAATCTTCTTCTCAGCTTTGTTAAACATGTAAGAAGTTTTGGGGTATTTTCCCGTCCTAGCATCGCGTTTTAATTCGGGTCGATTGCAGTAGATATTCCATTCTTCTCATGATTTAGCAGTATCTTTTGTTTTTCTTGGGACATTCATCACCTTGTTAAATAGATTGTCAAATACATTCTTTTCAATATGCATAACATCCAAATTGTGTCGAATCAATAATGAACTCCAATAAGAAAAATGCCAAAAGATACTATTTTTCTTCTACCCGTGACAAGCTATTTATTAACAAATTACCACGACTCTACGCTAATTGATCTATGTACCTCTAGGTAATTAATCAACACTAAAAAATTAATAAAGAAAGATCCAGGGGTCCTCGTCCCATTGAAATTAAACAATCTATAACGAGGGATCTAGGGGCGCTCATCCCTTTCAAATTAAACAATTCATAAAGAGGGATCCAAAGGCCCCCATCTCATTTAAATTAGCATAATTTGAATTTGAATTTTATAAATTGAACAACATGCTTGTAAATAATTATAACAACACACATAGCATAAATTACACCATACTTCAATTTCAATTTAATAAATTTAACAACATCCTTATAAATAATTATAACACTTCTCTAACAAAACCAACATTCCAAAATCAACATGTTAACATGTTCCAATTTCTCAAATTCATATATACTAGTAAAACTTAACATGCTAAATTAACATGCTTATTAAAACTGTAAAAATCATTAATTTTGCAAATGAAACTCGCCTTTAAATTTTTGTGATTTGCTTCTACCAATTAAGCAACTACTTTAAACAACTCTAAACAAAAATACATAAACGAAAAACAACACAATTAAACAAAAATCATAACAATCATACAAACAAAAAAATTAATCACAATGAACACACACACACAAACAACCGCGAACACATGTACGCTAAGAATCAACGGAGAACATAAATTGATTCAATCGAGAACACACACACACACAGCTGTACAAAGAGAGAGAGAGAGAGAGAGAGAACTTACTGGCGGTAGGGTGACATCTCCGAAATGATGGAATCAGTAGTGGTCGTCAGTGTCGGTGCTGTTCGTCTGCGGCGGAGGCTGGGACGGCAGAGAGGGGAGAGGAGCTGAAAATGGATAGGGAAAAGAGATGGAGAGAAGAGAGGGCAGTGACGGGCTTGTGGCAACAGGGGAAAATGATTTTTGGCGGGGGCTTGGTCGGAGGGGGAATCATGGCGGGAGGTCTCAATTAGGGTTTTGGCGGAGAAGAAAGAAAAGGGGACTTCATATCTTGTAATTCAAATTTTTAGCAACAAAATATCCCGTCGTTACTCTAACAACAGAATAATCCATCATTTTATTCCGTCATTAATTTCAATAATTATTTTAAAAATAAATAAATAAATCTCGAACGACAGATAAAAATCTGTCATTAACTTTAACGACATATATCTATTGTAACTCTATTGTAAAAAACTAATGACGGATATGTGTCATTCGTTAACTAATTTAATTAATTACATATTAAAATAGAAAAAAAATAGTGACGGATAATATCCGTCGTTGAACCCAATGACAGAAAATCCGTCATAAGTTCGTCATTAAGTCCAGGCGCAAATCATTCCCACCATTTTTAATTGCTGAAAGTGTTAGCGACGGACAGTCCGTCTTTGATACTCTGCTGATAACGACGGATATTAATCCATCACAAATGTCTGTCGCTAGAATGCACTTTTTTGTAGTGTGAATATCACATTTTTTTAAATCAAATTCGCTCCGTATGGACGTTTGATTCCCATGATACAACGGATAGATCAAAACTTCCTCCGGCTAACTGAACACTATGCTCGAACTTGATCAAAGAGAGCTATAACTCGAAATTTGGAACATGAAATATAGTACAAACGTAATTCGAAACTAAAGAGCAAGAATGAAAGAATAGAGAAGAGGAGAATGATTTGTTGGTGTGTTTACAAATAAGGATTGAAAGCCCTTTTTATAGGCTCCAAAGAGAGACTTGACACTTGATCCGCCATTAAAACCCAAGTGTAACCTCCAAAATATGAAAAGTCATCGTTAAGGAAAACCTTTGGAATCTAGGGTTTAGAAAATTCTAGAAAATTTCCTTACACTTTTCAATATTTTCCAATAAACTTTTCATCCAAGGAAGAATTTACGTGATCTAATTTTTAACATAAATGAAGTTATTTGAGCCAAATTAAATAATTAGAAAAAGATAAAAACTTATATAAAACTGTATAACAGATCTCTTATATTAGACGGGTCAAATATGACCCAAATACATCCAAAAAAACCCATCCAAACCCGCCCAAACCAGCAAAGACAGTCATGCACGTGACCCGTCGAATGGGAGCCCATTCGCATATCACTATGTATAAAGTAAAGTTTCACTATATATAAAGTAAGTTATCGCTAATTATATGTCGAAATATATATCACTCAATATAAATTGAAATATCATCAACTATAAAGTATTTTCACATGCTAAGAAGAAAATAAATGAATTATATTCTATATAAATCATAATGTGGTGGTTTAATTTAGTTATTTCATTTATCCTCATTTTTTTTAAATATATTTGTTGATTCTTCAGACATCATGTATCATTATGTATGAAATTAAGTATCTCTAATTATGTGTCAATGTATCACTAATCACTTAATATGGATGAAAGTATCATCAACTATGAAATGTTTTCACATGCTAAGAAAAAAATAAATGAATTATTTCATACATAAATCATAGTGTGGACTTTTAATTTAGTCGATTCATTTATATTTTTTTTTTGAATATATGTGTTGATACTCCAAACAACAAGTACCACCATGTATGAAATAAAGTATAAGTAATTATGTGTTGAAGTATCACTTATAAATATGAATTGAAGTATCAATGCAATGTTTTCTATTTTGCTATTTATTTTTTATATCATGACATGTATATTTTCATTGCTATCTCTACCAAGTCTTGCTCTTTAAAAAAAATATTTTTAAGCAAAAAATCATGGGTTCTTAGTTTTCTTTGAAATAAAAAATCGATCAATAACTAATAACATATAAATGTCATTACATTTGAAGTGAAGTTTCATTAGCAATGAAGCGAAGTATCATTACCTATGAAGTCCCTAACAACCCCCCATTTTCTTGTTTGTTTTTTTTTTTCAATTTTTTTTTTAAATCTTCATTTTGTATCGAGCCTAATGCATGAGCCCATGCGTTAGCGTTGGGCAAATGCACTAGGCCAGACGCCGGAAAAAAAAAATTAAATTAATTCAATTCAATTTTAGGGTTCACTAATTTCATTTTATGATAAACATTTATTTAAAATATTAAAATTAAATCTATATTTGTAAAATAAAAAAAAATGAAGAAATTAAAAAAGAAAAAAATGTAAAAGAAAAGTAAAAGAAGTAAGAGAGGGGGAAGGAGGACGACTAAAAAAAGAAACGGGGACCACGCATCTATCAAATAGAAATTCGTTAAACGATCTCACGTAAAAAAAGATAATAAGCTCCTCACGAAATAGTCGATCATGATATTTGCATTTTTTCCCAATTATTTTTCTTGAATGATACTAATCTTACTTAAAACTCAACAGACAAAAGAATTAAGAAAGAATTTTCTCGTCTTGAAAATTAATGGGAATCAACTTTCTTTTTTAATTTACCGGAATGACTGAATTAACAAACACAGCTATAACATATTTGTGGGGTTAGGATTTGGAAATGGAGTTACGTCAAGTAAATTTTATGGCGTAAATAGAAAGTTCCATTAGAAATTTGGCAGGTAATGCCCCACATCTACGTCACCGCAATAAGTAATAATAAACAAATACCAAAATAGACTTTGACATATTGGAATTAAAACATGGAAAACTACAGCTAAACCTCTCCACCTCCTCCCCTCAAAATCTCTCAAAAAATTCCATCTTTTAATCAATCAATTTCGTATGTATATTTTTTCAAAAGTCATTCTCCATGATTCCCACAACAATTTATCTAAATAATTTCAGTAACTCATTCATTTCTCATCTCTATTTGATCCTTCACTAATTCTTGATTTTTTATTTTTTTTTTGATGATGGAATTTGATCACAGAAAATTCCTGATTCCAGAAGGTGATAAGAACCCAAAATTGAGCAAGAAATTTGAGACAGATACAGATTGTTACATGTGCTATGTCTGCCCTGAGGATTGCTACGTATCACCACTACCACCACCGCCACCGCCACAATTATCTCCACCTCCACCACCACAATTTTCAAGCAAAAATCATATTCCGACAGTCCTGATTTTGATGCTTCGTGTTCTTGGAGTTGCGTTTTTAGTTCTGTCATACCTCACTCTTGCCAGATACCGACGTCGGAATTCCCGAAGTAGAAATTCAGAACCTCTAGAAACTTCCAGAACCAATTTTCTCGACGAAAACCATGGCCCTGTTTTGGATCACCCCATCTGGTACATCCGCACCGTCGGCCTCCCTCAATCCGTGATCGACTCAATCGCATCGTTCACGTATACAAACGGATTGATCGATGGAAACGATTGCTCCGTTTGCTTGAATGAATTCCAAGAAAATGAGATGCTTAGGCTTTTGCCTAAGTGCAGCCATGCCTTTCATTTGGATTGTATTGATATCTGGTTGAGATCGCACAAGAATTGCCCCGTCTGTCGTGCTCCGGTCGTCTCTATTGATGCCAGCCATACCCGTGCTACTTCAGTGGAGTCGAGCCCTAGTAGTAGTAGTGGTGGTGGTGGTAGTAGTAGTTCTGGATCAAATGAAGTGACGACTCCAATGCCAATCCAATTAATTCAGGGAGGAGATCATGTAAATATAAATATAGATATTTTGGCGAAAAATGGTGGTGTTATGGAGAAGCATAGAGTTGTTAGTGATTTGCAGGGTGTGAGAAGATCAGTTTCTATGGATTTTTCGATGATGAAGAATTCGACTTCTTCGTTGCAGAAAGGGGGTATTTCGATGAAGAGATCGTTCTCGTTCAGTGGGAAGAGATCGCTGAGGAAGAATAGCAGAAGCTAGCCGAAGATTGATTTGCAAAATCAAGGTCGATCGGTAGCAGTTTTGTTCTCGAACCCCAGATCTCTCCCTTTCACTTTCACACGTTTTGTTGCAGTTTTTTGATATACTTAATTAGAAGGTTTGATATATTTGAGATTAATTTGAAGCAATGTGTGGGTGCATGGAATTTGGATTCAGGAATGAATGAGATGTAATTGTCCCTCATTCCATGTTCCCAAACATAAAATATGTAAATTTGTATACTATTTTGATGGAATATAACTCTGATTTTTGCTTCCAAAATTTGATGGGGAGGATGCATCTCAGTTGGGTTCTTGCTAGTTTGCATTTGAATTTTTATTTTGAGATTTTGTTCTGTTGCATAGATTAATGAACTTCTGCCAATCACATATATGTTTGGCCGTGTTTTACATTTTCAAACTATAAGTTTTTCTTCTATTTAATTTGTCATGCTTTAATTTATTTTTTAAATTTCAATTTTAATTTTTAAATATATGAAGAACATGTCAAATTTGGATCATCAGCGCAAGTTGAGGTGCAATGAATAAGTCGATGGTAATCTACTCTCTCTCTCTCTACATATATATATATATATATAGATAGATAAATAGATACAAGTTGGTAGTTATCAGTTGTGGCAGGAGTAGTTAGATGTTGCAATAAATAAAAGCTAGCTATGGAGGTGTGTGTGTGTGTGTATAGATATTGCATTAAATTAAGCAAATTGATATAATTAGCATTGAACGTGACATACAAGTGCCAACAATTTCTGGAGGTGCAGCATCCTGAATTTCTTATTGGACGAATGAATCAGTTGAAATATGTGGAAGAAATTAGACGATTATATTGAATTGATTCAATATCTACATTAATTCAATATTCATTAATCTTTTCTTTCGTGTTGGATTTTATTACACGTTAGATTGTATTCATGATTTCCAGAAGCTATATTATCATCTACGTACTCATTTTTCATGTATTTAGACTAGTAGTTTAATGTTTGATCTTAGGTTTGTTTTATAAAATGTTAAACTACATTAAAGTGAGCTAGTTAAGAAATAAAACAATATATATCTTGGGCAGGTCTTGTGTGCACTAATTGTAAATCAGACGGTCAACGCGTTGATCGAGTCAATGCGTTGACAAAAAAACCGTCAAAATCAGTTTCAACCGTAACCGTAAAAAGTATCATTCAAAAGTCCAAAAGTATCACTTGTATTCTTAAAAAATACCGGCCAGAAAAAAAAAACTATCAAAATGAGTATCACCCGTACAATTAAAATTATTACTCAAAATTCAAAAAGTATTACTTGTAACCCTAAAAAGTATCACCAGCTTTGACGCGTTTTTTGGTCAACGCGTTGATTGGGTCAACAGGTATTGACTCGATCAGCGCATTAACTGTCTGATGTACATTTTATATACATGAAAATTTGTGATATATTTATGGGTAATGAGCCCCTAATTTTCTTATTGTAGTCCCCCTAAAAAAATGAAATAATAAAACGATTGAAATTCTCAATTTTGCCCTTATAGTCCCATTATTTTTTAGGTGTAGATTCCAATATTTTAAGATCTATATTCTTCAAAAGTGTTTGTTTTTGCTTACAATTCCAACATTCAAATTTCAATAAAAGAAAAGTTGACAAAGAAATTGATTGGTGTATCTGTTATTGTAATAAGTTGTCTTATTTATTGCAAACACTAAAGGGGAGAAAAGAGTGCAGGAGGAGGCTGTTGGATGATGATGTTGAGAGCTCGTGCTCTTTTAAACTTTTTTAAACTTTAATTTGAAGTTTTTGAACAATTTATCACGGAGACTCATGTTTTGCCCCGCTTTTATTTTTGTTGGTCTATATTAATATTTGATCAACCAAACTGATCAGCTTTGACTGCAAAAATAATGTTCATGATTGGAAGAAACTTCCAATATAGCTTCAGGGGGAGTTCTTGGAACTGTGTTAGACAGATTCCTCAATATATCATTTTTTGGTAGATTCTTAGTCTGCGAAGGTTATTCATGCGTCATGCAAATCTATAAGTTATTGTCTTCCATAAACGCTAAAGGGGAAGATTGTTAGTAACATCATCATGTACTAAGTTTGTTTTGGCGAGATATGTTCGTCAATGTGTTCGAGGGTATGTTCCTGAAGAAAAGTGTTGATTCCGCTGTGCAAACATGAAGAACAGTTGGTGAACTATTCCCTCTGATGTTCCAGACATATCCCGGAACAGTTTATATATGGCAGTTTCCATGTTTAGAAGATCTTGCACCGATCATGTTTGGGAGGTCAAGATCTGTTCGTTTGACACCCTTGTGGAGTAGATGCCGTACTAAAATTAACCCTCATACATAAGGAAAGCATCTACAACCATTTGCAAAGATCACAAACCCTAATTCACTTACCATGTTGCCGAAGATTAGCAATCGATGTCAACTAAGGACTGAAGTTATAAGAAGACCGATTCCTTGCGGTAATTGGTGGATCATTTATTAGATTCTCTTAGCACATTATTTGAGAGTCATTTGGTTTGTGATTTATGTAATTGCTAGAAGTTCTTCCCTAAACTGTTCAACGTGATAATCTAGCGTTTAATGTTTTTGAGTGAAACACGTGAGGGGTTTGTTTAATCCTTTTTGTACACAATCTCAGGAGAGATTGTAAGTTGAAGTCATGGGTAGCTAGAGGGAGTCTAGTGACATGGTTATGAGGGGATCTCACAGTTTTCATTCAATGAAAGAGTTCATGAAGAAGAACGGGCGACATAAGGAGGGAGTCCTGTATGTGTAAGTTCCTCAATACACTTCATGAAGGAGTAGTGAACGAATCTTCAAGTTCAGGTGAAGTCCCCCAGAGTAGGTTGATTAACCGAACTGGGTTACTAATCTCATGCGTACTTTTACTGTCTTTTATTTATTTTCTTGCGTCTATTCCCAACATATCCAAGAATACTTGCATGTAGTATACTTAAACACACTTATCACGGATTAACATTTTTCATAGTGGATTAGAAATGATTAATCCAAGTTATTAGAAAATTCATTAAATTCATCATACTTTTTCCTCTGTAGGACCGTCCCCAAGGTTTGGTTTGAGCACATCTAAACTGGCTCTAGGAACCGATCGAACACACCCGAGATTGGGTCTATACCATTTGTAATGCTCTAAGCCCACGGAGGTAGGGTTCAGTAATGGAGCAACGACACAACGGGATCCGCTAGTAACTACTTGATATCCATCTTCGCATTGTCAAAATAGTCAATCATAGTTGCTAAAGAGTCCATTAAGCCCACTTATATATCATTATAGTACTTTTGTTATTCAACCGATATGAGACATTACCAAATATTAGTACAATATTCTTATTATTTTAGGTATTTTATTGATTTAGATTTTTTTTATGTTCAATCCTAAACTGATAATGTAAGCAAATTTACTTTAGATTGATAGGTCTTTATTGTTTCCGATGTGTAAATCAGTTTCAGATTAATTAGTTTGAAGTAAAAAATTAATTTCAGCAAAATATTTCTAGATTTATTTTTTAGGAAAATTCATTTCAAATTTATATACTTGTATATTCAATTCAAAGTCAAATTTCTATGCATTAATATTTATTATTCAAAATGCATTGAATGTCAAACATTGAGAATTGACGTAGAAAATGGGGATGAATTTCATTAATATTCATCCAATCTAGAACCAAAATTGTAAGAGGGATAATATAATACTTTTTTCAATTGAAATTCTATAAAGTTTTGCTTTTATTCCGATTCCATTTGTGTCATTTAACATCAACCTAAGAATATTTTGGTGAGATTGCGTTTCCGCCCCTCAATGAGATGGTGCATTTAAATTCATTTTAAACTTGTGTTTAGACATAAATGACAATATATAGGAGTATTATGTATTACTTAGATTTTATTTATTAATAATAGACAAAAATTTATGTTAGACCATGTAGAGGTCAAAAATCTCTACAATTAATCATACTTCGGGTTCGGACTCTGGTGATCTACAAGACAAAGATAACATGTGAAGCTGAAGGACCGTCGAGGAGTTGACGATCAAACGGACTCCGACGCTCAAGTCAGAATCGAATTAATTAAAGATAAACCGAATAAATTGCTGAATTATAAGAGCTATTTTGTAAAAGGGGGGTCGAGCTTCGCTGTTATGGAGCCTTGTGTAAATGTTACTTGCGGAGTTATGCGAAGAGTGTTTATAATTTGATTGAAGTTTCGAGTGTTGTGTGTATATTGTGTATCCTTTTTTGTCGTTTATGATGAGCATATATATATATATATATATATATATATATATATATACTAGTGAGCTGACAACTGAATCCTGATATTTTAGGGATCCTCTCTTATCTCTTTTAGGGTTTTTGACGGGGTCTTGGTTATCTTCAACGGACACTTTGACCTAGTCTTCTCCTTGAGTCTGATCGATCGTGGCCTCTTACTTTAGACTTTGGGACTTCGAGGAATAAAGTGTCGACCTCGAGATATGGACCTCGAGAGGTGGGCTTCGAGGTGCGGACTGATGCGTGGTCGTTTCGCAGTCAGAATAATTCTCAAGAGAGAGTTATCCTTATGCCCACAGCAAGGCGTAGCAAGCTTATGTGAATAAGGGTCGATCCCACGAGGAGCTGCGAATTCTATCTTTCAGTGTCCCATTTCCAAAAGGTTGAGGATTGTTGTGGTCTCCGTACTTGTATTTAAAGGCTGTAAAATAAAATAACAAAACAAAATAAGAAAGGAAAATATTAGTAGTAACGTATTCCGGATTAGAACTTAGATGTTGAACTTTTAACAAACTTTGACCGATCATGGGCACGCTGATTACTTATGCAAATCTAATTATCTGGTTAAAGGTACTGGATCTCTCTCAACATATCCAATCTATCTTTTCTATTTAGCTTAGAGGTGATCTCTCGTCCCCTAAACCCTAACTTATTACCCAACCCCGATCTCTCATATGATTGTAAGCAACAAAGCAGCATTATGATCTAGACAGACCCAAATTTACCTAGACAAAGATCTTTCTTATGCCCTCAGTACCCGTGATGTATCCCATCCCTTTATGACCAACACACAGCTACGATTTATTGACCATTTATAGAAGTAGTGAACACAATTCTAATTAACGAATGATCAGCCATAATTAACTAGCTTAGCCCACTGTATACTGCAACAAGGAAAATGATTACACAACGGAACCAGATTGACACAGTTTATGCCGATAAGCCTCACAATTCTTACATGTTCATTAAGTTCTTATCTTTGTTCAATCCGGAATAACGAGTCTAGCCGCTCATGCTAGACTTAGAACAGTAATAATAAATAATAGAAATAAAAGATAACATAAAGTAAATGAAAAACTTACTTATATTAATTAGCAAAAGAATCCAACACCAACGCTGGATTTGAAGAACATAAAGCTGGAAATCCTAAGGGTATGGTTGGTATGATGGAATGAAATGAGACTAGAAACACATTCCCACGTCCATTCCAATTCCTATAGTTGGTATGATTTTTTCAATTGGGAATGATCATTCCCAAAGGAATCACAATACCATGAATGTAGGATTAGTCATTACTCCCACTCCCATGGTATTATGTATTCCCGATTATCAAAATAAATTTTATTTTTTATTTTGCAAAACTATACTTTATTTTTTTTTTGTATTGACAAATAAAATCTCATATTTTTATAAAATATTTTATTAAAAATTTATGATTTTTTTAAAACTAATTAATAATTTATTAATGATTCATAAAATTTTGTAATATTTCACAAAAGTACTAATGATATTATAGGATTACATAAAATATACAAACCCGCTAATCATTAGTTAAATACTTATTAAAAGTATACTCAATTTTTTCACAAATGATAATAGAGTAAAAAAAATCGCATAATATTCAATAATATGTTATTAAAATATAATAATATCTTTGAAAGAAGAGTAATTTGTTATTTAGAACTAAATAAGTCAATTCGTGTATTTTATTTATTAATTAGATATTGTCATAATAAATTAATTCAAAAATGTAAGTTTCATTTCCATCTTATTCCTTGTGATACCAGCCAAAGGGATGACAATAGTCATTCCATTCCATTCTATTCCATTCCCTTCATCATTCCATTACTAAGTTCATTTCATTCCCACTTGATTTTATTCCGACATACCAACCACCCCCTAAGTGTCTGCGGGCATAAGACCCGAGAACTATTACAGAAAAATAAAACAAAGCTAAAATAAAATATAAGTGTGTTGTTTGTTTGAGAGGTGTTTGTTTTCTGCCATGAAATCTACTTATATAGGAGTACAAAGACACTAGGTAAACTCCCCGACAGGCCGGAGATCTTCAGCCCAACACGCAGCCACCATGCCCAAAGCTTTTTATATGTGGTAGATTCTTTCCTTATTTAGAAGATTTTGAATCGCAGATTCTGTACTTGCCATGCCCTAGTTGCGCCGACATAGCAACTTTCCTTGTAGAGCCAAGAATCCTTCTGGAAGTGTCAACTTGCCTTCCGCGGCTCCTCTTTCTTTCGGCGGCTATGGTGCATTGCTCCTGTTGTAGCTGGCATTAATTTTCTTGTGCCCAGTCTCCTTTCCTTCTCCTCTCAATCACTCTGGGGTTGTTGTGGGCACGATCACAAACTTCTCCTTCAGCTTCTGCTAGAATGGTGGGCGATTTCTGCCATGCTCGAGAGAGAGCTTTCCGCTGAGAAGTTGTTACCCATCTTTGTATCATTGGCACCCTTGTGCCCTCCATAAGTGATTTTCCTGCCTCCTGCTGCCCCTTGTGCCCATTCTGGCTCTTTCCGACTCAAAAAATAGAAAAAAACCAAGGATAAAAGAATGAGAAAAAGACATAAAAACACAAGAGATTTTGGACTTGTCACACCCACCCACTTTAGCCATACTTGCCCTCAAGTATGTGGGTACAACGTGCCCAAAAGAGAAAAAACAGAAAAAAAAAGGAGGAAAAGACAGACTCAAGACAAAACACGACTAGTCAAGCATGTAAAAGCAAATCCTTTGTGGGCACAGAGACCTAGGTACCTGATTACACTCAACAACATATAAACAGTAAAAACATACATAATGCCCACTGTAAATCAAAATGACTAAGTTATTGGTTCGCTCATGCTTTCCTCACTCAAGTGTTTTGGCTAAGTGTTTACGCTCAAGGAAAGACATAATTGAACCGAGGGTCACTATAGGCTTGCAATCGCTCTTGTTCTTCCACCATTATTGGAATAATGGGCATACCTATGCTTAGGAATTTAAGGTTGTAATGGGGCTACGGGTTTAAAGTAGGAAATATTTGGATCTGGCTCAGTTTTTAGTCGAATTTTCCCTTTGGGAGACTTCTGTTGACTCTTACTGGCCTTTGGCACCGTGCCCATTTTATTAAGCACATGTCTCAGATTTTTTTCTTGTGGGCATTTTGTACTTTTATTTTCTTGGGTTTTCTTTTTCATTTTTTTATTTTGACCCCTTTTCTTTTTTCTTTATTTTTTTCTTTCTTTTCCTTGGCATAATTTTATGCCTTGTAACACACCAGATTTATCATCCCCTCATGTCCATGGACTTTTTGTGGTTTTCAAGAAAGAACATGTCCAGGGCTTTATTCATTTTTGGCTCAAAACGGCTGCAAGGGATAATATTAGAATGATTTTATTTGGCTTTATGGGCTCAAAAAGAAAATTTGCCTAAGCATTTCAGTAGCATACCCAAAATTTCTTATGACCTTGGAATAGAACAAAAGCAAGTTCTAGTTTACCTAAATTCAAAAATGCAGAAATCACACAAGAAAGAAGTAGTACATGCATTGTGAATTCAGGCTCAATTCATCACAAGGTACCTAGTTCATTCATCATATAAGCAGTAGCATGGGCATGCTGAAATGAAAATACAGTAAAAGATGATTCCTTGTGGTCACAAGACCCTAGACTCCATGCTTTTAAGTTCAAATATTTACACATGCTTGACACATAAAAAAACACAAAGAAGGCAGAGTAACCCCCACCCACACACTTTGCCTTCGGCAAAGTGGGTGCGAGAAGGTTATCCTACTAACTGCAAACTCAATGAAACATTAGAGGGCCCCCCTACCCACACATTTTTCCTTAAGCAAAGTGGGTCAGTACGGAGGTTATCTAATTACAAAACAAAAAAAAATACAAAAACAACAAAAATAACAAAGACACAAAACAAAAGACCTGAAGGCAGGTCCTGGGGGAGCTTAAGAGGTCGTGAGATCAAACCTCATGGAGCTGCAGACCTGAAGACAGGTCCTGAGGAGCTTAACAGGTCGTGAGAGCAGACCTCATGGAGCTCCAGACCTGAAGGTAGGTCCTGGGGATCTTAAGAGGTCGTGAGAACAGACTTCATGGAGCTCCAGACCTAAAGCCAGGTCCTAGGGGAGCAAGGCCTTAGGTACGGATTCTATTTTTCCCATTCCCTAGGTTATCCCTGGCCGTTAGATGAGGACACGTGTGTCCAGATTACGCTGTCCCTTTCTAGATTTTCAAATATCGAAGCGAATAATTCCCTCTCTCCTCATCTTTTTCGGAATTTCAACCGTCTTCCTCTTTTAACCAAAACTTCTCACAAGAAAATCTTCACCACCGTTAAAATCTCCCAAGGGATCTTTGCTCCATATTTGCCACCGTCATTTTCACCTTTACTGCGTTCACTTGAGGGTTTTTGTTACGGTTGTTATCAACTCTCCAGACTCTAATTATTGCACGGTTTCTAGGTTATATTCAACTCTTTTTCTTCTTTTTAATGTTTCATGCCATAGATGCGTAGTTGTAGGTTTTAAGAAAATTTTCGGGAAATTTTAGTAGCTTTCTTTGATACTTCCTGGCTATCCCTTTGATTTTCAGAGAATCTGTGGTGAATCTTAGTTTTCCTAAGCTTTCAGATTTTGAAAGGCATTATCGACTTTCTGGTCTGATTTACTGTTCTTCTAGGTTCTTGAGACATTAGATGGCATAGACCTTTTGGGTTACATATGGGCTTGGTTTAGGTCTTTGGGTAGTATTTGTTGATCCCTGGGTAGTTTTATTATTTTTCTAAGCCACGAGATTTATTGGCGAGAGATGACCGTTTCTGGGATCCAATATTTTTAGCTGGGGGTATAGGATTTTCATGGTTAGTTTTTGCTTAGTCTGTTGAACGTTATTAGTTCGACGATGAGCACGAGTGGGGACTTGAACACAGAAGAGACGAGGAGCTACGGTAGAGACGAGGATGATGTTTCTTCGAGGTCGAGGTATTTCGATAGTTTTGATTCTCCAGTGACCACTAGGGTTATTAAGAAAGCCAGGGGTAAGAGGCCAACAACTATTGTTCTCCGTTCAATAGGTTGGGTGGTGATGAGCAAAAGACGAGCCCCGGTGGACACGGGTAGCTTGTCGAAGATTCGAGGAGTCCAAATCTGCGAGGTCCAATCTGTAGGGGAAGGGTTTCGAGCAGCGGATATTGCTCCAAAAGTGACTGATGAGATGTTGAAGAAGTTGACCTCTCTGCCGGTCTCAGGAGCCGGGGTCGAAGTCTATTCTCCCTGGCCTCTTGACAGAGTGCATCGACTACCAAATAGGCTCACCGTCTTTTATACCTTGGTTGCCGAGAAGAGGGTCGGGCTGCCTCTTCATCCTTTCTTTGCTAAGATTGTGAACTTCTACGGAATTGCCGCAGCTCAGATTACGCCAGTGAAAGGTTCCATATGCTTGGGATGTACTACTTATGGTCAGAACTTGGCTTTTGAGAACCTACTGTTGGCGAGTGGCATGAGACGTATAGGTTGATAACCAATACTGGTCAACCGGGCTTTTATTATTTCACCAAGTGGGTAGGGGAGTGACCCCCACTGATATCAACCCTGACATCCTCTTCGGGCAAATGGAAGCCCAGATTCATCTTCATCCTAGCACAGACTTCGGAGGGCGCGATCTCTCCTGCGAACTTTCATGAAGCCCATGGGTCTTTGAGCCGAGTTCTTTATTTACTTTTTCAGTTATGAAATTTATAATCTTTTTTGTTCTGTGCAGATTTTCCCCCGCAAGGTGAGCCTACTGAAGACAAGGCTGCCCATATCATAGAGGCATTCCTTGTGTCTACTGAGCTGCGTGAATTTGAGATAGTTCGATCCGGCCGAATGCTTTACGATATGGGAAAGTTGAAAATCAAGCCATCAAATGCTAAGGTCAAAGCTCTGGATGCCGCCAAGATCGGGGCCTCTTCTTTCTCGGGGTCGAAGAGGTCTAGGGATGTAAGCCCTCTTCCCATACCCCTACTGAAGAAGTTGAAGGATGACGCTCCTGTTCTTGCCCTTACTACAATGCCTCCTCCTTCGACGGTGGTTGACTTGGAAGCTCCCCGGACGTCTAAGAAAGCCCTCATCTCCTCAAGCTCCAGATTGGTCTTCTTGAAGCCGTTCATTGCGGACATACAAAAGTCCATTGCTGGCCTCGATACCCACGAGGCGTTCGAGAAAGATAACCTCGAACAGCAGGCCTTCATTTCCTTAGACCAGATGGCCAAGGTAATAATTCCTCCTTAATACTTCCGTTAAATACTCATGGTTTCAAACTTGAGGTTCTGATTCTTTCTTATTTATTCAATAGAGGTGCTATTTGGCCAGTTTTATCTTCGCCAGCGCCTCGTGAGCCATGAGAAGGGGCTTTAGATGAGGGTCTCCGAGCTGGCTGAAGAGCTGGAGAACGTGGCTAAGAAGAGAAGAGAAATGGCCGATAGAGAGTCGGCTATCCTGGTGGAGAGGGATGCGGCCAGGACCGAAGCCGCCGGTACCAAAGCCTTGCTGGATAAGAGCCTCGAGGCTTAGGTTACGGTGGAGACCGAGAAGAGTGGACTTCAAGCTCCACTAGCTCTAGCAGAGGCCAAGATCCAGGAACTAGAGGCCTCACTGGATTTGAATGTTATATTGGAGTCTGCGGACTTTATTCCATTCAAGGAGGCCCTCTACCAAGAAGGTGGGGCGGCAGTCATAGAATCCATTAAGGAGAAGATACCAGACCTCGATTTATCCTTTCTCGAAGCTGAGGAGGAGGTTGAGGCACACGAGGATGGTCGCGCTGTTGAGGCTGAAACCGGGGCTGGGAAGGAGGTAGAAGCTCGTGAGGGGGTGTTGAGCCTGTTGACAAAGGTGCTAAGGCCGGAGACGAGGCCTAAACTTGATGCTTTCATGAACAAACTTTTTATCATGTTTTTTGATAAAAAATGATTTGTACATATTTTTTGAATTGCCTTTCGTGAAGGCAATTAGACAACTTGGCATTTTGCCAATTTTTAATTTCGATGTTTTGATCTTTTTATTCTTATGTGTGCACGCATTACATATTCTGTTTTATCTTGTCGTCTTTGAGATGATACAAGCTGCAAGGGTTAGTATATACGTGTAGAATAAGAGTTAGACAAAATAAATAACAACAAACTCGAGCACACCTCTTAGGATCGTAGTTGAACTTCGGGACTCGCTCTTACATCCTGAGTTGAGTGTTGGGACCTTTTTTATTTGACTTTGTGAATCAATTTTATCTTCGAAGTTGAGTCGTAGTTTTTCGCGGTTAGGGCCCTGTCAAACCCGAGAGGATTGGGACCCTTGTGCTTGGGGCTTCTTCATTGATGAGGCTGACTTTGGGGTAAGAACCCCGTCATCTCCTTGAGGGTCGGGACCCCCCGTGCTTGGGGTTCTGTTAGTTACTCCGATGCTCAAGTCAGTAAACAAATCTTTAAATAAGTAATAAGAATTCAAAAAGTAAGTAACAAACAAATACATTACTCTTCTTTTGTGAGGCTGACTTCAGGGTCGGAACCCAGTCATCCCCTTGAGTGCCAGGACCCCCTGTGCTTGGGATTCTATTAGTTACTCCGACGCTAAAGTCAGTAAACAAATCTTTAAATAGGAATAACCATAAAATGAAAAATGACATTGAAAGTTCTAGAAATGATACTGTTTTAAGTGCAACGCATTCCAGCTGTTGGTTATGGGTCGACCTTCTTTAGTTCAGAGTTTGTAGGCTCCGTTCCCGATGATCTTTTCAATTTCATATGGGCCTTCCCAGTTCGGTGCCAATTTTCCGGCCCCACTTTCTGTCGTATTCTGAAATACTTTTCTGAGCACCCAATCTCCGATTTGATATGTTTGAAGCCTCATGTTTTTATTGAAATGTCGGCTTATCATCTGTTGGTATGCTGCTATTTTCATTGCTACTCGATCTCGGAGTTCATCGATAGAGTCGAGATTAGCCTCTAGCTCCTTGTTGTTCGACTGATTGGGCCATTCGGTTCGAGCTGTACCGATCTCTGCTTCTGTTGGTAACACACCTTCCGACCCGTATGTGAGAGTGAATGGGGTTTCTCCCGTGCTTGTTCTTGAGGTCATTCTGTAAGACCATAGGACTCCCGGGAGTTTTTGGACCCATTGATTTTTGTGCTCGGATAATCTCTTCTTTAAGATGTTCAGGATTGTCTTATTTATGGCTTCTGCTTGGCCGTTTGCTGTGGGGTATCTTGGAGTGGAGAAGGAAAGTTTGATGTTCCATTCTTTGCAGAAGTTTTGGAACCTTGAACTTATGAACTGGGATCTGTTGTCTGTCACGATCTCTCTGGGAACTCCGAACCTGTATAAAATATGTTTCCATAAAAAGATTTGTACCTCTGTATCTCTGACTCGTGCATAAGCTTCGGCCTCAACTCATTTGGTGAAGTAGTCTGTTAGCACCAAGATATAGCATTTTTTATTTTCACCTTTAGGTAGTGGTCCTACGATGCCCATCCCTCATTTCATGAATGGCCACGGGATGGCTGCTGTGTGTAAGGGTTCCGACGGCATGTGGTTTGTCTGTGCGAACCTCTAACATTGATCACATGCTTTGGCGTAGCTCTTTGCATCTGTTCTCATGGTCGGCCAGTAGAACCCAGACATTATAGCTCTGTTGGCCAGACTTCTGTATCCTGATTGGTTTCCGCATTCGCCTTCGTGAAGCTCACATAGGATGTACTTAGCTTGTATGAGGTTGACGGATTTCAAGTAAGGCCCTGAAAATAACTTTTTGTAAAGGGATCCAGAGATCATGGTGCATTTCGGAGCCTTGGCCCTAATCCGTCTTGCCTCGAGGGGATCCTCGGGGAGCTAATTTTCTGTTATATATCTTATGAGAGGGGTCATCCAGTTCGTACTGTTCTCGATGGGTAGAATTTCTGAGATTTTTTCCTTCCAAACGGCTGGCCATTTCGCGAATAATACTGAAATGTTTTTTATTTTAGTGGTTTCGATCGCTAATCCTAAATTGGCTAAGGCGTCAGCTTGCCTATTATCTTCTCTTGTAATATGTTGGGCTTCTATCTTCTCAAACTTTGAACCTGTTTCTTTTATTGCGGCGAGGTAGGTGATCATTCTAGAGTCTTTTGCTTGGAACTCTCTCTCGAATTGGTTTATTATTAATTATGAGTCACTTTGAATTCGAATATTTTTGACTCCGAGGTCACTAGCCAGGTTTAATCCTGTGATGAGGGCTTCGTATTTGGCTTCATTTTTAGTTGCTTTGAATCCGCATCGGATAGATCGCTCGGTAGTTTCTCTTGTTGGGCTTGTTAACACGATGCCTAGGCCACTCCCCTTCGAAGTGCTGGAGCCATCTACTTGAAGGGTCCAGAACTTTAAATTTTCCATGTTCATTGATTCACTCTCTATCTTGGTCAAAGCCTCGTAGGAAAAATCGGTGATGAAGTTTGAGAGTACTTGGGATTTTATCAAGGTCCGGGGTACATAGTTTATATCGTACTCCCCGAGTTCGACGGCCCATTTAGAGAGTCATCCTGCGAGGTCTGGTTTTCTCAATATTGTTCTGAGTGGAAATTCGGTGACCACTTTGATCGAATAGCTCTGGAAATAGGGCTTCATTTTTCTTGATGCCATGATGAGGGCCAACGTTAATTTTTCCAATTGTGGGTATCTAGTTTTGGTATCTAGCAGCGATCAACTGGCGTAGTAGACTGGATGTTGTCTTTTTTTGTCCTCTCCGACTAGAACTACACTAACAGAGTTAGTTAAAATAGATAAGTATATTAAAAGTACCTCTCCGTCTATGGGTTTTGACAATAAAGGAGGGCTCGCCAGATATTTTTTTAAATCTTCGAGGGTCTTTGAGCATTCGGAGGTCCATTCAAAGCTTTTATTTTTGCGTAGTGTCTTGAAAAAGATGTGGCTTTTTTCTGAGTACTTCGAGATAAAGTGGCTAAGGGCCGTGAGTCGTCCGGTGAGCTTTTGTACCTCCTGTATATTTCGAGGTTGTTGTATGTTTCTGACGGCTCTGATCTAGTTGGGGTCAGCCTCGATCCCTCTTTTCGTAACGAGGTATCCAAGGAATTTCCCCTAGGTCACCCCAAATGCGCATTTTGCGGGACTCAGCTTCATATTGTAGCGGGGAAGGACTTCGAACATTCGGCGGAGATGATCGACGTGACCTCAAGCTCTAGGGGCTTTACGAGCATGTTATCGATGTAGACTTCCATAGTATCTCCGATTAATTCTTCGAACATTCGGTTCACCAGCCTTTAGTAGGTTGCACCTGCATTTTTTAGTCCGAAGGGCATAACTTTATAGCAAAACATACCTCGAGGGGTAATGAAGGTGGTTTTTTCTTGGTCTTCTGGATGCATAAGAATCTGGTTGTATCTTGAGAAGGCGTCCATGAAGCTCATTAGTTCATGTCCAGTCGTTGCATCCACTAATGCATCGATAGGAGGTAAGGGGAATGAGTCTTTCGGGCAGGCCTAATTGAGATCGGTGAAATCTATGCAGAGCCTATTTTTGTCGTTCTTTTTCTTTACTATCATGACGTTGGCCAGCGACTTGGGATATTGTACTTCTCTAATGTGTCGATGTTTGAGTAGCTTATTCACCTCCTCATCTATAATTTTATTTCATCCGCTGGTGAACTTTCATCTTTTTTATTTTACCGGGGTCTTCTCTGGATCGACCTGCAATTTATGTGTTATAACCGAGGGGTCGATACCTGTCATGTCTTCAAAAGACCATGCGAAACAATCATGGTGTTCAATGAGGAATCTTATTAGTTGTTCTCGTATCTCCGCGGTGAGCCTCGATCCGATTTACACTTTATGGTTAGGGAAATCATGATGTATTTGGACTTCGTTGAGGTCTTCCACTTCGGGTTCTTTGTAGCTACAATTTTCAATAATGACTGAAGATAATCCGACCTCGATTTGATTGACCTACATAGCTCCTTTGTGTTTGAAGGTGGGGACATAATACTCTCAAGCTATTATCTGTTTGCCTCAGACTTCGTGAACTCCCCAGGGTGTAGGGAATTTCATGAGCTGGTGATAGGTTGATGGTACTGCTTGGAGTTTGTGGATCCAAGGTCTTTCCATTATGACATTATAGGCTGAGGGTGCGTCGATCACTTAGAATTTGGTGAAGATATGCATTCCCTCGATATAGGTGGGAAGTATGATTTCACCCATCGTGGCTTTGTGCTCACCGTTGAAACCGATTAGGGTTGTTGACTTTTTAATAATTTATGTTTCTTTTACCTACATGCTTTTCAAGGTACTCAAAAAGATCACGTTAGAGGAACTTCCATTGTCTATAAGAACACACTTAATCAAATAATTAGAAATTACTAAGGAGATGACTAGTGCATCATGGTGAGGGTGTGAGAGATCGAAAGCTTCTCTATTGGTAAAATCGAGGGTGACGAGGTCGGCTTGTTTAGCATGTCTGGGGATGTTTCCGTTATACTTTATCGGGTGACAGTATCTTTTTGCTGAGGACTGTGAGATTTTGCTCACTTCTGAACCTCTTGTTATACAGTACAAAGTACGATCGACCCTCGGGGGTACGGTCAGCAGCATTTCTTTTTTATTTTCCCTTCAAGACCAGGTTTCTTTTCCTTTGGGAGTCAGAGATCGGTAAGATATCCTCTCTTTAAGAGTTTCGCGAATTCAAGCCTCAAGGCGATGCATTTATCTGTCTTATGTCCATGGTCGTTGTGAAACTCGCAAAATTTGCTCCTATCACGTTCGTTGTCTGGGGCTTTCATCTTTGCGGGCCATTTCATGTTCTGATCGAGTCCCTTAAGGGCTAGGACTGCCTCTGATGGTGATATGCAGAGTCTGTATTCTGGGAGTCTTCTATCGACCTGAGGTTCTTGACCTTACTTGTTTCGCGAATCGAATCGCAGGTTTCGTGGATAAGGGTCCATTCTGAATCTATCTGTCCTGTTATTTCTTTGTTCTTTTCTTGGATGTTCATTCCTAGTACAAGATCTAGATGAGTTAGCTTCATCTTCTTCCCATTTAATTTGAGCCCAGGCTTTAGTGAGCACATCCTCCATTATTTTAAAGGGATATTTGGTTAACTCTTTGTAGAGGTCGGAGTCCCTCTTAAGGCCTTTTCTGAAGGCTGAGATCACAGTATCGATGTTGCAGTTGGGGATTGATACTTTTTCTCTGTTGAATCTTCCGACGAAGCTTCACAAGGGCTCTTCCGTCTTTTATACGACTGTGTAGAGGTGGTCAGTGCGTTTTTCAATCTTGCGGCTGCTGGCGAACTGTTTGACGAAAAGGTCGTTGAGTTGGGTGAATGACGAGATCGTTCTGTTGGGGAGGTTGCTGACCCATTGGAGTGCTGGGCCGACGAGGCTGGATCCGAAGCCCTTACACATGTTGGATTCTCGGGCATGTCAGAGTATCGTAGTGGTGAACATTCTTTATTTATACTGGGCGACATGATTGTCGGGGTCAGATGCGCCATCAAACAGCTTCATGCTTGGGAAGGTGAACTTTGGGGGAATCTCTACGAGGCTGATCTTATCGGTGAACGGGGAATCAGCAAAGCTCATTGGTACAGTCTTTTTAATAGGAGCAGGGACTCCCGGTATTCGGGTTAATATATCCTCCAATCGCTGGATCTTCTTCTCGACCTCAGATTCCGATCCAGGTTCATAATCTTCGAACTCGGGAGGGGGTCCAATGGGGAAATCTTCTTTTCCCTTGCCGTTTAGTGCGGGTTCTTTGCTTGTACCTGCATTGAGATGGTTAGTCAATACATATGTCGACTTCAGAAGTACCTGTTCTCTGATCGGCCAAAATTTAGCACAACCCGCAAGAGGACGGGGCTGTGTAGACAGTGGTGAGCAAGTGTCGTATCCACAGAGACTAAATTAGATTTAATTGTATGTACTATGACATTGGATCTCAATCATTATCTAGACGATGAATAAAAAGGGAAACTAATTAATCTAAACTAGGGAAAGCAATAAATAAACGAGAAAAAATAAATGGAAAAGAAAGAATGAAGGCAGAGGTACTCTCGAGATTGATTTCTTTGAGTACTTAGCACTAATGAGACTATCGAACGTCTATTTTGGTGTCAAATTTCACTAGGGCAATCTCTAATGCATCCTAAGCTCTCTCACGAGACACTCAAGTTGTAGGGTACACGCTAGGTTCACTGTCTCCAATCGAATCCTACACATGTACTTACCAAAAGCTCCAAGGATTTCTAGCCCTCACACTATGTCTCAAGTCTCGCGAATTTATTGACAAATGTGTCTTGTGTCTAGGGTTCGTCTATTGAGACTCATCTCTCGATTTATGAATCAATAGATAAAATCATGTCAATTAGTGATCAATTAACTAACACCCATACATAGCATAAGCACAAGAAATGAAATAGGCCATAAACAATCAATAGAAAAATAAATGCATAAATACCAAAATATTCTCAATCCCAAAATACAAAATAATCTAGCCTAACATCATACAAATGCAAGGACTAAATCATCTCAAAGAAAATCAAAATAAAAACAAGGAAAAGAACTTGAAACAACCCGGAAGTTGGGTCTTGACTCTTCCTTGGTTCGACTCTTCTCCTCTTTGCTCCATCTTCAAGCTCTAGCTCCTTATTCACCCTAGCTAGGTGGAAATCCTAGCTAGGGTGAGGGATTTAATGGGTGAGCTGTGAAAATGGGAGAGGGAAGAAGGGTTTTTGTGTTAGGGAAATTTGGGGAAAAATGGAGGCTTGAGTTGTGAGGGTTCTCTTGGGTCTAGGGTTCTTCTTTTTCAATTTCGTCCATGGGGGGTTTATATAGAGTGGGGGGGATAAATGAAATTAAAAAAAATAAAAAATGGGTGGAAAAGGATAAAAAAAATCGGGAAAAAACGTGCACGGGCGCGACCACGGAGGTCGCGCCTCCTTCTTTTGGCGCGGGTTGCGCCCCGTAACTGACTTTTAGGGCCTCTGCATCGACGTCCACTCGCGCCGCCCCTGTGCACGGGTCGCGCCGCTCATCGGGTTGATCAGGTCGCGCCTCGGGCGTGAGTGAGCAGATCGTGCCTCTGGGCGCGACTGGGGTCGCGCTTCCGACCCTGCTCCGACACCTCTCACGGTTTTGCTTCGTTCTCTCTCGTTTCTTATCCGATTGAGGTGATTCAACTTGCAGCGTGCTCCCAATTCGATCCTCTATCTTTCCATGGCATTGAATCACTCAAAAATTCATTTATTTATCCACCATTTCCTATAAAACTCAAACAAGAAATAAAATTTCCAAACCGGGAGGTTAAAAGGTAAAAGGGGATGAAAACACACATTTAACTCATCAAAATACATCATGTGAAGCTCAATAAATGATGCAAAAACCACACTCATCAACTCCCCCAAACTTAAAATATTGTTTGTCCCCAAACAATGAAGAGAAGAGAAAATGTTGAAATGATGAAATCTGTAAAGATGGCTCATGCCTCAGAGATTCAAATTTTTTTATTTTTTTTTTGATTGAGTATGAAATTCAATGCTTCAAAACACCAAAGATGGACTCAAAAATACAATGCCTTAGAAAGTTGTCATCTCTCTAGGTATTTTGTTCTCTCAAACACACAAATGTTTAGAATGGGACGTGTATGCACTCACAATCATTTCAAGACATGCAATCGGTAATATGCTTACAATTAGTCTAATCTCTCCACCACAAACATGTGTGCTTGAAAAGAGAATCATAAAGGTCTTTTGAGAGGTTGTAATGTAAGCTTTTTTGTTACGGTGGGAAAATTTGGCTAAGTGGCTAATATGTTTGGAACATTGGATCCCAACTTACTATATTTGATGCCTCACTTCCCAATTTTCTTTTGTGTTCCTCAGTAAAACTCATTTGAGTTTCCTTCCAACCTTAACAACCACAACAACAAATTCTTGCATATTCTTTGTCTTCATTTAAGCTTTTGATCTTTTCATTCACTTCTCTCTTCATTTTTCTTTTGTTTTTCTTTCTTTTTTTTTCACAAATTTTCTCGAGAAAAATGATTTTCCTTCAAACCAAAACATTTCCCCACTCATTCAACAATTCTCCATTTATTCCCTTCTCCACAAGTTTTCATCCAATGATTTAATAAGGCTCAAACAAAGAAAAAAGCTTCAAAGCTCAAAGTGGCTACTAGGGAAAGAATTTGTTGGTGATCATGAGAAATTTGGGTGAACAATTGGCTAACAAGGATGGCCTTTAATCATTTTCTAATTTCAAAGCACACCAACACGGTCTCAAGAAAGACATAAAAGCAAGTTCTAGAGAAAACATGCATGAATGATAAACACACTAGAATAAAATAAGACCAAGTCTTAGGCTCAAATCTCACAAGCTCAACAAATTCCAAAGGCATGAAAAAATTCAAAAATCCATCAAAGGCATATTTCAACAAATCACAATCATACCCAAAATTTTCAAAACAATTCATGAAAATTAATTCATCATAAGCAAGCCATCAATCCAAATCTCATACAATCTCAACGATTTCTCAAGACTTAAGATCCCAAAAACTTCCGGTTATTTAAGGCATTTAAACATGCAAACAAACAAACAAACAAGACGAAAATAAAAATAAAATCAAACTAATGCAACCTACATGCAATGCAACACATAAAACAAACAAAATAAAAAGGAAGGAGAGATCCCAGATAACCACACTTCCTTCCCACAAACTTATTCGACACTAAGTGAGAATAAGTTTGAAGGAAATAAGTGGTTCACCTTAGACGAGCTCACAAATGATTTGGGAAGGCAAGATGACAAAAGACGTCCGCGTCCGGATTCCTTCGATGTTAATCCTCCATTCCACGTGCTTACTCAACTTTCAAAAACAAAACACAAACAAACAAGAAATGAAAAACAATAACTAAAAAAAACAATGTCTAGATTAACAATGTAATCCTTATCATAATAACACAACTAAATCATTTAGTCCCCGGCAACGGTGCCAAAAACTTGATCGGCTAAAATTTAGCACAACCCGCAAGAGGACGGGGTTGTGTACACAGTGGTGAGCAAGTGTCGTATCCACAGAGACTAAATTAGATTTAATTGTATGTACTATGACATTGGATCTCAATCATTATCTAGACGATGAATAAAAAGGGAAACTAATTAATCTAAACTAGGGAAAGCAATAAATAAACAAGAAAAAATAAATGGAGAAGAAAGCATGAAGGCAGAGGTACTCTCGAGATTGATTTCTTTGAGTACTTAGCACTAATGAGACTATCGAACGTCTATTTTGGTGTCAAATTTCATTAGGGCAATCTCTAATGCATCCTAAGCTCTCTCACTAGACACTCAAGTTGTAGGGTACACGCTAGGTTCACCGTCTCCAATCGAATCCTACACATGTACTTACCAAAAACTCCAAGGATTTCTAGCCCTCACACTATGTCTCAAGTCTCTCGAATTTATTGACAAATGTGTCTTGTGCCTAGGGTTCGTCTATTGAGACTCATCTCTCGATTTATGAATCAATAGATAAAATCATGTCAATTAGTGATCAATTAACTAACACCCATACATAGCATAAGCACAAGAAATGAAATAGGGCCATAAACAATCAATAGAAAAATAAATGCATGAATACCAAAATATTCTCAATCCCAAAATACAAAATAATCTAGCCTAACATCATACAAATGCAAGGACTAAATCATCTCAAAGAAAATCAAAATAAAAACAAGGAAAAGAACTTGAAACAACCCGGAAGTTGGGTCTCGACTCCTCCTTGGTTCGACTCTTCTCCTCTTTGCTCCATCTTCAAGCTCTAGCTCCTTATTCACCCTAGCTAGGTGGAAATCCTAGCTAGGGTGAGGGATTTAATGGGTGAGATGTGAAAATGGGAGAGGGAAGAAGGGTTTTGGTGTTAGGGAAATTTGGGGAAAAATGGAGGCTTGAGTTGTGAGGGTTCTCTTGGGTCTAGGGTTCTTCTTTTTCAATTTCGTCCATGGGGGGTTTATATAGAGTGGGGGGATAAATGAAATTAAAGAAAATCAAAAATGGGTGGAAAAGGATAAAAAAATCGGGAAAAAACGTGCACGGGCGCGACCACGGAGGTCGCGCCTCCTTCTTTTAGCGCAGGTCGCGCCCCGTAACTGACTTTTAGGGCCTCTGCATCGACGTCCACTCGCGCCGCCCCTGTGCACGGGTCACGCCGCTCATCGGGTTGATCGGGTCACGCCTCGGGCGCGAGTGAGCAGCTCACGCCAATGGACGCGACTTGGGTCGCGCCTACGGGTGCGAGTGAGCAGATCGCGCCTCCGACCCTGCTCCGACACCTCTCACGGTTTTGCTTCGTTCTCTCTCGTTTCTTGTCCGATTGAGGTGATTCAACTTGCAGTGTTCTCCCAATTCGATCCTCTATCTTTCCATGGCATTGAATCACTCAAAAATTCATTTATTTATCCACCATTTCCTATAAAACTCAAACAAGAAATAAAATTTCCAAACCGGGAGGTTAAAAGGCAAAAGGGGATGAAAACACACATTTAACTCATCAAAATACATCATGTGAAGCTCAATAAATGATGAAAAAATTACACTCATCACTCTCGGAGTTCATTTGACATGCGGGTTCATAAGAGCGGGGACAGTTGAGTTTGTGTAGATCCATTCGGAAAAAGGTTTGGTTGCGAAATAGCTTCGACTCTAGCCTTTAAGGCTGAGTTCTGAGTTCGGATTGATCCGAGTTCAACTATGGTGGTATCCAATTGACGCTGGATCGAACGCAGAAACCGTGAAACATCACCATTGCCTTCAAGCGAAGGGGTTGCAGTTGCCCTGTCTTTTCAGGCTTCTCGAGGAACGATCGTTGCATCCTTTTGGTTGTTGTTCATCATCTTAAAGTGATCGATCGGAGCCCCATAGTGGGTGCCAAGCTGTAGAGGTCAAAAATCTCTACAATTAATTATACTTTGAGTTCGGGCTCTGACGATCTACAAGACAAAGAAAACACGTGAAGTCGAAAGACCATCGAGGGGCTAACGATCGAACGGACTCCGACGCTCAAGTCAAAATCGAATTAATTAAATATAAACCAAATAAATTGTGGAATTATAAGAGCTATTTTGTAAAAGAGGGTGGGTCGAGCTTCGATGTTATGGAGCCTTGTGTAAATGTTGCTTTGCGGAGCTATACGAAGAGTGTTTATAATTTGATTGAAGTTGCGAGTGTTGCGTGTATATTGTGTATCCTTTTTTACCATTTATGATGAGCATATATATATATATATATATACTGGTGAGCTAACAACTGAATCCCAATATTTTAGGGATCCTCTCTTATTCCTTTTAGGGTTTTTGACGGGGTCTTGGTTATCTTCAACAGACACTTTAACCCAATCTTCTCATTGAGTCTGCTCGATCGTGAACTCTTACTTTAGACCTCGGGACTTCGAGGAATAAGGTGTCGACCTCGAGAGGTGGGCTTCGAGGTGCGGACCTCAAAACATTTGATCACGAGGCGCCAATCTTATTTGGTTCTTTAAACCTTCAAGTAGTCGTGGGCCTAGCGTTTGGGCCTATGCAAAAATAGGGCCTCTACAGACCGTCTAATGGGTCATAATCTGTTAGACATATCAAATATGCCCAAATAATCCACACTCGAAACCCACCCCAAAATCTATTTTTTCCACCTAGGCGCCCACGCGTGCAAAAACAAAAAGGGTTAGTGGCGCTGCTTTTCACCAGTTTCTTCGCTTTTTTTCATTTCTACGTTTGCTCTTTTATTGTTACATTTCTTTTCTTTTTTTTTTAATTATTATTTTGTATCGAGCACAATACATGAGCCATGCATTATCGTGGGACGAGTGCATTACGCGAGACGCCGGATAAAAAAATTAATTTAATTTTATGATTCACTATTCCAGTTTAGGGTATATATTTATTTTCAAAAAAAATAATTATCGAGCACAGTGTACAAGTCCACGTGTCAGTGTCAGGCAAGTGCAGGTGCATCGTGAGACGCCGAATAAAAAAATTAAATTAATTCAAAAAATAAATTAATTCAATTTAATTTGAGGTTTTACTAATTTCATTTTATGGTATATATTTATTTTAAAAAATAATTATCGAGCACAGTACGTGAGCCCACGCTAAGCGTCGGGCGAGTGCACTACACTAGATGCCGGGTGAAAAAATAAATTAATTCAAAAAATTAAATTAATTCAATTTAATTTTAAGATTCACTGATTCCATTTTAGGGTATAAGACGTTGGATAAGAAAATTCAATTAATTAAAAAAATATATGTTTAGTGTATATTTGTCCTATTTTATCACAGGCATTTTGTATCTTTAGTAGGTATTTTTCCTTTGTTTTTGTGTGATTTTTAAGTTATTTCCTTCACTTTTGCTCTTTTGGTGAGTTGTGTAGATTTGCACAAGATCTTGAGAAAATGGAGGATTAATGACTATAAAATTTGAGGGATTCAAGATAATGGGAAGATAGAGAATTGAATAATGAGCGCGTGGCAAGTTGAATCGGGTCAATCGGCCAAGAAACGAGGGAGAACGAGCCAAAACCGTGGAAGCTGCCGAAGACAGATTTTTCAGGGTGCGCGACCGCGTGACTCCCCTCTCGGGCAAGAGACCCCGCGAGCGCATGGACTCCCGCGGGCGCGGGGCATCCCGAGGGCGCGCGGGGTGCGTTCCAGCCCCGTTTTTCACGCAGATCTTGTTCGATCTTTCCCTAACCACTACACCCTTTTTGACTCTCTCTCTCTCTCTCTCTCTCTCTCTCTTCAAATAAGGGGACTTCTTCCCAATTATAAGAGGGGGGAGAAGCTTCTCCAACACACACAACACACCCATCTCTCATTTTTTTTCATTCTCTCCATCTTCACCACTTCTTCCATCACTTTTCTTCACCACCACCACCACCGATCCAAAGAGGGAGAATGGAGGAGGAGAAGAGGCAAGAGGGCTAGAGCTCAAGGAGGAAGGCCCGAGAAGAGGAGCCCAACATCAAGCCATCCGCGGAAGCTAAGCTTGGTGGAGGGGCTCCGCTTTGATGACGGCCCCAGAAGAGGGATCCGACTTCAAGCCATCCGCGGAAGCTAAGATTGGACGAGGAGGCTCCGATTTGGTATTTCCTTTCTTTTTAGCTTTAGCCCATTTGTAGGGATTTGTCCTAAGACTCTCGAGACAATAAACAATATTGTAAAAGTTGTATGTATTTATTTTATGGTTGTTGAATAAATGACTTTTATGATTATTATGTTGTTTTGAGCATGGTGTTGGGCGAATCTCTACATTAGGGGATGGATAATCGATTTGATTTTGATCTATGCTTGTTATTGTTGATGGAATTGTGCTTATTATGTTAGAGTAATTGATTACTACTTTAACATTGCTAGGATTTAGAGGAAACTTGAATGTGACTCCTAATCTCGAAATTGGTTCCTTCAACGTCTTGCTCGTATGATATAGCTGAAAGAGGTTTAATGGATAGACGGTGACAGTAATTGAAGTTAAGCCTTTTGAGAGGGTCTATTATACATGTGAGATAATATGTTAATCTTGCTCATTCGATATAGCTAAAAGGGGCTTAGTTGATAGACGGTGACAGTAATTGATATTAAGCCTTTTAAGAGGGTCTATTGGATGTGTGAGATTGACATTACCAACCTTAATCGACCTAGGAGAGAAACCAATGAGAGAATCACACTCTAATGCTCTTCTCATAATCCTATCCTCTATCTTTGTATTTGGTGGTGTAATTAGTTAATTTTACTTACTTTAATTAGGTAAATTAGTTAACTTTCCTTCCTCTTGTTTAGAATGTTTAGGATGTATTTCATTTTATTGTGTTTGTCAACAATTATGGCATAGAAAGATAATCGCCCACATGAAGCTTTCCTCGAGAGACACGACCCGAGTTAACTCACCGCCCTACAATTGACCCCATCCTATTGCGGGAGTCCGGATCAAAGTAGTCTCGCGTGTGGAGTCAAATTCGGACACAACAATATATATTTATAAAAAATGATGAGATTAAAAGGTAGAAAAATAAAAATTAAAATGTAAAAAAAAGGAAGGGGGGCCACCTCTTGGGTCAAAAAGATCTGTCTGTAAGGAGGTGTATGACATCGAGTTCAATGTTGAACCTGATGTCATACTGAACTCCTATAACACTGTTTGTAACATTCAAGCTTTCTAATCTTATCCTTTCCTAGATTTTAGGATTTATTATTTTTAATAAATCATAATTAATTTGTATATCTTAAATCATATATATCCACGAAAGTTATATTTCAAATAAATTGATGTATATGATTGAGATATTAATATTTAATTAAAGTTTGATTTAGTCGAAATTTATTCCCTATTTTTTAGGTATCTTGTTATCTTCTTTTTAACCGCTTCTTTTCAGAGTTTAACGTGCTGAAACAATAAAAAGAAATGGTGTAGGACGTGGGTTTTTTCTCTAGCCACAACACGAGATGGTTTTATTCAAAGCAATGAAGTGGTGGCGGTTATTTCAAACACGCGTTCATGAAGATGATTTGGCCTTCAACCGATTCAAGTGAAGAATGTTTATAAGGAGCATAATTCACAATTGAAGAATTTATTCGAGCAGAGAAGATGTAAACACCATTGAGAGTGAGAAGATCAAGCAGGGACGGACCTAGGGGGGGCTGGTGGGGGCACCCGCCCCCCTCAAATTTTGTCCAAAATATTTTTTATATATGTATATATAATTTATAATATAAATTTAATTTTATTTCTATTGTAAAATTATTTTTCGCCCCCTAAAACTAAGATTTTTACATTTTGCCCCCCCAGGTTAGAATTCCTGCGTCCGTCTCTGAGATCAAGAGCTCAAGTTACAAATTTAGCAACTAGATTTCTTTCCTTTTATCTTCATCTTTTTATGTTTTTGTTAATCAACCGATTCATGAGAAAAAGTTGTTCAAACTTAGATTAGATGTGAGATATTGGAATTGTTGCTGAATTATTATCAAACTATCGAATAGGTTAGTTTGAGCTTTTCGAATTCTTTTCAGTAGTAAACTAGATTAGAATTCATGTACTTGTGTTGATAAGTCGAGAACTTTCGTTCAAGACATTATCAATTGCATTTCGTTTTACTTGTGATAGTATAATTTCGTCCTATGGCAATCACACACCAAAGGTGTGTGTTTTAAAATTATTCTTATACCTTGTTCTTTTATGTTGAATGTGGTTTAGATAGTTAATTATGAACTATCTACGACATTGAGTTTAATATTACGAATCTGTCGTCTATTTTCAGTAATTTGGGCAACAAATTATAACACTGTCTAACATAAAAGATTTGTTAGATGGTCTCACTGAAGTGTGTTTCTTCATAATATTATGCTGGTTTTATTAAAGAAACAGTTATATTATTCCTCTAAAATAAAAACAGTCATATTAAAATAGGGAGATGGAGAACAAGCGTGGTTATAACTTATAATGTTTTGCATATGTCGAAATTGAAAAAGTAAATAATTGGTTTTCATTTTCAATACTAGACCGTTGTTCCGTTCATCCGCTTATAAATAATTTTTTTAAATAAAGATGGGGTATTGAAATTTATATACTGCTCATTTACTTTTACAATTTGAGAATTCATTCATTTTCTCTCTCCTCCAAATATATATTTGCATGCGAGCAATTAATAATGGAGACGCAGTGTCCACAAGGGTGTGTGTGACAGTGTGTGTGTGTATAATATTATTTGCAATTTAGAAAGTTTTTGAAATAGAAATCATGGTCTTTAATTACCTTTATTTAGATGTCGGGCTCATGAGCTGCCTTTAACTAGTTTTTACATGTTTGATCCTTTTTTCATTAGAAAATTCTAAACGCAATCTCAATTTTAGTCTCTATAGTCTCCACTATTGTATAAAATATAAATTTAAATATGATAATACTTTTTTACCCCTTAATTTCCTAAAATTAAAACCCTATCATAGCCCCAACTCTGAAGAAGAAAAAAACTAATATAAAATTACAACATTTTTCCTTCCCGTCCGGTTTTTTACAACATAAAAAAAAAAAAAGGAATCACAAAAATCGTATATACGTAAATCATAGACATAAATAATGTGAAAAGGTCAGTGATGATTGAAAAATGAATTGAGTGGGGTTTTGGCTTTATATTATTAACTGCGAGGAAGTGATATCCGTGAAAACTTAATGGAGATTAATTATGCACTTGGGCTGAAATTTAAGGTAATTACCGAATTAAGTTTGAAGATAATAATCAGGTAATTAATTTGTTGCTGAGTTTGACAGGAAATCATGTGCTTTGTTTGAAAGATCCAGGGATATAATTTTTATTTTTTCTCATTATTTTTTTAAAGTTTGTTCTACTTTTTTTTTCTTTTTCCTGTCATGTCTATCACTTTTCTTATTTAAGAAAAAATGAAAATAACTTTTGTTCTATTTTTTTCTTTTTCCTGTTATGTCTCTCACTTTTCTTATTTACGAAAAAATGAGTGAGAGTGAAAGTGGGCTATGAGTTTATTTTTAATTGTATTTGCGTGTGTAATTTTTAATAATTTAATTATTGAAAATGGATGGAAGCTACAACGTTGGGGGCTGTGATATGATTTTATGTATTGGGGCTAAAGGACAAAAAAATATTATCATATTTATATTTATATTTATAAAGTAGTAGAGCTTATAAAGAGTAAAATGAGAACTGTGTTTAGAATTTCATATTTTTCATTTCTTTTTGTTTTTTCAATTTGGCCTGTTGGAAAGATAAAAGTCCAAATTCATTACATTAGTAAGATTAATTTTCAATTTGATTGATAATTTGATGGGATCGGACAGTTAATTCTGACAAGATTAACACTTTTAAAACATTGGATTCATTTTTCATCAATTTTATTGACAGCAAATCAACAGATGTTGATATTTACAACTTGATAACTAGTGTCTGTTTTTTTTCCTAAAAGAATGATTGATTTGATTTTTTTTTATTCACACACCCGACCTGTGGTATTGAGAAGATTCGAACCCGTGATCTTTGGATTATGATTTATTTGATTTGTCTTTCTTTTTGGAATACTATATAAATAAGTTTTTATAATTCATGCTTGGATATATATATATAAATTATGTATCACTCTCGTATCATATCAAAGGTAGAAAATAGGTTTAAATTGTCCAATTAATGAAATTAATTATCCATAAAAAAGGTTTTACTGATGTTAGCTATTTTATAGACAATCCAATATTCAGTACACTCGATATACGGAATAAACTCTAAACATTAATTGTGTCGGAATAAACTCTAATTTGGATTAAATAAACTCATTAAAGACAAGTAGCAGACCTTATACTTTTAAGGATACGGGTGATTTTTTGGACGTTATGAGTGATACTTTTTAGTGTTATCGGTGATATTTATTTTGCCAATTTTTTATTTTTATTTTGGAATATGACTGGTTAACCCACGAATTTGATCAAATATTGACCCGTTGTAAGAGTAATTCAGTACACTCGATATACGGAATACTTTCCCATCTCCCTAATTTAATTGTACGTAGATGTGTTTTAAGTAAACAGTAAACCTAGGGCTGTAAACGAACCGAATCGGGTCGAACATCCTGATGATCGAGCTCGGCTCGTTAAGGAATAATCAAGTTTGAGCTCGATTCAAGCTTTTTTCCTCTTGTTCAAGCTCGACTCGATAAATATTTATCATGTTCGAATTCGGTTCGAGCTCGACTCGTGAAATGCTCGAAAAATTACTAAACGAGCTTGTGCTTGAATGCTCGAAAAAAAGCTCGTTTAATTTACGTATTCAAACTCGAGCTTGAAAAAAATAGCTTATTTTATTTACACAATTGAAATATTTGTAATATATTCATGAACATGTTCGATTAAGCTCGAGCTCAAACATGTTCGTGAGCTGACCGAGCTGAATACTACTCTGCTCGAGCTCGGCTCAATAATTTTATCGAACTCGATTCAAGGTGTGAGCTCAGCTCGTTTAAAAAATGAATGAACTTCAAACGAACTTTTTTTGAGCCAAACTCCGAATAGCTCACGAACAGCTCTATTCATTTATAACCCTATGTAAACCTCACTATGTGTGAAGTGGTAGGAAAACAATACTACTAAATAGATATGCAAATTGCAGTGGGCAACTTTGGTAGGGTGGAATATTTGACTTATAAAATTTATATTGAAATTTAAATTTGTGAAACTTGGCTTTGAATTATGATCAGTTCTCATTTTTCACCCACTAGGCCACTTCCACCAAGTACGTCCGGTAGATTTTCGGTTTAAAAAAAAAAGTCCCATCTTTTATGTAATATGTGGCCATATTATTTTACTTACTTTCGAGTTATATTTTATTACATTTTAATTAATCCGAAAATATTGTGATTGTAATTTGATCTGTATTGCAATTTCTCAAAATACACTACATACATGAGATGATGAGATAATAAATTAGTATTCTAATGAAATAACAAATAAAAGTAAAATTCGGAGAAAAAATAAAAAAATTTGGAAATTAGAAGAAATAAAAAAAATTGAAAAGAAGACAGAAAATTAAATAAACCTCTAACCACGGGCCGAACACCGATGGAGCACATAGATTACAAAAAAACTAATTTTACTTTTTTATGATAGACTAATATGGAGGAAGCTGTCACAACTCACAAACAATTTTCAATTCCTGTCAAGTTTTTAAAGCCCCAATTACAAAATGGGCCCAATTATTTTTTAATTTATCTTTATATACAATTTCAACATACTAGTACTGGTATTGTTTTATGGGTAATTCAAAATACAACCCCTTTTTTTTTGCTTACAATTCTTAAAATTAAGCAAAATATAAATAAAAGGCAAATGTTCTATTTTGTCCTCATTGATATGTTGCTTTCATTTTTGAATTTCTCGTTCGCATAGCCCTTTGCCTTTTCTCATTTTTTAAAAAATCTTACAAACCGTCTGCTCATCCACCGAATGACCTCAACATCAAAAGAATGAATCATTCTCAATTTTAAAACAATTCTTCTTCAATATATTTGAATTTTTTTTCGTTATTTAAAAAAAATCATCATTTTTTCCCATTTATAATTGATTTTTGCTGACCCAGGACCCATTAATTGTCTACTGATGAGAGCCCAATTTTTGCTGCAGATTTTCACTCTCTTTTGAGCACGTATTTTAATGTCTATCAACAATCATGGTAGAGTTTCACGTATGATTAATTAGCGATTGACTTTTTTTTCTTTTATGTTTTTTTTCTGAATCTTATTGACTGATTGCACTATTCATTATTACTAGAGTATCTATCTCTCATGCGATGTACGGATGAGAAATATGTATAATCTTATTGGTTGTAATTTAAAATTAATGATAAAAAATTAAGAAAATGATCGTAACATAACAAATAATTTACAACTATTGTGAATTATATAAAATTTTACATTTGTTATTAATGGTCACCAAGAATAAGCCCCTACCTAAAAAAAGGAAAAGTGATTATTTAATTTAATTTTGAAATTCAAATTGACCTCGAATCACGAATAAAATGCATGAACTGCTACATTATGCAACATTATTTTTTGTTTCCAAAATATATATTTGAAGCTTTTGTTAAAGTGATTCATAATTATAATAATGTATTATCAGATTTTAGCCCGATCTTTCAAATAATTTACAAAAATGTCATAACCTTTTATAAATAATAATTTAATACATCACCTTTTGGTTATACAATAAATCTAGCCTAAAATTAATTTTAGGACTTTTAGTTGCTGACGTGTATCTTTTTGCCCGAAATTATTAATGGCGTGGAAAATATTTATGCCACGTCAATTGATCAAATAAAATAAAAACACAATTATATTTCACTCCTCACCGTCTGTTTTCCATATCATTAAAAAATTTAGATAAAAAGATACACCTTAGCAACTAAAAGCCCTAAAATTAATTTCAGGCTAGATTAGTTATATAACTAAAAGGTCGAGTATTAAATTGTTATTTATAAAAGATCATGATATTTTTAAGAATTATTTGAAAAGTCGGGCTAAAATCTAATAATACCTTTTAATAATAAAATATTATTTATTGAATTGATATTAATAAAAAAATTCGTTTTCAAAATTAGAAATGATGTTGGGAGAGAAAACTATTTTTAACAATCATTTTAGAATTCAATAGATAAAAATATTTTCAAGCAAATCGGGCAAGATAAAGGTAATAACTAGGAAAAGAAAGTAAAACCCAAGAATCGAGTAATCCACATGAAAGTTGTCCAAAAGCACCGTCTCAACACTTGGTCGATCTAGCTCTGGTGTTGAGTGTTTGGGGCTCTACGGTGGTGAAGAAAACGTGACAAATTGAAAATCAAAAGTGGGGTTATTGGCAATAAAGGATTTTTAAAATTATTTTTATTTAAATTAATATTGGGGAGTGTAGAGAATAAAATGAGGTATTTAGAGAATTACCCTTATTTTATTTATTTATTGTTTTTATAAAATTCTAATATATTATTGGACGGCTTATCATATCATAAAAGTACTGGGGGCATTTCTACTGACTTCATTTAGTTTTAATTAATTTGGATTGAATTGTGTTTTAAAATTTAAGCGTATCATAAAAGTACTGGGGGTATTTCTACTGACTTCATTTAGTTTTAATTAATTTGGATTGAATTGTGTTTTAAAATTTAAGCGACGAGAAGTTTCATGCATCTCCTGTTTTTCTTTTGATTTAGAACTTTCAGAGGTTTCGAGGAATTCGAATTTAATGTTTACGTTTTTTTAGATTTATACTATGAGGATGGTCTAGTTTTGGAGTGAAGTTGTTTAGAGACCAAAGATCACAGATTCGAATTTCCTCAATATCATCAAGTCGGATGTGTGAGTAAAAAACAACGCAAAAAAAAAAAAACAATGTTTTGGGAATGGCTTGTTAGTCTTTAATTTATTCGTTACCTTTTGAGGAATTCCATAAGATTATATTCATATTCTCCATTTGAGAATATATTGATACAATAATTGTAATGACAAGTATACCTAGAAATATAATTATACAATTGTATAAAAGACAACATAAAATAAGTTTGTGAAATGTAATATTTTTAGAATTTAGGATTTTTTTATTAACAAAGGGTTCAAGATAGTTTGTCATTAAAAAGGTACACTGTACACATGTAATCCTGACCTTCAATAATGGTAAAATATTTTACTCCAATCATTTTTTTAGTGAATTACTCTAATCACTTTAGAAAATAAGAAAATACGTTGAGAAATTCCTGAGTCCTAGCGGATTCTAATAATTTTTGTAAAATATCATTATATTTATCCTTTTATTTATTGTTATTATAGATACTAATACTGTCAAATCATCTATATAATATATAATAACCACTCCGCATCCGCAAATAGAAAATGATGATTTTCCCGCCGAAATGATATTTCCGAATCTAGAAATAAAATTATATATTTACTAATAATTAATTACTTAATTTAATGTAACTATATTGAATATTTACCTAAAAACTATATTATATATATATATATATATATGTATATATATGTATAGAATGTACGGATACTGATCGACTTACAAAAATTTCGACACTAATATTTTTATTTTGATAAAGAGTATGAATGTTAGAGTGAATGGTGTTGTATCATGATTTTATAAGTGACAAGAGTAATGACTTTCAATGTGAACCGCATTTGATTTTCTGAAACGTCAATCATCAATTGAGATGAACTATAGAGAACAATGTTGGTAAGTTTTTTTTTTAATCAAATATTAGAATTGATAAAAGAAATTATTTGTTTATTTGTAAATCATTTTTTTCATTATTTTTTACCAAACATTTGTAATGTTTCTTTTTTTTTTTATCAAAAGTATTTCTATATATGTAGAAAAATATACTACCTCCGTTTCATAATGTTTGTTGTTTTGTTTTTTTTATCTGGAATTAAGAATTAATTTCATGGACAAATATACCCATTCCTTATATATGCCATAAAATCTAATTCATCTATATTTTCCTAAAAAATAACAATATTTTCTCTCTCCATATATTTTTCTCTCTTCATATATTATAGGTAAGTTAGAATCAAAAAATCTTGTAGGATTTGAGAGGGTTAAAATTGGGAGAGAGGATGTCAAATTATATAAAACAACAAACATTTTGAAACTAAAAAAAAAAAAATCTTAAACAACAAACATTATGAAACGGAGGTAGTACAATATTTTAACAAAATATACGAAAAACTGAAGAATATAATAATTGGTAATAGAAATATCATTTTAAAAACTAATATATTAATAATAATCCCATTTTGTGTAGACCTTTACATTTTTATTTTGAAAAAGATACTTAGGTAGGAATTGATTTCTAGACAAGAAGAGTTGAAGTTTGAAATCCTAAAACTTCTCCTTTCGATTTTATAATTTAAAAAAAGATCGAAATTTTTGTTATTTTTTGGTTATGCTTGGTTCTATATTTTTTTAAACTATTACCAAATATTAAGAATGATTGATATTATGATTAGGTAATTTTAGAATGGTTGACAAATTATTATTTTTATTTACTTTTAATTTATATTATTCGTTTCATATTTTTCATCTTTCTATTTTTATAATTTGATAGTACTCTCAAATATTGATTTTGACTTTCAGTAAATAAATGATATAATAACTATTTACTATATATAATTAATAAAATTATTATTTTTATTTTTTTTATAGTTTCTAATTTCTATATACAGTTTAAATATACAGTAAATATATAACTGTACATCCATAAATAGATGTATAGTAAATGCAATAATTAACAACGATCTCATGAGAATGGGATCCTCCCCAATAACTCATAGAAGATTAAAGTTAATAGCAAATTATTATTCATATTTGTAATACACCATTTTAAATTATTTCGTATCCCGTTGATATCTAAACAAGTCAAATGATTTCATATACATACCATAAATAGTCCAGTAGATAGAAGATATAAAACTATTCAGATATGAATTCAAAATAATCAAATACCAATTAAAGACAAACTTTTGTGCTATTAAAAATGCACGAGATATTTTAGTAGAGAATTTCATTATTCAATATGATCATTTTTAATATTATAAATTCCAAAAAAGTGGTCCAATAATATTTTTAAAATTATTTATATGTTTGACACATATAACTATGAATATTTTTAAATATACTGATATTTATTTCCAATATGTAAAATATATTAAATAAGAAAATGTAATTTATATATTTGGAGTACTATAAGATTGTTCTTTTTTAAAAGAAAAAAGACTAAGTTTCATTTTTTTTTTGAGGAACTAAGTTTCATTTATAACATTTCAATATCATATTCTTTTATTATTATTATTATTATTATTATTATTATTATTATTATTATTATTATTATTATTATTATTCTATGTATATAGAAAATTAGTAATATCTATTTTTTTTTTACAAATTTAATTACATTTCATTATCATTCAAACATGTTTATATAATTTTTTTTGTTGTATATATTTTAAAATCAATTATTTATTCTATGTTTGATCAAGTTAGCAATTTACGAATGAATAATATAAATTATATTTCAATATTTTGTGCAGTCCAAATTTTATTTGTGTTTAGTTTATATGTTTCATATATATTTAGATAATACAATTAAATGGCATATTATCTTTAAATATTATATATTAACCATATAAAAATTTATTTTTCACGAACTATTTATTTAACATTCAATTTAGTAGTAAAGTGCAAAAAATATGATTCAATATATAATTTATAAATTAAAAAATTAATTAAAATTAAATCATTGTTCAATTAAAATATAATACAATTACAAAGATCCTTTGTGAATATAAGACATTACATAAAAAGTACAAACAAAGCAAGATCTTCAAAAAATACAATATTATAATCCCATTCAGCACCACCAATATAATAATAATAATAATAATAATAATAATAATAATAATAATAATAATAATAATAATAATAATAACAACAACAACTTATATAATTAAATACATAATTATATATGTGTAGGTATGGGCGGGTTGGACACTAATGTACATGTCCTGTAAAAAATAACGTGTAATTAGCCATGTCCGTACCTATACTGATTTAGTGGATAATTCTCAAAATTAAGTTACATGCCAAGATTTGTTAGACTAATCAAAATCTAAATTCAAACACAAACAAACACCAATAAAATACAATTAAAAATTAAAATAATTTTTTTATTTTTTAAGGAAAAATAGTTAACGTTATCACACACACCCCCTATATCTTTTAGTTTGAATTTTTTATTATTTATCTTATCCGTGCATCGCAGGTGGGTCATTCTAGTACAAATTAAAACTACTCCCATTGTAATATACATGTCAAATTGTAGGGAGATTTTATAGATGTAAAAGTGGGAGGAAATATGTTAAAAATTGAAAAAGGGCAAATAATTTAAAACAAAATCTAGACTGCAAAACATTAATTAATATGAAATCGAGGGATTATATTTTTTACTTGCTTTTTAGAGCAATCATGTGAGCGACATTTTAAAATCATTAGATTTAGAATTACTTTTGAGAGACAAATGCGATCTCACCAGAAAAAGTAATATCTAACCAATATAAATGAAACAAAAACGACAAGAAAAACTGCCATAAAGAAAAGTGAAAGGAGGAGGAATTACATGATTATATCAATAATTACTCTTTATCTATCTCAAAATCATTGCTCAAATTTTGTTTTCCAAAAACATTGTCAAGACAAAATTTTATTTTTAAACTAATTTTTTGGAAGGTTGGGAAAGTTCATTGTTTTAGTTTTAGTTATTAAAATTGAAGCTTTGTGATAAAAAAAAGGCCTAAAAGCTAAAAAAAAATAAATAAAAATCGTAAGTTATTTGCATTCTAGCCAATTCGTTTAAATTGTCAATTTAAGTATATGGTAGTCATTGAAGTGAAATTATGTCAAAATTATTATTTTGGTCAAAATTAGGTTTTTTTTTCTAAGAATAATACGACAATCAAAATATTAATTAATTATGGTAATAATGGTTATACAAGATAATCTCATAATAATTGTTTTCTAATTAATAATTAATTATTTTCACCCAAAAAGTATTTTTTATAATAATAATAATAATAATTACTACTACTACTACTACTACTACTACTACTACATAATATTTTTAACACATGTAAAATATATATATATATATATATATATTTAACTCATACACCCGACTTGTGGTATTGAGGAGATTCAAACCCATGAAACACATGTAAAATATTAAATAATAATAAATTAGATAAAAAATAAATAATAATATTGATAACATCATATTTTACATGTATTTTGAGGTACATTTGAGTGGTATTTGATGAGCATTGCATGCATGAAGTGTTGAGTTTTGCATAGTTTTCTATGTTTTGTGCAATGTCACGTGTTTGTTCATTGTGAAGGGAATTAATGCTATTTTTTGTGTGGACCTCAAATGAGTGTGGAAACACCCTAGAAAGATGGGAAATCAAGTTAGGAACGCATTGCAAAAAGAATCGGGTCAATCGGACAAGAAACGAGTGAGAACGAAGCAAAACAGTGAAAGGCTGCCGGACTGCCACGTGGACCCGCGACCAGGGAGATTAGTCGCGACCGGGGTCGCGAATTTTGCTCTTCGGACCCCCCTCTTAGTCGCGAGTATACAGGGAAATGCCACGTGGACTCGCGACCTCACCCGCGACCGACCCGGTCGCGAGCGAAGCCCTGGGAGTCCGATTTTTGGCCTATTTTGGCCCGTTTTCTTTCCTTTTTCGACTGGGATACTTCCAACACTATATATACCTCCTCAAACACGAAAATTGGGATATCAAAACCCTACCATAACACCAAAAACCACAAGAACACATACCATATTCCTCTCTTAAACACAGAGATAGAGAGTTGCAGAGAAGAACACGGAGAGCAAGAACAAGAGATTCAAGCCAAGCAAGAATAGAGACAGAATAATTACTTCCGGGTTTTATTTATCTTTATTTATCTTGGACATGGTTTCTTGTTGGATTTTAGTTTTCTATATTTATATGGATAGCTAAACCCTAGTTTTCTAGGGTTGGATGATGAATTATTTATGAAGTTTATTTTATTGGTTTTATCATATTTCCTATGACTTTATCTTGATCTTTGATTACTCTTGTTTTTATCTGTATTGTTTAACTGATCACTAAATGATACAATTTGATGTGTTAATTCATAAATCGAGAGAGGAGTTTTAACACGTGATCTGGAGTAATTAATTCATTAATCAATAACACTCGAGAGGGTTGAGGTTAATTGAGAGAACAATAGACCTTGGGAGCCATTAGGAGTTGCATGCTAGGCATTGAACGGAGACGTTAATAATAGTTGTGTGATCCACGCTTTAGGCACTTCGAGAGAAGGTTTAAGGTATAATTGTGGTTGTTCTAGCTAGATTTAAGTCCCTACATAGGTGTGTGATGAAACAAGTAAATAAATGGATTAGATAAGGATTCTCCAACTCTAAAATTCGTCTTTCTCCGTTGTTTCTTCTTTACTCTTTCTTCTCTGTGTTTCCATTTATATTATATGTTTAAATAGTTTAATTAGTTCAAGCACTTTAATCGGTTATCTAGATAGCATTTAGGAGTTAAGTTCTAGTACTTAGTTAGTTAAATATTAAATCTCTGTGGACACGACCTTGTTCACCGCTATCCTATAAGCCTCGCTGTACACTTGCAGTTTAGGTGAAAATAAATACCGAACAAATATATTTATTAATAATTATTAAAATTATTATTAATACGGAGACAAAACTATTATTATTATTACCATAATTAATTATTAATTTAATAACATTAATAAAAGTAATTTTTTAATTAATTATTAATTACACAAATTAACCTCAACCCTCTCGAGTGCTATTTATTAATGAGTTAATTACTCCAGATCACGTGCTAAAACTCATCTCTCAATTTATGAATTAACACATCAAACTCATCTGTGTTTAAGAGATGAATATGGTGTGTGTTGTTGTGGTGTTTGATGTTATGGTAGGGTTTGTGATGTTTAATTTTCGTGCTTGAGAAGATATATATAGTGTAGGAAGTATCCTAGTCGAAAAAGGAAATAAAACAGGCAAAAAAAAAGCAAAAACCGGACTCGCAGGTAGGGGTGAGCAAACGGTCGGGTCGGTGCAAACCCGACCGAAAAATTTCAACCCGATAGCACCGACTCTCCGCCGCTCAACCGCCCAAGAACCATCCGAGGTCCATTGTCAACCGAACCGACCACCGATATTTTGATGTCGGTCGGTTTTAGTTCGGTGCCCGACAAACTGAGTGCAATAATCAATAATGTAATACCCCAGATTTTCGATTAAGGTTTAGAGGATTCTAATGATAATTAAGAAGTTAAGGAATAAAATTAATTAAGGTTAATTGAGGTCAGATGTCAGTCACGACTTTAAGGGTCAGTTTTCGTGAAAATCATCTTTTCGGAAAATTTGATCTTAATTATTTTATGGCCATTCATGGTCTCGTTAGAAAGGTTTTAACTCAAGGAGTATGCCGGTGTTTTCGGATTTTAATTCTGAAGTCAATTGAGTTCCCGGTGATGAAAAGTGTATTTAAAAGATGAATGAATAGTAACTTTTGCGTGCGTTCGTGTTTTGAGAAATTTACGAAATCCTCCTCATTGATCCGAGTCCAGTTCTGTCAGGCCCCTCTTATGGGAAATGACCCAAGGATTCCGTTGGCGTTCACGGATTGACATTCTGAGGTCAATCGAACGCTCGGGAGCAAAATCTGTCAGTCTGAGTGAATAGTAAAAAGTAATTCCAAAAAGGGAATCTTTGCTCGTCTTTCTTCAGACGACCCCGTCTTTTTCACGAATCAAGTTGGTTCACTAGTATTCGAGCCAACGAGTCTCCTGGTATTTCTAGATTTCGTGTTTGAGATCATTTGGACCTCGACATCGAATAAAGCAGCTTTTAACCGAACCCGGGGTAACTTTTGCAGTATTCTTGCACTGAAGTGGCTTCCCTTGGAAGCCAAAGCTTTTCCTATAAATACAAGGCCACCCCTTTAGCTTTCATTGCTCATTTGTCATCTATTTCACTTCTAAATCGAGAGGGTGAGAAGCTTTGAAAGCCGAGAAGGTTCTGTCAAAGTAAAAAGTGTTCTTCGTGAGTGTTCTTCAAGACGATGAGCGGAGTGGCGTGGAAGGGATGCGGTGAGGGAAGGTGCTAGGGGCGCCGTTGGGTTGTAGCGGGCGGCTCTGCCGCCGTTGCAACTCGACGAGACGCCAAGCTAGCCACCTTCCTTCGACGCACCTAACCCCGTCCATTCTTATTCGTCGGTCTCGATCTCCATTTCTTTTTCCGTCTTTAAATTCCGCATTTACTTTCCGTTCTTTACGTTCTTCGCGTTCTTCATTGTTGCTCGTTTACCTTCCGTCTAAGTTATATTTCAGTTTTTATTGAAGTTCCAAGTTAATAACGTTTACGTTATATTTCTCGCTTTATTCCTGTCGTTATTATTCTTGAGATAAGCCTCGTTTATTCCGTTTAAATTCCGTTCAAGCTATATTTAGAGATTTCGTCGTTATTCTAAATATTTAAAGAGGATTATCGTGTTTATGCCGTTATAATGCCAAAATTATTTTTAAATTAAAGCATGTTATTGCATGATAAATTCAAGCACGTTGTTTTTGAAAAATTTCGGGTATAGCATTTTTCGTGTTCTTCGTGTTCGTCGAAAGAATCAACGAACACGAAGAACCCAGTTGAAGATCACCCAGGAAGAGAGTGAAAATAGGTCCCGCGACCGCGGGGAGGTGCGCGGCCGCGCGACGCCTCCCTCGGCCCAGGACCCCGCGGGCACGGAGGTTGCGCGGGCACGCGGGGTGCCGCCGGCGCGCGACGTTCCCCCCCCGTGTTGTCCGACGCTCGTTCTTCCATCTTTTCGAGTTTTCTTCGAGCCATGTTTTTCCAAGTTATTTTCAAGTTAAATTTTAAAGAAGCAATCAAGATATTCTCAATTTATTTCGAGTAATCCATTTAAGTTATTCTTTGTCTAAAAATTGGAAAATCAAGTCGAGATGTCCTTTAAATAAATTCTTCTCGAAATTCATAAAGTCGTGCAATCTGTAAATAAATCTTAGATTTTAGTCTTCGAGTAAAATGCCATTATTTCTCGTTTTAGATAGTCAATTCCCTCAAAGGAGGTCTCTAAGTCGATGATTCGACTTTTGTAGGAGGAAGTGAGCCTCGTAGGAATTCGGAGAAGGATCATCAACTCGTTGCTTCATCTTCTGTCAAATAATCGAGGTGGGTAAATCTATACTCATCTAAAGTTTGAGCTAATAAGCTCTAGAAGCATATAGGGCAAATGAAATATCCAATAAAGCATTTTTGCTCTGCCTGATCGATCTCTGTACAAGGAAAAGAAAGAAATAAAAGAAGTTATATGCATAATTATGTTGAATTGCTATTTGAGTTAGACAAGTAAAGGAAGTCAGTATAAGTTAAGTGAGCTCTCAAGTATGTTTAGATATGCTAGAATTGTTTATTTACAATTTATGCTAGCATGAGGTGTTTAGAATTGCTTTTTTTTGCAATCGATGTTTATCCGCGTTCATTTCCTCGTATTTGAATGTTATGCTTTGTTAAAAGCTCGTAGTTAAGGATTAAGGATTTGCCTTGTTAGGGTAGCTTTAACCCTTTGTAGGCCGAGATCATGCAGTAATAAGGTATTAGCATTAGACATCGTTCTAAGCTTGGTATTGCTAGCAAGAATAGGAAGAGAAGGAACTTAGCTTTCACTTAAGCAGGATTTGAGCTCAGAACTATTAAGGTAGTTACTGCTGGGTTTTCCTTGCAAACTCGTTCGGATATTTGAGGTAACCCCTCTTCTATCCTATGGCATGCCTAAGGGTACAGTTGACATCAGGTTTGAGTCAAGGTTGGGCCCAAAAGTAAATAAAAGGTTTTGCGGATATGGAGAGGGCTTTTGCGTTTTGCTCTCCATATACCGCCAGTTCATTGTTGGATATTTCTCAAGTTATTAAAGAAGTTTTCATTAAAAACCCACTGAGTACATTATTGCTCACGCCCTCTTTTTCAAATGTTTTCAGGTTGAGATGCCGAGGATGATGGTGGCTGTGGATGTGGGTTGGCTGCCAAGATTGTTTTGCTATTATATACGTTTCTTTGAAATCCCATTATGTGTTCTGCTACTCTGATTAACTCTTTCCATATTCCGTTCAAAGTCTATTATGATTATTCGAGATTTCAAGTATATCCCCAGACGATTACATATATATATAAGATGCATATTATGTTTATTTCCGCTTTTCGAGTATGATTTCCTTTCACCTATAAAAGAGCCTATGTTTGTTGGTATCTGATTAGTTAGCCGTTTTATTTCGCTAAAGCATGTGTCCTTCTTAATCAAGTAAACCCGAGTATCATCAACTATCTTCAAAGCGTACCTTTATTCTTAAACTTCTTCATTAATCTTCTGAAATTACTCGTTAAATCCCTTAATAACACCTCGTCCCCATTCGTTAATCCCTATCTCGGGACCGGGCTGTTACAAATAATTATAATAAACTCTGAAATCCCAATCTGCCAATCGCCCAATTATGCTATAACATTTACAGATACAATCAACACTCATATGAGTTCCAAACTTCCAATTCACATGAGTGTAACAAATAGTAATAAGTAAAAACAATACCTCTCGTTCTCATAGTCTCAACAGTCGATATCCTGCTGCAGCGAAGGACTTACGGTTGTAGGTTTGTGGCAACGAGTCATGGTCATTCTCACCGGCCAATTGTGGAGTGCAGCTTTGTTGGATTGATGGCGGTGCACCCGACGTAATCGAGCGTTGACCGACAAAGTGTAGTCTCATGGAGACTGGAGAGGGTGGTGGAGGCGCTGTCGAGTGTCGACAAGCTGAGAGGCGAGAGATTGAAGACAATTGACGACTGATGACGAGAGACTGAGAGAGCGATGGAGAGGTAACTGAAATTAGGGATTTAACATTTTGATTTTAGGTGTTCTCGTTTCCAATTTTCCACACATATTTAAATACTATAAATACAAATAAATGAAATAATATATAGAATATATAACAAAATTCAATTTATTGAAATATCTTTCGGTAGGGTCAGTGTGGCCGACGGTTTCTGGCCACACTACCGACAACCAACCGAAATAGCCACGGGTCTCCTGTTCTTCACCTGAACACCGACCGTCAGCTTGTTTACACCGACCCGCACCGACCGAAGGGCATCTGGTCGGTCGGTCGGGTCAGTTCTGATTTCTATTTGCTCACCCCTACTCCCAGGGCTTCACTCACGACCTCGCCCGCGACCGGGTCGGTCGCGGGTTAGGTCGCGAGTCCACATGGCACTTTTCTGCACACTCGCGATTAGGAGGGGGGGTTCGAAGAATAAAATTCACGACCCCGGTCGCGAATAATTTGACTGGTCGTGGGTCCATGTGGCAGTCCGGCAGGCTTTCACTGTTTTACTTCATTCTCACTCCATTCTAACTTGATTTCCTATATTTCTAGGGTCTTCCCAAGCTTATTTGAAGTTCACACAAAAAATTGCATTAATTCCCTTCACAACGAACAAACACGTGACATTGCACAAAACATAGAAAACTATGCAAAACTTATCACTTCATGCATGCAATGCCTATCAAATACCACTCAAATGAACCTCAAAACACATGCAAAATACAAGGTTATCAACTCCCTCAAACTTAAAACATTGTTTGTCCCCAAACAATAGTTAAAGAAAACAAGAGCAAAATAGGAACGTAGAACCAAATCAACAACTACCAAACAATTCGTATGAAATGTAATGCTTCAAAGAATTTGAGATATCAAAAGTACCATAGGTAAGCAATCAAATCATATGACAATATATCATGACAAATCCGACAAGCATGCCTTAAAACATTGAACCTCACCGGGTGCGTGTATAACTCTCGCACTCAAATGCAAATATGACGTGTTTACACTCATCGAACGTTAAGAATTTGAATGACACCGACCATAAACTTGCACACAATCTATCTCCACTACAAAAATGTGTGTTCAAAGTAAAAAATCATAAAGGACTTTTCAGTGGTTGTAATGTATGCTTCGGGTTAGGGTAGAAAATTTTGGCTAAGTGACTAAATAAATGAAATTCAAACTCAACAAACCATGAATCATATATTCCAATCATTTTCTACCCTCTTTGCAATACTCACCAATCTTCAAACTACACAACTTCTCTCCATCTTTTCAACTCAACTTTAGAGTCTTTAAGTCTAATTCAATTTTTTTTCTATCAAGCTCATTCAAAATACATGCAAAATACAAGGTTTAATTTTTTTCTATCAAGCTCATGGACTCTTTGAGTCTTTTTTTTTGTTGGCACTTTCTCTTTTTTTTTTCTTCTTCAGGTGCTCTTTTCATAATTTTCTCATGAAGTAGAATAACTCCAACACTTTTCTTATTTTATCAACCAACAACAATACCAAGATATCTCCCACACCACATCCTTTTTCATAAAAAATCTACCAATTTAAGATTATCCCATTCACCATATCCTGCAAAAGTTATTTGACAATTCTCAACAAAGCATGGTAACAAAGAATAGGCAGAAAGGCTCAAAATGGCTACGAAGGATAACATAAATCGGGTCAAAGTGTATGGGTAGAATTTGGCTAACAAAAGATGGCCTTTAATCACTTTCACACTTAGAAACACACAAACGCAGTCTCAACACAGACCTATGTGCAAGTTCTAGAGATAATCAACCAAATCTGACCAATAACACCAGAAAACACAAGATTTGAAAAGTCTTAGGCTCAAAACTCACAGGCTCAATCAATACTTTAAGGCACAGAATTGTCAAATCCATTATAAAATACTGCAATAAATCAAATCATGCTTCTCCTATGAAATTTCAATCCTCAAACCTCATCATCATTATACATATAGTATGAACTGTCCAGCATGCTATCAATTTAACTCTAAATTCCAACAAAAAATTTAGCAAGCAATAAATTTAAAAATAAAATAAAATTCCAGGTTGAAAATAAATAAAAAAAACAAGACGAATCGTGCATAACCTCCCCTAAAATTATTCAAAACTCGGGAGAAGAATAAGTTTGCAAGAAATCACAACAATTCATTTTAAAACAACTCACAGTGTGACAACAGCAACGAAGGGTGAAGATGAGCGTCGGAAATCCTACAGACTGCCACTCTTAATCACGATCTATGGACCTGCTGCACACTCAAAAACATAAAACAAAATAAAATGAAGGTGAAAAAATAAAATATTGGGTTGCCTCCCAACAAGCGCTTGTTTTAACGTCTTCAGCCAGACGACCTGTTTTAAATCATGGATCCGTCAATTGGATGGCGGCCATTTTCTTCTGGTGCTCAGAGCTAGAATGGACTTTCCTTCGGCTAACCATCATCACCTCTTTTTCTTTCCCATCTCTTCATGGGTAAAAGGCACCCTTCTTCTTTAGAATATCCTGCAGCACAAATTAAACTCTCATCAAAATGATCAGAATGCTCCAAATTAGAAAAGTTCACATAAAAAGAATTTAGATTAGGAAAAGAAAAGAAATATGGCACCGACTGAGACTCCCCCATTGTCTGGTTGGCCTGTAACTTCCTTAATATTATGACATTGCAAATCTCTGGCATTTGGATCACATCATACTCCCCCATCATCTGTCTTCTTTGAGAAGATAAAAAGGAAGTGTCTTGAAGGATTGTAGGAGCTGGTGCGGATGGTATGTTTTGGGAAGTTGCATCAGTTGTAGATGTCATGAATTCCTCCGGCTCCCCCAAACTGTCTTCCGAGATCTCCACAGTTTCATCGTCTTCAAGGGGAGAAAGAGTGTATTCATCTGTACTTCTTGGAAGTTGGCCAGGTGGATGTTGGCGTTCAATTATATTAGCTAATTGTTGCATTTGAATCTCCATTATCTTAAATTGTGTGTCCATGGATCCAATTATGCTTTCTAGCTTCTCACATCGAGCTTCTATCTCCCCCATGTACTTCTTAGTTCTCTCCATAAATGCCATCAGCAACTCATCTATGTTTGGTGTATTACCTTGGTGGTAAAGACCGCGACCTTTATAAATATTCCTAAAAGTCCTTGGAATTCTGTGGTTCACACTTTCCCAAGGTTGAATTATGCACGCCATAGATCTTGATTGGATGAGTGCATCAAATTTGCTGACTGTTGAAGTTAGGGTAGATAGCTGAGTCACCAATCTCGAGATGAGGTTTATCTCATGAGTCTCTGCAGCATCTCTTAGATTCTGTAATTGATAGTCTCCATGCCACATATAGCTGCTGGTAGCCATGTCTCACACTCCTACAAGCACCAAAGGATAATAAACGAAGATAAAGAAAAAATAAAAAAAATAATAATGAAAAAAAAATCTAAATTAGCACAAGAAATTTTATTCTAATATTAGCAATTAAAAATTAAATTCCTGGCAACGGCGTCAAAAACTTGTTCGTTATTTATTTAACCTAACTGCAAGTGCACAGTGAGATTTATAGTGTAGCTATAAACAAGAGTATCGTATCCACATAGATTTAATATTTAACTAACTAAGTACTAGAACTTAACTCCTAAATATTATCTAGACAACCGATTAAAGTGCTTGAACTAATTAAAATACTTAAACATATAATATAAATAGAAACACAGAGAAGAAAAAGCAAAGAAGAAACAACGGAGAAAGATGAATTCTGGAGTTGGAGAATCCTGATCTAATACATTTATTTACTTGTTTCATCACACATCTATGTAGGGACTTGAATCTAGTTAGAACAACCACAATTCTACTTTAAACCTTCTCTCGAAGTGCCTAAAATGTGGATCACACAACTAGTATTAACGTCTCCGTTCAATGCCTAGCATGCAACTCCTAGTGGCTCTCAGGGTCTATTACTCTCTCAATTAACCTCAACTTTCTCGAGTGTTATTGATTAATGAGTTAATTACTATAGATCACGTGTTAAAACTCCCCTCTCAATTTATGAATTAACACATCAAATTGTATCATTTATTGATCAGTTAAACAATACAAATAAGAACAAGAGTAATCAAAGATCAAGATAAAGTCATAGGTGTTGAGGTTTTTTCAAATTAAACCACCACAGGATCATTTGGTTGTTCATTAATCCATGTTCATGCAAATCATATTTTTATGTCACATGCATGTTTATCACAGTCTAACAGAATTAACATGCAAAGCAGATTCGAATCTAATAAAGCGGAAACATAGAAACGAATTTACTTACAAATCGATAGACGGTCTATGGACAAGATTAAAGATCTAATATTGTTGTTGAATGAACACAGTAATTGGCGCCACCTAACCTCAAAATCGTCCTCCTGTAGATTCTACTCCAAGATCTTCTGTTGTATTCCCGGACTGTATCTAGATTCAGAGTAAGCTGAAATCTTCTAGATAGAGTTGTGAAATATGTGGATAACTTTGAGAGACAAAGAGGGGCTGATTTCTGATCACTTAATTTTCGCCCTCCTCCCTCCTTTATATAGGGAGGTGGGCAAAAATACAGTTCCTCAACCCTACTAGGTTTGGGCCTCTATCTCAAGTTCAATATCCAGTCCACTATCAATCAATTGGGCTACAACAGGGATCTAGAAGAATATTAAATTGGTCCACTAATTTATTTAATATCCAATATCCAATAAACTTAGGATATAATTAAATAAATTAAGTCTTACTTTTATTCCATTAAAGAAGTAAAACTGACCTACCAATTTAATACATATTTACGAATATGCTTTCTTCTTTAGTCCAGTCATTCCCCGTATTTAAGATATAATGTTCATTAATTAATTATATCAGCCTCTGACAGCTATAATTAATTAACATCTAAAACCTTGAGTAGTACCATACAAGCTTTACTCATGTATGGAATAAATTCCACCTACAGGGTTTCAACATGAACTTGTGTTTCCTCAAGAGAACATCATCAACCTGGCGCACCAGGACACGGTGCTCATGCATACTGCTCGAGACATCATGTGTACATTGTTATTACCCAAGATATCAAGTTTGATCTACGAAAAGATCTCACTCATTGATAAATCAAAGTAATAGACCACGCACACATATGCTCGCCAATATCACATGAGTTCAGAACCCGAACTCTGTGGATCTTTATTCTCTCACTAACTGGGTCAGAGACAAAGAATAGTATCCTATCGTGATCCTCCTCAATACACTAACAAGTGTACTAGAATAATCATTTAGTCAAGATAAACTAACTTATCAGATTATTCTACGGTGTATTGATGGTGCGTTCAAGACCATCTAAGCCGTGAGCTCTTTAATACTACCTCCGTTTCATAATGTTTGTTGTTTTGTTTTTTTTATCTGGAATTAAGAATTAATTTTATGGACAAATATACCCATATCTTATATATGCCATAAAATCTAATTCATCTATATTTTCCTAAAAAATAACAATATTTTCTCTCTTCATATATTATAGGCAAGTTAAAATCAAGAAATCTTTTAGGATTTGAGAGGGTTAAAACCGGGAGAGAGGATGTCAAATTATATAAAACAACAAACATTTTGAATAAAAAAAAAACCTAAAACAACAAACATTATGAAACGGAGGTAGTACATTATAAGGTTCTAATGATTAGGGGTGAGCAAACGGTCGGGTTGGTGCAAACCCGACCGAAAATTTTCAACCCGATCAACCCGACCGCATGTGCCCAGCCCGACCGAGGACCGAACCGAAGCATCAGTGCACCGAACCGATCACCGATGGGTCAGTTTCGGTCGGTTCGGGTCGAAAACCGATGGTTAATCTATTTGGGCCATTGTTTGGGCTGAATGTATTATTCTCATAATTTTTGGGCCTAATACATTGGCTTCAATACCATTGCCCACCCACTCATTTGCATTTAAAAAAAATAATCACTCAAACAAAGCGGCAGAGAAATCACTCAACAATTTAATACCGTGCAGTACTCCACAATTACTCAAAAACAATTAATAGGGAAATCAGTTGTAATTTTATGGAATAGAGGTAGTTTTAAGATTTATTAGCGTCGTGAAGTACTCAACAATCACTCAAATCTGACTTGGAGCAAGATTTACAGTCGTGCAGTCGTAGAGACTAGAGAGGGCAGCGGTCGGGTTTGGACAGGAGAGTGACTGGAGCAGCGGAGCTGGAGAGAGTCGAGAGAGAGAGAGAGAGAGAGAGAGAGAGAGAAGCGGGCCACGGTGAGCAAACGGTAGAGCTGAGAGCGAGAGAGTGTGATTTTGGGATTTAGTGGGTGGCTGACTGCAATACACACAGAACAGAATACAAATAATATAAATTATAAAATTGATTTTTTTAAAAAAAAAAATCGGTCTGGTCGGTGTGGCCGACGGATTCCGGCCACACCACCGACACCCGATCGAACCTCAATCGGTTTGTAGATCTGGAACCCACCAACCGCCCGCCAGTCTATTAACCCCGACCCGAACCGACCGATAGGTATCGGGTCAGTCAGTCGGGTCAGGTTTCGGATTGAATTTGCTCACCCCTACTAATGATATGATCTTACCGTGTGACTCCCGACACCATATCATCTATAATGTAAGTATATGGAACAATTTCATAGAATAATTATAGAACATAATCTAAATGCAAATAGTGACTGCAATAACTTTCATTCCATATCATTACATCATTAGAAAAGTATACAAAGACAAGTCTTCCAATATACAAAACTAACAATAGCAAATATGATAAAACTAATAAAATAAAATTCATAAATAATTCATTATCCAATCGTAGAAAACTAGGGTTTAACTATCCATACAAATATAGAAAACTAAAATCCAACAAGAAACCATGTCTAACATCAATAAAGATAAATAAAACCTGGAAGTAATTATTCTGTCTCTATTCTTGCTTCGCTTGAATCTCTTGGTCTTGCTCTCCGTGTTCTTCTCTGCAGCTCTCTATCTCTGTGTTTAAGCGAGGAATATGGTGTGTGTTGTTGTGGTTTTTTGGTGTTATGGTAGGGTTTGTGATGTTTAATTTTCGTGCTTGAGAAGATATATATTGTGTAGGAAGTATTCTAGTCGAAAAAGGAAAGAAAACGGGCTAAAAAAAGCAAAACTTGGACTCCTAGGGCTTCGCTCGCGACTTCACCCTCGACCGGGCCGGTCGCGGGTTAGGTCGCGAGTTAACATGGCACTTTTCGACACACTCTTGACTGGGAGGGTGGTCCAAAGAACAAAATTCGCAACCCCGGTCGTGAATATAATTTGACTGGTCGCGTGTCCACGTGGCAGTCCGGCAGGCTTTCACTGTTTTGATTCATTCTCACTTGTTTCTCATCCGATTGACCTGATTCTTTTTGAAACGTGTTGCTAATTTGATTTCCTAATTTTTTATGGTCTTCCCAAGCTCATTTGAATTTCACACAAAAATGGAAATAATTCACTTCACAACGAACAAACACGTGACATTGCACAAAACATAGAAAACTATGCAAAATTTATCACTTCATGCATGCAATGCCCATCAAATACCACTCAAATGAACCTCAAAACACATCCAAAATACAAGGTTATCAATATAGGAAGGTCATTGGGAAATTATTATATCTAAACTTGACTAGGCCAGACATATCTTTTGGGGTTCAGTACCTTAGTCAATTCGTGAGTAGTCCAACTAAAACACACTGGGAAGCTGGAATGAATATTTTGAGATATCTTAAAGGAACTCCTTCTTTATGATTATTCTACAGAAACTCTAATAGTTTTCACTTGGAAGCATACTGTGATGCCGATTGGGGGACATGTTCAGATTCTAGGAATTCTCTATCTGGATATTGTATTTCTTTAGGAGATTGTCTGGTATCATGGAAATGCAAAAAGCAAACAACAATGTCATTGTCCACTTCTGAAGCTGAGTATAGAAGCTTGAGCTATACAGTTAGGGAGTTGTTGTGGTTGTCTTTTATGCTTCAAGATTTGAGGATTGATATACCTAAACCTATCAGAGTATTTTGTGATAATAAAGCAGCAATCCAAGTTACCCAGAACCAGGTATTCCATGAGAGAACAAAACACCTGGACTTAGATTGCCATTTTGCAAGAATACATTTCAGACAAGGTTTCATTGTTCCAATGCATGTTCTTACCAAGCTACAGCTGGCCGACTTGTTTACCAAATCTCTCTCGAAGGACCATAGTTCCAGAGTCTGCTCTCCAAACTCTCCCTTGGTGACATTTATAGGGTCGAGTCTACGGGGGAATATTGAATTTCGATTCAATAAAGCCATGCAGAGCATTTCTACTTCCATGCCGTAGCACACATGCAGTCTGGAACGAGAGTAGAGCTTGTGAGCTCAAGTGCCACGTGGAGGATGCTACGCAACTGATGCATAGACCACAACATAGAGTAGTGCACAACCGTGGGATATTCAGCTCACTCGGATCGCGAAGGATAGCCGTAGATCTATTAGTTAGCTTAGTTATCAAGCTTATATTTTATATAAATACGAAGAAGCACAATTTCTAAAAACTGATTTTGATCTATGTATGAATTCTCTCGATTGATAATACAAAAATTCTACATTCATATATGATTTTCTCTTTCTATTTCAACACACAGTACAGTAGGGGATTAATTTATTTAGAAGTTTCATGCATTATATTTTAGACTTCAATATAGATTTCTTTCATGCTATTTAGTAATGTTAAAATTAACAAACTAAAAAAATTTAAGACCCAAGTTGGGAGGAAGGTCCCCCTTGCTTAGCTGACCTCCCTTTGGAGACGCCCCTCGATAAAATTACTGAATCCTAGTCGTTGTGACAAATAATTCTTTCTTTCCTTTTAAAGAAAGTTTTGATCTCTAAATCATTGAATATACGGTAATTATAAAGGTTAGGAAAAAGTGGATATATTTTATCAGACAAATCTATATTTATATTATATTTAAAAATAGGATAGTCGTTGGAAATAGAAAAAATAGTTTTTCCCGCCCAAAATACTCTTCCAAATTAAGAAATATAAAATTTGTGTACTCACCAATTATACAACCTGTTGTGGTATCGCCTAGCCAGGGCCTACACTGCTTGGTTCCCTCACTCTAGCGGTCTCACACACTTGCTACTCAAGTAGCAGAGACCCAAGGAAGAAGAAAGAAAACTATGCAAGCTATTACAGGGAGTTACAGTAGGAACTTCAGAAGCAATACTTCAAACTTTGAGTGTCAACTTGTTCTTCGTTTAGAAGAAGCCTCAGAGAATTAGACCAAGGGGATCTACAATTCTTCTTCACAGGCCAAGAGACTGAGATGATTCAATCTGCATACACGCAAGCAAAGCAAGTTAGTTTCAGAGAGATACAGTAGATAGCAAAAGCCAGAACTGAAATAAGTCAAAGATAGCGTAGATCAGAGTTTTAATCGGTAGGAAAAGTGTGCTCTAGGCACTATTTGGTTCAGATTTTCCCACGAACGGTGGCGGTGGCAACTCCGGCGACAGGAGATGCCTAGACCAGGGGAAGAGGAAGTGGTGGCTAGGGTTTGTGAGGGGGCGGTGACGCTCGAACTTTCTCTCTCAACACAAGCTTCTCCCAACACTCATATGCCAAACAAGAATCACAACTTAAGATTCCGGCAAGAGAAACCGTGGGAGCAAGCTGAGAAGATCCAGAAAGAGAGAGAGAGAGAGAGAGAGAGAGAGAGAGAGAGAGAATACTAGGTAGATCTGTGAAGTGAGCGATGAAGATGGAGAGGGATCCATCGCAGGTTATAGATGCTTCTGGAGCATCGAAAAGTAACAGCAACAATAATGAGGGATTAATAGGGAGATGGACCGTCGGGTAGGGTTACGGGTTTAGGGCTTGGGCCTTGTAGTTAATTTAATAGGGACTGAGCCAAGACAGAAATAATAATTGGGCTAACTCCAACATTTCCACCTTTGGCACTATTGGTATTTCCTGTCACAAAGGAGTTACCTGCCAAAATAAAACAAAGAGAATATCATCATTGCCATATAATTTTTACTCTTAAGTTTATCACAAAGACAGACTAAGAGATTGAGGAAGGAACACTATGCGTATTCAATCCAGTCTCACCACAAGAGACCAACCTAAATTATAGATTCAAGTCTCAGGTCTCACAAGGTCATTAACCTTCATTTAACTTGAATCATCCTAGCTTTTTGTACCAAGGAAATCACCATGTATTTACACAGCCCTCATGGCTTAGCCATTACCTTGACTTTTAGGTCAGGATAACTCAAGATGTCCCTAACTTTGGTTCAACCCAAGTCCATGTTCAAGGACTTTTTGCAGGCTTCCAGCTTTGCAACTGGGAGGCACTTAGTGCCCATGTCTGCAGGATTGAATTCAGATGAGATTTTATCCAACAGAACTTCTCCTTTCTCAACTATATCCCTTATGAAATGGTATCTTACATCTATATGTTTTGTTCTATCATGAAAGACTGGATTCTTACAAAGTTGGATTGCAGACTGACTATCAGAATAAAGCAATGGTTTATCATCAATGAAATCAATTTCAGTTAACACACCATTCAACCATATTACTTCTTTTACAGCTTCAGTAGCAGCAATGTATTCAGACTCAGTAGATGATAAGGCAACTATACTCTGTAACTGAGACTTCCAACTTATGCATAACCCACACAAAGTAAACACATATGATGTAGTAGATTTTCTTTGATCCCTATCATTGGCATAGTTTGAATCAACATAGCCAATACACTTAACACCATCAGGGAATTATGAAAAGTTTAGACCTTGAGAAGCTGTGGACCTTAGATATCTTAGCAACCACTTCAGGGCTTCCCAATGAGGCAACCCAGGATTTGCCATGTACCTACTTAAATAGGATACAACATAGGCTATGTCTGGCCTAGTGCTGATCATAAGGTACATAACAGACCCCAGGGCATTAGCATATGGGATTCCAGACATGTCAAGCAAATCAGTGTCACTCCTGAGACATTGGTCTTTGCTTAATTGAAAATGGGATGCAAGGGGGACATTTACAGGATTACATAAGTCCATATCAAATCTTTTTAACACTTGTTCAACATAAGAGGATTGATGAAGCAATAGAGTGTGTTTGTTTCTGTTTCTGTCAATGTTCATACCTAGGATTTTTCTTGCATCTCCCAAATCTTTCATGTTGAAATTTTCACTCAGGCAGGTTTGAACATGCTTCAAGGTTTTCAGACAGGGGCTTATCAGCAGCATATCATCAACATAAAGTAATAAGAACATAGGCACAGAAGATCTCATGTAATACAAACAGTGATCAAATTGGCTTCTTGAGAAATTTAAACTTTTCATGAATGTATCAAACTTAATGTTCCATTGTCTGGGAGATTGTTTTAATCCATACAGAGACTTTTTAAGCAAAAAAACATGATCAGGATGTGATTTATCTTCAAAGCCTTTAGGTTGTTTCATATAAATATTATTTTCTAATTCACCATGCAAGAAGGCAGTTGTTACATCTATTTGTTTTAATTCCCAGTCAAAATGAGCATTTAAGGCAAGCATTATCCTAACTGTAGTGAATTTCACCACAGGAGCAAAGATTTCAGCATAGTCTATGCCTTCTTTTTGGGTAGAACCCTTTGCTACAAGCCTAGCTTTGTACCTTTCACTATTAATCTCTTGCTTTAATTTAAATAGCCATTTACATTCCAAAAGAGAGCATGCATCAGGTTTTTCTATAAGAACCCAAGTTTTGTTATCAAGCAGAGAGTTCATTTCACATTTCATAGCTTCTATCCATTTTTCAGATTCAGCACAAGTTATAGCTTCCTTATAAGTTTTAGGCTCAGATGAGTCAACATTGTTGAACACATTGAATGCATACATAGACAAATTACAACCATCATACCTAGAATGAGCCTTAATAGTTCTCCTAGGCCTAGCTCTAGATAATTGATAGTTATCAAGGTTCAAATGCTCAGATTCATGTTTAGTAGTTTGTTCTTGTTCAGATTTAGATGATTCAGATTTAGAGACATTTACATGAGCATGCTTGTCAGGTTCAGAGTCATGATTAGATACAGAATCAGAAGGGCTAATGTTATCATGTTCATGAGGATGATCATTTGGAATATTGTACTCTGGAGACTCTGGTGGAGGAGGGTCCACCTTAGTCAAGATAGGAAAGAACATAGGGGAATCAATTTTCTCCACCTCACAAGGAGCAGCAGAATGTGAGGATTCATTTAAGCATGGAAAGACAGATTCATTAAATGAAACATCCCTACTGATGCAAGTTTTAAAGCTAGGCAGAGTTTTATCCCATAATCTATACCCTTTAACACCATCAGGGTATCCCAGAAATATGCATTTTCTAGCCCTAGGTTCAATCTTACTGAGTTTTTGATGAACATAGGCACTGCATTCAAATACTCTCAAATTAGACAGGCAAATGGGTTTATTATAGAACACAGACTCAGGGAGTTTGCCTTTTAAGGGAACAGAGGGAGATCAATTAACCAAATAACAAGAAGTCATAAGAGCTTCTCCCCAAAATTTATTATCAAGGCCTGAACCAGCCAAAAGGCTTCTAACTCTCTCAAGGAAAATCATGTTCATCCTTTCAACAATCCCATTTTGCTGGGGGTTGTAAGGCACAGACTTGTGCCTTTTGATCCCAAGATCAGAGCACCGGTTATCCATGGATTGATTACAGAATTCTAAACCATTATCTGTTCTTAGACACTTAATGTTTTTATTTGTTTGGTTTTGAATTGCTGCAGATCACTTAGAGAATTTTTTAAAGACTTCAGATTTATTTTTCATTGGGAACACCCAGGTCTTTCTTGGAAAATCATCAATAATGGACAGAAAAAACATGTTACCACCATGGGTTGGAACCTTTGCAGGTCCCCACACATCAGCATGTATATATTCAAGAATTTCAGAACTTAATTGAATTTTAGGATAAGGACCAGACACAGGGAAGGACAACTTGTGTTGTTTTCCCATCAAACATGGTTCACAAAATGATATGCTAGAGACTTTATCATGCTTGAATGCTCCAGATTTCCTTAAGATTTCTAGACCATTGTTACTCATATGCCCTAATCTTGCATGCCATAAAGCTGTTTTATCATTTTACACTAAATTAGCAGATTGGATAGGCACAGAGTAAGCATGTACTGCATACAAATCTCCTTTTCTGGGAGCATCAAAGCATATCATGGAGTTCATCTTAAATTGAAAGCATTTGTGATTCACAGAGCCAAAGAGTTGTTGATCAGCAAGTTTGGAGACAGATAGAAGGTTAAACTTCAATTTTGGAACATATCTGACATCATGGAGTGTAATCATGCTTTCATTTTCAAATTTAAGACACACATCACCCCTCCCAATTATATCACAGTGTTGTCCATCTGCTAATGCAACAGATCCGGAGTTTATAAGTTGCAAATTGTGAAACATATGCTTGTGTGGAGTGACATGAAATGTACAGCCAGAATCAATAAGCCACTCAAACTCATGCATATTTTTAGACACAGTATTTGAGAAATTTATGAACTGGAAGTCACAATCAGAATGCACCATATAGAGTTCTCCATTTTCATGATTGTCATAGTCTTCATCTTTATACATTTGGTGTTCAGAGTGATTAAAGTACATGACATTGTTAGCCTGATTGTTCCCAAACCCCCTGCCCCTTTTAGGTTGTTTGCATCTGTTTGAGAAGTGCACAGGTTTCCCACAGTTCCAACAGTTCTTTTTGGGTTTGAAAACTGAGTTTTGGTGTTGGGGAAAGCTATGGTTCCTGGGAGGGTAAGGAGAGGGGTTATGATCAGAACTTTGGGCTTGATTTTGATTTCTGGGGTGTTGGGAGTAGATTTCAACAAGGTTGTGGGTTCTGGTGTTGCTGGGAAGGTTATTGTTTCTGTTAACATAAAGGATCTCATTTTGTAAGGGTTTGGACTGTAGTTTTTTCAACTCATTTTCTTTAGCTTAAAGCCCAGAAACAATCATGTCACAGGTAACCTTAGATCCCCCATATTTTAAAGCTGATTTAACTTCAGAAAAGACTTCAGGTATAGCACCAAGTAAGATCTGAGAGGCATACTTTTCAAGGGTGTCATCCCCAGCAAGTTTCAAGTCTTTCAGAAGCTTATTAAAATCATGCATATTTGTATCAATGTCTTTAGAGGGATCCATTTGAAAAGTCATGATTTGATTTTGCAAAGAATATGTAGACTCTTCAGAATTAGCCACAAACAAAGCAGTCAAGGCATCCCACAGATCTTTAGCACATCTATGATGAGACACTTGCCTAACAACAGCACTGCTTAAATTTAATAAAATTGTAGCTCTAGCACCAGCATTTAATTTAACAAGGGTTTTATCTGCTTCATTTTCATCAATTCGTTCAAATATAGCATCTTGCAGATTTTCTTTTATCAAAATACACTCAACCCTAGTTTGCCAATCACCAAAATCATCCTTTCCATTGAAAGGAACAACACTCAAGTTATTCATTTTCACAGATTCACATAGAATAACACTGAGAGCACAGAATTTCACCAATAACCAGATTTAGACACAAGAATATCAGGTTAACACAAAATCACCCAGAATCAGGAGAAAACAACTCCACAGTCCCAAAGATGGGTGCAGAAGGGGAATCTAGAGCTGAGGCTAGCCCAGTTCTCAGCACAGATTGATCTGTGGAGCAGGGGTTCACTCAGGTCAATCCCAAAAATCCAACTAGGCCAACAACCAGACTTAGATAACTAAGTCTATCCACAGTAACTCTTTAAGCAGAGTTTTCAAATCAGATTCCAACCAAGATTCTCAGTAAACAACAATAAGCCAACACAAAGATTACAGAGAATTTTTAGAGTAAAAACAAGGCAGAATAACACAAGTTCAACCCAAAACTCTCTTTTCAACTGAAAATCCCTTACCCAAAATAGCTATCGGGGCAACCCGCTTTGAGGAGACCCACAGGGGAATCCAGACGGTCCCAACCGTAGGCTAGTTTTGAGGAATGACTTGGAATGCCAAGGGAGAGACAGAGATAAGCGGAAGCAAGAGAAAAGCACAGGATCGACAGATACCACACAGAGAAGTTTTAGGGTTTTAAGGGTAATACCAGAGCCGACCCTCCCAAGCAGGGGAGGGGTCGGACTTACTGTTTTAGGAGCCCGACGGGGGTGAGAGAGGCGCGACCCTTACCGGCGGCGGGGTGCATGAGATGGAGATAAGGAGAATGCCCCCGGCTAGACAAACCAGGCTCTAATACCACTGTTGTGGTATCGCCTAGCCAGGGCTTACACTGCTTGGTTCCCTCACTCTAGCGGTCTCACACACTTGCTACTCAAGTAGCAGAGATCCAAGGAAGAAGAAAGAAAACTATGCAAGCTATTACAGGGAGTTACAGTAGGAACTTCAGAAGCAAGACTTCAAACTTTGAGTGTCAACTTGTTCTTCGTTTAGAAGAAGCCTCAGAGAATTAGACCAAGGGGATCTACAATTCTTCTTCACAGGCCAAGGGACTGAGATGATTCAATCTGCCCACACGCAAGCAAAGCAAGTTAGTTTCAGAGAGATACAGTAGATAGCAAAAGCCAGAACTGAAATAAGTCAAAGATAGCGTAAATCAGAGTTTTAATCGGTGGAAAAAGTGTGCTCTAGGCACTGTTTGGCTCAGATTTTCCCACGAATGGCGGCGGTGGCAACTCCAGCGACAGGAGATGCCCATACTAGGGGAAGAGGAAGCGGTGGCTAGGGTTTGTGAGGGGGCGGTGACGCTCGAACTTTCTCTCTCAACACAAGCTTCTCCCAACACTCATATGCCAAACAGGAATCACAACTCAAGATTCCGGCAAGAGAAACCGTAGGAGCAAGCTGAGAAGATCCAAAAAGAGAGAGAGAGAGAGAGAGAGAGAGAGAGAGAGAGAGAGAGAATACTAGGTAGATCTGTGAAGTGAGCGATGAAGATGGAGAGGGATCCATCGCAGGTTATAGATGCTTCTGGAGCATCGAAAAGTAGCAGCAACAATAATGAGAGATTAATGGGGGAGATGAACCGTCGGATAGGGTTATGGGTTTAGGGCTTGGGCCTTGTAGTTAATTTAATAGGGACTGGGCCAAGACAGAAATAACAATTGGGCCAACTCCAACACAACCAATATATTAATTGATATGGAATTGATAATTATCGGATGGCTTATGTAATATCTAAAAGGTGAATTTAACTAACATATTGGAAATATGATAATGTATTTAAAAATTTTATATTAAATATTGGAAAGTGTATCTCTATGGTGGTCTATGCTACAAGAATATACATATGTTACCATATTTAAATATTCTAATTAATAGGAATATATATTATTTATTATTAATGATTATTGAATTCATTATATTTTTATCTTTAATTCTGTAAATGTTAATTTAAGAATAATAGTATTGTATATTATTTTATGCAAGGTAAGTTTATTCCAAATTTAATCGTATATTAAATTACCTCCTTTTAACATGGTTATGCTAATTTGACACTGATACTATATGAATATTACACTATAATTATGCTATATACTTACCTCAATTACTCGATTAATTAGTATATATATGGTAAAAATAATTAATTAGTATTCTATTAATTACATTATACCATATGTAAACATGTGCCCAAAAGGTTTTGTATGAGTACATGTGTCCAAGAGGAATGTATAGCAATCCAAGTTTATTTTTGATCGAGAAACATAAAGGTAAGATAGTAGTACTAAGCACAACCCTTTGCGTTATATTATCATAGCTTTAGTCCATTGTAGTTTAATTTTTTGCTTCAAAATTGGAGTGTATTCTTTTGTTTATAATTGATTTAGATTATTGTGAGGCTTCTTTTGCAGATATGACAAGTATAATGAGAAGAAGATGACTCCTTCTTATGTGCTTCGTCAAAGAAATGAGCATGAAATGAAAGGGCGTAGGTGTAAAGAAAAAGGGATATATATGGTGGCCTAAAGATCCAAAGTAAATAATAGAGTTCATTTATCCTCATCATTTATTTCACTTTCTATTCAATCTTAATTTTTGTAGTTGAAATCAAATTTTGGATCTATATTGTACGAACATAAAACAATTACCACTTCTCTTCTTATATCTAAACATATTTACTATCAAATTAGTATTCGTGTGTGTGTGTGTGTGTGTATTCACTTAAACATAAAAATTCAAATTATTTATATTGTATGTGATCACTACCTATTATTATTTATATTATTTATTAGTGTTATATATTTATATTATGGAAAATGAAAGTGTAAATTTTACTTGATTTTATCCCTGTTCTGCAATTCTAATTTTTTTTTAAATACTACAATCTAATGCTTAAAGTATATACATAGTAAAAATGCACTATATTTTATTTTAAAATATTTCTATTTTAATTTATAACTACATTTGAAATGTATTAAATATTATAAACTCTAAACTATTAAAAAAAGCTTCTACAAGTAGTACAAATTTATTGCTAATATATGCATTCAGATTTGACTTTAATTTTACGATGTGTGGTGATTTGAAATTTTAGCTGTTTTGAATAAAATTGACAAATATTTTAAATATAAGAAGAGAAGTGCTAATTGTTTTATGAATTTATATAAAATTGGAATTTTAAATTTTGTATTTAAAAAAATCAAATTAACGTTAGTTTTTTTTTTTACATTGTTAAATTTAACATACTAATTTTCAAAATTGGTCGAGTCTATGCTTTTTTTTTTCCGGCTCAGGAAGGAGAGGATTGGGCCTCGAACCATATACAGATTAAAGATGTTCCGTGCTTGGGTATTCCCAAATGGATTATGTTGTATTTTTTTAAGGTCAAGTCTATGTTTATTTTTAGGTTGAGAAATTAGAGAAGTGCAAATCAAACCTTATATGGAGATGTCCACTGCTTGATTATTTCCAAATAGTTTTTTTTTTTTTTTTGATGAAAAAAACTTACAACTACTATTTGATAGTGCTCATCGGATAAAATAAGTATTTAATACCCATGCATCACATGGGAGAATTGCTAGTAGGAATAATAATAGTTTATAACCCGACCTTTAATTAAGAGGCAAATTTTTAAATAGCCATTTTGATTTAGCAAAAAATATTTCTAGGCACTATTTTTTTTAAAAAAAAAATCTTTCTGACCACTTGGACAAAATAACCCTATGTCATGCAATAATGTAAAATTATAATACTGCACGAATACACTTAGTTGTGTAACTCCATTCGTATAGTAGTGTAAATTTGAATTATTGCACGACTACGCTCAGTCGTACGTGTACCTTCAATTCATGCAACAATATATAAATTTATAATGTTGCATGAATGTACTTAGTCATGCACCTCACTCGTGTAGCAACATTAATTTGTACTGTTACACGATCATATTTCATTCGTACACTCAAATAGTGCACTTTAGTCGTGCAGCTCACAATTTTAATGAAGGGTAATTAAATATTTTCAGTGAAAAAGTGGCTATAAATAATATTTTAAAAAAAAATACTAAAAACTTAATTTATGAAATGAAAATGGCTGTTTTTATACATTACAACTTTAATTAATTCATTTCTCAAATGACAAACACTTGCATGCATCATGATGCAAATAATACTATATGAGACGGGTCGGTCAAACCCGCTTTTGACCCGGTCAACGTGGGTCAATCCGCGCTTTGACCCGGTCAACGCGGGTTAATCCGCTTTGACTGGGTCAACCCATAAAAAAAACTGTCCAAAGTGAGTACCAACCTTCCTATTAAAAAGTATCACAAAACATTCGAAAAGTACCATCTGTATCATTAAAAAGTAAGGGGTCTGCTAGTTATTTTACACTAGTTTATTTAGTTCAAATTCTGATTTTTTTCTCAGTTTTTATATTGTATGTCTTGAGATTAATTTAAAACAATCATCATTCTAAGAATTTGCAAAGGAAAGCAAAACACGAGTTCGGTAAAATAAAAAGTACCATGTGGTAAGAAGAAAAAGTATCAAGTACGATAAACACATGTATCAACCTGAGATTAATACTATCATCATTCCAACTACAATAAAAAGTACCATGTGGTAAGAAAAAAGGTATCAAGTATGATAAAAACAGGTATAAAAAAATTAAAAAATCGCAAAAAAAAAAGACGGACGAGTAGGCCTCACGTGTCGCGCGTGGGCGCCACATGATACGTCCACGTGGGGCCACGTGCCCGCCTGAAATTGTTGGAAATAAGAGGTGCTGCATGCAAGTGCACCTCTTCTCAAATATGTCACTAATTGCAATTAGTACCTGATCTATTATGATTTTCATAAATCTAACACCGATGTCAAATTTCGTTCCCAGAAATCCAGTGTGGTTCATCGGACGCATGTGTAATTATTTCAATATAAAATAGAATCCCAAAACTCATAACAAAATGAATTGAAGTAATTTTATTCTTGAAGTTTTTTTATTTTTATTTTTATTTTTAAATATCAAATAAAATTATATACAGGCAAGACCTCACCTCCCTTTCCCAACTTTATTCGCTTCCAGAAATTTATCTTGTCCTTCAAATAATTGATTGAAAGACATACATAATTAAAAAAAAGTTGGCTTTGAGTGAAGGGCTTCAATGGCCTCCTCGATATATTACACATTGTGCGTTACATTTCGTATTCCACTATTAAATTATGAGTTTAATAATAGTTATTATATAAATAAAAATTAATTATAATATAATCAACACTAATTAACTTGTCGACATTACAAGAAGTTGAATTAAAATAATGATTATTTTTTTATTACGCAATATATTAAAAATTAATTAATAATTAAAAACTAAAAATTAAATAATAAAAAAATAATTAGATATCCTAATTTGATAGAAGAAACTCTAATTAATAATTATAAAATTAAACTAAAGTACAAGAAATTGAAATAGTAAGAAAAAAAGAACAAAAACTCATGTAATTTCACTGTGGAACATTGGGTGTGAAAAAAAATGTCTAATAGAAAATCATATGGGAAATGACTTGCCGTTCCACGTGGTGAAAGTAAGGAAATGAATAATATATAAATAGTTTCCTAAACTTTCATAGTATGTGATAAATTAGATTATTAAATTTTGCAATGTTGTTATGCTCAAGTTTATTCACAAATAACCACAAGTTTTGTGGGTTTCAGTTGTTCTCATTCATTGTAATGATGAGAGACTATGAGACGAATCTCAATCTTACATCCCCAATTCAGAAAGGAAAAAAAAAGGTTTCAAATCACAAATATATTTGCATGATTGTTAATAATCGTATAATGCAATTTATCCAACTAAAACTAAATAAAAATAATGACTAAATTGTAACAAAACAGACATTCAAAAACTAATTAAGTCAACAAAAGTTGATCTAAAATCCAATTTAAAAAAAACGCAAAAGTTCATAGATCAATGTATGTACATTAATTAATTAAGCTTAAAAAAAAAAAAGAATTATAGGTTAGCTCCAGTTGGCGCCAGATCCAAGTGATCGGCCGCGAGTGTCTTGATTAACTTACAATCGAGGTATAAAAAATATTAATTATCCAACATAGAATAGAGTAGGTATCATTATATTAATCAAGAACTCGTTTCCAAATAGACCATATATAATTCACGGTACATATATATCATATTCCTAGAAAATATATCATACAATAATTGCATCCTAAGACTAAGTTGTACAATTTGAGAGAGAGAGAGAGAGAGAGAGAGAGAGAGAGAGAATTGGTCTAAGCTATGTAGACTCTTGTTGGATGGTTCCAACCATATCATGCACTGCGCTTGCTATCTCATTCACTGTGCGCAACTCACATCCTTCTTCTACCTGAATAATTCAATTATAACTCTCAAATAAATCATAAAATAAATGTCTCAACCAATTCTATATTTAATTGTCTACAAGATCTTAATCAAGCTCACAATTATAGACAAAAAAATCTCGCAATTACAGAAAAAGCCTACATAGTTTAAAGCTGTGGTCATTCAACGACACATCATGTATTTTGTCGTGATTTGGAAATATTTTGAGGTTTTTCGCCGGAACCAAATTTTATAGTGGAGTTAATTTCCTCTGATTTATTGTTCGAGAGTGTACTATATATTGACGTAGGAAGATCATTAGATCATTTTCTATAATTGGATTTTTTTCCGATATATGTTCGATTTTCTGAGTGCAAATTGAGGGATGAAATTATGTGGTCCACAATTGGTGTCTCACTCCGTGTCTCAGTTCATTCCATGTGTAATAAGATATATATATGTGTGTGTGTGTGTTAAGTTTTAAGATGGTGGCTTATAGATTGTGATTCATCTAAAAGATGCATTTTCTTTTTTTTTTTAGACGTGGCTAGTGATGTTAATCTCAAATTATGAGATGAGGCAAAATTAAAAGTGAGTATATATTAGAGAAATAGTAATAACAATAATATTATTAGGGGAAAATTAAAAAAAAAAAAAAAAAAAACTAACAACATACCTTAACACTGAAAGAGTAGAGAACCGATTGATGAACAGTTGTGATGTTAAGGTGGAGAACATTAAGGCAAATAGAGTGAAATCCGGCCACCATTTTCAAGAGTTGTTTTGGCCGTGTTTTAGATATGAGTATCTTGATATTTGCATGACTCTCCACCATCGTCACCTCGATTTCCGCAATGCTCGACCGCCTCTCCACCTCAACATCCATCGGGATAGGCGAAGACTTGGTACTTGACCTCCTCATCGTGTATTGAGGAAAGGTGAAGAAATTAGAAAATATGTTGGAATTGGTCGATAATATTGTTTGTTTTTGCCGAGCCCTAGACTTGTAAGCCTCAAGAAATTGAACTAGTTGTTCCAGTTCCTTCACATAATTAATCGCACCACCAACAATTGATGCTTGATCTCCCTACAAATTGAAATTAAAAACATTCAATTTTATAATGTAACATAAGCATAGTAGTAAATTTTCATTTTTCCTTTATACTCCAACGTTTCTTCTGCAGAAGGTGAGTCCCATTTGTACATATAAAGATGGTGCATGCTGTTACTAAATAATATTGGGAAAAAAAAAAACCCAAATTGGCAAAACATGTACCCTATCATCCAAAATCAGACACAAAAATATATGCATGCACATATATATGTTTTCAATAAAAAAAAAATGGAAATAAATAAATAATTAGTTATTACCCTTTGAGCATAGGAAGGGGGCATCAAGGAGCGGAGGAGAGAGAGGTAGTCGTTCATCTGGCGGCGGCGATTCCTCTCCACCGCAATATGAGTCATCCTCTGGTTCTCCATTTCCTCTTTGTTCTTTAAAGTCTTCGCCCGCCGCCTCTTACGGTGGCTTGCCGCCCCTCTGCCGAATGTCTCCGGCGAAGATGTGGTGTTAAGAGCAACCGAAGACTCCCTACATCCACTGATATCAAGATTCTCTTCAAGTCCAAAATTGTAGTTGTTATCTTTGCAGCCATAGATGAATGGATCTTGCTGGTAAATCACAGCTTCCAGAGCCATTCTCTTTCTCCGTGTGTGTGTGTGAGAGAGAGAGAGAGAGTTTTTGCGAGTTAATTTGATTTGTTTGCGAGGAGAGAACCACACGTAGAGGCAGGGCATAGGAGAAGAAGCTGAGTTGCAGCAACTAGCCCATTTAAAGGGTTTATTTAGCTTCTTTGTTTGTTTTTTTTTTTTTTTTTTTTTTTTGTTATTAGTTACATTGAGTCCCCTTGTGAAAATTATATAATGTGTGTGCGTGGGTGTATTACCCACACTTGCAAATGATTTATAATGTGGTATATTATTCTCACAAATCACAATTATTTCTTAATTTTTTTTTTGTAATGTACTACGTGTTAAATTATTTGTCTATGTGGATAGTACAATAGTACACTCATATACGTCATAGAATTTTTCAATTTAATAATTCAATTTTGTGTTTTTAATGAATACATACCCACCATATTCGGAAAATTAGATTTGATGTCACTTCTTAGCACAGCCCATATTTTCTATATAGTTAATTTATTGACAGCTCGAATATGCCCTACTTGAAATGAGTCAGTGCCTCAATGGTAAAAGGGTACAATGGAAATTCACTTTTTTTGGTACTTAATTCTTTTGTTATTGTTGCTATTTGTTACCACTTAGAGCTTGTTTCGATGTTATTGATTAGTTAGCCTAGTTTGAATTTACTATTAATTAAAGCCTAAGAGAAATTATCATACAAGGGCATGCTGTCAAACTCCCTAGCTACTACATGATCGAGTATTCTTAATTATATATTTTTATTATTTTTTATAATGAGAAACCACGAAAACGCTATCCAATAATAAATTTTGGGTAAATTTTGTTTGTTTGGAATAGCCCACAAATCTTACAGAAGATAGAAACTATATGATAAATATTGTTGAGTATGAATTAATTATATATTGAAATGGATTTTGGCTGGTATTATTTGGGGTTGGAAATATGAGCGTACGGATTACACACTTGATGCGACCTTCATAACACATGAATTTATAATTATATGAGCTTTCATCAATCATTTAACTTTCAAACTCTATAATTAATCAGCAATGAAATGATTGAAATAGTAATTCATCACATAATTGTTTGAACAAGTAATAAATAATTGGCTTTCCAATTAACGTACCTTATGAAATCACCATTAGATTGCACTACAACTTTTTACATAACTAAATATATATTTTAATGAGCACCAATGAGATTTGTTAAATATTCCACATTGGTTGGGGAAAGCGGCATATGCCACTTATTAATGTAAGGGCAACCCTACTTTACAAGCCGCCTTATGAGGGTGAGTAATGCCCATATCAATTTCTAATAAGATCTAATTATTAATTAGTGCATATACTTGGACTATGGTTTGCTTAGGAACATGAGAACCAATTTGTTTACTGAAAACACAAAATACAATAAAAAAAGTATTAAAATTATTTAAAAAATAGTATCAATTTGCAATAAAGAAAAAACATTAACAATACACTAAACAATTAAGTTAGTTCTCACATTCCCACATTGAACACTAGTATTATAAATGGTGAACTATCAATAAACACAAATTATAAACATATATATATGTATGTATTAATAATGCCAAATATGGAAATGTATATTAATTAATATAATTAATATATTACTTACTTTGAGGATTTGCAATTTGGTGGATCTATAATTTAATTAGTAGAATACCAGATATGATAATATTAAATATCATATGTATAATTAGATGCATTAGTTAATTAAGAAGAACTAAAACGAGGTAGATAAGTCCTATTACACCCTTTTTTTTTAATGATGATGATGATGATGATGCCACCACACTTCTTTACGTGATACACACTTGATCATTCAAAACCAAATAATCAAGGGAGCCATCGGGGTTATGTACCTATGTCCATTAATTTTTTTTTTTAAGAAAATAAAATTGGAAAATTTCTAGTACTCGACGTGACTTATCCATCATTACCCACCAAAATAAACAATATTGTTCTACACTTAATAAAAATAAAATAAAATAAAATTAACAAAATTAATATATATATATATATATATATATATAAATCATTGTACTGCAATATCATGTTTTGCTTGGCCAATGAAAAAGCCCATGAAATTCCCAGCATATAGTTTCCACTTTCTAGGAAAACTTCCCTTAATTATAGCTGTACATGTGTAAGAGTGGTGATGCATAATAAACTTAAGGAAATAAGTTATAATTTATACTAGCATATAATTGCTAGCTAGACAAATTTAATTAATTACCGTCTAGATTCTCAGATAGGATCCTCTATACTAAATTTAGTGTTCTATCGTGTTTGATGATCAGATTTTTAAATTTTTCTTTCATTTTTTAGTCAATTTTAATTTATTATCTTTTAGTTTAATTTTATAATTATTTTTAGAGTTCACCCCACCCAATTAGAGTTTATAATTATTTTTTAATATTTAATTTTTAAAGAATTGAAATGATAATTATGGTTGACTATTTTAAAAATACGATTTATAATTTTTTAAATTACAATTATTTGTTGATAAATGTGACTAGATCGATTATGTTATAATTAATTTTTATTTTTACAATATCTATTATTAAATTTGTAAATTCAATTTTAAAATACTAATTGAAACACCAAATGTGGAATAGAGGATACAATCCGCTAAATTATACGTTATTTTCTTAACTTGATCGATATTTATATGAGGCTCTCATGGGTTGGTAGTTGATGGAGTTGACAATCCTAGTATGAAGTTCTTTTCTTATAATGATTTCTGAAAAATGATGCATTTTCTTACATAATTTGTAAGTCCGCTCTGATTTCATTTCATTTTACCTTTTTTGGAAGAATGATTTCAAAACGAGACAATTTTAGCCACAAGGTCTTAAAACAAAAAATAAAATTAAAAAAATGATATCAAATTAAAGACATAAATTGGTTTAAAAAAAAGGACATAAATTAATGTATTGGCTTGTGAAAATCCTACAGTCTTCCCTTCACACGTGAACCCCCCTTTAAACTAATCCAGACTCACAAGATCATCCATCTATCCCTTAATTAATATTCTTATTTTCTATTTTTTATAATAATTTAAAAAATAAAAAGTTGATCAATTGTACAAATTTGGAGATGAGCGGTCATTTTGGATTCCTGGAAAAAAATAATTAATAATCAAAAAGGAATTTTTACAGCTGTGAGTGGGGGAATGTATGGCGATGATTTTGGTTAGGGTTTTGAGCCTAGACCCTAATTAGTAGATTAAATTCGTTTAGTTTTAGTCTTCTTGTCCTCTTCTTCAAGGAGAATAAGTTCATTCGATCCTCTATCGATCAATAAAATAAGTTCCTTCCATGTAATTTTTTGTTTCTTCTTTATATTGAAAGTTAAATTAGCGTATGCATATAAAACAATAAGTTCATTCAATTAATCCGCTATCGATCAATAAAAATTAAGTAAATATTTTGTTTCTTGAAAATAAAATCGTAGGTAAATAATTTAAAGAAAGGGTACACCCCTGTTAGACCGTCTAACGGATCTCCTTGCGTTAGAAGGATATTATTTGATCCAACAAAGTGTTCCCCCTCCTTTTTCCTTTTCTTTTTGATTGTTTTTAATGATCTCCCCCTTCTTTTTTTTTTTATATTCAATTTTTTATTTATTCTTTTCCAGAAATTAACGTTTTTCCCTTCTTTTTTTTTTTGCATTTCCAGAAACGTGAGCTCTCTTTTTTTCTTTTCTTTTTTTTTTCTTCTTCTTTTCAGAAACGTGTTTTAGTGCTATCTTTTTTTATCTTTTTCTTTCCAGAAACGTGTTTTACTGTTATCTCTCTTTTCTTTTCTTTTTTCTTCTTCTTTGGCAGTTATTTTCCTTTTCTTCGGTAGTTTTCCTTCTTTTTTTGTGTTTTTTTTATAATGATTTTGTTAATGATACTTCATCCATAATTAATGATACTTCACATCACAGTTAATAATACTTCACCAGATAAAAGTTATATTTTCATTCAAATGAAAATTACCGATGATTAAGCATTAGTTATTAAATTAACAATAGAGAAGTATCATTAATTATGAATTAAGTATCACTATTAATGAAAAATGAAGCATCACTAATATAATGAGTAGTTACTACTCACTATCATGTTCAATTTTTAAATTGCAACATTTTAATTTATGTAGCTAATGATTCAATTTTTGAATTGCAATATGTTTGAACTGATATTTTTCTTTCTAATTAGTGATACTTTCTTCTGCAATTAGTGATGCTTTTTTTTCTGTAATTAGTGATACTTTCTTCTGCAATTAGTGATATTTTTCTTCTAATAAGTGATACTTTCTTTTGCAATTAGTGATGCTTTTCTTTCTAATTAGTGATACTTTCTTCTGCAATTAGTGATACTTTTCTTCTGTAATTAGTGATACTTTCTTCTGCAATTAGTGATACTTTTCTTCTAATTAGTGATACTTTCTTCTGCAATTAGTGATACTTGTTTCCATAGTAATGCGATTCCACTTCACAAGTAATGATACTTCGCCCCATAAATATATTTTTTTAAAAATGAATGTGTTGGGTATCAACGTGACACGCCGGGGAGAGTTCCACCCTTTCTTCTGTCACCGGTAGCCGGCTCCGATCGTCCCTCAAGGGACAGGAGATCGAATCAGTTGCAACAAGGCTCAAGGAACCTTGACACGATGAGCTCCTTCGCAACAGAGATCAATGCACACCGAAGACCACAAAAGGTAGGGACGGCAGCCCTCTCACCCTCACCGACAACACCACACAAGCACGAAGCTTAATCAACAGTTTCCCACGAAGAACGCTCACAAAGAGCAAAGGAACAGCCCACGAAGAGCAAGGGACACTCAGCGGATCGAATACAGAGAGAGAGAGAGAGAGAGAGAGAGAGAGAGAGAGAGAGAGAGATATGAAGAAGATGATTGAATAGTGAAGCCTCCCGCTTCTATTAATGAAGCAGAGAAGAGAACGAAGGGTTGCATTTGGGAAATAGAAATGGGCGGTCAAAGAAGGGGCTACCAATTAATGAGAGAGAGAGAGAGAGATGGGCCTAATCAAATGGGCCAAATTACCCAACAATATCCACCTTTTGGCCCAACAGTGTGTATTGATCTTCGACATGAGTATCATAGGTCTCATCATTGCCTTTTCTTTTCACTTTTCTCCTGCAAGATCACAAAGACAAGAGAAGAATACAACACAATGTTAGAATAGATCACTAAAATCAACCAAATAAAGCAAGATCACAAAGGAGCACTGCTCCACCTTAAACTGAACTATGTTCATATAAAACCTACACAGCTCACACAGAGCGATCCCAATTCACACAAAAAACGCAACAACAGCTCACTAAGAACCCCACAATAGAACACAACTCACTGAGAGCAAAACAGATTCACTAAGAATCACCAATAGCTCACAGAGAGCACTACTATTTACAAAGCATCAATACAGCTCACATAGAGACAACAACAACAGATTGCTCCACCTTACTTGGAGCAAATACCCAAGAGCACAAAGCAACACAATCACAGAACATCACCATGATCATCAACAACATTAGCCTTAGCATCATTATTTTGATTCTTATCTTTAGGTTTCTTACAATATTTAGCATAATGACCCGGTTCACCACATCGATAACACTTCATGTTATTATGATTAGAACTAGAGTTATTCTTTTCCCTCACATGCATAATATTATCAGATGGATTTTTAGCATCTCGACCATGTTTTAACTTCATTTCCTTACTTTTTAACCCATTAACAACAGTGTCAAAAGTGATGTCATCCCTTTCATATTTAACTGCAGATTTAACATCATTATAAGCCTCAGGGATAGCATTCAAAAGAGCAATGGCAGTGTAATCATCAATATGCTTATCACTAGATATTTTAATGCCTTGAACAAGCTTATTGAAATCATCCAGGTTAGCATCCATATCATTGTTCAAGTCCAGTTTATAATTGAAAAAAATTTCAAGTAGAAATATACGACTTGGAAGAGAAGTCAGATTATATAACTCATCCAATTTATGCCTTAATACTTTGGCAGATTCAATAGTACAGACATTTCTTAACACTGAATCTGACAAATTCAACATGATAGTAGACAAAGCATACTCATTTATCTCATATTTCCTTTGATCAGTTTCTTTTTCATTGTAATTGAGGTTAATGGCTTTAAACACCTTCTCTTTAATCAATACAAATTTCATTTTTTGTTTCCATAGATTAAAATCAGTTTTACCATCAAAGGGGGCAAGAATATATTAAGATAAAGGGGTCATGGAAGCAAGATTTAATCACACAAAGGAAGCTCCAGAGGATTTTCCAGTTCACAATATAGTTTAGACTGTGGCGCAGGGGTTCACTCAAAGCCCTCAAGATCAATACAGATGAACACAAAGAGAGCAGCGGAGGTAGAGGCACATCAAACTTAAGAATTCACGAAGCAGAAGCAACAAGAACAGAGATAGCGGAAGCACAGAGAACCAAGCACAAAGCCAGGAACAACAAATACCCAGAATCACAGAGATTTCCCAGAAAACACTGAAACCCTAGGACTAAGAGTTTAGGACAATACCAGAGCAGAAACCCCTGCGGTTGGGGTTTCCGACTTACCTCACCGTTCTCAAACCAAGGCGGTCGGATGGAGCCGGTGGGCAACTGAGGGTGCCCAGTGAGATCCTTCGTGGCTTTAATACCACTGTTGGGTATCAACAGGACACGCCGGGGAGAGTTCCACCCTTTCTTCCATTACCGGCAGCCGACTCCGATCGTCCCTCAAGGGACATGAGCTCGAATCAGTTGCAACAAGGCTCAGGGAACAATGATGAGCTCCTTCGCAACAACGATCAATGCACACCGAAGACCACAAAAGGTAGGGACGACAGCCCTCTCACCCTCACCGGCAACACCACACAAGCACGAAGCTTAATCAACAGTTGCCTACGAAGAACGCTCACAAAGAGCAAAGGAACAACCCACGAAGAATAAATGATATTCAGCAGATCAATTACAGAGAGAGATATGAAGAAGATGATTGAACAGTGAAGACTCCCCCTTCTATTAATGAAGCAGAGAAGAGAACGAAGGGTCACGTTTGGGAAATAGAAATGAGCGGTCAAAGAAGGGGCTACCAATTAATGAGAGAGCGAGATGGGCCCAATCAAATTGGCCAAATTATCCAACAGAATGTATACCCTAAAATGAAATTAGTAAGCACTAAAATTGAATTGAATTAATTTTAAAAAAAACTAATTATTTTTTAAAAAAAAAGGAAGAAAGAAAGTGAAAAAAAGAGAAGAAATAGAAATAACAGAAATTGGGCCGTGAGAAAGAAAGAAGAAAAAGGAAAAAAAAAGCAAAACAACCCAGCAGCGAAAAAAAAGGAGAAGAAAGAAAAAAAGAAAGAAAGAAAGAAAGAAGAAGGGAAAAGAGCTTTGGCCCAGCCGCCCAAAAAAGGAAAAAAAATCACAGGCGCGTGAGCTACACGCATCGCGCATGGGGACACGTGAAGCTCACGCATCTGCGCATGGGGACGGGTTTGGGCGGGTTTTGACTCGTTTAACATAAGAGACCCGTTAGATGGTCTCATATAAGTTTTTGTCTTTAAAGATATATATTTTAGAAATTAATTATAATCTCTGTACACCTTATACAAATTTAACATATTAATTTTTCACACTAGTAACTTCACACTTGGACAGTAAATTATTACTTGTAATTAAAGAATATGAACACAATTAATTAGATAAATAATAATTAATCTGAAAGAACAAAACATAGATAGATAACCGGGAAAACATATGGCGATGTAATGTATAAATCATATCTTCAATTTTTTCACCCAAAACATAATATTATTGAGTATTGACTCAATTCCTAGCATCATGGTGAGACATATTGTGGCATTCACTACACATTCGCAGTGGTTTCTCACTTTGTTTAGCTTTTTTTTCCTTTTCCGATTTGATACAACTACCACTGCCTTTGATTTTCACTGGAGTTGGTCGCTTTATAGACACTTCTTCAGGCACAGTTGAACAATAAAATTGTTCAAACAATCTCTTTTTAGCCGACCTTATTGACACATTATCTACATTTAGCTTCAGTTCATCTTTAAATTTACGTACGGTTTGCAACAACAACTTTGCTTTGTATTGGTTGCCTTCAAGTAATCCCACAGTGTTGTAACACTCTGAAATAATAGCATGCAAAACCAACCTGTTTTGTTCAATACCAACACAAGACTCTTGGTTATCGACGCTAACTAAATAAGATATATTTGTCCAGGGTAATTTCGTCCAGTGACTGATAATGTATTTTTCAAGAATAGTTTCAAAGTTGAGATCTATGAAAATAAAATAAACATGACAACACAACAAGCCCATCCTCACAAACTTCTTGCAAGTGCACACCACCGTTGTCTCAACTTTATCAAAAGTGACGTACAAAACCTCATTCATAGGTTCTTCTATCTCATATAAATAATTGTATTCCCCATCTGTAATGTTCTTGAGGTGACACTTATAGCAAGCAGACTCAATATCTTATTTCACCTCCATGAAAATGTGTCTTGTATATACAGAGGCAATGTGTTTTTCAATTTGAAGCATAACCTTGAAAACATAACAACATGATAAATCTTCGTTGTTGAGTTTTGATTGAGAATGCCTCTAAGAATATAAAGCACTATTGAAATGCATTAAAAACTCGAGAAGGTTTGAACCTTTGTTCATGTGTGCACCGAAATTAATACTATTCTCACTATCCGAAGGTGATGTTGTCCTGAACAAGCCACACATAGAAAAATCTCTAAAGTAAGCTGGAATCCAAGTATCATGAAAATCAAACATGTGTTTGAACCAAGAGTTGTCAGTCAAGCAAAATTCAACCATCGTCTGCATCCAACCAATGTCAAAATCATTTGGCTCTATATCTACTGACCAAACTAAGCTGTTGAATCTTCTCATGAATACATGATCTTCTTTAAATGAAAAGGTACTCTCGCTGAAACCTTCATCATGATGTGCCACATACATAAGCGGTGTTTAGTGTTTGCGAATACATGTTCGACAACAACCTTAATTGCTGGATCTTGGTTAGTCATTAGGATAGCAGGTCCGTGACCCATGCACTTCTGGAATTGTTCAAACACCCAGGCATAACACTCAATAGACTCCCCACTCCTCAAGGAAGCTCCCAATGTAACACATCTACCATGGTTATCCTTACCCGTGAAAGGAGCAAAAATCATATTATATCTGTAAACACAAACAAATAACATCTTATGACACCCTATAAACATACAGAGCATCAAATTTAGATTACAAAAGCAATGACCATATACAAAACAAGCAATGATATCAAAAATATTTATATGTAACTCACTTATTAGTACTGTACGTTGAATTAAAGGATATGACGTCTCCAAAGACACAAAAATTCTTCTTTGATATGGGATCCACCTAAAATAAGCATATTAATTGCTCATAGTCATCAACTTGATACTCAAAATAAAATGCAGGACACAAATCCCGAGTCCTAAACATGTTATCAAGGATTATCTGTGCATCAATACCCAACACAAATGCTTTCAAGTCGCGGGAGAAATTCTCAACCTCCCTACTTGTACAACCGACTTTAGAATATGCACCAGTATCTTAGGTAAGGATCTAAAATGACTTCATTGGACCTAAATTAGCCTTGACACAGTCTAGTAAAATTTTTGTATGGCCATCATCCAAGTTAGAATTCATCTTCATAAAATGCTTGTATGAATCTGGAATTAGAGTATGTGTATGTTGCTTAATGAACTTGCTAACAACATAACCATCACGACCACTAAACTTGAAAATAATACAAGCCTTGTAGTTAATACGGTTTAACATCGTACGTCTTTTCTTTAATGTGTTTCATTCATTATGAATTGTGGCATTCTTCACCCACTCTTTATTGCAATAAACATATTCCCAGGTCACACATGTGCCATCAGTGGGCGTCCTCATTGTACCTCGATGGGTGTCGAAGTGACACGCCAAAGCATAATGTTTATAAAATTCTATACCGATATCTAGAAAATGAAATATCTAGCCCACATATGGCTTGACAGAATGATTACATTGTAGAGTATAATATTTTGTCATGCCAGATAAGACATCAATTGCATAATCACTTGAGATATTGATATATGCATATACATAATCAAATTTTAGATAAAAATACATAATCCTAGATTTATTCATTTTGGCCAACTTACTCGAATTACCACAGTTTTCTCGGCATAGCGAAGAAATAAATCTACTATACATAAGACTAGGAATATACAAAACAAAACACAACACAACAATCACACCATATCATTTATGAAATCAAATATTTAAATATTTCTAAGCTTTCATTCATCTCTATCATTTTTACTATGTATTTTCTATCCCAGACTAGTCGAGCTTGTATTCTTCACAAGCACATAACTATTAATAATATGATTTCTGACCAACTGTTCGTGCATTGTGCCACTAAAGATGGGGATCTTGGAAATCATTTGCTAAATCCACAGCAAGACATTGTTTCCGCTCGAGTGCACCCTTGAATAGACTCGCAATAGGATGAGGTCGATGTAGAGCGATGAGTTGACCGAAGTCGTATTCTCAAGAAAAGCTAATCAGGGTGACTACTTTTTTCATTACACACATAAAAGAAATACAATTCTAAACATTCTAAACAAATAGTTTTGATAGGTCAAATGAAGAACAACTTAATGAAATCAAAGTAATAGTAAATATACAAGATCAATGTAAACAAATACAATAAGAGAATGGTATCAGGGTATCGATTATTCTCCTCAATTTCTTACGAAGCTTGATTCAAGTTGATTTCATTAATCAAATCACATAATCAACTTCAATAAAATGGATAACTTCAATAGCTTTCATTTTAATCGGTTAAACCTTTAAGACTAAATTATACGATCAAGATTAATAATTAAACATGTGTTTCTGGTCAATCTAATATCGAAAGAATCATAATCGAGTAGTAGACTCATCTATCAATCTCATTTACAACTTAGCAATATCAAATATTGACCAAATATTCAATATAATGGATTTCAATTAAATCAATGAGAAATTAAACAATCAACAATCAATGATTGAAATCGATTTGAATATCTACCCATGATAAGAGAAATTAGTCACTCATCATGAAATCCATCCAACAATAGCAATAGATAATCATCAACTCAAATATATGTGATAAATATAGTCAAATCCTTACAACCGATCTTGATGTTGCCTTGATGATGTTGTGGAATAATTTTCCTAAAATAGAGACAATGTTAGACAGAGAGAGAAGAGAGCTGATTGAGTTTTGTTCTAAGATAATACATAAGATCCGAGATTAAAAGCCCCAACTTTTCCTTTTGTAGTGCCCGTAAATCGGTGTATAGTTTTCTCCACCCAGCAATCATTGGAGGATAGCATCGGCTGAGTCTCTTCGATACACGGCGTGCCAGCTCCGGCTGGGGCAATTCACAAAGCAGCATCCTAGCGCCAGCTAGGTGTGATTTGAAGAGACTGCAGTCCAGTTGGCTGGGTGCTCAATTGAATCCTCAGCGTCAACTGATGCCCAGTGCTCGCTGCTGACCAGCGACGACTAGTCCTCTACTCCATTCATTTCTTGTTGTCCAAAAATACCACTTTTGGCTCAAAAACATGGAACCTGCACTAAACACGTACCACACTAAGGATAACAAGAACGTAGCCAAATACGAGCAACATAAACGAAAATAGTGAAAACACATGCATAAACACTACAAAATAAACATGAGAAAATGACACACAAAATGACTAAACAAACTCAACTTCAAATTTTGTGCACATCCATTCAAGACGAAGCTTAATTGTCGCATTCAATGGAATAACAAGTCGAAATTGTTTGATGCTTATGAACAAAAGTTGATTTTCCTAAAATCTTCTTATGAGGTAGTGATAGAATGTTTTTGGGCTGTAAAGGTTGATGGTAGTTACCTTAATGGGAAACTTAAATACTCTTGGGTGTTAGATGGTTGAGGCTAAATCCATGCTCCCTAGCAGCTCGATTAAACACCTTAAAGGTGCAGCTGAGGAAAAGCAGATGCCCATCACCCATTCGAGAAAAAGCTCAAGTTGGCACAAAGATTACTACATGTGCTAGGACTCTTTATATTCATATGTTGAGTTCTTTATTTTGTTTACTTTATGATTATGTTTATTTTTATTTTTTTACAAGATTCGCTCGAGCCCCTTCAGCTAGAAAAGTCTAAGTCCATTCTATATATAATATATGAAAAAAAAATTAAAAATGGAAGAAAACTAACAAATTTAATTGTATAGCATGGAGTATTGCACAAAATTTTATATTTTAATGCTTATGCAATAACATTGCAAATGCAAATTTAAATGAAGCTATTGCAGCTGACAAAAGAAGAAAAACGAAAGAATCAATTTAAAAAATTCTTTGCTGCTACCAACAATCTAATATTACGTTAATTCAAAGCTTTTTTAAAATGCAGCTTCCAAACGTTTATATCATTGCTTATAAAGGTACTAATAATCACTTATATTGACATAACTTACTACTTCTTACTCATAAAAAATAGAGCTTGCATTCATTTCTTTCAAAGCTACAAATGATCTATTTTCCAGCCAGGTATACATGATATATATCATTGTCTATTGGTGTTGTATTTTCTAGTATTTCAGTTTTTTTTTTCTGCTAAAGGCATCATTACTCATGCACAAACAATCTAATGCTAAGTTAATTCAAAGTTTTTTTTTTTTAAATTACTGCTTCCAAATGTTTATATTATTGTTTATAAAGGCACAAATTATCACTTATATTGATATAACTTACTGCTTCTTACTCATAAAAAATAGAGCTTGCATTCATTTCTTTCAAAGCTAGGTATGCATGATCTCGATCATTGTCTATTAGTGTTGTATTATCTAGTATTTCAATTTTTTTTTCTGCTACAGGCATCTTTACTCATGCATTAACTAGTTGAGATCCTATGGCTAAAAGCCTACTAGCAGCCATATCTAAATGCTACACTTGCAAATTCACTCTTAATTATATACCAATTATAAGATTTCTTGAGAGAATCATTTACAATATGATAAAGAGTAATTTTCTTTAATTCGAAGCTTTGAAGAGCACAGAAGAATATGGAGTTTCCCACATAAATGAAATGGAAAAAAATTATGCACGCATGATGTAGGGACAATTTGATGATTTTTGTTTTTCACTATTTTCATCTTATATATAATCATGCAAATAAAAGGTGAAGATCATACCATTGTACAACGATAACATATACAACAAACTTTCAAATGGAAACAAACCACGTTTTCAATTTTTTGATATTTTTATTTTTTTCTGCTTCAGGTATCTTTACTCATGCACAAATGTTCGGTATTTATTTTCACCCAACTGCACGTGCACAGTGAGGTTTATAGTGTACCAGTGAACAAGGTCATATCCACAGGGACTTAATGATTATACTACTAATTATCTTAAATAACTTTCTACAGTTATCTAGACTACCTAACATAATTGGGAAATTTAATTATCTAAAGATTGAAAATAATAAATAAAATGAACTACCAACACAAAAATAATCACAGCTGAAATAAGCAATGAAGAAGAAGTGCATTCTAGGATTGAAAATTCATTATTTAATCCATTTTCCTAATCAATTCATTTAGCATTTATGTTGCGATTTAAATCATGCTAGAGAAATCATTCTTGTATTCTAAACATTCTCCCGAAGTGCCTAGATTCTAAACGTGTCCGTTCAATACCTATTTTGCAACTCCTAATGATTCTTAAGGTTTATTGTTCTCTAAATAAACCGCAACTTTATCGAGTGATATTGATTAACCAGGCAGTTATTCTAAATCACATGTTAAAACTCCTCTCTCGATTTATGAATTAACATATCAGATTGCATCATTTATTGATCAGGTAAATATTACAAAATCGAACACAAGAATAATCAAAACATGATCAAATCATAGATACCAAATAAAATGAATTAGAATAACTTCATAAATAAATCATAATCCGACCCTAGAATACTAGGGTTTTAGCTATCCATGACAACATAAATAACCAAAACAAATCCGAAAGAAAACATTGTAATTCAATACTAAAGTAAATAAAATCAGGGAGATTTAATTCGTCTCTAATCTTGAACTCCTCGAATTCCTTGGTCTACATGTTCTTCTCTGCTGGCAACTTTAGGGTGTGATGGAATCTCTGTAATTTTCGCCCCAAATTTCTATTTATACTTAAGATATAAAAGTCCAAAACCAGCTCAAAATCAGACAAGCCTAGACAACCCATGACCTCGCTCGCGGCCTAGTCAATCGCGGCTCGCGAGTCCATGTGGCACTGTGTTTAGTGTCTAATTGTGTCATTTCAATTTATTGATTTTATTGTGTTTAGTATTTATTTTGTTTAATTTTATATTGTTATGTGTTGATTTTATGTGTTTATTTGTATTTATTGCTCTAATGGTGAATTGTGCCAAGTGTTGCAAAACTTGAGCTTTTAATTATAAAAGCAGGTACTTTATGGAAATTGATGCCAAGTGGAAAAATTGGTTAAATTGGAGTCTTGAGATTGTGAAGAAAAGAATGGAGGAAAAAGCACCCGCACGGGCGGGCTAAGGAGCGCGGGCGGGGTGCCAAAAGGCCGAGAACCTTGCGCCCCCGCCGCGCCCAATGCCCCCACGGGGCTGGCCCCCGCGGAGCTAGCCCCCGCCGCGCTTCTGGCCCCCGCCGCGCCCCTAGCCCCCGCTGCGCTCGCCCAGCCGCGCACCACGCGCCCCCGCGGCGCCATGCAACCCGTCGACACGGGCTGATTCCTCTCCTTCTCGGGTCCATTTCTCCCCCATGATCTTTGCAAATCCACCCGTTCTCACTTTATGAGCCCTCTTTAATTGCAAGATTTTTAGGATTGTCATTCTCTAAAACTTCTAGAGTAGCCTTTTGCTCCCAAAAATCTTCACAATTTACCATCAACTCACATCACCTTTTGCTTTTCTTCTCTCTCTATTCCTTCATGCTAGACGGATCTCTCTCTGGAGGGGATATCAAAAATTAGATTTTGGGGCATCAGAGATCATCGGATTGACTCCATTGATACGATTCTCTCCATTCACTCTCTTTTTTCACACACACTACACACACTAATCTCTACACCACCATTCCTCACCATTTTCACCATCAACACCACCACAAAAGAGAGGAGAAGAAGGGGGAGAAGAAGGTGACCAAGCCAAGCTAGGAGAAGGAAAGACGAAGAAAGGCCCGACGACGAGCATCCGCGGAAGCTAGGCTCAGAGGAGGTTCCTCTTGTATTTTCTTTACATTTCTTGGATGTTTGTGGGGATTTGTTCCAAAACACTTGAAAGATACTTAATATTGAAGAAGTTTGAGTTATTTGCATTTGATTTATGAAATGACTTCCTCCTATGGTATTTGTGTTGTTTTGAACATGTTTAGTGGCTAATCTCTTTATTAGGGGGTAGACGATCGATGTGGTTTTGATCTATGCTTGTTCTTGATTGATTGTTGTTGTTGGAATTGTGCCTTTTCATGTTTAGGTACTTGATCACTACTTGAGCATTGATAGGATTTAGAGGAGTCTTGATTGTGAATCTAAATCCGGAAATTGGTTCCTTCAACGTTAGGTGCATAGGGTTCCTAAGCCTAATACGTTAATCTTGCTTGTATGGTACAGCTAAGAGAGGTTTAACGGATAGATGGTGACAGGAATTGAAGTTAAACTAATTGGAAGGGTCTATCATATTTGTGAGCATAGCATTATCAGCTTGACTTAAGCATAGTGATAAAACCATTGAGAGAATCTACACCCTAATACCTTAATCAAACTTGTTTCCACTAATCTAGTTTTTAATCCGTGTTTTAGCATTTAATCACCTTGCCTTATTGTCTATTTCGAATTTGTAGTATAATCATCATCAAAACCCTTGTTAGAATGTTTAGATTTTATTTTAGTTGTTTTGTTAAAAGCATGTGTAGCCTGTAGATAGTTCTCTCACATAAAGTCTTCCTTGAGAGATCGACTCGGGTTAAGCTCATCGCTTCTACAATTGATCCCGTCCAATTACGGGTGTGATCCTATGTAGTGTCTAGTGAGCATAAACCGGAAATTATAAATAGTAAATTTGGACCCAATCAAATTTTGGCGCCGTTGCCGGGGAAGGCTTTTGAGAATTGTCTTTTTGGTGATATATTTGCTTTTATGTTGTTTTGAAATCGTGAACTTAGCATTGTTTGTGTTGTTTGTGTAAATTTGTTTTTGTGCTTATGTCCTTTTGTTTGGCTTTGATATCTCTTTCCGCAAGGTACGTTTGATCTCCGTTTCGTTTGTGTTTGTGTATGCTAGGGAGGTGAAGCCTCAATCGGAGACTAGCGCCCGTGTTTGACGACATCCATCGACCAAGGAGATTTGACGTGTTCGAGTGGGAAAGAGAGATGGAAGCCAACCCTTTCAACAACCCCGATAATGCCAATGCCAATGCTAATGCGGCTAGGAACATGAGAGACTTTGCTCGTCCCGTGATTGGGGCGTCGACTTCTTGCATATTTCTTGGTGAAGCCGCACAGAACTACGAATTGAAGAACATCCATTTTAGCCAACTTCTCTCATTCTACGGGATGCCGGCTGAAGATGCTTTGAACTTCATCCGGGAGTTCTATTCTGTTGTTCAAACCTTTCCTCTACAAGGTTTGAATGAAGATCAATTGAAAATGAGGTGTTTTCCCTACACCCTGAAGGATCGAGCCAAGACGTGGTTCATGTCTCTTCCGGACAATTCATTGGCTAATTGGAATGCCGTCTATGAGAAGTTCATGGCCAAATACTACTCCAATCAAAAGACCCAAGACTTGAGAGCTCAAATTGTTACTTTCACCCAATCTACGGGTTAATCATTTCATGAAGCCTGGGATCGATTTCGAGGTCTCCAACAACAATGCCCTCACCACCATCTCGCACCCGAGTTGCTCAACCAATTCTTCTACGACGGGCTTTCTCAAAATTTCAAATATATGGTGGACAATGCATCGGGAGGAGACATTGGAGGCCGGACCGCCGAAGCAGTCTCAAACATATATGAGACAATGGCCACGACTTCCCAACAAAAGAGTGCTAGGGGGAAGAGAGCTTCCGTCAATGAAGCCAACCCTAGTTTTGATGTGACGAAGCAACTTGCCGAGTTGACAAGGCAAGTAGAGATGCTTCGAACGTCCGAGAGACCACCCCAACAAGTGATGACCGTTGAGACTTGTGGGATTTGTGGAGAGTATGGCCATGGAGCCAACGTGTGCCAAAGATCGATCGAACCGGAGTCAAGTGAAGAGGCTCATTTCCATGCTCTTCAAGAGCAAGTGAATGCTCTCCAAGGCTTCCAACCGCGCCACCAATACAACCCCTACTCTCAATCATACAATCCGGGATGGAGAAACCATCCTAATTTCTCTTAGAACCAACCTCAACAACCACCTCAACCACCACAACAACCGCCTCCACCTCAACAAGCCGGAGGTAGTCAACCTCCACCCTATCCAAGACCTCCCCAATATCCAAATCAACCAAACCATCTCACAAGGCCGCCCTTAGAAGATACCCTACAAGCCTTCATGCAGGCCACTCAACAAAGATTCGAGTCCGTAGAAGCCTCGGTTAAGATGATTGAAGTCCAAGTGGGCCAAGTTGCAGATACGGTGAGTGACCTGTCCAAGCGGCTAAAGAGCGAAAAATTGCCAAGCCAGCCCGAGCAAGTGCAAGCTATAACTGTGCTCAAAAGTGGCGGCATTGAGGAGAACAAGGTTGGAGAGCCCAACTTGAAGAAAGTTACCTTGGAAAAATAAGAGGAGGCTCATCAACAGCAACAAAAGGAGCCCGAAAAAGAAAAGGAAGAAGCGAAGAAGCCCACACTCCACAAGGCCACAAATCCCTACATCCCTCCAATTCCATTTTCAAGCCGGTTGAGGAATGAGAAGCAAGACACCCAATTTCAAGAGTTCTACAAGCTCCTATCAAAGGTGAAAGTCAACCTTCCATTCCTTGATGTCATTCACAATGTGCCGGCCTATGTCAAGTTCTTCAAAGAACTAGTTTCCAAGAAGAGGAAGTGTTTGGAGGATGAGAAGCTTGAGGTATCCGAAGTGGCGAGTGCGATCCTACAACAACAACTACCGCCAAAGCTCTGTGATCCAGGTGGTTTTACTCTTAAACTTTCTTTAGGGAATGGTAAGGAAGTATGTAGGATGTTAGATTTGGGGGCAGGAATAAACTTGATGCCTTACTCCTTATTTAGGCAACTAGAGTTAGGGAACTTGGAACCCACCACAATGTGCCTACAATTTGCTGATAAATCTATTAGATATCCCAAGGGAATTGTTGAGGATATCCTTGTGAGAGTAGGTGGGTTGATAGTCCCCGTTGACTTTGTTATCTTAGACGTAGGGAAAGTCCAAGAAAATGAGAAAGAATACACATTGCTTTTGGGTAGATCTTTTATGGCTACCACAAATACCCTCATTGATGTTAAAAATGGAACATTGAAAATGTCTATTTTTGGGGAAACTGTATCTTTCTCTATGTTTGATCCTCTTATATCTGCCAACCCCCTAACAAAAAATTGCTTTTTCCTTGATGTTATTGATACCGGGCCCGAAAAGGTTTTTGTGCAGAAAGAAAGCCCGGAAAGCGCGTGCAAGGAGATTGAGAGGGAAAAAGTGAAGAAAATCTCTGATAAATACACTTCGAGGAAGAAGGTTGCCCAAGGGCTTCAAAAGCTTGTATCCCACACCCAGAAGAGGTGGTTCCCAGGCAAATCAAAGTCTAGAGAGAATACGGAGTCGATGACTGAAGAAGCATTTTCTTGTGGAGAACTCGAGCTTTTCAGTCCATGGATGAAATGTTCCATCCAAGTCCAGGGGCACAAAGTCATCGCGCTCCACAAACCCCCATAACCTCTAACTGAGGCTATGTCTAGCTCGAGACATTAAAATGAGCGCTGCATGGGAGGCAACCCATGATTATCTTATTTTTTTAATTATGTTATTTAATCTCTTTTAGTATTTGTGTGTTGAGTTTTTCGTATTTTTGTTGTTTGTTTTGCAGGGTAAGTCGGAGTGATACTGGGGCCAAAAAGAAAAAAAATCCAAGCCCTCCAAACGAGCTGGAATGCATGGACTCTTGCCTCCTCTTTCACGCCAAGGAATCCACCACCTTATCCACCTCCAGAGCAGAGCTCGCGCACGTTGCCGGTTTTCTACAAAATTGTGACGTTCTCTACTCTGTTATCTCTTTTGCTTGTATTAAGTTTTCATTCATTGAGGACAATGCATGTTTTAAGTGTGGGGGAACTCATGTTAGATTATATAGCGAATTTTGTTGTTTTTGCTTTAATATGTTAGTATCAATGACGTTATGTTAATTGTGTTGGTTTTGATATACATGTTTATTTGTTTTAGTTATCTAAGTATTGTGTGATTCTCCCACTTAGTATTTTAACTTGCCCGACGGTCAAATTTGAAAACTTTTGATATGAATCTTCAAGGAATTACTTCCGAGTTGATCTTGAATGAAGGAAGTGTTTCGTGGTGTCACTCTTAAGCATGAATTATTTTGAATGAGATCACAATTTTATGATTAACGTCGAAGAGTCTTGCTCTTGAAAGAATAGGAAACATGCTCGGCCTTGTTCTTAAAAACTACTCCCTTTAATCATTTATCCTCCTAAAAAAAAGGGGGGGGAGAAAAAGGGAAAATAAGGATATCTACTCCTCTAGTTGATTTATTCGACTATGAGTATGGGAAACCACGCAAGGACACTAGGGATGTCCTCTCTATGGTTGAACCTTGTGATTTTTAATCCATACCCCCCCCCCATGAATGTGTTTAAATAAATGGGATTGCAGTCCGGATTCTACTCCTCTCATGTGTGTGTAAATCCTTTCACGTGTTGCATGATGAGTATGTGAAACCACATTAGGAAGCTCGGGTATGCTCGATGAATTGACCTAATGATCCTTATCCTGTGTTTGCAACCCCTTAATAAATGCTCGATGAAAAGATTTTCCAAAAAATCAGCAATATTAATTGGGGAGAAAAATCAAATTAAAAATTAAGATAGCAAGGAGAAAAATGTGAAGAAGTAGATTAAAATTTGAAGAAAAGAGAAGAAGATAAAGCTGCCCTGCTAATTTTTATCGCTATTTCTTCCGTTTTTGTAGTGATTTTGGTAATTAAATACAATCACTAATTATTGATGAGAGAAGGACAGTATAGTGAAAACATAACATTTACTAATTAATCTAATTAATTTATTAATAAATAAAATTTTATTAATTATTAAAAAATTTAATTATAGCTAGCCAGATTCTGGCTGGCTAGCATTATTGTTTATTTTTAGCTCCCACTTCGATTATGAATAGAACAATTCATGATTAATATATTGATGTTGTTGAACAAGACCAAGACCACTTTAATTAGTTAGTCCAAGATTATAAAAGAAATTTCTTGAACTTGAAAAATATTTTCCAATAGATTGTTCAACTCTTTCCAAAGATTTGGTAGCTGAGTCTAATTAATTAGATTATAATTAAAACGTTATAAATCTGAACTCGTGACTAAATCGGTGATCACATTTTGGGCAACGATTATTTCTTATTTCATGCCATTCTACTAAGTCGCAAATCCAGACTGATTTAATTTTGTCCAAATCAATTACGGATGAGATCTTCTATTTTATATTGGTGTTTCAACCCATATTCCACGATCAAATTTGTAAATTTTTCTTTCATTTTCATCAATTTTAATTTATTGTGTTGTAGTTTAATTTCACAGTTATTAATTAGGGTTAATTATGCCTAATTATGATTTATATTTATTTTTTAGTATTTTATTTTCAAAAAAATGATTATTATGGTTGATTATTTTATAAATATAATTTATAATTTGTTTAATTCAATTTTTTTGTTGATAATTGTGTACTACAAAAAATATTTTTTTTAGCAACGGAATTTTCCGTCATTAAATATAAAGAAATGTCATTAAACTATTTTAATGACGGGCTCGATCCGTTTCTAAAAGCATCATCGTTAACGATAAAACTAACGACATCCCCTTGGGGATGGCCTAGTGGTGGAGTGGTCTTTCTTGAGGCCAAAGGTCTCAAGTTCGACCCACCACCAGTGTGAGTCTGTCAAACCTGGCCTGCCAAGTGTGATTTACCTTTGCAGGCTATTACACAGGGGCGGGGTTTACCCAGTGCACACCACGGTCGGATGGGATCCTCTATTCCAAATTTAGTGTTCCAACCCGTATTCCACAATCAAATTTATGAAATTTTCTTCCATTTTTTTCATTAATTTTAATTTATTATGCTTTAGTTTAATTTTATGATTGTTTTTAGGGTTCACCCCACCCAATTAGAGTTTATAATCATTTTTTAGTATTTAATTGTCAAAAAAATGATTATTATGGTTGATTATTTTAAAAATATGATTTATAATTTTTAAAAATTCAATCTTTTGTTGATAGATGTGACTAGGTCAATTATGTAATAATTAGTTTTTATTTTTATAATATCTATTATTAAACTTGTAAATCGATCGTGGAATACGAGTTGGAGCACCAAATCTGAAATAGAGAAGCTCATCCCCACCACGATAGCGGTTACGGGTTACCCTTGACATAAAAAAAAAACGATAAAACTAGCGACGGAAATTTCCGTAACTAAAATTGGTTGCCGCAAAAAAAAATGAAATAAAATTATGCGCCCAAACATGTGAGCCCGCACGCAATTCAAGCGCATCTGTTACGTTGCTCGCGAGATTCAAACTAACAAAATCTCTTAGGAAAGCATAATTTTATGCTATGCACCGGAACCAAGTGTGCTAATAATGTATGTTTGTATTAGAATTTAAATATAATACACACACACACACACACCAAATTGTTATTTTTAATTGAATTTTTATTTCTAAATTAAGTAATTAGATTAACAATGTTTATAAATATGTTTTTTTTTTCATTTTAATGTTAGATATTTTTTAAATATAACTATATTACTTTATTATTATTTTCTATGTTATATTATATTAAAAGATTAATATGATTTTTACTCTTCATTTGTTTAATATAGTTTTTCTCATATCTTTAAATTACGCTTTATTTGTTTAACAATAATGTTAAATTATATATTTTTATTTTTTTATTTTAAGTATAATTTTAAAGTTTGGCTATATGATTCATTTTATTTATCTTTCTTTGTGTATTCTATATTATTTGTACATGTATCAATGAATATATAATATTGATATTTTAAGCACATATTACAAACTTTAATATCGAAAGTATATTTTTGCCCACATATTTTATATTTGTATGCATTATATACATCATATAAAATTTATAGCTGATAATGCTTAAAATTCAAACTAAAGAGATGGAAAATTAATTTTTTAATTTGAGATGGAAAATTTGTCTCAAATCTGTCATGAAGTAGTAATTAAAAAACATACAATAAGATTGGCTATATGCATTGATTATTATATATGTATCAATGAATATAAATAAAATTGATATTTGTAGTTAAATTTTTAATTTATCAGGATATAATATTTTATTAATTTCATATTATTGTGAATTAATAAACTTTTAATTTTCAATAAATTATAATTATTTTTTAATGTTAATGTTAAATTATCTCTCTAATTAAAATTAAAAAAATAAAATTAAGAAGTTAGAGAATGAAAACATAAAGGAAGAAAATTAAAAAATAAAATTTATTTTTTGCTATAAAATTTTTTATAGCTAAAAAAAAAAAAAGTAATATTAGACATGAAATGATGGAATTTCCTTCTCTAATCCGTCGTTAATTTTTAAAAATATAAAAAAATTAAAATAGATGTTTAACGATGGATTTGTCCGTCGCCGTTATGTTAGAGACGAAAAAATCCATCACTAATATGTCGGCAATGTAGAGAGGGACTATAATTCATCGCTAATCCAATTGTTACAATGCTTCTTTTTTTGTTTGTAGAGGTGACTAGGTCTATTATGTTATAATTAATTTTTAATTTTTAAATATACGTTATTAAACTTATAAATTCGATCTTGGAATATGGGTTGGAACACCAAATCTGAAAAAAATTAATTACACATGTCATAAATCCAATGATTATAATACAAAATGAAATAGGAAACTGGAAATTAAATGCAACGAAAAAATTAATTACCCTTTGATATTTGTTTCGATTTTTTTCATATTGTGACAAAAGTATAAAAGAAATAAAAAAAACAAATTGAGCAGAAGAGGTGGGACTGTAGGAGATAATTTATAAAATAAATAAAATATTCAAGGATAAATTAATTTATATCTATCTATATAATAAAATGGAGTTCCTTCCAAAATTTTCCTCTCTCCAAAAACATCAAATCATTTACATTATATTTTTTATTTATTTCTTTAATGTATCTCCATCTCTCTCTCTCTCTCTCTTAGACACACACACACACACACACGTGACACATATTTTTTTTATTATATAATTCATCTCTGCAATAGTTAATATCATATTTCGTTATATACATGGTATTCATAATCTATTTGTATGAATGAATAAATATATGAGTTTTCGCATATTAAGAAGTGATTGATAACGTTTAATAAATTTAATCATTTTAAATAATTACCAAGATATATTAAATACATTGAATAAAATAATCAAGTGAATTATTTGATAAAATATCATAATAGGTAGCATATTTTATTATACTTTATACGTAGATATAATATTTATAAATATTTTTTTGTTATTGTTGGTATAAAATTACATCACTTCTAGAATTGGAATTGCTTACAAACTGAAGTACAAGAGAAGAAGAGAGAATAGAACTAGATATAATAAACTGTATTGAAATAAGTTTAAACAGACTGGAACTGGAATGGAGATTCCGGAAAACCGAGTCGAGGGACCTCTCTCCGCAAGAAAAATACACCCCGATTAGTGCTCACGGTTATGCATGTTATCTCTGAAAGATGAAACGGTAAGGCAATGTATGCAGTGCAAGATGTTTATGCAGAATGTAGCATTGTTAGCATGCTGGAATGTCCTATTTATAGGCACACTTCCACTTAGGGGACAGCTAGGGTTTGGACATTCAAACCCAGGTTGTGTGACCTCCAGGGGTTACAGCTCTTGTTGGAGTAAACCAAATTTCATGTAATTGGACACCAACCTTTCAAGTCCCATTCATGAATTCTCCAAATACATGAACATGATTATTTATTATGGTTTGAATTTAATAGGTTAATGTATTAGAATTAAATATTAATGCATGTATTAGATTTATATTCATGTAAGGTATCACCTATAAATACCCTATGCTATGTGATCATTTGTAAGCAAGCAAGTTAAGTAAATCAAAGCCAAAGGCAAAAGTTCAATTCTTCATCTATTTTATTCAAATTCCCTTTTATCATATTGTTCAAATCACTACATATTGGTATCAAGAGCCAACGATATAAAAAAAATATCCAATAATCTAGTTTCGCTCATTCCTCGCTTCAACGGCGAAAAATTTGATTATTGGAGCAACTTGATGAAGTTGTGTCTTAAATCTCAAGACCTGTGGAGCGTCGTCGAAGAAGGTGTAGATCTAACCGTAGACGAATCTGCATCAAATGCTCAAAGAGATCTTCTAAAGAGCACAAAACAAAAAGATCGGAAAGCACTCTTCCAAATTTATCAAGTACTCGATATTCCTGTCTATGAAAGAATATCAAAGGCAAGCACTACTCAAGAAGCATGGAAAATATTAACAACAACCTATTACGGCCAAGATCAAGTGAAGAAAGTTCGTTTGCAATCTCTACGGGTAGAATTTGAAAAGTTGGAGATGCGTGACAACGAAAAGATTGTGGAATACTTTACTCGAGTAAGTACCATTATCAATCAAATGGCATCAAATGGAGAAATAATGGAAGCTCAAAAGGTTGTCAAGAAAATATTGCGAAGCCTACCAAAAAAATTCGATCATGTGGTTGTGGCTATTGAAGAGTCTCAAGACCTTTCATCAATGTCTTTGGAAGGTTTGCAAGGAAGATTGGAAGCCCATGAAGTTAGAATACTTCAAAGAAATCCTCAAACTCCTTCTCAAGATCAAGCTCTAAAATCTCAGTTCACATTCACGGGAGGCCATGGTTCTTCTCGTGGACGTGGTAGAGGACAATATCAAAGAAAAGGTGGAAATCACTCAAGCAATTCACAAGAGTCGGAGCAAAGGAACTTTGAATCCAAAAAGGACGAAAGACAATTTTCATCCAATTCTCAAAGACGAAGAGGAAGAGGCACATACAAAGGTAAAAAACCTTATATTGAATGTGATTTTTGTCACAAACCAGGGCATAAAGTGTATAATTGTTGGGAGAAATATCCAGAAAAGAAACATGAAGCCGGTTTGATGCATGAAAATGAAGTCGGGACTTCTGAAATTTTATTGATTGTTGCCGATGGTAATGTTGAAAATATTTGGTATTTGGATAGTGGTGCAAGTCGGCACATGACTGGAAATAAAAGTCTATTTTCCACCCTTGAAGAATCTAACCATGGACAGGTTACTATTGGTGATGCTAGTTCCTACAAGATTCAAGGTATTGGAGAAATCTCATTCAAATCCAAGTCTGGCAAGATAGAAAAGATGTCGGAGGTATTTTATGTTCCTGGATTAAAAAGCAATTTGCTTAGTGTTGGTCATTTGATGAAAAAAGGTTTTGATATTCATTTTGGTGTTAAGTTTTGCATCATGAAAAGGTTTGATCAATATGTGGCCAAGATTGCTGTGGGCTCAAATAATTTGTTTTCTCTAAAACTTGATGTCCAAACTGCTAGTTGCTTTCTTACTAGCAATGAGAAAATTTCAAAGTTGTGGCATGACAGATTTGGGCACTTGAACTTTCGAAGTCTGAAAGAAATGTTGAGCAAAAGCATTATTCAAGGGTTGCCAAAAATTGATGTAGTAAATGAAGTTTGTGAAGAATGCCAGTTGGGAAAACAACACCGAGCACCTTTCCCATCGAAATCTAAATGGGAATTAAGGATACCATTGGAGCTTGTCCACACCGATCTTTGTGGACCGATGCGAGTTCCGTCATTTGGAGGTAATCGGTATTTTCTGTTGTTTGTCGATGATCATACAAGAAAAATATTGGTCTACTTAGTCAAAGAAAAATCTGAATCTCTAACTTGCTTCAAAGACTTCAAAGCTCAAGTTGAAAAGTTCTCGGGTCATCAAATAAAGAATTTAAGAAGCGATCGTGGAGGAGAGTTCTTATCTTCTTTATTTGAAGAATTTTGCCAGGACCATGGCATTAGACATGAGTTGACGACTCGGTACACACCTCAACAAAATGGCGTGGCGAAGCGTAAAAATAGAACAATCATGGAGATGGTTAGATGCATGTTGAGAAAGAAAAATCTAGCTCCCGAATTTTGGGCTGAAGCTGTTTCATGTTCTGTTTATCTAATAAATAGGTCACCAACAAAGAGCTTGCAAGATTCCACTCCAAATGAAGCTTGGTATGGAAGAAAGCCAAATGTGAATCACTTGAAAACTTTTAGTTATCTTTCTTATTCACACATTCCTGATGCTATGCGGACAAAACTTGATGATAAATCTGAAAAATGCATTTTCATCGGATACAGTGAGCGAAGTAAAGCTTACAAACTTTACAATCCAAAAACAAAGAAGATTGTGATAAGCCGAGATGTTCCTTTTGACGAAATGGCTTCTTATGACGTTTCAGATGCAGCAGGCTCATCAAGTCTGAAAGAGCTCGATTTTGAAGAGAATGATTCATCACAAGAACCCACTTTTGAAGCAAATGAATCAGCACAAGATTCACCAGTGCAAAGAAAAACAAGAAGTTTGAGAGATATCTATGATGCTACCGAAGAAGTGAATGGTGAAAATCAAGTGTTCTTTGCATTCTTTGCAGGAGAAGATCCAATTTCTTTTGAGGAAGCATCAAAGGAAGAAAAATGGATTGATGCAATGAAAGAAGAAATCAAGGTGATTGAAAGAAATAAGACATGGGAGCTGACATCCTTGCCATCACACAAAACTCTAATTGGTGTGAAATGGGTGTTCAAAACAAAGACAAATCCTGATGGTTCAATCAACAAGCTAAAAGCAAGGTTGGTAGCTAAAGGCTATGAAGAAACCGAACTCTCGGTTTTAACAGAGTTGTGATCAAAGTTGGCTCCAAAGTTGGAACAACTTTGCTTATGCAGCGGAAATTTAAAAACAGAACAACAGATTGAAATTTTTACGAGATTATATTTCTATAACCTCGCGAAATGCCTCAGGGCAAAATCTTCACTATATAGAATATGTGAATTACAAAAACACTACTAGACAAACACTAACTAAAATATTAAGACACTTTATCTCTTCCTTCACAGAAAGTTTAGACTAAAGTTGTCTTAACCAAATCTAGTAGAAAATCTGCAGAATACAAAAGCTCGATCTATAATCTGAATATATCTCTCTAAGAATCCGTATGACACACTATACAACTGATTCCTATATATATACAAAATAATATACTTGCCCTCTACTCATATGACTTGCACGAACCGCACTCCTATCAACTTTCCTTGACTTTAGCCGCAAGCAAACAACATTTCCATAGATATAGGAACAAACATATCTTTGAACTTTATCTCCAAGACTATCTCCAAGACTCGGTCAACTTGGCATGCTCCAACACTTCCTCAATCAACACAATAACCTACACACAATAAATTAAAGAAAGACAAAATAACAATCATAGATAAATATCGAACCTAACGGTTCCAACAATCTCCCCCTTTTTGTCTTTCTTTCCAAAACCAAACTATCTTAAGTAAAATACAGTTCTCCCCCTGAAATAAATAAACACATATCATAATGCTTTCCTGTCACCAGAATGCAAAATCAAAGTTGCTCCCCCTGTCAAAACAACTTCAAAATAAACTGATCATCAAAAGAACATAATGAAATCTGACAGAGCATCCATATCAGAATAGTAGCAAAAACAAGTTAAGTTTGTTCAGGAGCAAAGCAAAAACAAATAAAAAGTTAGTTTGTTTTAGAAATTCTTCCAGCCACAAAAGAAATTTTTAACTGCAACAGACTGCATCCTTCAAGCTCTTCAAGCTTTCACAACTTTCAGCTTCATTCCTCGTCCGCATCTTGACCTGCACCCCTTTGACAGCTTGGTCATTCATCTCTCTCTTTTTGGAAAGAAAGAAACCTTTGTAGCACACGCCGCTGTCTCTCAAAGATAGTGATATGCTCTGACAAGAAATGAATTTGTTCCTGCAAAAGAAACACAGGAACAGAACAAAAAATTTCTTCAGTTGGAGCATCTTTGTCAGTCACTTCAATCCAGGGGAGATCCCTTGTGCGGATGTCAGCAAGGAAGGTTTGTTAGACAATCTGTAGAGGCAGTCGATCGGAGAGAACATCCTTTTTGGTAAGCTTGAGACCTTGATCAATCAGCATGTTGAATATTAGGGAAGGGACAATGAGCTTCTTGTTGGATTTTGTCATAGCAATCTCGGATATGGCGTTGAAGATCCTCTGCCCTAGGTTCACTTTCTCTCCTTTGAAGATTTTATACATCAAACACACATGATCAAACGGCACAGTAGTTGTGTTAGAGGTAGGCAGCCAATTCGAAGCACAAATTTTGTGAAGGGTGGAAAATAGCGAGGTAAGAACCGAGGCAAGCCTATTCGGTTTCTTATTTGCAATCCACTAATCTGCCTTCCCTCTAGTCACAACATCAGCCATATTGGCTTCAAACTCATCATCAACTTCATCACCATCCTCAACCACATTAGGCACACCTAGGAATTTGTTTATATGTGAAGGAGTTATAGTGAAAACCTTCCCACGCACATACACCTTCCCGTACAACTTCGATGAGTGATTACTAAATTCATGAGTTAAATTCGCATAAAAATGGCGAACTACCTCAGCCACAAATGGTTTCACATATGTCACAGACCCAAGCACCTTCCGTTTCTCAAAAAACACAACCAAATTATGAGAAGCAAAATCTTTCAAATCCACAGAACGATCATTCAAGATTTCCCTACTCTTAAAATGTTCCCAATTCCTTTTACCAACATCAGAATAAAAGAGAGGGGATAAAGCCTTCGATACCTCAATGTCAGATTCTGAGTCGTCCTCCTGTGCAGAACGAGCAACACTTCGCTTGGCCCTCTTGGCAGCCTTGCTCCGAGATTTAGATGGCGGTGAAAGAGCGAGCTTCCGTTTTCCTTTCCTGGAGGCTATGACTTCTTCCTCCTCGACATCCTCCTCGGATTCTAACTCTTAAGCCGAAGGTGTATGCTCATCCGACTCGTCCTGTAGCTCCTCCGCTTCACTCTCCTCGGCTTCAGGGTCGCTATCGAGATGGATAGGCTCCGATTGAGGCTTCGAAGAGCTGCCGGTAGTATGGAGCCTCTTAGAGCGTCTCTTCGGAGGGATTTTCTTCGGTTTAGCTGTCTTTTTCTTTCGAGAGGCAACCGGCGACTTGGCAGGAGCATCAATAGAAACTTTTTCTTCATCCTCCAAGAAGGGAACCTCGACCGGACCGCCATCATGAGACTGCGGTTGAGTATAGTGAGAGAGAGGGTCTAGCGGCTCTTCCTCTAGAGAAGTGAGAACCGGCGTGTCAAGCATGGGCATAATTACTCCGTCAGGGGCAAGAATAATTTCCTGAGAGCTTTCCAACTAGGAGAAAGAGATCTGCGTCGAGGTCAGTGCCGGAGCCGGAAGTGGAAAAGGGGTCGATTGGACCTCTGCATAGCTCCCCATCTCAGAGAATATCTCCATTGGAGCATTTCCTCGGGACGACGAGAGAAGAACCGTCGGTCAGAGAAGAGGAGTCGTTTCCGGAGATAACAACCGGAAGGGATTTGGGATGAGTGAGCGAGGCGGTGGAGTTAGGGTTGGTTGTGGGGGAAATGTGGCGAGTTGTCAAAGGTAAGCGGTGGCTTCTGGGTCGCTCATGAACTCTTGAAGTTGCTTGAATTTTTCCGGAGTCATGGTGACTGGCGACGATGAGGAGTTCAGAGGGTTGGAGATGATGAAGGGAGACAAAGAGATTTTGGGGGAAAAATTTTAGAGTGATTGAGAGTGATATGACCGAGAATCTGCTGTGGATGAATTATAAAGTGAAATAGAGAAGCAAGGAAGAGACGGGATTTTTAAATACAAAGAGTAACAAACAGATTCGTCCCGCCAGAAAAATAAGAGTCAACATTATTAAAGATATAGTCAAAATGAGATATTAAAGGAAGAGTAAGATACACTTCCAGATGCATTCAACTGAATTTCAAAAAATTTCACATATTTTTTTTATATTATTATTATTTTTTTATTTATTTATTTAGAGCAACTGTTGTCAGAACCAAACAATGTACTTTCAATACATCATTGAAAACTTTTTAAGAAGAGAACAGATGATGAATAGATGAATAACCAAGAGAATCTCATAAAAACCACTTATCTGAGGTCTTTGACCTAGTTATATGGTTTTTTAAGAACGATCATGATTTCACCTTTTACAGGCTTTTACATCCTCGAATCTGCTCAACTTCATAGTTAACAATGATATATTAAAATTATGACAACAGTTAAACCAACTCTGTACATCATACAGAACACAAGCCAAGAGATTTTCTCAAAATCGAGAATCTCTCGTAGCTTAATGCTTTTGTAAACATATCAGCTAGTTGAACATCTGTACTAATATACTCCAACTTTAATAGCTTCTTTTCAACTAAATCCCTAATAAAATGATACCTTAAATGAATGTGTTTTGACTTTGAGTGATGAACAGGATTCTTTACAAAGTTGATTGCACTAGTATTGTCACACAGCATCACCAAGGGGTTGCTCTCTAATCCATAGTCATCCAACATTGATTTCAGCCAAATCAACTGAGTTGCACAACTTCCGGCTGCCACATACTCCGACTCGGCAGTTGACAGCGAAATACAGTTTTGCTTTTTGCTGTGCCAAGATATGAGGTTGTTGCCAAGGTAAGAACAGCCACCACTTGTGCTTCTCCGATCATCAGTTTCACCAGCCCAGTCGGCATCACTGTATCTAACAAGATCTGTGGTTGTGTCTTTTGTGAACCAAAGTCCCAGTTCACAAGTACCAGCAACGTATCGAATGATCCTCTTTACTGCTTTTAGATGCTCCTCCTTTGGGCATGATTGAAAACGAGCACATGCACAGACACTGTACATAATATCTGGCCGGCTTGCGGTCAGGTACAGAAGACTTCCGATCATCAATCTGTACAAAGTTAGGTCAACTTCAGGCCCAACTGTATCTTTCGAAAGTTTCTCAGTTGTGCTCATGGGGGTTCTCATGTGCTTTGCAGTTTCTAATCCAAACTTCTTCACAAGATTCTTTGCATATTTCGTCTGAGAGACGAACACACCACTTTCTTTTTGCTTGACTTGAAGTCCGAGGAAGTTTCTAAGTTCCCCAACCATGCTCATCTCAAAGGAGGTAGACATGGCTTCCACAAATTCTTTCAAGGCTTTTTCACTTGTTGACCCAAATACTATGTTATCGACATATATTTGAGCTATGGTTAGGAAATTTTTCTCCTTTTTGAGAAAAAGTGTCCTATCTGCATGTCCCCTGAAAAAACCAAAGTCAAGTAAAAACTCGGTTAGTCGACTATACCAAGCTCTAGGAGCTTGTTTTAGTCCATACAGAGCCTTGTGAAGTTTGTAAACATGATCGGGTTTTGATGGGTCTTCGAACCCTTTGGGTTGTTCCACATAGGCTTCCTCTTCTAGAATTCCATTTAAGAATGCTGCTTTGACATCCATCTGGTGAAGAGTAATGTTAAGGTAACATGAAATGGCAAAAAGTAACCTAATGGACTCTATTCGTGCAACGGGTGCAAAAGTCTCATCATAGTCAATGCCTTCTACTTGAGTGTAACCCTGGGCAACTAAGCGTGTCTTATTTCTAATGATATTCTCAAATTCATCAATTTTATTCTTGAATATCCACTTAGTCCCAATAACATTAATACCAGAAGGTCTGGGCACAAGTGTCCAGACTTTGTTCCTTACAAACTCAAGTAGCTTAGTTTGCATAGCACTTATCCAAAACTCATCTTTTACAGCTTCAGCAGCATTCTTAGGTTCAATCATGGACAGAAACACAATCGTGCCAACTTCATGTATGACACATGATAAACATACCATCCTTACCATCTCCTTGTAGTTGGCGACAGCTTTACCTCGTGTTCAGACCCCTTCGTGAATATCTTCAATGACTTGATCAATTGGATGATCTTTGCGAATTCTCTTTGGAGGGTCTCTTCGAACACTACTTTGAATTTCTGCTGGGATTTTTGAATCGTCAGGCTCGGATTCAGGTTTATCAGGAGGTGTGTCCGAAGTGGGCTCAACTTCAGGGTCAACTTGTTCTGCTTCTGTAGTACTTGTACTTCCCTGTATCTCAATTACATCGTCAGTATCATCAGTAGGAGTATACAAACTAGCCATATCATCAAACCTTACATTTACACTCTTGTAATACCCCGTAAAATAATTACTGCTTAATTACAGTTAATTGTTGAAATTACTATTTAGTATAGTAATTTCCAGTTAGATTAAGGTCGAAAGTATTCGTTAAGTTCCATGAGATTCAAGGTCAATTAATCCCCGTAGGTGGGTTAATTTTTCCACTAGGATTTTAATTCCATTTTCAGTATGGAAAGCCGGAATCATAATTCCAGATAAAGTGGAATCCTATTCTTTTAAATTTACGGTGCGTATTTATCGTGAATTAGTCATTCCAATAAATATTTTCAGGACTGGGAGAATCAGATATTCTCCAGTCATTAGTGTTTAAATTCAGATAATTTAAACAGGGTGATTTAAAATCCGAGAGACTTAGATATTCTCTAGTTCGGATGTTTTAATGGTCGAGAAATTAAAATCAGTATTTTGAAGTGGTATTTTAAAACCAAGTAATTTCAGATAAATTATTGTTTTAAAATAAGTGATTTATTTCATCAAGCTCGGGTGAGTTCGGGATTTTTTCGGAGACAGAAAATATCACGATAGCCGAATAACCGGTATTTGAATCGGGTATTTTCTTGGTCAACTCCCATGAGTGGGAGGTCATGCCTCAAGTCTTTTCACCATGCCCCTATGCCATGTACCTACTCTATACCACTCCCATCACCTTACCTCTATTAATCAAAGCTTGTGGGGAAAGCTATCTATATATGATTGCTAAAGATAAATGCCCCATTCCCTTGCCATTTTCAGACCAAAGAAAGAGAGAGAGAAAGTTGAGCTACAATTCATCATTGCCTAGTTGGAAAAAAAAATAGAACCCTAGCCTACCTTCAATTAATGTCAAGTATTACCTACTCTCTCTTAGTCAAACCAAGCTACTAGTTCCTCTTTTATTTACAAGCCACTTTCGTAAGGAAAGGAGTATGATTAAGAGTTGCAGCCCCATTTTCCTCCATATCAAAATAGCTAAAAGCAAAGCACCAATTCTTTTGCTTTCTTCAAAACCGAGAGCACCCAAGGAGAGAAAGAGATCAACTTCTCATTTCTTCTTTTTCATTGCATCACCTTCATTTCTGCACAAAGTTTCGAGAGAGGGAGAGATAAAGGCAGCTGCATTTCTTCTTCTTCTTCTTCTTCTTCTTCTTCTTCTTCTTCTTCTTCTTCTTCTTCTTCTTCATTCCATCTTCATCTTGTGGAAAGTTTTAGAGGAGGAGCACCAAGGACATTCACCTCCATTGTTTTCGAAGCAAGAGAGAAGGATAGTAGAAGTGACATTCATAATCAAAGCTTGATCCCACCATCTCCAACCTCCTAAAGCTTCTCTCCATTGTTCTTGAAAGGTATATCGAAAGAAACCATGAGTTATGAAGATACATATTTCTAGTTGCATGAGTTATATATATATAGGTTTGGTGTTGTGTTGGAAATCATGTCTTGGTTATATACAAAGCATGTTAGATGATTATGAGTTGATTAGTGCATAAAGGTATGTTTGGGGTGAGGTTTGATGTGTTAAAATGCATGATTCGAACATATAGAAAGGCTTGTGAAGTTTGTCTTGAGTTCGCGTATTTCGCGCGAGCGGGTCGGCAGATTTGCCACCCTTCGGTAAAACGAGCATAACGCCCTCGTTTTACGTCGGATTGAGACACCGTAAATTTTTCCGGAAACTAGACTTAAGTGGCTTTCCAATGGTATAGGTCTCATTCTCTAATTCATCCTGAGTAAATTATGAAAAATTGGCAAAGTTGGGTCATGATTCGGTTTTCATGAAGTCATGGCATTTCTGCCACCTTTTAGTAAAACGGGTATATCCGTTTCATTTGTTATCATATTAAGCCACTGTAAATTTGTAAAAATTCTAGACTTCCATGGCTTTCTAATGATATATATCTCAGTCTGTAACTCTTCCTGAATCGATCGTGAAAAATCTTCAAAGTCAGGTCACGAGTTTGTTTTCGGAAATTCTGGCAGATCTGCCACCTTCTAGTAAAACGGTCATAACTTTTTCGTTTGTTATCGTCTTGAGTAACCGTAAATTTAGCTGTAAACTAGAATTCCGTGGCTTTCTAACGGTGTATGGCTTGTCCCCTGCACCCTGGCGAGTCAAAACAGAAAAATTCTACAAAGTTTATCGTTGTGCAGAATGTTGTTCAATCTAAGCTTAATGTTGATCTTGTTTTTAGAATCAACTTGCGATGGATGTTGAGGTATTTTTGACACCTTAAATGATGTCGATGTATGTCTTTAGACGGTTAAAAACTAGGGTCGAGATTAACCCTTAAGCAAAAGAAAATTTAGAACGGATACTACACCCTAATAGGCCTTCAATTTCATGTTGAGTCCAAACAACGTATTTGGTTCAACGTACTCAAAATTTATGTTAACTCTATGAAGGCGAGCTGTCCAGTGCAAGATAAAGTGCGAGGAGGAACTTTTGCTGCAGTTCAAGTGTTAAAATCTCGGTGAAAGGTGGGCTTTCTTTTTAACGGACTCTTAGTCCAAGTAATGATTTGAGTTTTTACTCACCCGCAGTTATTTATTCTGATGCAAATAAATTATTGCCATGCATAAAATATTTTGTTTTGTATGATATCCTTATCTGTATTTAGTTAGCTCGCAAGGGGCTTTCTAACTCTTAAATCGATCGGGCCTCGTGCTAACTTAGCGTGTTAACCGAGGTTAGTGTACACTTGAGTCGGTGATATTAGGAAGAGGGAAAGGCTGAGCGGAGCTATTCCTGACTAAGACATAGACGATGCTAAATGTGCGTGGAAAAGGCTGAGCGGAGCTATTCTTCGGCATTTAGTTATGTTAAGCATTCGAGGGAAAAGCCTGAGCGGAGCTATTCCCCGACGTTTGTGGAAAAGGCTGAGCGGAGCTATTCCTCGACTTTCAGTGGGATATGGATGATCATACAACAGAAAAGAGCGCTCAATGACATAAAATGATTTAGTAAAACATAGGGCCTTTTAGATAAAACCCCTGTGTGTTTACTCAGATGCATGACAAGAAAATGAGTTTCAGTTCAAAAATATTTTTTGGCAATGTGTTCACTGAGTACCCTTGTACTCAGCCCTGCATGTTTGTTTTTAAATGTGCAGGTTGAGCTGGTGTGGAAGGGAGAAGTGCTGAGAGTGGAGTTCTTTTTGGTACAAGGCTCAGATGACCTTGTATTACTATATTATTATTATTGTCTTTCTTTTGCTTCCGTAACTCGGTTATATCACAAGTTCAACATTTCAGCTTTTGATCTGGACGAGTTCCATAACTCGATAATCAATTAAGTACTGTTATTATTCTATCTCTTGTGAGTACTTAAAGTTAGTTCAGAATTCGAGCTCACAGCAATTATCGTTCCTGGAATACAGTAGTTCCTTATTTTATTTAATTATTTCCGGTTCGCCTTGATCCATCCTTTATTGGGATCGAGTCGTGCCAGTCACACTTCATATTAATCAGATATTAATTTGGGGTCGTGACAACTCTCCATTATAGTTTTGGTCCTGAGGTTATACACACGATAAGCATGACTGTTGAGGGAGTAACCAATGAACACACCTTTATCACTTTTAGGGTCAAACTTGTAAAGATAGTCCCTATCATTCAAAATATAACAAACACAACCAAATACATGAAGATATTTAAGGTTGGGTTTTTTACCATTTAGAATCTCATATGACATCATGGTGGTTCCGGTTCTTAAGTTAACTCGGTTACTTACATGGCATGAAGTGTTTAAAGCTTCAGCCCAAAACCGTTTGGCCAACTTCTTTGAATGCAGCATCACAGTTGCCATCTCTTGTAGGGTTCTATTCTTTCGCTCGACCACACCATTTTGCTGGGGTGTCTTTGGAGATGAGTACTCATGATGGATTCCTTCTTTCGTGCAGAAGTTGAGGAGTTGAATATTCTCAAACTCCCTCCCATGATCTGATCTTAGTCTCTTGATACAAGCATGGTAAAAAATTTTGATCATAGCATAAAACTCCAAGAAGGAATCATATGTTTCACCCTTGTTTCTCAAAAATTTTACCCAAGTATACCTAGATAGATCATCTACAATCATAAAGGAATACCATTTACCTCCAAGGCTTTCAACTTCAGCTGGTCCCATAAGATCCATATGAAGGAGTTCGAAGCAACTTTGAGTTGAGAAAGGTCTCTCAGCAGTTGTCACAATAGGGTGCGACGCTTTGACTTGTTTTCCTTTTTTACAGTCTCCACAAAGACTAGGACTTGCAATGTTCAACTTGGGAACTCCTAGGACAGCATTTAGTCTTTGGAGATTCTTCATATTACGGAAGTTGGTGTGTCCCAATTTTTGATGCCAAAGCTGTACTTCATTTATCTGTGCACTCAAACAACTGTTTTGGTTAGTCTCATAGATATTATTGGAAGACCTTACCCCTGAGATCACATGGTTCCCATTGTTGTCCATCACAGTGCACCTCTCTTTATCAAAGATGACGCTGAAGTTGTCATCACAGAGTTGACTGATGCTTATTAGATTTGCAGTTAGTCCTTCAACATGTGATACATTGGCCAGTTTTGGGAGACCAGGACTGTCCAAAGTTCCACGTCCAACAATCTTGCCATTTGATCCTCCTCCAAAGGTTACTTCACTACCGTTGATTCTTTGATAGTTTGATAGGTAACATCTGGAACCTGTCATGTGACGTGAACATCCACTATCAAAGTACCAGATGGTTGAGTCATTATCTGTTGACACAGTGAAGACCACTTGGCAGGTAACAGTGGTAGTAACTTTGGGTCTCCATACTAGTTTCTTGGACTTGTCACCCTTACTCGTAAGAATGGGTTTTGATGTTTGCTTCCTCAGATGCGACTCCTTTTATTGTTCCTGTATGAACCTGTGACAGAAGGGTTTAATGTGTCCAGGAAGAAAACAATAATGACAAATGTACCTCCTACATTTTCTTTTTACTGACGAAGTGGAAGGAACTTCCTTGGCTTTTACAAATGGTTTTCCATGGGTAGACAGGATCCGAGTGAAGGCTGATCTTGCACTTGTATCATATCCCAGACCATGTGAAGTTACCTGAGTTTGAGATAGAACTTCATCGAGTTTTGAGGTTCTGGTGTTGAGTCTTTTGAAGGTCTCATCTGCATGATTGAGTTTAATCCTCATATTGTCTAACTCAGCATCCTTCTTTGTCAGCATGACTTCCAGTTTTTGCAGTGAGGTCTTTTGCATAGAAACTTCCTCATTTAGTGACTCCACCACTTTGCACTGTTTAGACCACTTGATATACAGTTCTTTGTACAATTCCTGCATCTTTATCAGTAATTCCAGAGTTTCTTCTTCCGAAACTTCTTCCGCTTCTTCTGCAGTGGTCACAACAGTGTTAAAACAGAAAAGTGTCTTATAATAAGATTCATCATACCTATCTGAAGTTATCTCAACTTCAGTGTGGTTTGACTCATTCTCTTCAACACATACTGCAGTTAAGGCAGCATGCTCAGTTGGTGGATCATTTGGAATCTCTTCTACATAAATTCCAGAGGTGTCCAGCTCGCTGTCACTAAAGGATAGGAAATTGACATGTTTTCCCAGTTTGCGGAACGTATTGGGACACTCGTTTGCAAAGTGCCCAAAGCCCTTGCATTCATAACATTGAACTGTAGAGAAATCTGTCACTTTCTTTGGTTTGAAGTGTTCTGATGCAGCACGCCTCATGATTTTTGGTTCCTTTCCGGGTGTGATTAGCCTGTCATAGAGAACCAAAGATCCAGAGGCATCATTTCGAGGCTTTCGCTGTTCTCTATCTCCCACTTGTTGTTTCCCTTTGTTAGCTCGAATGAGAGAATTAAGTCTTCGGGTGAGAAGAGCATAATCTGAATTCTTTTCCGTAATTTCTTCAAGATCTTGATCTTCTTCTTCAACGTAAGCCGAAGTTGTCTTTGAAGTTGTCTTGGAAGTTGTCCCAACGGTCAAGGCGATTCTCTTCTTCTTCTATCCACCTTTTTCATTTAGTTCTATCTCTAATGTTTTCAGATCATTCATCAGTTTGGTGAAATCCAGAGCTCCAGTAGTTGTAGCCGTATCAATTGCAACTACTTTCATGTCAAAGAGAGACATTAGAGTCCTCAAAGCTTTTGATACTAACCTCTTATTAGTGATTGGATCACCCAAATCGTTGCACTCGTTAGCAATCTCAAGTAGTTTGTTGCAATAGTCTCCAACGGTTTCATCATCCTCCATCTTCATGTTCTCAAACTTCGTGGTGAGAATCCGATACCTCGATTCTTTAATTCCAACATCACCTTCGCAATGTTGCTGGAGTATATCACATGCTTCCTTGGCCGTCTCACAATTTCTTATGAGTTTGATCATTTGAACATCTAGGGAGGATTGAATCACGTTAAGCGCTTTGTCATTGAAGGTGGCTTCTTCATTTTGCTCTCTGGTCCATTCTGACGGTGGTGTGCGGCATGTATCTCCTTCAGCATCCACGGTCTTGGGGTGTGTCCATCCTTTTTGAACCGCATTCCATGCTCTTGCATCAATCGACTCGATGCATGCTCTCATCCGAACTTTCCAAAAGGAATAGTTCATGCCATCTAGAACTGGAGGTTTGTTGAACAACGGGTTTGTGCAATCCATTGTGCTTACGAAAACAGGATCATCACTTAGTGTATCAAGTGTCTGCTCGGATGCCAATTGAAAAAACTGAACTCTCGGTTTTAACAGAGTTGTGATCAAAGTTGGCTCCAAAGTTGGAACAACTTTGCTTACGCAGCGAAAATTTAGAAATAGAACAACGGATTGAAATTTTCACGAGATTATATTTCTATAACCTCGCGAAATGCCTCAGGGCAAAATCTTCACTATATAGAATATGTGAATTACAAAAACACTACTAGACAAACACTAACTAAAATATTAAGACACTTTATCTCTTCCTTCACAGAAAGTTGAGACTAAAGTTGTCTTAACCAAATCTAGTAGAAAATCTGCAGAATACAAAAGCTCGATCTATAATCTGAATATATCTCTCTAAGAATCCGTATGACACACTATACAACTGATTCCTATATATATACAAAACAATATACTTGCCCTCTACTCATATGACTTGCACGAACCGCACTCCTATCAACTTTCCTTGACTTTAGCCGCAAGCAAACAACCTTTCCATAGATATAGGAACAAACATATCTTTGAACTTTATCTCCAAGACTATCTCCAAGACTCGGTCAACTTGGCATGCTCCAACACTTCCTCAATCAACACAATAACCTACACACAATAAATCAAAGAAAGACAAAATAACAATCATAGATAAATATCGAACCTAACGGTTCCAACAGGCTACAAACAAAAAGAGGGTGAATACTTCAATGAGGTATTTGCACCCGTCTCTCGTCTTAATATAATTCGATTGATTATTTCTCTAGTTGCTCAAAATGGTTGGAAACTATTTCAAATGGATGTGAAATCAGCTTTCTTGAATGGTGTCATTCAAGAAGAAATTTACCTTGAGCAGCCGCCTGGATTCGTGAAAAAGGGCGAGGAGCATAAAGTGCTTAAACTTCGAAAAACACTTTATGGATTGAAGCAATCGTCTAGAGCATGGTATGAAAGAATTAATGCTTATTTTTTGAAATATGATTTTGAAAGATGTCCATTTGAGCACACTCTCTACATAAAAATGAATTCAACTGGTGGGATCATGTTTGTGAGTCTTTATGTTGATGATCTAATCTTCACCGGAAATAATTTTGAGATGCTGATGAATTTTAAGCTCTCCTTGATGAAAGAATTTGAAATGACCGACTTGGGAGAGCTGTATCATTTTTTGGGAATTCAAGTTCAACAATCAAAAAGTGGAATTTTTATTTCACAAGAAAAATATGCAAGTGAGATTCTAAAAAATTCAAGATGGAGCATGCTAATTCAGTTTCTACACCTTGCATTATAGGCTTGAAATTGAGTAAAAATGGTGAAGGCAAACTAGTTGATTCAACTATGTTTCGAAGCTTAGTTGGAAACTTGATGTATCTTACAGCAACTAGGCCTGACATCATGTTCGCAGTGAGTTTGGTGAGTAGGTTCATGGAGAAACCTTACTCAAATCATTGGGAAGCTGCAAAAAGAATCCTTCGATATGTCAAGGGAACCATTGATCATGGAATTTTTTATAAAGCAAATGTTCCTATAAACTTGTTGGCTACACTGATAGTGATCTCGGTGGAAGCATTGATGATTCAAGAAGCACTTCGGGTTACGCCTTCAACCTCGAAAGTGGAGTTATCTCATGGAGTTCCAAGAAGCAACCAATTGTGGCACTTTCCACCACCGAAGCTGAGTACATTGCTGCTTCTTCAGCAGGATGTCAAACTTTATGGCTAAGAGGAATTCTGGAATGCAAACAACATGGATCCACAATTTTACTCTGTGACAACAGCTCTGCAATCTCTATTGTAAAAGATCCAGTTTTGCATGGAAAATCAAAGCACATCCGTTTGCGGTTCCATTTCTTAAGAGAGTTGGTGAATGAAGGAGAAATCAACATTGAATATTGCCGCACCGATGAACAATTTGCAGATATTTTTACAAAGCCACTTTAAGGACCCGTTTTCTCAAGAAATATTGATGCTCTTGGAGTTAGAAGCAAATTTGGTTTACGGAAGGCATTGTTGGAGTAAACCAAATTCCATGTAATTGGACACCAACCTTTCAAGTCCCATTCATGAATTCTCCAAATAAATGAACATGATTATTTATTATGGTTTGAATTTAATAGGTTAATGTATTAGAATTAAATATTAATGCATGTATTAGATTTATATTCATGTAAGGTATCACCTATAAATACCCTATGCTATGTGATCATTTGTAAGCAAGCAAGTCAAGTAAATCAAAGCCAAAGGTAAAAGTTCAATTCTTCATCTATTTTATTCAAATTCCCTTTTATCATATTGTTCAAATCATTACAGCTCTATCATCAAGCCCCTTCAGGAGTTACAACCTCCAGTTTCTGCAGATCCCGACAGGTGTCCTGTGTCCCCACGGATTCCGACATGTGTCCAAGGCAGCTGCAGACCTTTGACTCCCTCAGGAGTTACAATCAGTTACACTCCAGCCACTAACTCCAGGTGGGAGTTACACACGTACGCCCAAAGTCCACCCAAACTCCAATTGCCAAGATCCATGTCTGAGGATGAGACTGGCATGGGCACGGGTGGGCGCGTGCATGTGGGCTCATGATCCACATCCTTGTGCACTTAGATATTACACTTAAGTGTTAATACACTTAAATACACCTCTTAACTAAGTTAAGAAATCAATGTAGGATAATTAAAAGTGCTTTAAACACATCTCCCCCACACACCATAAATGTCCAATCGTGTGACCGATTTCAACTATTTATTTCTCACTCACCGAAAATTGGATTTGAGAAAATAAAAATACTACAATTATCTACTACAAACATAGATCAATCGTACGCTATTTAATTCCTCCAAAATTAATAACCCGGTCACCAAAAATCAGATAAAATGAGTCACAGCTCAATTTATTATATCCAATTTTCCAACATTTTTTTATTATAGTGAACATGAAATAGTTAACAATTTTACATTATAATTAAATGAATATCTAAATAAGATAAATATTGGTATTTATAAATTCATGTAGTCTATTATGGTATTTTTTAGAAGGTATAGTCTTGAGGTTATTGGATATACAATCATAGTTAGCATATTTTATAGGATTCATTACACTTTAGTACCCGAATGTTGGACGTTTCTATACTTTAATTTTATCCCAAAGTTTAAAAAAATTACTAATTAACATCTAATATTTGCACAAATTAACATTTATAGAACTAGAGCAATTTTTTAGTTTCGCAAATATTGCCTTAGATTGCTAAAAATATTTCAAAATCAGTCTCTAACTTATTTCATTTGTACAAGTATTGGATGTTGATACTCTTCACAATTTTCAGTAGCCTATGTTAACATTTGTGAAGACTTAAAATTGCTCTAGCATTATAAGCGTTAATTTGTATGAACGTTTGCTATCAATATGTAAATTTTGAAACTTTGGAACACAAGTATAAAAGCGCTCAACGTTGAGTACTAAAATGTAATCAGCCATATTTTAATGCAAATAAAATGAAGATTCATGACACGCTATTTATTAACAAATAAATGATTGCAAGTGCACATCGTTATTGTAATACACAGGTGAGCAAGAGTATTGTATCCCACAGAGATTGCAACTCCTATATTCTCAAACACAAGTACCTAATTAATATCTAGACACTAAGGACATGATTGGTACGAAGGAATGAAGTAGGAATCGAATGATCATTCCTATCTCGATTCCAATTTCTTTGATTGGTAAGTTTTTCATTAGGAATTATCATTGCTGAGGGAATTGTTAGTCCCCCTCGATTGGGATTAGTGATTCATCCACTACCCCATGGTATTACGTATTCCTAATTCTTTTAAAACTCCTTTATTTTCAACTATGACAGATTTATCCTTATGAAATAATTTTTTTACGACTTTCACCTTTTCTTATATATTTAAACCTATGAATTGAAGATCAACAACATCGATTGTTCTTTGGTGGCGACAACTTCTATTCATTAGTGATATCCACCGCCATATTTGCAACTACCAACAAGGTAAGCAATTCGTCCTGAATGAATTCTAGTTATGTGGTTCGTTCTGCTTTAATTGTGATGCTGATAACGTGCCAAACACCAAAACCGAAATCTATTGATAATATCAATTCTGGAACAGAAAAAAAGATTGTTGCTGGTGTTTAGAGGTTTATAATAGAGTTGGTGGTAGTTAAGGGAAATTCGATGTAATATGTCAACATAAGTTCAAGAATTAGTTCATCCCCTAATTATGAGTAAGAATTCAGATTATATAAATACACATATTGTGGGTTTTAAAGAAAATATAGTAAAATATGAATTTTCTCCCTAATTCTGCAATTGAGTTCTAGTCTTCTAAAATATGAGTTTTGGCATTGTACTAAGGACATGAATGGTTCAACGATTATTTTTGTGATTTTGCATTTTAAAGATCAAATGGTGGCTTCCTTGGTTCAGCAATTGCTTTCATCATGGGATTTTTTTTTCTTGCAGTCCTATTATAGAATTGACTGACAATATATTTGAACTAGAGAAAAATTTAAACTCATGTTTCAATCATCTCTAAACAACTCAATAACTATAGTATATTATTTACCATCTCTCCTTTTATGACTGGTTTTATTTTAGTGAATTTAATGTATTTATATAGAGTAGTCATTGTTATCTAACTGATTGTAGTTCTTTATGTAGGTACATGTGACATCCCACATCTGTGGGAGAATGAAAGTATATGAGTATATAAGTGAGCTCAATGGACTCTCTAGCAACTTAGGTTAACCATTATGGTAATACGAGGACGAATGCCAAGTAGTTGCTAGTGGAGCCCGTTGTGCCTCATTTCGTTAGTAGGCCCCACCCCCGTGGGCCTGGGACATTACAAATGGTATCAGAGCCAACCCCGCGTGCGCTCGACCGGGCCCTGGACCCAGTCCAGGTGTGCTCAAACTGAACCCTAAGGGATGGTCCTATAGAGGAAGGAACACGACAAGGACGTCGTGTCTCCAATGGGGAAGAATGTGACATCCCACATCGGTGGGAGAATGAAAGTATGATGAGTATATAAGTGGGCTCAATGGACTCTCTAGCAACTTGGGTTAACCATTTTGGTAATGCGAGGACGAATGCCAAGTAGTTGCTAGTGAAGCCCGTTGTGCCTTGTATCGTTACTAGACCCCACCCCCGTGGGCCTGGGACGTTACGGTACCATATATATATATATATATATATATATATATATATATATATATATATATAGAGAGAGAGAGAGAGAGAGACACACACACACACACACAAGGTGTTGATTAAGTTATTTCAAGATTGCTTTTACCTCAGTGTGAATATGATTTTAAATGGCCTTCAAAAAGTTCAAGTAACTTTGTTTAGTTTATATATTCATGTACAATGTATCCACCTTTTGTTATATAATTCTTAAAATCACCTAATTGATACCTTACATATTATATTTGCAGTCATGGCAAGATTAAATTTAGCAATGAGAAATTCAAGGAAAAAGAAATATGTTGCAATGATGTCATTATGGTTGAACATAATGCATTTGGTTAATTAGTTTTGGTTCATCATTGTTAAGCATTTAGAATATCATGTTAAGTTCATTAGCTTAAGACCTAAATATCATTATAAATTTTATGAGAGAAGAAAATATATAAATAAAATAATTTGTGTGAGTGATAGTGCATGTAGAAACACGACTAAGATGAATAGGCGGACAATTGTTTGATTGTTCTCGAGACTTGAAGCCACTGGTATCCTATGTTCTACCAAAAATATGTTGGTGGATGAACAAGTTGCTATGATTGTGCACATTTTAGCTCATCATCAAAAGCAAAGAACTATAAATAACAACTTTGAGCATTTTGGTGATACAATTAGTAGGCATTTTAGACAGGTAATAAATTTTATAATTTCAATTCAAGGAGAACTACTTAAGAAACCCTGTATCTGACAATTGTACAGATGAGAGATGGAAATGGTTTAAGGTATGCTATTTCATTTACTTTTAGATTAGTTTAAATATGTAACAATATACTTATTTTAGTTTTATGATGGGGGTGTTTAGGAGCTTTAGATGGCACTCGTATCAAGGTTCTTATTCCTAAAGAAGACAAACCTAAATATCGAACATGAAAAAGTGAAATCTCTACTAACGTATTAGGAGTGTGCTCGAAAGATATAGAGTTTATCTATGTGTTACCGGGATGGGAAGGATCGACTGCTTATGGAAGAGTGTTAAGAGATGCGATTACTAGGAGAAATGATTTGGTTGTTTCCCGTGGTAAGATTTACAAGTACATTCTAAACATTAAAAAAATACAAAAAATATAGAAATCAATCACTAATCTATCAATTGTATAAAATTACGAAGGTTTATATTATTTGGTGGATGTTGGATATATAAATGGTGAAGAATTTCTTGCATCATTCTGACGTCAAAGATATCATTTTGATTGGAGCGAGAGACACATACCTATAAGTGCTGAAGAATTTTTGAATATGAAGCACTCTTCTGCTAGAAACATAATAGAGAGAGCATTTGGCTTATTAAAGAACCGTTGGGGTTCTCTAAGAAGTCCTTCATTCTATACAATAAAACAACAAAATCGTATAATCATGGCCTACTGGTTACTGCACAATTTTATAAAAAAAGAAATGGGTGGTTACCAAATGGATGATGAAGATGATGTTCTGCCTGAAGGAGAAGACAATGCTCAAGATGAGCATGAAGAACTTGTTTCTTCAGTCGAACCTTCTAATGAATGGACATATTTTAGGAAAAATCTTGCAATTAACATGTTCAGTACTTGGAGGGCTCAAAGAAACAATAGTTAAAATTATGAATTTTGTAGTAGTGGGTTTAAATTTGATATTTCATTATATATTTGTTTCATTTTTGTAGAAGTACTTGACTAAAGTTTTTAAATATTGTAACTATCTTTAATTTTTTGATACTTTTGTTTATTGGTTGGTGGTTGTTAAGCTATATATCAAGTGATATTGTTGAATCTACTCTCGTTTTAGTTGTTCGTATAATATCACAAGATTTTTTTTATTAATCGTTCTTTAGTTACATTTGCTTTGTTTTGATTTATGATTATTTATAAAAGAATGGATGGTCTAAAGTCAAGATGCAAGAGGACGCGGCAAAAATGAAAGAAAATGAAAGCACGATGAAGATGCCAAACTTGTTGAGGCACTTCTTGATATGGTGAATCTTGGGACATATAAAGCTGATAATGGATTCAAACCTGGTTATTTAGCTTTTGTTGAGGAAAAACTGCAAGTTTCTTTACCTAACTCAAGTGTGAAGGCCAAACCAAATATTGAGTCAAGAATCGAGACATTAAAGAGAGATTTTAATATTGTATATGACATGTTTAATGGCTCCAATACAGGTAGTTTTGGATATGATGAGCTCAAGAAATGTATTACAGCTGAAGCTTATGTATGGGATGCCTATCTTTAGGTTTGGTTTATTTATTGTATTATTATTATTATTATTATTATTATTATTATTATTATTATTATTATTATTATTATTATTACCTTTTTTCTACACACAGTCATCCTACTCATTCAACTTGGCGAAATAGACAATTTCCCTTTTACGAGGACTTGCTCATTATCTTTGGTAAAGATCGAGCAACAGAAAATAATGCAGAAGGTCCTGCTGATATGATGGAAGATGTACATAGATAAGGAAATAACAATAATGAAGAGAATAATGATGATATAGTTGAAGATTTGGATGCTTCTTTTTCATTTTCTCCTTTGCACTCTCCAAGAAATGAAGAAGTCCACCATCAAAAGAAGAAGAGAAGAATTGCAAGTTATGATAGTCAATTAATGACAATAGAAATCAAGGAAGCATCTTCAGTTATTGCAAGTGAGATTGCCAAAGCTAGCCAAATTTTTGGTAAAACTATGGGTGTTGACGCTAAAATTTATGAAAAGAGACATAAAATTCATTCTGAGATAAGAAAGATCCCGGATCTCACTATTGCAGAAGTCATCAAAGTTGTGAGTCATATTGCAAGTCATCCGGAGTTGATTGATGTATTCTTTAGCATGTATGAAGAAAGTAGAGAGGAATTAGTTAGAGCCATATTAAAAGGTGAAATTTGAATACGTTATTTCATTTGAGACACGGCTAAGGTTTAGTTCAATTTGCAAACTTATCTTTTGATTTTTAGTAGTTTGATTTATGTTATGGATATTATTTTTTATCAATTTATTTATTTTTATGTGTTATTGATTTTTAGTAGTTTGAATATGTTATCAGTACCGGAACAGGTTGGTGTGGAAATCTTTTCTTATCATTTCTTTTTTTTTTCAGGAAAGGTTGGTGTGAAAAATTTTAATTCATTAAAAATTCAACATTTTCCTATGACGAGCTTGCATGATGTTATCCCAGTTGATTCTCTTTGTTTCGAGAGTATGTACTCGGTGCCATATATCTGGATTGTGCGAATATTAAGAATTTTTGGAAAGGTCAAGTTTTGGTTGGATCTTGGTGAGTGTAAGATTTTTTCAATGCTTGATTCTGAGTCTGGATAATAAAAAAATTGTATTGGGTAAAGTAATATTCTAATAAAGGGTATTTTAGTAATATAGCATGAAGTTATTCAATTCTTACAACTTATTCTCGGATACTAATCAAAAGATTGGAATCAATCATAGATTAGCTATTTCATTCATCTCATATTTCTTATGCATACCAATCATAAGAATTGACATTTTTTATCATTCTTTTTCCATCTTTATTACATTCCTAAGTTCATTTCATTCCTATCCAATTCTATTCTTTCATACCAATCACGTCCTAAATACGCAGGTAAAGAGAAAAAACAAATAACATCAAATAAACACAGCAGGATAAAATACTTAAACTATTAATTGGGAAAACCTTGGTTTTAGAGAAATTGGATTATTATCTCATTTATTCATATTCATTGATTCTTGCAACCCGACTTTAGTCTTTAATCTATCAATGATGGGCAATAACTGGTTTGTTATCAGGCTGCTTTTAAAGGCATAAACCATAACATAGACATAATGAGCATGCACTTCACTTGGTCGGTTCTTCACACATGTCATCACTTCCAATCTAGCACACGAAGATTTATTGAACCCTACGCAATACTTGTTCATTAGGTCGGTTCTTCCAAGCACACATAACCTAATTTCTATCTTTCTATTAATTAATCCTTCTCCGGTGAGTACATCAAATTAATTAATCGACTAGCATGCATCAATGGTGATCAATCATTCATACAAAAAATAAATAACTTATAGAAATCAAGTCCTAAGAGATAGCAGGAATAAAGTAGTCAAATCATATTATAAAATCTAGAATATTCAATCCCTAAAACCTAGCTATGAAATTAGCTAGAAATAATAAAATAAATAACCAAAACTAGAGTATAGGAATTCATGACAAAATAAACAATAAAACCGAACAACATGGGGGAATCCAGTCGTCTTGAGTAGATGGCAAGCCTTCGTCTTTCTCTTCTTTCTCTCTTCTCTCTTGTGTGTTTTCTAGTATATTTCTCACATATGAGGCTGTCTATCTCGTGTATCAAAATGGAGGCTTTTATATGTAGGTTTGAAACTCTGAATTGGAGATAAAAAAATCACATTCTTGCGGACCCGAGCACATGGGTGGACCCAAAGATTTCAGTTGACTCAGAGGACAGTTTTTGCACAGGGTCGACCCAGGTGACTTTGGTCGGGTCGACCCAGCCCTTTGTATTTTACACTGGCTTGGGTCGACCAACACTTTCCAGGTCGACCCAATTGTATTTCATAGTGGGCTTCGAATTTTCACGGGCTTTGATTATTTAATCCAGTCCATTAGGCTTTAATTAAGTATTTAATTAAATCCAAGAGCCTAATTAAATCCTTCTTCAACTCTGCATGCCCATATTTGACTGTTTTACTTTAATTATGCAATGAAAACACAACTATTACTGTAAAACTAGCAAACACGTTAAAAACTCCAAATGATAACAATTAACACACAAAAGCTACATAGATACACAACTTAATATAACAAAACATCATTAATTCATATCTAAAAGTTATGTAAAATATATAGCTATATATTAATTGATATATAATGAATATATGTAGGATGCATTATATAATTTCTTAAATTAAAATTTTTATGTTTCAATATATATTTATCGACATTATTTTGATTACATTTATTTTAAATACAACATAACTATCAATTCCTTAAGAGTTAAATCTAACAAATCTAAATAAATATACAACTCCAAATTAACCTTTAAAACGAAACATAAGTTATTGTTATACTCTTTCTTCACATATTTTTCATAAGTTTTTAGTCACAGTTAATTATACGTAGTTGGGCACAATTTATAACATAATATTTTGATTGTAGGAGTTTATTAATTATTTGAAATATATTATAATATAATATATATATATGTATATACATCTGTATGTGTGTATAATTAAATAATTATTTCTTTTATCGATTGTCAACTTAACTCTTTTTAGATTCTGAATAATAATTATTTTATATAAAAAAGGTTAATTACTATTAAATACATAAAATTTGACACAATCTTGTAATTTTTTGCAAAATAGACACAGTTTGCAATAATATGAAAATCAAACATAATATTTCATATCAATTTTTATTGTATTAATGAAATTCAAATTCAAATTATTCTATATATCTATATAATATTGCAATGTTTCGTGTTATATATCCGTTTTTCATTTGTTGAAAAATTTGGGGTGGCCTATTTTGCAAGAAAAATAAAAGATTGTGTTTTAATCGCAACATTTCAAAGTTCGTATCTAAATTGCAAATTGTGTCAAATTTTATGTATTTAATCGTAATTAACCCTAAAAAAGATAAATGAACAAATAAAAAACAGTACATACTTATTAAGCAAAATATTAATTATCCATAAAATACGAAGATATGACACTTATGTAATAATTGAGTTTTAGACCATGAATGAACCCATGCATCACACGGGCGGAAATCTAGTTTTCATATATAGTTAACTTATTTACTACTTCATAAATGGAGTAGAGATCCTCTAGTCCCAACTTTGTGTACCAACCGTGTGTCAACATTAAAATTGTGTATTGTTAATAATGTTTTTTGTAAAAATAAAATTTATTATATTATAACTAATCATAATTAATATTTATTGCTAATAATTGAAAATTTAAAAAATTATATACCTTAAGTTTTGAATTATCAACCCCAAAAATCAATTATATTAACTAAATAATGCGAATTAATATATTAAAAAATAATTACAAACCCTAATTGGGGAGAATAAACCCTAAATAAAATTGTAAAATTATACTAAATCTAAGAAATTAAAATTGAAGAAAAAAATGAAAGAAAAAGTAATAATATTGAAGTTTGGTACGGTTGGCACACAGATTGGGACTAGAGGATCTCAAGTGCCATAAATGAGCCTTGAATTGAGATGACGAAATACGGAGTATATAATAGTCAATTCTTAGTTGTTAATTAATTAAAACCTAAGTGGCAAAATATTGATCGAAGGCACAAACTTGGGTACACATGTTGTACCAAACCTCAATCAAACGAAAATTTATGATATTTTTCTGTGTTGAAATGATATTTCTTAGTATTTGAAATGATATTTTTTTTTCAATCAAGACAGTATAGTAATGATGTGTGAAATTTTTAGTTTTAAAACTCGAATCAACTTGCAAGTGAACAAGTAAATGTAGTACAGGGTGAAACGAGGTCGAATCCACAAGGAAAAAGAAAGTTTAAATAAGCACGTACTATGACATCAGCTCCTATTTGTTATCTAGACGACGAAATGGATAATTGTTTGATTTAAAACTAACTAAATAATAAAACAAAGTAAATAATTGCAATTAACAAATAAATTGGGCAATTAAGGAAAGGAACACTCTCGAGGTTGGTTTTATTGGATTAATTAACACAAAATCTAATTATAATGGATGCTTAATTTCCAATTCAAGATTACCAAGGCGATCACAAATTTATTCTATATCTCATCTCAAAGCATATAAAATATGGGGCACATGCATAGGATTATTGTCTCCAACTAATACCTAAGTGTGCTTACCAAGAGCACCAAAGATCTATGCCTCAACAACTATCTCAAACCTCTCGATTTTATTGATAATTGCTATTTGAATTCTAGGATCCTATGTTGAAGCTCATCTCTCGAATTTTGAATCAACATACATAATCATGCTAATTAATTATCAATTAGTTCTCACCAATCAACAATACATAACACCCATACATAACAAGAATTCAAAGCATAATCAAGAACCATTAAACATCCAAAATAAACATCATTTATATCTCATAATTCAAATAAAACCAACACCCAAGAGTATCAAAGATTTAGCTTCTCATAATTACATGGGTAACCAAAATCTCTACAAGAAGGAACATGATTTTAACAAAATTAAAGAACAAAAGAACCCGGATGGATGTTTTGGCCTTCAAATCTTGCTTCAACTTTGTTCTTCTTACCCAATCTTCAATTCCCTTTCTTCTCTCTTCTTCTCCAAGTATTTCTCTCTCTAAAAGTGGCTAAGGGTGGAATGGAATGACCTAATTTTATATTGGGGTGAGTTTATATAGTGGAGGAATAAAAGAATTAAAAGAAAATCCAAAAATGGGTGAAAAAAAGATGAAAAATCCGAAAATGTGACACAGGGGCGCGACACGGCCTAAGGCTTCGTGTCGGGGCTGGGAGGCGCGACCCGGGCGGAGGATGCTGGCTCCGGTCGCGTTGCAGGTGGTGGAAAATCAGCCGCGGATACGGAGTGGCGGTCGCGGTGCTGGGCTGGCTCGGGTCGCGCCTACAGCCCTGCTCCGATACCTTTCACGGTTTTGCTTCGTTCTCTCTTGTTTCTTGTCCGATTGAGGTGATTCAACTTGCACCGTGCTCCCAATTCGATCCTCTATCTTCCCATGGCATTGAATCACTCAAAAATTCATTTATTCATCCACAATTTTCTGCAAAACTCAAACAAGAAATAAAACTCTCAAGTAGGAAGGTTAAGAGCGCAATTTGGGTTAAAACACATGCAAAACTCTTCAATTCACTTCATTTAAACCTCAAAATATTGTGCCCAAATGCCACTCATCAAGTAATAATTACAAAACCGCTACTGTCTTTTTATTTTTAGAGTAATTTTTAACAAAAAATAAACGTGGTATTTTTAGTATTAGAAGTGATACTTTTCAGCATTATAAGTGATTTTTTTTTCCGATATTATGTAAAGCTTCATGTACGACCGATGTAGAAGAGGTCACCCTCTTGATCGAATAGTGTATCTTAAACTTCATTTTCGAAGTGATTCGATACCGATTAAAGTCTGCAATTATCCGGCCTCAAGTCGAGTTCTCCATCCTAATCACCTAAAAAATTATGACAAAAACTTGTATGAGACGGTCTCATGCATGAGACGGATCAATACATGTGAGTTAATGATACTTCACCCATAAGTAGTGATACTTCACCCATAAATAATGATACATATGAGTTAATGATACTTCACACATAAATAATGATACTCACATGCGGATATAAATAATGATACTCATATGTGAGTTAATGATACTTCACCCATAAATAATGATCCCCGCATTTGAGTATTGACCCGTCTCATGTATGAGACGGTCTCACCCAAGTCTGCCCCAAAAATTATTATTTCATTTTTTAAAAACAAATATTATTTAATTTATCACTTTCGTCTGGTACTTTCCTTAATTATTTGACTTTTCTATCATAAAATAGTATTTCTTTGTTTTTTGAAAGGAATAAAATATATAATATTTCACTTTTCATATTTTATGTTTTCATTGTAGGAGTATCACACAATGAGCTATAAGCCTATAACGAAACAAAATACAAGATGAGTTACTATCTACAATAACTTTCTACTATATTTAATTTTTATTAATCTTGTATATTTTTTCGTAACACTACAAGAAAAAACACCATACACCACGGAGATTCTCCGTGGTCTATTCTTTTTTTTTTACCGTTGTATATAGTGGTGTTGTCTATAGTCCCTTTTTACACGACGGAGAATCTCCGTGGTCTATTCTACTAATATACAACGGAGAATCTCCGTTGTCTTTTGCGTAAATACCGTTGTATATTCACATTATATGTAACGGTTTCTTATTATTACCGTTGTGTAATATGTACTTTAGATAACGGTAACATTTCATTTACCGTTGTATAAGATACTTATATGTAACGGTAAATACCGTCATCCTCATGAAATTTACCGTTGTGTATAGTGATTATATGTAACGGTTTGTTCTATTATTACCGTTGTATAATGTAATCATACACAACGGTAATTACCGTTGTAAAAATAAAATTTACCGTTATATATTAACAGTATACGTAACATTTTTTTTATTTACCATTGTATATTAATAGTATACGTAACGGTGATATTTTATTACCGTTGTATTTTTTCTACATATACCACGATATTTACTGTTGTAAATGGATATTTTAGTGTTGTAGATAATTATGATAGACAACGATAATTACTGTTGTGGAAGAATTATAAAAACCGTTGTATATTATTTTTAGGGTTATTCGTCACCTGTGAACCATAATGTAATAAATAAAATTAAATTCACAAATCATCCAAAATATCGTCAAATATTATTCAAAAATACAATATTATGAAATATCATCCATAAACATATTAAGATAACCTAAAACATTTAAATGTCTGTCATCTCTAATATCTAATACAAAACAGCTCCAAAAGAGCTATAATCAAAATCCAAAAAATAATAATTGCAAGTAGTTGCAATGCATCCCGACAATATGCTCCAACAAACCTAGTTGTAGATAGCTAGAAATCCAAAATACCTTGATCTTACAAATGATCGCGCACACGATTCGGCCATTCCAGTAAAACAGGAGAGCAGCTTGAGGATTTTCTGATATTTGATGAGCTTTTTAGCTTTCATAAGTTGTGTACCTATCAGAAGATGATGAGGTTTTAAGACTTCTGGAATGGCCAATAGAATTCTAATCAGGCTTTATGCACCTGTATCTGTGTAGAATAGCATAATTTACCACACAAAACCATCTTTGTCAAATTCTTTCGGCAATACCATTCTTGACGAGCTGCGGCAAAAGCAATAGGAAATAGAAGCATGACTCAGTTTATGATATGCATATAAAAGTTTTTGCAATCATTATCTCATGTAATCTAATCGAAATATGATCTACTCGGTTGGTCCAGGTTCTACAATTTAAATCAAGTTAAAGGCATTAATCTTACGGTTTCCCGTCCTTTCCCGTCGTGCAAAGGGCCATTGCATTTAAACAATAGTGCCACAATATCCTCAAAATGCTCTGTGATTAAAAAAAAAGCATATAGATTTAAGAATAATATAAAAAATGCTTAATGGTGCCCCTCCGAATGAATGCAAGAAGGAAATCAATCTGAAATTTTTCATCGCCCTCAGGCCTACTCCCTATAAACTGAAAGCAAAATTAAAAGACGTTGAACTTACCATGGCCAGCATCTGTGAGATCAATACTGACTTTAAAGAAAGAAAACTCATAAGTGCAATCTGATTCACCAGCAGATAAACTTGTAGCCTAACCTACAAATGTATAAATGAACTGATCGATATAGCTTTTAAATATAATTTTTAGTAACAAATATCCTCTTAACATTGTGCCTAGGAGATTTTAAATAAAATAAAATTTCTTTTTAAAACAGAACACTGTCCTACTAGCATATTCAACACCCACCCAGCTTTTTCAAGATGTAAAACAAAGATCCTTCTCCTTCATGGCCAATCAAATGACCCAGATACCTGCTCGGCCCTTCCTTGTAATTATGAATTCCAGGTGTTATTGGCCATACAAATCTCAACTTGTGGCCTTGCTTAATTGGGACAGCTTTTACAAGAATCTGAGAAAAAGACAGAGTGAAAAGATAAAATGAGTTTGAACATTAAGATATTCTTATAAATTAAAATCTCTTTCACAGAAAAGGTTCGATCTCACATATTGATCATGACATAAAGGAAAAAGGAAAGTCTTTCCACTTGGAAGGTTAAATTCAAAGAATAAAGATGCTCCAACTGTACCTGAAGGCTTTCTGAATCACAAGGCTGGCCAGGAAAATTGATAGAGTTTCTATTTGTATTTCGAATATCCTGAAACTTGCTTCGCACCAGGCTTTCAGATTTATCAAGGCCATCTAAATCAATCCAACTAGGTATGTTCATATATGATATATCTTAATGCGTCAAGACCATACAAACCAGGTGATAGCATCAACCTATTACCTTTACTATATATCACAAGATGCATGAGATTGGCTGAATAATTTTCATTATAGAACTGCAGAAGCTCTTCTCTTGTATCCAATCCTCTTTCTTTTGGCCGGACTTCCAAAGTCTCCCAATTTCCTGTGGGTGCATTGCAAAAAGATTATAGATAATAAGAGGGCACATCAAGGATCCAGACAACTGGGGCCTTAAGAACTGAAATGTAAAGAAGTTTGTAGAAACTTTAAACTGCGGACAGCTAGACCCATCTAAAAATATTATAAAAAAAGGCTATGTTTTTCAGAAAACAATAGTACCATCAGATCTTGTTAAGAGGGGGGCAATAATTTAAAAGAGTGCCTTCTGAGGATTTTGAGACAACATGAGCTGAAGATTTTGAGGATCCAAAAAATGATGTCATCATAACTTCATTTTTATGAATTTAAAAGCAATATAAGCTTCATGCAAGCACACAAGTGCCTATCCAAGTACAGTAACAGAGCTTAGTAATCAAAATAAAATTCGCATGAGTACTGCCAAGTGCCAACCTGTACTGAACTTATGGTATGGGTGATCTTTCATGCTTAAATGTTTCTGAAGTTGTATTAATAAGAAAAAAGGTGAAAATAGATGAGTAGTTCACTTATAGTTATCTATAAGATATTTTTAGTGGAATGTGAAAAAATAATAAATAAATAAAACATGCAGTTTCTGCATAACTGCAGAAACATGCAGCCATCATAACCTACATACATCACAGCACAGATCCTTCGCAAAACTACTAAGCATTTAAGTCCTGAGCTGCACCAAAGCAAGATCATACAAGACAGTAGCCAAAAAACAACAAAGATGGAAAGGAAGAGGATATGAAGGGGTGTTATCTTACAAATATAAAACAACAATTCTGTATCTAGTTTCGCAACAGCAAGGAGGCGAGGAAAAACTGCAGAAACAATTAGGGGAAGATGTGGAAACAGATATGAAATGAATGTCTCAGCTGAATAATTTGAAAAGAAGGAAAACCACGAAGCTGATAACCAGAGCATGACCATTGGGAGGATAAACAACACTCAGCTCAACACATCTTCACCAATTTTAAAGGCAGAAATCCCCCTGAAATTCCAAACACGTCTTCACTATAGACAAATATGAGCAAAAAGTTTTTACACGTGAGCAGACAAAAAAACCATCTCGCTTGTGAGCTCCTGAAATCCCCCCCGTTCCGACATCATGATTTTCTACATTCATATACCCAACACCACAATATGTACAGACATAATTGCATGAACATAAGAATCTTACTGTTAGCTTCTACCAAATGTCAACTAAACAGAGACTGGTCAGAATTGTCTCCCAAGGGCACCCACGAAGAAAGTTATGCGATGAGCACCCACAAATATAGTGTTACATGAGCTTCATATCAAGTAAATTGAGATGACAAAAACCTAGCTCAACTAGGTACTGCAAACCATCAAATGGAATCAAGCAAAAATTCGGCTTTTTTGAGTCCAATCTAAGTGCATTTTCGATCCGAGTTTTGAACATTTTCTCCTGCCCTGCCTCAACTAGCAGCATAACAGTCCCCAAAGTAAACCCCTTTTTCTCAAAGATCTGTAACTTCTTATAGCAAATCGATGAACTATTGAGTGCTCCCGATATCACCGACCATGAAATGGCGGAGTGACATGCAAATGTAAGTTTCAAAACAGAGCCATTAACATTCGTCCCTTCATCAGAAATCTCTTGAATCATTATCGCCGGATTGTCTTCCACCGCAGCTTGCTCGATCAACTTTATGTGCAGAAACACATCCTTCATTTCAAAACCAGCTTGCGCATAACTATCATCAATCAAACGAAATCGCAATTCATTTCAACCTAATCTGTAAAATCTACTTCGATCGCGAACACAAGAACGAAAGAGAAGTAAAATCCAAAAAAAAAGCGAATTGATTTCACTTGAGCGGTAGAGAATCGTAATGCTTTCGAAGATTCGACACCAATTTCTCCGGTAGAAATTCTAGAGCAATCTAATCAGAAGGAAACACAGATAAAATCGCAGAAAAAATGAAATCGCCGGAGAAAATACAGAGACGGTGGAGGAAACTCACCTCATTCACGAAATTGAGGATGATTCCTGGAAATGACGAAAATGAAACAAATTATTGAATAGTTATTGCAAAAATAGACAGAAAAATTGAATATAACTGTGTGCATATGGTTACCTTCAGCGCTATCTGCTTTGGGAGCCATCGATCTCAGAGCTAGAAGCGCGAGAAAATCTTCTCCGCGGAGGAGAAAGCTTGCTGCACACACTGGCCTTGAAATTGAAATAGAAAATTTTATAGTGATCCAGAATGCTGAGAGTGTTGGGAGAATAAATAAGAACACGAGAAAAATGAGATTAGGTAAAATGATAGTGTTAAGATGGATAAGCAAACACAGTAGAGGAATCATCAAGCTCGTTTCAGCGACAACTGCACTCATATCTTCTTGAAAATTTTCTACTCAAGCTGGAAAAGTGGGTCAATATCAACGAGAACTGTTGCCGACTGGGTGGATAACATCGAGACCTCAATCGACTAGATCAGTTATCAGCGATAACCTAGGTTTATCTTAGGCACAGAGAAGATTGAGCAAGAGAAATAGAGGAAGAAAGGGTTAGAACATAGTTGGAGGAGAGAATTGAAGACAAAAAGGAGACTTCTCCGTCGCCGACAAGGTGAGATCTGGCGAGAGCGTCGGCGATTGGGTGGGAGGACTGAGGATTGGGGGAAAAATTCGTCCAAGGAAAGAAAAAAGTGAGCGGGAATAGACTGAGATCCAAATCATTTCATTTTATCAAATTAAATATAGTGATAATTAAATTATCTTTTATTTTTTTAATAGGTTTATACAACGGTAAAGTTAAACACCGTTACGTATTGTGAATGTATATACAACGGAATATATATTACTGTTATGTTAGTAGAAGGTGCATGCACATACGTAACAGTTTTTTCAAAAACCGTTGTATTTTTTACATACATAACGGTAATTCAAAATTTTTTACAAATTTATTCTATATCTCATCTCAAAGCATATAAAATATGGGGCACATGCATAGGATTATTGTCTCCAACTAATACCTAAGTGTGCTTACCAAGAGCACCAAGGATCTATGCCTCAACAACTATCTCAAACCTCTCGATTTTATTGATAATTGCTATTTGAATTCTAGGATCCTATGTTGAAGCTCATCTCTCGAATTTTGAATCAACATACATAATCATGCTAATTAATTATCAATTAGTTCTCACCAATCAACAATACATAACACCCATACATAACAAGAATTCAAAGCATAATCAAGAACCATTAAACATCCAAAATAAACATCATTTATATCTCATAATCCAAATAAAACCAACACCCAAGAGTATCAAAGATTTAGCTTCTCATAATTACATGGGTAACCAAAATCTCTACAAGAAGGAACATGATTTTAACAAAATTAAAGAACAAAAGAACCCGGATGGATGTTTTGGCCTTCAAATCTTGCTTCAACTTTGTTCTTCTTGCCCAATCTTCAATTCCCTTTCTTCTCTCTTCTTCTCCAAGTATTTCTCTCTCTAAAAGTGGCTAAGGGTGGAATGAAATGACCTAATTTTATATTGGGGTGAGTTTATATAGTGGAGGAATAAAAGAATTAAAAGAAAATCCAAAAATGGGGGAAAAAAGATGAAAAATCCGAAAATGTGACACAGGGGCGCGACACGGCCTGAGGCTTCGTGTCGGGGCTGGGAGGCGCGACCCGGGTGGAGGATGCTGGCTCGGGTCGCGTTGCAGGTGGTGGAAAATCAGCCGCGGACACGGAGCGGCGGTCGCGGTGCTGGGCTGGCTCGGGTCGCGCCTACAGCCCTGCTCCGATACCTTTCACGGTTTTGCTTCGTTCTCTCTTGTTTCTTGTCCGATTGAGGTGATTCAACTTGCACCGCGCTCCCAATTCGATCCTCTATTTTCCCATAGCATTGAATCACTCAAAAATTCATTTATTCATCCACAATTTTCTGCAAAACTAAAATAAGAAATAAAACTCTCAAGTATGAAGGTTAAGAGCGCAATTTGGGTTAAAACACATGCAAAACTCTTCAATTCACTTCATTTAAAGCTCAAAATATTGTGCCAAAATGCCACTCATCAAGTAATAATTACAAAACCGCTACTGTCTTTTTATTTTTAGAGTAATTTTTAACAAAAAATAAACGTGGTATTTTTTAGTATTAAAAGTGATACTTTTCAGCATTATAAGTGATTTTTTTTTCCGATATTATGTAAAGCTTCATGTACGACCGATGTAGAAGAGGTCACCCTCTTGATCGAATAGTGTATCTTAAACTTCATTTTCGAAGTGATTCGATACCGATTAAAGTCTACAATTATCCGGCCTCAAGTCGAGTTCTCCATCCTAATCACCTAAAAAATTATGACAAAAACTTGTATGAGACGGTCTCATGCATGAGACGGATCAATACATGTGAGTTAATGATACTTCACCCATAAGTAGTGATACTTCACCCATAAATAATGATACATATGAGTTAATGATACTTCACACATAAATAATGATACTCACATGCGGATATAAATAATGATACTCATATGTGAGTTAATGATACTTCACCCATAAATAATGATCCCCGTATTTGAGTATTAACCCGTCTCATGTATGAGACGGTCTCACCCAAGTCTGCCCCAAAAATTATTATTTCATTTTTTAAAAACAAATATTATTTAATTTATCACTTTCGTCTGGTACTTTCCTTAATTATTTGACTTTTCTATCATAAAATAGTATTTCTTTATTTTTTGAAAGGAATAAAATATATAATATTTCACTTTTCATATTTTATGTTTTCATTGTAGGAGTATCACACAATGAGCTAAAAGCCTATAACGAAACAAAATACAAGATGAGTTACTGTCTACAATAACTTTCTACTATATTTAATTTTTATTAATCTTGTATATTTTTTCGTAAGTATACTCTATATATATACACACTATTTTTTCTATGTATTAATGTATACATAATATATTAATATGTACTGATAAAACATTATATGAGATTGAATGCACGCAAAAATAGCCAACACTCCCCGGTGTTATATCTACAATTTTTTTTACAACAAAAAATTAAATAAAATAGAAATATTATATTTATTCCCTCTTGTTGCATTAAAAATCTCCATTGCCAGCTCGTGGATATCCTCGATCTGACAATAGAATCTTAAATGCTTATTATTATTTCAATCTTTATTGTTAAAAAAATATCAATTTTCACTGTTCTCCTCGACCAAAATAGCAATACACACACACACACAATTAAATGCATAATACATCGCATTAAACATTCTATTTGGACCCTCATAAAAGCAACATGAGAACGTGCGTTAACACGCAAATTAATGAGCATGCATCGAACCTGAACTTCAAATTAACCAATCATTTACTTTGAAAAAAAATGTTATTTTCACTATCAACTTTGATTAATTATTCTGAATCAAATAAATCAATGCGTCAAGTAAGATACAATAAAACCTCTATATAAGAATACTCTATATAAAATAACTTCCTTATAGTAATAAAAAGTTGTGGTCCCAACTCGGGACCAGTTATAAATAAGAATAACCTCTACATTGTAATATTCCGGTATTTTTTTAGGACCATCCTTAAGAAATTTACCTCCATATAGTAATAAAGTGACATTAAATTTCATATATATTTAAATATTTGTATAAAATGTCTAGAACTATTTTAACTACATATGGTACATTAAACTTAAGATTGTATGAAATACTTATCTAAAGTTATTTGTGGCAGTGCTTTAATTTTTTTGGTTAATATCACACCATTTAACTTGCACGTTCGAAGTAATTAGTCAACACAATCACTTTCTTGTTGAATCTAAAATATTTTCAGCTTGTCCAACATATTTGAAGCTTGTTGACACAATACTTTTTCTATTTCTACACGATCATTTTCTAGATTATCACCATGCGTATCTTGCATGATTTCTATATGATGTATTCTTTGGTTAGAGCACATGAATGAATCTTATATACCTTTTAAATTCATGTTTTTAAATATGAAGGGACATTTCCAAGTATTATATAATATATATTAATTTTTTAAAAAAATAATGATTTTTATATGTAAACTCTATATAAGAATAACCTCCCTATAGTAATATTTTTCTCCGGTCCCAACGATATTACTGTATAGAGGTTTTACTGTAATGACTAATTTTCGAATCGATATGAACATACGTAGTTACGATCTTAATCCACACTTAAGTCAAGGAAAGGACTTCAAAGGATCGATAATAATTAATAACGACATTTAATTTATGGCCTAACTAAAGTTATACTTCAATTAGTTAGCTTTCTAATCTGTAATATATATATATATATATATATATATATATATATTAATGTAGCACTAAATTATGATTCTTTGAAGTTGCATGCGATCATTATCTTCCAGTCTTGAAAAAGTTGGAAGTTTCTATTCTTTGTTTTATACTTGAAAAAAAATTCCGATCTGTCACCTTTTTACCAAGTCATCAACCCCCCCCCCCCCCCCCCAAGTGGCCATTTATATATATCAGCTTGAAAAGGCAATTTTTGCAATCTTATTAATTAGTTATATATTACTAATGTGGAAATACATTTTTCGGGAGTATATGAATATGCTAATTTGTTCCTTGCTTTTTAATTTCTTTTATGTTTGTGTGTGTGACTGTGACTTGATATGATTGACAATGGAATCAAAATTTCAAGCAAACTTATATTTGGAGCGCCATTATTAGTTTAATTTGAAATTATAGGTTTGTTGTTAATTTGGTATTGTGAAAGTATAAGGACGTGTGTGTGTTTTTATTTAAATCAAAAGATGCCTCGGGATCAATAACTGAAAACTTAGAAATATTTCTAGCTATTTTATTTTATTTGGCGCATAATTAATTCCTACATCACATGCAATTAAGCCGAACAATTCTTATGGCAAATTGACAAAGTGAAACTGCTCAGGCCAATTGTCTAAAATGATCGACCATCTTAGTTTCGATTTACGTGAGACCAAAAAACTACAAAATTAGTCTATATGCTAGCTACATTTTATAGTAATTAATTCCTTACTGTACCTAAGGCCATCTCCAACAGTTTGCACTATAATACAGCATCACTATCACTAAAATGCAGCAGATTCTCAATTTCATCTCCAACAGTTTGCACTATAATTCTACACCAAAAGAGAATATTCCAGAATATTCCATTTATTTCATTTACAATTATTTATCATATATAACAAATTTTAATATTAATTACAACACATTATTTAAAATACAATACAAATAACATACACAAAATATAAAAAATACAACACTAAACAAAATATAACATAAAAAGAAAATGAAAAAAAAATATATAAAATATTTTGCCGTTGATGAGAGAGGGACGGTAAATATACCACCCCTCTCTAGTCTCTCCTCTCCCCTAAAATGCCGCTGCATATGCCGTTGGAAGAGTCTTTTACTGCATTTTAATGAAATGTGTCTCCTTTTGGAGACGCCCTAATAAAACTAAGTCCCTTTTTTTTGGCTTTGATTAACACGGATTGTAATTTAGTTTTCAATGTGAATGTGCCGCCATAGTAAAATCACATGGCAACTTGGGTTTAAATTTGTCATTTACAATATTAATGAGGCAAATTACTATAGTGGAGTTTAGTCACTAATAAAATATTATTATAGACTTATTAATTAATTGGCATGTTGCATACTAGCTAGCTCCTTACTAAAAGGATTTACTAACTTCACCTTTTTATAGTTAATGGTATAGATAGCTACTAGTAGTTATTGTATTTATTGAATCCATTACATTGATACATGGGTAAGGTGCAAAACTCCACTAAAGTTTATTCCAAGTTGAGTATACTCAATTTTTTGTTTTCTTTTAGAAAAAAAAAAAAATACCAAGGCAAAAAAAGGTTCATTTAATGCATACGTTCTTCCTTCGTTTTTCCATTTCTGAAAACTTGTTATCTTTGTTTTTGTTGTATTTTTTTTTTTTTTGCTTTGTGCACAATTTCCATTAGTTATATACCTAAGATCATATCTAAGCTTAAAATTAATGTGAATTTAAAAACTTATGTTTCACATTTGAATTTTTTACAAACATGCATCTTTTTGGAAAATTATATTTAAATAGGTATTCATATTGAGATTTCTACATAAACTTATATCCAAATAGGTAAAAGTCGACAAAAGTAAATATAGATTGGGAAAAAACACCAACTTTTAAAAATAGGTAGTTTTGTAGGCAATTTGTACCATTAAACAGTTGGTCCCCACATCCAATCATTGGCACAGTATACTTTTGTCAGGCATTTATCAAACAAGGCACAACCCTAAGACCGAAACCCTAATTCTAAATGCCTCGATTATTATTGAGCGAGCATCGATTAATTTTTTGCCTCAATTATTATTTAAAAAATGTCTCGATTAATTTTTGGCCTCGATTATTATTTAAAAAATGTCTCGATTAATTTTAAAAAGTGTCTCCATTATTTAATTAAAAGTAAGGCATCGATTATTTTAAAAAGTGTCTCCATTATTTAGTTAAAAGTAAGGCATCAATTATTTTAAAAAGTATTTTGTAAGAATCCGCGATTATTTTGTAAGAAGCATCGATTAACTTTGTAAGGCATCGATTATTTTGTAAGCAACATCGATTAATTTTGTAATAAGCATGGAGTAATTTTGGTAAAGCATCGACTAATTTTTAAGCAGCATCGATTAATTTTGTAAAGCATCGATTATTTTTAAAAGTCTCGATTATTTTTTAAGAAGCATCGATTAATTTTGAAAAGCATCGATTAATTTTTAAGAAGCGTCGACTAATTTTTAAAAGTATAGATTATTTTATTAAAATTGTCTCAATTATTTTTAAAAAATGCCTAGAGGAATGTCATTAATTGTGGATCATGCAATTTAATCGAGACCTTCATTAAAATGAATCGAGGCAATGTTCGTGACTTTTTTAATGAATATATTACTGGCTTCATTAAATACATGTGAAAGGTCATTCGCTTCATTAAATAAACAGAAGGGGAAGGTAGGACCGAATTTAATACATGTGAAAGGTTAGTGGCTTCATTAAATGAAAAGAATGGGAAGGTAGGCATGCTTTTAATGTTTTGTAAGGAGGTAGGTTAAAATTTTTAATAAATACACACAACATCCGAACTCATTTACCAAGCTATTTCACACCACAATACAATCATACAATTGACCAAGAAGAGCAAGAGTTGGAGAAATTTTTTAGAGCAAGACGGGCGAAAATTCGAAGAAAAAAGTAGTGCACCAAAATTTCCACCAATTTGCAAAGGTAAGTGTAATACCCCAAAATTTTATCATCTAAATTTAATTAGGAATATAAATCTAATAGTTAGAATAAGTATAATATCCAAAACTTTTCAACATTAAAAGAATAGTCTATGCTACCCTTACGAGTAACCTAGGGAAGAAAATGAAGTCTTGTAGCCAGATCTCATTTTTAAGTGAAGTGTGCCCATTGAGTGTGTTAGAAATACCGCCCAAGACCATTTTCATATTGGAATCCTGGATATGAACTTAATTTGATTAATTAGAAATTTAGTTATTGAGTTCAAATAGATTTAGCATGATTTTAATTGCAAACACATGTATACATATAAGTTCTAAAAAATGTACCATCTAATTATTTATATAATTGAAAAAAAAAATAGTAGTAAACGTGTATATATATATATATATATACATACACTTACAATGAAGATAGAAATAATATTTTAATATGTAATATGTATAGACAATTTAACTATAATATATATATATATATATATTTATTACCACTAGTTATTTCTCCAATATTTATATATATATATATATATATATATTAGATTACTATACGTGTATAACTAACTAATTAACATAATAGTAATGATTGATAATGAATATACAATAATAAAGAAATACTTAGATATAGACGTGGCAAACATGCACAAATCATTATCCATATAGTTATACTTGTAAATTATAATGATGATTTGGATACTTATTGTTACAAGGCTAGGAGCGTGTTGTATATATAGATAAATTATATGAAATTTTGAATGTACTGCACTCATATAGTTCTAATGACCAAGATAGGAAGGTAAGCGTTTTTCTTTAATTATTTTCTATTTAATACAAAATTCGATTAATTTGATTACCATAAAAATGTTTGGCTATTAAAATATATATATACTCATTGTGTATATCAATTATTATTATTATTTAGATAATAGAAACATTAAGAAAGATTAGGTTTTAGAATTTATATTTGTATTCCGTAATTAAAATTAGATTGTATTCTTGCTGATTAATTAGAAGTAATAACAAATTGAGTAATGTTTTATAAATTTTAATTGTTGAAGATAATAGTTATTTATTATGAAAGCAAGAATATTTGATTTAGCAGCACATCATAAGGTTAAGCTAATTTTCAAAAGTTGTTGATTTGTCAATTTAGCACTTCTCGATAAATGATTAACTATTACGGCTATTCATTTTATAGATTGTAGGGTGGTCATGAGTTTAATTTATAATATTTAGGTTGCATAATTTTCTTTAGTAATTCTCTGAATAATAGGTAGCCAAATAATTAGTTAATAAATAATATATCAAATGAATTAACTAATTAGCGTATCATTTTGAAATAGAGTCAATTATCAGCTAGCTAGATGATATTGTTCCAATTAATTAACTTACAATATTTCTATGATATACTAAAATTGCAAGTACAATTTATATTTCTGAAATGAGGTGAAATAAATAGGAAAATATAGGATTAATTGATAATGAAGTTCAACATAAATTTAAAAGGGAGCTTAGGGATTGAATTTTGAGAGAGTCCTTTAACTAACTAAACCAATACCGGATCTTACAGGCCTAGAAGAGATAACAAAATCTGAGCAGGACTAACCCTAGGTTTTAAAGCTTATCTATTACCCAGGTGGGCTATACTATATCTTTGCAAATTGTATCTTTCGAGTTATTAAGTTCTGCTTTGCTAAAATTGCATATGTGACTATCTGTGTTAAATATTTACGTGCTACTGTATGTTGTCGGAGTCTCATAAACCAGCGTTGTGTCAATGTGAGTAGCTACAGTATGCATGCATTGTTTGTCATGCCCTACTCCTTGTCGGTGAGACTAAAATGAAACACTTATTGGTTATACTTATTGGGTATACTATGGCCATACTCAACTTTATGCACTGGTGATGTAGTTCGGGTTGCAGACAGTGACAGGTTATACTCTTAAGCGCTTCACGATAAAATATTTTGGTGAACTTAGGTTGCTTCTAACTTTTAAAACCTCCTAAGCTTCACTACCTGCATGAACACAGATAGATTACTTTAACAAAATGATTTGCATAACTTGAATTGTGAAAACTTGCCCACTGAGTGCATTATTACTCAGCCCAAATATCTTCAAACATTTTTAGGTTAGTAGGCTGGCGCGTAGACGTGACGATGCTGAGACATGGGCTTTTGTTATTTACATATTTTACCATTGTCTCTTTTTGTTAAGTATTCTGTTGATAATGATGTTTCCATGCTTATAATATCCTTATCTTATAAGAACTCTGATCTTAGTGTTATGAATAAGTATATATTATTATAATGCATGTTTGAATATTCTGAGTCTTCTGTTGAGATTTTGTTAATCAGATTACCCATTTCTTTCCCGCTTCTTAACTCCAACCCCCGTAGCGTCCATTTCCACGGTCTTTCGGGATCGGGGCGCTACAGTAAGTTTCTTACTCTCCATCTTTTTTAACTTATTTTGTAAATATTTATTATTTTGATTATATATTGCATGTGTTCTTAGATTTAATTTGAAAATAGGCGACAGAGAGAGATATGCATGTCCTACCCTTTTATTTGTAATATATTGATGATTTTCATGTCGTAGACTATAATCGTGGCTATTAGAATTAATCTAGTTATTTTTTAGAATTAGTGGAGGCTCTTAGAATTAATCGAGTCTATTCTAAATTTAATCGATGTCTTTTTTGTATTAATCGAGGATATTGTTAGAATAATCGATGCTTCTAGGATTAATCGATGTTAACTCCAATTTAATCGAGGAATAATTTTAATTTATTCTAAATTTAATCGATGCCCTTTGAGTATTAATCGATGATTATTTTAGAATAATCGATGACTTTTTGATTAATCGATGAATATTGTAGATTAATCAATTTTTTTAATAATCATGATTATTTTAGAATAATCGATGCTTTTAGCATTAATCGATTAGAGTAATAGTGGCTAGAATTAATCGATACCTTTTTTGAATAATCGATGATTAATTTAGAATAATCGATGCATTTGAGTATTAATCGATTAGAGTAATAGTGGCTAGAATTAATCGATGCCTTTTTTGAATAATCGATTATTATTTTAGAATAATCGATGCCTTTGAGTATTAATCGATTAGAGTAATAGTGGCTAGAATTAATCGATGCATTTTATATGATTAATCGATGTATTGTTTTGTTTAGACTAATCGATGCATTTTATATAATTAATCGATGCATTGTACTCAAGGAAATAATAGTGGCTATTTGAACTAATCGACGGTATTACTCGAGGAGATTTATTTAAATTAATCGGGACTATTTGAATTAATATAATTAATCGATGACTATTTATAAATTGCAGATGGTTAGACATCGCATTATTGTACGACACAGTAGACGATGGGAGAGATCAGAATATGTAGATGGGGACGAGCAACTCGTGACGATGTCATCCAATAAGCTGTGTTTTAACTCACTGGTGAGGGAGGTTCACAAGTTGTAGTGGACTGACCCGAACAGGATCGAGTATGAATTATTTTACCTCACCAGCACCAATACTGGCAGACGGATCAGAGCATCTTTGCAAGATAATGGAGATTTGCTCGATTTGCTTCACGAGCAGACTACTGAGATGGTCGTGTACGTGATTTCAAGATAATTAGAAGGTTTTGGAGTCGGACCATCTATGAGGGACGACTATGTTCACTACTTTCCACATGTCTATGAGGGTTTGAGTAGCCATGTTGACGAAGAAGCACAAGCAGAGACACATGCTGATACTAGAGAAGAAGAGGGAGAAGGAGAAGAAGAGAGAGAATGATAAGAAGAGGAGGAAGAACAAGAACAAGAACAAGAAGAGGTGAATGATAGAATGAGGTTGGTGGAATCATTATTGACAGAATTCAGTGGCTGGCTTCGCTCTTTTGCTGATCGTACAGACAGATTATTATGCTTGGCGGGAGTCGTCCCACCATCTACCACTGGTATTACATTTAGAACTGACGGGCCTTCGAGCAATTGGGTGGTTCCCCTTGCTGATTGGGACATTGCGGGTCCAGTGTCTTGGGATGAGGGTGCAACACCACAATCAGCTACACTGCACCAGGGAGCCATTTTCTGGACAAAGGACGATCTGGCTTTGGCGGTCGGTATCTATCACATGCAGAATCGAGTAGAGTATGTCATGTATCGCTCGAACAGGTCACGATTGGGCTACGTTTGCAAGCATGGCGGTGATTGCCCATTCAAGTGCTTTGCCGTTTTTGATAGAGCTATGTGGAGAATATACAAGTTCAACGGCACTCACACATGCCATCTTGATATGGGTCGAATTGCTCCGTGACGGTTCCTACACGAGTACTCGAAAAATACTTCGCCCGTAAATTGGTGGATGAGCGGGTTGTTCTAAAGCCGAAGGAGATGATGGCGGAACTTGTTCGTGAGTTTGGCATCCATATCAACTACAGCTTCGCACTGCGCACGAGGAAAACATTGCCATTAAGATGGTATATGGAGACTTTGACAAGTCCTACGCACAGTTGCGCGCATTCCTGCACATTCTACACTTGATGAATCCGGGGACTGTAGTAGACATGGAGATCACGGGTGATGGTCGGTTCAAGTATTCATTCCTTGCTCTCGGATTGTGTGTCAATGCATTTCTCCAATATGCTCGTCCAGTACTTGTGATCGATGGTACTCACCTGAAGGGAAAGAACAAGGGGGTTCTCTTTGTTGATGTGACGAAGGACGGCAACAAACAGATCTTACCTATTGCAGTTGGGCTCGGACCGATAGAGAACGACGAATCTTGGAAATGGTTCCTGGCCCACTTGCACTTGGCTCTGGGTGATATAGATGATCTTCTCATCGTTTCGGATCAGCATCAGAGCATTAAAAATGTTGTAGATGCCGTTTTCCCGAGAGCGATGCATGGACTGTGCTACTACCATTTGAAGAATAAGATGAAGAAGAGAGGGAAACATGTGATGGATCTATTTAAGGAGGCTGCCTACGCATATCGGACAGACACCTTACAGGAGAGTATGTCATCGTTGGAGCAGGTCTGTCTAAGTGTCTATCAGAAGCTGTTTAATATTGGCCCAGTGCATTGGTCCCATTAACAATGCCCCGTACGATGCTACGGGTTCATGACATCTAATGTGGCGAAGAGTCTCAATGCTCGTCTGTTGTGGGTGGGGAGGTTACCTATTTGCTCAATGTTCGAGATGTTTAGATCGATTGTTGAGCAGTGGTTCATCGAGCGATGTGCGGCTGCACTGGGCTCGAATCATGAGTTAACTGATGGCACCGTGCTGAAGCTATCAGAGAACATCGAGAAGGGACACTGCTACACCGTGCGGGCCACTACATTAGCAACTTTATGGAAGGTCGAGGTCAGGAGGGAGGTCTACATGGTCGATCTTCAGAATCGGACTTGTGACTATCGTGAGTTCGAGTTGGATTTGATCCCCTGTTCTCACGCGGCAGCGGTCATCTGGTATGACATTCTCAACCTCTATTTATTCTTATTTTTTTACGGGTACCTAATCAACTGTGTTTATTTTTCCTTTCGCAGTTGCAATAGTGGGGCCATATATGATTATGTGGCTAGGTATTACAGGGTAGAGAGCTTAGTGGGCATGTACAACTCGGTCATCAGGGGTCTACCTCGTCCAGAACACTGGATTGTGCCTGATACATTTGCAGGGCGAGTGGTGTTGGCACCAGAGATCAGACGACGTGTCGGGCGTCCATCTATGTCCAGAGCTCGAGCACCGTTCGACGCCTCTTCCAGTACACATCGGTAGTTTTGCACTAGATGCCATGGACCGGGGCACAACAGGCGTGTATGCATAGCCCACTTACCTATTAGCGGTGTTGATCTGAATTCACAGCCCGAAGATGTTCCACGGAAGAGGGCGCCCAAGAAGTGCAGCATTTGCGGTAGTACAGAGCACACACGTTCCACATGTCCGGTTCGATTGTCGACCGATGACATTTAGTCGATAACATTATTTTAATTGAATTGTGGCAATTAGTACTGTTTATCAAGGTCAATATTGTTTATCGAGGTTAATTGAACTAAATTTTACATCGATTAATGTCAATATTGTAATGTCAGCATCTACAAGCTAGGCCTTTTAATGTAAGTCAACGAATATATCCGAACCCCTATAACCTTCCGATACGCATGTACTGCCTCCTCCGGTATACCAAACGGAGGTCCTGCACCCAATAGACGCTCCACATACATGCAGGCATATACTCCACAGCTCGTGCCGTCCGTCTATATGTACTGGTTCGGTATAGACTTGTCCAGGGTCATCGCAAAAGCACATCGGGGCGGCATCTAACGACCCTCCCAAAATCTGGCACATATGAGTAGGCGTGGAAGTAGGCGGAGTAGAGGCATCAACTCTCTATCTAGCCTCTCATAGTGGACACGGTCGCTCGGATCATCTATTTGATACAGTAATGAGTCGTACAACTCTACTACCTAGTCAGAAAAGTGGATACGAACCACTACCCAGTGCTCATCTGCGACGTCACGTACCATGATCGCCTACAACATAAGATCAGGATCATATCAAGATTAATGTCATCAAATAATATATGACAATATATTATTTTCTTGTGAAGCTCACTTACATAATCACACCTCTTCCATGGCACTTGATACCGCCCATCACTACCCTGGATCCGATGTATCAGTCCCTCTGCAGGTATCCACCGCCGGTAGTCATCGATTAATCGATTAGGTTTTTAAAATTAAATATTCATCGATTATTTAAAAATTCAGTTATTAGTTTTTTTACATTAAATACTCATCGATTAGGTTTTTTAGGTTTCTTGATTAGTATTAAATTAATAGCGGCAAGCCTCGATAAGTTTTTTATACTCAAGCGTCGATTAGTATCAAGTTAAATATTCATCGATTAATTAACCTTGACTAATTGAGGTTCCTTAACTAGTCTAATAAAGTTCCTCGATTGATTTAATGTGTTCATCGATTAAATAAGTAACTGTCCTCGATTAACATTTGAATGTCCTCGATTATTATTTCACTATCCTCAACTAATTAAGGTTCATCGATTAGTCTAATAAAGTTCCTCGATTAATTTAATGTGTTCATCGATTAAATAATTAACTGTCCTTGATTAATTAAGGTTCCTCGAATAGTCTAATAAGTGACTTGTTTCTATCATTTGAAAGGTACGTTTGATACTGTCCATTTTCGTGAAATTCTTTTGCAAATATTCGTTGTTTTGATTATATTGCATGTGTTTTGATTATTTGTTGTTAAGAAATGATTATATTGCATGTGTTTTGATTATTTGTTGTTTTCAATAATTTGCTAAATTAATCGAGGTTAATTTTAAAGTAATCGATGGTCCTTTGAAATTAATCGATGCTTGTTTTAGCAATAATCGTGAATATTTGAACTGGTAATCGTGACCTTTTTAACTTAATCGAGGACCTTATTTTAAATTATAGAGGTTGTTCGGTAAATTCTTAACCTAACTGCAAGTGTACAGGAAAACTAACAATATAGCAGTGAACAAGGTCGATCCACAGAGACTCAATATCAACCACTAGTTATTCTATTTATCCTACGGCTGTTATCTAGACTAAATAACTTAATGAGTGTGAAATTAACTAAATGATCTCAACTAGGGCTGTTATCCCCGTTCATTACTTAACATGCGATTCCTAAATGATCACAAGGTTAAAAGCTCTCTCAAATAATCTCAACTCTCTCGAGTGTTATTAATTACTGAGTCAATGATTCCGGATCTCGTGTTAAAACTCATCTCTCGAATTATGAAGTAACACATCAAGTTGCATCAATTAATGGCCAGTTAATCAACACATAATGAAAGCAAGAATAATTAAAGCATGATAAAAAAAACCATAGACACAAAGATTGAATTAAATAAAAGGGTTCATAACTGAATCATAATCAACCCTAGAATACTAGGGTTTAGTTGTTCATAGTCAAATAAATAACACAAAAGCTAATCCAAAAATCCATAGTAAAACGAGAATAAAAATCTAATAAAACCCGGAAGTCAATTCTGCCTCTAATCTCGTAAAACTCGAATCCTCAGAGCTCGTTCTTCACGATGGTCTTCATTCGTCTTTTTTCCGTGCTCCAAAACTTGTGGTAGGGTTAAGTCTATGCAAAAATCATGTGTACAAACCCTTAAATACTTAGTAAGAACTTGATCCAAAGTAGGAAACCAAAAGCTGAACCGCCATTAAAATTCGCGATCTCGCTCCCGAGCTTGCCGGTCGCGACTCGGGTCGTGACTTCACGTGGCACCCAGCTGTCATAATATTCACGACCACTACTGAAAATTGTGACCGGGTCGCGAATTTTCCAAAGACGACCCCTGTCTCTGTCGCGATCAAACAGTGACTGGCCCTTGGTGATTCGCGATCTCATTCGCGACTCGCGATTTTTCCTCTGAACACTCCAGCCTCTGTCGCGATTTGACAGTTTGTTGCTCACTAGGCTGACTCGCGACTGCCATGTCAGCTCGCGAGTTTGGCTCCTTTTCTCCAGCTTTATTTCATCCCGTTTTCTCGTCTATTCTCCATGTAATTCCGGGACTTCAAGCTCTGTTTCCAAATACCACTTTTTAAGGACAATTTCTGCAAAATACCAACGAGTAATACCAAACTTCCAAATACACGAAAACACAAATAAACTGAGATAAAACACATCCGAATCAACCCAAACTCAACACAAAAGTGTATGAAAATAAGTTTAAAATCTCAGTTTATCAACTCCCCCAAACTTAGAAGTTTGGTTGTCCTCAAATAAAGAACAAGACTCAAAACCAAGGACCAAGACAACTCATGCATATAATTCACAATCTAGCAACAACAACATCAAGAAATAACGAATTGGCATGCTCAAAATACACAGGTCCTTCAACTCACGCACATACATTATTGAAACTTTAACAAACACACATAAAGCCAATGTCCTCTCAAGTGTGTGTGTTGCACTCAAATATCACAAAATGTGTATAAAGGTAAGCACTCATCGAACATCGAACACGTGAAAACATCAACCATAAGCTTGCACTTCTTCCCAAACTTATCAATCGAAACTATGTCGGAATCAAAGATCAAATAGGTCTTTAATTAGGTTGTAATGTAGGCTTCGGGTTAGGGTCGGAAATATATGGCTAAAGTGACTCAAAACTCTGTGAAAATCACCGAGATTCACAGCTTCCCGACTCAACTCTACCATCCAATCAACTCACCCCTTTTCCAACACAAAAAAACAATTAGACTTTGTCTAATTCACAATTTCCCACACAACCACAATTTTCTTTAGACTCTTTGAGTCTTCTCATTTTTTTCATATCATTGACATCCCGTATTTATTCTTTTTTTTTTTTTCCGGGATGTCAAATCATTCATCACATTCAAACCCATTCCACCAACTGCAAAGTCAATCAATACACACCCCATTTCTCTCCTTTCCTATCCTTTCATAGAAATTTTCAACCATAATAAACGGGATTTCCACAAAAAAAAACAATTAGGCTCAACGGGGCTCTCAAATGGATTATGTAAACTTGGGACCGTGTTTGGGTAAATGGCTCGAGAAAAGATGGCCTAAAATCATTTCTTCATTTCCAAACATATTCAAGACACAAGTAGGGAATCATGCAAGTTCTAGTGACATCAACACATGCCGACCAACACACATCAATAAAACAATAGGTATAACACCCTTGGCTCAAAGGCTCACGGCTAAACATTGGTCTCTAGCATGCTCATCAAGTTCAACAATACACATGTGATCATATCCAAACTTGAGCAAATTAAAACATACATATCCCCATCTCTATCAATCATTATCATCAAATCACAAATCATAAGCATAAATCAATCAAGTTCCTCACTCAAAACAAGACTAGAGTAGATAAAAAAACAAAATTTTCCAGATTTTGATGACTCGAAACAAACTAAACAACTAAACAACTAAAAAGAAGAAACTAAGAAAGCATGTAAGAATAAAAAACAGGTTAAGACACCTTAAGCGCACATCCCCCCAAACTTATTCAACACTAGAAGTGAAAATAAGTTTGAAGAAAGACGAAAAGGTAGCTTAACCACTCACAGCAAATCAGGATGGAGGTGGTCGGTACGGCGGGTATCCGTATGGCATGTACGGATACATATGTGGCGGCATCTGCCTCTGCTGAGACTGAGACTGGGAGCGGCCAGAAGATGTGGGCTCATGGTGCTGGGATGGCCCAGACGGGCCGGCACCAAAGAATGGGTTAGGGTAGTAGCCGGGTGCCGACTGCAGGCCCCTAACCGCATCTCTAATCTCATGTACCTCCCCTCTCATAGCGTGCACATCTGTCTGCAACGTCTGGAAGGCATCATTCATAGCACCGTAGTTTGTGGTCAAGGTGCCAACGGCGTTGTTCATGGAACCAATAGCCATGTTCATGTTGGCCATCATTTGGGTGAGGGAGTCCCATTGATCTTCGCTCCTCTCATCCCTTGTCCGTGTGTGGCCCCGACGTTCAGCTTGAGCAGATGACTCTCCCCTATGAACATGCCCTTGAGCCTCAAAGACTTCAAAGTTAGTTCGACCCTCATTTGCAACTCCAGCAATCACTTGCCGATGGGCCGGTGAATCCATCAACCAGTTTCGAGTGTCAGTGAGATCCGACACTGTAGTGAGTGGCCTATTGGGTAAAGGAAAATAGTGAGAACCGCGTAAGTGCAACAGGAACTGATCCGTGCGAGTGGCCAGCATCTGAGAGTTTCTCAAGGTGGTCAGATCAATGAGGCGAGTCTTAGGGAGGGGCCCATAGCGGTTCAGCGGGATGCCAAAATGTGCGGCAATAGGCGTAATCATCCCACCTATCTCAATTACGTCGGTAGCCTGAGTGGATTGCCTCTTGAGCTGCTGCATTAAGAATGCGGAAAAGTTGAGGTTGTGGGCACTCAACATACAGTAGAGAAACAGAACTTCGGGTGAGCGCATGCCGGATGTCTCATGGCATGCCAAAACTGTCGATGCGAAAATCTTCTGAAGATACCTGAAGACTGGGTTGGGCATCATGGACGCTTTGACTCTCTTGTGATCAAAGCGAGTCATTTCCGTCTGGAGCTGTAGCCAAAACGCCTCAGCTGTAACTGGGAAGCCATTGAAAATGCCACCTGGCGGCACATTGAAGATGTTGTTGACTTCTGCAGCCGTAAGGATGCGCGAGACCCCGCCTAATTGAAATGTCATCGTGTGTGGGCCGTGCATTGTGGATGCTTGTACCTCCAAGGTACTCAAGAACTCATACACAAAAATGGGATATGTCGACCATCCACCGGCCAAGGCGTGATTCCACCCAATTCGGTTGATGAGGCCCCAGACGTCGTCATAGATTCCCAGAGCCATAGTGTTCGCAGCACAAGGATATCTGGTAGGATAAATATTCATCACGGCAAGACGGGCCCAGGCTCGCTGTTGCTCCTCCGTTCGTAAGCGGATCCCATACCTATGTGGATGGTAGAGGGGTTCCATCCCTTCTTCATCATCATCGGCTAACTCAGGCTCTAATTCCTCAACAACATCATCCTCCTCAGATCCTGGCTCATAGTCCTCATCCTTAGCACTGTTGTAGTCGTCCTCTTGCTCATCTGACTGGCCGTCCTCCTCAGACTGGGACCCGACCTCGGACTCCTCCTCTTCTGAGTGGTACTCCGCGTCCTCTGGATTTTCTTCGTAATCACGTCCTTCATCTTCAGAGGACGAAGAGGAACTAATGACCCGTTGGCGACGTTCGTGAACCATTGGGATGTCTGCAAAAGAAGTTCCAATCAAAACCACACTATGCAAACAAACACCACAAGATAAGCATGGCTCCCCCAAACTTGCTTAAAAGCAAGTTTGAACAACATCATCCCCCATGTTCATCTATCAAAATAGGACACAACCACACCAAGGCATCGCCTCCTTCAACACACAGCAACATCACATCACAATTCACCCCCCATGATGGAAAATGAAAGCAGGTTGAAAGCATTTGAGCCAATTCCCTCATTCCCCAGAGTTCCACACACAAACCAACATCAAGTGAACAAGTTCAATACCACTTATGAACAAAATTTGAACGAACAATAGGTGCATGCTTGTTGGATGAATTCCAAAACATAACTATATCCGCAAAAAAAATCACAACTCACAAGATTGAAGCTAAATATGCATTCTACTTCATGAGCTCATAAAATTTCAACAATGTGGGAAACATACATCATCAATTTCGAATTAAATCAAGGAATACATCAAAACCCCCAAAATTTCACCCCATAAACCCTAAACATGGATTTGACAAAAGAACCATGGATTTTACACAAATTAGGCAAAATTCAAACCTACATATGATGGGTAAATGAACAACACGGGTTTGAAGTGGAGAAAACGTACCTTAGATGTCGGATTTGAAGAAAGAAAATGAGTGTGTGCGAGTGTGTGTGTAGAGTGTGTGAGGAGAGTGAAGAAAAAGAGAGAAAATAAGAGTTAAAACCAGAATCCACGTCGCCACGTCAGCGTGAAAATCGCAAGCTCGCTCGCGACCGATACTAGGGTCGCGAATTTCCTTCAGTCGCTTGTGGAAAAATCGTGACCCAGTCAGCATTGGGCGTCCACGTGGATTCACGACCGATTGAAAAGTCGCGACCGAGTCGCGAATTTTTCACCGGTGAATCCTCCCTCAGTCGCAACTTAACAGGGTCTCGGCTGGGGGTGATTCGCGAGCTCGCTCGCGAGTGCCCACTCGCGACTCGGGTCGCGAGTCCCGTTTTGTGTACCCCGATGAATTTTTCTCCTCCAAACTCGTGTTGTACTTTGTGAACTCGGACCACAAACGTGATATACTAATAATAGAGCACCCAAATAAAGGTTTACAAACCCCAATCGCAACTTTCTTTGCATATGCCTAACGTGTGAAAAATCCACACATTAAAGGGTAGTTGGGTAACTCGATTCTTTGTAAACCCACTTCGTGGTTCTCACCTGCATAACTCAGCAAAAAGACAACAACAAAACAAAAACAAAGAAAAGAAAAAAAAACAAAACAAAAACAAAAGAAAACTGTTGGGTTGCCTCCCAACAAGCGCTGCATTTAATGTCGACAGCCAGACGACCTTTTTCAGCTCAAGGCTCCAACAATTTAATGCTGGAGATCTCATGGCGCTGCTCCGAACTGTAATATTTCTTCACTCGATGAGCATTCACAGTGAAAAGCTCCCCCGTTCTTGACAACAGTTGAACTACTCCACTGGGAAGAACCTTCTTGATCACAAACGGACCCGACCACTTTGACCGCAGCTTACCTGAAAACAACTTCAAACGAGAGTTAAACAATAGAACATTTTCACCAGGTAATAACTCCCTTTGAACAATCATCCGGTCGTGGAATGCCTTGGTGCGCATTTTGTAGAGCATCGAATTCTCGAAGGCCTCCGTCCGAAATTCATCAAGTTCATTAAGCTGGAGCACTCGTTTATCCCCCGCAGCCTTGAAATCGAGGTTCAACTGCTTGACTGCCCAATAGGACTTATGCTCCAACTCCACCGGCAAGTGACACGACTTCCCGAAGAGCAACTGATATGGAGACATTCCTAGAGGCATTTTGTAAGCAGTCCGATATGCCCATAATGCATCATCCAGCAATAAAGCCCAATCCTTCCTATTGGTGCTCACCGTTTTGTCAAGGATTTGCCTTATCTCTCGATTGGCCAATTCAGCTTGTCCATTTGCTTGTGGGTGATACGGCGTGGTGACCTTGTGCTTGATCCCGTATTTTGCCAACAATGATTCCAATAGCTTGTTGCAAAAATGTGTTCCCCCATCACTTAGTAGAGCTCTTGGTGTCCCAAAATGAGAGAACAATTTCTTCAAAAAGCTTATGACAACTCGAGAATCATTCGTAACTGTTGGAATGGCTTCGACCCACCTCGAGACATAATCCACGGCTAGTAGAATGTACTGAAAACTGCTAGAAGAGACAGGGAATGGGCCCATGAAGTCAATGCCCCACACGTCAAAAAGTTCAACCTCAATGATGTTCGTGAGAGGCATCTCATTTCTCTTGGAAAGCCCCCCCATTCTTTGGCATTTGTCACACTCCCGGGTGAACGCATGGCAATCTTTGAACAAAGATGGCCAATAAAAGCCACATTGCAGGATCTTGAAGGTGGTGTGGTTGGCTGAGAAATGGCCACCGCTCGGCGAATCATGGCACTGCAAATAAATGGGCCGCCACTCTTCTTGAGGCACGCAACGGCGAATAACGGTATCCGAGCATCTCCGATACAAGTATGGATCATCCCACATATAAAACTTCACATTATGGAAAAATTTCTTTTTCTGATGTGAAGACAAGTCCGGTGGCGGCATACCTGCAGCAAGAAAGTTAACAAAATCGGCAAACCAAGGAGTTTGAGAGTTTACCACTAACAGCTGCTCATCCGGGAATTTATCATTTATAGGCACATGGACATCCTCGCCATCCACGGGATGCTCTAGACGAGATAGGTGGTCCGCAACCACATTCTCGCAACCCTTCCGATCTCGAATCTCGAGATCAAATTCCTGCAGCAATAAAATCCAACGGATTAAGCGAGGTTTGGCATCCTTTTTGTCAAATAAATACCTCAGCGCAGCATGATCTATATAGACAATTGTTTTGGCACCAATTAAATAAGCACGAAATTTATCAAAAGAATAAACAACGGCTAAAAGCTCTTTCTCGGTGGTCGTGTAATTGACTTGTGCCGAGTCTAAAGTACGACTGGCATAGTAAATCACACGAAACAATTTGTATCGTTTTTGGCCCAAAGCTGCGCCTATAGCCACATCACTCGCATCGCACATGATCTCGAACGGCTGCGACCAATCCGGAGTGATCAAAATGGGTGCACTCACCAACGCCTTCTTTAAAGTCTCGAAAGCCTGTAAACACTCAGCAGAGAAGTCAAATGCAACTGATTTTTCTAATAAATGGCTAAGTGGCTTAGCTATTTTAGAAAAATCCCGGATAAAATGCCGGTAAAAACCGGCATGCCCAAGAAAACTTCTCACAGATTTCTCGTTGGTTGGAGGCGGCAACTTTTCAATAGCAACGATCTTGGCACGATCGACCTCCAAACCTGCAGCGAACACTCTGTGTCCCAACACTATACCATCTCGTACCATAAAATGGCACTTTTCCCAGTTTAAAACTAGGTTGGTATCCTCACATCGCTGCAACACTTGGGTTAGATTGGATAAACAGTTATCAAACGAATTTCCATACACAGAAAAGTCGTCCATAAAGACTTCCATAATATTCTCAATCAACCCATGGAAAATAGCCATCATGCATCTCTGAAAAGTGGCAGGCGCATTACACAATCCAAAAGACATATAGCGATAAGCAAAAATACCATATGGACATGTAAATGCAGTCTTTTCTTGATCCTCAGGAGCAATCATGATTTGGTTATATCCAGAATAGCCATCAAGAAAACAATAATACTCATATCCGGCTAATCTATCTAACATCTGATCAATGAAGGGAAGAGAAAAATGGTCCTTCCTAGTGACAGCATTCAACATGCGATAATCAATGCACACACGCCAACCAGTAACAACACGAGTAGCAATCATTTCTTGTCCTTCACCCTCAACCACAGTCATGCCCCCCTTCTTAGCCACAACTTGAGTGGGACTAACCCACTCACTATCAGAGATAGCAAAAATGATACCGGCATCAAACAATTTAAGCACCTCTTTTCTAACTACCTCTTGCATAATCGGATTCAACCTACGTTGATTTTGCACACGGGGCTTGTAATCATTCTCAAGTAAAATCCTATGCATGCATATAGACGGGCTAATCCCTTTCAAATCAGAAAAAGACCAACCTATAGCACTTTGATATTTTCTCAACACACGCAAGAGGCTATACAACTGAGAGTCAGAAAGATAAGCAGAAACGATTACCGGTTTAGTTTCGTTTTCACCTAGAAAAGCATACTTGAGATGGGCAGGCAACGGCTTCAATTCCAGCTTCTTTGGCACAGCCGCCTCTCCATCTTTAGCTTGCTCTTTGTCGTCCCTTAAGGGAAGGAACTTGGAGCCCCGTCTTGGAATTTCCTGCAATGAATTCAACTCGGCAATAACATCAGATAAATCCAAATCATCAAGTGTAAACTCATTTAAATCAAAATAAGAATGGAACAAGGCATATTCCAAAAGCTCCCTCGACTCCATGGAACTATCCATATCAAAGCATGAATCCACCACTTGCAGCACTTTGCAATCTTCAAGTTGTTGAGCATCTGCATTATCATGAAATTGCATGGCCTTGAAAAGAGAAAAAGTAACACTTTCGTCATTGACACGAAGTGTTTATTCCCCCTTTGCCACATCAATCAACGCTTTGCCCGTGTTCAGAAACGGGCACCCCAAAATGAGTGGGACCTCGGAGTCGGCCTCCATATCTAGCACCACGAAGTCAACGGGAAAAATGAACTCGTTGACTTTCACCAACACATCCTCAACAATCCCCCGCGGATGTGTCACAGATCTATCAGCCATCTGAAGACATATGGTTGTGGGCTTGATCTTCCCAATGTTGACCTTTTGGAAGAACGACAAGGGCATGAGGTTGATACTGGCTCCCAGATCACAGAGAGCCTTCCTAGTATGATCACCTCCAATGGTGACAGAGATAGTGAAGCTCCCCGGATCTTTAAGCTTAGCTGGAAGCTTCTTCTGAATAAGAGCACTGCAATTCTCAGATAAATTCACAGTGGCATAATCTCCAAACTTCCTCTTCTTCGAGATAACATCCTTGAGGAACTTAGCATAACTCGGCATTTGCTGTAAAGCTTCTACCAAAGGTATGTTAATGTGTACCTTTCGGAAAATCTCCAAGAACTTGGAGAATTGTTCATCAATCTTTTTCTTCTGGAACCGCTGTGGATATGGAATAGGGGCTGTAGACGAAGCAGGAGCAGGTACCGACTGAGGCGCAGGCGGCGCCGGTTTTGGCGTCGCTGTGGACCCATCATTGCTCAGATCCGGCCTATCCTCTATCTGTCCATCTTCATCATCATGAGTAGGTCCAAGCCTTGGATTTTTTGGTCTTTCATACGAAGTCCCACTTCGTAGCTGAATGGCCTTGCACTGCTCTTTCGGATTCATAGTAGTATTGCTAGGAAACTGACCCGGCTGGTGCTGATTTCCCACCACTGTAGCCAACTGTCCCAACTGCTTCTCAAACATCTTCATTTGTGTACCCATGGCTCCAACGGCATTCTCTAGCTTTTCCACTCTATTCTGGGATTCGCCCATGTACTTCTCTGTCTTGCCCATGAAAGCCATCAAAAGCTCATCTAGCTTTGGCTTCTTTTCCTCATTTTTCACTCCATTAGTCACCGAAAATCCGGGTGGGGGCTGCAGTGCGGCATTGGGATTTCCATAAGAAATGTTGGAGTGATTACCTTGGTAGAATTGATTTCCACCTCGATAGTTGTTGTTCCCATAGCCACGCCGATCTACGTAATTCACATCTTCCATAGCATTGCCTACAGGAGGCTCGGCATCCGTGCGAGTCAATGAGTCAAATCGACTGTTGATGGTAGCATTCAACGTCGATAGCTGGGCGGCCAGCTTGGCAATAGGATCAGTGTCTTCCACAGCTGCCGTTCTCTTCATGATCTTCACTTGGCGATCATTTGTCCACTGATAACTGTTTGTGGCCATGTCCTCTATGATAGATACAGCCTGATCATGTCCCTTGTTAAGTAAGGATCCACCTGCCGAGGCATCCAGAAGCCTCTTTACTTCTGTGTCGCATCCGTTGTAGAAGATGCACACTTGATGATCTATCCCAAACCCATGATTAGGACACTTCCTAAGCAACTCTTGAAATCGTTCCCAAGCTTCATACAGATTCTCATCATCATATTGGTGAAATTTGGTGATCTCGTCTTTCAGTTTCAAAGTTAAACCGGGAGGGAAAAACTTATGAAGAAATTTGTGTGCTAGAGCCTCCCAGGTGTCGACTGTGCTAAGATCCAGTGAATGGTACCAATCCTTGGCAGCATCTCTTAGCGAAAACGAAAACAGGCAAAGTCGGATAGAATCATCCGACACCCCATTCATCTTTATGGTGCTGCAAATCTCCAAGAATTGTTGAAGGTGCGCATTCCGGTTCTCCGTCTTGTGCCCCCCATACTGGTGCTGTTGGACCATTCCTATCAAGCCCGACTTCAGTTCAAAATTATTTTCATTGATCCCGGGGCCTGGAATTTGACCATGGTTCAGCACTGGTGTAAACAACTGATTAATAGGCGCAGGAGCAGCTGCTTTAGCTTCCTCTTTCTCTCGGAATCTCTGTTGCATTTCCGCGAGTTGTTGTTGCATCTGACGCATCTGCTCAGCCGTGACAGGGGCTGCTTGTTGATCCGCCATTGGTCCTCTTCTTCTCCTTGCGTTCTGACAACGAGCAGTGGCTTCAATCTCAGGATCAAAAGGCTGAAGTGCTTCTCTTTTCGATCGTGTGCTCATACACCACCTACGAAGTTACAGAAAACAAGAAAACTCAAAACAAATAAATAAAAACAATGTCTAGATTAACAATATAAAATAAAATTGAATAATAGCAATATCAGAATCTGGATGCCCCGGCAACGGCGCCAAAAACTTGTTCGGTAAATTCTTAACCTAACTGCAAGTGTACAGGAAAGCTAACAATATAGCAGTGAACAAGGTCGATCCACAGAGACTCAATATCAACCACTAGTTATTCTATTTATCCTACGGCTGTTATCTAGACTAAATAACTTAATGAGTGTGAAATTAACTAAATTAAACAATAGAATCAAATAAACCACCACAAGAAATGAAACAAGTAAACTAATAAATAAATAAATCAGAAAAACAAACGTATCCTAGGATTGATTAATCAACAGTTAATCCACCAATTATCTAACTCAATCTCATGCCAAAATTCCGATTCAAATCATGCTAGAGCAACCACAAATATATCCACAATATCTTCTCAGAGCAATGCAAACGTTGATAACATATTAACTAATAACGTCCCCGTTCATTACTTAACATGTGATTCCTAAATGATCACAAGGTTAAAAACTCTCTCAAATAATCTCAACTCTCTCGAGTGTTATTAATTACTGAGTCAATGATTCCGGATCTCGTGTTAAAACTCATCTCTCGAATTATGAAGTAACACATCAAGTTGCATCAATTAATGGCCAGTTAATCAACACATAATGAAAGCAAGAATAATTAAAGCATGATAAAAAAAACCATAGACACAAAGATTGAATTAAATAAAAGGGTTCATAACTGAATCATAATCAACCCTAGAATACTAGGGTTTAGTTGTTCATAGTCAAATAAACAACACAAAAGCTAATCCAAAAATCCATAGTAAAACGAGAATAAAAATCTAATAAAACCCGGAAGTCAATTCTGCCTCTAATCTCGTAAAACTCGAATCCTCAGAGCTCGTTCTTCACGATGGTCTTCATTCGTCTTTTTTCCGTGCTCCAAAACTTGTGGTAGGGTTAAGTCTATGCAAAAATAGTGCGTACAAACCCTTAAATACTTAGTAAGAACTTGATCCAAAGTAGGAAACCAAAAGCTGAACCACCATTAAAATTCGCGATCTCACTCCCGAGCTTGCCGGTCGTGACTCGGGTCGCGACTCCACATGGCACAATTTCAAGCTACAATCAACATAACTAAGGCATCGATTAATTTCAACAACCATGATAAACAAAACATAATTTAAATCCTCGATTATCTTCAATCCTCGATTATTTAAAATTAATTTCAACAACCATCGATTAATTTAAACACAAAACATTCTGCGGTTAATTTTCCAAAAATCGTAGAAATTTAAATCAAGGAATCGATTATGCAAAGTAGCAATTTTCCGCAGAAATTTAAATCAAGGAATCGATTATACAAGGCATCGATTAATTTCAACAACCATCGATTAATTTAAATCGTACGCAGAAATCGATTATACAAAGTAGCAATTTTCCAAAAATCGCAGAACCAAACGAGTTTAAACAAAAATCCAAACTCATCCGTGATGATGAAGAAGACGTCTCCGGTTGTTCCCCCATTCGTTGCTCCATAGTCGGCGGTGAATAACTAGGAGAAAAGTAGGGTTTGAGAGAGAGAGAGAGAACCTGGGTTGCTATCCTAATCTGGGTTTGAGATCGGCGGTGACAACGAAACTGTATTCTGGCGTGCGGTATTTCTTCCTTCCAAGTTTTGAGTTTTGTTTACTGGAGAGATGTATAGTAAAGAGAGAGAGAATAGGGTTTGGAAGAAGTGGGCGGTTGGAACAGATTTAATTCAAATCTGGACTCAATTAATATTCTTTATTTGGGCAGTTACTTTTTCAGAAAAAAGTACAAAATTCTGTGTAAAAATTCAAATTTTGTGGGCCCGTCCTCTGCATGTTGTATAAAGTAATGAAGACTGTCAAAATAACTACTATGTTTTAAAAGTTATCGTTTTTTCCCAACAATTATTTACTTTTGTCGATAAAACCAGTTCACCCTAAACTTATTATCAACGGAAGCACTTTTATTAAAATTTATAAATTAATTTCCAAACAGCTATGAAAATGTTCAAAAATGTTAATTCTATTTTTTCATTAACAAAATCAATAACTTGGCTACATTTTAAAAAATGCTTATAAAATATTCAAACGTCAGAAATATACGCATGCAGGATTTTTTTTATATATATAAACAGCATTCACAAAATAAAATCTCAATAAGGCTAAATATACTATTAGTTTTATGATTGTAAAAATGATTTTAGGTCTATAATTATAAGTAAGGAAAATTATGAAATAAAGAGAAAAAAATGAGAATAAAATTACATCAGCCGAAGGGGTTTTTTTTTTTTTTTTGCACCAAAAAAGCATTTTCCTTGGGTGTTTGGGCCCTTATACTTAATCTTTTTCAAATTATTATTGGGCTTTTGAGTATTAGATTGTAGAAAATTTGATGCCACATTGGTACCGTGCCCGATTTTGATTTTAATTTTTTTTAATGTTTTTGCAAAAGATATTTGAGAGAAATTTTTATCTAGACAAAAAAAATTAAAATCGATATAATTGGGCAAGGTTTAAAGGGGTAGGGGTTATATGGGCAATTTGTACTATGTTTGAACCATTTGACCAACAAAATCTGAATATTCCTTCCCTTTTCTGAAAAGTACCTTACACATTTGTACTTTCCATGCAAAAGAATAAAATCTTTTATTTCGAACAAAATCTCTATTATCTCTATCCAAACTCACTCGATTTTAATTTGAAAAAAAAAACTGTCATGCTCTATTAAATTCCCTATTCAATTTTCTGTAACCACTAACCACTCCCTATCCTCCCTGTCTCTCACACCAGCGTCCGCCATTAATCTCTCTCTCACACCAGCATCTCGCAAGTTCTGTAAAAAAAACTATTAAATTGCCGGATTCGATGAGAAGACGATGGAGGAACGAAGTGAAGATATACGACCGCCACCCTCTGCCAGAGAGGTTAGATTCAACGTGTTACGGTTTTTTAAGATTGTTATTTAACGATTACTGTCATAAAAATGTGTTTAGAGAGATAAATGATATGTCGAGATATAACAATTGTTGTAACGATATAACGATATTTTTTGCCGAAACGAAAACATAGATGAATGAAAACTTAGATCTTGCTTAACGATTATAATTTTTTGCCATAACGATTGTTTTTATGCTATAACGATAGATCATAATCGTTATGCTTATCTTAATTCGTTATTCAATAATTATGATGTTTCGTTGAGTTTTTGGATCAATCGTTATACAAAATTTAATGCTTCATTATGCTTTGTCGATCAATCGTTATGCCTACTTTAGTAATCGTTATGGGCGTATTTTTAATTACCCTTAATTATAATTTAAGGCCTAATGATTCATCAATTGTTATTGCCAATAGTTACATTTAATTACATTATCGTTATACCATTTATCGAATTACATTTAATTACAATTAATAATAATAACAACAACAACAACAACAACAACAACAACAACAATAATCTAATAGTAATAATAATATTCATCTAATTAATGCTATTAGTAAAAAAAGAAAAATAACAAAAACATCTAATATAAATAATAATAATAATAATAATAATAATAATCTAATAATAATAACAACAACAATAATCAAATAATAATAATAATATTCATCTAATTAATACTATTAGTAAAAAATAACAAAAACAATTAATATAAATAATTATACTTTTTTAATAATAATAATAATAATTATAAATAATAATAAATATTTAATAATAATAATTATAATAATAATAATAATAAATATTTAATACACGTAGCTAAAAATTTAATTTAATAATTTAATAACAGTTAAATTTTCTATTGTGAATTTTAGATCGAGTGGATTAGACCCCCCCTCGAGAGGGTTAAGCCGACTGTGAATATGTACATGAAGATGGAGTTACTAGAGAAGATTAGGAAGGTGTTACATCATTTCGGCGGTGATGATACGATCAAGTTGTTCAGATCTGAATGCGTAGGACATTTCGTGGATTTTAGGGGCGGTAACATAGCACGCAAGGCAATGCATGCCTTGATCTGTCGCGAAGTGCGTGTCCAGGATCCTGCACGCGAGGGTAGAGAGTGTTGGTTCCATGTGAATGGAACAACAGTATGCTTTGGGCCCTCAGAGTTCGCACTGGTGTCGGGCTTACGATTCGGGCCGTCCAGTTTCGATCCGAATGCGGCTCATCGCATTTCGGTCAGAAGCATCTATCACCGGCTTTTTGAGGGGAAGAAGACGACAATTCAAGTTTTGTATGATAAGTTCACGGCGAAGCGTCTAGCCAATCACCCCCAGACTATGTGAAGCTTGCGAACATCCTGATCGTGTATCGGATGTTATTTTGCCAGGACCCCCGACGGGCGATTGATGCCTGGGTGTGGGCCCTGGTGGATGATGTTGATGGTTGGAATTCTATTCCATGGAGGGGGGCTACACATTTCAGATGATGATGCACTTTATCAGCATCCTTCCGAGAGCGCGACGTGATATGGGCTCACAGGGCCAAGGGACGTATCATTGGTATGGACCTGTTTGGGCATTTCAGGTATTTAGTTTAATTTATCATGATAAATTTATGTTTTAGTTATTTGATATTATACTTACAAGATATTCTACTTTTTTAACCAGACATGGGCCTGTGAGGTTTTACCCGAGCTTGGTCATCGTTTGGGCGTCGCTGGAGGTCAGATGACCACACCTTGCTGTCTGAGTTGGTCATTCACAGCCCCGAGCATCGACTTCTCCAGATTTTTTGATGGACAGGTAATCCTTTTTATATAAATAATTTAAATTATTAAATTGAAATGATATGGGTTAATGTTAATATGGTTTTCACTTTGATGCAGTTGGATGTCCAGCCGATGGTGCCATTAGCATCCGAGCTTCTGACCCCATATTTTTAGAGCTTGGATGGAGACAGTGTGCTAGGTATGAGGTACGTGGTACCTCGACAGACCTCTAAGAAGAAGTTGTTGACTGGGATGGCCCGTTGTACGGTCCCGAGGACATGTTCAGGGACCTCTGATGTTGTGGGCCCAACACCATCACGTAGAAGTGCCCGGACTGCGCAGTAGCAGGCTCCATAGACGATACACCGGTTGATTGACAAGCCCGATGAGGGCACCGGACCCTCGAGTTAGGGATCGAACCGTACAGAGAGCCCTCCTCGAGCGGCCGGCAGTAAGCGCCTGAGGAGGAGCCAGGAGGAGAGCCGTGGAGAGCCCGAGATGCCCGGGCGACATCCGGGGGAGTCGTCTGATAGCTGGTTTGATCGCTTTGTTGATGCCATTGCTGGAGCTGTAGAAGACCGCGTAATGCGTCGTGTGGGACAGATGTTCGATACATTTTCTACGCGGATAGAGAACCTCATTGTAGCTCGACTGCGTAGATCGCTCACACCACCTCTCAGAGGACCCACGCCTCCCCCCAAAGAGCCGACACCGCCTCCCAGAGGGCCCACGCCTCCCCAGACGGCCTACACCACCTCCCAGGGGGCCCATACCTCCCAGGGGGCCTACACCGCCCCCTCCCAGAGGACCTATGCCTCCCAGAGAGTCTATTCCATCTCTTAGAGGACCCACACCCCCTAGAGAGTCCATTCAGAGTTCAGAGGGAGAGAGTGTGCTGGGTGTGAGGTATCAGAGGACCCACAACCCCCCAGACAGGCCACGACTCCTCGTACGAGAGGGGGCAGAAGTAGAGGAGTCAGATGTAGAGGTGGAAGTTCTGCTGGTCGTTCATCTGTTGGTCAATCGTCGGCTGCCCGATCATCACTTGGTGATTTGTCTAGATCTTGTTTGGCTGTCTGCCCAATGCCCATCACGGGGTGTTCGTCCACTGTCCGGGACCATAGACCTTCTAGAGAGACAGGATCGAGAAAAGTATGTCGCTGGTTACGTATCATTCCGACAGTCACAGGTCCATACTAATGTGCTCCTGATCGCAAACAACACATTGGCCCCCCAGTCACTTTTTGACAGAATTGAGGATTACTCATGGGAGATCGATGCAGAAATCATTGATGACTTCATCTTTGAAGTAGGTCGACAGCTGCATAGACAGCAGAGGAGGGACGTTGTTGTTTGCTCTACCCATTTATTTGTGAGTTAAAACTTCTGTTTTCATATTCAATTACTTTCTATGTCATATTAATTGACAAATTAATATATTTTCTGTAGATGTCACTGCAAGGAGCATGGGCAGGCCTTCATCCCGATGATATTGAGTGTCGGTACCCATATAGAGATGATAGATATCTATGGTGGAATCCCCCGAGCAGCATGATGGATATAATCAAGGGATTAGGTGGCGTCTACGAGGGTCCGTGGGCTAAGGCTGATCATGTAAGTGATCTTCAACTCTATATCAAGTTTTATTTATAAGGATTTGTATTAGTGTATCTCATAAGTATTACTGTATTTGCAGGTGATCATGATATGCAATGTTTGGAGGCCATCATTGGGTCACTGTCCGTATATGCCTTCGGATTTGGATTGTCGAGTTGTATGACTCGTTATTATTCAATATGGACGACCCAAATGACATAGAGGTTGCTGAGAAGTGTGATCGACCATAAATGACTCCCTTCCAACCTCAACTTTCCATAAGTGTGCTAATGTCGTGCATCGAATGGGAAAACATCGTCCATGCTCAACATTCTTCGATAACTTGTTCACAGCTTCTGGAGTCAACACGTGATCCCAACTCTGTGCTGTAGCCCTTCGCTCAACAAACCATTCTTCGATAATACACCTGAACACCTCAAGCATTGAGCAAATAGGCAATCTTCTAGCCCACAGTAGACGAGCATTGAGTGACTCAGCCGCATTAGACGTCATGAAGCTGAAACGCCGTGCGGGACACTGCGATCGGGACCAATGCTCTGGACCAATTCTACAAAGCTTCTAGTATGCTGGGGTGCTTACCAATTCCAATGCTAACATATGCCTCTAGAATAGGTCTGTACAATAGGCATAGGCAGCCTCCTTAAACATGGCGATCACATGGGCACCGCGCTTCGCCATCTTGTTCTATAAATGATAATAGCACAATCCGTGTGCCGCTCTTAGGAAAACGGCCGCGACAGCATTCTTAATGCTCTGGTACTGATCTGACACGATCAGGAGATCTTCAGTCTCCCCCAGAGTGATATCTAATCGACTCAGGAACCACTTCCAAGAATCATCATTCTCGATCGGACCGAGACCAATTGCAATAGGTAATATTTGTTCATACAATGTCTCGGAATTCCGCAGCTGTAACGTGTATAGAAATACAGGTAATTGCGCATACCACTTATCATAGTCTCCATAGATTATCTCGATAGCAATGTTTCTAGAGCGCAAAGTGAAACTGTAATCGATCTGAATCCCGTACTCACGTAAAAGCTCGGACATCATCTCTTTGGGCTTCAGAACAACCCCCTCATCCACCAGTTTGCGTGCAAAATGCTTTGCAATGACCCGTGAAGGCACCTGACGTGGAGCAGTTCGGCTTATATCCATGTGGCAAGTGTGAGTGTTGTTGAACTTGTAGATTCTCCACACAACTCCGTCAACAACAGCACACAATCTGAACGGGCACACCCTGCCATGCTTGCACATATAGACTAGTCGTGTCTTGTTCGATCGATACACGGTATACTCCACTCGATTCTGCATGTGATAGAGTCCCACAGCTAGGGCCAAATCATCCTTTGTGCGGAAAATCGCACCCTTATGAAGTTCATCCGTATTTGCTGCTGAAGGCTCATCCCAACTCAGTGGGCCTGCAACGTCAATATTCGCAAGTGGAACAAGCCAATTGCTCCCACCCCTCTCAGATACATCCTCAACCCTAGTGTTCGACGATGATGCTCCTCCCATCATGCCCATCAATCATCATGTACCCCTGTAGAATGAATCCATCCAATTAACTCTATAAACATTGATTCCAGCAATCCCGTTCTGGCATTCTCCTCCACTTCTTCATCAATAGTAGGAATTTCTTCATCTTCTTCTTCTTCTTCTTCTTCTTCATGTGGGAATGCATCATCATCAAAATCATGCTCTGGAGCCTCATAGTGCTGCATATCATCACGAACCTCCTCTCTGACCGGTTCTCTGTATTGGGGCACGGTGTCAGGGATGACCCTTGAGCTGATGCAGCCTCTCTGAACAACATACACAACCATCTCTGAGCTCTGCTAGTAGAGCAAGTCAAGCAAATCAGCATCATCTTTTAGTCTTGCCTTGATCTGTCTGCCACTATTGGTGCTCGACATCCATGATAACTGGTACTCGACAGATGTGGGATCGGTCTCCAGTAACTCATGAATCTTTCTGATCAGTGACCTAAAACAGAAATCATCCGATGACATGCTCATCAGCTCCTCCACACCATCAACATATTGAGCTCTCTCCCATCGGCCACTATGTCGTACAATAATACGATGCCTAACCATCTGCCATGAACAATAATTTAAAAGTAAGCATTACAATACATAACGATAGTTTAACTTAAAATAACGAAAGTTATTTTTAAACATAACGAAACTTAGAATTTAACAATAATGATATTTTTAATTTATACATAATGAAATTAAACATTAAACATAACGAAAGCTTAGTTTCACTAATAACGAAAATTTAAAATTAAACATAACGAAAGCTTAGTTTCACTAATAACGAAAATTTAAAATTAAACATAACGAAAGTTTTGTTTCAACAATAACGAAAATTTAAAATTAAACATAACGAAAGTTTTGTTTCAACAATAACGATAATTTTATTTTTCACATAACGGAAATTAAAATTAAACAATAACGAAAATTTAATTTAAAAATAACGAAAGTTAATATTAAACATAATGAAAATTAAAATTAAACTATAATGAAAGTTTAATTTAACAATAACAAAAGTTAATTGTAAACATAAAGACAATTTAAATTCGACTATAACGAAATTTTATTTAACATAACGAAAGTTAATTTTAAAGATAATGAATAAATAACGACAATTTAAATTTAACATTAATGAAAATTAAATTTTCAACATAACTAAAGTTTTAACTTAACATGTCGAAATTAAAAATTAACAATAACGATAATTTTATTTTAAATATAACGATATTTAAATGTAACATAACGATAATTAATTTTAACAATAACGAAAGTTCTGTTTTTAAAATAACGACAATCTAAATTAAACTATAACGAAAATTTATTTTTTAACATATGAAAAGTTAAATTTAGCAATAACGAAAATTCAGATCTAACATAACGATAATTCAATTTTAACAATAACGAAATTCAATTCAACATAACGATAATTCAATTTGACCATTTAAATATAATCATAACGAAAATTCAACTAAAACAATAAATAACCATAACCATATTTCAATTCAACCGTAACAAAAATTAAACTATACTTTAACGATAATTGGAACTAACCACAACGACATTTAAATTAAAACCTAGAATAATTTTCTAAGTTAACAAGGTAACAAAAAATTCAAATGTACCTTTCAAATTTTGGTAATTGTCTATGCAATTTCACCGATGATGTTGTTTTGTTGACGAAGATAATCTTCTGGCTTGCACGATCAAACACTCATTTTTTATTTTTTTTATGTGAATTCAACGATTTTCCTTCTTCACCAAACTCTCGAACTATTTCTTCTATTTGGATGTGGTTTGATTTGGTGTATCCGTGTAGTGTAAATATATGTGCCTTACACCAACCTCTCTTACACAAATTTAAATGCATTAAATTTCATTTAATTTGGGCCAACTAATACTTACTTATACAAATATACATATTTATGCATTTTACCCACCTCAATTTGACCGAGCCAGAAAGAGAATAATGCATTGATATTCATTTAATATTGGCCAACTAAAACTTGATCGGCCATAACGATCGTTATGTCTTATATGATCCATCGCTATGCCTCTTTTTAAGAATCGTTATGCGTCTTTTTGATGATTCGTTATGCTTTTTTTATTAATCGTTATGGTTATTATAATTTATTAAGTAATGGTATAGTTTTGTAAAATTATTAATAATCGTTATGGTATTATTTTACAATCGTTATGCCTCTTTTGATGAATCGTTTTGCCTCTTTTTGATGTTTCGTTATGCTTTTTTTATTAATCGTTATGGTTATTATAATTTATTTGGTATAGCGATTACGGTTTAATTACAGTTAATTATAATTTAAGGCCTAACGATTCCTCAATCGTTATTGCCAATAATTATATTTAATTATATTATCGTTATACCTTTTTGTAGAATTACATTTAATTACAGTTAATTATAATTTAAGGCATAACGATTCCTCAATCGTTATTCCCAATAATCACATCTAATTGCAATATCGTTAGGCCTTTTTTTTAGAATTACATTTAATTATAAGGTCTTGCAAAACGATTCCTCAATCGTTATTCCCAATACTTACATCTAATTGCAATATGTTATGCCTTTTTTAGAATTACATTTAATTTCGTTAAATGTAATTTCGTTATAAATCATTTTTCGTTATGTATAAACCAATTTTCGTTATAAGATTTTCATTATACAATTTTCATTATAAGATTTTTCATAATAAGATTTTCGTTATACATTTTTCGTTATAATATTTTTCGTTATAAAATTTTCGTTAAACAATTTTCATTATAAGATTTTCGTTATTAAGAATCTATCGTTTTGTTATTTTTATGTGTTAGGTGTGGGTGTATTTATTGTGTACTTAATAAAAAAATGTAAAAGGTACAGTTACCCAATGATTGACATGTGGGGACAAGTGTGTCATAAGGGTATTCAAGACATTTTAAATCCAAATTGCCCATGAAACTACTATACCATTATATGTTGTTTTTTCCCCCCTTTTTACTACTATACCATGAAACTACTATACCATTATATGTTGCTTTTTTTGTCTATATTTATAGATTTACACAAGATATTTTGGGGACATATATGACGATATTAGTCAAAAATTAATTATGTTGTCTCGATTTTTTTTCATCTCCTACTATATAAAAGACATTGATATGTTTTTTTAGTGATATCGTGTAAAAAAATCACAACATCATCGTATACATAATAGGTGACGAAAATATCGGAACCAACATAATTAGCATCTACTTATGAAGTAAGATATATCCCACAAATTTTTTTTTTGGAAAATCATATTATAATCTATATACTATATAAAAACAGAATAGTGGGGGCAATTTTGACAATTCACAATTAGTTTAATTTTCTAAAAAAACATTAATTCACAATTATGTTAATTTCATTGCTATTGAAACGGTGCCTACGTTTAATGCGGTTATTTTACATTAATTCAAGCGGCGTGTATTTTTTAAAAAATAACTCTATCTATTGAAACGATGCTCTGTGCAAGCAGTTTTCAAATATATATAGGAGATTATTATATCTTTACGTTGAACAAATATATAGATATGAGAAATATTGTAGGAGGAGATTTGTCATCCCCGCAAAATAACACAGCTTAAAATGAATGACTGAAGCATCTCCCATTGTACTCGGGTATAATATATATTCAATCTTCTTCTCTCTCCTCTCTCTCTCTCTCTCTCTCTCTCTCTCTGTGCATGTTCTAAAGCTAATTGGATGCAGGCATGAGAAGTTTTCACCATTCTCACATGACTTTTTCTGTGATTGATGGCTTTGTTGGCTGTCTAATTAATAATCTTTTTTTTTTTGGTGATTTATGACCTTGGATTTCTCTAATCTGGCAAATGTCTAATATTTAATTTATTTCTTCGTTTATGGAGATTTAATTTGTTGATATTTGACTTCTAAATGCTTTATGGCTATATATTGTTATGATATATATGTTCATCATTGATACCCCTCTCAAATTAAAGCTAGCAAATCAATCTCCGTTGTGATTAGTTGTATATATATCTTAAAGATCCAAAAGTTAATTTTCTTGGAATCATTTCATATAAACACATGCATGGAAACATATTTATGAAAAATTCATGAAATTTTTTATTTATGCAGTACATCAAAACATATTTTCAATATTACATAGATTAATAGGTTTGGAGTTGTAATTCTCTCTTCTCCCAAGTGTTGAGTAGTGAATTTTTATTTATTCAATAGATTAAAACATATTTTAATTATATAAATAAATTTCGGTTTGTTATAATTCTTTTCTTCTTCCACGTGTTGAGAAGGATTATTGGTGATGAGTGTCCTCAAGAACCAACAAAACTTTGCACATACGATTTAAAATATTTTGTTTAAGAGAATTGTCTACATCAAAGGTTTCTCTATAAGTGAGTTTTATAATAACCATATCAAATATCCTCCTCCCTAATAACAATTGGAACATCAAAAGGTGATGAAAAGTTTCACATATTTCATGAAATTCCAAACTTCACCCCAAGGCAAGAATTCAACTTTTATGTGCAATAATATATATTCTCTGAAATTTTAAATTTTTAACTTGGACAACCTGTTCTAAGTAGCAACACAGATGATTTCTGGATAAATGCTTTAACAATTGGAGTGAGTGTGGCACAAGAACTTATGATTATGTGTCCATCTGCTTGATAAAATAGCTCTTTGAGCGTTTGAGCACTATTATTTTGTTAATTTATTAATGAAGAAATCGGTAAAATTGTTCAATAAATTAAATAAATATTAACTAAAAACAGATTGCCATAAAGTATGTAGTTATTATTAGTAAATACACACGGATTACTAAAATAATGTTAAATCAGAAAATTTTGGCTCAAATTCATATAATATTTTATGTATTTATTTATTTAAAAAATTACAAATTATTGTTGTGAAATTATTTCATGCACGAGTATTTTTTTCAAAATAATATATATGTACAATGGTGAAATTATTATCTATAAACTTTGATTATATATTTTCTAATACATAATTTTAACTATTATATATTGAATCAATCTCATGAATTTGGAAATAACAAGCGCACCATCATTTTCCAATCTTATTTTTTTTGGTGATTATATATTTTCTAATACATAATTTTAACTATTATATATTGAATCAATCTCATAAATTTGGAAATAACAAGCGCACCATCACTTTCCAATCTTATTTTTCTTGGTGTGTAGAGGCATAAAACCTCAAAAACACTATTGCCGGATTTGATTATTGGGAGTCACAGTAAAAAATAAATATTTTCTTGACAACATTTATTTTTATAATATTGTGATTTTTAGACAATATTATTTATTTTATTGTTACAAATTAATATTTAATTTACTATGAACAATAAAATATGATCCCATGCATTGCATGGGTAATGCACTAGTTTTCTTAAAAATTAAATTGTGAAAATGGGGCACGGTGCCCTTATGGGTGACACCGAAACCATTAGATTGTTATTACGGCTTTATTATTGGGTTTCAGCCCACAAACACACACACACACACACAACAACAACAACATCGTTGTAATAAAATATTTTTTCCACTTAAAATCATTTCTAACTGATAAAATAATTTTTTATTATTAAATCAAATTAACTAAGTAATATTTTATTATTAATTATGAATTATTTTGGCAAAATCTTCGCTCGTTTGCTAGGGGTGATAAGAGAGTGATAGATATCTACGATACCTTAATAAGTTGTTTGGTTCAAAACTCAAAGTCCTTTAGTAAATAAGGGCCCAGTATTTCTAACAAAAATCTGCAGGATTCAGTAAGATTCTGTATCCTAGCTCCTAGATGGGATATGTAATACAAAATATCATTATTATAATTTTTGAACTAAATTGCCCCACTCCATATTAATTAATGTCCAATAATAAATTCTCTACTGCCTAATATAAAAGGATATTTTTGGAATTGTAATTATATGGAAAATTTAATACTTCCAACCAAACAGTAGATTATATACGTATATATTTTATAAATATTTTAATACATTCAAGCAAACATCATATTGATACCTAATATATCAAAGACATCCTAGTCATAGGTATCATACGTTATCTTATACTGTCTAGCAAACGAGCCCTATTGGATACGACAATTGTTGCATGGTGTAACAATCAATGTCCCTAGATTTGTCTATGTTTATCACCCATCTCATATGAATTTTGTTACGGATTTAGTTTATAATCTGGTCAAATAACATGAATTCCTAGCAAATTAGAAAGCGCACAATTTTTCATAAATTCGCATTTATTTCTAAAACAGTTTGAAGTTGAATGAAAAATCTTCAAAAAAAAAAGTAGAAAACCTTAACTTGTTCGACTTAATCAACAGTCCTACATATTTTTCCTCGAAAAAAAAAACAGTCCTACATATTATTAATAACACATTTATGTTATACTTTTGAAGAAAAATGAAATAATTAAATAAATAATAAGTAAACACTAGAAAAGTATTCATATATACACAGTATATATGTATATATTATTAATACAATAAAAGAGAAGAATCTGATAACACCACCGAAAGTTGCGATTGTATGCATTCGTAATTGATTGCATGAAGCCAAGAACTTCAGCCGTCCAACTAAATTATTTTCACAATAATGATTAATGAACTACCCGAAGATGATTTTGCCCTTTTGTTTTTTTATTGTGTAAAGTACTGCTTTTTTCACCTGAAGGTATAACTTTAACAGTAATTTTCATTGTTTTCACTATTTATAGATAAAAATAATAATACTTAATTAGAAAGACAATTTAAACTCTAGATATTGTAGCCTTCTGTGGAGCATTGTCAAATGTTTTACCACCGTTATTATATATGTACCGTTTAGTTAGCATATATGCAAATTAAGCTATCAATCTTCACGCAGACACAGTGTAGACCGAAATCATGAGGCGGAATCATCAGCGTTCATATAGATTTAATCGATTACTCTTCTTCTCATGATAAAAATTATTGCTTGTGTAATTTTAGAACCAGTTGATTTTGTCTTGTTCTTCACTCCAAGTCTAAGATTGCCTCAACTTTTTAATAATGCATTTTTTAAGTACTCCAAATTCCCATGTAGAATGTAGATCTCCAGTTTTTTTAATTCTTGCCAAGTCTTTTTTTTTTTTTTTTTGAGATCGTTTGAGCTTTAAGTAAGGAATTGTCCGGATTCCCTCCTCTCTCTCTCTCTCTTCAAGTTGGCATTTTTCAGTTTTCTTGACTTGCTAAACACTTTCTACGAGCTTCTTTTTGGTGCTGAGCTATCTAATATCGATGGCTTGTACATTTTTCAAGAATTGAGAGAAAATTGGGGTTGTATTCTTGATGAAGATTGTTCTCTGCAAATGGGGTTTCTTGTTTCTACTGTGTTTAGCTCTCACATTTTCAGTTGGATTTTCAGGTTTGCTCTGGAACCTCACATTCTCATGGTTCTTGGCATCTTTTTTGCTCATTTCCTTTTACTTTAATGTCTATTATAGAATGTGATTTGTCATTTGCTTAATTTTTGTTAATTTGAATTTGTGAATGAAGTTGAGGGACTACATGGTAATTCGAGAGTACGAGGAGTGAATTTAGGTGGATGGTTGGTGATTGAGGGGTGGATTAAGCCTTCTCTGTTTGATGATATTCCCAACAGTGACATGCTTGTAAGTTTGTTTTCTTCATAGGTAGTCTGTGTGGGGATTCTTGTTTTAATATTTAGTTTTTCTTACAGATGTGTGTGTGTGTGTGTGTGTGTTTTGAGTGTGCATGTATGTTGTTAGTTTCTGGTGATTGCATTGTAGGATGGAACAGAGGTGCAACTCAAATCAGTGACCACGAACAAATACGTTTCTGCTGACAACGGTGGAGGAGGGATTATCGCGGTTGATAGGGATATTCCTCTTGCTTGGGAGACATTTAGGGTAAGTTGGTTAGTTGCAGGAAATTCTTGGTCATAGATTTGTCGAACAGCATGAATTTATTACATTCTGATTATAATCCAAGCCGCATTGCTTTCATTACTAGTGTATATATCTGAAATTTGTTTGGAAAATTCTGCCTTCATTTGAGCATGGAAGATGACATTCACATCTGTGGATGCATTTACTTGTAGTAGTATTCAAATACTCACGTGCTTCTCGTCTGTGAAATCAAGATATTACTTCGACGTGCCTTACTTGTAATGTAAATAGAACTGAAGTGCCTTCAATTGCTGAACATTTCAGCTTATAGTGATAAAATTCAATTAAGTTGAGGATATAGCTTTTTTAGATAGAGCATAAATGAGAAGCAGTGGTTTTATTTTATGGAGTCATTATATTAAAATTGTTGATTTTAGCCGATTAAAACTACAGTGAAGTGCTTCATAATTTGCATTTTCTGGAAAAATTGATCTCCAGAAATCGACAACTTACTCAGTCTATTTCTCTGCAGTTATGGAGAGTTTCTGAGTCGGTATTCCAGTTCCGCACTTCTGGAGGCCAGTTTCTGACCTGTGATGGAAATGGGGGCAATGTTTCTGCTGCATCAGATTTACCATCTGATACAGAAACATTTTACTTGGAAAGAAATTATGACAACCGAATTCACATTAAACTCAAGACTGGAACTTATGTTCAGGTATGATTTCTGACATTTAGAATAGTCTGACTGCCATTGTTCGTGCGGGATATAATTACAGTTCTTTCTAATAACTACTATTATCATTCAAGTTTGTTTATATGAAAGATGACAAGAGAGTTTCAAAGATAACAATATTAAACTTGTTTGGATTGTTTCAAGTTGTTTTTCCTTCGTAAATGTTTTTGCATTGCCTTGTGGTCCTTTGCTGAAAATTGAAACCATTTTCTCTACGCACTTGGAAGAAAAACCCCCAAAGAAAACTCAGGAACGGTCCATCCTTCATTGATTTGTGATTAATATAACCATCATTTCTACTTATTGTTGTATCTCATTAATAGTATATCTCCTCTCTTGTGCTATGCACAGTTAGATGACCTGATTGATCACGGCTGAACTATCATATGTAAAATAGATATATCATGTGATGACTGTTTTATTGGGATGAGAATAAGCAAGGGGACAAACATAATAAGAAGCACTAAACATCATGTGCAGTTTTGAGTAGTCACTGTTTCAATTCTTGTTGGTTGCTTCTCCTGTATGTTGTGCAAGTTTTTTTTTTTGAACGTCGCTGCAGTGTCTCAGCTGGCATTTGAGCCTCACCAAGTACTCAAATGGTTTCTCAATCGAGTTATATTTATAATAGGGAGCAAAAGAGCATGATATCGTATTATGCTCATTTGTTTAGGCTTCAAATACCAACCAGCTCACAGCGGACTATCCAGGAACACCCGGATGGGATGACAATGCTGCAACGTTTCGTTTGATAATTTTATCAAATAATTTGCACGGGGACTACCAGCTTGCTAATGGATATGGACATGAAAAGGCACAAGAAGTTTACAAGGTTAGCTGTTCTTTAATAATGCCATATTTGATTTCTTGGTATATATGTTAGTTAATATGTTCGTTTACCATTGCAGAAGCACAGGAACAATTTTATCACCATAGAAGATTTCAATTTTCTATATAGGCATGGGATCAATACTGTGAGAATACCGATTGGCTGGTGGATAGCATACGATCCCACACCCCCGCCTCCTTTTATCGGGGGAAGTCTGCAAGCACTTGACAATGCATTTTCATGGGCACAGTGAGCCTTCTACTCCTAAAAATGGAACAAACTACTGTATAATGTATATTAGCCTCTTTGATTCTCAAATTTCACCTGTCGAAATACTTTGGTTCAGAGAGTTCAGCATAAAGTGCATAATCGACCTTCATGCTGCACCAGGCTCCCAGAACGGGATGGAACACAGTTCTAGTAGAGATGGGACGACGGGCTGGCCAACATCATCTGATTATATCTCCCAAACACTAAATGTGATAGATTTTCTTGCTTCGAGGTAGAATGGTCTTAACTTCCATTTTCACATAGGCTATGTAACACATGATATTTTGTTTGCAGTATGATATATGCTTCTTATTTTGCAAGTAAATAAGTCACCCTTGTGCAGGTACGCAAAGCATCCTTCGTTGCTGGGGATTGAGCTATTAAACGAGCCATCTGGCTTCTCGGTTCCACTGGACACCCTATATTCATATTACAAACAAGGATATCAGATTGTTAGGAAATACTCATCTTCAGCTTATGTCATATTTTGCCAAAGAATCGGCAATGCTGATCCATTGGAACTCTACCAAGCTAACTTAGGTGGTGCAAATACAGTAATTGATTTGCATTACTACAATCTATTCGACAATTTTTTTGTCAACATGAGTTCCGTAGATAACATTCAGTATATATATAAGAGTAGGCAAACACAGGTACAGGCTCTGAATGCTGCAAATGGACCACTCGTTTTCATCGGTAAGTCCCTTTTTCCTACTCCATTTTCTCCAATTCAAGACAACTGAGATATATGATTGCAGGGGAATGGGTTAATGAGTGGAATGTACCGAGTGCATCCCAAAGCGATTACCAAGATTTCGGACGAGCCCAGTTGGAGGTGTACAGTGCTGCTTCGTTCGGATGGACTTACTGGACACTGAAGAATGATAGGAAACACTGGGATTTCGAGTGGAACATCCGCAACAACTACCTCCAACTACAACTTGGTAATAGATTACTGTTCTGTTAGTTTGTTCACAAAAACTTGTATTAGACCGCGTGGCAGGTCAAGATCCCTCAAAAGGTATCCATATTTGGTGATGTATTTGTAATTTTACTCGTGAGTATGGATACCGTCTGACGGATCTTGATCCGTCACAGTCTTGTTTTGTGCCTCTGCTCGCATGAAAGCCTATATCACCAAACCATGCTTGTGACAGATTCTTCATGTTCAAGGTAAGTGTTTGATGGTTTTACAATATTTAGAGTGAAATTTGTTACAAATTTTGTATGAATATATTTTTGCAGGTTGTTCATCATCATGGCGAGCTTCGACTTTTGTGGTGTTGCTAGGTTTCGCATTCGGCTTCTATATTCTTTACGGTGTATAAAGAAAGAGTTGCAACTTCTGATCCCAAATTTATTCTCCGGTTGGCGCTATGCTGCAGTGGAGCTCGATTCGACTCAACTCTATTCATTTATAAACACCATTCTTTTTTAGCTAAAAAAGCCACGAACCGCTTCTATTGATGCATTATTACATTGAATTATCAGATAAGATGATCAACAGCACCTCAATTCACCGAAATATATTCATAAAAAAAAAAAAAATCACTTAATTTTGAAATTGAGATCTGCTGTCACTCATGATACGATTTTTGTAAGTAATTGACGAAAATATAAAATCCAAAAAGTTTGCTGTTGAGACCCCTTTTTTTTTTCTTTTGTAGGGGAATCAAGCAATTTCATTAATCACTTAAGAAATCTATTAAATCATCCAACGTTATTGATGACTTAAAGAAATGCAAAATAAGAATGCTGTCCTCTATAGATTCTTTTTTTTTTGGAAGGGAATATATATACACACACACACACACACACACACACACACACATATATATATATATATTACGTGGAATAAAAACCTCTAATTCTGTAGCAACTGATTATATCATCAGTTTATCTGTTTATGCATTATTTCTGGAATCTGACCACTTCCTCACGTGCATAGTTGCCTTCGCCGCCTGCGCAATTTTGAAATCATCACCAACAAGAATTTATGATTACAGATTACATTTACCATATTTTTCTCCAAAATATTCCAAATACATTTATTTACATACGTTTTGTTATTTTGGTTTCATACTAAAATATTCGCCCTCGGTTTCAATTTAAATGTCATTTACCATATTTTCACACAGATTCTCTTAATTTTAAATCATATCTAAATAGTAAATATGTATTATTTTAGAAAAATATATTTTAATATGATTTAACAAGGAGTGAAGAAAGAGAAATAGTCTATTAAGGACTAGGGAGCATATGTTTATTGACATTAGTTAGTTACCTCCTTTTCCCAGTCGCATCTAATTGTGATAATGGCAAGAATCACTGTCTGAACTGCAGTTCCTCCAAAAATCATACCAGCCCATATCCCCTGAAATAATAGAGGGTATAAAATGAAACCAATGCAAAATCCTAACTTGGATAAATTATCAGACACACTTTTGAATTAATTAATTAATTAATTAATTAAAATAGGAAGATAATTTTGACACATATAAGTCGGGAGCAAGAAAATTAGATTACCATAACTCCTTGATGGAAAACCCATCCCATTAAAACTCCAAGTGGGACCCCCACCAAATAGTAGCAGCCGAGGTTGATGTATGCCACGTATGACTGCCACCCAGATCCAACGGCAACCCCTTCAATATTTGATGCAACCAATTTAGCCGTCATTACAATTTATTGTATGCACACATATATTTGTTTCCAAATGAAATCGATCACAAATGTCACACTCATTTGTGTGTGAAATGAAATCAACCACAAAGTTTCACCTAAATACCACATAACACTAGATGGTGTCATATATTTACCCTCACAATGATTAATCAAATTCTCGAAATCCACTTTGGATCTGTGTTTTACTCCATCGTTCAATAACAAAATTCTACACTTTAATTTAGCAACAATTTATTCTATTGAACTTTAATTGATGATTTCTTGCGTCCATCGATGACGTGGTACTTAATTTATGTGCATGTGAACATTATTATAGTAAATCAATCCTAACCGAGAAAATGAACCCTAACCACATATCCATTTATATCTTACTATCAGATGGTCAAGAGGGACAGTCAATTGAATTTATTAATTACGACCAAAATTACTACTACTAATTAATTTTATATATATATATATATGTATGTATAAGCAGAATAGAGAATTTATTGCGGCACGTGTAAATGAATTATGTTCTATGAATAATACACACATATTAATAAATATATTAATTAGATTATACACTCTTCTGTGAATACATTAAATGAATTAAATATGGTTGTTTGAATATATTAAATGAGGACAAATATGAGAAAAATGTAAAAATTTTATCTCGATTGAGTATAATGACACTTTTTGTGAAACAAAATTAAAGTGCGAGAATGACAATTATTGTGAAATTGAGAAAGTATCATGTAAAGAATGAAGACTTAATGATAATTACCTGAAAGAATAGGCTGAACACTGTTGAGCAGAATTGTGAAAGCTAAGAGAAGAGAGAGGTGGCTGACTGCTTCTAGAACAATTGGGCTAGATGTAAAAATGAGGGAGATTTCATTGTGGAATAACATTATAAGTAGCCAGAATATTAGTCCAATCCCTACAGATTCACACACTGATACTATCGTAGCAAACTTGGCTCCTTTCCCATTGCCTGCTCCTAGTTCATTTGCCACCCTCACCCTGCATATATATATTACACACACATGAGTGTTATGATGATGACCTAGTGATGAAATAAATGATACCGTGACAAAAAGATCCCAACTAGCTAGAACGAATCCTTGATTATAATTTGGTTATCCAAGAAGGAGTTCAATTAGGCAATTAAGTACGTAATGTATTAATAATGGGTTTAAATTTTCTGTTATACTTCTATGTGTTTCACTCCGTGTTTCACTATCAAAATTATGATTTTAATAATATTTATTATAAAATAAAAATGAATTCTAACATAAATAATCATAGTCAACATTTATCAACGAAAAAATGAATTAAAAAAGTTATAAAATATAATTTTGAATAAATAAACTTTAATAATGAATTATTAATCGAAAATTGAAAATTAAATACTAAAAATCATTACAAATCTTAATTGGGTGGGGTGAACCCTAAAAAGCAATCTTAAAATTAAACTAAATAAAAAATGTATAATATACTCATAATTTAAAAGTATAACACAGACTGTAACACAAGAAGTGTAATAGAAAATCTCAAGTGATTAATACTACCTCCGTTTCAAAATGTTTGTTGTTTAAGGTTTTTTTTTTTAGTTTCAAAATGTTTGTTGTTTTATATAATTTGACATCCCCTCTCCCAATTTTAACCCTCTCAAATCCTACAAGATTTTTTGATTCTAACTTACCTATAATATATGAAGAGAGAAAAATATATGGAAAGAGAAAATATTGTTATTTTTTAGGAAAATATAGATGAATTAGATTTTATAGCATATATAAGGGATGGGTATATTTGTCCACGAAATTAATTCTTAATTCCAGATAAAAAAAACAAAACAAACGGAGGTAGTAATATGCAACAATTAGAATAAATTAGATCGAGATTAAGAAAGCGAGGTAATCATTAATCAATAAATTATGGTTAATATCAAAAGATGGTATGTATTTAGGACCACACAAATTAAAAGATTAATTATGAGCACCAACAAAATATGAAGTTTATGTTTGTTTTGAATTTGACTACTTCATTTCAGAAAAGGGCGAAAATAGAAATTAATTAATGTCTGTTGGTGATGCTGCAAAAGCCAGGAAAATGCCAACATTCATATGATTTCAAAAATCAAGCCAGCTGCCAAACAGCACCTAAATGAGGTAATTAGATAACTCCAGTACCAGGATTTGAGAACTTTCTTACTACTTTCTAGATGTACACATGTTCTTACTTCTAAGGCCCCGCAATTTTATTTCATTTTCGTGCTGTTTAATTTAGCATCACACATTTCATTTTTCATTTCATCAATATATAAAATGAGCAATATACTATTAATTTCATTAATATATATATATATATATAATGGTATATATTGAGCCTATTATAAAATTCAAGGCAATAAAGTTTACCCAGTTCCCGCAAAAAATCCAAGAGGAATCATCATTTCCCAGCCATTGATGTTCATGCTGCAATATACACCAAAAGAATTAAGTTAACAAATAAAATAAAACACTGTTATCTAGATCGAATACATATACAGAGAGTTAGAGAGTAAGTTATGTCTGAACTCTGAAGAAGAAAATAATCATTAAAAAAAAAAGAGAATATTTTAGAAATTCTACAGAATTCTTATAACACGTACAGGATATATATATCATGTATTTCCGTAGTATATGAGAGATCGATATCAGATGCGAGAAAAGAGAAAATGACATTAATAAGAATGAGAAGTTGTAGGAAGATTGAAGATCATATCCGACATAAAAACTGATCGAATACTGATAGAGAAAATTCCGTTGAAGGATATGTATAGACTAATCAAATCAAACAAACAAAAAGAATGCAAGATAATATATACTACATATTATATGTACATATATGCATTGAAAATTTACCAAACAGACAAGGCATCCACTGCAATTTTGGCGTTCTCCAAGTTTCCAGTCATCACAATTAGAATCCTGTAGTACCAATTTTCCAAGCTGCACCCACATTTTTTTTATTAAAAAAAAAAACAAAAATTGGAAGAAGAAGAAGAAGATAATTAGACTCGATCATGATCAAATATCAATAGCTGGAAGTAGAACAAATTAAAAGGAGAAAAAGGAAAAATTAATTCGTGTCCATACAAACACTTGTATAGTTAGTTACGTACACGTATGTGAATATAATAGAGAGAGAAACGAGTAGTGATGAGAGAGAGCATTTATAATTTATAATATACCAGAGCATGACGCCGGAAGAAGCAGACAGCTTAACAAAGTCCCACAAACCGGAAAAGGCCTGAGCGGAGAAGCCAGTCCAGGTGTGGGGGCAGCCACCGCAGGCGACGTAGATATACATCCCAAGCGCGGTGAGCCACCAGGAGACATTGAGCGTGAGGGCGGTGCCTATGAGACCCAAGCGGAGGCGGTAGACCATGAGCCAGCTGAGCAGCACGTGCACTACGAACGCCGCCAGATTCACATACGCCGTCACGATGTTCTTCAGCTGGCTCTGCAGAAACCTCTGCAGCGGAAACACCATCGCGAAGCTAAAGTGGAGGGGGATGAAGCACACCGCCACCACCCCCGACAGCTCCGCCACGTCGTCCGGCTGCCCCAGCAGCTTCAGCAGCGGCGTCGCGAACAGGAAGATCGGCAGCAGCCCCACGCAGCAAAGGAACAGCACGATCCACGACCGCTGCAGGTAGATTCCCAGCATGTAGTAATTCTTCGCCCCGAACGCTTGCCCGCACAGCGTCTCCAGCGCGCTCGCCATACCTAGCTGCATTATCATTCATTCATTTCTATTTTAATTAATTAATTAAAATTAATATAATAGTAGTGAAACACGAGATGACGACGACGGACCAGTAGGCCGAAGTCGAAGCCAACGATGACGTTGGAAGCGATGGACATGGCGGCGAGCTCCAGGTCGCCGAGGTGGCCGGCGAAGGCTTGTGTGATCACGAACATGGTGTACGATGTGATGCGGCTGAAGATGGCGGGGCCCACCACCCTCCATAGCTTCTTCGTTTCGATCCAAACTCTCGTGGGAAGACCTTTTTCCTCATCGTCTGCATCTTTTCTTGTGTGCTCTAACAACGCCGCTGTAACTGTTTCCCCATTTTCACTTCTATTCGACATCTCTCTCTCTCTCTCTCTCTCTCTCTCTCTCAGAAGAGAGATCTTTTGTATAGGAGGTGATGTACTCTTATATTAATAGCTTAATGATCAGCTGCAAGCCAGCAACCCCTGCGTTACTATCTCCACCTCATATTTATTATGAGGAGTCTGACGTTAAACAACGATTGGTCAATATTCGTTCGATCATACTTCAATTTAAATATAATTAGATATTATTAATAAAATTATAAATTTTAGATAAGGATTATCATGAGTTTTTTGTGTTTTACTTACTTTAGTTGGAAGCTCAATTTTATACCCTTATTGTTGAATTTAAGAACAATTGTGCATAAGAATGAGATATAATAGAAGGTGTTTTATTTCTCACTCAAAACTTAAAAATGATACAAGAAGGAATCCATTATTTATATACATGCTCTACAAGATCCACTTGGAGCTCAATATAGTCGGTTACACATCTACGGCTAGGATCACCTACTATCGTGATCAATGGTGTGAATAAAAGTGGTCCTAGCTAGACTCGCAGCTGGTTGACACGTGTACATGGCAGGATGTCATGGCTTGCTGCTTCTACATGTAGCTTGTGCTCAACCTCTGCATGGTTTGGTTCTTTAGCTCTGCAACATCCCCCTACAGACAAAGCTTGGTGAAGATCACCAAGATGCAGTCTGGACATAAGAGTTTTGAATCTCGGTCTAGGTAAGGACTTAGTAAATAGATCTGCAGGTTGCTCCATGGTAGAGATGAAAGTAGGAAGTATAAAACCAGTTTTGAAGTGCAGTCGAACGAAGTGGCAATGAAGGTCCAAATGTTTGGTTCTTTCATGGAAAGCTCGATGCTGAGTTATTTGAATTGCAGCCTTATTGTCGTAGTAAATTGGAACTGGCTTGATCACCTTAACATGCAAAGCATCCAACATATAGGATAACCACAGAAGTTCCTTGACTGTGAAACTAAGACTACGATATTCAGCCTCTGCAGAAGAAAGTGAAACCGTTGCCTACTTTTTGCATCTCCAAGAAATGAGTTTATTGCCAAGAAAAATGTAATATCCAGTTAAAGAACATCTTGTATCCAAGCAAGAAGCCCAGTCAGCATCACAAAAGGCCTGAATATTGAAAGTAGAACTGATGCTATACCATAAACCAAGAGAAGGACACCCCTTAAGGTACCTTAGAACATGTAATGCAGCATTCCAATGGTAGACAGTAGGCTTATGCACAAATTGGCTTAGTTGCTGCACAGCATGAGATATGTCTGGCCTAGTCAGATTCAAATACAAGAGCTTACCCACAAGCCTTCTGTAGGATTCTGCATTGGTGAGACCCTCTCCTTCCTTATTAAGTGTCTGGCCTGGAGGCAATGGTGTAGCTGCAGCCTTGCATCCAATTAAACTAACTGTATTCAACAAATCCAAGACATACTTCCTTTGGCACAAAAAAGTGCCAGCATCAAAATGAGCAATTTCCATGCCTAGGAAATATTTAGCATTACCTAGATCCTTGATTGTAAAAGCCTTGTCCAGAGCAACCTTCACTTGCTCCAGAACATCAAGAGAAGGACCTAGTAATAGTATGTCATCCACATAGACAAGTAAAGCTATGAATTTAACTCATGTGCATTTGACAAACATGCAGTGATCAGACTCAGTTTGAGTAAACCCCAGAGTGAAAAGAAGTCTGTAAAATTCCATATTCCACTCATGGGAGGCTTGCTTCAACCCATACAAGCTCTTCACAAGCCTGCAACAATCCCCAGCACCACCCTTAGAATAACCCTAGGGAAGAGTCATGTAAATTTCATCAGAAAGATAGTCATGTAAGAAGGTATTATTAATGTCCACTTGGTGTAGGAACCACTGAAATTGAGTAGCAAAAGCTAAGAAAAGTCTGACAGAAACAAGTTTGGCAACTGGGGCAAACACCTCATGATAATCAACACCAAACTCTTGATTAAACCCCTTAGCAACCAAACGTGATTTGTACCTTTCAACACTCCCATCTAATCTGAGCTTAACCTTATAAACCTATTTACACCCAATAGCATTCTTTCCAGGAGGTAAGGGAACAACTTCCCAAGTCTGATTGGCTTCTAAAGCAACCAATTCAAGGTTCATAGCCTCAACCCAAACAGAATATTGACAAGCTTCTTTGTAAGAAGAGGGCTCAGGAACAGAGTGAACATTGAAAAGAAAGGATGTGTAGGAAGGGATAAGGACAGGAGAGATAATGTATGGAAATGTAGGAGGTGTGAAACTAGGAATAGAAGAGGAAAAATCGAGAAAATGATTAGTGAAGTGGCAGAGATAATCACTAAGATATGCAGGAGGTTTAGTAAGCCTAGAACTCTTCCTGGAAGGAAGTGTGATAACAGGGGGAACTTCAGAGGTAGTTGGACCCTCAAACATAGCAGAATAATTTGGAGGATCATATGTCTCATTCTCAGTAGAAGAGTCTGTGGAAGATACAGAAGGTTGGGGGTAAAAGGTGATTTGTAACAGGAGAGAGGGAATCTGATGGTGGTATTGTAGGAGGTGGAGAAACAGGTGCATGGTGGGAAGAGTTGGTATTAGGAAGAGGACGATCATCAAAGGTGAGGAAAGGTAATGAAGCAGGTTTTATATTAGATTGGAGAGGAAAAATATGAGTGTGGAAATCAACATCCCTAGCAATGAATACCTTTTGAGTGTCAAGCTCAAAGAGAATATAGCCTTTATTATGGGAAGCAGGACCTAAGAATATGCACCTGGAGCTTCTGGCAGAAAACTTAGTTTTAGAGGGTAATGTGTTTACCTTATAAACCAAGCAACCAAAAGGTTTGACATCATCCAGGCTAGCATTGCTCCCAAACAGAAGCTCATAGGGGGGTTTCCATTGTAACACTGCAGAAGGTATTCTATTAATTAGAAAGATAGCAAAAAGAATGGAATAAGGCCAAAAGGAAGAAGGAAGATTACTTTGAAACATCAAGGATCGAGCTACTTGTAATAAATGCCTGTGTTTTCTCTCCAACCCCGTTCTGCTGAGGAGAGTACACACAGGTTCTCTGATGATGAATTCCAAAGTCTGCCATCAAAGTCTGGGTTTGCTGGCCAACAAACTCACTCCCATTGTCTGATCTCAATATATGGATATCTGTCTGGAATTGATTCTTAATCATAAGAATGTAACTTCTGAGAATCGGCCAAACTTGGTGCTTACTTTTGAATAGAAAAGTCCAAGTGGCGCTGGAATAATCATCCACTATAGTCAGGAAATAAGGAGTCAGTGTGATGCTGTCACCTCTATAAGGTCCCCAAACATCAACATGGATGAGATGAAAGATCCTTTCACTTCTCTGAGCCAGGCTGGGAAAAGGGCTTCTTTGCTGCTTAGCTCTATGACAGACATCACAGCTTTCCAAAGTAACAAAATCTGTTTCTCTGAATCTTTTCTTGAAACACTCCATGTGCTTCATAGTGCTAATAAAGGGATGGCCAAGACAAGCATGCAAATCCTCTAATTTAGGAGCCTGCACTGAGTTAACAGTGACTGTAAATTGGTATTCATGTTTGAATATTTATAAATTCCTTTTCAGCTTCCCAATTCCAAGAATAACATCATTACTCTTCCTTTGTATAAGACAGTGTTGTAACACAAATTCTTGTATTCAATTTGGTAAAACACAAAATGTGTACAAATAATATGATTTTGGATGAAAAGTATTTATACGGATTCAATCTCTATTTTTCCTCTGATTCTTCTCTTCAAAACTTGATCTTCAAACGGTCTTTTGAACTTGATCTTCAAACGGTCTTTGAAATCTTCAGAGTAAATTTATCTCTTTGATCTTCTCGGACTTGTTGTTTGAACTTGATCTTCAAACAGTCTTTGAAATCTTCAGAGTAAATTTGTCTCTTTGATCTTCTCAGACTTGTTGTTTGAACTTGGTCTTCGAAGTTTTCGAGGATGATTTTTGTCCTCGATCTTCTTTGACTTGGTCTTTAGTCTTGATAACGTTAATTCGGAGGGCCGACGCCTTATTTCCGGATCAAACATCAATTTTCGGGATGAATTTGATGAAGAACGCCTTTTGACTACCTTGCTTATGAATCAAACGCCGTCTTCAGGATGAATTTGGCGAAGAACGCCTTGAATATTTGAAAGAATTTCACTTACGGAATTTCTTCTCAAATTCTTAAACTCTTCAAATGACTTCTGGTGTGATTTTCAACTGATATGGAGGCTCCTATTATAGTTGTAGGTAGGAGTATCTAGAGCTGACGTGGCGCGATCTCATTAGCTCTTGAATATTGATATATATCTCTTCAAAGATATTTACTTGTTGCCAAAGACTCTTGATGTTTATCATATAATAATATCTTTATTATTAAATATTTTATCTAATTTTGGATTTGATAAGATTCCAAAACTAATAAAATGTTGGGGTTTTTTCGAATTGAACCACCGCAGGATCTAATTGGATGTTCATTAATCCTAATGTCATGTAGATCATAAATTCATGCATCTCATATATTTTAATTAACCGAGTTTAATTAACATGCAAATCCGGTTTAAACGATTCTACTAAAGCGGAAACATAGAATCGAAAAACGACTTACAAATTAATCGACGGGTGGAGGACGAGATTAAAGGTCTAATCTTATTGTTGTGTATGATGATGATTGGTGCCCCATAGTGATATTCCACTCCTTGATCTTCTGTTGTATTCCCGGACTGAATCTAGTTTCAGGGTGGGCTGAAATCTACTAGATCGGTATGGAATCTGTGGAGATAAAGAGAACACAAGAGGAGCTGATTATTCTTCTTAAAATTTCGTCCCCCACCTCCCTATTTATAGGGGAGGTGGTCGAAATTTCAGTGTCCCAACCCTACTGGGTTTGGGCCTCTATCTCTTTTTCTATCTCCAGTCCATTAAAGTCATATTGGGCTACAACAGGGATCTAGAAGAATATTAAATTGGCCTGCTAATTTATTTAATTTCCAATATCCAATAAACTTAGGATATTATTAAATAAATTAAGTATTATTTTTATTCCACTAAAGAAATAATACTGACCTACCAATTTAATACATATTTCTGAATATGCTTTCTCCTTTAGTCCAGCCATTCCCCGCGTTTAAGATATAATGCCCATTAATTAATTATGTAAGCTTCTGACAGCTATAATTAATTAATATCTTATCCTTGAGTAGTACCACACAAGCTTTACTAATGCACGGAATTAATTCCACCTGCAGGGTTTCAGCATGAACTTGCATTTCCTCAAGGGGACACCATCAAACTGGCGCACCAGGACACGGTGCCCCTACATATTGCACAACCCATCATAAGTGTAAATGTCACAACCCAAGATATCGAGATTATTGATCCTTATGAAAGAATCTCACCCTTTGATAAATTAAAGTTGCAAACACTACACGTATATGTCTGCCAACACATAGGGGTTAAGAACCCGAACTCTGTGGATTCTTATTCTCTCATTTAAGGTCAGAATAGAAAATAGAATCCTAAGTAGATCCTCCTCAATACACTTGACCGTGTATTAGAATAATCAGTTAGTCAAGACAAACTAACTATCAGATTATTCTACGGCGTATCGATAGCAGGTTCAGTGCCATCTAAACCGTGAGCCTTTTAATACATTACAAGGAACCGATGATATGATCTAACCATGTGTTTACCCACACCATATCATCTACAATGTAAGTATAGTGAACATGCATATAATTATAACAATTGAAATGCAAATAGTGACTGCAATTGTATTCATTCTATATCATCATAAAACCATTATCAATAAAGTATACAAAAGACAAGTCTTCTAGTATACAAAACCAACAATCTCCCACTTATACTTGAAGCATGTCTTTCAAATATAAAACAAACTGGCTAACTCTCCAACTCTAACTAAAATCTCAAACGGCAACCCCGGGTCTGCATCTCACTCCCATTTTCTCCACGTGACCGTAGAAGGTCTTAGCCGGAAGGCTCTTCGTGAATGGATCAGCTAAATTGTCCACCGATGCAATCTTGACCACTGCCACATCTCCTCTCTTAACGTTTTCTCGTATAAGATGGTACTTTCTCTCTATGTGTTTACTTGCCTAATGGGCTCTGGGTTCCTTCGAATTTGCCACTACACCCGAGTTATCACAATATACCGTGATACTCCTAGGCAAATCAGGAACCACGCTCAAGTCCAACAAGAAGCTCTTGAGCCAGACGGCCTCTTTTGCAGCCTCAGAGGCAGCTATATATTCGGCCTCCATGGTGGAATCTGCAATGCATTTCTGCTTTATGCTCCTCCATGCAATGGCTCCGCCTCCCAAGGTAAACACATAGCCTGAGGTAGATTTACTCTGATCTTTATCGGATTGAAAATCTGAGTCCGTGTAACCCAAAGGCACTAGACTATCAGAGCGGTACACCAGCATATAATCTCAAGTCCTTTTTAGGTACTTGAGTATATTCTTAACCGCAGTCCAGTGACCTTGTCCAGGGTTAGACTGATATCTGCTTACCATGCCGACTGCATAGCTATATCAGGTCTAGTGCATAGCATAGCATACATAAGGCTTCCCACAGCCGAAGCATATGGAATGCCCTTCATCTCATCTATCTCAGCCTGTGTGTGGGGACACATATCCCTGGATAGATGAATTCCATGCCTGAAAGGTATAAAACCTTTCTTGGAATCCTGCATATTAAACCTAGCTAGCACTGTGTCGATATATGTCGCCTGGGATAAGCACAACATCCTTTTCTGGTGATCTCGAATTATCTTGATGCCAAGGACATGTCCGGCTTCTCCTAGATCTTTCATATCGAACTGCTTGGACAACCACACCCTTATGTTAGATAATACTTTCTTACTGTTCCCAATAAGTAAGATATCATCAACATATAGCATGAGGAAAGCCACCACGTTTCCGTCACTTTTCTTGTACACACAGCTCTCATCCGGACATTGCACGAATCCATATGACTGGATAACCTCATCAAACCGGATGTTCCAAGACCTTGACGCCTGCTTAAGTCCATAAATGGATCTCTTAAGCTTGCACACTAAGTGCTCTTGGCCTTTAGCAATAAAGCCCTCTGGTTGCTTCATGTGGATGTTTTCCTCAAGACTTCCATTCAGGAAAGCCGTCTTGACATCCATCTGCCAAATCTCATAATCCAAATGAGCGGCAATAGACAAGAGAATCCGGATTGACTTAAGCATGGCTACCGGTGAAAAGGTTTCCTCATAATCGATCCCTTCTTTCTGAGTGAACCCTTTTGCCACCAATCTTGCCTTGAAGGTTTCAACCTTTCCGTCAGCTCCTCTCTTGCGTTTGTAAACCCACTTACACCCAATGGGTTTTATCCCATCTTGTGGTTCTACAAGCTCCCAGACTTGATTGTGATCCATAGATCCAATCTCAGACTCCATTGCAATTTTCCAAGAGTCTGCATCTTTGTCTTGGATTGCTTCGTCGTAGGTCCTGGGATCCAATTCATTTAGTCCTTCAGGGAAATCTGAAGATTCACCCAAACCAATGAATCTGTCAGGTTGTCGTACAACCCTCCCACTGCGACGAGGCAGTTCCTGTACTTCTGTGACACGTTGTGCAGTAATTTGTGGTTCCTCTTCTTGTACTATTGGTGTCAGATTCGAATTTTCCCCTCGAAGTTCCTCGAGTACTATCTCACTTCTTGGCTTGTGATTTATTACATAGTCTTTCTCTAAGAATCGAGCATTGGTACTCACAATGATCTTCTGATCCTTAGGACTATAAAATAAACCACATTTTGTTCCTTTTGGATATCCAACAAACAGTCTAACATCCGTACGTGGTGCCAGCTTATCAGCTTCCTTATCCAGCACATGTGCTGGACTACCCCAAATCCGAAAATGTCCAAGACTGGGCTTTCGTCCAGTCCAAAGTTCTGTGGGCGTAGATGGGACTGATTTTGATGGAACCACATTCAGAATATAGGCTGCCGTTTCCAGGGCATATCCCCAGAACGAAATAGGCAGATCTGAATAGCTCATCATCGATCTAACCATCTCTAACAATGTTCTGTTCCTTCTCTCCGCCACGCCGTTCTGCTGTAGTGTTCCCGGCGCAGTCAACTGGGATGTAATCCCATTCTCTGCTAAGTAGTCCCTAAATTCATTCGAGAGGTACTCACCACCACGATCAGACCGTAGTGATTTGATACTTTTACCTGTACGTTTTTCCACTTCCGCTCTGAATTCTTTGAAAGTCTCAAAGGATTCTGACTTGCGGCGTAACAGGTATATGTATCCATACCTTGAGTAATCATCAATGAACGTGATAAAATACTCGTACCCTCCTCGAGCCTGAACTGACATAGGGCCACATAAGTCAGAGTGAATCAAATCTAGTACCTCTTCAGATCTATTCCCTTTATCCTTAAAGGGTCGCTTGGTCATTTTACCTTCCAAACAGGATTCACACAAAGGGAACGATTCTAGGACCAATGAAGATAAGGGCCCATCGTTTACTAGTCTTTGTATCCGTTTAAGGTTAATATGGCCGAGCCTAAGATGCCAAAGATAGGTTTGATTCATTTCCGAAGGTTCTTTTCGTTTGTTAGGGTTTATGACCGATGTATTCAGTAAATGCATTTGCGTAGTGTTTTGCATAGGATTAAGTAAATAAAGATGTCCATCCAATGTGCCAGAACAAATAAAACGATTATCACTAAAGATAACAATCTTGTTATCAAAAGAAACAGAATATCCATCCATAAAAAGTTTAGAAACTGAAATCAAGTTTCGCCTAAAACTAGGCACATAAAGACAATCCTTTAAAACTAATATCCTATCACTACTAAAAGATAAGGTTACGTCTCCCACTGCAACTGCCGCCACTTTCGTAGCATTGCCCATGTAGACTGAAATCTCTCCATCACTCAGCTGTCTTTTTGCCAGGAACCCCTGTAAAGACATGCAAACATGATCAGTAGCTCCAGTATCTACTACCCATGACTGAGTAGAACAAGTAGCTAAACATGTTTCAACGATGAGAGATTGAGACGTACCCTTTTTCTTCTTCTTGTTAGGACAATCCGCCTTCCAGTGACCTGGCTGGCCGCACTTGAAACACTTTGTCTTTGACTTAAATTCCTCGGGAGGAATCTTAGTCTTAGACTTCTTCACCTTAGGCGCCCCCTCTGCAGCTTTCTTGGGTGCGTTCTTCTTCTTCCTTTTAGTACCGGAAGAAGACGCCCTATTTTCAGCTAGGTGTGCCTCCGGATTTCCTTTTTGAAGTAACTCAGCCGCCTGAAGATCCATGAGCAGTTCAGTCAGGCTGACATCCCTTTTAATCATGTTAAAGTTCAGTCTGAACTGCTCAAACCTCGAGGACAGGCTATGAAGAACAATGTCGATTTGATAATCGCCATCCAGCTCTCCACCCAAGGTCTCGATCTCAGCCAGATACCCCATCATCGTGAGAACGTGATCCCTAACAGGTGTGGAGTCAGACATTCTCGCATCCATTAGTTTCTTCATCGCCAAATGGCGTGCCGAGCGGTTCTGATGACCGAAGAGCTGCCTAAGGTTGTACATGATATCATAAGCGGTTTTCATAGGTTCATGCTGATGTTGCAACACATTCGACATAGATGCCAGAATATAACAGCGCGCCACCTCATTGGACCTAACCCACTTATCATATGCAACCTTTTGGGCTTCGTCAGAACCCTCATCTGGCTTCTGAGGACATACTTCTTCAAGTACGAATTTGTGTCCTTCCGCAGTGAGAACAAGATTAAGGTTTCAAATCCAGTCATTGTAATTTTCACCGATTAACTTGTTTTCTTTGAGAATAGTGGACAGGTTGGAGAGTGCCATAATGATATAGAATAACTAAAAAGTAAACATGCAGTACAGTCACAAACTTTAGGATACTCACATATAATTGTATACCTCAAAAAAATTATATGTAATCCACCGACATTTTAAAAATGTTTCTTATAAGCCACGTTAGTGTGGACGTTTATAAAATTCATCCTTAAACAGGTAAAATCACCTTTAATTTACCTCCAGTCAAATTTCCTTATGACAAGTAAATTAATAGTCGGAAATAACCACGGTCGTGTAACCTTCTAATTAATAAGCCACGTTAGTGTGGACGTTTATTAATAAATTACACCTAAGTGTGAACACCATCATCTTAGCACCAAGTCCACTATTTCGAACTCCCTGCTCCAGTTGGAGGAGTCAGTTTGTTCTAGTAGTGTTCTACAGCTATCTTGATAAAGAAGTTTAATTTCTAGAGATAACAGTGATATAACACATCCGTTATGGAGGAAGACCTATTGTCAACTCGCATGTCTATCACATCTCAATTAAACCAGATTAATGGAGACTGTTTGAGATTTCTACATACTTTGGTATGAATTCTCCCACTTAGTTATTTAAGATTGAGGTTTCATTTTATCCCATTGTGAAACATGCAAACATCACATAAAATGATAAAATACCATTGCATGCTTCAAACAACATAATAAGCAATAATAATAAAAACCAACTATCATGACTTATATCTCATGTTGCTGAATGAGATAAAACTGGAAAGTCAGCTCCGGAAACAGGCTTGGCCGCCGCCCCCTTCACCGCGCCTCGCCGAAAATCCTAGCTCCATTTAGGGTTTTCGGGACGTGAACCGGTGAACCTTCCATTCTTGAGCTATACTACTCTCCTTCTTCGAGTTGATCTTCAAACTTTATTCAATATAGAATATCTATTCCTTAAAGGAAAAAACTAATATATCTAGAATAAAATTACAACTCAATGACTTGGTCTAACAGTTTTATTTCTATTACATTAAAACAACATAAAATAAAACCTAGACCTAATCCATGGATTAAAATCACGTAGCCAAACTGGCATACGGCCCATCATACATCCAACATAAATTAAAACATACATCACATAATTAAGGAGCCATGATAGTCGGTAACCCTGCAAACAAGTCAGTCTACAAATCCAACAATCACAATTACATGATTAGCATAAAATAACATATGATATCCAAACATGACATATTAAATAATATTCGAATTTTACAATTAATTAAATTAATTAATTCGATATTATCCACAAGATAAAAATTGGAAATTAAAATAATTATCCACCAATTTAAATCTTGTTAAATTTCGAAAATATATCTTAAAATAAATCTGGAAATTATTTATAATTATCCACCAAATTTATTTAATATTTTCTAACCACCCTAGTTAAATAATAATTGGATATATTGATATAAATCAAAAATCTAATCCAAATATTATCCATAAGAATCTAAATCTTCAAGGATAAAGTTTGGAGATTTGATTCCAATCCAAAATCTTCCAAAACTTATCCAAATTTAAAATCTTATCACAATTGGATTTTGATAATTTATTTGTATATATCCAAAATCACCTTATCCAATTTTAATACAAGATTTTTGAAAATAATCAAATAATAAATCTGGAAATTTGATCCACTTCAAATTCTTCCAAATTTAATATTATATTTTCAAATCTATCTAGATTAAAATTAGGCAAATTAAGATATACATCAAATAACATCAAATCTTTAATCCAACAGCCAAATTTTCGATCCACCCTAATAAATAAATCTGAAAATTTGATTTTTATCAAAATCTATTCCAAATTAATTTATTAAAACCGAAAAATTAACCTATATTTCACATTTGGAAATTTTAACATTAATCAAAAAACTTATTCCAAATAATATAGTGTAGGTTTCGAAAATTACAAGAAAAATAAATCTGAAAATTTTGATCCACTTCAAAAATTACCAAATTTAAAATTCTAATTTCAAACCTATCCAGATTAGAATTAGGCAATCTTTGATATACATCAAAAATCACCAAATCTAAATTTAATCACTTGAAATTTTTGACCCTATCCTAAATTAAAGCTGGAAATTTGATATTGATCAAAACATCATCCATACTTTAATTATAGTGGCCGAAAATACATAGCTCAAATTAGGGAATTTTTTAACACATCAAATTCGAAAATTTGACTCCAAATTTTCGATCACCATCACAAAACAAATCTGAAAATTTGAAGAACATCAAATGTCATCCCAAATTTAATTTTATGACTATCGAAAATTCTTAGAACATCAAAACTAAAATTTTTGAATTGCATCAAAAATTTATCCAAGTTTTGAACACAACCAATTCGAAATACATCAACATATAAATCTGAAAATTTAAGCAACATAAATATTTCATCAAATTTATACATATATTTCGAATTAATCCTAGGATTAAATCTAGAACAGTGCCAAAACCCGCTCTGATACCAGTTGTTGGGGTTTTTTCGAATTGAACCACCGCAGGATCTAATTGGATGTTCATTAATCCTAATGTCATGTAGATCATAAATTCATGCATCTCATATATTTTAATTAACCGAGTTTAATTAACATGCAAATCCGGTTTAAACGATTCTACTAAAGCGGAAACATAGAATCGAAAAACGACTTACAAATTAATCGACGGGTGGAGGACAAGATTAAAGGTCTAATCTTATTGTTGTGTATGATGATGATTGGTGCCCCACAGTGATATTCCACTCCTTGATCTTCTATTGTATTCCCGGACTGAATCTAGTTTCAGGGTGGGCTGAAATCTACTAGATCGGTATGGAATCTGTGGAGATAAAGAGAACACAAGAGGAGCTGATTATTCTTCTTAAAATTTCGTCCCCCACCTCCCTATTTATAGGGGAGGTGGTCGAAATTTCAGTGTCCCAACCCTACTGGGTTTGGGCCTCTATCTCTTTTTCTATCTCCAGTCCATTAAAGTCATATTGGGCTACAACAGGGATCTAGAAGAATATTAAATTGGCCTGCTAATTTATTTAATTTCCAATATCCAATAAACTTAGGATATTATTAAATAAATTAAGTATTATTTTTATTCCACTAAAGAAATAATACTGACCTACCAATTTAATACATATTTCTGAATATGCTTTCTCCTTTAGTCCAGCCATTCCCCGCGTTTAAGATATAATGCCCATTAATTAATTATGTAAGCTTCTGACAGCTATAATTAATTAATATCTTATCCTTGAGTAGTACCACACAAGCTTTACTCATGCACGGAATAAATTCCACCTGCAGGGTTTCAGCATGAACTTGCATTTCCTCAAGGGGACACCATCAAACTGGCGCACCAGGACACGGTGCCCCTACATATTGCACAACCCATCATAAGTGTAAATGTCACAACCCAAGATATCGAGATTATTGATCCTTATGAAAGAATCTCACCCTTTGATAAATTAAAGTTGCAAACACTACACGTATATGTCTGCCAACACATAGGGGTTAAGAACCCGAACTCTGTGGATTCTTATTCTCTCATTTAAGGTCAGAATAGAGAATAGAATCCTAAGTAGATCCTCCTCAATACACTTGACCGTGTATTAGAATAATCAGTTAGTCAAGACAAACTAACTATCAGATTATTCTACGGCGTATCGATAGCAGGTTCAGTGCCATCTAAACCGTGAGCCTTTTAATACATTACAAGGAACCGATGATATGATCTAACCATGTGTTTACCCACACCATATCATCTACAATGTAAGTATAGTGAACATGCATATAATTATAACAATTGAAATGCAAACAGTGACTGCAATTGTATTCATTCTATATCATCATAAAACCATTATCAATAAAGTATACAAAAGACAAGTCTTCTAGTATACAAAACCAACAATCTCCCACTTATACTTGAAGCATGTCTTTCAAATATAAAACAAACTGGCTAGCTCTCCAACTCTAACTAAAATCTCAAACGGCAACCCCGGGTCTGCATCTCACTCCCATTTTCTCCACGTGACCGTAGAAGGTCTTAGCCGGAAGGCTCTTCGTGAATGGATCAGCTAAATTGTCCACCGATGCAATCTTGACCACTGCCACATCTCCTCTCTTAACGTTTTCTCGTATAAGATGGTACTTTCTCTCTATGTGTTTACTTGCCTTATGGGCTCTGGGTTCCTTCGAATTTGCCACTGCACCTGAGTTATCACAATATACCGTGATACTCCTAGGCAAATCAGGAACCACGCTCAAGTCCAACAAGAAGCTCTTAAGCCAGACGGCCTCTTTTGCAGCCTCAGAGGCAGCTACATATTCAGCCTCCATGGTGGAATCTGCAATGCATTTCTGCTTTATGCTCCTTCATGCAATGGCTCCGCCTCCCAAGGTAAACACATAGCCTGAGGTAGATTTACTCTGATCTTTATCGGATTGAAAATCTGAGTCCGTGTAACCCAAAGGCACTAGACTATCAGAGCGGTACACCAGCATATAATCTCGAGTCCTTTTTAGGTACTTGAGTATATTCTTAACCGCAGTCCAGTGACCTTGTCCAGGGTTAGACTGATATCTGCTTACCATGCCGACTGCATAGCTATATCAGGTCTAGTGCATAGCATAGCATACATAAGGCTTCCCACAGCCGAAGCATATGGAATGCCCTTCATCTCATCTATCTCAGCCTGTGTGTGGGGACACATATCCCTGGATAGATGAATTCCATGCCTGAAAGGTATAAAACCTTTCTTGGAATCCTGCATGTTAAACCTAGCTAGCACTGTGTCGATATATGTCACCTGGGATAAGCACAACATCCTTTTCTGGCGATCTCGAATTATCTTGATGCCAAGGACATGTCCGGCTTCTCCTAGATCTTTCATATCGAACTGCTTGGACAACCGCACTCTTATGTTAAAACCATTATCAATAAAGTATACAAAAGACAAGTCTTCTAGTATACAAAACCAACATAAAATATATAAAAATTAATAAAAATATTATATATAATATTAAATTTTCATTAACTACAAATGCCCCTCGAAACTTGTTCATAGATGACTTGTCATTTGAAATGAATGAGTCTCGAAAATTGATTAGATAGTTTAAACTCATATCAAGGAGTCTTGAACTTGAATTTATTAGATAGTTTATACTCATATCAAGGAGTTCTTGAAATTAAACTTGTGAATAGTTTATACTCATATTCAAGAGTATTGGAAGACTTGAATAAGCACATGGCGAGATTTATAGCCATTTCTTCTTCTTCTTCTTCTTCTTCTTCTTCTTCTTCTTCTTCTTCACTTGGAGATTCCTCAAAAGCTTTGCCCCCATCATTTATTTCTGGCTTTTCTTCAAAGTTGTGATGCTTTTGCATTGACAGTTCTTGAATTTCATTTGCAGCCATGCTTAACTCCATGTCGTAAGCTCTATTGGCCAATTCCTCGAAGGTCTTTGGTTGAATCCCTTTCAAAATATATCGAAGACCCCAACACATGCCTTGGATGCACATTACAATTGTTGAAGTTTCTGATAAGTGATCTTTACAATTCAGGCTCAAGTTTCTCCAATGGTTGATGTAGTCGATGACAGACTCTTCTTTTTGTTGGTTTGTATTTGTGAGTTCAACCAAGCTAACCGTTCTTCGAGTACTGTAGAAGCGGTTAAGGAATTATTTCTCCAGTTGCCCCCAACTATCAATTGAATTTGGCTCCAAATCGGTATACCAATCAAACGCGTTATCTTTTAAAAAACGAACGAATTGCTTCACCAAGTGATCTTCATATGTCCCAACATTGTTACAGGTCTGTACAAAGTGAGCCACATGTTGTCTTGGATTTCCTTTGCCATCAAATTGTTGAAACTTTGGCGGTTGGTAGCCATCTGGCATCTTCAAGCCATCAATTCTTGGAGTATATGGCTTGTTGTAAGTCCAGATTAATTTACGGCTCTCTCCAGACTTGTCTTTGATTGTTTTCAATATGAATTATTTGACTTGATCAACTTGTATTGAGCCATTAGACAATACTCCAACTTCTTTGGCGGTAGATTTTCTATTGTTGTTAGCATGTAGCTTTGTAGACATTTCAGCTTCAGTATCTTCATCCACTTGCTCGCCACAAGTATCAATAATCATTTCTTTTTTCAGCTTCAAAATTTGAGCATCTCGTTCTTGTATCCGTAGAGCAAATCCTTCGGCAAGCTTCGTTAAGTTTGCAATTTGTTCTTCCAGAATTATAGACATCTTGATGCTTAAGGAATTAGTAAAGAGAAAAGATGAGAGGTAGAGATGGTCCCACCGGGCGTGCCAAAATCTGTAACACAAATTCTTGTATTCAATTTGGTAAAAAACAAAATGTGTATAAATAATATAATTTCGGATCAAAAGTATTTATACGGATCCAATCTCTATTTTTCCTCTGATTCTTCTCTTCAAAACTTGATCTCCAAACGGTCTTTTGAATTTGATCTTCAAATGGTCTTTGAACTTGATCTTCAAACGGTCTTTGAAATCTCCAGAGCAAATTTGTCTCTTTGATCTTCTCGGACTTGTTGTTTGAACTTGGTCTTCGAAGTTTTCGGGAACAATTTGTGTCATCGATCTTCTTTGACTTGGTCTTTAGTCTTGATAACATTAATCCGGATGGCCGACGCTTTATTTTCGGATCAAACGCCAATTTTCGGGATGAATTTGATGAAGAACACCTTTTGACTGTCTTGCTTATGAATCAAACGCCGTCTTCAGGATGAATTTGGCGAAGAGCGCCTTGAATATTTGAGAGAATTTCAATTATGAAATTTCTTCTCAAATTCTTGAACTCTTCAAATGACTTCTGGTGTGATTTTCAACTGATATGGAGGCTCCTATTATAGTTGTAGGTAGGAGTATCTAGAGCTGACGTGGCGCTATCTCATTGGCTCTTGAATATTGATATATATCTCTTCAAAGATATTTACTTGTTGACAAAGACTCTTGATGTTTATCATATAATAATATCTTTATTATTTAAATATTTTATCTAATTTTGGATTTGATAAAATTCCAAAACTAATAAAATATATAAAAATTAATAAAAATATTATATATAATATTAAATTTTCATTAACTACAAGTGTGTCTCAAGAAACACTACCCTACTGCCCAAGTCCTTGGTTAGGTGTCCAGTAGAGATTAGATTATGAGTACATTCTTCAAGATGACAGTATCTGACAGTTGAGCAGCTCCAGCCATGGTGAAAGTAAGCTGCTGCCATGAGGAAGAAAAATTCTAATTGAATGCTGTAATTGTCAATATTGATTAGCTACAATTTTAGTAGTACAGTGTGAGTAGGACGATGATGACTGCTGTCTGAGACTAAAAAGGTTTGTTTAAAAAAAAGAAAAAGAAAGATTTAAGCCAAGATAGGTTTCTTCTGAAAGTTCGAATTTACCTGCTCTTTATCCATTTTATTAGGATTCGTAAATATATACAATACATGATGTACTGTGTACATTAATTAACTAATCAATTTCTTCAAATTCAAGTGATCACAACTAAATTTTTTTCAAGCGTTCTTAATTTTAGGGGAAAATGCAAGGAATGAATTCCCTCGTATTTTTTCGAAAATGAAAAAAATTATGATAATAAATAAATAAAGGCAGCTCGAGTGTTTAATAAATAGATTAATTTTTTTTTTGTACGTGTTATAGACACCAAGATGTGATGATTTAGGACGTAACAATTGTTTTTATATAAATTGATATAATTTTTAGGCAGTCGCGATAGTTTGAAGTATCAAATCGACATAATTTGTTTGTCGTCTAACATTATTCAGGACGATTAATATTAGGTACGTAGAAATTCATAGACACGAGAGGTGATCGGATCTGATCTCATGTGCCCAATCGTGTTACATTTCGTGTCATAACTAATTTTTATAATATTTTTAATATATCTTATTTGGGAAATGATAGACCATAAATATAATGTCTAGTCTAATGGTTGGAATCTATTTTTACCAAAGGTCATAGTTCGAATCTCCTAAATACCATAAATCAGGTGTGTGAGTAAAAAAATTAAATAAAATTTTTTAATTAAATTAAATCATAATTATAAAGTAAAAAATAAAAGAATTAATAAAAATGAATTGAAGGTTTGACATGAATACTCCGACAAGCCACCCCAGATTTATTATGCTGGAAAATTGTCCATGTGTAAGACTTGTTAGATTAGGCAATTGTTGTGAATTAATATGTAATGTTTAAAAAGAGATTTATGAATTTAGAGCCCGGAAAATATGTTAAGTTGTTAAATAATTAATCCCGAGTCTAAAAGATGAAAATTATCACTTATCCTCTATAATTGAAACTTTCAATCTAAAACCTCTTAAATCATGTATTTTTAATTAAATTTATATTAATTTTTAATAAAAATTTCTTCACAAATTATGTATTTTAAAAGGGACAATTTTGACGCTTTTATGCTATTAATTAATTAATCTGTCCCCAAGTCAAATATGTCTTTTCTTGTCCCACTCCACGTTTCGGAATTCAAAGATAGCAGCACGAATTGTTCTTTTCTTTATTATGAATAGAGATGAAATTATAGTTGCACTCATTAATTAAATTGTAATCTCACAAAGTTCGATTCATAAATAATGAATTTGATAAATAATTCGCACGTGAGATCACACTATTTGATATTTGGGTAAATTATGCTTTAGCCAACACTTGCAATTTATAATAATAATAATACCCCAACTTATATTTAGTAATAATATTATCCTTTTATTTTATTTTTTGTAAAAAATATACTATTCGCAAATTTTTCCGACAAGTGCAAATTGAGTCATGAAGTTGGAGAACACGTGAAAAAAAAAATCCACATAAATTAAAACAATGTGGGTCCTGAAAGTTTAACAAATTTTGGTAGCCAAATCTCTCCATGGATATTGAAAGTCAAGCAATTTTTACAAAACAACGACAATTTCAAATAATATTTTTTGTATGTGGAGAAATGAGCAACATTTCTTGTACATATGTTCTTGGGCACGGTGCTTCAATTTTTAGTTGTCAGAAAAAATTAAGGATGGTAGAATTGTTACAAAAATCAAATATTGGGATAAATTGCTATTGAATATAAATTGAAGTATTGTAAAATTCAAATGTTAGGGTATTATAATACGCAAATATTTCTGTACATAAAATGTACATCAAACGGTCAACGCGTTGACTCGGTCAAAGCATTGACCAAAAAAATCGTGATAACGGGTGATACTTTTTAGGAATACAACTAATACTTTTTTTAATTTTGAATGATACTTTTTAGTATTTTGATTGATACTGATCTTAACAGTTTTTTTCTTTTTTTTTTTTTTTTTTTTTTTTTTTTTTTTTTCTGGCCAATACTTTTTATTGATAAAAATGATACTTTTGGGCCTTTAAAAAGATATTTTTCAGTATTATGAATGATACTAATTTTGACGAATTTTTTTATCAAAACATTAATTGGGTCAACACGCGTTGACCCGATCAATACGTTGACCGTCTGATGTACATAGGAGACTTGCCCATTATAATATACCTTCTTATTTTGATGTTTCAACCCACATCACTTATTAATATCCCAAAACAAATTATTAATCAAATCATGTTTTTATAATAAAAATAAGGGCAAAGGTTCATTTTGATCCTATAACTATTTGTGTAGGAGCGCTTTGATCCATATTTTTCTTTTTGGTTCAAAATGATCCTATAACTATTTTAAAGGTTTAATTTGGTCCCTATTTTGATCCTCCAACTATTTTAACACACATTTTTCTCACATAATTAGATTATTTCACACATTAACACATACTTTTTACACACATATGGATTGAACACGAAATTTCCACCATTTTCACAAAGAATTCTCATATGGATTGAACATGAAATTTTCTCCATTTTCACAAAAAATCCTCCACTATTTTATTTTTGAATAGAAAATTATTAATTATTTTATTTAGCATAACGTAAATAATTATTTTTGTATGTTTTTAGTTATTTTTTTTATTTTATCATATAATAATGATTCATATTACTCAGATAATTTCATTTATTTCATGTAAAGAGTGCGCGTTAGTGTATGAAATAATCTATGTATCTAAATATTATTAATAAATGAAAACATAAAAATATGATAAAATAAAAAAAAACATACAAAAAATAAAAAACAACTAAAAACATACAAAAATAATTATTTACGTTATGATAAATAAAATAATTAAGATTTTTCAATACAAACATAAAATAGTGGATGATTCTTTGTGAAAATGGAGAAAATTTTATGTTCAATCAATATGAGGAATCTTTGAGAAAATGATGGAAATTTCGTGTTCAATCCATGTGTGTAAAAAGTGTGTGTTAATGTGTGAAATAATCTAATTATGTGAGAAAAGTGTGTATTAAAATAGTTGGAGGATCAAAATAGGGATCAAATTAAACCTTTAAAATAGTTATAGAATCATTTTGAACCAAAAAGATAAATAAAGATCAAAGCGCTCCTACATAAATAGTTATAGGATCAAAATAAATCTTTGGCCTAAAAATAATAATTTTTAATAAAGGTATTCTAAAATCGTCAGCAAAGGTGGGGACGGGGAAAATTAGAGACATAAAAGATGAGTGGTGATCAAGTTTTAGATGAGGTGTCTCCATCAATTCTCTCAAGAATCACAACAAAATAAATACATAAATAAAGATTTAGTCAATCTCTTTCTCAAAAAAGAAATAAAATAACAATAGTAATAGAATAGTCAATCTCACGTAAGCAATTGCGAAATCTTATTTGTTATGACTCATAATTACATGTCTTTATACAGACACGTTGGCATTGTCATGTATTGAAAAAATACACAGTGTCACGAATTATTAAATATCAATTGATGTTTACAGTATTTATATATGTATATATAAAGCTTAATTTTAACATCAATGATTCAATAAGTAATTAAGTATTATACAAGAACTCAATTTTAACTGATAAATATATATACAAAACCCCAGTTCAATAATAAACATTAAAAACCATATTTATCTTTTCAAAACATAGAAGACAACTTTTCCACGTTTCTCTGCTAAGAAATTATGGGCTTGTTTGTTTACATTTCCAGATAGAAATTTCCTATTTTTACTATTCAAAACATCGAAAGCACGTTTGTTTTACTCATTTTTAATTTCAGTTTTCACGTTTTTCAATTCTATATAACATATTCAATTATATATATATATATATATATCATTATAGTGGGACCCATTATTTAAATATTCATCATAACCACACAAATATTTATCTTTTCATCACAACCACAAATTCAAATTTAAAAATATAATCAAACAAACACATTTCTATTTTCTAAACCTATAACTCTAAACATTAAATCATTCATCATAACAAAATCATTACATTTTTTCAAAAACCAATACACCTCGTAAATCGAACTGAAAATGCTGGAAATCGAAAATTGATGTTGGAAATAAAAACAAACAAGGCCTAATAATGTGTCACATATATATGCACTGGCGTTTTTACATTAAAATAAAATAATAAGTAGGTGTCCTTTTGGGGATGGCCTAGTGGTGGAGTGGTGTTTCTTGAGGCCAAAGGTCTCAAGTTTGACCCACCACCAACACCACTAGGTGTGAGCCTGTCACACCTGGCTTGCCAAGTGTGGTTTACCTCCCCTGTGTAGGTTTGCAGGCTATTACACAGGGACGGGGTTTACCCAGTGCGCACCACGGTAGCGGCTGCGGGTTACCCTCGACATCCAAAAAAAAAAAAATAATAAGTAGGTGTTGTATATCAGTATGTGCTTTTTTTCTCCCACTCCACGTTTCCAAATTCACAACTTTAAAGAGAAGAAGGCAACACAAATTCATCTTCCAAATATATATTGACAAATACATATCAAATTATAACCGATGGAATTGAATCAAATAAAAATTGGAGAGTTATAATCAAAGATCTGAAATATGATTTATCTATCGATATAGAACTTAAAAGATTGATTCTATCAATTCAAAACTTGAAAGATGTAAAATTATCAATTTAAGACTTGGAGATTTAACGGTATTAAAACTCCATCCAGGGGATGTTGTGGCCATTAAATATTCATATCATTTTTATTCTAAATTAAATTAAATTAAATTAAATAAAAAAAGTTCAAATTTACATTAATGAAATTAAATAGAGGACTTTATTATATTCTGTAAATTCAAGCTCTGCTTAATTCAATCAGAGACCCTTAGAAGTTTAAATTAAATTCAATGTTTAACTAAATTCAGTATGTAATTGTGATTTTTTTTTCAATCACAATAATAAATTGATATAGTTAGTTTTATTTTTATTTTCAATTTTGATAGGGGAAATTATTATTTTAAAAAAATATCTGGAGGGAGAATAAAATTAACATTAATTAATTAATTCAATAACATATAATAGTTTGCATTGGAATTAAAATTATAATAATTAATTATAAATATAATAAAATTTAATTAATCAAACAAACAAAGATGAATTTTAAGCTAAAAAATAATGAGACCCGAACGATAGAAAATGGTGGTTTTTATTTGATGAAATTTAATAAAACCTCATGTTTAATGTAATTTAAATAATTAATGTAAATTTTTTTGTTTAATTTAATATATGAAATGATGTTGATATTTAATGCCCATATCACTTTATGTCGGATGGAATTTTAACACCGTTAAATCTACAAACCTTAAATCGATGGTTTTAGATCTTTCAAACTTTGAATCAATAAAATCTATCTTTCGAACTCTATATTGATAGATAAACCGTTTTTTGGCCTTGAATTGATAATTCTCCAATAAAACTTTATTAATAAATATACTAATATATATATATATATATTATATAAAAATATAATAGTGGGGACATTTTTGACAATTCACATTTTATTGCATTTCCTTAAAAAAAAGCAACATATGCATCGGTTGAAGAAGTGGGAGGCATATATATGCATTTTCTTTAAATGTCTCAACTTGTGCGTCTGTTGAAGATGTGACGCAAGAATGTTAACTTGGGGGCGAAATGTAGGAATTTCAATTTTGGGGAGAGGGGGCGAAAAACAGTATTATAATGTAAATTATATTATATTTATATAATATTATATATATAGAATTGTCAAAAATTGAGAGCGGGTGCCCCCCTGTCCGTCCCTGATGGCGGCATGATTCCGCTTGCAATTGAACGTCGGCATTTTTCAGTAAAGAAAATGGTGGTGAACCGAAAAGCAGTGATATCGAAAGAGTTGAATTTTCAAATAAAGTGAATAATTTCTTATTGCTTGGTAATGTTACATCTCCTTTAACTGTGTGTTTAGACAGTTACAAGGCAATGTGTGTTTGATATTTCGCTGTTTTATTCTACTTGATTAGTTTACATATTTATCCTACGATTTGCCTCTCCTCTATGCTTGGTTCATTGGACTATTTTATCGGAACGCAGTTTATTGTTTACATAGTGCATAGAATTTGAAACATCATATCAAGTTGGATGACTCGATCGGAATGTTCGGAGTGCAATACGATTGTGTATTTTGAAATCAATTTCACTGGTGAAAGAAAGTATCTTAATTAATTTGTTCATGTCCTTTGGATTTTCTGTCAATTTGTGGTGATTTTAAATTTGAAGAAAGTTATCATTTTTTGTGTTCATTTACCATAAATTTTTGCAGGTTTATAAGTTATTACATAGCTTGATTACAAAATACAGTTTTTTTTTTCGATTATATATCATCAATTATTATTTTGAATTAGCGGTTTCAATTTTCAATATATGCAGGTTTTATTTATGTTTTCAACCTCGGTATAATCGAGGTGGCAAAATATAACTCATTTTTTGTAAAAAAAAAAAATCTTCCAATTTCGGGAAGTAAAAGACAAATATAATTTTATTTTCACATTTTCAATATTTCTTCTCCCAATGATGACATTGTTATTTGGAAAAATACAAATATTAATAGTGATTTTATATTGAATTAATGCATTATTTGTCCTAATAAAGGTGCTATAGCCTTTAACTGGAAAATTCATCCTCGATTTCCATCTCTAAGTACATAAAACTTAAATCTCATGTGTTCATAAATCACCTTTCCTCGTGTTAGAATGATTATATTATTTGAATTGTTTTTAAGAAAGAAATGGTATCAATAATTTCCCCTACCTACTTATCCTTCAAATCAAATTAAGATTTACAGAGGTTGAAAATAGGTTGTGCATCTTCCTAAATGAAATTTACTAAATATTGTGTAATGTTACTAAACTCTCTCTCTCTCTCTCTCTATATATATATATATATATATATATATATATATATAGGGTGCGGTTATAATAAAGACAAGTGTTGGTGTGAAAATTAGGGACAAATTTGATCCCTACAAATATACAAGATGGATGGATCAGATTAAAAGGATTTTAAATGGTAATTTATAATTTTTTATTTAATATTAAAACATGGAGGGGTATTAATGTCAAATCGCACCTTAATTTCATATGGTATCATGCATTAAACTTGGCGCTAGATTCGGAACTTGATATATGCTATCTACATGAAAACTAAATCCCTTAAAATCTGCAAGCACGAATTCGATAGAGAAGGAGCGGTTGCATCTAGAAATCGAAATTTCTGTCTCTAAAATCAGAAAATCTAGACCACCGCAAGAACTGACAGCGACATCCTTGAGGACCGACGAGAATTTCGGCATAGCTTGGCGGGTTTGTCGTGTGCGGCGGCTTGAACAATAAACAAGGCGACAGATTTTCCCCCTTCGGCAATGACGCGTTCGAACGAGAAGCTAAAAATAAACATGGGTCGGAAGAAATCGGGTAAGTTTCAGTGCTTTGAATCGAATTTAACGATGATTTTGGAAAAAAATATGTCCTAATTAAAATCTGTTTAATGCTTGCGATTAATTCAAAAAATAGATTTAGAAAATTATTTTGTTATTAGGCGAATCGCATAAGAATAGATCAGTTGTCGCTTCTGATTATTAATTGAGTAATTATGTAGTGGGTTTATAAAATTGAACAAAATTTGGCAATCGAGAATTGTGAAATTACAAATTTTGTTATTTTGTCAATTCATGAGTTTTATTAGAAAAAGGATCAATTATACTTATTTTACCAGTTATTCATGCTTTTTAATCTTTATCATTTAATATAAATTATGTGTGTGTGACTTGGTGCTCTTTATTGTTAATGTTGATGATACTTATGCATATATGTTTTGCATTAGGTAAATTATAATTGTGAGGCTACGTATGCATATTTGTGATGCTGCTAAAGCATATATTTGAAGCTATGAAGCATTAAAAGGAAATGTACGAAGCACTGTCTTTATATCATTCTTATTTTTTAACATAGACATCATTAATTATTATGATTAAGTCAAACCTCAAAAAGATAGCATTTAGAGAAAATAAAATACGGAGTTGATTGGACAGTTTAGAAAAATATAATTGGGCACTTGCTTGGTCATGACAAAATTCGATTTATCATATAGGAGTGTTAGTTATGACACTTACATGAAACCATACAAAGTACAAATCGGTAACATAAAAAGCACTATGTACAAGTAAATTTTAATTCAAAATGAATGAGATTAAGCGACTTGGAGTTTAAGCGAGTCATGAACTCTGCTTCCACTCTTGTCTTATCCCATCCCAGAGCTCCAACTGCGTAGCGCTACACATTGATTAATAACCTAAAAACAAAGATTAAGTGTTAGTACAGAAATTGCTAAAGCGTGACAACAATGGATAAGTAGCATCACTGATATGCATAAATAGCATCACATATATGCATAAGTAGAATCATAAATATAGTTAAACCAAAGCACCACAGATATGCATAAATATCATCAACAATACTAATAAAAAGCACCAACCCACATAAGTTATATTACCAACTTAAAACACTAACACAGATAATCATAAGTAGAATCAAACATATTCATGAGAAGCATCAATAATATGCATAAGTGGCATCAAGATTATGCATAAGTGGCATCACAGATACGCATGAGTAACATCACAAATATAGTTCACCCAAACCACCAAAGATATACATACGAAGCATCAACAACACTAATTAAAAGCACCAACCCACACAAGTTATATTACTAACTTAAACACTAAGTAGCACAGATACCCTAGACAATTTCTAGCATCATGGTGGCATTTTTCACCACAAGCACTGCATTTCCTCATTGGCTTCTTCATCTTTTCCACATTCTTCTCTTTGTTAGATTTTATACGACTGCCGCTCCCTTTTATCTTCACAGGAACTGGTGATTTAAAATTTACTTGCTCCGGCATAGATGATTGATAATACTCCTCAAATAACCTCTTCTTACCATGCCCATTATATTCACCGTCTCCACCAGATTTGAATGAGTCTTTAACATCTTTTATAGCTTGCAACAGTGAATTAGATCTATCCAAGTCCCCATTAATGCTACGTACTCGCATTTTTCAATGCTTTCAATAAGAAATAAACATGCTACATTAACAATAACATAAAATAACAAAATCATTTAAAAACTAGGAAAACATGAAATATGTAGAATCCTTCAATATACAATACTGTAAACACAAAGCTTGTGATGCTTCATAACGAACATATAAATGCTAAATAACAATAATAACAAATACATACACTCCACACGTAAAATAGAATAATAATAAGCATTTTATACATCAATTTGAATCATATAAACTAAATTATTCATCCAGATTTTTGTAGACAAATCGAAAAAAAGGAAACCGCGCAAAAACCCGAATCTTCTATTGTCACGACACCGCCTGAAAAAAATCGTCTGCATGACATAACGAAACAAAATGAAATTCAGTAACAATCTAATTCAGAGGCCGTTTCACGTCGATTGAATCAATCTGGTACAACTTCGAAACCCCCGAATGAAAGGTATCGATCTATACGATCTGTCTTTTATTTTTCTCCCCAATCAAGATATTGTAAAGTAAATAATTTTTTCAGCTTTTCAAGAAAAAAACGACGCTCAAATTGTCTGTGTAATTGGAGAGATAATACTCACCATAATTAAAATCGCTTAATTAGGACAGTTAATATTTGCACAACAATAGGACTCTACAACTTTTTAAATTAATTTACATTATTACCCTTATCACTTTATTTTAATAAAAAACTGCCAAAAATATACTGGTCCAATTAATGGATCTCATCCGTTCATTTAGCAAGATCTAAGGGCTAAAATTAGTCCTTACTTTTCACACCAAGGATTTGTCCCTATTTGATCCATATCCTGTGTGTGTGTGTGTGTGAATAAAATATAATATGTACTCTGTAAATAAGATATATGTGGGGAAAAAAACTATCTTTTAGCTACTATATCGGGGTGGAGTTTTTAATAGCATATTTAATTACATGTTATTATTTATAAACGGTGCTTATTAACTGTATACAAATGAATGAGGATTTTGTAATTATTTAATCAACTCAAGTTTTGATATGGTAAAAATTCTTTATTCATCATGAAAATATAGGGGGATGATGAGTTGCAATTGTGTCAATGTATGTAGACTGAGGAGTTCTAAGAATATTAATTCTTATAATTTCAGACCAATATTGTTGTTTGTAAATGTGTTCTTATAAATAGAGATGACCGTGTACATCCTTCATTCCAATGATGTTCAAATATTAGACAAATTTTGCATGCATAAATATGATTTTTTTTGCTCATGCACTATGTCGGTGACATACGGAAATAACAGAGAAGATGATATGAAGATGACAAACTCAAAAACTAGGTTCAGTTTAAGGCTTATTCATATTCTATGATGTTTTTTTTTTGCTTTTATAATAAATAAATTGTATATTTTTTGTTTTGTGTGTGAATGGACTATTGAGTTAGAAATTGTGTTCATTAGCATCCTATGTAATATTTAATTTGATTTCGTCATATAAATTTTTAATATACATAAATTTTTATATTATTGCTTTAATTTTAATTAGATCAAGTGAAATATTTATGTTATTAGTGAGTTTGAACAATATTATTAAATATTTGTTATATTTTTTTAGGAAGATAATATTATATAATATTTTCTAATACAAACTAATAAATTTTGAAATTTAAATAATGTGACTTCTGTACGAATAAATAATTTTCAAAAATTTTATAATGTGTTTTTATCATATAATTTACAAATAACTATATTGTTTAATGTGCTATCTACATGTATAGATAACTATAATTTCTACAGCAAAAGAGAAAAGATGATATAGAATAATTTATTCAATTTATTAGCAAATATTCTATACTATATATGTGTGTGTGTGTGTGTGTGTGTAAAATATAAATATTTTATTAAAAAACTAATTTTTCCAACTAAAAATATTCAATACCACTGATAAAATTAAAAGAGCTAAAATATATTGATAATTATGATTTTTATAGCAAAAAAAGATGACATAGAATAATTCAATTTATTAGAAAATATTCTTATAATATGCATGTATGTGTGTGTGAATAAAATAGTTTATTATTAAAAATCCAATTTCCAACAAAAAACATTCAATTCCAACTAATAAAAATACCCAAGAAACTATTTCTCAACTTGATTATTGGAAATGATTTAAAAAATAAACATTTTCTTCGCAACATTTGTTCTATTATATTATTATTTTTAGGTAATATTTTTTATGACATGATTACAAATTAAAATTTGATTCCGTGCATCGCACGGATAGTGCACTAGTATATATTAATATATAAAATGGTATGTGGGGCTTCTACTCAAACGGCTTTAACTAAAACGTTTGGATCTTATAATTATTTAGTTTTACAAGCAAGTGATTAATCAAGTTCTTTTTTACGAGGAAAAAGTTGGTCTGAAATTTATTAATGGAACAAATGAAATCGGATGTTGACATTTGACAGTCCTAGTTGCCATTTTTCTTCTAACTTGTTTTCTATATAAATTCACACATAATTATGTTATAATCGATTTCGACGGCTTTGGAATTTGTTGTTTAGAATGTATCACAAAATCATGCATGTGGTTCAGGGCAGGTTTGGTTGCATAAAGTTTGACTCAATAATCACAATGAAAAAAAAAAAAGAAATTGAGTCAATATCACGCAAGCACTTGCAAAACCGTATTTGTCATATGCATACATATAGGGAAGTTATATGCATATATTTATAATTTCAAATTTCTTGTTGCACTTACTCGTGCTTCACTCTGTATTTTACTATTAAATTTATAATTTTCATAGCATTTATTATAAAATAAAAATTAATTATACCATAAATAATCATAATTAATATTTATCAACAAAAAATATGAATTAAAAATTACAAAATTTAATTATGAAATAATCAACTATAATAATGAATTATTAATAGAAAATTAAAAACTAAATATTAAATAATAATTATAAACCCTAAGTGTGTGGGTTGAACCCTAAGAAACATGTAAAATTAAATTAAATCACAAAAAAATGAACTTGAAGAAAAAATACAAGAAAAACACATAATTTGAAAGTGCAACATGAACTGAAACACATAGAGCACAACGGAAAATCTTACGTGTCATATATTGTATATGTTAGGAAAAACAATCACGAAAAGACTTCAATAAAGTTTTGATGAAATGTCAAAACACTCAAGAAAAACTAAAGATCAAGTCAACGGTGGAAACTGAGCTCAAGCAAAGTCAACAATGAAAATCCGAAACTTAAATCAAAGACAAGAAGCCATTATGAAGGCTTAAGCAAAACTGGACTGAAATTGCTAAGCAATGACTAAACCGTTAATTGAAATATGGACCGCACGGTAAAACCAAGCGTATCTTATAACTCAACTGAAGATAAGACATCAACTTAATTCAGTTTTTTTTTTAAGACAAACTGAATTCAGTCAATGAAGATCATATCAAACTGAGAGTGAAGCGGTCAGAGAAGTTTGCAAACTGAGAAATTGCAAACTAAAGGTCGAAGATATCCAAAGCGAGCCACCTCAAACTGAAGAGCCAACTGAGTATGTGGAAACCGTTGACTCGCAGAAGGCAAATTGAAGCATTAACCAATAAAGCAAGTTCAAAGATCACATGGCTCGTCTCTTCAACCAAACACAAGGCCACTGGCTGAACAAACAACCATAGTTAATGCACACCTAGAGGTCAACCATTGAGTAACGACTATAATTATCTTAAATTCATAACGGCTATCAGAACCAACAAACCTGTTGATCTCTTGGAGACCAACCAAAGCCAACGGAAAAATTACACCTCTCTTTATAAGATAAGTGAAACGAAATTTAAAATAGACTTTTGCTACTCAAACATTCTCAATTCTAAGAGTACTATCAAAATCTTCTCAAAGCAAAAACAAGCATCTTCTTAACAACAATTCGTCACAAACTGACCTAGTCTGATCAGTTTGAACATCAACAAGAAAATTCAAGTTTAGCTTCAACTTGTCAATGCATAACATTCATCTGCAAAAGTCCACTTGAAGAAGAAATTGTGCTATTCAACCAAGAGCACATCTAACTACAACTACAGTTCAGCTAAAGCTCTCCTTAACAAAAAACAACAATGAATCAACACCAGCTCAGTTTAAGGAGCCCAAACAGTTGATAATCCATTTCAAGACCAACCATCTTGAAGCTCGAAAGAGATTTAAAACCTTGTAAAAACGTCAATAGCACCTAACTCTCCAGCTAAGTGTGAGTCGTCACTAAAGAAACTGCCGCTACAATAGCTAACTGCTAGAGACTGTAATTGTGAGCCGTCGACTCAGCTGAGGTAACTTTGTAAAGAAACTCACTGTTACCAGGTTCAGCTAAACTCTTAATTCATTGTATAATTTGTAAAGTGAACTCAAGTTATATAGTGGATTTATCCCTTCTGTGGAAGAAAGAGAGGGCGTATGAGTTTTAAGGCTTGGAACCTCTATAAACTGAACGTGTGATGTATTGCTTTCGACTTCCTTATTTGTGATTATCTTCCTAAGTTGCATACAAACTGAACACAACTACTACCTTTCTAACTCAAACTGAAAATAGATAAACTACACGAGTTAAGGGCCCTTATAATTTTCCGCATTATTTTTCAGTTTATTCACCCCCCTCTAAATTGAACACGACTCATCCGGGATCAATAGTATATAATATAGTGATAATATCCTAAAATTTGCGGAAAAATTTAAAATATCATTACAAGAATGAACACGATTTCAACAAAATTAAAGAACAAAGGAATCCGGATAGATGTTTTGGTCTTCAAATTTTGCTTCAACTTGCTCCTCTTGCCCAATCTTCTATAGCCCATCTGTTTTATCTCTTCCTACTCTCTAAACTTTCTAAAAGAAGCTAAAGGTGGAACTCTATGCCCTAATTTTGAAATGGGATGAGTTTACATAGTGGAGGAATAAAATAAATAAAAAAATAAAAAATGGGAGAAAAATGACTAAAAAAATTGGAAAATCAGTGCACGGGGCGCGACCAGGAGGAGGTCGCGCTTTGAGGTCACATTCCGGATGAAGTAAATCGAGGTTTTGAAGGCTTTGCAAAGTAAAAAATGGGTCGCGCTTTTCGGTGCTCTGGGGCGCGACCCGTAGGAGATCGCACTTCTGGGTCGCATCTGGAAGAGGCCCAAAATGTGACCTCGAGGAGGTCGCACTTTGAGCGCATCTCCGGAAGCTTCCACGGTTTTACTTTGTTATCACTCATTTCTTGGCAGATTGACCCGAATCAACTTTAGTGTGCTCTTTATTCGATTTTCTATCATTCCATGGTATTGAATCCCTCAAATTTGTATTAATTCATTCTCAAGAAACAAAACTTCCAATCTAGAAGGTTAAAAGCGTAATTTGGGTTAAAGCACATGCAAAACTCTTCAAGTCACTTTATTTAAACCTCAAAATATTGTGCAAAAACACTACTCATCAACTCCTCCAAACTTAACAAATTGTTTGTCCCCAAACAATGAAGAAAAGAGAAGAAAGTTTCAATGATGAAGTGCAGATAAAATGATGGAAAATTGCTTTAGAGCTTCAAAACACATTTTGTACATTGAAGCATGATATTCAAATATCAACAAGCCTAGACAAATTCTACAATGCATTGCCAATATAACTTGTAACCTCTTGAAGATAGAAAGATCTCTCCAAGTGTTTAGGCTATAAGTGTATATACACAAAATCAAGTCATACAAGTAGTCAACCATATGCTTGTAAAGTGTCTATTCTCTCCACCACCTATGTGTGCTTTCAAACAAGAATCCTTGAGGACTTGTTCAAGGTTGTAACGGAGGCTTTTTGATAAGGTAGAGATTGTTTGGCCAAGTGACCATAAAGAATTAATCATTAACCCCAAATTTTGCATTACGATCCAAGTAGAACTACACATGTTCTCTTCCACCTTCCATGCTTCACACACCTCAAAGTCTAGGAAATTTCTCTTCATTAACAATGTTGTTCCCATTTCTTGCTCTTTTTTTCAATGATCTAATATAAGCATTATTTTCTTTCTTTGATTCTTTTCTTTTCAACTCCTTTTGCACTAAGACGTTCATTTTCATTTATTTTCTTTCTCTTTTCATTATGATAGATAAGAAGGGTTATTTGACATTTTCAACTCAAAATACTCTAAAATGCAATTTCTATTTTAAGTACTCCAAACTTCACAGAAGCATCAATACTTATCGCTACTCATTTACAACCTAAGGCAAAAACAATAAAATATGTTCTCATGGCTCAAATGGGCTAACAAGGGAGTTATAGTGTGGATAAGATGAAATTTGGATAGAGTAGGCTAGACAAAAATGGCCTTAAATCTTATACAAGTCATTAAGCACACTATTGCAATCTTGAGTTAAACACAATGCAAGTTCTAGAGACAAAATAAGTATGCATGATTATCACAAAAAAAAGAAAAGGATTGTAAAAATAAAGCAATCTTTGGCTCAAAAACTCACACAGGCTTAACCAAGTTCAGAAGGCAATGCAATTAAGAATCAACAAATCATAGTTTGCTTTCATGTCATTTTTTCAAATATAACCATCTTATTATAAGTAACTCGACAACCTAATCGACACCAATCATCTTCAACCACAAATTTCCACAAGACCAAAAACCAAAATCCAAAACCTCCGACTATTGAAAGCAAGTAAACATGCAAATATACTAGAAAATTTGAAATATTACCAAAATTTTAATACAAACTACATGTAATGAAAAATGAAAATACACAAAAATGAGTCCAAAATAACCACACTTCCCCCCCCCCCCCCAAACTTATTCGGAACTATGTACGAATAAGTTTGAAAAAGAATAAATGGTTTACCTTGGACGGGCTTACAAATGGTCAAGGCGATTTTGGTGGCACCTGACGCCACCTTAGAACTCCCTTTTTTCTTTCTTTGAGGTTTAGAAGTCAAATCCGGATCAAAGATGCTATAATACTCCTTGGGCATCTCTTCTTCTTTCCTCATTTTCAAGCTCTTCTCCATAAGCTTAACTTAGATATTAATCTCTTTGAGTATATGATCCTTTACAAGAGTCTCTACAATCGTAGTGATTTTTACCAAGTTTTCAATAACAATTCATCTAGCTATTCTACTTTAGTATTTGAAGAATTCTAAATAGTGGTTGTGGCCTAATGCTGATTCTGTAGAAAATTTTTACATAAAATTTAGTATGTAACACTACGTCATCTCATCTGACTTTACCGCTTTTATTCATCTTCACTAAAGTTAGCATCTTAAGATGATGATATTTAATAACTGAGTATTTAAGTACTCCTTAGCAATCCGAATAATTATTCAAAACATTTTCCAATTATTATAATTAAGACTTAAGTTAATAATTCTTTAAGTAATAAAATAGGTGGGTTGAAATAACATTATGAAAACATAGAATAAAAAATGTGAACATACATTCAATTACATTCTTGATGACATAAATATATTGTAACCTCAAACAATATATATATATATATATATATATATATATATATATATATATATATATGCATCCTCCAACACCTTGAATCACATAAATGTATGCCAAGTTAGTGTGGACGTTTACACTTACATTTTCCAAGTAGGTTCTAAACCTTTAATTTTACCATCCAATCAACTTAACCTTATGACGAGTAAAATTAATAGTTGGTACGTACTCTTTAAACTAGCACTACAATTAAATAAACAACTTGTTTCGTTGGGAAACTTGTTTAATAATTGCATATCATAACTTATTAAATCAATACTTAGTGAACTTGTAATACAACACATGCGTTATGGAGATTGGCCAATTACCAACACGTATATTGATTACTTCACATTATTAATTTTCATCATTTAGAAGTTTGATCTAGTGGACTTATAATTGATACATCTGTTATGGAGGTTGGCCCATGAAGTTACATAAACTGTACGAACATGTTCAACATCATGTACATGTACATTATAGTGAACATGCAATGTAAGAATAGATAAACTGAAAGCAAGTAAATGGCACGAGGTTGATAACCATGTTCGATCAACTGATCTACGTCAGAGGGACTTCACAAGTCTGTGAGAAACAATCCACTACTCCGTTGCAAGGTTACAAAGGCTATTACATGATGACCTCCCATCACTCGACCCCTTTCCTACACACTATAACCTTTTTCAATGGACTGAATTATAAGATCCCCTTACAACCTAGAATCCCTCTAGTTCCCACAGGAAATCTCTCATGAGACCCCTTTAAAGGTGTGAATAAATAAACTTCAAACATAGACTAGACACACAATGATCACAAGGATCAAACCTAGTCTACCCGAATACTATATGCTTCAAAGATGAAGTCTTTTAGACTCTCTACCCTTTGTGTATTCGTAAACTCTCATCGCTACTAAACTAGTCGGATTCCCAGGCTATTTATAAACACAAATCATAGCCTAAACAAGATAATCAGATTGTCCTATTTTGACTCAAACTCTACAAGGAAACTTTCCTTGTTTAAATCGGACAACTCCTAGTTTAGAATCCTTCCTTGAATAGAAGTCGCCTCTTTCCTTCTTGATCTTTATCTTTGAACGAGGAAGCTTCTATTCTAAAACATCCATCTTGAAAAGCCAGCTTCAATTCCTTGAATTCAGCTTGGCACGTCTCTTGGAAACTCTCTGGATAACCATGTACATGATCATGTTCACAAACATGCTCAAGTACATTCTTCGATCTTCAATCAAATTGGCAGCAGAATGTTCATATCATAATGTCCAGAACATGGTCTTCAAACTTGAAAAACTAAAATCAATGTGTTCTTTGAATTTCCATAAAGACCATGACAATCTAAAAAACACTTAGTGCAGATGGCACTAACAATCTCCCCCTTTATCTTTATCTGTTGGCAAATCAACTCCATGTTTTTAAAGAACACAACCTTTCATCTGAAGGATCATGTACCTTAAAACATTCTTGAATGTCCCTATGAACATCATATGATCCTGCTATTTTTCACTTTTTTATCAGCTTGTATCTGCTCTGCTGTAATGCGTTTTCTATCATATTCTTTTCTCTTCATTAGCAGTTTCAATTTTTTATCAGACTATGATCATAGTAAGGCAGATAAAAACATTTGTTCAATATATAATATCAAGGAATTGATATTACAGCAAATCAGCACAAAAGTTATCTTGCAAAACCATGAATGCAATATAATGAAACTTGAACATGAGAAATTTTAAAAATTATCAAGCATTTACTCCCCTTATTTGCCACCGAGAAAGAAAAATGAGTAAAAACAAATCTACTCGGATTTGTCAGATACATGCTCTTCCTCTTCTTCTTCAGATCCTCCTTCTCATCAGCATCATCATGTTCTTCTGTTGTCTCTTCAGCCTCTTCTTCTGCAGTCTCTTGCTCATCTTCTTTAGCAGCCTCTTCTTCTTCGGGCTCTTCTTCTGTAAGTTGATCAGCATGTTCTTCACCTTTTGATGTAGTCGATGGATACCCCTTCTAAGTTGTAACTACAGTAGTACTTGCAAGCTTGTGCAAGTTATGAACATGTCCAGGTACATCAGCTGATGGGAAGGCATACTCTGCACCAGATGAGAATTCAGGTATTAGAGCTTGAATCTTCATCTTCTCAGAATTATGCTCAGAGATCAAATGAGCATGGAACTCCAGACTGTGCTCTAGAAATTTCAGCACAAGATTTTTCTGTGAAGACTTCTCTGCAGATGCATCACTTTCTTTTTATGAAGCAATGAACTTCTTGAATTGCAGACGCAGATGATGATCACCAATCTTAGGAGTAACTTTGATCACCAGAGGCTTCTTCAGAGGTATGACTCTATCATTCTCCATAGAGACATTCTTCTTTTGTTTCTTGATGATGCTATAGATCAGAGATAGATAACATAGATGACATTTTACCACTGTAGACTCGACAATGCTCACAAGCTTTCCAAATACAAACTCAACATAATTAAACTTGTTTCAAGTTCCTAGGTGATATAAGAACCTTCCTTAAGCTTCTATAACTGCAGCTCTATGCTTTGTAGGCATCCAGTTGTGAATCATGATTCTGAACAAGGCTCCATACTTCTGTGACAACTTTGAAGATGGAATTATCTGAGGATTAGAGGGCCACTTGGTATAGATGCCTTGGGTCAGTTCTTCAGCAACCACCCCCAGTCATCTATCTTTTCCAACTCTCCCTCAATAGTACATTCCAGAAACTCATTGATGAGTTATGGTGAGAAATTCAGCATCTCTCATCGAACAAAGACTTTGTGAAAGTCTTCAGAATCAGGATCATCAATCTCTTTTGTCAGGTTGCAATAAAACTTAGATACAACTAAAGGAACAATCTCGTACACCCTTTGCATAGTTCCTAACAAACCTCTTTCTTCCAACAAAAAATATACCCCAGTAGCTAGGAGTGTATCCTTATCCACCTTCTTCTCAGAAATCAACGATTTCTTAGAGATACCTGGCAAATAAATGATCTGGTTGTGAATATCAGCATCATGTTCACTTGACTTAGAGAGTGAACATCTTTAGGTACATTCTTGGGATTAATAAACTTCTTGGCCTTCTTAGATGGACCAGCAGTTGTAACAACTTTCCACTCCTTAGTTGTTGGTGTTGTGGATGGTGGAGTGGCTGAGGCTCTGCTTCTTGTCATAGGAGTTCTAAGCTGGACAATAGCAGTAGAAGACTTCTTTCTTGGTATCTTCTTCTTCATAGATGATTTGGTAAACAAATCATACTGGGCTGACGCCAACAACTTCTCTTGTTGTGGAACATGAGTCATTTCAGTAGACTCTGAAGATGAACTATGAACATCTTCTTCTTGTTTAGTGGGGTCAACAACTAAAGGTCTTTTGATGACCTTTTTCTTTTCATTTGCAGCAGCAGCAGTAGCGATGGCCTTCATCTTGATACTCAGAGAAATATTGTCCTCCTTTGAAATAACTTCTTTTTTAATAGTAGGTGGTTATTCTGCAATCACCTTATTTGGAATAGCTTAGACAGGTGAATTTTTCTTTGCAGCAATATGTTCCTCTTCATATGTAGGAACATCTTCAGGCACAGCAGTTTCATTAGCAGCAGATCCCTTCTTTTTCTGAAGGGCTTGAGCAACAGGAGCTATGATGATTTTCTTTGTAACAAGGGTTGTAGTCTTCTTTTATTTCTTGGCTACAACACCCTTTGTTCTGGCCTTCTTTGTAGCAGTTTTTGTTGTTGATGTTGTATGATCGTGTTATTTCTTTCAAAAGATCTTGGTGTTCGGGTTTTTTTGAATTAAACCATCGCAGGATCATTTGGTTGTTCATTAATCCATGTTCATGCAAATCATAATTTTTATGTAACATGCATGTTTATCACGTCAAGCACAAAACCATGCAAAATGAATCTAACGAAGTGGAATACATAGATTCGAATTACTTACAATTGTCAGACGGTCTGAGAACAAGATTAAAGATCTAATCTTGCTGTTGAATGAAAACAGTAATTGGCGCCACCTACACCTCAAAATCGTCCACCTCCAGATTCTACTCCAAGATCTTCTGTTTTATTCCCGAACTGTATCTAGATTCAGAGTGGGCTGAAATCTACTAGATAAGTTTGTGAAATTTGTGGATAACTTTGAGAGACAAAGAGAGGCTGATTTCCAAGTGCCAAATTTTTGCCCCCGTCTCTATTAAATAGAGAGGTGGGCGAAAATTTGCTTCTCAAACCCTACTGGGTTTGTGCCTCTTGTTAGTTTTGTATACTGGAAGATTCGTCTTTGTATACTTTTCTGATGATATGATAATATGAAATGAAAGTTATTACAGTCACTGTTTGCATTTAGATTATGTTCTATAATTGTTTTATGCAATGTTCCATATACTTACATTGTAGATGATATGGTGTGGAGAGTCACACGGTAAGATCATATCAATAGAATCTTGTAATGTATTAAAGAGCTCACGGCTTAGATGGTCCTGAACACACCATCGGTACACCGTAGAATAATCTGATAAGTTAGTTTATCTTGACTAACTGATTATTCTAGTACACTAGTTAGTGTATTGAGGAGGATCACGATAGGATACTATTCTCTGTCTCTGACCCAGTTACTGAGAGAATAAAGATCCACAGAGTTCGGGTTCTGAACTCATGTGATATTGGCGAGCATATGAGTGCGTTGTTTATTACTTTGATTTATCAATGAGTAAGATCTTTTCGTAGATCGAATTCGATATCTTGGGTAATAACAATGTATACATGATATCTCGAGCTGTATGCATGAGCACTGTGTCCTGGTGTGCCAGGTTGATGATGTTCTCTTGAGGAAGCACAAGTTCATGTTGAAACCCTGCAGGTGGAATTTATTCCGTACATGAATAAAACTTGTGTGGTACTACTCAAGGTTTTAGATGTTAATTAATTATAGCTGTCAGAGGCTTAGATAATTAATTAATGAACATTATATCTTAAACACGGGGAATGGCTGGACTAAAGGAGAAAGCATATTCGTAAATATGTATTAAATTGGTAGGTCAGTTTTACTTCTTTAGTGGAATAAAAGTAAAACTTAATTTATTTAATTATATCCTAAGTTTATTAGATATTGGATATTAAATAAATTAGTGGGCCAATTTAATATTCTTCTAGATCCCTGTTGTAGCCCAATTGACTGATAGTAGACTGGATATTGAACTTGAGATAGAGGCCCAGCCCAATAGGGCTGAAACATGAAATTTTCACCCCTCCCTATATATAAGGGGAGGGGGGCACGAAAATTTGAGGATGAAATTCATTGGAAATCAGCCCCTCTTTGTCTCTCAAAGTTATCCACAGATTTCACAACTCTATCTAGTAGATTTCAGCCCACTCTGAATCTAGATACAGTCCGGAAATACATCAGAAGATCTTGGAGTGGAATACAGTGGTGATCGAAATTTTGAGTGCTAGGTGGTGCCAACTACAGTTCATTCAACAGCAAGATTAGATCTTTAATCTTGTCCACAGACCGTCTATTGATTTGTAAGTAGATTCGTTTCTATGTCTTCCGCTTTATTAGATTCGAATCTGCTTTGCATGCTTTTTGATTAGACTGTGATAAACATACATGTTACATAAAATTATGATTTGCATGAACACGGATTAATGAACAACCAAATGGTCCTGCGATGGTTTAATTCAAAAAAACCCCAACAACTGGTATCAGAGCGGGTTTTGGCACTGTTCTAGAATTAATTCATGCTTGAATTCGAACTACATATTAAATTTGATGATAAATTTATGGTGTTTAAATTTTCAGATTTAATTGGTATGTGTTTCGATTTTATGGTATTCAAAACTTGGAAGAATTTGAGATGTAAAAATTGAAAATTCTAGTTTTGAGGTATATGAATTTTCGACCGCTATGGAATAATGATTTGGGATGATATTTGATGATCTTCAAATTTCCAGATTTTATTTCACATGGTTCAAAAATTTGGATGTCAAAAATTTCGATTTTTGATGTGTATAAAATTCCCTAATTTGTTCTTTTAATTTTCGGTCATATTAATTAAAGAATGGATGATGTTTTGATCAAGATCAAATTTCCAACTTTAATTTGGAGTAGGATTGAAAATTTAGTATGATTAGAATAGGTTTTGGTGATTTTTGATGTATATCAAAAGTTACAAAATTCTAATCAAGATAGGTTTGAAATTAGAATTTTAAATTTGGTAATTTTTGAAGTGGATCAAAATTTCCAGATTTATTTTTCTAGCAATTTTCGAAACCTATGTATTTTATTTGGAATAGTTTTTTGATTAATGTCAAAATTTCCAAATATGTTAATTCTATGTTGTTTTCAATTTTCGAAACCTATGTATTTTATTTGGAATAGTTTTTGGATTAAGATTTGATATTATTTGATGTATATCTTAATTTGCCTAATTTTAATCTAGATAGATTTGAAAATAGAATTGTAAATTTGGAAGATTTTGGATTGGATCAAATCTCCAATTTATTATTTGGATAATTTCGAAATCTATGGGATTAAATATTGGATAAGGTGATTTTGGATATTTACAAATAATTATCAAAATCCAATTGTGATAAGATTTTAAATTTGGATAAGTTTTGGAAGATTTTGGATTGGAATCAAATCTCCAAACTTTATCCTTAAAGATTTAGATTCTTATGGATAATATTTGGATTAGATTTTTGATTTATATCAATATATCCAATTATTATTTAATTAGGGTGGATAGAAAATATTAAATAAATTTGGTGGATAATTATAAATAATTTCCAGATTTATTTTAAGGATATTTTTGAAAATACAAGATTAAAATTGGTGGATAATTATTTTAATTTCCAATTTTTATCTTGTGGATAATATCGAATTAATTAATTTAATTAATTGTAAAATTCGAATATTATTTTAATATTCATGCATAGATATCATATGTTATTTTATGTGGATCATATAATACATGATTGTTGGATTTGTAGACTGTGTTTGTTTGCAGGTTTACCAACTATCATGGCTCATTTATTTTATGTGATGTATGTTTATGTTGAATGAATGTTGGCCGTATGCCGGTTTGGCTACTTGATTTTATCCATGAGAAAATCCATGGATTAGGTCTAAGTTTTATTTTACGTTATTTTAATGTAATAGATATAAAACTGTTAGGCCGAGTTCTTGAGTTGTAATTTTTATTCTAGCAATATTAGATTTTTCCTTTCGGAATAGATAGTCTGTATTGAATAAAGATCGGAGATCAACTCAAAAGAAGGAAAGTGGTTCAACACCAAAAAGGAAGGTTCACCGGTTCACGTCCCGAAACCCTAAATGGAGCTAGGTTTTTCGGCGAGGCGCGGTGAAGGGGGCGACGGTTCCTAGCCTGTTCCGGAGCTGACTTTCCAGTTTTATCTTATCAATCAACATGAGATATAAGCCATGATAGTTGGAATATTACTGTTGCTTATTATGTTGAAGCATGCAATGGATGTTTATCATTTTATGTGATGTTTTGCATGTTCGATAATGGGATAAAATGAAACCTCAAACATAAATAACTAAGTGGGAGAGATTCATACCAAAGTATGTAGAAATCTCATACGGTTTCCATTAATATCTTGTTTAATTGAGAAGTGATGGGCATGCGCGTTGACATCGGTCTTCCTCCATATCGGATGTGTCATATCACAGATTTCTCTAGAAATTAAATCTCCTAAAAGGATAGTTGTAGAACACTATTAGAACTAACTGACTCCTCTATCTGGAGCGGTTAACTTCGAATAGTGATCTTGGTGTGAAGATAATGGTATGCACACTTAGATGTAATTTATTGATAAACGTCCACACGATCGTGGCTTATCAGTTAGATGTTTATATGACCGTGTTTATTATCCGACTATTAATTTGCTTGTTGTAAGGAAACTCAACTGGAGGCAAATTAAAGGTTTAACCTATTTAAAAATGAATTTTATAAACGTCCACACTATCGTGGCTTATAAAAGATGTTTTTAAAGTGTCGGTGGAAAAGTATATAATTTTTTGAGGCTTTCGATTATATACTGTTTATCCTAAATGTGTTTTGTGACTGTACTGCATGTTTTAAATTTCAGTTATTTCATATCATCAATGGCACTCTCCAATCTGTACTCAATCCTCAAAGAAAGCAAACTTGTCGGTGAAAACTACAATGACTGGATTCGTAACCTTAACTTAGTTCTTGTTGCTGAGGGACACAAATTTGTACTTGAAGAGGTTTGTCCTCAGACGCCAAATGAGGATTCTGACGAAGCCCAAAAGGTTGCATATGATAAGTGGGTTAGGTCTAATGAGATAGCGCGCTGTTACATCTTGGCATCTATGTCAAGTGTGTTGCAACATCAGCATGAGTCTATGAAAATCGCTTATGATATCATGTACAACTTTAGGCAGCTATTCGGTCATCAGAACCGCTCGGCACGCCATTTGGCAATGAAGAAACTAATGGATGCGAGAATGTCTGACTCCACACCTGTTAGAGATCACGCTCTTATGATGATGGGGTATTTATCTAAGATCGAAACCTTGGGTGGAGAGCTAGATGGCGATTCTCAAATCAACATTGTTCTTCATAGCTTGTCCTCGAAGTTTGAGCAGTTCAGGCTGAACTTTAACATGATTAAAAGGGATGTCAGCCTGACTGAACTGCTCATAGATCTTCAGGCGGCTGAATTGCTCCAAAAGAGCAATCCTGAGGCCCACATAGCTGAAAAAGGAGCGTCTTCTTCTGGTGGAAAAAGGAAGAAAAGAAACGCACCTAAAAAGGCTGCAGATGAGGCGCCTAAGGCGAAGAAGCCAAAGGCAAAGATTCCTCCTGAGGAGTTCAAGTCGAAGACTAAGTGCTTCAAGTTCGGCCAACCAGGTCACTGGAAGGCGGCGTGTTCTAACAAGAAGAAGAAGAGAGGTACATCTCATACTCTGGTTGTGGAAACATGTTTACCAACTTGTTCTACCCAGTCATGGGTAGTAGATACTGGAGCTACTGATCATGTTTGCATGTCTTTACAAGGGGTCCTGGTAAAAAGACAGTTGAGTGAGAATGAGATCACCGTCTACATGGGCAATGCTACGAGAGTGGCGGCTGTTGCAGTGGGAGACGTTGTTTTACCTTTCAGTAGTGATAGAACTTTGGTTTTGAAAGATTGTCTTTATGTGCCTGGTTTTAGGCGAAACTTGGTTTCAGTTTCTAAACTGATTATGGATGGATATTCTGTTTCTTTTGATAACAAGGTGGTTATCTTTAGTGGTAAACATTTTATCTGTTCTGGTACATTGGATGGACATTTATACTTTCTTAAACTAACTGAAAACACTATGCAAAGACAACTTTTGAATACATCGATCATAAACCCTAACAAAAGAAAAGAACCTTCAGAAATGAATCAAACATATCTTTGGCATCTAAGGCTAGGTCATATTAACCTCAAGAGGATACAAAGTTTGTCAACGATGGACCATTGTCTTCTTTGGTACTGGAATCGTTTCCTTTGTGTGAATCCTGCTTGGAAGGTAAAATGACCAAGCGTCCTTTCCAGTCAAAAGGAAATAGATCCGAAGGGCTATTAGATTTGATTCACTCTGACCTATGCGGCCCTATGTCAGTTCAAGCTCGAGGAGGGTTCGAGTATTTCATCACTCTCATTGATGATTACTCTAGATACGGTTATATCTACCTGTTACGTCGCAAGTCTGAATGCTTTGAGAAATTCAAAGAGTTTAAAGCAGAAGCGGAGAAACGAACAGGCAGAAGTATCAAGTCACTACGTTCTGATCGTGGTGGCGAGTACCTCTCAAGTGAATTTAGGGATTACATGGCAGAGAGTGGGATTACATCCCAGTTGACTGCGCCTGGAACGCCACAGCAGAATGGCGTGGCGGAAAGAAGGAATCGTACATTGTTAGAGATGGTTAGATCGATGATGAGTTATTCTGAGTTGCCTATTTCGTTCTGGGGATATGCCCTGGAAACAGCAGCCTATATTCTTAACTTGGTTCCATCGAAATCAGTTCCTGCTACACCTACAGAACTATGGACTGGACGAAAGCCCAGTTTGAACCATATTCGGATTTGGGGTAGCCCAACACACGTGTTGGACAAGGAAGCTGATAAGCTGGCTCCTCGTACTAATGTAAGGCTGTTCGTTGGATATCCTAGAGGAATGAAAGGTGGTTTGTTTTATAGTCCTAAGGATCAGAAGATCATTGTTAGCACCAATGCTCGATTCTTAGAGGAAGACTATGTCATAAACCACAAACCAAGGAGTCACATCATCCTTGAGGAGTTAAGGGATGGATCGAATCCTACACCGGTCGTACAAGAAGAGGAACCACCAAACACTGCACAACGTGTCATAGAAGTACAGGAACTGCCTCGTCGCAGTGGGAGGGTTGTACGCCAACCTGATAGATTCATTGGTCTGGGAGAGGCTTCAGATTTCCCAGAAGGTCTCAATGAATTGGATCCCAAGACCTATGACGAGGCAATTCGAGATAAAGATGCAGATTCTTGAAAAACTGCAATGAAGTCTGAGATTGGATCTATGGATCACAATCAAGTCTGGGAACTTGTAGAACCACTAGATGGGGTAAAACCCATTGGCTGTAAGTGGGTCTACAAACGCAAGAGAGGATCTGATGGGAAGGTTGAAACCTTCAAAGCTAGATTGGTGGCAAAAGGGTATACTCAAAAAGAAGGGATCAATTATGAGGAAACCTTTTCGCCGGTAGCCATGTTTAAGTCAATCCGGATTCTCTTGTCTATTGCCGCTCATTTGGATTATGAGATCTGACAGATGGATGTCAAGTCAGCTTTCCAAAACGGAAGTCTTGAAGAAAACATTCACATGAAACAACCAGAGGGATTCATTGCTAAGGGCCAAGAGCACTTGGTGTGTAAGCTTACGAGATCCATTTATGGACTTAAGCAGGCATCGAGGTCTTTGAACATCCGATTTGACGAGGTTTTCCAGTCATATGGATTCGTGCAAAGTCCGGATGAGATCTATGTGTACAAGAAATGTGACGGAAATGTGGTGGCATTCTTCGTACTTTATGTTGATGACATCTTGCTTATTGGAAACAGTAAGAACGTGTTGTCAAACATTAGGGTGTGGTTGTCCGAGCAGTTCGATATGAAGGATCTGGGTGAAGCCGGACATGTCCTTGGCATCAAGATCATTCGTGATCGCCAGAAAAGGATGTTATGTCTGTCCCAGGTGACTTATATCGATACAGTGCTAGCTAGATTTGGCATGCAAGATTCCAAGAAAGGTTTTATACCTTACAGGCATGGAATTCATCTATCCAAGGAAATGTATCCCCAAACACAGTCTGAGATAGAGGAAATGAAGAAAGTACCATATGCTTCGGCTGTGGGAAGTTTGATGTATGCTATGCTATGCACTAGGCCTGATATATGCTATGCTGTTGGCATGGTAAGCAGATATCAGTCTAACCCTGGACAAGGTCACTGGACTGCGGTAAAAAACATTCTCAAATACCTTAAACAGACTCGAGACTACATGTTGGTTTTCCGCTCTGATAGTCTAGTACCATTGGGTTACACGGACTCAGATTTTCAATCCGACAAAGATCAGAGTAAGTCTACCTCGGGCTATGTGTTTATACTAGGAGGTGGAGCCATCGCATGGAGGAGCATTAAGCAGAAATGCATTGCGGATTCCACCATGGAAGCTGATTATGTAGCTGCCTCTGAGGCTGCAAAAGAGGCTGTCTGGCTCCGCGGGTTTCTAGTGGGCTTGGGTGTGGTTTCTAATTTGCCTAAGACTATCACGATATACTGTGATAACTCTGGTGCAGTGGCAAATTCGAAGGAACCCAGAGCCCACAAGGCAAGTAAACACATAGAGAGAAAGTACCATCTTATACGAGAAATCGTTAAGAGAGGAGACGTGGCGGTGGTCAAGATTGCATCTGAGGACAACCTGGCTGATCCATTCATGAAGAGCCTGGCGGCTAAGACCTTTGATGGTCACGTGGAGAAAATGGGAGTGAGATGCAGACCCGGTAGCGCAGTTTGAGTTGATAGTTTTAGATTGGAGAGTTTGCCAGTTAGTTATTATGCTTGAAAGACATGCTTTAAGTATAAGTGGGAGATTGTTAGTTTTGTATACTGGAAGACTCATCTTTGTATACTTTTCTGATGATATGATGATATGAAATGAAAGTTATTGCAGTCACTGTTTGCATTTAGATTATGTTCTATAATTGTTTTATGCAATGTTCCATATACTTACATTGTAGATGATATGGTGTGGGGAGTCACACGGTAAGATCATATCATTAGAACCTTCTAATGTATTAAAGAGCTCACGGCTTAGATGGTCCTGAACACACCATCGGTACACGGTAGAATAATCTGATAAGTTAGTTTATCTTGACTAACTGATTATTCTAGTACACTAGTTAGTGTATTGAGGAGGATCACGATAGGATACTATTCTCTGTCTCTGTAACGACCCATTTTTCAAAAATTTCATTTTTAATTATAGTATTTTGATCTTGTCTTTAATATTACCTCAAATAAAAATAATTTATATTTTAGTCGCGTCACCTGCAGAGAAAAAAAAAAAATTAAATTTTAAAATATTGAATTACTTATGGAATAAGATATTGAATAAGATATTAAATCCATAAATTCTTATGGAATTAAATCGGTTATAATCCAATAGCTATTCTAAATATAGAAGCTGAATAATAATAATAATAATAATAATAATAATAATAATAATAATAATAATAATAATAATAATAATAATAATAATAATAATAATAATACTTTATCCAACATAAACCTCCCTCAACCCACGTTTTATATTAACTGCAAAAATCACACATCAATTTTTACTCTCAAATAATGCCAAAAACCGTATGAATTCATTTGAATCAATTATCAAAGAAACGTCCCTGATTCATGATTAATCATGGGCTCATTCATTCACCTATGAAGCAAAAGAACCTCCTCCTATGATCTGTTTAAGGTAAACAATTCAAGCTTCGAATTTCAATGAAAGCTTTGTATTAATTTCACATTAATAATAAAATTTTTCGTATAATCTATTGTAACAGTTTTTACCAGCGATAAATCGAAAACTCTAACTTGACATTCGAATCCAGGTAATTATTTTATTTCCTATCAAAATCTTAATTTGTGAATTTTGTAACTATTTAATTTAATAGTGATTTTTCTTAGTTCTTTACGATCATATTATATAGAAGATAGATTAAAAGAAAAATAGTTGTTGTAAATTAAAGTTAACCAAGAACTAGAATAAGATTTGGAATTTGTAGACATGAATTTGAGTTCATCCGTGCCTTGTGTAATCTTTAATGGTTGAATTTTTCATTCAACTCCTTTTCTTCCACCTTTTGATTTGAACATTTAACTTGTTTTATTTTTCTCTGTTTCTTAAACCACATCAATTAGTTGAATCGAAATTGACCGACGATGATTAAAATAATTAGTTGCATATATCTGTATCATTTTCCTCACTACCCAATTCTTTTAGGTGTGTATGTGCCTAAGTTAAGTGGTAGACAAGAAAGTGTTTTAGAATTTATGATAAGTTAATTAGTTAATTTGAGTTTAATTGGTAAAGAGATTTGAATGTTATCACTAACTTTGTTGTTAATCTTAAAAATTTAATCCTTCCAGAACCTCATCAAATCGTTAAAAAGGGTTAGTGACACTTGTTAAAATTTTTAGTCTAACCAATAATATTAAATATATAAAAGCTTACCACAGATACAATTTTAATAAAATCAGAAACTTATATAATTTAATTCTTTGAATTTATAAATTTATAATACTTATAAACTTTAGACTTATTAAAAATTATAATGTTATCTCTGCTAGGTGGTGGCGAGTTAGTTCCTACAAATTTTTAAACAGTTTGCATTGAAAAGTCGAGTCAAAGATCTTCAAAGTAAAGGTGGAGAATTTTATACGCACGTGATATTTATTATCCATTATATATTATGCTTGTGATTTATTGTTCAACTGAATGTTTATGTGAAAGTGAAAGTTAAAGTATGCCAGGGACCGTTCATAGGTCCGGGACCGTAAAAGTTGTCCTTGGGTGGCCCACCGTGCATGTGTATATGCATATACTTGTTCAGAGACCGTTTATAGGTCTGAGGCCATGATAAGTTGCCTTTGGGCTGACTCCCCACTGTTCAAACAATTATTATTATGTGACATGGCATGAATGTCTGAATATGAGTTACTCGTTTAATATGTTTTGGATAATGCGTATTCTCCACTGAGTGTATTTGTTATACTCATCCCTATATTATAACATTTCAGATTGAGGAGTTCGGTGATGGCAGTGAGGAGATGGATGATAGTTAAGTTTTTATTTAAATATTTAGGTTAATAAACTCATTTGACTACTAAACTTTAGTTGATATTTCAGTTGGACTATGTGATTCTAATTTTAAATATGCTTAGATGTTTAAACTTATTAAAAACACTTCCGCACTATGTTATATGAATTATATATTATGTAAGTTTCTTAAATAGAAGTTTATTTATGTATCATTATGATTTTCTAGTATTAGTTTTATTCCATATTTGAGAAAATGTTTTAAATTCTCTTTCATGCATTATTTTATATGTTAGTTTTTATAAAATAAATAGCATTCTAGGTTTTATAAAATTAGGGTGTTACAGTCTCTGACCTAGTTACTGAGAGAATAAAGATCCACAGAGTTCGGGTTCTGAACTCATGTGATATTGGCGAGCATATGTGTGCGTTGTTTATTACTTTGATTTATCAATGAGTAAGATCTTTTCATAGATCGAATTCGATATCTTGGGTAATAACAATATATACATGATGTCTCGAGCAATATGCATGAGCACTGTGTCCTGGTGCACCAGGTTGATGATGTTCTCTTGAGGAAGCACAAGTTCATGTTGAAACCCTGCAGGTGGAATTTATTCCATACATGAATAAAGCTTGTGTGGTACTACTCAAGGTTTTAGATGTTAATTAATTATAGCTGTCAGAGGCTTAGATAATTAATTAATGAACATTATATCTTAAACACGGGGAATGGCTGGACTAAAGGAGAAAGCATATTCGTAAATATGTATTAAATTGGTAGGTCAGTTTTACTTCTTTAGTGGAATAAAAGTAAAACTTAATTTATTTAATTATATCCTAAGTTTATTGGATATTGGATATTAAATAAATTAGTGGGCCAATTTAATATTCTTCTAGATCCCTATTGTAGCCCAATTGACTGATAGTGGACTGGATATTGAACTTGAGATAGAGGCTGGTGTGTCGTTTACACCAAAATTAAAAGTTCCGACAACAGTCGGCTTGCCCAAACTGCACAGTATAGTGGTAAGCAAGATCGTTTCCCTAGAGACTGGCGAGAATCACCCTAACTTTTCAACCTGTAAAACCAAACCCTTCAACAGAGAATTTATAGAAATAAAATAAAAGATGCGAAACTAACGTAGTGATTAAATAAATATCTAAACATTCACACAAAAGAGTTATTTATATAAGTGATTAAAAGTTATCCGGAATTCAATCACACCACCTTGGCTATTCAACTGATCCTAGATTCAAGAATTAAATTAATTATTCCATGCAAATTGGTTATGGTTATCGAAGACACTTTCCGGCATAACCTAATTCCTATATCAACCAACAATCAAGAAGACACTTCATGAATTGCTTCCCTAATCAACCGACAATCTTGAGAGACACTCTACTGATTTAATGGGTTGATTGCATTAAATTCCTAAGGAACCCGATACAAAATCAATTGACTCTGACACAGGACAATTTAATTAAGCTTACTATTCCCTTGATTATGAAAAATCGTTTTGCTCCAAATTAACTCCTATCACAATTTTGGATGATGGATTTAACTAGCTAGTGATAAATTCAAACCACTAAGTATTTGCAACTACCTCGTAAATTCGAATAAACCACAACTTGCAAAGCGGAGAATAGTAAATACACGAAATTAATTAATTAGAAGAAAGCGTTTGGATCTCACAGTTGAATTGAGCCAAAGATTCGTGGATTGATTTCCGGATGAACGACGTCTAGCTTGCTTGCATATTAATCATCAAAATATCGAAACTATATGAATTGTAGTAAAAAATATGAATCTGGAAGAATAATTGTGATTTCTAAACGGTGTTCTTCTCCCTCTCGCGTCTGTCTATTTCTGATATTAAAAACTTCATAATATAAAAATACATCCATATCTCCCAAGATAATTTCCTAATTAAAGAGAGTTTTATATGGAATTAAAATCCTATCCTATCTCTACTAGGTAATAGTCAAAATAGAGGTGATCAAAAGCTGTAGTAAAGCTGGAATCCGCGTCCAGGTCTTGGGCTGGATCAATACTTGTGCAAAACGGGCTGAATTTACTTGCGCAGGCCCAGATCCTAGTTTCTCGGTCCATCCTCCAGGCGGCTTGCCCAAACGGCCTGTTTCAGAACTTCTTTTCAAACGAACCCTGCTGCAATTCCCAAAACTAGTAGCCTATCTGCCCAATTATAACTATCCACCTGCACAACTTCAAAGCACAACAAAACTTTTCCAAAATAGATGCAAGGTAGATAATTATGCAAAAATTATATAACGAAATTATCCTCAAAAGATAGGTAAAAAGCACCCAATCAAAAACCCCCACATTTGAGCAATGCTCGCCCTCGAGCATACAAAACAGACTGAAAACAAAGATATAGAGGGAAGAACGAAGCACACGACCTGCCTCAAGTTGGAAAGTATTAAGAGGAACGGTTACGACTCAACCATCCACAAATCACCAACCCATCTCATTTATGCAATCTATCACTGCTCTCAACCAAGTCAGAATTATGCTCTTGGATCCAACCTCACCAGGATTCTCTCATATTCGCTCAACAAAAATGAGGGACTGTCTTGAAATATCATCCACACAGGCCGTGATTTGTTATTCTCAGCATAAGTTTGCTCTTTTGTCATTCCAATTATCATCAAACCAAGTTAATCCAAGGATCAAAAGGTCTTGTCAAAAGGGTGTAATGGGGCTTGGGTGACGGGTTGGATGAGTCTGGGTACTTGGCTCAAAAGAGGGAACATGTAAGCTCATTCACCCTTGTCTTAATTTGCACCAATACCCAACATCATGATTGTCATTTTTTTTTTCAATCCCAGCAGCCATACCCTTTTCAACTCTCTGCGTTTTTTTTTCTTTTGGCTAGCAGTCTTCCCAAATTCCAATGTTCAGAGAATCAGAATGGCTTTCATGTTCCCAGGGACAAGATACAAGCTAAAATCAAGGCTATGGCTAATTTCTTGTGAAGTTTAATTGAACAAGGAACTGGGGAAATTAAAGGCTCAAAATTGGTTCACTAGTTGGAAACTGTAACGGTAGGGCATTATTTTCTGTTGGAGGCCAAAAATGGGGTGTGTTCCTAATTGCCTTAATCATTTCCAAAGTTTCAACTGTGGTGACAAAAATAATTAGGCAAAAGAGCAAACCAAGCATCAAATGTCCAAATCCGACACACTCTCAATGAACAATGAGCTTTCAATGAATTGACATGCTCATGGGCTCAAAACTCACTTTCTGAGGTTATGAAAACATGATCTAGAGCACAATTTTTCATCCAAGGTATCATACGAGCAATTAAAGACATAAAAAATGAGACAACAAACCAAAACTACCAGTCAAATCAGGTCTTAACCATTCCTCCTCATACTTATCCAACCTTCATAGCCTTATGCTCTCTCTTTTTTTTTTTAATAATAAGAAAATACATACAGGCCCCCCCCACATTTAAGAACACACAGTGTCCTCACTGTGAAGGGGTGAAAACACGAATACAAGAAATAAAAAATAAAACAAGAAACTGAAAGAACAAGAAAAATAGAAAGAAAGAGAGGGAAGAGAGGGCAAACTCTAGTCAGCCATGTTGCTAAGAACATGCTCCATGGCTGTGAGGCGGGTGTCGATATCATCGAGGCGGCAGTTGAGGCGATCTTCAAGTCCTTGGGTCACTGTGGTGAGCAAAACCTCAAAAACGGGCAGAATAGAGGCTGGAACGGCAGAGGGACCTGCACTTGAAAGAGAACTCGGGTCTTCGACACCCGGTTGAGAAAGTTGATATTGCCCATCGGCGTTAACACACAAGAGCTTCATAGCAGCAAAGTCAACAAGAGAAAATAAAGTAGCAGGCAGAAAGACAGGTTCATCATGTGGAACATGCAGACGCTGGGCCAGGAGAGTAATCATATGCCCAAGAGTAATCTTATACAGTGGGTGCCTAGCAGTAAACTGCCACTGTCGAGCGATCCATGCACCAAAATTCACTTTGTCACCTAAGACCCTGCAATTTAACAGGAAGAGCTCTTGTTGGGAGACCACATTCATCAAGTCGACTCTACCAAAGAAAGTACAAGATAAAAAACGATGGCAAAGACGGAGGGCTCCATCATGAAGATGATTACTCCTAGCAGATTTAGCCACATACTCAGTATCGATAGACAATGCACACCAACGCTCAGAAGCCAGCATACCAAATGAAACAGGCAAATCACGAAAAGCATCGGTATAAACATCAGAGAGAAGGGACTCATCAGATTCAAAACCAAGGAGCACATTCAAATCATTGACAGACAAATGAAAACGATGACCCCCTAACGTGAAAACCACAGCATGAGAATCATGAAGAGGATGAGAGGCATCATACGCAAAAGTAGACAAGAATTCCAAACTCAACAACTTATGCACAGGGAAAGACATATCCAAGAAAGCACCCCAACCAATTCTATCAAAATGAGCACGAATATTGGCATTCTGTCCTAAAATATCTATGTTAGCCCAATTAAAAAGTCTAGCGCCCACAAAGGAACGATTGGAGTTCCTTCGTGTGCGCAGAGTTACCACATCATCGGCAAGGTATGGAGGTGGCGGTGCAGGTCGGCGGCGATGACTGGAAGAAGCGGACGTGGCCTCTGGAGAAGGCGCAGAGGGTGGCGGCGAGGGAGTGGCAAAAGGGTCACTGGAAATCTGTGGGGAGGACTGTGGAGGCGGCGGTGAGGAGAGCTTGCGTTTACTGGGGCCGGCTCTAGCGGGAGAAGATGGGGGACGGCGTTTGAGTCGCCGGAGCGGTGGCTTAGCCGGAGGAGAAGGGCTGCACACCGGTGAGGTCGGGGGTGGCGTAGCCGCGGGCGGCGGAGATGGTGTGTGTTCCGATGAAGGGGGGGAGCAGTCCGGAGGAGCAGGGTTCTCGACGGCCGCGGTAGCCTTGTACGCACGCTTTTTGGAGGTCCGGCGTCTGCCCATCGGAGGAGAGGGAGATCGGAAACTTCGACTGGGGGGGGAGGCGGGAAGTCGCGGCGGTGAAAAAAACTGAAGAGAGACAGTGAAAAAAAACGTGAAAAAAATTACTAAGGCAAAAGAGGGGGTGAAATTAAAGGGGAATTAGGGCTTGTTAAAAGGAAAATCCCCAAATTGGAATTTAGGATATTGCAGATAGGTCCCTGCAATTTAATCAAGAACACAATTCGTGACCCCCCATGTAGAAACGCAGCCCGTGTACAAATCCCACTGCCGCAGCTCTTCTTGTTTTTTTTTTTAATAAACGAAATTAAAATAAAATAAGTAAAACAAAAGAAACAATTAAAAAGCATCAGAAATAAAATTCGCACACAAATAAATAAAACAAAAGCAGATAAAAAGAAAGGAAGAAAGAAAGTCGGGTTGCCTCCCGATTAACGCCTCTTATTTAACGTCGGTGGCTCGACGAGAAGTTCCGGATCAAGTGGAAATGGGACGGGCTAAAGTAACCCTATCAAAATGTGACAACTCCATCTCAGCACAGTATGGTTTAAGCAGCTGCCCATTGACCTTCAATAATTTCTGAGTGGCAAAACTATGGATCTCCACGGCTCCATGTGGACTGACACTAACAACTTCATAGGGTCCCGTCCAACGGGACTTCAATTTGCCGGGCATAAGTCGGAGGCGGGCATTGAAAAGTAGAACTTTTTGACTGACCTCGAAAGTTTTCCTCCGGATGTATTTATCATGGAGAAACTTAGTGCGCTCTTTGTAGCGGCTAGCACTGTCATAGGCTTCCAACCGGATTTCCTCGAGCTCTTGTAACTGAAATCTCCTCTCATGTGCGGCTAAGTGTGGGTCCAGATTGCACTGCTTGACAGCCCAGAAAGCACGATGTTCCAATTCAACGGGCAAGTGCCACTGCTTCCCGAAAATTAACCGGTAAGGGGACATACCGATTGGCGTTTTAAATGCCGTGCGGTATGCCCAAACGGCATCATCCAGGCACAGACTCCAGTCCTTTCGGCTTGGGCAAACAGTCTTCTCCAGAATATTTTTTATCTCACGATTCGAGACTTCAGCCTGGCCATTGGATTGTGGATGGTAAGCTGTAGCAATCTTATGTGTGACTCCATACTTCTTGAACAATGCTTCCAAGCTCCGGTTGCAGAAATGTGTGCCTTGGTCACTTATGATAGCTCGAGGAACTCCAAAGCGTTGGAAAATCTGTGCTTTGAGGAATTTTGCCACCACTTTGGAGTCATTTGATTGAGTAGCTTTGACTTCGACCCATTTGGAAACATAGTCGACCGCCAACAAAATGTAAGAATTTCCATAGGAGCTGGGGAAAGGCCCCATGAAATCCATGCCCCATACGTCGAATATCTCACAAACCAAGATAGGAACCTGTGGCATCTCGTTCCTTGATGAAATGTTTCCAAGTCGTTGGCAACGATCACACTGCTTGCAGAAGTGGTAGGCATCTTTGAATAAAGTTTCCCAATAAAAACCACAGTCTAGGACTTTGCGAGCTGTCCTTCTTGGCCCAAAATGGCCCCCACAGGCGTGAGCATGACAAAAGGTGAGAATAGAGTGAATCTCATTATCTGGAATGCACCATCGAATAACTTGATCAGCACAAGTTTTCTACAGATAAGGATCGTCCCAAATGAAGTACTTGGCTTGACTTCTCAATTTGTTCTTCTTGGCAGATTCAGTACCTTTTGGAAACATTCCAGTGGTGAGAAAGTTCACCAAATCTGCGTACCAAGGGATGATTTCTGCAGCGGTAATTAACTGCTCATCTGGGAAGTCGTCCAGTATGGGCAAACCGTCGGCATCTGTCAGCAACCTGCTCAAATGATCCGCAACACCATTGTCAGCCCCCTTCTTGTCCTTGATCTCTAAATCAAATTCTTACAGAAGAAGGACCCAACGAATTAGGCGAGGCTTTGATTCCTTTTTGGAGAACAAGTACTTTAGAGCTCCATGATCAGTGTACACAACAACTTTTGATCCGACAAGGTAAGATCGAAATTTCTCACATGAAAAGACAACGGCAAGGAGCTCCTTCTCAGTTGTGGTGTAGTTGCATTGAGCGGGATTGAGCATCTTAGAAGCATAATATATGACATGGCTGACCTTCCCTGTCCTTTGCCCAAGCACCGCACCAACAGCATAGTCGCTTGCATCGCACATAAGTTCAAACGGGAGTCCCCACTGTGGTGGCTGAATGATTGGTGCAGAAGTCAGTTTCTCCTTCAACAAATCAAAGGCTTCCTTACACTTATCATCAAAGATGAAAGGGACGTCTTTCTGCAGCAGCGTAGTCATGGGTTGGGCAATTTTCGAAAAGTCCTGGATGAAGCGACGGTAGAAGCCCGCATGGCCTAAAAAGGCTCGAATTGCTTTCTCATTGGATGGGTATGGCAGCTTGGTGATCAAATCGATTTTTGCTCTATCCACTTCAATGCCTTTCGCAGAGATGACATGCCCGAGCACAATTCCTTGCTGCACCATAAAGTGGCACTTCTCGAAGTTCAAAACCAAATCGATTTCTACACACCGTTGAAGAACCTTGTCTAAATGCTCCATACACTGCTCAAAGGAGTCGCCATGCACTGTGAAGTCATCCATAAAAATCTCGATGCAACTCTCAATCAAATCGGAAAAAATGCTCATCATGCAGCGCTGGAAAGTGCTTGGGGCGTTGCACAAGCCAAATGGCATCTTTCTGCAAGCAAATGTCCCAAAAGGACAAGTGAAGGTCGTCTTTTCCTGGTCTTCTTGAGCCACAAAAATCTGGAAATAACCGGAGTAGCCATCAAGGAAGCAAAAATAAGATTTCCCTGCCAATCTTTCGAGCATCTCATCAATAAAAGGCAACGGAAAGTGGTCTTTGCGTGTCGCGTCATTCAACTTCCTGAAATCGATGCACATCCGCCAACCCGTTTGCAATCTCATTGGTATTAATTCATTGCTCTCATTCTTCACGAGCTGGAATCCAGATTTCTTTGGAACAACATGCACCGGGCTGACCCAAACACTGTCTGAGATGGGGTAAATGATTCCCAATTGGAGCAACTTCAGAATCTCTTTCAATACTACTTCCTTCATCACCGGGTTTAACTTCCTCTGGGGGTCTTGGGATGGTTTGTGATCAACTTCCAGAAAAATCCGATGCATACAAATGTCAGGACTGATTCCTTTAATATCAGCAAGAGTCCAACCAATAGCTCCCTTGTGTTTGCGCAGAACAGCAACCAGGCACTCCTCTTGGGCAAACGACAGGTCCTTGCTGATGATGACTGGCAGTGTTTCGCCTTCCCCCAAATATGCATACTTCAGATGCTCGGGAAGGACCTTCAATTCCAGAACAGGAGCCTTCACATGAGACGGCAAAAGTGGCTCTGTGTTGGTCGGTATGGGCAAACGGCCTGTCAAATTCCTTGCAGAAAATTCTTCAGTGGCATAAAGCTGCTGGATTATCTCTTGGATTTCTTTTTCTTCCTCTGAATCTCCAGTAGGTGCATGCATTCCTCCAAAGAGTACATGTTCAAGCTTATCATCCCTGAAATTATTCTCAACAAACTCATCAATAATGGAATCAACAGTGTCAATCATAAAAATAGCCTCAGGATCTTCCACATGCTTCATAGCTTCGAATATATTAAATGTGACAACATCCCCATCAAATTCGAAGCTCATCATACCCTTATCTACATCAATTTTTGTTCTTGCCATTTTCATGAATGGACGACCTAACAAAATTAATGATCTATGTGCAGAAAAAGAATCATCCATGTCCACAATATAAAAATCAACGGGAAAAATCAAGTCATTAACTTTAACTAGTACATCCTCTACAACACCTTGTGGGTATGCATTAGATCGATCCGCCAACTGGATAATGACTCTAGTATCTTTCATAGGACCCAACTTCAAATCTTTGTACATTGATAAAGGCATGACATTAATAGAAGTACCCAAGTCAAGCATAACCTTTTCTACTGTCTTACTCCCAATGATGCAAGGGATAGTAAACATACCTGGATCTCGGCACTTTTGTGGTAATTTGCGTTGAATAACAGCAGAAACGTTTTCACCAACCTTGATCTTTGCATCCTTTCCGTATCTCATCTTTTTGGAACACAGCTCCTTCAAAAATTTGGCATAACGGGGAACTTGCTTGATGGCATCGATCAATGGCAAATTGATTTCCACCTTTTTGAACAACTCGAGGATCTCTTTTTCATCATCATCTTTCTTGTGCTTTGCTAACCTGGAAGGAAAAGGGGCTCAGTCAATTTTATTAGGAATATTCGACTGAATAGATACCTCAACAGGGGTAGAGTGCGTATGAATTGCTTCGGAGTCAGCTTCAGGTTTGTCATCAGTTCCTGCAGTTTGCCCAAACTTCTGGGTTTTCCTTTCCTTTGCTTCAACTTCAGCTAATTCCTTCCCACTGCGAAGTGTGATAGCGCTGACATTCCCCCTTGGATTTTGCTCAGTCTGGGATGGAAGCTTTCCTTGATTTCCTTGCATTTTGTTTATTTGTGTTGCAAGTTGCGTGATCTGCGTGCCCATACTGCCGAGTGCAGCCTGAGTCTCCTGCTGGAACGCCTTCTGATTCTGTGCCAAATTATTCACCAAAGTATTGCTTTGTTCCAGGCACTTCATAATCTCACTCATACTGGGAGCAGACTTGTCAGTTTGGGCAAACTGCCCGTCTCTTGCAGGTTTCGGGAGAAAATCTCCTTGAGTAGGTAGGTCTCCCGGTTGCTTCCATCTGAAATTGGGGTGGTTTCTCCAGCCTGGGTTGTAGGTATTGGAGTAGGGATCATTGTTTCATTTTCTCCGAAAATCATCTCCTCGTCCCGAACCATCATAGTAAATCCCCCTGAGTGCATCTTTTTGAGCATCACCCGAACCATAGCAAGCTTGTTCGGGGGAAGATTCTTGCAAGGATGGGCATGCATCAGTAAAGTGCCCAATCTCAGTACAAACACCACATCGAGGCCCTTTTGTTTGTGCTACGGCCAATCCACGGACTAGAGATGTTAAAGCCTCAATCTTCTCATTCACATCAGATGTCTCAGCTTTTTCTATGCTCTTCACAGGTCGGTGGCGACCCTCGTCTTCATCATCATATTGTTGCCCACCAGACACCATGTCCATGATTAACTGCTTTGCCTCTGCCAAAGTCTTGTTGGTAAGTGATCCTCCACTGGCAGCATCAACAATCTTTCTATCGAAGCTTGACATGCCTCGATAGAAATAATTGGTGAACAACTGGTAGTCGGTGAATCCATGGTCTGGACATTTTCGACATAGCTGCTGAAATATCGCCCAATAATCTGCTAGACTTTCATTCGGTTTCTGCTTGATGCTGGAGATGGCCATGCGAAGATTTGCTGCTCTAGTCTCTGGAAAAAATTTGCGCAGAAACTGTTCTTCCAGCTTATCCCAGGTGGTGATTGAAGCTGGTGGGAGATCAAAAAGCCACTCTCGTGCTCGTCCTTGCAATGTGTGAGAAAAAGTTAACAAGCGCAGGTTGTCATTTGTAAAGCCTTGAGGGCGCAGAGTAGAGCAAACCCAATCGAACTCTACTAAGTGTGTATGCGCACTTTCTCCAGGTGCATCACTGAATTTGGGTAGCACTTGGATGAACCCCGACCGAATCTCCGCATTGTGGGCAATGGGAGGCAATACAATGGATATAGGCCTGTTATTTCGATGACGACCCAGCTCTCGAATCAAGGGAGCAGGTTCCTCCGCCTCAGCATGGATTAAAGCTCGATTATTCTGATTATCACGTGGATTTGGGTTATCCGCCATGTTGACTAGCTGTTGCAAACCAGGTGTTCCTTCTTTAGGTTGGGACATCTCCTTAGACTCCCGAGCAGCCCTCCTCAATTGGTGTAATATTCTCTCCGGTTCCGGGTTGAACAATAATTCTCCTTTGTGTGAGGAACGAGTCATGCACTGTGAAACAAACGAAAAAGCCATAGTAAGAAAAATAACAAATTGAAAAGTTTCGAGTAATTACTGCTTTGAAACCAGTCCCCGGCAACGGCGCCAAAATTTGGTGTGTCATTTCCACCAAAATTAAAAGTTCCGACAACAGTCGGCTTGCCCAAACTGCACAGTACAGTGGTAAGCAAGATCGTTTCCCTAGAGACTGGCGAGAATCACCCTAACTTTTCAACCTGTAAAACCAAACCCTTCAACAGAGAATTTATAGAAATAAAATAAAAGATGCGAAACTAACGTAGTGATTAAATAAATATCCAAACATTCACACAAAAGAGTTATTTATATAAGTGATTAAAAGTTATCCGGAATTCAATCACACCACCTTGGCTATTCAACTGATCCTAGATTCAAGAATTAAATTAATTATTCCATGCAAATTGGTTATGGTTATCGAAGACACTTTCCGGCATAACCTAATTCCTATATCAACCAACAATCAAGAAGACACTTCATGAATTGCTTCCCTAATCAACCGACAATCTTGAGAGACACTCTACTGATTTAATGGGTTGATTGCATTAAATTCCTAAGGAACCCGATACAAAATCAATTGACTCTGACACATGACAATTTAATTAAGCTTACTATTCCCTTGATTATGAAAAATCGTTTTGCTCCAAATTAACTCCTATCACAATTTTGGATGATGGATTTAACTAGCTAGTGATAAATTCAAACCACTAAGTATTTGCAACTACCTCGTAAATTCGAATAAACCACAACTTGCAAAGCGGAGAATAGTAAATACACGAAATTAATTAATTAGAAGAAAGCGTTTAGATCTCACAGTTGAATTGAGCCAAAGATTCGTGGATTGATTTCCGGATGAACGACGTCTAGCTTGCTTGCATATTAATCATCAAAATATCGAAACTATATGAATTATAGTAAAAAATATGAATCTGGAAGAATAATTGTGATTTCTAAACGGTGTTCTTCTCCCCCTCGCGTCTGTCTATATCTGATATTAAAAACTTCATAATATAAAAATACATCCATATCTCCCAAGATAATTTCCTAATTAAAGAGAGTTTTATATGGAATTAAAATCTTATCCTATCTCTACTAGGTAATAGTCAAAATAGAGGTGATCAAAAGCTGTAGTAAAGCTGGAATCCGCGTCCAGGTCTTGGGCTGGATCAATACTTGTGCAAAACGGGCTGAATTTACTTGCGCAGGCCCAGATCCTAGTTTCTCGGTCCATCCTCCAGGCGGCTTGCCCAAACGGCCTGTTTCAGAACTTCCTTTCAAACGAACCCTGCTGCAATTCCCAAAACTAGTAGCCTATCTGCCCAATTATAACTATCCACCTGCACAACTTCAAAGCACAACAAAACTTTTCCAAAATAGATGCAAGGTAGATAATTATGCAAAAATTATATAACGAAATTATCCTCAAAAGATAGGTAAAAAGCACCCAATCAGAGGCCCAGCCCAATAGGGCTGAAACATGAAATTTTCGCCCCTCCCTATATATAAGGAGAGGGGGGCACGAAAATTTGAGGATGAAATTCATTGGAAATCAGCCCCTCTTTGTCTCTCAAAGTTATCCACAGATTTCACAACTCTATCTAGTAGATTTTAGCCCACTCTGAATCTAGATACAGTCCGGGAATACTTCAGAAGATCTTGGAGTGGAATACAGTGGTGATCGAAATTTTGAGTGCTAGGTGGCGCCAACTACAGTTCATTCAACAGCAAGATTAGATCTTTAATCTTGTCTACAGACCGTCTATCGATTTGTAAGTAGATTCGTTTCTATGTCTTCCGCTTTATTAGATTCGAATCTGCTTCGCATGCTTTTTGATTAGACTGTGATAAACATACATGTTACATAAAATTATGATTTGCATGAACACGGATTAATGAACAACCAAATGGTCCTGCGGTGGTTTAATTCGAAAAAACCCCAACACCTCTATCTCAAGTTCAATATCCAGTCCACTATCAGTCAATTGGGCTACAACAGGGATCTAGAAGAATATTAAATTGGCCCACTAATTTATTTAATATCCAATATCCTATAAACTTAGGATATAATTAAATAAATTAAGTTTTACTTTTATTCCACTAAAGAAGTAAAACTGACCTACCAATTTAATACATATTTTTGAATATGCTTTCTCCTTTAGTCCAACCATTCCTTGTGTTTAAGATATAATGTTCATTAATTAATTATGTCAGCCTCTGACAGCTATAATTAATTAATATCTAAAACTTTGAGTAGTACCACACAAGCTTTACCATGTAAGGAATAAATTCCACCTGCAGGGTTTCAACATGAACTTGTGTTTTCTCCAGAGAACATCATTAACCTGGTGCACCAGGACACGGTGCTCATGTATACTGCTCGAGACATCATGTATATATTGTTATTACCCAAGATATCGAATTCGATCTACGAAAAGATCTCACCCATTGATAAATCAAAGTAACAAACAATGCACACATATGTTCGCCAATATCACATGAGTTCAGAACCGGAACTCTGTGGATCTTTATTCTCTCAGTAACTGGGTCAGAGATAGAGAATATTATCCTATCGCGATCCTCCTCAATACACTAACGAGTGTACTAGAATAATCAGTTAGTCAAGATAAACTAACTTATCAGATTATTCTACGGTGTACCGATGGTGTATTCAGGACCATCTAAGCTGTGAGCTCTTTAATACATTACAAGGTTCTAATGATATGACCTTACCGTGTGACTCCCCATACCATATCATCTACAATGTAAGTATATGGAGCATTGCATAGAACAATTATAGAACATAATCTAAATGCAAACAGTAACTGCAACAACTTTCATTTCATATCATCATATCATCAGAAAAGTATACAAAGACAAGTCTTTCAGTATACAAAACTAACACTTGGAGAGTAAGATTCTAAGTCTTTGATTTCTTTGCAGAAGATGCAACTTCTGGTTCTTCTTTCTCCAAGTCTTCTTGTTCTTCTTCTCCATGGAATGTCTTAGTGTAATCTTCAGTGTCCTTGCTAGAGGATTCATCCCGTAATGCCCTCTGAACAGGCTTTTTGAATGAAGATTCACCGTGAACTTGTCTCTCAAAATCATCTTCTTCATAGAATTGATCTTGAGGTTTTGAATAAGTCATCTTTCCATACCACATTCTTGGTTTTACAACCTTCTTTGGATAAACAAGTTTTCTTTTGGGAGCCATTAAAAGAAAATAGAATTTTTCTGTTAATGATCAAGGGGATGACAATGGCAGAAAGAAGAGAAGAATTCAAGAAAAGAGATATCGGAATGTTTAAGAGAGAACTCAAATTTTGGAATTCTGAACTGAATGATGATATCTCAAAACGGCTAAATGTATATAGAAGAGAGAACTCCGTTCTGTATGTATTTTAGGTATCTGTTAGATAGAGAAATTGGAGAAAACTCCCGGAAATCCAGAGATGACGTTTGTGAGTCAGAACTAGCCGTTGACAAGAATGTACATAAGATTTTGAAAATTGTTCATGTACATGATGATGAACATTTATGGGAATGTTCAGTCCCTTTGTGCAAGAATGGTTCTTTCCTGCTGAGTGTGAAATAAACACAATCATACCCCTCATCTTAGTTTACTGAACCAAGCAAACCCCAGGGGATGCTCTGAGTTTCTCAAATCGAGTAACATCCAATCCCTTGGTGAATAGATCAGCTAGTTGGTCTTCTGTCTTTACATGTTCAATCTTCAAAACTTCTTCCTCAACTAACTCTCTGATGAAGTGATGTCTGATGTCGATGTGCTTTGTCCTCGAATGTTGAACTGGATTCTTGGATATATTAATAACACTCATGTTGTCACAATACAGAATAGGTGTATCATGAGCAACCTCACAGTCCTTCATCATCTACATCATCCATATGATCTGTGTAGAGCTACTTCCAGCTGCAATGTATTCAGCTTCTGCGGTTGATAATGAGATGTTGTTTTGCTTTTTGCTGAACCAGGAAACAACATTGTTTCCTAAAAAGAAACAAGCACCTGATGTGCTTTTTCTATCATCTGGAGATCCTGCCCAATCAGCATCACAGTAGGCAGTAAGACTTGAATTGGTATCTGAAGTATACCATAATCCATAATCTGCAGTTCCATTAATGTACTTAATGATGTTCTTGACAGCCTTCAAGTGGCTTTCTTGGGGACACGACTGATATCTGGCACAGACTTCTACACTGTAAGCTATATCTAGTATGCTTGCTGTAAGATATAGAAGACTTCCAATCATACTTCTGTAGAGTGTCTGATCCACTTCTTCTCTAGCATCATCTTTTCCAATCTTGATAGTAGTGTCGATAAGAATTCTTTTATGTTTAGAATTCTCTAACTCGAACTTCTTGACTAAGTTTCTAGCATACTTAGACCGTGAGATGAAAATTCCTTCCTCTGACTGCTTCACTTGAAGTCCAAGAAAATACTTCAAGTCTCCAACCAGACTCATCTCAAACTCCATTTCTATGTCCTTGATAAAGTCCTTGATCATCTTATCAGACACTGAGCCAAACATTATATCATCTACATATACTTGAACCACAATCACTTGTGATTTGTCCTTTCTGATGAATAGTGTTCTGTTTTCTCCTCCTCTGTTGTATCCTTTACTAACCAGGTATATAGCCAATCTTTCATACTATGCCCGAGGAGCCTGTTTCAAACCATATAAAACCTTTTTTAGTTTGAAAACATACTCTGGATGTTGTGGATCTTCAAATCTTTTGGGTTGAGCAACAAATACATCCTTCTTCATAAATCCATTCAAGAATGCACACTTGATATCCATTTGGCACAACTTGAACTTCATCATGTAGGCCATAGCTAGGAGCAGTCTGACTGATTCTATCATTGTGACTAGTGTAAAAGTCTCATCAAAATATATTCCTTCAATCTGTGAATATCCTTGAGCGACTAGCCTGGCTTTATTCCTTGTGATATTCCCAGATTCATCAGTCTTGTTCTTGAATATTCACTTAGTCTCAACTATATCCACTCCTTCAGATTTCTACACAAGATCCCAGACATCATTATTCTTGAATTGGAAAAGCTCTTCCTGCATAGCCTCAATCCAGTAGACATCTTTGAGAGCTTCCTGAACATTTTTGGGCTCCAACTTGGATGTGAAACAGACATTGGATATTTTCTCATGAAGTCTCTTTCTCAGTCTACTTCTAGTCATTCTTCCTTCATGGATATCTCCTATAACTTCTGTGGTAGGATGATTCTTGATAATATATCGTCATGGCTTCCTCTACTTCAATACCTGATCTTCAGATTCTCTATCTGTATCCTTATGTACATCAGAATGTCCAAATACATCTGAGTGTATATCTTCTTTTGTGAGATTGACAACACTATTCTGATCATCAAATCTGATAATGACTGATTCTACAACAGCCTTTGTCTCCTTGTTGTAAATCCTGTATGATTTACTGTTTCTAGAGTATCCAACAAACATCTATTCTACTCCTCTGTTATTCATCTTGCTGAGATACTCTCTATCATTAAGTAAGTAGCAATTAGTACCAAACACATGGAAGTACTTCACTATAGGTTTCTTTTCATACCAAATCTCATATGGTGTAGTGAAAGTACTTGGTCTGAGATGAACTCTATTGTTGATATGACATACAGTATTGATGGCTTCTGCTCAGAACATAACAGCAACTCCTTTGGCAGCAATCATGGTCTTTGCCATCTCTTGTAGAGTTCTGTTCTTACTTTTAACAACTCCATTCTACTGAGGAGTCTGGGGGGCTGAGTACTCATGACTTACTCCATTCTCATGGAAAAAATTGTCAAAGTACTGATTTTCAAACTCTTTGCCATGATCACTTCTGATTCTGATGATATTCTGATCCTTCTCAACTGTGATCTTGCAAGCAAGCTTTTTGAACACCGTGAATGCTTCACTCTTATCTTTGAGAAAGTTTACCCATATAAACCTTGAGAAGTCATCTATGCAGACAATAACATACTTCTTTCCTTTGTAGCTTTCCATAGCCATTGGCCCTATTAGATCCATATGAATAATATCTAAAATTCTTTTACAAGTTCTGTCCTGAACTTCTTTATACTGAGATCTTGACTGCTTCCCAATCTGGCATGGACCACATACTTTATCTCTGTCAATTTTGATCTGGGGGAGTCCTCTGACAATCTCCTTGCTAATGATCTTATGGAGATTCCTGAAGTTGATGTGTCCAAGCTTCTGGTGCCAGATCTCTGACTCTTCTATAGATGTTATTTGACATGTTAAAGAACATTGTGCAGGAACATGTAGCTGATAGCAGTTGCCAGCTGATATTCTTACTTCCATGAATAAGTCATTGTTCATAATCATTATCTGTAATTTTTTTTGGTGGAGACAACTGTCATGTCATCATCACATAGTTGACCGATGCTTATAAGATTTGCTTTAAGTCTATCAACTAGCATAGCCTTCTTCAGTTCGGGCATTCCTTCGACAACCAGCTCTCCTTTGCCCATTATTTTTCTCCTTTTTTCCATCTCCAGAGGTGACAAAGTCAGATGAGCAAGCCTTTAAGTTCTGCACAACTAAGCAATTCCCAGTCATGTGTCTTGAACAACCACTGTCAAAATACTAGTTGCTCTTGTCGTCAACTCTTAAGGATGTGTGAGCAATCAGACTGGTCTGCTTGATAACCCATTACTTCTTCTATATAGTCTTCTTCTTTTTCTGTGCAGCCGTCCTTCTGTTCTTGTTGCTGGAATACTGAACCACAAATCTCCTTCTTATCCTTTTGAGATCAAAGAGATATTTCTCACAATGTGGTCGAATGTGGCCTTTCTCCTCACAATAATGGCAGATGATTTATTTTCTGTCGCCATTATAAACAGTCATCCTTTTGTCAATAATGTTCTTCTGGATGTTCTGAACATTATCTTGTACATGTTCTAGTTGTCTTGTACTTTCTTTGACAAACAATGTCTTGGACTGTCCACCACTGTATCTAAGACCTGGATGACTCTTTCCAAAATGTCCTGAAGTTATAAGAATCTTATCAAAGTTCTTCATTCCACTGTTCAACATGTTGACATACCTTTTGATAGATTTGAGCTCTACAGATAATTTAGCAATCTCATTATCTTGCTGCTGGATTGTATTCTTCTGTTCTGAATCAGACTTGATCAGCTTCTCTTTTTCTCTACAAGACTCTTGTTATGAGACTGAAGAGTCTTGTTGATTTCCACTACTTCCAGCCACTTTTCATACATCTTCTTGTATGTTTTGACAAATTATTCTTGGCTGAAGTCTTCATTGTCTGATTCGTCATCTTCTGCATATTTGAAGGGAACCTGAAATTCAGATATTTTTGCTGTAAAAGTAATAGTCTCTTCTTCTGAGTCACTGCTGCTTTCTTCAGAATCATTGTCACTGAGAGATGCATTGAAATTCTTTTTGTTTCTCTTCAGTGTATTTGGATATTCAGCTTGAATGTGCCCAAATCCATCACATTCTCTGCACTGAATTCAACTTCTGAAATTTGACTGTTGAAACTCCTTCTAATCATTACTTGGATTTCTATCTTGCAAAGAATTACCACTTTGTTGTCTTCTATTGTTGGATCTCCTTGAAGACTGTTTGTTGGCTCTTTTCAACATTCGACTGAAGTTCTTGGTGATCAAGACCATAGTATTCATTGTATCTGAATCAAGTACAGTCTTTTGTTTCTGTACAAGTTCAGGTACATCTTCTGAAACTTTAGTTTTAAGAGCAATACCTCTCTTCCTTGAGCTATTGTCTTCATCCTCCAAATTTATCTCGAACGTTCTCAAGGATCCCATCAGCTCATCAAGTTTCATACTCTTGATATCCTTGGCTTCTTCAATAGCAGCAATTTTGTATGCAAACTTCTTTGGAAAAGATCTGAGAACTTTTCTTACAAGTTTCTCATTGTTGATAGGCTCACTAAGAGCAAAACTCTCATTGGATATTCTTTTTAGTTTGGCAATAAACTCACTTATGGACTCAGTTTCCTCCATTCTAAGAGATTCAAACATAGAAGTAAGGCTTTGAAGCCTTGATAACCTTACAGAACTAGTCCCTTCAAAAGTGGTTTCCAGAATATCCTATGCATCTTTTGTAGCCTCACACGTTGAGATTAGACTGAAAGTTTTAAGATCAACTGCAAAGAATATAGCATTCAGAGTTTTAGAGTTGCCATTGTACCAGTTCTTTTGCGGTGCAATCCAATCTCCTTCTTTAATATCCACATGTTTTCCTTCCTTGGCAAAAATTGGTTTTTTCCATCCTTCTATGACGCTCTTCCATGCAAGCTCATCTATTGATCTTAGAAAAGTCCTCATCCTTGCTTTCCAGTAAGGATAATTGTTGTCTTCAAGTAATGGTGGTTTGACCATAGTTCATCCTCATTCACATAGTTATGTACTTTTTAGGACTCTTTTCGCACAAAACCAAAGGCGATCCGCTCTGGTACTAATTGAAGTTACATAAACTGTACGAACATGTTCAACATCATGTACATGTACATTATAGTGAACATACAAGGTTAGAATAGATAAACTGAAAGTAAGTAAATGGCACGAGGTTGATAACCCTATTCGATCAACTGATCTACGTTAGGAGGACTTCAAAAGTCCAGGAGAAACAATCCACTACTCCATTGCAAGGTTATAAATGCTATTACACGATGACCTCCTGTCTCGACCCCTTTCCTACACACTACAACCTCTTTCGATAGACTGAATTGTAAGATCCCCTAACAACCTAGAATCCCTCTAGTTCCCACAAAAAATCTCTCCTGAGACTCATTTAAAGGTGCGAATGAATAAACTTCAAACACATACTAGATACACCATAATCACAAGGATCAAACCTAGTCTACCCGAATACTATATGCTTCAAAGATAAAGTCTTTTAGACTCTCTACCCTTTGTGTATTCGTAAACTCTCATCGCTACTAAACTAGTCTGATTCCCAGACTATTTAAAAACACAAATCATAGCCTAAACAAGATAATCAGATTGTCCTATTTTGACTCAAACTCTACAAGGAAACTTTCCTTGTTTAAATCGGACAACTCCTAGTTTAGAATCCTTTCTTGAATAGAACTCGCCTCTTTCCTTCTTGATCTTCATCTTCGAACAAGGCAGCTTCTATTCTGAAATGTCCATCTTGGAAAGACAGCTTCAACTCCTTGAATCCAGCATGGCACATCTCTTAGAAACTCTCTGGACAACCATGTATATGATCATGTTCACAAACATGCTCAAGTACATTCTTCGATCTTCAATCAGATTGGCAGCAGAATGTTCATATCATAATATCCAGAACATGGTCTTCAAACTTAAAAAACCAAAATCAATGTGTTCTTTGAATTGCCATAAAGATCATGACAATCTAAAGAACACTTAGCGCAGATGGCACTAACAGCCCATTACTAACACGTATGTCAACTACTTCACACATAAACTAGTTAAGAAGACCACCAAGATATCTATAATTTTAAAATTAAATCTCATTTTTCATTTATTTTAAACTAGAGATCTTGTAATGCAACACATCCGTTATAGAAGAAGGCACTAAAACTAACATTCATGTTGATTACTTCACATATAAACTATTGCTTATGAACAATTGAGATAAAATCTTTAAATTAAATCTTATTACCCACTTAGTCATTTAATTACGAGGTTTTTAAAGCATCCATGATATGCTCAAAATAAAATTATATCATTCATAGCATATTAGACAAACAAAAAAAACATAACCACGATAAAGAATACAAAAATTTCAACTATCATGGTAATGATTTTTTCTGTTTGGCCTATTTGGCCTCTATAGCCACGTAGATCTTTCAAAGACCTTCAATTTGAGTGGTCGTGAGCCCCGTGGTTCATCCCAAGTCAAAAGTTATGACCTCTGCAAAGAACGCGCTAGAAATAATTTTGGCAAAAAATTGCTCTCGAAAATTTCTGAAAATTCCAACTTTTAAGTGATTTCATTCCTTGTTTAGGACTCGTAAATGCCATCTACTTTGTACCTCTTCCATATGGACAAAAATCATCCTCCATAACAAAATTACATCAAAAATGAAGTTACATAAACCGTGCAGATAGAATCATGTTCTTAATCATGTACATGAACATTATAAAGAACATGTAAGGTCAGAATGCTAAATATAAAGTAAGTAAATGACACAAGGTTGGTAACCGTGTTCGATCAACCGATCTACGTCAGGGGGACTTCACAAGTCCGTGGGAAACAATCCACTACTCTGTTGTAAGGTTACAATCCTTGAAAAGATAACTTCAGGTCCTTGAATCCAGCTTGGCACGTCTCTCGGAAACTCTCTGAACAACCATATACATGATCATAGTCACAAATATGCCCAATTACATTCTTCGATCTTCAATCAAATTGGCAGCAGAATGTTCATTTCATAATGTCCAAAACATGGTCTTCAAAATTTGAAAAACCAAAACCTTTATGTTCTTTGAATTTCCATAAAGATCATGAAAATCTAAACAACACTTAGTGATGTATGATGGCACTAACAATCTCCCCATTTGTATTTATCTATTGATAAATCTGATCCATGTTTTTAAAGAACACAATCTTCATCTGAAGGATCATGTACCTTAAAACATTCTTGAATGTTCCTATAAACATCATATGATTGCTGTTTTTCATTTTCTTATTATCATATTTTCTGCTCTGCTGTATTTCATTTTTTTATCATATTCTTTTTATCAGCAGTCTTAATTTTTTCAGCAGACATAAGGATCATCAAAAAACTTGCAGATAAAAACATATGTTCCAAAGATATAATATCAAAAAATTGATATTACAGATTAAGGGCAAAAAGATCTTGCAAAAATATGAGTGTAAGATAAAAAACTTTTCAAAAGAAATTAAAAATCTATCTTGCATTTACTCCTCATATTTGCCACCGAGAAAGGCAAATAAGTAATAAAAGAATTGCTCGGATTTGTTAGATGCTTTCTCTTCTTCTTCTTCAGATCCTTCTTCATCATCATCATCATCATCTTCTTCTTCTTCATCAGCCTCATCTTCATCATTGTCTGCTTCATGTTCTTCTTCTGTAGTTTCTTCTTCTTCTTCTTCTTCTTCATGATCATCAGTCTTGTCTTCATCATGTTCTTCACCCTTTGTGACAGTCTTTGGAGATCCCTCTTGAATTGTAGCTACGGCAGTACTTGCAAGCTTGTACAAGTTATGAACATTATTAGGTACATCAGCTGCTGAGGAGGTAAAAGCTTCTCCAGATGAAAGTTCAGCGATCAGAGCTTGAATATTTATCTTATCAGAGATATGCTCAGATATCAATCGAGCATAGAACTCCGGACTGTTCTCCAGAAATTTGAGCACTAAGTCTTTTGGTGAAGACTTCTCAGCAGTTGCATCAGAGCCTTTCTTAGATGTAATGAATTTTTTGAATTGAATGCGCAAATGATGATAACCAATTTTAGGAGCAACTTTGATTACAAGAGGCTTCTTTGGAGACATAACTTTTTCTGTCTTTGTAGAAATATTCTTCTTTTGTTTCTTGATGATGCCATATGAGAGAATGATAGCACAAAGGTCCTTTGACCACAGTTGATTCTGCATTGCTAACCAACTTCCCAAACACAAACTCTCTATAGTTGAATTTGTTTTCAGTTTCTATGTGAAATAGAAACCTTACTTGAGATTCTGTAACTGCAGCCCTGTGCTTGGTTGGCATCCAATTATAAATCATGTTGCGAAATAAAGCACCATACTTCTGTGAAAACTTTGAAGATGAAATAGTGTGAGGGTTAGAGGGCCATTTGTTATATATGTCCTGGGTCAGTTCTTCAGCAACCATCCCCCAGTTATCTATCTCTTCCAACTCCCCCTCAAACGAGCAATCCATAAACTCATTGATGAGTTCTGGTGAGAAATCCAAAATCTCTCCTCTGACAAAGACTTTATGAAAATCTTTAGAGTCAGGATCATTTACCTTCTTAGTCAGGTTGCAATAAAATTTAGATACAACCAACGAAACAAACTCGTGCACTCTCTGCATAGTTCCTAATAAGCCTACATCTTTCAATAGAGAATAAATCCTAGTAGCTAGTAGAGTATCCTTATCTATCTTCTTTTCAGCAATCAAAGACATTTTCTTCACTTTATCCCATAACTTAACATGTTTTGTTGAATAAAAGAGAGCATGTTTAGAGATACCTGGCAAATGAATGATTTGTTTGAGATAATCAACTTTATGTTCACTGGACTTTGAGTGAATATCTTCAGGTACATGCTTTGGATGAACAGTCTTTTTAGCCTTCTTTAATGGGCCAACACTTATGACTGCTTTCTTCCTTTTCTGAGTTGGAGCAGTGGATGATGAAGTAGTGGATGCTCTGCTTCTTGTGATAGGAGTTATTAGAACAAGCTTAACCATTTCAGTAGAAGACTTCTTCCTATGAGTCCTTTTCTTGACAGGTGATCTGGCAGAAAACAAGTCGACCTCATATTGTGCGCTTGCCATTAATTTTTCTTGAGGTAGAACATAAGTCTTTGCAGCAGACTCTCAGGAAGAACTTTGTACTTCAACTTTCTCTTTTGGATCAGCAACCAAAGGTCATTTGATGGCCTTCTTGTTTTCTTTTGCAGCTGCCAGAACCTTCATCCTAGTGCTCAGAGGAATATCGTCCTCCTTTAAAATATCTACACCTTCTGTAGTGATTAGTTGTTCTGATGTTGACTTCTCAGGTACATTCTCTTCTGGTGTAGTATTTTCAACAACAATTTGTTTTTAAGCATGTACATCTTCATGTACAGGTACTTCTTCCAGTATAACGGTCTTATCAATAGCAGGACCCTTCTTTTTCTGAAGGGCTTGAGTAGCAGGTGCTGTGATGATCTTCTTTGTTGTAGGAGTTGCAGTCTTCTTTGGTTTCTTGACTGTAGAACCTTTTGTTCTTGCTTTCTTTACTGCAACTTTCTAGTTCCTATTGTAGGAGCTTGCTGCTTGCTTCAACAAATCATGAAGTGAAAGATTCTATGTCTTTGTCTTCTTTACAGATGATGTTGCTTCAGGTTCTTCTTCCTCTATATCATCTTCTTTTACTTCATGGAATTCTTCAATTATCGATTCAGTATCATTGCTTGAGGACTCATCACGGAGTTCTCTCCAAATAGGTTTCTTATATGAAGATTCTACACAAACTTGTCTATCAAACTCATCTTCTTCATATAATTGATCTTGAGGTTTAGAATATGTGACTTTTTTCATACCTCATTCTGGACAAGCATTCTTTTGCCTGCCATTAAATAAGATAAAATGAAATTTCTTAGAGAGATCAAGGGGCAATGGCAGAAAGAATAAGAAGATGAAATATCAGAAAATAAGAAAATGAAAATTGTATTCAGAATATTTAGAACGGCTGAATATCATCTCTAAATGGCTATACGTATATATAAGAGAGTACTCCATTCAAGAAGTAATCTCAGGTATTCGTTAGATTGAGAATTTGGAGGAAAATCCTAGAAAATTAGAGATGATGTTTGTGAGTCAGAACTAGCCGTTGACAAAGATGTACATGAGAACTTGAAAAAATTTCATGTACATGATGATGAACATTTATATGAATGTTCAGACCCTTTTTACAGGAATGGTTCTTTCCTGCTAAGTGTGAAATAAACATATTCATACCCCTCCTCTTGATTTACTAAGTTAGGCAAATGCCAAGAGATGCTCTTAGTTTCTCAAATCGAGTAGCATCCAATCCCAAGGTGAATAGATCAGCAAGTTGATCTTCTATTTTCACATGTTCTATACTTAGAATTTCTTCTTCAACTAGCTCTCTAATGTAGTGATGTCTGATATCAATATGTTTTGTCCTTGAATGTTGAACATGATTCTTTGATATATTGATTGCACTCGTATTGTCACAATACAGAATAGGTATATCATGAGCTACTTCATAATCTTTCATCACCTGCATCATCCAGATTATTTGAGTAGAGCTACTTCATGCTGCTATGCATTCAGCTTCAGCAGTTGATAAAGATATACTATTTTGCTTCTTACTGAACCAGAAAACAACATTGTTTCCCAAAAAGAAACAAGCACTTGATGTGCTTTTTCTATCATCTGGAGATCCTGACCAATCAGTATCACAGTAGGCAGTAAGACTTGAATTTATGTCTGATGTGCACCATAATCCATAGTATGCAGTTCCACTAACATACTTGATGATGTTCTTAACTGCCTTCAAGTGACTTTCTTTAGGACATGCTTGATATCTTGTACAGATGACAGTTGTGTATTTTACACAACTTTTAGATATGAATTGATGTTATTTATTTATGGAGTTGTGTATTTTATATAGCTTTTGTGCTTATTTTGTTATCATTTGGAGTTTTTGATGTGTTTGCTAGTTTTGTAGTAATTGTTATAATTTCATTGCACATTTGAAGCAAAGCCAGTGAATATGGATAAAAAGAGTTGAAGGGGTATTTAATTAGGCTCTTGGGCTTAATTAAATGCTTAATTGAAGCCTAATGGACTGAAATAATTAATCAAAACCCGAAAAAATTTGAAGCCCAATACAAAAGAGGGTTGGGTCGACCCAGAAAGTGTCTATCGACCCAAACTAGTACAGTTTATTAAGGAGTGCGATGACCCGGTTCAAGTCACCTGGGTTGACCCTGTGTAAAAATAGGGCTCTGGGTCAACCCAGCCAGTTCGGTTGACCCACACACATAGGTCTGCGGGTATATGATTTTTCACTCCAATTCAGGATTTTTTAACCTACTTATAAAAGCTCTCATTTTGAGAGACGCCAAAGAGAAATTAGAGAAGAGAGCACAGAGACGCCCGATACAAGGGAGATAACATCCAAGCAGAGAGGGAGAAGACAGAGAGTTTCCGTCTACTCAAGAGGGGAGGACAAGGTTGTTAGAGATGAAATGCCATTGTAGAGAAGATAAAGCCATTGGATTACCCACTGTTCTTTGGATCTTTTATCTTTTCTGTCATGTACACCGAAACTCTCTTGTTGTTTATTTATTTAATTATGTCTAGCTAATTCCATAGCTAGGTTTTAGGGATTGGAATTTATGAATTTTAATATATAAGTTGATTACTTTTTCGTCCTAGTATCTCCCGGGGTTTGATTTCTATGATTTATTTCATATCTTGTATGAATGCTTGATCACCATTTATGCATGCTAGTCGTTAATTTAAAGTACTAACCAGAGAAGAATTAATGATGAAAATATAGAAATCAGATTATGTGTGCTGGTAAGGACCAACCAAGTGAACAAGTATCATATAGGGTTGAATAGATTAGGAGTAATGACATGTGTGAAGAACTAACTGCAGTGAAGTGCATGCTCATTACATCTATGTTATGGTATATGCCTTAAACAACAGCTTAATAACAGACTAGTGATCCCCCACCATTGATAAATTAAAGATAATAGTCGGGTTGAGAGAATCAATGAATATTGTTAAATGAGATAATAAATTCAATTTCCCTAAAGCCTAGGTTTTCATATATCTATTTATTTCAGTATTTTATTTAATGTGTCTTTGTTTTATGCTGTTTAGTTTTGTTTCCCTTTGTCTGCCCGCTTTATGTCTAAATATTAATTACGTGTTTGTATATAAGAACTGGAAAATATTGGTCTCTGTGGAATACGATACTCTTGTACACCTATATATTGTAAACACTCCGTGCACTTGTGGTACATTTATTTGTCAATAAATAGCGTGTCAATAGACACCCACACTGTAGGATATATCAGGTCTGCTTCTAGTAAGGTAGAGAAGACTCCCAACAATACTCATGTATAATGTCTGATCTACTTCTTGTCCTATATCATCATTTTCAATATTTACAGTGGTGCTAATTGGAATTTTTATGCTTAGAATTCTCCAGCTCGAACTTCTTGACTAAGTTTCTTGCATACTTAGCCTGAGAGATGAAGATACTATCTTTTGATTGCCTTATCTGAAGTCCAAGGAAATACTTCAGGTCTCCAACCAAACTCATCTCAAACTCAGTTTTCATGTCCCTAATAAAGTCCTTGATCATCTTATCGGATACTGAGCCAAACACTATATCATCAACACATATACTTGAACCACAATAACTTGGGATTTGTCATTTTCTAATGAATAGTGTTCTATCCTCTTCTCCTATGTTGTATCCTTTGCTTACTAGGCATGAAGCTAGTATCTCATACCAGGCTCGAGGAGCTTGTTTCAAACCATACAAAGCCTTTTTGAGTTTGACAATATAATCTGGATAATGTGGATCTTCAAATCTTTTTAGCTGTGTAACATACACATCCTTCTTCAGAAATTCATTCAGAAAAGCACTTTTCACATCCATCTGATAGAGCTTGAATTTCATCATGTAGACCATTGCAAGAAGTAGTCTAACAGATTCAATTCTCGTGACTAGGGAAAATGTCTCATCAAAATCTACCTCTTTAATCCGTGAATATCCTTGAGCAACCAGCCTAGCTTTATTTCTTGTAATATTCCCAAATTCATCTATCTTATTCTTGAATATCCACTTTGTCCCCACAATATTTACTCATTCAGGTTTCTGAACTAGATCCCAAACATCATTCTTCTTAAACTGAAGTAACTTTTCTTGCATTGCTTCAATTCGGTAAGCATCCTTTAGAGCTTCTTGAACATTCGTGGGCTCTATCTTTGATGTAAAATAGACATTGGATATCTCTTCATGTAATATTTTTCTGAGTTTACTTCTAGTCATTCTTTCTTCATAGATGTCAACAATAACTTTAGTAGTTGGATGATCTTTGATAATCTGCTGTGATGGCTTCCTTTGTTTAACTCCCTAATATTTTCCTTCATTTTATGTCATCATGTACATCAGAATCTCCAAATATATCTATATGTACATTATCTTCTGTGGAGCTATCAGAATCGTGTTGATCATCAAATCTTACATTTACAGATTTAACTACTGCTTTGGTTTCCTTGTTGTAAATCCTGTATGATTTACTATTTCTGGAATATCCCACAATTTACCTTCTACTTCTCGATTATTCATCTTGCTGAGATACTCTCTATCATTCAAGATATAGCAGGTAGTTCTAAAAACATGAAACTACTTCACAGTTAGTTTCTTCTCATATCAAATTTTATATGGAGTAGTGAAAGTACCTGGTCTGGGATGAACACGATTGCTGATGTGACATGTAATGTTGATAGTTTTTGCCCAAAACATTGAAGCAACTCCTTAAGCAGCAATCATTGTTCTAGCTATCTCTTGTAGAGCTTTGTTCTTCTTTTCAACTACTTCATTCTGCTGAGGAGTGTTTGGAGCTGAGTACTCATGGCTAATCTCATTCTCATTGTAAAAATCATCAAATGACTGATTTTCAAATTCTTTGTCGTGATCACTTTAAATCCTAATGATTTGCAGATTCTTCTCCACAGTTATCTTGTAGACTAGTTTCTTGAATGCAATGAAAGTCTCAGTCTTATCTCTAAGAAAATCAACTCAAGTAAACCTTGAGAAGTCATCAATGCAGATAAAGACATACTTCTTTCCTCTATAGCTTTCAACAGTCATTGGTCCCCTTAGATCCATATGTATGAGATCTAAAATTTTCTGAGAAGTTATATCCTGAACTTCTTTGTGCTGAGACCTACTCGGCTTTCCAATCTGGCAAGAACCACATACTTTGTCTTGTTCAACTTTGATCTGGGAAATTCCTCTAACCATCTCCTTGTTGATAATCTTCTGGAAATTTCTAAAGTGAATGTGAGCAAGTTTCTGATACCAGATTTCTGATTCTTCCACTGATGTTCTTTGACATGTAATTGTACGTTGTGCAGGTACGTGAAGCTGATAACAATTATCAGCTGATCTTTTTCCATTCATGAATAAGTCATTGTTCTTACTCATCACCCTGCAGCTCTCCTTGGTGAACACCACTGTCATGTCATCATCACATAGTTGACTTATGTTGATATGATTGGCTTTAAGTCTATCAACCAACATTGTGGTCTTTAGCTTGGGCATCCCTTCAACAATAAGTTCTCATTTTCCGATGACTTCACCTTTCTTGCCATCTCCAAAGGTGATAAAGTCTGAGGAACAGGCTTTTAAATTCTGCACAATTGAACAATCTCCAGTCATATGCCTTGAACAGCCACTGTCAAAGTACCAGTTGCACTTGTCCTCTACTTGAAGAAATGTACGAGCAATCAAACTATTGTGTGCTTTCTATTTGACAACCCATTACTTTTTCTGAGCATGTTTCTTCTTTTCTTGCATAAATGACCTTCTGCCCTTGTTGCATAACTGCTGAACCACAAATCTTCTTTTCATCCTTCTAAGATCATTGAGATACTTAGTGTATATCATAAATTATTAAATTAATACTTAGTAAAGTTGTAATACAACACATCCATTATGGAGGTTGACCCATTATCAACGCAAATATTGATTACTTCATATTATTAATTTTCATCATTTAGAAGTTTGATCTAGTGAACTTAAAATTGACAACATCTGTTTTGGAGGTTGGCCCATTACCAATACTCATGTCAACTACTTCATACACAAACTAGTTATGGAGACCACCAAGATATTTATAATTTTAAAATTAAATCTTATTTTTCATTTAGTTTAAACTAGTGAGCCTGTAATGCAACACATCCGTTATGGAGGAAGACATTAAAACTAACGAGCATGTTGATTACTTCACATATAAACTATTACTTATGAACAATTGAGATAAAATCTTTAAATTAAATCTTATTACCCACTTAGTCATTTAATTACGAGGTTTTTAAGGCATCCATGATATGCTCAAAATAAAATTAAATCATTCACAGTATACTAGACAAACAAAAAAACATAACAACAATAAATAATACAAAATTCCAACTATCATGACAATGATTTTTCCTGTTTGGCCTATGCAGCCACATAGATCTTTCAAAGACCTTCTATTTGAGTGGTGATGAGCCCTGTTGTTCATCCCGAGTTAAAAGTTATGGCCTCTGCAAAGAACGCACCGAAATAATTTTAGCGAAAAACTGCTCTCGAAAATTTCTGAAAATTCCAACTTTTGAGTGATTTTCTTTCTTGTTTAGGACTTCTAGATGCCATCTGCTTTGTATCTTTTCCATATGGATGAAAATCTTCCTCCATAATAAGATTATAACAAAAATGAAGTTACATGAACCGTGCAGATAGAATTATGTTCTTAATCATGTACATGAACATTATAAAGAAATGTAAGGTCGGAATGCTAAATATAAATCAAATAAATGGCACAAGGTTAATAACCTTGTTCGATCAACTGATCTACATTAGAGGGACTTCACAAGTCCGTGAGAAACAATCTACTACTCTGTTATAAGGTTACAAAGGCTATTACATGATGACCTCCCGTCACTTAACCCCTTTCCTACACTCTACAACCTCTTTCAATGAACTGAATTGTGAGATCCTTCACAACCTAGACTCCCTCTAGTTCCCATAGAAAATCTCTCCCGAGACTTGATACAGACTCAAAATGGGGCTTTTTTACTTATGTCCTTTTTGTTATTTTTGAGTCTTTTGTATTAGTCTTAAGTCAGTTAGGGAGCTTAAGTGAACTAGGGGGAAGTGAAGAGAAAAGATCCAATGAGGGCGTAAAGTGAAGATAAATACGCTGAAGGCATAATGAAGGGAGCTGGGCTTGGAGAGTCAGTTACAAATCTATCGCGAAAATTCAGCTCCAAACACTCCAACAAACTGAGACCGCATCCACAACCGTTCTGAAATTTAGGGAAGTCGACCGTTAGTGTTGAGGAGGTGGAGAAGAAGGGAAAGAATGAGAGATAAGAGAGAGAGTCGAAGTCGAGAATCTCGTACATGAGCTGTTGAGGATGAGTGGAATGAGTCAACGTGAATGTGCTCCTGCATGGGCTATAGTGGGCCGTTTCTGGTAGTTTAGAACTTCCTATAAATACTATGTTTTATTTCATTTTCAGTACGAACAAGGAAGGGAGAGATTTTACTTTAGTTATTTCGCATTTTCATTTCTCTTTCACTCGGATAATTACAGTCGGTATAATCAGGGGCAATTTTCCTTTAACTTATACGCGGCTCGTTTTGTTTATAGTTCGGAGTTAGATCCAAACGTATTTAATATATTTCCCTTTATGATGAATTGTTCATTTACTTGTTTTCTGTCTTTCAATATGTTGCGTGGCTAATTAATTAGTGTTCGAGTTGAGTAAGATGAGGATAATGGTAAATAGACATGCATGAGGCTAATTGGGCATAACATACCTTGTGAAGATTCCCAACTTCAACTTGGGATGAACGATGACACAACAATGAGAAGTCTATGTGGCTAATCACTCTTAGCCAAATCATTATTGATGTATGTTAGGGTTGAAGTAAGGGTGACCGATTCCCTGATGAGCCACTAAGTGATAAACCGGGTGAAGAAGCCTAGAGACAACTAAGCTCGAAGATTGAAGTACATGTGGATATAGGTACAACACCAATGGGATACCGTATACCAGCGTTGGGTTCCTCCATTTCAATGCTGCTATCCTTGCAAACCCTCTACATGACTAACTCTTCTTTGGGTCCTGGATAGTTAGGGACTAAGAGTCACCGACCGTATCACTTTTAGCATACACAGTAAGAAGGAATTGGGGGGTGTAAGGTGACCATACCTGCTCCCTATAACCAAACGGTCTTGTCAAGGTATCCATGTGTTTGTGCCCGGGATTGCATGCATTCACTAATCTGATTCTATATTTAACTCGAACATGTTTGTTATTTGCTTGAAATAGTTTATATTGCTAGGATTGTTTTATATTAAGTTGCAGGAACGAATTAGTGATAGTAATTCTCTCAAGGTTCCACGAAAAGCCTACTTAGGATAGAAAGATTAACACTCCTCATGGGATCGACATCCGCCTTCTGGTACTATACTAGCCGCTGGGGGCACATTCAAGCATCTACCGGGTTACGCCCATAGGTGTAATTTTGCACGCTAAACGACGGCGTGTCAAAATTTGGTGCCATTTTCGGGGAGTTTAAGTACATTTTTTTATCCTAAGCCTTCCGTTTAGCCTTGTTTATAGTATGAACTAACCGCGCAGAAGAACTAGTCTACGATCCAGAGATAGAGAGAACTGCACGGAAAAGATGGGCACAAGCAAGGAGAATTCTGGAAACGTCCATAAACCCAAACGCACCATCTGAGACCTTAGAGAAAGGTCAGACATCCGAAGGAGAAAGCAACATGAGCAGTACACACAAAGAGAAGTACAACCCCCTCTTTTCTGAATCCGAGGAGGAAGACATGGCCGCAAGAATACCACAACGTCCACCATTACTACTTCAACCAACATTGAGGCAACTTATCTTTCCACAAGCCATGATCATGCGGCTATCTGGAATAGTACTACCACATCCAGCCGAGAATTAGGAATTAAGATCAAACTTTATCTCGATTTTGCCCAAATTCCACAACCACCCTAGAGAAGACCCGCAAAGACATTTACAGGATTTTGAAATGGCCTGCGAAACCGAACGAAATAATACCAGGACCATGTTCGAATATATACGCTTACTTTCTTTTCCCTTCACCTTATAGGATGGAGAAAGAGAGTGGCTCTACATTATTCCAGTTGAGAGCGTGACCACTTGGAATGAATTGCAGCATAGATTCCTTGAGAAGTATTTCCCCACCACAAGTGTACAGACCATGAGGAAGAAAATCTCCACTGCCAAGGCTGGGGTGAATGAAAGCTTCTATGACTATTGGGGGCGTTTCAAGCAACTGCTCTCACAATGCTCGCACCACCAAATCCCTGCACACGATTTAGTATAATATTTTATCTCGGGATGGAGAGTAGAAGACCGCAATCTACTCAAAGCAGCCTGTGGAGGATCTATCCTCAATAAAAGAGTAGATGAAGCAATACAGCTGATCGGAGAAATGGCTGAAGAGACCCGAGAAGACATCTACGACAGGCCACACGCAGTGGCAATGGGCAAATCGACGTATATGTCCGAAGTGGAGATAAAGATTGACCAGCTCTTTGGCAAGATGGAAAAGATGATGACATAATCATCCGCCAATACCTTAAGGATATGCAGAGTATGCAGTATGATGGGTCACTACTCAGATCAATGCCCACAAGTACATGAAGGAAATGAAACTGTGAATATGATGGATGGGAGAAACCGGTGAAGAAATGACCAGTATTCCCAAAATTACCATCACAGACAGAGATATCCGGAATCACAGGCACATATGGGGCCACCACGTAATTTGCCCATATCAGGAGGGCCGACCCTTGAAGACATGGTGAGACAAATGGCAATATAATCAGTAAACAGCCAGAAGCGTGCTACTTCATTTGAGACGGAAACTAGGGCAGGGCTGAACTATTTGGGTACACAAATTACCCAATTAAGTGAGGCCATCTCACGAATGGAGAAAGGGAAATGAGTGCTATCCTTGCAGACCGAGCCCAACCCAAGGGCCGATGTGAATGCAATCTCACTCAGAACTGGAAAAGAATTGGCCAACCCCTCAATACAGAAGGACGATGGATGTGACTTTAAGGGAACAAGATCTGAAAAAGGAGAATTAGAAAAGAAGAACCATGCTGAGAAACCCGAGGTAACGAAGACATCACCAGAAAAAAAAGGAATCATCATCCCTCCACCATTCCTAGAAAGATTGAAGAAAAATAAGAAAAAGGTGAAAGACCGGGATTTGTTGCAGATATTCAGAAAAGTGGAAGTGAACGTTCCTCTTTTGGACGCAATCCTGCAAGTACCCCGTTATGCCCGTTTTCTGAAGGAATTATGCACCCGGAAGGTCAGAATCAATGAAGAAGCTCAGGTTATCATGAGTGAGAGTGTATCTGCCTTGATACAAAGGAAGCTTCCAAAGAAATGCAGAGATCTGGGGATGTTCTTTATTCCGTGCGAGATTGGAGGCACAAAAATTGATCAAGCCATGCTCGACCTTGGGGCCTCAATCAATGTTATGCCTCTAACCATTTTTGAAGAACTCGACCTGGGGCCCTTAAAGGAAATGAGAACAGTGTTCCAGCTGGCAGACAGATCTAATGTGTTTCCTCAGGGCATATTAGAAGACGTGTTGATAAAAGTGGAGGATTTGATCTTTCCAGCGGATTTCTATGTTCTGGATATAGGCACATCCAATCGGAAAGCCTCCTGCATGATGTTGGGTAGACCCTTCATGAAGACGGCACACACCAAAATTGATGTCGATAAAGGTACACTGATGTGCGAATTCAATGGAGACATCATTACCTTCAACATCATGAAGGCGATGAAGCACCCCGCCGACACCGAATGGATCAGCACGGTGGATATAATTGAGTTACTCATTCAGACCGAAGGAACAAAGTTGCTTATAAAAGATCCTTTCGAATGGATAATCCAACATGGTCAAACAGATTGGGATACCCTCGAGGAAAGGGACGAGGACATCAAGAATGCGATAATGCAACTTTACAGTTTGGAGGCATACCCAAATCTAAAAAGCAGCCTGGATTTGCCTATATTGCAGCCATCAGAGAGGATGATACGCTCCATCATCAAACCCCCAATGCTTGAATTGAAAAAACTACCGAGGCATCTAAAATACGCCTACTTGATAGATGGGGAAAAGCTGCCGGTCATCATCAATTTAGCATTAACTATAGCACAAGAAACAAAGTTGGTGGATTTGCTCACAAGATACAAAGAAGTGATAGGATGGACTTTAGCCGACATTAAAGGCATAAGTCCATCCGTATGTATGCACCGCATCATGTTGAAAGATGGGGCCACACCAGTCAAAGAACCGCAAAGGAAATTGAATCCCATCATGAAGAAAGTAGTTTTGAAGGAGATCTTAAAGCTGCTCGATTTGGGAATCATCTATCCCATATCCGACAGTGAATGGGTCATCCCTGTTCATGTGGTCCCAAAAAAATCAGAGATTCCAGTTATTGAGAATGAAAACAAAGAGTTGATCCAAACTCATTTACAAACAGGTTGAAGGGTCTGCATCAACTATAGGAAGCTCAATGCACTCACAAGGAAGGACCATTTCCCCTTGCCCTTCATCGACCAAATATTGGAGCAGCTTGCGGGCAAATCATACTTTTGTTTCTTAGATGGCTATTTGGGGTATATTAAATTTATGTGGCATAAGAAGATCAGAAGAAGATGACATTAACATGCCCTTTTGGTACCTTCACCTACAGACACATGCCTTTCGGCCTATGCAATGCACCAGGGACCTTCTAGAGATGCATGATGAGCATTTTTTCGGATATGCTCGAAATGTGCATTGAGATCTTTATAGACGATTTCACAGTCTATGGAGATCACTTTGAGCAATGCCTGGCAAATCTAGAAAGGGTCCTGAAAAGATGTGTTGAGAAAGATCTGGTTCTTAACTACGAGAAGTGTCACTTCATGGTCCGAGAAGGAATAGCCTTAGGGCATGTCATTTCAGAATGAGGGATCGAGGTGGACAAGGTAAAAGTGGACATCATAGCTAAATTGCCTTATCCAACTACTGTAAAACAAATCTGAGCATTTCTCGGTCATGCGGGCTTTATAGGAGGTTCATCAAGGACTTCGCCAAGATAGCCCAATTCTCGACCTCCAAGAAGAAATTGGTCTCAACCCCTATCATCCAGCCACCCGATTGGGGAATGCCATTCGAAGTAATGTGTGACGCTAGTGGATATGCCGTTGGAGCAGTTCTCGGACAGAAAAGAGGTAAAGAAAGCTACATTATCTATTATACCTCCAAGACATTGAACCCAGCTCAGTGCAACTACTCAACCACTGAGAAGAAACTATTAGCAGTGGTCTTCGCATTTGAAAAATTTAGGTCCTACCTCCTAGGGGCGAAGGTGATCGTGTTCACTGATCATTCAGCTCTGAAATATCTTTTGGTGAAGGAGTCAAAACCAAGACTCATACGATGGATCCTACTCCTTCAAGAATTTGATCTAGAAATTAAGGACAAAACTGGGGCCGAGAACCTTGTAGCAGATCACTTAAGCCGACTCATGATCGAAAGTAAAGAAGAAATCATGAAAACATTCCCGGATGAGCATCTGTACCGGCTTGAGGGCACAAAGTGACATGATCTCTGGTATGCCGATATCGTGAACTACCTAGTGGCTGGACAATGCCCGATTGGAATGAGCAACTATCAGAAGAAGAAGCTGGTGAGAGAAAGCAGATTCTATGTATGGGAGGATCCAACCTTATGGAAGATAGGAGCTGATCAAGTCATAAGGCGTTGTGTGCCTGAGCAGGAGGGCAAAAGCATCTTAAAATTCTGCCACTCGGATGTGTGCAGAGGCCATTTTGGTCCAAAAAGAACTGCTCGAAATGTTCTAGATGGAGGATTTTACTGGCCCACCGTATTCAAGGACACCTATTTTTACTGCAAGGGTTGCAGCAATTGTCAAAGAACAGAGAATATTTCCAACTGCGAATCTATGCCCTTAATCCCCATTATGCCTGTTGAGATCTTCGATATCTAGGAAATTGACTTCATGGGACCTTTTCCTAAATCTGGCAACAATTTGTACATAATCCTCGCAGTGGATTATGTATCAAAATGGGTAGAAGCAAAGGCAACAACAACCAATGATGTGAGAACGGTGGTAAAGTTTCTTAAATCTAATGTGTTTTGCAGGCATGGAGTTCCCAAGGTGTTGATCAACGACCAATGAACTCATATTTGCAACATGGTCATAAGGAGGTTGCTGAATCAATATGGAGTCACACACAGAGTGACCACTGCCTATCATCCTCAGGCAAATGGTCAAGTCGAGGTGTCCAATAGGGAGGTCAAGAACATCCTTGAAAATGTTGTTAGCCCCAGGAGGAAGGATTGGAGCAACTATCTGGAGGATGCGTTGTGGGCATATAGAACAACATACAAGACCCCGATTGGTATGTCTCCATACCGCTTGATCTATGGAAAGTTATGCAATCTACCCGTAGGAATGGAACATAAAGCATTTTGGGTAATCCGGAAGCTAAATGCACACTTGAAGGTTGACGGGACAGAAAGGAAACTCCAAATTCAAGAGCTAGAATAATTAAGAATAGAGGCATATGACAATGTTGTGATATACAAGGAAAGAACCAATAGAGTGCACGATATGCTCATGAAGAGGAAGGAAATCGTGAAAGGGTAAAAGGTGTTGTTGTTTAATTCAAGACTCTGCATCAATGCAGGGAAGCTAAAGTCTAGGTGGATGGGACCGTTTATTGTTCAAAATCAGCTCCCTAGTGGTGCAGTGGATATCCTCAATCCTGAAGATAATGACATTTTCAGGGTAAATGGCCAAGGGCTTAAACCCTTTTATGAGCACAAACAGGAAATGAAGGTCGAAAAGATCATGCTCGTTGAGCCCAGTTACTAATGAAGAGGAAGACATAGTCGAGCTAACGACTATAACCAACAGCGCTGATCGGGAGGCAACCCAATATTTTACTATTTTTAGTTGTTAATTTTCAAATTTTAGTATATGTGGTGAGAACTAATCTGCAGAAGGCACAAAGGATTAATTTTCAAATTTTAGTATATATGGTGAGAACTAATCTGCAGAAGGCACAAAGGATTAATTTTCAAATTTTAGTATATATGGTGAGAACTAATCTGCAGAAGGCACAAAGGAAGACAGAAGCATTAAGGGCATAGGCAGAGGTACAGAAAGACTTAAGTATGTGGGGATGGAAGAAAAAGCGGACCAGAAGAGAGAGAAAGCTGTGAGAGGCGTTTCAACTCCCAATGCATACGTCAAATCAGAAGAGAGAGGATTTTTAAAAATTCAAAAATATTTTAACACCTATCTCTATATCTCTTAAGTACGGGTAAAGCCTATCTCCACCAGATTTCTCCTAAATTTCTCAAAGAATCAAATCCCTAAATTTTCTCTAAACATCCCAACTGCCTCAATCTCAAAACTCCACTCGATCGCTTAAAACCCTCCGCCACCTTGAATCCTCAAGCATTCACCCTATTCCAAACACTCTTCATCACCATGACAAGGACGAGAGGAGGCCAATCTAGTTGACCCACCGGGAAGTCCACCCGTGGCTGAAAAAAGGCAACTAGCGCAACCCCGACAGAAACACCACTCTAGTCACCGACACCATCTATTGGAACTGGCCCTTCACTAATGGAAGAGGAGCCTCTAAACATTCAACCACTCTCTACTGTCGTAGCCACAAAAAAGTCAGCAGGCTCGGAGAAGAGAAAAGCTCCGGTGAAAGCTCCCAAGAAACCACCAGCGAAAAAGTCCAAGATTACCAAGGTCGATTCGGGCATTTTAGAGAAGAAGATCCTAGAAGCCCTGATTCAGAAAACCCAGAAAGAGCCAGAGCCGACTAAAACTACGGATCCCATGCCAGCCGAATCTCAACAAGAAAAGGTGGTCGAACCGAAAGCTGAGCCAGCTAATGAAGAAGAAGAGAATGTAGAGGAAGAGGTGAAGAAAAATCCCGAGAGGGAAGGAGAAAAAGAAGATGAAGCCATGAAAGACATCTCGGAAGAAGAGAATGAAGAACAAAAAGAGCAGGAGTTAGAAGAGGATAAAATAAAGAAAAGAACTGAGAAGGGTAAAGGAAAAGTGGACAAAGAAAAATTTATTGAGGAGGAGGAAGAAGCGGGAATGGAAGAGAGTGGGTCAGAAGACGTAGAAGAAGAGACTCAATATGAAGAGTTTGAAAAAGCCCTTAATGAGGAAGAAGAAGCAAGCAAGGCAAAACCTCCGCAGCCACCACTAAAGCCAGAGGCTGAAATAGGAAGAAGGGTTTCTCCTAGGAGCCAAGCAGCCAAGAAAGGAACAGAGAAAGAAAAAGAGAAAGGGAGCAAGGTGACGATAGGGAAATCCCTCTTAAAGCCAAAGAAAAGCTAACCAGCCAATGCGCCTTCAGCAAAAAGACAATTGGAATTGCATGATGAGCCCACAGATGAGAAATCCGAAGAGGAAGAGGCTAAGTCAGAAAGTAGTGAGTCAGATGAACCAGTTCTGCCACCGGAAAGCGGGCCATCGGGAGTCAAAACCAAGAGAGAACTAGCAGCCCCACCCAAGATTGCCCCAACCAAGCCAGGGAAGGAAGAAGATAAAAAGCAGAACAAGAGAGCAAGAGCCATGGACAAAAGGAAGCTTGTGCCCCTTTATGCCTTGGATGAAAACACCCTGGATGATTTGGGCTTAAAGAGCGAAGTACTGCAGTACTTCAAAAATATTGGGTGGACAAAAGCGCTGCAATGGGATGACAAAGCCTACAAGGAGCTATCATGCGAATTCCTACTTTCTTACAGTTTCAAACCGACGAAGGGGTATCTACTGAACACGCCTGGGACGATCACTTTCACGACTCAGGGCACAGAATATAGCATGTCCATCACTAAGCTGAATTTACATCTGGGAATAGTCGGAGTTTCTGATCTGCAGAAGAAATGGTACAAGGATGCAATAACCCTGGCGCTAGACTCATGGACTAAGAAAATACAATGCAAATGGGAGGAGATCGGAGGGATCGGCCCATTTAAATCAGGGACAAGTAAGAGTAGGGAAAGCAAAAATGCGGCATTGTAGATCTACCACAGATAGATAGCATACAACATTTATGCCCGCAAGGATGGAATTGGGCAAGTCACGCAGCATGAACTATTCCTTCTATGGTGCATGGAGACAGGGAAGAAAGTCAATTTTGGCTTTACAGTGGCGTAGCAGTGGAAGATGAATGCCAGTAGCAAGACCACCCCCTGCATTTCCATGGGACCTTTCATCTCGCGAGTATTTGAAAGTGTAAGTGGAACCTCTCTCTCTAAATCTACATTTGAGCCATTGAATGTGATTGAGTACTTCGACATGAATCGCTTGAAGCGATGGAATTTGGTCGAAGTCAACAAAAATAACCTCCCCTACTTCTTATTGCCAGAGTCAAATTCGAGCACCTCTACCTTTGACAGGACAGATGACTACAAGGAAGAAGAACTCCCCTCTGAGGACTTGAAGGAATTGGAGCGGAAAGTGGACCACCTGAAAAACTTTGCTCCCGTAGTAGTAGTAGTTAGGATTTATTTTTGAGTTGTGTTAGTCTGTTTATATGTGGTTTTTGTTTTTTGGAAGTCGGGCAAATTTCATCCATATACTGATTGTGCCCGTAAAGGTACACTATCAGATAGGTGTGTGGGAATTTCACCTATGTCTGCTTCGTGTCATAAGAAGCATGCTAAAAATTCTGTTATGGGCATTTTAGGGTATGATATGGTTAATAAAAATTGGGATTAAATCCGCATATGAGAATGATAGATGGGATGGGTATACTCATGTGATTTTTGAGACTGCAGATCACCTGCTATTTTTCTTCTGTGAGATTATGATTTCTTGGCCTTAACCAGACCTGTGTTTGCCTTTGCCCTCTGTGAACTGATTACTGATTGAAAGCATGCTTAGATGATTAAGGCATTTTTCTTTCTCTCTTGGCCGCGACTATATAAAAATACTTCCATTTGTTGCTATGTTTGAGCCTGTTGAAATTGTTTTCTAGTCCTTGTGTTTCAATCTCTCTCAAAAGAGTAATCTGATGTGGGTCGGAAATATATGTGCTTAGCTCTAGAATGACAACATGATTAAGGCCACAATAAGAGCATGACCTGAAAAAGGGAAAATTTGTTGCCCCACCCATCTAAGAAAAGAAAGAAAAAGAAAGATCAGCAGAACAAAGGAAAAAAATATATATTTGATATCTTGTCTGCTAGAATAGTCAAGAAAATAGATGCTCTGCCTGACATTGATAAATATATGTTATTCATATTTTTCTACTTGAATGAGAGCACAATGGGAGCCAGTCTTGAATATGCCCATATCTGCTTATCTGAAGCTACGTCTAAATTCTTCCTACCTTTGCACCGCAGGCCCCAATACAACCTGAGCAAGACCTTTTGATGAGCATGCTTGATGATTTATGTAGGCTATTTAAACTTAGGTCTTATACAAACACTATGGTTTGTCATGGTTATTGGAATTTAAGAACGTAAACATTACCCTTCACATATACAGAGAGAAAAGTGAGCAAAGTGAATCTTACTTATACTCATCTGTTATGACCATGTGCATCTTTAATCCCAACACTCATAACCTGAATTAGTCCTTGAAATGCCCATATTTAGATGATAATCGCATGCTTGTTATTTCTGTCTTTAAGTCTGTTTTCTTTTTCTATTTTGGGATTGGGTTATAATCATACTTGAGGACAAGTAGAGTCCAAGTGTGTGGGATGATACAGACTCAAAATGGGGCCTTTTACTTATGTCTTTTTCGTTATTTTTGAGTCTTTTGTATTGAGTCTTGAGTCAGTTAGGGAGCTTAAATGAAGCAGGGGGAAGTGAAGAGAAAAGATCCAATGAGGGCGTAAAGTGAAGACAAATCCGCCGAAGGCATAATGAAGGGAGCTGGGCTTAGAGAGTCGGTTGCAAATCTATCACGGAAATTCAGCTCCAAACACTCCAACAAACTGAGACCGCATCCACAACGGTTCCAAAATTCAGGGGAGTCGATCGTTAGTGTTGAGGAGGTGGTGAAGAAGGGACAGAAGGAGAGACAAGAGAGAGAGTCGAAGCCGAAAATCTCGCACACGAGCTGTTGAGGATGAGTGGAATGAGTCAATGTGAACGTGCTCCAGCGTGGGCTGTAGTGGGCTGTTTCTGGCAGTTTAGAACTTCCTATAAATACTATGTTTTATTTCATTTTCAGTATGGAAAAGGAAGGAGGAGATTTTAGTTTATTTATTTCGCATTTTCATTTCTCTTTCACTCGGATAATTACAGTCGGTATAATCAGGGGCGATTTGCCTTTAGCTTATACGCGGCTCATTTTGTTTATAGTTCAGAGTTAGATCCAAACGTATTTAATATATTTCCCTTTATGATGAATTGTTCATTTACTTGTTTTCTGTCTTTCAATATGTTGCATGGCTAACTAATTAGTGTTCGAGTTGAGTAGGATGAGGATAATAGTGAATAGACATGCATGAGGCTAATCAGGCTTAACATACCTTGTGAAGATTCCCAACTTCAAATTGGGACGAATGATGACACAACAATGAGGAGTCTATGTTGTTGATCACTCTTAGCCAAATCATTGTTGATGTATGCCAGGGTGGAAGTAAGGGTGATCGATTCCCTGATGAGCCACTAAGTGATAAACCGGGTGAAGAAACCTAGAGACGACTGAGCCCGGACATTGAAGTATAGGTGGATATGGGCACAGCACCAAAGGGGTCCCGTATACCAGCATTGGGTTCCTCCATTTCAATGCTGCTATCCTTGCAAACCTTTTGTATGACTAACTCTTCTTTGGGTCCTGGATAGTTAGGGACTAAGAGTCGCCGACCGTATCGCTCTTAGCATACACAGTAAGAAGAAATTAGGGGGTGTAAGGCGACCATACCTGATCCCTATAACCAAACGGTCTTGTCAATGTATCCATGTGTTTGTGCCCGGGATTGCATGCATTCACTAATCCGATTCTATATTTAACTCGAACATGTTTGTTATTTGCTTGAAATAGTTTATATTGCTAGGATTGTTTTACATTAAGTTGCAGGAATGAATTAGTGACAGTAATTCTCTCAAGGTTCCAAGAAAAGCCTACTTAGGATAGAAAGGTTAACACTCCTCGGGGATCGACATCCGCCTTCTGGCACTATACTAGCCGCTGGGGGCACATTCAAGCATCTACCGGGTTACGCCCATAGGTGTAATTTTACACGCTAAACGACGGCGTGTCAAGACTCTTCTAAGTGTGTATGAAAGAATTTCAAAAACAGACTAGCACACAATGATCATAAGGATTAAACCTAGTCTACCCGTATACTATATGCTTGAAACTTGAAGTCTTTTTACACTCTCTAGCTCTTGTGTATACATAAAATCTATGCTCACTAACTAGTCTGATTCCTAGGCTATTTATAAACACAAGATATAACCTAAACAAGGTAATCAGAGAATCCTAATTTGAATCAAACTCTAAAAGGAAACTTTCCTAGTTTAATTCAGACTTCTTCTAGTTAGAGGCCTTTGTTGAATAGAACTCGCCTTTTTCCATCTCGAACAAGGCATCTTCTATTCTTAAACATCCATATTCAAAAGGTAACTTCAGCTCCTTCAATCCTGCTTGGCACATCTCTTGGAAACTCTCTGGACAACCTTGTACATGATCATGTTCACAAACATGCTCACGTACATTATTCAATCTTCAATTAGATTGGCAGCGGAATGTTCATTTTATAATGTCCAGAATATGGTCTTCAAACCTTGAAAAACCAAAACCTTTGTGTTCTTTGAATCGCCATAAAAATCATAATGATCTAAAAAACACTTAGTGATGTATGATGGCACTAACAAAAAATAAATCTACAACTAGATCTAAACTATGGATACAACTCAAAATCAGACTAGATACAATTTTGACATAAAATTAAATATAATATATCCATAGATTTTTTCATGGAATAAAAACTTGATCAAACTAATAAAAAACAAACTATGCATCATAAAATTTGAAAAATTAAACATGCATGCACACCATGATAGTTGAAATAATTATCTTGCAAAATCAAGTTATACATTTCTATATCTCCAACCACAAAACATGTAAATTTTTGAAAAATATGCTTAAGAATTCAATCACCACACAGAGCCAAAATCCAGCTCTGATACCAATTGATGAAATTAAGGATCTTTTGGATGTTAGTTGATTGAATAAAAAAATTTGATCTAAATGATCCCACATCCCATTGCATGCTAAAATTGAATCTAAATCTCATGCGCAACGGAAAATTAAGATTATCAATTACCTTACAATCAGAGAGACACTGTTGAGAAGATGTAGATATAAAATATACAACTCTTCCATTCTTCATGTTATCCACTCCATGATCTTCTGTGTATGACCCAACCTTGATCTGGACATCATATGGATGATGATCTTCTAAACCTTGTAGAAGTTTGGAGACGAAGAACACTCACAATAGAATTTTTGACAATTTATGGGAATTTCAAAATTTACAACTATGGTGGCTAGGGTTTTTCTTCTCCATTCATAAGTTATATATAGGGCTGCAATAGGAATCTAGAAGAAAATTAGGGTTGGGCCTCCAATAGGCCTTAAGTTCCCATGTCTAGCCCAAACATAACTTTAGTCCATTAATATTAATTCAATCAACTAAAGAATTAATATTGCACTACCACCCTAATTCCATATTGATACAGACTCAAAATGGGGTTTTTTACTTATGTCTTTTTCGTTATTTTTGAGTCTTTTGTATTGAGTCTCGAGTCAGTTAGGGAGCTTAAGTGAAGCAGGGGAAAGTGAAGAGAAAAGATCCAATGCGGGCGTAAAGTGAAGACAAATCCGCTGAAGGCATAATGAAGAGAGCTGGGCTTGGAGAGTCAGGTGCAAATCTAACGCGGAAATTCAACTCCAAACACTCCAACAAACTGAGACTGCGTCCACAACCATCCCGAAATTCAGGAGAGCCGACCGTTAGTGTTGAGGAGGTGCAGAAGAAGGGGGAGAAGGAGAGATAAGAGAGAGAAAGAGTCAAAGCCGAAAAACCTGCAAGGAGCCGTTGAGGAGAAGTGGACGAGGTCAACTAAGATGGTGCTCCTGCGTGGGTAGTCATGGGCCGATTGTGGCAGTTAAACTCACTATAAATACTTTAATTCCTATTATATTTTGGGAGGAAGACAATTAGGAGGAGTTTAGCATTTTATTTCAGTTTTTGCATTTCAAGTTCTCGTAAAGAAAACACATATAGTCGGCAAGGGTTGGAACACTTTGCTTCCAGCTTTTGTTGGCTCGTTTGTTTAGGATTTCCTTTCGTAATATAATTTTCTTTGCTATGAATTATCTGTTTATTTGTGTTGTGTTAATTAATATATGGCAATGCTAAGTAATTAGTGTTCAAGTCAAGTGAGAAGAAGACGTAAGTGATGGCGATGCATGAGGCTAATCGAGCTTAAAGAACACCTCGTGAAGGTTCCGAATTTCACTTAGGGAGAATCCAAATACACTATAATGGAGAAAGCTTCGTGGCTGATCACTCTTAGTCGAGCCATTGTAGCTGTGCATCAAGGTGGAAGTAAGGGTGACCGACTCTCTGATGAGCCACTAAGTGACAAACCGGGTAGAGAGGCCTACAGCCGATTAAGCCCGGAAGGTGAAGACCAGGTGGATATGGGCATAACGTCAAAAGGGTCCCATATACCAGCGTTGGGTTTCTCTGATCAAATGCTACCATTTCTTACAAACCCTCTGTATGACCCTTCTTCTTTGGGTCTTGAGATGGTAAGGTGCTAAGATATCACCGACGGTATCACTCTTAGTATACAACAAACGAAGGAATTGGGGAGTGTAATCTCTGTGAGTGGGGAAAGGATTAGTGACAGTAATCTAGGGTCAGTGACAGTGACCTAATAACAGTTCCTCGAAGAGATACCTACTTCCTACAACCAACCGGTCAGATCGAGGTGTGAACACGCATGTGCCCGGGATTGCAAGCTTCCACCAGTTCGACTCTATGCTTGATTTGAACATGTTTGTTATTATTTAATTTAGTTTACATTTTTAGATGCATTTCTTACCAAGTTGCAGGAACAAGTTAGTGGTAGAAACTACCCAAAGGTGTCAATGAAGCTTACCCAGGATAGAAAGGTTAACACTCCTCGTGGGATCGACAACCGCCATCTGGCACTATACTAGCTGTTAGTTTTGTACACTGGAAAACTCGTCTTTGTATACTAGCTGTTATTGCAGTCACTGTTTGCATTTAGATTATGTTCTATAATTGTTCTATGCAATGTTCCATATACTTACATTGTAGATGATATGGTGTGGGGAGTCACACAGCAAGATCATATCATTAAAACCTTGTAATGTATTAAAGAGCTCATAGCTTAGATGGCCCTGAACACACCATCGGTACACCGTAGAATAATCTGATAAGTTAGTTTATCTTAACTAACTGATTATTCTAGTACACTCGTTAGTGTATTGAGGAGGATCACGATAGGATACTATTCTCTGTCTCTGACCTAGTTACTGAGAGAATAAAGATCCACAGAGTTCGGGTTCTGAACTCATGTGATATTGGCGAGCATATGTATGAGTTGTTTATTACTTTGATTTATCAATGAGTGAGATCTTTTCATAGATCGAATTCGATATCTTGGGTAATAACAATGTATACATGATGTCTTGAGCAGTATGCATGAGCACCGTGTCCTGGTGCGCCAGGTTGATGATGTTCTCTTGAGGAAACATAAGTTCATGTTGAAACCCTGCAGGTGGAATTTATTCCTTACATGGTAAAGCTTGTGTGGTACTACTCAAGGTTTTAGATGTTAATTAATTATAGCTGTCAGAGGCTGACATAATTAATTAATGAACATTATATCTTAAACACGGGGAATGGCTGGACTAAAGGAGAAAGCATATTCGTAAATATGTATTAAATTGGTAGGTCGGTTTTACTTCTTTAGTGGGATAAAAGTAAAACTTAATTTATTTAATTATATCCTAAGTTTATTGGATATTGGATATTAAATAAATTAGTGGGCCAATTTAATATTCTTCTAGATCCCTGTTGTAGCCTAATTGACTGATAGTAGACTGGATATAGAATATGAGATAGAGGCCCAAACCCAGTAGGGTTTGGACATGTGATTTTCGCCCACCTCCCTATATATAAGGGGAAGGGGGGGCGAAAATTGTAGCATCAGAAATCAGCCCCTCTTTGTCTCTCAAAGTTATCCACAGATTTCACAAACCTATCTAGTAGATTTCAGCACACTCTAAATCTAGATACAGTCCGAGAATACAACAGAAGATCTTGGAGTGGAATTGTGCAGTGGAGGAAATTTAAGGTGTAGGTGGCGCCTGTTTCAGTGTTCATTCAACAGTAAGATTAGACCTTTAATCTTGTCCTCAGACCGTCTGACAATTGTAAGTAATTTGAATCAATGTCTTCCGCTTTATTAGATTCATTTTACATGATTTTGTGATTGGCGTGATAAACATGCATGTGACATAAAATTATGATTTGCATGAATATGGATTAATGAACAACCAAATGATCTTGCGGTGGCAACTGGTATCAGAGAGGGTTTTGGCACTGGTCTAGGATTAATCCGAGCATGAAATTCGAACTACATATTAAATTTGATGATGAATTTATGGTGTTTAAATTTTCAGATTTAATTGGCTATGTATTTCTATTTTATGGTATTCAAAACTTGGAAGAATTTGAGATGTAAAAATTGAGAATTCTAGTTTTGAGGTAAAAGAATTTTCGGCCATCATGGATTAAGATTTGGGATGATATTTGATGTTCTTCAAATTTCCATATTTTATTTGATGGGGATCGAAAATTTGATCATCAATTTTTTCAAAAATTGATGTTATAAAATTCCCTAATTTTGTCTTAAAATTTTCGGCACTATGGAAATTAAATTTGGATGGTTTTTTATCAACATCAAAATTTCCAGGTTTATTTTAGTATAGTTCGAAAATTTTGATAGATTAGAATGAGATTATGTAATTTTTGGTGTATATCAAAAGTTGCCTAATTCTAATCTAGATAGGTTTGAAATTAGAATTTTAAATTTGGTAATTTTTGAAGTGGATCAAAATTTCCAGATTTATTTTTCTTTAAAATTTCGAAACCTCTACTATATTATTTGGAATATTTTTTTGATTAATGTCAAAATTTCCAAATGTGAAATATAGTGTAATTTTCGATAGTTATTAAATTAATTTGGAATAGATTTTGATCAAAATAAATTTTCAGATTTATCTAGTAATGTGGATCGAAAATTTGAGCTTTGGATTAAGATTTGATATTATTTGATGTATATCTTAATTTACCTAATTTTAATCTAGATATATTTGAAAATAGAATTTTAAATTTGGAAGAATTTGAAGTGGATCAAATTTCCAGATTTATTATTTGGATATTTTCGAAATCTATGGGATTAATATTGGATAAGGTGATTTTGGATATATATGAATAATTATCAAAATCCAATTGTGATAAGAATTTAATTTTTGGATAGGTTTTGGAAGATTTGAAGTGGATCAAATCTTCAAACCTTATCCTTAAAGATTTAGATTCTTATGGATAATATTTGGATTAGATTCTTGATTTATATCAAGATATCCAATTATTATTTAATTAGGGTGGCTTGAAAATATTAAATAAATTTAGTGGATAATTTTAATAAATTTTCAGATTTATTTTTTGGTATTATTTTCGAGAATTACAAGTTATAAAATTGGTGGATAATTATTTTAATTTTCAATTTTATCTTGTGGATAATATTGAATTAATTAATTAAATTAATTGAAAAATTCAAATATTATTTTAATGTTCATGTATAGATATCATATGTTATTTTATGTGGATCATATAATATATGATTGTTGGATTTGTAGAATGTGTTTGTTTGCAGATTTACCAACTATCATGGCTCCTTTATTTTATGTGATGTATGTTTATGTTGAATAAATGTTGGTCGTATGCCGGTTTGGCTACATGATTTTAATCCATGAGAAAATCCATGGATTAGATCTGGGTTTTATTTTACGTTGTTTTAATGTAATAGATATAAAGTTGTTAGACCAAGTTTTTGAGTTGTAATTTTTATTCTAGCAATATTAGATTTTTCCTTTTGGATTAGATAGTCTGTATTGAATAAAGATCGGAGATCAACTCAAAGAAGGAAAGTGGTTCAGCACCAAGAAAGGAAGGTTCACCGGTTCATGTCCCGAAACCCTAAACGGAGCTAGGTTTTCGGCGAGGCGCGGTGAAGGGGGCGGCGATCCAGCCCTGTTTCCGGAGTTGACTTTCCAGTTTTATCTCATCAATCAACATGAGATATAAGCCATCATAGTTGGAATATTATTGTTACTTATTATGTTGAAGCATGCAATGGATGTTTATCATTTTATGTGATGTTTGCATGTTCGATAATGGGATAAAATGAAACCTCAAACATAAATAACTAAGTGGGAGAGATTCATACCAAAGTATGTAGAAATCTCATACGGTCTCCATTAAATCTGGTTTAATTGAGAAGTGATGGGCATGCGCGTTGACATCGGTCTTCCTCCATATCGGATGTGCCATATCACATATTTCTCTAGAAATTAAATCTCCTAAATGGATAACTATAGAACACTATTAGAACTAACTGACTCCTCCATCTGGAGTGGTTAAATTCGAGTAGTTATCTTGGTGCGAAGATAATGGTGTGTACACTTAGATGTAATTTATTGATAAACGTCCACACGATCGTGGCTTATCAGTTAGACGATTACATGACCGTGTTATTATCCGGCTATTAATTTGTTTGTTGTAAGGAAACTCAACTGGAGGCAAATTAAAGGTTTAACCTATCTAAAAATGGATTTTATAAACGTCCACACTATCGTGGCTTATAAAAAGCATTTTTAAAGTGTCGGTGGAAAAGTATATAATTTTTATGAGGTTTTCGATTATATACTGTTTATCCTAAACGTGTTTGTGACTGTACTGCATGTTTTATTTTCAATTATTTCATATCATCAATGGCATTCTCCAATCTGTCCTCAATCCTCAAAGAAAACAAACTTGTCAGTGAAAACTACAATGACTGGCTTCGTAACCTTACCTTAGTTCTTTTTGCTGAGGGACACAAGTTTGTACTTGATGTGGTTTGTCCTCCACAACCAGATGAGGGTTTTGACGTAGCCCAAAATGTTGCATATGATAAGTGGGTTAGGTCTAATGAGATAGCGCGCTGTTACATCTTGGCATCTATGTCAAGTGTGTTGCAACATCAGCATAAACCTATGAAAACCGCTTATGATATCATTTACAACCTTAGGCAGCTATTCGGTCATCAGAACCGCTCAGCACGCCATTTGGTAATAAAGAAGCTAATGGATGCGAGAATGTCTGACTCCACACCTGTTAGGGATCACGTTCTCACGATGATAGGCTATTTATCTGAGATCGAGACCTTGGGTGGAGAACTAGATGGCGATTCTCAAATCGACATTGTTCTTCATAGCTTGTCCTCAAAGTTTGAGCAGTTCAGGCTGAATTTTAACATGATTAAAAAGGATATCAACCTGACTGAACTGCTCATAGATCTTCAAGCGGCTGAATTGCTCCAAAAGAGCGATCCTCAGGCCCACATAGTTGAAAAAGGGGAGTCTTCTTCTGGCGAAAAAAGAAAGAGGAGAAACGCACCTAAGAAGGCTGCAGATGAGACACCTAAGGCAAAGAAGCCAAAGGCAAAGATTACTCCCGAGGAGTTCAAGTCGAAGACTAAGTGCTTCAAGTGCGGCCAACCAGGTCACTGGAAGGTAGCGTGTCCTAACAAGAAGAATAAGAGAGGTACATCTCACACTCTGGTTGTAGAAACATGTTTAGCAACTTGTTCTACCCAGTCATGGGTAGTAGATACTGGAGCTACTGATCATGTTTGCATGTCTTTACAGGGGTTCCTGGTAGAAAGACAGCTGAGTGAGGATGAGATCACCGTCTACATGGGCAATGCTACGAGAGTGGCAGCTGTTGCAGTGGGAGACATTGTTTTACCTTTCAGTAGTGATAGAACTTTGGTTTTGAAAGATTGTCTTTATGTGCATGGTTTTAGGCGAAACTTGGTTTCAGTTTCTAAATTAATTATGGATGGATATTCTGTTTCTTTTGACAACAAAGTAGTTATCTTTAGTGGTAAACATTTTATCTGTTCTGGCATATTGGATGAACACTTATACTTTCTCAAACCAATTGAAAACACTACGTAAAGACAACTATTGAATACATCAATCATAAACCCTAACAAGAGAAAAGAACCTTCGAAATTGAATCAAATCTATCTTTGGCATCTAAGGCTAGGTCATATTAACCTTAAGAGGATACAAAGGCTTGTAAATGATGGACCATTATCTTCTTTGGTACTGGAATCATTTCCTTTGTGTGAATCCTGTTTGGAAGGTAAAATGACCAAGCGTCCTTTCCAATCAAAAGGAAATAGATCCGAAGGACTATTAGATTTGATTTACTCTGACATATGCAGCCCTATGTCAGTTCAAGCTCGAGGAGGGTTCAAGTATTTCATCACTCTCATTGATGATTACTCTAGATACGGTTATATCTACATGTTGCGTCGCAAGTCTGAATGCTTTGAGAAATTCAAAGAGTTTAAGGTGGAAGTGTAGAAACGAATAGGTAGAAGTATCAAGTCACTACGTTCTGATCGTGGTGGCGAGTACCTGTCAAGCGAATTTAGGGATTACATGGCAGAAAATGGGATTATATCCCAGTTGACTGTGTCTGGAACGCCACAGCAGAATGGCGTGACGGAAAAAAGGAATCGAACACTGTTAGAGATGGTTAGATCGATGATGAGTTATTCTGAGTTGCCCATTTCGTTCTGGGGATATGCCCTTGAAACGGCAACCTATATTGTTAACTTGGTTCCATCGAAATCAGTTCCTGCTACACCCATAGAACTATGGACTGGATGAAAGCCCAGTTTGAACCATATTCGGATTTGGGGTAACCCAGCACACGTGTTGGACAAGGAAGTTGATAAGCTGGCTCCTCGTACTCATGTAAGGCTATTTGTTGGATATCCTAGAGGAACGAAAGGTAGTTTATTTTATAGTCCTAAGGATTAGAAGATCATTGTTAGCACCAATGCTCGATTCTTAGAGGAAGACTATGTCAAAACCACAAACCAAGGAGTCAAATAATCCTTGAGGAGTTAAGGGGTGGATCGAATCCTACACCAATTGTACAAGAAGTGGAACCACCAAACACTGCACAATGTGTCACAGAAGTATAAGAACTGCCTCGTCGCAGTGGAAGGGTTGTACACCAACCTGATAGATTCATTGGTCTGGGAGAGGCTTTAGATTTCCCAGAGGGTCTCAATGAATTGGATCCCAGGACCTATGACGAGGCAATTCGAGATAAAGATGTGGATTCTTGGAAAACTGCAATGGAGTCTGAGATTAGATCTATGGATCGCAATCAAGTCTGAAGAACTTGTAGAACCACAAGATAGGGTAAAACCCATTGGCTGTAAGTGGGTCTACAAGCGCAAGAGAGGATCTGACGGGAAGGTTGAAACCTTCAAGGCAAGATTGATGGAAAAAGGGTATACTCAGAAAGAAAGGACCGATTATGAGGAAACATTTTCACCGGCAGCCATGCTTAAGTCAATCCGGATTCTCTTGTCTATTGCCGCTCATTTGGATTATGAGATCTGGCAGATGGATGTCAAGACAGCTTTCCTAAACGGAAGTCTTGAAGAAAACATCCACATGAAGCAACCAGAGGGATTCATTGCTAAGGGCCAAGAGCACTTGGTGTGTAAGCTTAAGAGATCCATTTATGGACTTAAGCAGGCATCGAGATCTTGGAACATCCGATTTTACGAGGTTATCCAGTCATATGGATTCGTGCAAAGTTTGGATGAGAGCTATATGTACAAGAAATGTGACGGAAATGTGGTGGCATTCCTCATACTTTATGTTGATGATATCTTGCTTATTGGAAACAGTAAGAAGGATCTGGGTGAAGCCGGACATGTCTTTGGCATCAAGATCATTCGAGATCACCAGAAAAGGATGTTATGTCTGTCCCAAGTGACTTATATCGATACAGTGCTAGCTAGGTTTGGCATGCGAGATTCCAAGAAAGGTTTTATACCTTACAGGCATGGAATTCATCTATCCAAGAAAATGTGTCCCCAAATACAGTCTGAGATAGAGGAAATGAAGAAAGTACCATACGCTTCACCTGTGGGAAGTTTGATGTATGCCATGCTATGCACTAGGCCTGATATATGCTATATCGTTGGCATGGTAAGCAGATATCAGTCAAACCCTAGACAAGGTCACTGGACAACGGTCAAAAACATTCTCAAGTGCCTTAAAAGGACTCGAGATTACATGTTGGTGTTGGGGTTTTTTCGAATTAAACCACCGTATGATCATTTGGTTGTTCATTAATCCGTGTTTATGCAAATCATAATTTTATGTCACATAAATGTTTATCACAGTCTAATCAAAAAGCATGCAGAGCATATTTGAATCTATTAAAGTGGAAGACATAGAAACGAATCTACTTACAAATCGATAGACGGTCTATGGACAAGATTAAAGATCTAATCTTGCTGTTGAATGAACACTGTAGTTGGCGCCACCTAGCTCAAAATCGACCACCACTGTATTCCACTCCAAGATCTTCTCTTGTATTCCCGGACTGTATCTAGATTCAGAGTGGGCTGAAATCTACTAGATAGGCTTGTGGAATCTGTGGATAACTTTGAGAGACAAAGAGGGGCTGATTTCTTATGATTATTTTTTCAAAATTTTCATGCCCCCCTCCCCTTATATATATGGAGGGGCGAAAATTTCATGCTCCAGCCCTATTAGGTTGGGCCTCTATCTCAAGTTCTATATTCAATCCACTTTCAGTCATATTGGGCTACAACAGGGATCTAGAAGAATATTAAATTGGCCCACTAATTTATTTAATATCCAATATCCAATACACTTAGGATATAATTAAATAAATTAAGTTTTACTTTTATTCCACTAAAGAAGTAAAACTGACCTACCAATTTAATACATATTTACGAATATGTTTTCTCCTTTAGTCCAGCCATTCCCCATGTTTAAGATATAATGTTCATTAATTAATTATGTCAGCCTCTGACAGCTATAATTAATTAACATCTAAAACCTTGAGTAATACCACACAAGCTTTATTTATGTACGGAATAAATTCCACCTGCAGGGTTTCAACATGAACTTGTGTTTCCTCAAGAGAACATCATCAACCTAACGCACTAGGACACGGTGCTCATGCATATTGCTCGAGACATCATGTATACATTATTATTACCAAAGATATCGAATTCGATCTACGAAAAGATCTCACCCATTGATAAATTAAAGTAACAAACAATGGACACATATGCTGACCAATATCACATGAGTTCAGAACCCGAACTCTGTGGATCTTTATTGTCTCAGTAACTAGGTCAGAGACAGAGAATAGTATCCTATCGTGATCATCCTCAATACACTAATGAGTGTACTAGAATAATTAGTTAGTCAATATAAACTAACTTATCAGATTATTCTACGGTGTACCGATGGTGTGTTCAGGACCATCTAAGTCGTGAGCTATTTAATACATTACAAGGTTCTAATGATATGATCTTACCGTGTGACTCCCCACACCATATCATCTACAATGTAAGTATATGGAACATTGCATAAAACAATTATAGAACATAATCTAAATGCAAACAGTGACTGCAATAACTTTCATTTCATATCATCATATCATCATAAAAGTATACAAAGACAAGTCTTCCAGTATACAAAACTAACAATCTCCCACTTATACTTGAGGCATGTCTTTCAAGCATAATAACTAACTGGCAAACTCTCCAATCTAAACTATCAACTCAAATTGCACCACCAGGTTCGCATCTCACTCCCATTTTCTCCACGTGACCAACAAAGGTCTTAGCCGGCAGGCTCTTCGTGAATAGATCAGCCAGGTTGTCCTCCGATGCAATCTTGACCACTGCCACGTCTCCTCTCTTAACGATTTCTCATATAAGATGGTACTTTCTCTTTATGTGTTTACTTGTCTTGTGGGCTCTGGGTTCCTTCGAATTTGCCACTGTACCAGAGTTATCACAGTATATCGTGATAGTCTTAGGAAAATCAAAAACCACGTCCAAGCCCACTAGGAACCCGCGGAGCCAGACAGCCTCTTTTGCAGCCTCAGAGGCAGCTACATACTCGACTTCCATGGTGGAATCCGCAATGCATTTCTGCTTAATGCTCCTCCATGCGATGGCTCTACCTCCTAATGTAAACACATAGCCCTTGGTAGACTTACTTTGATCTTTGTCGGATTAAAAATTTGAGTCCGTGTAACCCAAAGCCACTAGACTATCAGAGCGGAAAACTAACATGTAATCTCGAGTCCTTTTAAGGTACTTGAGAATGTTTTTGACCGTAGTCCAGTGACCTTGTCCAGGGTTAGACTGATATCTGCTTACCATGCCAACGGTATAGCATATATCAGGCCTAGTGCATAGCATAGCATACATCAAACTTCCCACAGCCGAAGCATATGGTACTTTCTTCATTTTCTCTATCTCAGACTGTGTTTGGGGACACATTTCCTTGGATAGATGAATTCCATGCCTGTAAGGTATAAAACTTTTCTTGGAATCTTGCATGCCAAATCTAGCTAGCACTGTATCGATATAAGTCCTCTGGGATAGACATAACATCCTTTTCTGGCGATCTCGAATGATCTTGATGCCAAGGACATGTCCGGTTTCACCCAGATCCTTCATATCGAACTGCTTGGACAACCATACCCTAATGTTCGACAATATCTTCTTATTGTTTCCAATAAGCAAGATGTCATCAACATAAAGTACGAGGAATGCCACCACGTTTCCATCACATTTCTTGTACACACATCTCTCATCTGGACTTTGCACGAATCTATATGACTAGATAACCTCGTCGAATCGGATATTCCAAGATCTCGATGCTTGCTTGAGTCCATAAATGGATCTCTTAAGCTTACACACCAACTGTTCTTGGCCCTTAGCAATGAATCCCTCTGGTTGTTTCATGTGGATGTTTTCCTCAAGACTTCCATTTAGGAAAGCTGTCTTGACATCCATCTGCCAGATCTCATAATCCAAATGAGTGGCAATAGACAAGAGAATTCGGATTGACTTAAGCATGGCTACCGGCGAAAAGGTTTCCTCATAATCGATTCCTTCTTTCTGAGTATACCCTTTTGCCACCAATCTTGCCTTAAAGGTTTCAACCTTCCCGTCAGATCCTCTCTTGCATTTGTAGACCCACTTACAGCTAATGGGTTTTACCCCATCTTGTGGTTCTACAACTTCTCAGAGTTGATTGCGATCCATAGATCCAATCTCAGACTTCATTGCAGTTTTCCAAGAATCCGCATCTTTATCTCGAATTGCCTCGTCATAGGTCCTGTGATCCAATTCATTGAGACCCTCTGGGAAATCTGAAGCCTCTTCCTGACCAATGAATCTATCAGGTTGGCATACAACCCTCCCACTGCGATGAGGCAGTTTCTGTACTTCTGTGACATGTTGTGCAGTGTTTGGTGGTTCCTCTTCTTGTACAACCGGTGTAGGATTCGATCCTCTCCTTAACTCCTCAAGGATGATGTGACTCCTTAGTTTGTGGTTTATGACATAGTCTTCCTCTAAGAATCGAGCATTGGTGCTAACAATGATCTTCTGATCCTTAGGACTATAAAATAAACCACCATTCGTTCCTCTCGGATATCCAACGAACAGCCTTACATCAGTAAGGGGCGTCAGCTTATCAGCTTTCTTGTCCAACACGTGTGCTGGGCTACCCCAAATCCAAATATGGTTCAAATTGAGCTTTCGTCCAGTCCATAGTTCTGTGGGTGTAGCAGGAACTGATTTCGATGGAACCAAATTAACAATATAGGCTGCCGTTTCCAGAACATATCCCAAGAATGAAATGGGTAACTCAGAATAACTCATCATCGATCTAACCATCTCTAACAGTGTTCGATTCCTTCTTTGCGTCACGCTATTCTGCTGTGGCGTTCCAGGCACAGTCAACTGGGATATAATCCCATTTTCTGCCATGTAATCCCTAAATTCGCTTGACAGGTACTAGCCACCATGATCAGAACGTAGTGACTTGATACTTCTACCTATTCGTTTCTCCACTTCCGCCTTAAACTCTTTGAATTTCTCAAAGCATTCAGACTTGCGATGTAACTGGTAGATATAACTATATCTAGAGTAATCATCAATGAGAGTGATGAAATACTTGAACCCTCCTCGAGCTTGAACTGACATAGGGCCACATAGGTCAGAGTGAATCAAATCTAATAGCCCTTCGGATCTATTTCCTTTTGACTGGAAAGGATGCTTGGTCATTTTACCTTCCAAACAGGATTCACACGAAGGAAATGATTCTATTACCAAAGAAGACGATGGTCTATCGTTTACAAGCCTTTGTATCCTCTTAAGGTTAATATGACCTAGCCTTAGATGCCAAAGATAGGTTTGATTCAATTCCGAAGGTTCTTTTCTCTTGTTAGGGTTTATGATCGATGTATTCAACAGTTGTCTTTGCGTAGTGTTTTCAATTGGTTTAAGAAAGTATAAGTGTCCATCCAATATGCCAGAATAGATAAAATGTTTACCACTAAAGATAACTACTTTGTTATCAAAAGAAACAGAATATCCATCCATAATCAATTTAGAAACTGAAATCAAGTTTCGCCTAAAACCAGTCACATAAAGACAATCTTTCAAAACCAAAGTTCTATCACTACTGAAAGGTAAAACAACGTCTCCCATTGCAACAGCCGCCACTCTCATAGCATTGCCCATGTAGACGGTGATCTCGTCCTCACTCAACTGTCTTTTTACTAGGAACCCCTGTAAAGACATGCAAACATGATCAGTAGCTCCAGTATCTACTACCCATGACTGGGTAGAACAAGTTGCTAAACATGTTTCCACAACCAGAGTGTGAGATGTACCTCTTTTCTTTTTCTTGTTAGGACGCACCGCCTTCCAGTGACCTGGTTGGCCGCACTTGAAGCACTTAGTCTTCGACTTGAACTCTTCGGGAGGAATTTTTGCCTTTGGCTTCATCGCCTTAGGCGTCTCATCTGCAGCCTTCTTAGGTGCGTTTCTCTTCTTCCTTTTTCTACCAGAAGAAGACGCTCCTTTTTCAGCTATGTGGGCTTCAGGATTGCTCTTTTGGACCAATTCAGCCGCCTGAAGATCTATGAGCAGTTCAGTCAGGCTGACATTCCTTTTAATCATGTTAAAATTTAGCCTGAACTGCTCAAACTTCGAGGACAAGCTATGAAGAACAATGTCGATTTCAGAATCGCCATCTAGCTCTCCACCCAAGGTCTCGATCTCAGATAAATACCCCATCATCATGAGAACGTGATCCCTAACAGGTATGGAGTCAGACATTCTCGCATCCATTAGCTTCTTCATTGCCAAATGGCGTGCCGAGCGGTTCTGATGACCGAATAGCTGCCTAAGGTTGTACATGATATCATAAGCGGTTTTCATAGGCTCGTGCTGATGTTGCAACACACTTGACATAGATCCCAAGATGTAACAGCGTGATATCTCATTAGATCTAACCCACTTATCATATACAACCTTTTGGGCTTCTTCAGAACCCTCATCTGGCTTCTGAGGACAAGCCTCTTCAAGTACAAACTTGTGTCCCTCAGCAACAAGAACTAAGTTAAGGTTACGAAGACAGTCATTGTAGTTTTCACCGACAAGTTTGTTTTCTTTGAGGATTGAGGACAGATTGGAGAGTGTCATTGATGATATGAAATAACTGAAATTAAAACATGCAGTACAGTCACAAAACACATTTAGGATAAACAGTATATAATCGAAAGCCTCATAAAAATTATATACTTTTCCATCGACACTTTAAAAACATCTTCTGTAAGCCACGATAGTGTGGACATTTATAAAATCCATTTTTAAATAGGTTAAACCTTTAACCTATTTAATAGCCGGATAATAAACACGGTCATGTAATCGTCTAACTGATAAGCCACGATCGTGTGGACGTTTATCAATAAATTACATCTGAGTGTACACACCATTATCTTCGCACCAAGATAACTACTCGAATTTAACCACTCCAGATGGAGGAGTCGGTTAGTTCTAATAGTGTTCTATAGTTATCCATTTAGGAGATTTAATTTCTAGAGAAATATGTGATATGACACATCCGATATGGAGGAAGACCGATGTCAACGCGCATGCCCATCACTTCTTAATTAAACCAGATTTAATGGAGACCGTATGAGATTTCTACATACTTTGGTATGAATCTCTCCCACTTAGTTATTTATGTTTGAGGTTTCATTTTATCCCATTATCGAACATGCAAACATCACATAAAATGATAAACATCCATTGCATGCTTCAACATAATAAGCAACAATAATATTCCAACTATCATGGCTTATATCTCATGTTGATTGATGAGATAAAACTGGAAAGTCAGCTCCGAAAACAGGGCTGGATCGTCGCCCCCTTCACCGCGCCTCGCCGAAAACCTAGCTCCATTTAGGGTTTCGGGACATGAACCGGTGAACCTTCCTTTCTTGGTGCTGAACCACTTTCCTTCTTTGAGTTGATCTCCGATCTTTATTCAATACAGACTATCTATTCCAAAAGGAAAAATCTAATATTGCTAGAATAAAAATTACAACTCAAAAACTCGGTCTAACAGCTTTATATCTATTACATTAAAACAATGTAAAATAAAACCCAGATCTAATCCATGGATTTTCTCATGGATTAAAATCACGTAGCCAAACCGGCATACGACCAACATTTATTCAACATAAACATACATCACATAAAATAAAGGAGCCATGATAGTTGGTAAATCTGCAAACAAACACATTCTACAAATCCAACAATCATATATTATATGATCCAAATAAAATAACATATGACATCTATACATGAATATTAAAATAATATTTGAATTTTTCAATTAATTAAATTAATTAATTCGATATTATCCACAAGATAAAATTGGAAATTAAAATAATTATCCACCAATTTTATAACTTGTAATTCTCGAAAATAATACCAAAAATAAATCTGAAAATTAATTAAAATTATCCACTAAATTTATTTAATATTTTCAAGCCACCCTAATTAAATAATAATTGGATATCTTGATATAAATCAAGAATCTAATCCAAATATTATCCATAAGAATCTAAATCTTCAAGGATAAAGTTTGGAGATTTGATTTCAATCCAAAATCTTCCAAAACTTATCCAAATTTAAAATCTTATCACAATTGGATATTGATAATTATTTGTATATATCCAAAAACCACCTTATCCAATTTTAATCCAAAGTTTTCGAAAATAATCCAAATAATAAATCTGAAAATTTGATCCACTTCAAATTCTTTTAAATTAAAAATTCTATTTTCAAATCTATCTAGATTAAAATTAGGCAAATTAAGATATACATCAACTAATATCAAATCTTAATCCAATACACCTAATTTTCGATCCACATTAATTAATAAATCTGGAAATTTGATTTTCATCAAAATCTTCTCCAAATTAATTTATTAAAAATTGAAAATTACACTATATTTCAAAAATTATCAAATTTAAAATTCTAATTTCAAACCTAATTAGATTAGAATTAGATAACTTTTGATATACATCAAAAATCACTTATCCTTATTCTAATCAACTTAATTTTCGAACCACACTACATTTAAATCTGAAAATTTTAATTTTGATTAAAAATCCATCCAAATTTAATACCATAGTGTCGAAAACTAATAAACAAAATTTAGAGAATTTTTATACATCAAAATTCAAAAATTTTGATTCCAAATTTTCGATCACCATGAAGAACAAATCTGGAAATTTGAATAACATCAAATATCATCCCAAAAGCATATCATGGTGGCCGAAATTTCCAATACCTCAAAACTCGAATTCTCGATTTTTACATCTCAAATTCTTCCAAGTTTTGAATACCATAAAATCGAAACACATGAACAATAAATCTGAAAATTTAAAGAACATAAATTTATCAACAAACTTATACATGAGGTTCGAATTCATGCATGAATTAATTCTAGAATAGTGCCAAAACCCGCTCTGATATCAGTTCTTGGGATTTTTTCGAATTAAACCACCGCAGGATCATTTGGTTGTTCATTAATCCGTGTTCATGCAAATCATAATTTTATGTCACATGCATGTTTATCATAGTCTAATCAAAAAGCATGCAGAGCAGATTCGAATCTATTAAAGTGGAAGACATAGAAACGAATCTACTTACAAATCGATAGACGGTCTATGGACAAGATTAAAGATCTAATCTTGCTGTTGAATGAACACTGTAGTTGGCGCCACCTAGCTCAAAATTGACCACCACTGTATTCCACTCCAAGATCTTCTGTTGTATTTCCAGACTGTATCTAGATTCAGAGTGGGCTGAAATCTACTAGATAGGCTTGTGGAATCTGTGGATAACTTTGAGAGACAAAGAGGGGCTGATTTCTTATGATTATTTTTTCAAAATTTTCGTGCCCCCCTCCCCTTATATATATGGAGGGGCGAAAATTTCATGCTCCAGCCCTATTGGGCTAGGCCTCTATCTCAAGTTCTATATCCAATCCACTTTCAGTCATATTGGGCTACAACAGAGATCTAGAAGAATATTAAATTGGCCTACTAATTTATTTAATATCCAATATCCAATAAACTTAGGATATAATTAAATAAATTAAGTTTTACTTTTATTTCACTAAAGAAGTAAAACTAACCTACCAATTTAATACATATTTACGAATATGCTTTCTCCTTTAGTCCAGCCATTTCTCGTGTTTAAGATATAATGTTCATTAATTAATTATGTCAGCCTCTGACAGCTATAATTAATTAACATCTAAAACCTTGAGTAGTACCACACAAGCTTTATTCATGTACGAAATAAATTCCACCTGCAGGGTTTCAACATAAACTTGTGTTTCCTCAAGAGAACATCATCAACCTGCCGCACCAGGACACGGTGCTCATACATATTGCTCGAGACATCATGTATACATTATTATTACCCAAGATATTGAATTCGATCTACGAAAAGATCTCACCCATTAATAAATCAAAGTAACAAACAATAGACACATATGCTCGCCAATATCACATGAGTTCAGAACCCGAACTCTGTGGATCTTTATTCTCTCAATAACTGGGTCAGAGACAGAGAATAGTATCCTATCATGATCCTCCTCAATAAACTAATGAGTCTACTAGAATAATCAGTTAGTCAAGATAAACTAACTTATCAGATTATTCTACGGTGTACCGATGGTGTGTTCAGGATCATCTAAGCCGTGAGCTATTTAATACATTACAAGGTTCTAATGATATGATCTTACCATGTGACTCCCCACACCATATCATCTACAATGTAAGTATATGGAACATTGCATAAAATAATTATAGAATATAATCTAAATGCAAACAGTGATTGCAATAACTTTCATTTCATATCATCATATCATCAAAAAAGTATACAAAGACAAGTCTTCCAGTATACAAAACTAACAGTTATTTTTCCGCTCTGATAGTCTAGTGCCTTTGGGTTACACTGACTCATATTTTCAATCCGACAAAGATCAGAGTAAGTCTACCTCGGGCTATGTATTTACATTAGGAGGTGGAGCCATCGCATGGAGGAGCATTAAGCAAAAATACATTGCGGATTCCACCATGGAAGCTGAGTATGTAGCTGCCTCTGAGGCTACAAAAGAGGTTGTTTGGCTCCGCGGGTTCCTAGTGGGCTTGGGTGTGGTTTCTGATTTACCTAAGACTATCACGATATACTGTGATAACTCTGGTGCAGTGGCAAATTCGAAGAAACCCAGAGCCCACAAGGCAAGTAAACACATAGAGAGAAAGTACCATCTTATACTAGAAATCATTAAGAGATGAGACGTGACAATGGTCAAGATTGCATCGGAGGACAACCTGGCCGATCCATTCATGAAGAGCCTTGCCGGCTAAGACCTTTGATGGTCACGTGGAGAAAATAGGAGTCAGATGCAGACCTGGTGGCGCAGTTTGAGTTGATAGTTTTGATTGGAGAGTTAGCCAGTTAGTTATTATGCTTGAAAGACATGCTTCAAGTATAAGTGGGAGATTGTTAGTTTTTTATACTGGAAGACTTGTCTTTGTATACTTTTCTGATGATATGATGATATGAAATGAAAGTTATTGTAGTCACTATTTGCATTTAGATTATGTTCTATAATTGTTCTATGCAATGTTCCATATACTTACATTGTAGATGATATGATGTGGGGAGTCACATGGTAAGATTATATCATTAGAACCTTGTAATGTATTAAAGAGCTCACGGCTTAGATGGTCCTGAACACACCATCGGTACACCGTAGAATAATCTAATAAGTTAGTTTATCTTGACTAATTGATTATTCTAGTACGCTCATTTGTATATTGAGGAGGATCACGATAGGATACTATTCTCTGTCTCTGACCCAGTTACTGAGAGAATAAAGATCCACAGAGTTCGGGTTCTGAACTCATGTGATATTAGCGAGCATATGTGTGTGTTGTTTATTACTTTCATTTATCAATGAGTGAGATCTTTTCATAGATCGAATTCAATATCTTGGGTAATAACAATGTATACATGATGTCTCGAGCAGTAGACATGAGCACCATGTCCTGGTGCGCCAGGTTGATGATGTTCTCTTGAGAAAACACAAGTTTATGTTAAAACCCTGCAGGTGGAATTTATTCCTTACATGGTAAAGCTTGTGGTACTACTCAGGGTTTTAGATGTTAATTAATTATAGCTGTCAGAGGCTGACATAATTAATTAATGAACATTATATCTTAAACACGGGGAATGGCTGGACTAAAGGAGAAAGCATATTCCTAAATATGTATTAAATTGGTAGGTCAGTTTTACTTCTTTAGTGGAATAAAAGTAAAACTTAATTTATTTAATTATATCCTAAGTTTATTGGATATTGGATATTAAATAAATTAGTAGGTCAATTTAATATTCTTCTAGATCCCTGTTGTAGCCCAATTGACTGATAGTGGACTGGATATAGAACTTGAGATAGAGGCTCAAACCCAGTAGGGTTTGGAGATGTGATTTTCGCCCACCTCCCTATATATAAGGGGAAGGGGGGCGAAAATTGTAGCATCAGAAATCAGCCCCTCTTTGTCTCTCAAAGTTATCCACAGATTTCACAAACCTATCTAGTAGATTTCAGCCCACTCTGAATCTAGATACAGTTCGGGAATACAACAGAAGATCTTGAAGTCGAATTGTGCAATGGACGAAATTTGAGGTGTAGGTGGTGCCTGTTTCAGTGTTCATTCAACATCAAGATTAGACCTTTAATCTTGTCCTCATACCGTCTGACAATTGTAAGTAATTCGAATCTATGTCTTTCGCTTTATTAGATTCGTTTTACATGGTTTTGTGCTTGGCGTGATAAACATGCATGTGACATAAAATTATGATTTGCATAAACATGGATTAATGAACAACCAAATGATCCTGCGGTGGTTTAATTCGAAAAAATCCCAACACTTGCCGCTGGAGGCACATTCAAGCATCTAAAGGGTTACGCCCATAGGTGTAATTTTGCACGCTAAACAACGGCTTGTCACATATTTATGAATATGGCATATTCAACTCAATTAATTTCTCATGTTTAAGATATTGAATGTCCATTAATTAAATCGACTATATTGACAACTCAATTTAATTAATTGTTTATCCATGAGCCATACCACTCAACCTTTATTATCATGTTGGATTAAAAAATAATCCACTTACAAGATTTAACATGATAATCCTTTTTGAGCTCTTTAGAGGACATCATCAACTCAGCGCACCGAGACACGGTTTCCTTCTATAATTAGTAATCTATCATATATAGAAATGTCACTACCCAATCTATTGGGCTTATTGATTCTTTAAATAGAATCTCACCTATAGATAGGTCAAATTAATATAAATTAAAATATACATGTCTACTATTATATAAGGATTAAGAATTACAAGTATCTGAGATTTATATTTTTATGTGCTATCAGACCATAAGAATTATCTAGCTATGATCCAGTTCAATACGCTACAAAAAGGCATCAGTATGATTTCATAGCCAAGATAGACTAATTCCAAATCATACTACAGCTATACCGATGGTTCGTCTAACTCCATCTAGGTTATAAACATTTCTTATACTTTATAAGAAACTGATAATATGATATTTTGTGTATATTTCACACAGCATATTCTCTACAATATTAAGTATATGATGATTTGTATTATTAATTATATGAAATAAATGCAAAATATGTAAAAGTTATTCACATTCATAATTTAGAGAAATAATTATATACATAAAATACACACTTTTAGTATATAATCCCAACAAAGGCAGATTTGGCTTTCGGGTTTTATTTATTTTAATTTTGTAGAACAATGATTTCTTGTTGGATGATTTTAGTCATTTATTTTATGTTTAACAACTAAAACCCCGGTATTCTAGGGTTGTTTATGATTTAACTATGACGTTCTTTTAGTTTATTACATTTTATATCTATGATTTGGTTGTATTTTGCTTATTCTTGCACTTGATCATGTGTTGTTTAACTCGTCATTACATGATGCAATCTAATGTATTATTTCGTAAATTGAGAAATGAGTTATAACACGAGATAAGGATAACTAACTTTCTAGTCAATATCATTCGAGAGAGTTACGTTTAATTGAGAGAGCAATGAACTCTAAGAGCCATTAGGAGTTGCAAGCTAGGTATTGAACATACACGTTAGTATTAGTTATGTGATCTACAGCCTAAGCAATTCGAGAGGAGGGTTATGATAATTAAGTGGTTGTTTTACCACAATTTAAGTCCCAACATAAGTGTGTTGATTAAATGATTAAAAAACTGAATTAGTCGATGATTATTCGAGCATAGAATGTCTTCCCTTCATCATTTAATTCATTTGTATTTATTTATGTGGTTACAGTTAGTTGTGTTTATTAATTTCATTCGCTAAGTAATTAAATAAATTCAATCTTGGTAAGCAGTCTAGATAATTGTAGGAAGTTAAGTTTTAATAATTAGTAGGAAAATCATTGAGTCCCTATGGATGCGACTTTGTTCACCGCTTTACTATTAATCTCACTGCACACTTACATTATAGGTTAAATAATTACCGAACATCAAGCTACTCCCAATCATCTCCCAAGAACCACCAACCATGTATCAAATCTTAGTAGAGCTAAACTTTGTTTAGTTCACTTCTCTCTTTCCAAATATACTATTCACAATAAAAACAACTCACCATCATATTACATGAAATTTCAAGAGAGATAAAGAATATAATGTTGATGGGTCTTTTATGCTCTTCCTTTTTATTTTATTTTTATATTTGAGCTTATAAGACACCATGTGGTAAATTTTCCGGAGAGATATCTTTCCAGTCCAACGACAGAGATATCTCAATTGTAAAAATAATGTTTTTATGCATTTGGTGCTAAATTGGTGGCTATGATTACATTTCTTGAGTTCTTATAAGGAAACGTAGCATTGCAATTTATTGCTTTTTAAGTATTGGGATTTTTTATTGGTGCAATGATAACCAACCAATTCTTAGCATGTCTGGCAGTTCTATTTATATAAACACAACTGCAAATACTCTTATGTGTTTGGTTGTTGAATTAGCTCAATTTTTGTAAATTTATGTTGCAAATTTAACAATTTATTGTAATTAAGTTTTCCAATTTGAAATGATTTTAGTCATCAAAGTTGGTCATTTCCTGTTCATAGCACACCTAAAACTGATACCGTATATTAATTAATGCATGTGTTCTTACCATTATGATCTCTCTATGTTGATGTTTATAGTGCAATATGTACCGTGATTTTGATTTTGATTTTGTATTAGTTTGGGTAGTTTTATTTGTGTTTTTTGAGCATGTATACATAGCATCAAGTTCTATAATTAGACCTATCATAACTAGATTCTAGTAGTAGAGCATAGGTGATTTGTGCATGGTGAAATTGGTGATGGTTGGAGGATGTTTGTTGTTTTATATTAAATGGTGAAATTGGTGATGGTGTGGGATGTTTAATGTTTTTTATTAAAAAATTTCATGATGATTGGAATCGTAGAGGATTCGCAAAATATTTTTCATTCACTCTTTATCATATTTAGATGATTTATGTTTCTATTATTTGTTGATTTATGTTATTTAAAGGTTTTATATACATTGTAACATTACAAGAGGGTTTTCAAATGTTGAATTTGTGGAATAACTGGAGAGTTCGAGCTTGTTCAATTCTTCTAATTACTTATCGCACCAAAGAGCATGATGGTTATTAATTTTTTATTTAAATATTGATATTTAGATAAATTATTGTTCTTATTATGTATTTATTTTAGGATTTTATTGAATTAATGTTGAATTTTCTAATGTATTTCAATATTGATACTTGAATAATGTCTTATTATTATAATTACAAGAGAGAGAAAATACCTTTATTATCCAAAGAAATCATCATACATACGAAAGTGACAAAGATCCAGATGCAAGTACATAAAATCTCAGTCTGTAATTGCACCACAAAAATAGATATCGAGATAAATACAAAGTATAGATACATAATTACACATACACCACTGCAAAAATATATACATGATGGCTATATATAAAAGGGGATAGGTATCAACCGTGTTGGCGCTGTGATTTGCGAAGAGAGCGTTTGCTGATGGTTTTAAGGTTCGACCATCATCGATTTCGATCTATTTGCTACCATCGACGGAAAGTTTCGATTTTCCATGGCAGAGAGCCCAAGAGAGAAGTAGATGTAGAGACATTTGAAATCATGAAATGTGATTAGAGAGACATTCCAATTGCACCAAATGATACTTTCGAGAAAGAACCAAATATAAATTTGTTAGATTTGATTTTGAATATAAAACTGCCTTGACAGTTGCATGAATCGTCATAAGCAGTTCCACTCTTTAGAATGTGTACTGACAAAATACCCTAAAATTGGCGCAAATTTTGAATACAACAGAAATTGTGTTTATATATATATATATATATATATATATGTATATATATATATGTATGTATGTGTGTGTGTGTGTGATGCTTAATTTGAAAGATTTTTTAGATTATTTGCAATTTAAAAATCTAATTTTATTTTTATAAAAATATTGTGCACAACAGTATTTGTAACAGTTTATATGAAAAATTTTATCTAAATACAAGAATATGTAACATTTAGATACACAAGTGTTATCCAAATGAGATAATGCATAACAGTTTTCCAGAAAAGCATTATCTATGTGAGTGAATATGTAGCGGTTTCTCAAATAATATTACCTAAAAACTATAATACGTAATGGTTTAACCAAAAATTGTTATGTATAATTATGAAATTTAGGATAAATATAAACGGTTAGTTGAAAAAATAGTTATGAAATTTAGGATAAAACAAAAGTTAAAATGGACTAAAATCATTTTTCCACTTTAAACATACTATGTGATCTCAAGACATATATCAAAGCAAAGTTTTGGAGATTAACTGCATAATGTGACGCCCTGAAGGAGAGAGTAGGTGCAATAGTCTAAGTCTAAGTATTTTGTACGCATTCTATTGAAGAGTTTAGTAGGTTTTTTTTTACGTTTGTATGAATTTTCCGATCACTGTACAAATAACAATTCTCTCATCCCCACTAAAAAAATAAACACAATCAGTAATATTTTTCAATTGACAAAAATGGAATCCTAAACTCAATCTATGTCTCTTTTTACAGTTCCTTAATATAATTAAAATATAAATTTAAATTTATTAAACTTTTTTGCCCACAACACTTAAATTCTAGAAATAAAATCCATCTTTCTAATCTATAGCCCCCACTACGGCCCATATTATTTTTAAGATTTCAGTAGATATTAAGTATGTTCGTTACAGTTTTTTTTCCACCTCCTAATAAGCAAACTACATATTGTTAAATGGTTCAAGCTCCATGTTAGAGAAGGAAGAGAGAATTAGATGGCGATTGAAGATTATCTGTATTTTCTATATATTGAATAATGTTTACACGGTTTTTCTCTTTTAAAGAGAACTATTGTTCAATGATAAGGAAAACATATCAAAGATAAAACTAAATCCTTAAATATCTGGTGCTAATTTTGGTTTATTATATTCTAGATTCTTTCCTTCTAACACTCCCCCTCAAGTTGAGTGGTGATGTCAACAACACTTAACTTGCGAAGGACTTCTGTCAAGCTCTTGGAATTCACCGCCTTAGTTAGAATGTCTGCCAACTGATCTTCAGAGCGCACAAACGGTAGCTCAACAATTCCATTTTCGAGTTTTTCTTTGATAAAATGTCGATCTATTTCGACATGTTTAGTCCTGTCATGCTGGACTGGATTTTCTGAGATACTGATCGCTGTCTTGTTGTCACAGAACAACTGACTCATTTTAGAGGGAGAAAAACCAATCTCAGTTAATAGCTTTCTCAACCACAAGATTTCCGTGAGCCCACTTTTGATTCCTCTGAATTCCGCCTCGGTACTTGATAGAGCCACAACCTTTTGTTTCTTGCTTCTCTATGTGACCAAATTTCCTCCAACAAACGTGAAATAGCCCCCTGTAGATCTTCGATCCACATGATTTCCAGCCCAGTCTGCGTCAGTGTATCCATGGATATCAAGGTGTCCATTTTTCTCAAGCAGTACGCCATGACCAACAGTACCCTTCAGATACCGAACAATCCATAGGGCGGCCTCCATATGCTCTTTCTGAGGATTGTGCATAAACTGACTCACAACTCCTACGGCATAAGCTATATCTGGTCGGGTATGAGATAGATAGATGAGCTTCCCGACTAGACGTTGATACCGTTCTCGATTTGTTGGGGTAGCTCCTTCGAGAATCTGAAGCCTATGGTTGGTCACAATCGGTGTCTCTGCTGGTTTACAGTCTAGCAATCCAGTCTCAGCTAATAGATCCAGGATGTACTTCTTCTGTCGCAGAAAAATACCCTTCTTAGATCTCAAGACTTCGACTCCAAGAAAGTACTTAAGTATCCCCAAATCCTTCATCTCAAACTCTTGGAACAGATTTTTTCGCAGCCTTGTGATTTCTTTAATGTCATCCCCTGTGATGATCATATCATCCACATAGATGATTAAGCATGTCACCCGATTATTTTGCCGCTTCAGAAACAAGGTATGGTCAGAATTGCTTTGTTTGTACCCATACTTGACCATGGCATCTGTAAACCTCCCAAACCAGGCTCTTGGTGACTGCTTTAGTCCATACAAGGTCTTCCTCAGCCGGCATCCCTCTCCAACCTTAAACTCTCCTGAAAAACCTGGAGGTGCTTCCATATACACTTTTTTTCTTCAATTCTCCGTGAAGAAAAGCATTTGTCACATCAAACTGATATAAAGGCCAATCTCGATTAGCTGCAATAGAGAGAAGTACTCATATGGTGTTCATTTTTGCAACTGGAGAAAAGGTTTCTGAATAATCAATTACATATGTCTGGGTGTATCCTTTTGCCACCAATCTCGCTTTATATCTTCCAATGGTCCCATCTGGCTTCTGTTTGATGGTGAACACCCATCGACATCCAACTGATTTCTTCCCTTTTGGCAACTGACACTTCTCCCAAGTGTTGTTTCGAGCCAATGCATCGATTTCTTTTTTCATTGCTTCTTTCCAACATTCATGTTCCATTGCCTCGTCAGCTGAGGATGGAATGTTTTCTTCCTTCAGAAGTGCTACCTCAAAAGCGTGAGCTGAAGCTGTAAGGCGACTGAGAACACAGTCTACAACTGGATACCGAGACCTTGGTTTAGTTTGCTCCGGAGAATACCGTTTAGGTGGGACTCCTCTGTTTCTTCTTGGCGGTAGGATATATCTTCCCGTCTCCGTCCCTTCTCTCGTACTCTCATCTTTATTATCTGTCTCTTCATTGTCTATCTCTTTCATTTCATTAGTATCAGTATCAAAAATGAAATGAGAGGAATGAGAATCATCATTATTATCAATGGGGATTTGTACCTCGGATATTTGGGCAGAAGGAGATATCTCAGAATCATGATCACTCAGGACTGCAGGCTGCACAATGTTTGGGGATGGCTCCGCGGTGCTGTTAACTTCCTCTGTTGGGCCAGTTTCCGGTATCGGAGCCGAGAAGCTTGGTATTGACAGCCAACTCAAGGAGTCACTAGATTCTACACTCTTCCCCTGACTCCGCAGATGGTGAAAAAAATATTCATTTTCCAAAAAATCACAGTTCGTGGTGGTAAACATGAGACGGGACTTGGGATCATAGCAACGGTACCCTTTCTGATGGACACCATAGCCAACAAAGACACACTTAACAGCACACGGGCAAAGTTTGTCACGGGTATGCTTAGGAAGATGAACAAAAACTGAACACCCGAAAACCCTGGGTTTGAGGGTAAGAGGAGTGGGAATCGCAGCTTGAGTGGACAAGGCTTGAAGTGGAGTTTGGAGTTTCAAGGCTTTAGTCGGAAGCCGGTTGAGGAGATATACTGATGTTGCAAGCACTTCTGGCCAAAAATTGGTGGGGGTGCTGGATTCAAGCAACATAGCTCGGGCCATCTCAAGAAGGATTCTGTTTTTGCGTTCTGCGACGCCATTTTGTTCAGGAGTGTGAGGGCAGGTAGTCTGATGAATTATGCCATGAGTACTAAAGAACTGGGACATCCTAGAATTAACATATTCTCCCCCATTATCAGAACAGAGAATCTGAATAGATTTCCGGTACTGAGTTTGAACTAGAGCATGAAAATGGGTAAATTTAGTAAAGACCTCACAGACTTGGTTTTTAAAAAATAGATCCATGTCATCCGAGAGCAGTCATCAACAAACAATAAAAAATATTGATACCCGGGACCCCCAGCAATTGGTGCAGGACCCCAAATATCAGAATGAACTAGAGAAAATATGGAATTAACTCGAGTGTTATTGAACTTAAATGACTGTCTGTGGCTTTTGGCCAAAAAACAAGTGTCACATTTCATGTCTCTAGACGTAACAAGATTTGGAAATAACAGTTTTAGATAGCTAATAGAAGGATGCCCTAACCGGCGATGCCAAAGCCAAGCTTCCCGGTTACCATGCCCGTGAGTCAGCATCGCAACACCTTTTGGAGGGATCTCGTCCACATAATACAGCCCATGTCTCTCAGTGCCACGCCCAATAATCTCCCCCGTCTGAATATCCTGCAAAAGGCAAAAATTAGGTTGCATTAGCAGGGTACAATTTAATTCTCTGGTAACATGACTGATTGAAAGAAGCTTGTGAGATAAACTCGGGACAAGTAAACAATTTGACAGTTGGATTTGGGAAGATAAATTGATGGTTCCGGCTCCTTTAACCGGTGCAAGTGCTCCGTTTGCAGTTTGGACAAAAGATTTTTTTGGTGTTGTGGAATGAATAATATCCAAACTATCAAACGTCATGGTGTCTGTGGCACCACAGTCAAAAATCCACTGTGGCTTTTTGTTCGAACTTGGTTTGGGTACAGCACACGCCTCCGGATAGTTTTCGAGAACCTGAAAAGAATTAGTGCATAATATAAGGTCCTCTTTGTCAAAATCAATTTTAGGTATGGGGTGTCTATATTGATTATGCCCAATTGAAGGGCCTGTTTGCAAAAAATCACCCTTATTACTACCTTTCCCAAATGGTGCCCTAGCCGCACCCTCCTCTACCGCGATATTTGCTTCTACCACTTTCGATTGAGTACCGCCGGTCGCTGCCCCGGAGTTGCTCGTTCCGGCGGTGGTAGCCCGGTCGGCGGTGACCGTGGCGGTGAGACTGCCTCCTCAATTCCGAGTGTGAGGTCCCTGTTTGGTTCTCTTCGTCTCGTCCCACCAATCGGGGTACCCAACCAGTTGAAAACACGATTCTCTTGTGTGTTTCTTCATTCCACAGTGTGTGCACACCAGTTTCGACTTGTCCTCTTCGGTTGGACGAGCAGCCCCTTTTCCTTTGTGTCCTTTGAACGATCTGTCCCGAGCCACCAAGCTAAGACCGATGTCCGATGATGTATCTCCACGATCTCCGTTGACTGCCGGCTGAAGGATTCGGTCCCTGGCGGTCTCCCGGCGTACCATGCCGTACGCCGTCTCAACTGAGGGTAGCGGTTCCTTTTTTAAGATTTCCTTCTTGACAGGTTCGAATTGATCGTCTAGGGCTATGAGAAATTGGTACAACCTCTGTGTCTGGACAATTCGATTGTATGCCTCTATGTCTTTAGAACACTCCATAGGGTTTGGCTCTTTTCTGTCTATTGTGATCCAAATTTCCTGCAATTTGGCCCATAGCTCTTCCAACGTGTGCTCCCCTTGTCTGATGGTGTTTGCTTTCCTGTGTAGGTCATAGACTTGTAGTGAGTCTGTGCCACTGCCATACGTGAGTGCTAGGCTATCCCAGACAGATTTGGATTTTGGGTGTTTAGACACTGCATTGATGAGATGGGGTTCTATGTTTTGTACCAACCACGTGAACACGCATTGGTCGTCTTGTTCCCATCGTTTGAATTCTGGATCGCTTGCGGCAGGGGGGCTGGGGTCTCCGGTGATGTACTGGGATTTACCCCTTCCTCCGATGGCCTTTTTCATCAAAACAGCCCATAGGGGATAATTCTCCCCGTTGAGCTTAAATCCGATGTTCAATGACTCTGTGTTTTGGGTAGTTTGGGGTTGTTGTAACCCGAGGCTATTTCTGAGTAAAGTGGCGAGTTGGAGGGTTAATTCATCAGGGACATTCCCTGTGGCTTGGTTTTCTGTGGTGTTCCTGACATGTTTGCTGTTTGTTTTTGATGCAGAGATATTGATCGATGCTATTTGGCTTGAAGAAAGGTTAGAGACAATGATGAAGATTCTTCTGAGTCTCCTGGTTAATGGCCTGCTCTGATACCATGTTAAATGGTTCAGGCTCTATGTTAGAGAAGGAAGAGAGAATTAGATGGCGATTGAAGATTATCTGTATTTTCTATATATTGAATAATGTTTACACGGTTCTTCTCTTTTAAAGAGAACTATTGTTCAATGATAAGGAAAACATATCAAAGATAAAACTAAATCCCTAAATATCTGGTGCTAATTTTGGTTTATTATATTCTAGATTCTTTCCTTCTAACACATATATGTGTATTTTTAAAATCATAATATTGTCATTTATATAGTAGGAGGCTAAATAAAAAATCAGGAGGGACATAATTATATATACTTACGAAGTAATATATGTAAAAAAAAATTACAAAAACCTTTTAAAAAAATTACTAAAAGAAAAGGAAAACTCGAGCACCCCACCTAACGTGTAGCATAGCTTTTTCTGCTGAGATGGGATGTGATCCACTTTGAGGCATGCATTGGCCCAATTCATTATTAATAGGCCCAAAATCTCAATTTAGCCAGGCCTATCGTGTTTTTTAAATATAATCTAACTGCAAAGATTCAACATTTCAATAGAAAAGTCCAGAAAAAATATAGTATTTTTTTGAAGTTTTATTATACTTCATCAATATCGTAAGCTTAATTAGATCAACTGCACATAAAAAAATAAAAAAATTGATGTTCAATTTATTGATTGGTTCACATACATGCGACTCTCTAGATTATGAAAATGTCCTCCATCTTAACCGAGCCATGTAAAAACAATATCAATAATCAAACATATTTATAGAAAAAAAAAATGAAATCAAGAAATACAAAAAAATATACTCCCAAAAAGAAAAAGGAAATTGGAAAGTGAAATGACTATTAAAGCCCTCAAGAAAAGGGACAAAATACAGACAAATTCCATCCATGATGCATCAAAGAGAGAATACACGTGTACTCCTCTCCACGTGGAGAGCGGAGAGCCTACATCAACGCCATCGCAACAAGCGCCGCCGTGACAGCGGTGGCGCCAATGGCTGCCCTGCTCACAAAACCGGCGTTGGTGCCGTCGGCCGGTGTCTGATCAGCGGCTGGGCCGGGGGTGGGGGCGGTTGGCAAGGCGGCGCCTGGTGCAGGGGAGGGCGATGCCTCGGGTGATGGGGTGGGGGAGACGGCGGGGGCTGGGGAAGCTGGGGAGGGTGACGACGGAGATGGAGAGGGAGTAGGCGGCGCCACCACCGGGGCCGGCGTGGGGGTGGCGGTGGGAGAGACAGTTGGAGCTCCTGACGGTGCTTGCGCCATACACGAGGTGGCCAGCAGTGCTAAGAGGAGAAGCACCTTGAGAGATGATGATGAAGCCATTCAGAGAGAGAGAGAGATGATGTTCAGTTCTGACTTCTGAGGGTGGGCGAAAGAATGTTGGAAAGTGAAGGTATATATAATGAGAGAGAGAGAGAGAGAGAGAGAGAGAGAGATTAGTGGGATTAAATTAAAGAAAGAAGAGAAGATTCCATTAAAAATGATTTAAAGACAGATGCATTTTACAGACATGCATATGACTAATTGAGGTGAGAAAGTCCCCTGTTTTTTCATAATTAATTAATTAATTCTTTGGAATTAATTAAAATTCATTTTTTTTTTGTTTTTTTTAACACCCCTGAGGGTGGGGCATTCGGCACCATGCCCAGCCTGTCAATAGATGAAATAAGTCATACAATGTTTCAAGCAGGATATGTCCCAAAAGTGAACATATCCCAAAAACAAACACTGTAATCTGTCACAAGAATCAAGCAAAATATGAGAGTGCAGCCACAAACCAACTGCTATTCTCAAACCAACAGAGAACAAAACCGAAATAAAGGGAAACAAAATCATCTAACTATAACGAAATCTGAAGTTGGGAAAACCCAACTGATCCATCCGAACCAAGAAGAGCAGGTATCGGGGAGCTGTAGCAGTAAAATTCATTCAAAACAGAAGGCTTCATTAATTAGTGAGTAAAAAGTATATAAAGAGACGAGGCTCGACCATTGTAATAAACTCTTTGGATCCAGAATAATTTGTTGACCTTTAATTATTACTCTAATGAACTCGGTTTTATTCAAACTATTTATATATATATAGAAAATTATTGTATGGTTTAAGTTGATATATATAATGTAATATCCTCTAAGTAAAAAGAAAACTAGAACACGTACTTTATTCATTCTCCGATAACATTGCTCATCGTATTATTATTAATGGTTACTAAAGATACATAAACTTCTAACATCCTACAAAACTGTTATAAACTATTCACATTATTATTTATACATTTTGTGTTATCCAACATGGCATGTCCTAGTGAAAATAAAAAAACAATATTAATTTATTAAAAACTAAACTAAATAATCTGTGCATGCACTCTTATACAGATAGTATCTCTTTTCTAATAATGATTTTGTTTTTAAGAAGTGAATATTATATATATATATATAGAGGGGTTGGTTATAATAAAAACTTATCCTGGTGTGTAAACGTGCGGACTATGCTTGTTTAATATATTTTTAGTGCTTTTTTTTATGTATTTTGGTGCTAAAAACATCTAGCACCAAAACACAATAAGAAAAGCATTAAAAAAAATTAGAAGTTTTTTGCATCAAAATACATAAAGAAAAGCACTGAAAATACACTAAACAAGCACAGTTCGCAGTTTATACACCAAGATAAATTTTTATTTGAACCAACTCCTATATATATATATATATATATATATATATATGGTGCGGTTATAATGAGGACAAGTGTTGGTGTGAAAATTAGGGACAAATCTGATCCCTACACATATATAAGATGGATGGATCAGATTAAAAGGATTTTAAATGGTAATTTATGATTTTTTAATTAATATTAAAACATGGAGGGGTATTAATGTCAAATCGCATCTTAATTTCATATATGGTTTCTACATGAAATCTAAATCCCTTAAAATCTGGAACCACGAAATCGATAAAGAAGGAGCGGTTTTGTATAGAAATCGAAATCTTCGCCTCTCAAAATCCAAAAATCTAGACCACCGTGAGAACCAAGTGCGACTTCCTCAAGACCGGCGACGATTTCGGCGAAGCTCGGCGAGTTTATCGTGCGCGGCGGCTAGAACAATAAACAAGGCGGAGGGAATTTTAACCTCCGGCAACAGCGCGTTCAAACGAGGAGGCAAAAAAAACATGGGTCGAAAGAAATCGGGTAAGTTTCAGTGGTTTGAATCGAATTTGAGAATAAATTTGGGGAAAAAATTTGGCATAGCTGAAAGATGGTGAATGCTTGCGACTGATTGAAGAAATCAATTTGGAAAATGGATTTGATAATTGGGCGAATCTGATATGAATGGATCAGTTGTGGCTTTTGATTAGTAGTCGAGTAATTTTGTATTGTGGGTTTACAAAATCGAACAAAAATTGGTAATCGTGAAATGCAGGTTTACAAATTTTGTGTTTTTGTCAATTCATGAATTTGTTTAGAAAATGCACGAATCATACTGAATGTGTGTTTAATGTGTGTTAAATTGGGATTAATGCGTGTTCTCTTTACTTTGACATGTTAAATCATTGAATATGATGCTTAAATGTCCGTACATGCTAAGTCAATGCTAAATTAAATGTATTAAAGTGCTATATAGTCATATGTTTGTGAAGTTTTTCGCATTTGGTAAATGTGAGTGCTATGAATAGTTAAATTAGATGCTTTACATGAGTTTAAATGGATATGTTGCTGCTTATGGTTACATGAATTAAAAATTGACCATGTATGCTGAATTTTGTATGTGATTTTGCATAGAGCCACAAATGCTAATGACAGTGAATTTAAATGCTAATTATAAATTATTTTGTATATTGTATGATCATATGAAATTTGAATGCTACGTAAGACTTATTTCCATGGTTTCTATGTTGGGTTTCAGGGAGTTCTAAGGTTCCTGCGGACGACTCTGATTTTGAGGAGGAAATGAGTTTGCACGATCAGAGTGATGACACAACTGACCAAGACAAGGAATTTAGAATATGTACTTTATTCCAAATGAGTTTAGAATATGTACTTTATTCCAAAATAATAAGTTGCTAATATAAATTATGTGTATGTGACTTGGGGCTCTGTATTCTTAATGTTCATGCTACTTATGCATATCTGTTTGGATTTATGAATTTTTTTTGTGACACTACTTAAGAATATTTGTTATGCTACTTATGCATATCGTTGATGGTATCTTATGAATAACTGTGCTACTTAGTGCTAATGCATACCTGTGGTGTTTCGGGTAAAATAAAATTTGTGATGCTACTTATGCATATCTTTGATTATACTTATGAATATATGTACTACTAAGTGTTTCAGTTGGTAAAAATAACGTGTGTGAGTTAGTGCTTTGAATTATGCTTGTTGATGCTACCTATGTATACAGAGCTGGTGCTTTGGGCAAACTATATTTGAGATGCTACTCATGCATATCTTTAATGCTATTTATCCATATCTGTTATGCTATATATGTATATCATCGATGCTACTCATGTATATCTGTGATGCTATTTATGTGATCCTTTATCAATTTCTGGTGACCAACCTCCAACTTAGAGTTCATCTTCATAAAATATCTGTAAGCTTCAGACACTAAAGTGTGCGAATGACCCTCAATAAACTTTTTAACAACATAACCGTCTAATCTAGCAAACTTGAAAACAATCATAGCCTTGCAATCCACATGACATGACGCAGTACGTCATTTTTTGGCTTCCCCTGGAACGTCCAAAATATATATTTTAACGTTATTCAGGGATGTCAGTATGAGTTTGATAATAATTAGCATTGCACTTGTTAATGCTTTGGATTTGTATTGATAAGCTTTATATGATGTATGTTAATAATACATACTGTTGCTACCATTTTGCATTTTAGAAACTGATCCTTCGTTGGTGCTTGTTATTGACCAGTTAAATGCTTCATATGAGAAACTGTATTGCTTCGAAACTAACATGAGTCTCCTATCTAACAACATTCTAAATTTCGATGAATAGTATATTTAAATGCTTTCTATAACTTGAATTAATACTGAACACTTGATAAAATAATGAAATGCAACATTAAATACTAAGCATTCGATAAATCAATTAAAATGAAACGTGAGTTAACATCAATTTACCCAAACTACGGCCACATAAATCGATCAAAAAACCAATCCCCAAACAAACGATGTATAATTTTGAATTTTTTACAACAAATTCAGAAAACCTATTACAAAAAAATTACAAAAATTTATAAAACCTCACCATTTACACCATAGCCTACAATTCTATGAACAAACATCGGTAAAAACTATCGCCGCTGCCTAGAATCACCATAGTCGAGCCGCTGCCTAGAATCGCCGTGTGAGTGTCGCGCAACAACCGTCGTCGCCGCTAGAATCGCCGTATGACTTCCACGTCGTCGCCATCATCGATCTATGAGTTGGAAGAAGAAGAAGAAGAAGAAGAAGAAGAAGGAGGAGGAGGAGGAGGAGGAGGAGGAGGAGGAGGAGGAGGAGGAGGAGGAGAAGAAGGAGAAGAAGAAACCGTATGTACAAATCGTGTGAGAAGTTGGAGAGAGAATAATCTCCTTAAATAACTCATATTAAAATGGATGGATGAATATTGTAAAATAATATATCTCTACAGCTTTTAGTTAAATGACTACATTACCCTTATCACATTAGAATAGTCAAAAACTACCAAATATACATGAGGGCAATTTTTTTGATCTCATCTGTCCATTTAGCAAGATTTAAGGGGCTGAAATTAGTCCCTACTTTTCACACCAAGGGTTAGTCCCTATTTGATATATATATATATATATATATATATATATATAGGGATGGGATCTGGTGAAAATCAGTCACCAGGTGGGAACTAGAAACCAATCCCATCCCTCCATTCCACAATCTGGACGGTCCAGATCAATCCAGATTTTTCGGTGGCAATTGTGTAATTAAAACGAAAGTCTTCAATTCGCACGTCTCATTAAGGGCAAAATCGGAACTGAACTCAGAAATTGCCCAGATTCAATTTTAGCCTCCGACTTCGCTCATTTTAGCCTCATGCATTTCTCATTTTAGCATGTGTTGATAAACAAAAATGGAACGATGATTTCATTGGAATGAAATGAAATACACCCTATTTGGGGACAGTGAACTCTAATGGGAATCTCATAATTACTAGTTGGGATCAGAGTCCTAATCGGAACGTAATAAACCCTAATTGGGAACGGTGAACCCTAGTGGAAAATCTCACATCAATTTTAGCCTCCTACTTCGATCATTTTAGCATCATGCGATTCTCATTTAGCCTCAGAACAAAATGGAAGAATTATTAAATTACTATATTACCCCTTCGTCCACAAAGTTGTCGAAAATTACAGGAATGTCACCGTCCATCCACTTAAATCTGATTTAATCTGGACCGTTCAGATTGAGTCAAACAAGTGCTAGGATTGATTCCTAGTTCCCACCTGAGAGAAGGGTTCTCATTTGATCATTTCCATATATATATATATATATATATATATATATATATATATATAAACACACACACACTCATCATCACTCGGTATCTTTGCTTTTACTGCAAGGCCTATTTAGTGCATATAGTAAGAAAAAGGGCAAAACACGACTCTAAGAAAAGAAAGAGGCAAAGAAAACTGTTCATGAGCTGTAGCCTTCTACCTTTGTCCAAATTAAGGATTACAGCTATACATACATGTAAGTTATAACACACACATATATTATATATACACACACACACGTAGATGCACACATATAATATTATATATAAATGATTACAGCTTTTTGGACATTGGGTTGGCATTATGTATTTGGTTTCTTTGAAGCTTCTTGATTTGCATTTTCATATTGTGGGCAGTAGGAATGTTCGAAAAATTACGAAGAAAAGGGCTAAAGGGTCATTTTCTTGGGTGGGTAAAACGTCATTATCTACTAAGTAATGAAGTTTAGATTTGAACAAACAAGATCTTGTTTCAATTTTCCATTAATGATTAATTATTTTATTATAATAATTGTTGGGATGTCAATCCAAGTCCCCATCGAAAATATATCCAAAAATTGTTTTGGATATAAGGAGTTCACCTACCCCATTAGTATGAGGCCTTTTGGAAGATGTCCAGAATGAAAACCGTGCAGGCTTAGCCCAAAGCGTACAATATCATACTAATGTAAGGGAAAGATGAACTCGTGGGCCACTAGTCCGTGAACGAGGGTGCCTAACAATAATAATATGTCTTAAAAGTAAGAAATTAAAACACCAACCCCAAATTTTTATGAAACAAATTGACCTCTTGAATAACACACAAGAGACGAGCAAATTGTATGTATTTTTATTTGCTCATGATCTCTTGAATAACACACAAATTCCAGATTATTTTTATAATAACAAATTGACCTAATTCAATCCAATATACAATTGTGGCCATTTTAATGTCATTTTCAAAAATTGATGGTTGAGTCATGACAAACTCGAAGAGACGAGCAAATTGTATGTTTGATGGTGGAGTCATGACAGGCTCGAAGAGACGAACAAATAATTGTATGTTAGATTGGAGGTCAATTTAGAGATGTTGAATAACACATAAATTCCAAATTTGTGTTTTAAATATCTACTTTTAAAATTCGTGTTAAATTTACAACTGAACTTAAAGTTCATAATTTTTACGGCAATTAACTCTAATAATAATAATAAATCTTAAATAATTATAATGGTTTTGAAACCAGATTTATTATGCGTGTGCGCGAAGTAAGATTATGATGGTGGTAATTATATGAACCGTATAATTGTCGCGTATATTAATTTGTTAAAGAAAAGAATTATCATGTATATGTGGTATGATAATCTTCTCATATAACATTAGAACATTCACAAGAACAATAATAAGAACAATAATAAAAAGTAACAAATATGCACACACAATATATTTATCCAGTTTGATGATAAACCCACCTATTCTTAAGTCATTAATAATTTAATTTCCTGTTCAACGGTAAAATTTACTCAAGATGCTTACATATATGACTCATTCATTTTGTCATTGTTCACCTTTCACAATCTCTTTAACCAATTGAATCGTACGAATTGTGTGCCTGAACCAAAATTTTACTCGATCTGCCTTATGATTTCTCCTGAAATCGTGTGACAAGAAAAATCTAATTTCTTAAGTGTTTGTCTCTTTAAAAAAATTAACTACTAGAACATACACTCCTGATATATGTTTCAAAATATTTGTTATTTTAGTATTTTATTCTATGACAAACACTTACATACATCATGATGCAAATAACACTATATGAGACGGGTCGGTCAAACCCGCTTTTGACCCGATCAACGCGGGTCAAACCGCGCTTTGACCCGGTCAACCTGCTTTGACTAGGTCAACCCATAAAAAAAAATTGTCCAAAGTGAGTACCAACCTTCCTATTAAAAAGTATCACAAAACATTCGAAAAGTACCATCTGTATCATTAAAAAGTAAGGGGTCTGATAGTTATTTTATACTAGTTTATTTAGTTCAAATTCTGATTTTTTTTCTCAGTTTTTATATTGTATGTGTTGAGATTAATCTAAAACAATTATCATTCCAAGAATTTGCAAAGAAAAGCAAAACACGAGTTCGGTAAAATAAAAAGTACCATGTGGTAAGAAGAAAATTATTAAGTACGATAAAGACAGGTATCAACCTGAGACGGGCGCGTGGGCCTCACGCGCGCGCGTGGGCGCCACGTGGCATGCCCACGTGGGGCCACGCGCCCGCCTGAAATTGCTGGAAATAAGAGGTGCTGCATGCAAGTGCACCTCTATTCTATAATTAACAATTAATTTTTTGGACTAATATACCCCCTCTATATTTTATAAAATTTTATTCACTTCTTCCTATAAAAGGCAAAATTTTATCCTTCCATATGTTTATAGGATTTTGAATAAGATTAAAATTGGGAGAGTATGAAAATGTCTAAAACAATCAATAATTAATTTGAGATAAAACAAAACTACTAAAACAACAAATATTTTGAAATAGAGAGTATAATATAACACACCTAGCAGTACATATAAAACTATGCTAACAGCATAAACCTCACAACATAATTGGTAATAATATATGGTCAGATTCTGGCTAGCCAGAAAGTATAAAAGAGTAATTTTAATACTACTTATTTATTAATAGTTTAATATTGGTAATGAAAGTTTTATTAAGTTTACATAGAGACCCTTTCCCAGCCATTTTAGGGAGAGATTGAATCAATTATTTTCAAAATTCACATTATGAGCACTCTCTCTTTCCACATTAATTAGGAATTGTACTTTCCAACTAAATTCACTAATTTACACACAATTCTAGGATTATATATATTACAATAGTATAATATGATATCACGATTTGATATTGCGAGTTACCATTAATTTCTATAATGAGTTAGTTATGATTAAATATATAAACTTTGACACACTTCGCAATTTAGATATAAACTTTAAAATGTTACAATTAAAACACAATTTTACATTTTTTTGCATAGACACCCCCAAATTCTCAAAGAATGAAAAACATATATATAACATGAAATAATGAAAATAGTATAGATATATAGCATAATCATAATTTACATATCCTTAATACAATAAAGATCGATATGAAATATAGTATTTTATTTCCATATTATTGCAAATTATGTCTTTTTTGCAAAAAATTACAAGTTTGTATTTTAATTCCAATATTTCAATGTTTGTGTATGAATTATAAAAGTGTGTCAAAGTTTAATTGTAATTTACCCTTTATATAATATGATATGGTATCACAACTTATGAATTATTATTGTCTTATTATTTACTATTTTATTATTATATAATATAATTTAAATATTTAATATTTTATTTTAAAAAATAACCCAATATGATTATTTATATAGAATATGGTTATGATGAACATAGGATATTTATCAAAATAATTATATGCGGCAAAGATTTATCTAAATATATATAATATCTTTTTTAATATTTACTAACAAATATATTTTTTGGATGATAATTTTCACGCAAATTTTCACAAATTTGGAGAGTCATATTACATCTGGATTGGAGGGAATGAATGGGAGGAAATGAATAATTCAAATGAGTAAGAGGAATAAAAATTAGCGGTAACATTGAAAAAAAAATATGGTGGTAATATGACAGGTTTAGAGTCAGGGGCATCACGGTCAATTTTTTTTCTGCTTTTCAATTATACTGGTTATCAACTTGTAACACCCCAGATTTTCAGATAATGATTATAGAATTCTTAAAGAGTAATTAATTAGTTAAGGAAGAAATTTAAATAAGGTTAAATGAAGTCAGATGTCAGTCACGACTTTAGGGGTCAATTTTCGTGGAATCGTCTTTTCGGAAAATTTGATTTAAACTCTGTTATCGCCGAACTTGGTCTTGTTAAAAAAGTTTTAACTCAAGGAGTGTGCCGGTGTTCCCGAAATTTTATTCTGAAGTCATTTGAGGTCTCGGTGATTAAAAACGTATTTAAAGGATGAATGAATAGTAACTTTTACGTGCGTTCGTGATTTGAGAAATTTACGAAATCCTTCTCGTTAATCCGAGTCTTATTTTGTCAAGCCTCTCTTATGGGAAATGACTCAAGGAATCCGTTGGCGTTCACGGATTTTCATTCTGAGGTCAATCGAACGCTCGGGAGCAAAATCTGTCAGTCTGAGTGAATCGTAAAAAGTAATTCTGAAAAAGGAATCTTGGCTCGTCTTTCTTCTGACGACCTCGTCTTCATCACGAGTTAGGATGGTTCACTAGTATTCGAGTCAACGAGTCTCCCAGTATTTTTAGATTTCGTGTCTGAAGTCATTTGGACATCGATATCAAATAAAGCATCTTTTAACCGAACCCGGGGTAACTTTTACAGTATTCCTGCAGTGCAATGGCTTCCAAGGGAAGCCAAAGCTCCACCTATAAATACAACATCACCCCTCACTCATTTTCACACCAAAATTCACTCATTCTTCATTTCTAGAGAGTGGGAAAGCTTGTGAGAGCCGAGAGAGTTCTGTCAAAGCAAAAAAGCGTTCTTCGTGAGTGTTGTCCAAGACGACGAGCGGAGTGGCGTGGAAGGGATGCGATGAGGGAAGGTTCTAGGGGTGCCGTTGGATTATAGCGGGCGGCTCTGCCGCTGTTGCAACTCGACGAGACGCCGAGCTAGCCATCTTCCTTTGACGCACACGACTTCGTCCATTCTTGTTCGTCGGTCTCGATTTCCATTTCCTTTCTTTTAAATTCCGCATTTACTTTCTTTATATTCTTCATTATTATTCATTTATTTCCGTCTAAAGTTTAGTATTTCAATTCTTGTTGAAGTTCCGAGTTATTAGTGTTTCTGTTATTATTTCTCGTTAATATTCTCATTATAATGTTCTCGTTATTATTTCTCATAATTAGACTCATTTATTTCGTTGAAGTTCCGTTCAAGTTCATATTTAAGATTTCGTCATTATTTCGAAGTGTTGAAGGAGGATTGTCGTGTTTATTCCTTTATAATGTAGATTTCTTTTCATGTTTAAGGCATGTGCGTTCTTTGTTTTTTTCCTAAGTTCTAAGCCTTGTTTTAAGTTTAAAACGTCAAGGAAAGGGAGAGGCAACCAAGTAACGCCTTGATCAACACTTCGATCGAAAGTTTTGAAAGTTCATGAAGGAGCAATGACCGTGCAAGTGTTGCACGGCCCGTGCAAAGCCGTGCAGAACTCACGTCATGAGTCTAGGAAGCTAGAACGGACCGTGCTATGCTTGCACCGCCCGTGTTGGAAAAACTGGGCATCAGGTTCTCGCCCCATTAATTAGCACAGCCCGTGCTATGCTTGCACGGCCCGTGCAAGGCCTTTGCCGCCATGTTTTGTCTCCAATCATGTTTTAAACTCGATTCTTTCAAACCCTCATGTTTTCTAAAGGTTCTAAACTCGTGCTATCTATGTTTAAGTCCTAGTTAAGGGTAGATGAGTTAGATATTGTTTAATTTCGTATTAGTTGTTATAATCTTCGAAGGAGGCCATTAAGTCGATGATTCGACTTTTGTAGGAGATAGTAAGCCTCGTGGAAATCTGGAGAAAGATCATCAATTCGTTGCTTCATCTTCTGCTCAGTAATCGAGGTCGGTAAATCTATACTCATCTAAAGTTTGAGCTAATAAGCTCTAGAAGCATGTAGGACAAATGAGATATCCAATAAAATATTTTGCTCTGCCTGATTGATCTCTGTACAAAGGAAGGAAGGAAAAGAAGTTATTATATGTTAAGTGAGCTCTCGAGCTTGTTTAGATATGCTAGAAATGATTAAGTATTGTTTATGCTAGCATGAGATAATTAGAATTGCTTTAATTGTAATTTATATTTATGCACGTTCATTTCCTCGTATCTGAATGTTGGATTTTGCTAAAGTTTATTTAGCGAAGCATTGCCCTTTAGGGTAGTGAGAAATCCCTTATAGGCCAAAATCATACTTAAATAAAGGGTTAGCCTTAGACGATTGCTCTAGGCTCTATAATTCTAGCTAAGTTAAGGAAATGAAGCTAAGTTAAGAAAGGAAAGAAGTTAAGGAAGAATATAGTTTTTATATCCAGGATTGAGCTCAGAATTCATGATCTTTGATCATTAAGTGAGTCACTGCTGGGTTAATTCCCTCGCAAACTCGTTTGGATATTTGAGGTAACCCCTCTTCTATCCTATGGCATGCCTAAGGGTGCAGTTGACATCAGGTTTGAGCCAAGGTTGGACCCAAAAGTAAAGAAAAGGTTTTGCGGATATGGAGAGGGCTTTTGCGTTTTGCTCTCTATATACCACCAGTTGATTATTGGATATTTCTCAAGTTATTAAATAAGTTTTTATTAAAACCCACTGAGTATATTAGTGCTCACGCCCTCTTTTTCAAATGTTTTCAGGTTGAGATGCTGAGGATGATGGTGGTTGTGGATGTGGATTGGCTGCCAAGTTTTTGCTATAGTATAAGTGCTTAAATTCCACTATGATTCTGCTACTCTAATAAATATTCTCTGATTCTAAGACATGTCATTCTATTTAAGTTTCTATGAACAAAATGTCCAAACCCGATCTTATTTATATAATGATGCATATTAAGTTCTATTCCTGCTTCTCGAGCATATTTTCCTTTCGCCTATGGAGAGACTTGAGTATGTTGGCATCTGTCTATTCGCTTTGACCTATGAATGGGTCTATGCTTATTGGTATCTGATTAGTTTGAGTTTCTCGTCCATCATATTCTGCAAAGTATGTTCCTTTCTAAATTAAGTAATTTCGAGTATCATCGTCTATCTTTCGAAAGTATATCACTATCTATAAACCCTTCTTGTAAATCTTCCGCATGTTTCGTATTAATCCCTCAATAACACCCCGTCTCCATTCGTTAATCCCTTTCTCGGGACCGGGCTATTACACAACTAAATCGGTATTAATAAAGGGTAATGCTATTTGGCCACCCACGTAGCCGGCCATAATAGTTAATTAAAGTAAGATTTTAATATTTGGTAAGTAGTTAATTAAGATTTTAATCATTTAATAATGTTTGTTTACTCTTATAACCTTGATCCATTTAAGAAAGAAGTTGACTTATTATTTTAAAATTGGAAATTATTTTATATTTTTATTTTTATATTTTTTTATTATATTTTAAAATGTTGAATCATGTAATAAACAAGTTTATAAAAATCAAGTATATTTTTGAATTTTTTATTCTTATATTTTATTTCATTTTAAAATTTTAAATCACATAATAATCAACTTTAGTAATGAAATATATTATTGAAGTTATTTTTTATCTAATATTCTTATTTATTTTGAAATTTTGAATCACATAATACTCAAATTTATTAATACAATATATTATTTAATATGTTTTTCTTTCCTAATATTTTTTATTTTAATATTTTGAATTAAATAATAGTCAAATTTATTAATTAAATATATTGTTGGATTTATTTTCATTTAGTTATATTTTTTATTTTAAAAAACTGAATCACATAATAATCAAATTGATTAATAAAATATATTTACTAATTTATCATATAAAAGAATTTTGAATTTAATAAGATGAGTGTAAAAATATATTATTGAAATGAAAAAAATAAAAATAAAATTTTGAATTTGTTAAAAGGAGTATAAAATTTTGAATTTGGTTTGAGAAGTATAAAATTTTTATGAGGACGATGATCATTGTTACTATGACTTTGCATTTAGTGGTGTGCAAATAATTAGTTTGGTGCAAAATCGAACAAAACCAATAAAATCAAAACCAAAATTCTTAAAAAATGAAAACCAAACCAACTAAAATAATTGATATGACCGAACCTAATCGAACCATAATTTTCTTTTGTTCGTTTGGTTCGATTTTTTATTTAACAGAATGTTAATTTTTTTTCCTAAACAATTACATCTAAAACTAGAACAACAATATGAGAACTTAATAAATAATAAACAATCATTAAATAAATAATAAAAAATTATCTCTTAATTCAATCACGTATATGGTCAACTTATCACATGTCATAATTACACTTAATTAACAATTAATAGTTGAATACACAAAAAATTCTCGCAAATCTTTTACTTTAAAGTTGAAGCATCGATGCATTTTGCCCTAGTTCACTAATGAGCATATACTTATATTTTTATATTTTTTTAATTTATGTGTAATATTAAAAATAATGTAATTTATATACATTGGTTAGTTCGGTTTTAATTGAAATATTTTCTATTAAAACTAAAATCGAACCAAATTATATTTTGGTTTTAATATTCAAAACTAAACCCAAATGAAAGATAAAATTACCAAAGCAACCAAACTAAATAACTCAGTTCAGTTCAATTTTTTATTTTAGTTCAATTTTGCACACTTATATTTGCATTGATGTTAATCATTTTTTCAAGGAGAAGCACCGATTAATTTTTTATTCAAAATTCTTAACCATGTGTATTTTTTTCTGTCCCTTTTTCATATTCAATTTAATATTTTAAGTTTTTCTTATAATTAAATTAAATTTAACTAAATGAAAATCAATGCACCCAATTTTAATCAATTGTGTATATGATATATTATATTTATGATTACCGATAATTAACATAATAAATTTAGTTGATTAACACATAATTTTCAAATGAAATTCTTGTTTATTTTGGTAGAGATTAGTTTAATTTTAAAAAATTTTATTAGAGATTTTTTTTTTATTTGAAGTCATTATCCGTTAACATATTTGTAGAGATTTTTATGTACATTTCAAAATTTTCAAAACAATAAGACAAACCTCTTTCTAAAATTGATTGCAAGGGTGTAATTGTAAACATACATAAATCAATAATTTTAATATTAATTAATAATTTACCATAAATTAAAATTTTACCTTAATTAAATATTATGGTCAGCCACACTATGGCCAAATAACTTTATCCGAATCTAGCCGAATATCACTACTCCAACATAAGGTGAAGTCCAATAGCTTATAAGTAAACTTTCTTGTTGAGTAGAGATCTTCCATGTTGAATAAAAAGTAGAATATCAATCAACTCAATTCTATTGAAATAAGATCACCTGTTATAATTTCTATTGCATTTCTCATTTCATTTCTTTAATTTTTTTTTTCAAAAAAATTAATTTTTTAATTTTTAATTTATTATGATTTATTTTAATTTAAATTTTCTATTTATGGTTCATTTTTCCTCGATTAAGATATATTAAAAAGAATCAAAAAATAAATTTAAAAAAAAAAAAACTTAATTATGAAACACAAAATGTGATACAGATGGGAATAGGGATCAGATCTGAATTCTATTGGAATCGGCAATAATTTTTTCCTTTAAAAATCAACTGCAACCTCATATAGACTAGGCAGAACATCGTCGGGAACATTAATGTGGAGCTTGCTACCATGTTCTGATTTGCATAGCGGATCAATATATATAGATCTGAACTTATCACACGTAATTTTTTAAGTATGATTTATTTATTCAATGTAGTTTACAAGTTATTGTATAAGAATACGTTCTAAATTTCTAGGACGCACTTTCTGATTACAGTTTCGAATTATCCCTATTATCAAAATAAAATATAAAAAAATATTGGAGCTGTCACCGTATTCGAAATGTGTAAATACATAGATATATATTCCACCGTGAGTCCATGAGAATATACTTAATATATATATGTATGTATGTATATATATATATCATATTAAAATTCCTTTCACTGATCCACTCTGGCTCCAATAATTTCAGCAGATGATTCATTGAACCCAATATTTTCACCAGTTTTTCAGTCTGTGGCATATTTTAAGGGTGATTCTAAATACACCACTAATTTTACTTTATACATTATTATTAAAATTATTTTTAAAGTATATAATTACTATATTACTTAAATAACCTTTAGAAACTTTAAAAAATAATAAATTTGAAGCCCCTTTCCTCGACTTCATAAGTGATCTTCCAAGCTTGGACGTTTAACAGATTTAGAACAACAATTTCATGCTAGGATCGCAAGAGAATCTTGGTCGGGACGGCAGGCTTCGACTACCCGACGTCATGAAGAATCATTTCACGAGAGCAATAGTACCCAAGGACTTATGTAGAGAGAGAGATTGAAAACATCGATGATGGCTGATTTCAACGAAAGGGAATAAAGTTCTTATGCTATCTCCATGACTTACAGAACGAGTATACATTTCTGGATTAAATTTTTGAACTTACTAACCTTTGAGCCATTTTTGCAGTTAACATATGGTTAAAAAATGTAGATGTGTTGAATCACTGCAATTAGTGATTAATATGAATTACATGTTTGGTTAATATTTTGTTGAATTTTTTCATGTGCAGGTCTGCCACGTTTGAGCAAAGAGTGTGGTCAGATTTGATTCGCCATTTGACCGTACAACATGGAAGTCTACTTAAAATATCCTTTTAGAAAATACTAAATATTTTCGAGCTTTGTCATTTCGAAGGAATGGAGAAGACAACGCATAGTCGCAGATAGATAGAAGGGTGTGTAATGGCTGGCATATTTCTCATTTGAGCAAAGAAGAAGACGATGCAGACAAGACTCTTCTCTTTCAAGAACACAAAAGCTTATCTGAGTCTGCGCCCGCCATTGTAACGGGTGCCCCGTCACACGAAAACTGACTTTTTTTTTTTTTTATTAGTTTGAATTGATTTTTAAATTGAAGGTTAAAATTGAAACAAATTATGGTGTATGAAGTAAAAACAATGATTTTTTTTATTAAAATAGTGGTGTATTAAATAAATATGGTGTATTTAGAAATTTTAGTGGTGTATATAGCAACACTCTATTTTCATTACTTCTCTGCTATATTTCCTCATGAGATTGACTGATGAAATTAGTTATCTACAAATTAAATGCATTAAAAGTCACTGCAACCTCGACCGTACCACCCCTCAATTCTTTAACTGACTGCACCCCTGGTTTTCTCCATGCTACAACCAATGCATGTGCATATTTGTTACAATAGATACTTCTAAGTGTCACAATAGGTCTATTGAGACACTTAAGAGTGTCTCAATAGACCTATTGTGACAGAATATACACATGCATTGGTTGTAGCATGGACAAAACCCTGCAGCCCTTCCTTCCCCTCAAAAAGAGGGACTAAAATAGTGTTTTTGTTAATTAAAAAATAACTCATTTAATTTGTTATTATATTACTAACATATACTGTATGTCTGTATCTTTCCATCTCATGATTACTTATTTGAAAAGTTAAATTATTATATTAATACATTTATATCATTAAATGAGGTTCCAAGTAATTGAGTGATGGAGACAGAGTGTTGTGATGGAGAAATTTGATAAAAGGGGGTTAAGATTAGCTGTATATTAGCAATTTAAATGAATATATATTTGCGGCAAGACATTAGATATATATTAATTAATTAAGGCAATTCTTCTTTAATTTTGTCCGTGTGCGGGTGGAAAAACAACCCAACAACTTCGTGGTTTCCCACAAATTAAGATGAAAATATTGTTTTGGATCTTGTATTGGCTGGCATATATGCAGACATGATTGCCTCATTGTAATATCTTTAACCAATGTTTTTATCAGTTAGGAGATAATTGCCACGATATAATGAAATTAAGTTTGAATGAAATGAACTTATGAATAAAATGATGGTTTGAATGAAATTACGATTCATATGAATCATATGATTAATATATTTACGGAATTATGAACGGAATGAAATATTAATTTTTTTATCTTATATAATGATATTTTATGTAATTTCAAATTTTCTTATTATTGAATAAAGTGTACGTAGTAGCTAATAAATATCAACGCATACCTTAATTTATTTTTTATATTTCTAAACGCCATTTTTCTTTTTTAGTATATGATTTTTTCTAATTTTTTAGCAAATTTTAATTTATTTATTTTATTGAAAATCTTTATTCTAAAATATTTAATTAACCAATATACAATAATTTATATAAGTTAATAAAAATATTTTTACTTCATAGAAAAATACTTTAACATTTCAATTTTTTCATTTGAATATATTAAATTATATCAAATACATAAATATTTTATATTGCATTGTAACATATTTTTATGTTATATTTATTTCGGCATCACTTTCATTTTTCATCAACAAAATTATTAAAGTTATCAAAATTTGAGTTTAACACATATTTTTACATTATATTTTGAAAATATATAAATAATATAAAAAAAAAATAATAAATTATTTTTCTAAATATGATAAAATAATATTATAAGACATGATGATTATGTATAAATATATCATACATTAATTTTTTTGGTCATTGAGAATAATTAAACCCATGGGGGTGGATGAAATGACTATTCCCCTTCTTTTGGAAGTAGAGATTCTATCAGGAATGGTGATTTCCAATTTTAACCGATACCAATCGTCAGAATGTGAATGGACATAGGAATGATCATTCTATTCCATTCTTATCGCTCACTCTGACATTCCATGATGCACTTTCAAATTATGATTTTTTTATATTTTTTTTTCTATTTTACTTTTCATGATTTAAAAATTTTATGATTATTTATTAGGGTTCACTCCATTCAATGAGGGAGTTATAATTATTTTTTAGTATTTAATTTTTAATTAATAATTTATTATTATGGTTGCTTATTTCAAAATTAAATTTCATATTTTTTTTAATTCATTTTTTATGATAAATGTTGACTATCATTAGTTATGTTATAATTAATTTTTATTTTATAATAAATATTATTAAATTATAAAATTGATAGTGAAATACAGAGTGACACATGAAGTAGTGCAACATGAAATTTGAACCCTCTTTATATAAATAAATTTATTGTTTTTATTAATACTTTATTCTTTTAGTTTTCATCCTACACCATGAAAATCAAACCAACTTATTATAAATCAATCATATATATATATAATGTATACTGGTTTGATTATATTTAAAAATACAATTTCAAATTAATTACTTTTACGACACCAAAATAACTTTCCATAATTCAATTGTAGAATAACATGCACCAAAATAACTTTCCATATGTGTATGAACTATGCAACAAATAATATACTATTGAAAACAAAAATTACGTTCGATCTATATTTTACTTTTTTCTTTAATGGAAACACGCACAACCTTTTTTTTTTTTTTTTTAGAGAAACACAACTTAATTAAATAACCAACATGAAAAGTTCAAAGGGCGAACGACCTAGGGTTCGTACTAATATAAATCTGGAGCACTTATTTACTGCTTATGACATGTTTTTATACCTAGATTGTGATGTTGATACCAAACTGCTCCATGTTAACAATTTTATAAAGTTTATGGTGCCTCTGATCAAATATTTTTTTCAACTTTACTAGAAGCTTGTTCAACCTAACTAATAGACTTAAATATCGATTGTTCTAGGGGAATGGTATTAATGCCTTAATATATTACAAATTTACAATTTTAACTCTCTTGAATGAACATTTTTATGACCATATACTATGCCTTGAGTGTGATTGTGGTGACTGCAGTAAAAAATGCCAGTGAGTTTCCCAGGGTGAACTTGGTGGGTATTGTAAGATGTCTGGTGTTTCTTAATAATCATTTGTTCTTGGTGAAATTGGTAATGGTTGGAGGATGTTTGTTGGTTTATAAATGGTGAACCTAGTGAGGACTGTAGGATGTTTGCGGTTTCTTACTAAAATTTGAATGATGATTGGAATTGTGGAGGATTTCCAAAATATTTTTCCTTCACTCTTTATTGTATTTAGATGGCATATGTTGCTATTATTTGTTTATTTATGCACATGTTATTTTTTATATATGTTGCAGGAATGTTTTAAAATATTGAATTTGTGGAGAAACTCGAGAGTTCCAACTTGTTCATTATTTCCGAACCAAAGAACATGATGGCTATTACTTTTTATATAAATATTGGCACTTGGATAAATTCTTCTTATTATGTATTTATTTTAGGATTTTATTGTACTAGTGTTCAATTTTCTTGTGTATTTCAATATTGATACTTAGATAATGTTGTTCATTATTTCCGCACCTAAGAACATGATGGCTATTACTTTTTTAATTAAATATTGGTACTTGGATAAATTCTTCTTATTATTATGTATTTATTTTAGGATTTTATAGTACTAGTGTTGAATTTTCTTGTGTATTTCAATATTGATACTTAGATAATGTTATGCTATTATAATTAATTTATGTTTTAGTGTTTAATTTGAAATATTATTTATAATTTAAAATTTTAATTTTATTTTTAATTAATAAATTGTGCTCAACAGTATTACATGTAATAGTCAATCAAAAAAATGTTACATCAATGTGAAAATACGTAACGGTTAGATACAAAATCGTAATCTATATAAGAGAATACGTAACGGTAAAATACAAAAATGTTATCTAAAGGAGAGAATACATAACAGTTTAATATGAAAGCTTTATCTAATTGAGAGAATACGTAACGGTTTAATAAAAAAGCGTTATCTATACAAGGGAATATGTAACGGTTACCGAACAAGTGTTATCTATGATATATAATATACAACGTTTTTTTAAAAAAATCATTACGAAAGATTATAATACACAACGCTTTATGAAAAATTTGTAACGGTTAAAAACCGTTATGTAAAGTAAGTATACATAACGGTTAATCGCCGTTATCTATAGTGGGTAGAATAGATAGCACCACTATATATAACGGTCTGGAAATGTCATACATAATGGATAATCACCATTATGTATGTGCTTTATTTAGTAGTGTCCCTAATCATGATGTAGTGCATCGTATAAGTTCGAAGGGTATTGATATTTACACCACTAAATTTTCAATATACACCATGTTTATTAAATACACCACTCTAATTTTTTCAGTATATTTTTTCTTCATACACCACACTTTTTCCTCTTTAGTTTAAATCAATTTGTTTAAAAGAAGAAGAAGAATATTAGAAATTGAGAAATAGTTCTCACCTGTCAAAGCTGAGAGAGAAAAGATGGCATAATTTCTTTTGAAATATGAGAGGATGGAGCAAAAAATCAAGGAGAAGTGTTCTTCTACGAAACACAATTTCATCAATTTGAACTTTATGTAGTCTATTCGTAAGTTTTTTCTTTTTGTTTAATCGCTCAATTTGAAATTTAACTTCTAGGCAATTTAGGTTGTTTATTAAGTTTAAAATGCTAGAATTAGTTAATGGGTTCATGTAAACTTTGAATTTTTGGGAAAAAATTGAATTTGTTAGGTTTCGTTGATTTTTGGATATAGAAGTCACAAAGGTTTACTCAATGCCTTGATCTAGCTTCGAACTAGAATTTTCAAACTAAATGCAGATATTCGAAATTAAGACAACCTAAATTTTTTGAAGAGTGAAACTGCATAATTAATAGATCAAGAAGGCATCCCCAACTAATTGGGAAAATCTTTGTTCCAGGTAATTAACCCAGTACGTCTTGCACCAAAATGGGCGATAGAGTGAACGACCAAATTGGCCTCATGATACATGTGTCGGAAATCACAAATAGAATCATTAGCTAACAACTCCACTAGCATCGGCAGTTCCTCTTCCAAGTAAGAGTCGCCACCACATTTCTCTTTAATCAGTCTGATAGCCAGTAAGCCAGTAAAGAGTCCAAAAAGATGATACAAGGGACAAGATTTTCCTAAAGACACAAATCAACTTCGTGGGAAATAGCATTGATCTCAGCTTCTAACATCGAGTTTGGTTCGGCGGTTGATGTCGCTAAACATGCCATCACTTTACCCTGCTAGTCTCTAACCACTGCTCCCGCACTGAAATTTTGTCATTTGTATTTACCGCTGCATCTGCGTCAAGTCTGAAACGGCCTTTCTCAGGTGGGTACCATCATAGTCTTCTTTTGAGCATTTCATTTGTATAAGTTGTCCAACCTCAATCACAGTAAATCTTCTACCTTTCTTCAGTACCCTCCAGAACTTTGTATCCTTCTAGACATTCTTGACTTGATCGCAGAAGAAAATACCATGGATGTTGGAACCCTAATCCTTGCGGCGCACCTCGCAAATGCCCAAAACTGGGGCATGATGGCTCTTAAGATCCATCGTAGTGGCAAAAAGTTATGGTACAGTTTCCACAAAAAGATTCTCATTTGTTAGGGAATATTAACACCCCAAACCAGCCTCATCCATTATTTGGCTGCTGCAACAGGTGTAGAAGTGGATGTGGCTCTACACGTTTCAAAAAATCACACCTCTACTAGGTAAACTGATTTCACCTAGGATATACCATTTTCCTCAAACATCCAATAGCATCTATCCATACTCTCTCGTTCAATAGGAACCGCCATAATCCTCTTGACGATCTTCGATCTGAAACAACACTGTAGTAGGTCCCAATTCCATTTTTTTCCCCGTAATAAACAATTTTGCCTCAAACTACTAGTTTTTCGACTCTTGAACCTTTGGGGTTTCATGCAAAACTTTATCCAGAAAATCGTTCGTCCCAAGCCCCACCTGGTTCCCCTGTCTGATTTTCCACCTCAAACCTCTTTGGACGAGAGGACGGCTCCAGCGGATTGAGTGCTGATGAGTGTGTTATTAGTATTACACTCATCATTAGCTTTATTTAGTTTTATAAGTTGTTAGTTCAATGTGTAAATATGTTGTAAATATTGTAAATAATGTTTAATCCATTATTTAATGCTCGTTTCTTATAAAGTCTCATTAATACAGAAAAAATGAACTTAAATGGTAGAATTAAAGCTAAAATGGAGATTTGATCAAAGCAAATGGCACGCTGTCATTTAGCGTACAGAATCACACCTATGGGCAAAACCCGACAGATGCTTTAATTTTTCCTTAGAGGCTAGTATAGCACCCGAAGACAGATATCGTCCCATGGAGAGTGATTGACCTTTCTATCTTTTCAGTAACCTTTCGGGATTTGTATGGATTACTGTCACTAATCCGTCCATGCACACTTCAAACTAAACGAACGATTAAATAAAAAAATGAAAATAAATATAAAATAAATGTTCAAGTCAAATATAAATTTAGTTTTGGTAGATGCATGCAATCCCAGACACAAACACATAGATACCTCGATAAGATCGTTTGGTTATAGGGAGCATGTAACTTTTCGGGAATTTGTATGAATTACTGTCACTAATCCTTCCCTACACACTTAAAGCTCAATAAGACCGTTTGGTTATAGGGAGCAGGTATGGTCACCTTACACCCCCCCAATTCCTTCTTACAGTGTACGCTAAGAATGATATGGTCGGCGACTCTTAGTCTTTAACTATCCAGGACCCAACGAAGAGAGTCATGCAGAGGGTTTGCAAGAATAGCAGCATTTGATCGGAGAAACCCAACACTGGCATATGGGACTCCTTTGGCGTTGTGCCCTTATCCACCTATACTTCAATCTCCGAGCTTTGTCGTCTCTGGGCTTCTGTACCCAGTTTATCACTTAGTGGCACATTAGGGTTCGGTCGCCCTTACTTCCACCCTGACATACATCAATAATGGTTTAACTACGAGTGATCATCCACATAGTCTCTCTATTGCAGTGTCATCGTTCTTCCCAAATTGAAGTTGGGAATCAATTCGAGATAAATTAAGCTCGATTAGCCTCATGCATACGCATCACCTTTATCCTTCAACACATTCAACTTGAACACTGGATACTTAGCTAGATAACATATTAATAAATAAAGCAAAAATAACTTATGATAAAAGGAAAATAAACTAGATTAAAATCTGGAACCAACTCCAGATTTAGGCAAAACAGGTACATGCATCAGTCGAGGGCAAATTGCCCCCGACTGTGCAGAATTTCCAGAACACTTAAATATAGAAAATAAACTGAATCTTGCTATTCAAAAGGGTGTGTTTCTGGTTTGTTCTTGTTATTGTACGAAAATGAAAGCTAACTAGTATTTATAGTTGTTTGAAAAGCCACAATTCGGCCCAGTCCAGCCCATGTAGAGGCATGAAGTTAGTTGGAGAGATCCACTTCAACCATGTTCCCTAAATTTTAGGGATGAGCTGCTCCATCTCTTCTCTCTCCTTTATCTCTTCTTTTCTCTTTCCTCCACTTCTTCTCTTTCCTCTAGCTGACTTCCCCAAGCTACGGAATTGCTATGCACGTGGGCCCACGTCAGTTGAGAAAAAATTACGGTTGAACTTCCGTGCAAAATCTGCAACAGACTGTTAAAGCTTCAGCGGTTGATCCTCTTTATGCCTTCAATCAAGTTGGCACTTCATTATGCCCATAATGGATCAAAACGTGCTCTTCTCTCCCCTGTTACACTTTGTCTCAAACTAGACTCTAGACACAACTAAAAGCACTAAAAAATGAGTAAAAAGACAAACTAAAAAGATGCAAATTGAGTCTGTATCATACCCACACACTTAGACCATACTTGTCCTCAAGTATGACTAATCCAGAACTCAAAAAGACAAATTACAGACTCAATTAAAAGGAAAAGACTCAACCAACATGCACGCAGCAGTCTGATAATGGGCATAACGAGGTCTATACATGATAACAGTGTTTGGAATTAAAAATGTACATGGTCACAATGGATAAATGACAAGTATGGTTGACTCTGCTCACTTTCTCTCTGTGTATGTGTAGGGACCTGTTTACACCCAGAATTCCATTAACCACAATAGACCATAGTGTTTGCATAAGACCTAAGTGAAATAATCACATTAATCAATAAACATGCTCATCAAAAGGTCTTGTTCAGGTTGTAATGGGGCATACGGTGCAAAGGTAGGAAGAATTTGGACGTAACTTCAGATAAGCAAATATGGGCATATTCAGGACTGGCACTCGTTGTGCTCCCATTCAATCAGAAAAATATGCATCACAGATGTTACCATTTATAGACAGAGCATATAATTTCTTGATTTTTCTAGTAGACAAGATATCAAATATATTTTTCTTTTTCTTTCCTCCGTTCTGCTGATCTTTCCTTTTCTTTCTTTTCTTATATGGGCGAGGCAACAGATTTGCCCTTTTTCAGGTCATGCTCTTATTGTGGCCTTAATCATGCTGTCATTCTCAAGCTATATGTACATTTTTTATCCACATCAGATTACTCTTTTAAGAGAGATTTAAACACAAGGGCTAGAAAACAATTTAAACATGCTCAATCATGGCAACAAATGGAAGTATTTTTATACAGTCGCGGCCAAGAGAGAAAGAAAAATGCCTTAATCGTCTAAGCATGCTTGCAATCAGTGGTCAGTTTCACAGAGGGCAAAGGTAAACACAGGTCTAATTATGATTACAGAATCTTAATCTCACAGAAGAAAAAATAGCATATGAAATGCAGTCTCAAAACTCGCATGTGATGAGATTTTTCTTTTATCACAATTTAATCAACACAAGCTTTAATTTACCAAATCTCAATTATACAAGTGAACATACGGAGCATAGGAGATCGGGTCGAACATGGGGAGTTAATTGCATAAATGAGTCTACAAGTACCATCACATTGAACATTTTTACTACTCAAACCATTCAGAATTCGGTTGGGGAATTAACTAGAAAAATAAGATTTGTAATAATAAACAAAGATAGCAACACAAGAGGAATAAAACAAGAATAAAAACCAAATAAAAATCACTTAAGAGAAATTGGCTCTAGGGTATCGATCATTGGCAAGGATATAATCATCAAATAAGGAATTCATACACAATTTTCCAATTAAACGATAATTGATAACAAATATAGCCTAAGCCCTCTCTCAAGCAACCGACGCATTTTAAATTAAACACAACCCCCTATCTTTAGGGCTCAATTACAATTTAATCTAACTTAAGCTCAATCAACCAATTAAACACTAATTTCTCAATCTCATGCTAAATTAGGACCATAAATCAATTACCCATGCATAATTAGTTTTCTCAAACCTAATCACACCTAAATTTCTATCCTAAGATGGCCAATCCAAGCATAGATTCAATCATAACATTGATTTATGATGAAAAATTGAAAAATCAAGCATATACCCATATTCAATTCATATATCCAAAACCAAATCTCAACACCCTAGATACCTAAAAATTTAGCTATCCGTAAGCATAATAGAAGAATAAATCATATAAAAGAGAAACATAGGTACAGAGGAGAAAAAACCCAAAAATTTGTATTAAAATTCTTCAAAATGACACTTGCTCTTCAAGATCCCAAAATTCCAAAGCAAAACACTCTTTCTCTCTCTAAATGTGGAAAAATATGATGATGTGATTGGGCTATATTTACATACATATTTTGGGTCATTTTTGGTATTGTTTTGATATGTTAATTGCCTCATGATCGTGTTTTGTGGAAGAAAATATGTTTTGGGAATGATTGCAGGTGATTAACACATATATGAAGGAATTGGCCAAGATTGTGGAGATTTTGCAGTCGAGAAAAGTGAAGCAAATCTGGAGTGTTTAGAAACCATGCCGTATGGGCATACTGCTGGGACCGGGTACCGAAATGACAGGTTCTTGGCCTGTGCGCGCGGATTTTGGGCTGGACTGCGCGGAATTATTGAGCCTTTGGGCCTGGACGCGAATTGGATGCTATTTTACAACTTTTGGACTTTATATTTATCTCTTTCCTAGTTTGATTAGATTTAGGATTCTATTTCCTTAATTAAACTATTGTATTTAAGGATAATATAGATAGACTAGGATGAATCCATTCAGATTCACGCCGCAACGCAGCAGCAGAGAGATGGTAGAGTAGATTATTTTCATCTTCTTCATTATTTTTCATCATGTTCTTCTTTTACAATATTTCAAGGTTCAAATTCAATTATGAATTCGAGCTAGACTCGTTCTTATTCCGGTGAAGATTAATGAAGCCCTGGTGTACTTATACTGTGAGATCTAATTGTTCTTTTTATTTTGATTAATTGCATGTATCTGTTGTTCTCAGTAATTCGAGTCGTTAATTATTTTGATATTGCTAGATAGGTGCACATATTTAGTAGATCGAAATTAATTAGTAGCCAATTAAACCGGCCATCCGTAATTGTGGTTTAAGTTTAATTAGTGGTAAAATGGTTCTTCAGAACCAGGGTAATAACAATCTTAATTCAACGGTCTTGTGTCAGAGTCTGTTGGTTTTGAATCGGGTTTCTCTAGTTCTTAATATTGTCGGCTCATTAAATCTATAGAGTGTCTCTTACGGTTGTCAGTTGATTAGGGAAATAATTAGTGAAATGTCTTCCTGATTATCGAGAAACTAAGGAGAAATTAGGTTGCGTCAGTAAGTGTCTTCGGTGGCTATAACTGGTTTGTATGTGTTAATTGGAATTATCTTTGCATCGAGGATCAGTATAATTAAGCTAGGGTGGAGTTAATTGGAAACCGGAATACCTTTTATAATCTGTTATTCGTTAAATCTCTATTTTTATTATTTATTTTCATTCTTTACTTTACAACAACAAGTTTCGTTTGGAAAGTGTGATTTCTGCAGATTGAAAGTTTAGAGTAATTCTCACCGGTCCTTTGGGAGATGATCTCGCTCATCGCTGTACTATGCAGTATGGGCATACCGACTGCTGTCGGGTTATTTATTTTTGGTATAAAATGACGCACCAAATTTTGGCGCCGTTGCCGGGGATCGGTTTTTAAGCAGTAATTATTCTTATATTTTCAGTTTGTATTTTTTTTTCTTTATTTTGTTTTGTTTTTATAGTCCATGACTCGATCCTCACAAAAAAAGAGAAGCTAGTGTTCGATCCAGAGCCGGAGAGAACTTTACAGAAGTTGATGAAAGCTGCCAGGGAGTCTAAGGAGGCTTCCGAATCTGATCTGAGAGCATTTGATCTTGATCAAAATATGGCCAACAATGGGAATCAAGCTCTCACCAATGCCGACGAACCTGCGCCTCTTATCAGGGAGCTCGGCCGCCATAGAAGTAACATGCCTATCTGCATCGTACTACCCCCCATTGCAAACAACTCGGAGATCAGACCCGGATTCATAAAAGTGCTACCAAGGTTCAGTGATCTGCCAGGAGAGAGTGCGCATAAACACTTAGCCGAATTTGATCTAGTCTGCTCTACTCTTCGCCCTCAAGGTTTTTCTTCTGATAACTTGAGATTACTAACTTTTTCTCACACTTTGCAAGGCAGGGCTAGAGATTGGCTATTTGATCTTCCATCGGGTTCGATTACCACCTGCAATGAATTGGAGGAGCAGTTCCTGCGTAAATTCTTTCCGGAGTCCAGAGCTGCAAACTTAAGGATGGCGATCAGCAGCATTAAGCAAAAGCAAAATGAGAGTCTAGCAGATTACTGGGAGAGATTCCAGCAGCTGTGTCGCAAGTGCCCAGACCACGGGTTCACGGATTACCAACTGCTAACAAATTACTTTTACCGTGGTATGTCTTCTTTTGACAGGAAAATTGTTGATGCTGCGAGTGGAGGATCTCTCACAAACAAGACCCTGGCCGAGGCTAAGCAACTTATCATTGACATAGTTTCTGGAGGTCAACAGTATGAGGATGAGGACGATGACCGATATCGACCTGTTGAGCGAGCAGACAGCTCCAGTGTCAATGAGAAGATTGATGCTCTGACTTCTCTGGTTTGAGATTTAGCTGTGGCACAAACGCAAAATGTCCGCTATGGAGTTTGCTCAGAAAATGGCCACTTTACTGATGCTCACCCAACTTTGCAAGATCCGTTAACCGAGCAAACCTACTATGGGTACGGTGATGCACAATTTGATGCCCAAAGACAGAGAGATTCTGATCCGTACTCATACACATATAACCTTGGCTAGAGGGATCATCCTAATTCCAGTTGGATGCAGCCGCAGGGTGGCCCGTATGGGCATACTGAGAAGCCTGCGCCCAGCATGAGTGAGATTATGAAGTGTCTGGAGCAAAGCAATACTCTAGTGAACAGCTTGGCACAGAGTCAGAAGGCTTTCCAACAGGAGACGCAAGCTGCCCTAGGCAGTATGGGCACACAGATCACTCAGCTTGCCACTCAAATAAACAAGATGTAGGCGAATCAAGGCAAACTCCCATCCCAAACTGAAATGAATCCAAGAGCGCATGTTTGTGCTGTCACTTTGAGAAGTGTGGATGAGTTAGCCGAGTTGGAGGCTAAGAAGAAAGAGAACACGCAGTATGGGCATACTGCAGAGCCAGAAAACCCTCCCAGAGCAGAGGACGAACCAACTTCCAAACTCACTCCACCTAAGGTCAGTGTTGAATCTAAAATTTTTAACCCTCTGATTGCAGCTCCTTTTCCTTCCAGATTGGTTCAAAATAAGAAGGAGGATGATGAAAAGGAGATCCTCGATCTATTTAAGAAGGTATCTTTTGGTGGGCTGACTGAAACCGCTGCAATAACAGAAGAAGATGAGGAGATTCGAGATATCATAATGCAGCTGTATACCACCAGCGAATTTCCAATTCAGAATCTGATGGGCCGTATGCCCTTACCGACCAACTCGGAACCAATTTTACCAGCTCATGTGAAGACCCCAGTGTTGGATTTGAAGGGGCAAGAAGAAAGGTTGGTCGAGCTTTTGAAGAAGCATAAAGGTGTGAGGATGGAGACGACTACTTTCGACAGGGGTAGATCTGCTACCTCTGAAATTATCACGTGATTGAGTTCTGATTGTGTCAAGCCTCGGATGTTAAATAAGGGCGCTTCTTGGGAGGCAACCCGTGCTTTTACATGCTTTCTTTTCATTTTATTTTATTTCATTCTTTTTATTTTCTCTTATTTTGTTTATTTATTTTGGTTATTTTCGGTTGTTAAGTTTTATTATAAAAAAAAGAGATAGTGCAGGTCCATCTTCCATCACCACCGCTCTGCTCGCCGCCGAGTTCTCACCGTTATCCACGTCTCCTGCTTTCCATGATTGTCACAGTTTGCTTTTTCTACCCTCTCTACTTGGTTTGTTTTCCTTTATGCTTCCCTGTTTTGATTTGTGTCACTCTCATCTTTTGCACAGTGAGGACACTGTGTTGTCTAAGTGTGGGGGGGGGGGAGAGTTATTGTTTTTTTCTGGTTTTTGCAAGAAAAAAAATTCTTATGTTTGTTTATTTGTTTAGTTTTGTCAAGTCATTTGCGTGCCTGAACTGGATTGCATGAGTAGGAGGGATTATAACATAGATTGTCTGGGTTTGTTTGATTGATTCTCTTATGATTGAATTGTGCTAGTGCTCGTATATGTTCTTGAAAGATGAAATGTGCAACTTGATCAAATTTTTGATGAGCTTCATAAATGTGAGACTTGAGCCTGTTGAGCATGAACATTATGTATGAAGCTCAGTTTCTTTTGAAGAGTGTGTCGGACTTGATTGCCATATTTCTGATTTGTCTTGTTACCATGATCATACTGCTTGTGAGTTTCCTTTTGCATGAAAATGATAAAGGCATGTAGGATTACCACTGCTTTGGCCTGAATAAATTATCCATACCCGACACTATCCCTTAGTAAGCTCATTTGTGCCTGAATCCTTCCTTTCTTGATTAATAGCCACTAAATAATTAAGCCTTAACCCTTTTTGGCCTGCTCTTGTCCCTTGAAGGCATGTGAGTTATATTGGATTGTGTTAAGATGAGTTTGAAATTTACTTGAAAGAACAGTTGGTGCTGGAAATTGAAGAAAACTTGTGAAAATAAAAACTCCTGTCCTACTCCTAAAAAAAAGAGAGAAAGAAGCAAAGCTTTAGAAAAAAAAAATGGTCCGTATGCCCATACTGGAGTAGGAAGGACATGGAGGAAATAAGGGGCTGTACTTAGTTAATTTTTCTTTTGGTACCCTGTACTATTGAAGATTAGCACACAACTTGGGAAATATTGCAATATCTGAAGAAGTAGCTGAAGAACTCTGTGATTGCGTTATAATATGCTTACATGTTTTCACTTATTTGAGCCACTTATCCAAAGTATCCTACCTAAGCACCCTAGCCCCATTACAACCCATTTCAAAGACCTTTTGATTTGTGCGTAGCTCTCACTTGTTGGTAATGGTTTTGACATATGGGCAAATCTATGTTTGAAGGTATCAAGTCGTGACTTGTGTGAATTAAAATTTGCCCTTACATTCTTTTGAGAGAAATTGAGCGAACCTTGGTAAGGCAGGATTGAGTTGCACGCTTTTGACTTGAATGAAGAGCATGTGTACATTTCATGAAACAAGAGAAGGGTTAGTGGATTGTGGTTGGTTGTGTTGTAATCCTAACTTTGAGTGTTTCTCGTTTGAGATGGACAATGCTTGACTTGTCACTTCTGATTTTTATTTAGAATCTGTTTTCTATTTAGATATGCTCGAGGACGAGCATTGTCTAAGTGTGGGGGGGTTTGATTGGGCTATATTTACATACATATTTTGGGCCATTTTTGGTATTGTTTTGCTATGTTAATTGCCTCATGATCGTATTTTGTGGAAGAAAATATGTTTTGGCAATGATTGCAGGTGATTAACACATATATGAAGGAATTGGCCAAGATTGTAGAGATTTTGCAGTCGAGAAAAGTGAAGCAAATTTGAAGTGTTCAGAAACCATGCCGTATGGGCATACTGCCAGGACCGGGTACCGAAATGATAGATTCTTGGCCTGTGCGCGCGGATTTTGGGCTGGAGTGCGCGGAATTTTTGAGCCTTTGGGCCTGGACGCGAATTGGATGCTATTTTACAGCTTTTGGACTTTATATTTATCTCTTTCCTAGTTTGATTAGATTTAGGATTCTATTTCCTTAATTAAACTATTGTATTTAAGGATAATATAGATAGACTAGGATGAATCCATTCAGATTCACGCCGCAACGCAGCAGTAGAGAGACGGTAGAGCTGATTATTTTCATCTTCTTCATTATTTTTCATCGTGTTTTTCTTTTACAATATTTCAAGGTTCGAATTCAATTATGAATTCGAGCTAGACTCGTTCTTATTCTGGTGAAGATTAACGAAGCCCTGGCGTAATTATACTGTGAGATCTAATTGTTCTTTTTATTTTGATTAATTGCATGTATCTGTTGTTCTCGGTAATTCGAGTCATTAATTATTTCAATATTGCTAGATAGGTGCACATATTTAGTAGATCGGAATTAATTAGTAGCCAATTAAACCGGCCATCCGTAATTGTGGTTTAAGTTTGATTAGTGGTAAAATGGTTCTTCAGAACCAGGGGAATAACAGTCTTAATTCAACGGTCCTGTGTCAGAGTTTGTTGGTTTTGAATCGGGTTTCTCTAGTTCTTAATGCTGTCGGCTCATTAAATCTATAGAGTGTCTCTTACGGTTGTCAGTCGATTAGGGAAATAATTGGTGAAGTGTCTTCCTGATTATCGAGAAACTAAGGAGAAATTAGGCTGTGTCAGTAAGTGTCTTCGGTGGCTATAACTGGTTTGCATGTGTTAATTGGAATTATCTTTGCATCGAGGATCAGTATAATTAAGCTAGGGTGGAGTTAATTGGAAACCGGAATACCTTTTATAATCTGTTAATCGTTAAATCTCTGTTTTTATTATTTATTTTCGTTCTTTACTTTACAACAACAAGTTTCGTTTGGAAAGTGTGATTTCTGCAGATTGAAAGTTTAGAGTAATTCTCGCCGGTCCTTTGGGAGACGATCTCGCTCATTGCTGTACTATGCAGTATAGGCATACCGACTGCTGTCGGCTTATTTATTTTTTGTGTAAAACGATGCACCATGATGGATACCCTATTTTCGAACTAAGGTATCTATATATACAAGGTGTGGGAATATAGGGTGAAAAATAAAGCAAAAACTAAAAATCCTGATTTTGTGACACAGGGGCGCGACACGGTCAGCACCGGTCAGGCCGCATTGCAGGCCGTGGAAAATCAGCCGCGGACACGGAGCGGCAGTCGCGGTGCACCAGGCTGGGTCGCGCCGCATTGCAGTGCCGCTCAGTGCTGCGGCTTCGACCTGGCCTTCGTGTTTTCTCCTCCATTCGATTTAGCTTTCTGATCACTTCTGATACGCACTTCGACACTCCATTTGATCTTTTCTCGATTCTCGGGTCTTGGTTCACTTATTTTACCCTGTTTTCCAAATTAACGGTGTTAGCAACACTTATTCTAAATATCATCTAATATTACCCTACACTATAACTAAACATACTAAAACATGATAAAAACATATGGATTAATGCTCGGATTAGGACTAAAATACGAGTATGTGAACTTCCCCAAACTTGAACTTTTGTTTGTCCTCAAACAAGAATTTGGATACAACAAGAGAAGATCAAGACAAAAAGGAAAAATTATAGCCACTAATGCCTCAGCTTTTCAAACAACAATCCACATGCAAAGAACGAGATCAAAGCTTCATATCATAAGAGCAAAATCATGAGAAAAATGGCCACTATTCTTTGAAAGGCTATTCATATCGCAATGATCTTCACACATGGAGATAAGGGGCCCATTTTCACTCATCATCAAGTAATAGAAGCATACCACCATAAGCTTGCAAAATAACTCAACATGATTCACCAATGTGCTCTAAACAAGAATCACATAGGTCTTTAGGGTTGTAGCGTTCGGCTCTTTGGATGGGTAGGGAAATTTTTAGGTAAGAGTGACTCCAAGTCCTTTCCCACATCCTACTAGCAATCCAAACCTAATAAAACTAAAGATTTTCTTCTACCCATGTCACACAAAATGAGCAAGCTTGAGCAAAATATGGATATTCCTTAGCCTTCTCTTTTCCTTCTAATTCATTCCCCCTAAAGACATTTGATCACACATTCTTTCACAAGGAACCATAATCGGCATCAAATTCATTTTTTCTTCAATTTAGTTCTACATCACGACTCTAATGCTTCCCATTTTTTCATTTCAAGGGAAAACTTTGCTTCACAATCCAAGGCTTAAATATGTTCCACATTTTTTTCTATCCGACTTTTGCTACCCACGGTTTTTGATATAAAAATTTCTTCATTCCTTAAATTCCCTCTACCCCGGGCTATTCAACAAAAATCAATCAGCAAAGGCTCAACGGGGCTAACAAGGATAAATTGTAAAAGAAGGAATAAATAAGGCTCAAAATTTTTGATGAAAATAGCCTTAGGTCATCTTCAAGTTCTAAGCATATATAGAATACATGAAAATTATGAAACAAGTTCTAGAGATGCAAATATCATTGACAAATCACACATGAAAGAACAAAATAGGCCCAAATCTCACAAGTGGCTAGGAATCAAGCCAAATTTCCAAAATTTTGACTCGAGTGATACTTCAGCTTATCACTCTATCTCATGCATGCATTTTCAAAATTTTCACGTAAACACAAAATAAATCATCATAGGCTCGACATGATTTCCTATGTCTATCATTCTCTGTTTATGTCACCAAATTAAGCAAGACAAACACAAGCTCAAGCAGGGAAAAATTACCACACACGATTAAAGCCTAATCCAAGCATTTATTACAAACCCAAATATTGAAATAAAGATGATCCTAAAGATCAAATATATCCATACAAACCAACATAAAATACTAAATCCAAATATCAAATCCTAATTAAATAACAGTCATCCAAATATCCAAATAAACTAAAATAAAAGTGTTCACTAAAAGCAGAAAAAGGGTGATTATCGGTCACCACTTCACACCCCCTTCCCCAAACTTGTTCCATTCCAAGGAAAGGGAAATTTTGAGTGGAAAGATAGTGAGACTGAAATCGAGGGGCAGACTCTCAATCTTCAGAGAGAGGGCAGTGTGGGGTAAAGTCAGATGGTGGCTGATACGGCGGGTATGGATACGGAGGATAAGGGTAGGGAGGGTAGTGCTGATACTGGGGCATCTGTAGTAGTCGCTGATGAGACGATCCTTGTCCCCTCGGTCTAGCCTGTGAGGTGGAGCCTCCAGCGTCATCTGCCACAGGTGCCCTTTTCGGCGTGCCTTCAACTGTGGTGATCAAGGCAAGGTGGGTTGGAGTATTCATCAACCAATTCTCTTGCTCATCATAGGTAGTCACATTGGTTAAGGCCGGGTTGGGAAGAGGGAGTTGGCACTTGTTCGTCAACAGGAAGTCAAATGGTGCGGCGGCAGAGTTCACAAACTTCGTATTGCGGAGGTACTACATGTTGATAGACTGTGGGCCAAGCACACTTTGGAAGTTGGATAAATTGATGTCCAACATTGCAGCAATTGGGGTGATCAAACCCCCAACGCAAATGGTGCCTGTGCGGGAGGCCATTTGACGTTGATACTGGAGGAGAAAATGAGCGGCAAAGTTCACCGGAATGGCGTTGAGCATGCACCACATCATATAAAGCTCTTGAGTCCAGAGGCCACTGTTTTCATGTCTTGCAAGCATAGTGGACGAGAGGAGCTTTTGCATGTATCGGAACACCAGATTGGGTAGGTGAGAGGCCTTGGTCTTACTTGAATCGTACCGTGAGAAATTTGGCTTTGGCTCCACAACAAGATCATGGAAATCATTGAAATGAAAGGACGGGTGAGGATTGAAAGTTCTATTAGTCGGGGCCTGAAACATGGCGTTGAGATGCTCCACAGTGAGTTTCCATTCACCATTTACCAGTCGAAATGTGTAAGAGATAGGTCCTAGATGAAGTGGACTTCACTTTGAGAGTTGACAAGAACTCACAAACCAGCAATGAGTATGTCTTCCAATCATTTCCTCCAAGGATATGCATCCACCCAATGCATCTCAAAAGTCCCATGACACTCTCATAGATGCCCAACTTCTTAGTGGCATTGACATCCATGAACTTAGTAGCGACAACTGTGAAGCCCCGAGCTAGCTTCAACCATTTCTTCTTGTGGTCATAGTCCTCCAAGAAGATTTGCACCAGGGCGGGATCGTGAGGCCCCATGTTGAGTGGAGGTAGGAGAGTGCGAGTGTTGCTTGGCTCTTCCCCTTCTTCATCTTCCTCTTCTTCTTCCTGCTCTTCGTTCTCTTGTTCTTCATCCTCCGAGACTTCAACCACGTTCTCTTCCTCGGATTCTTCTTCATCTCTAAGTCTTCTTCGGGCTCTTCCCTCTTGTCTTCCTTTCCTAGTTTGCACCATGTTTGCCATAAAACAAGGAGCAACGGCTCAAGTACCTTGCAAACATCAAGAAGGGGGTGTCATAACAAAAACAAGGGATAAACGGGTTTATTTGCAAAGGCATTCCAAAATATGATAGCACAATATTTGAGCCTCAAGCCTTACTCAAGCATACCCCTCCAAAAAGACCAAGATGAACAAAATCTCATGTAAATAAAGAATTCCTCATCCAACATCCATATGAGCAAAAGAATAAAGCAAGGTTTGGCTTAAATAGAACAAAATATCGACAAATGGGGCATGAAAAACAAAGCACACTCATGAATGATGCAAAACATAAATGAAGCATAGCAAAATCCCTAAGACAAAGTTCAACCTTACTTATGTTTGTCAAATAAACTAATTACAAGCCAAATGTATCACATCAAGAGAAATGAACAAGAAATTTTGCCTAAGTAAAGAGCACAACCTTAAAATTCCTACACAAATTCCACAAGATGCTCAACCCTTAAAATAAACCACATAATAACACTCAAGGAGCATGAATACATGAATTTCCCCAATTTTTGGCCTTGGAACCCTAAATTTGAGCAAAAATAAAAAATTTTAACAAGAAACTCCACAAATCTACAAATTAGAAGCGTACCCATGGTTCATAAGGTGAAAATCTCACAATGGAAACAAGAAAAATGAAAATCATCCATACAAAATCATTTCACCATGAACACCCCCATTTGGAAGCTTAGAGAGCTACATTCTTGCAACTATGGAGAAGAAGAAGACAAAGGAGGTGAAAGATTTATACCTTAGGGAGATTGTGCCTTGGAAATGGAGTTGAGAAGCTATAATGAGTGCACAAGTGTGTAAGTGCCGAGAGGTGAGAGAGATGAAGTGAAAAGAGTGTGTGAAAAATGAAAGAGATGGAAGAAATATATAAAAAAATGCCCAGCCCGTCGGCGCGACTCGGGCCACAATTGTCGGTCAGGTCACGCCAGCTTACCACAGCGCGAGACGTCGGCATCGGTCGGGCCGCATTGCAGGTGGCGAAAATACCACCGCGGACTCGTGACGCCGGTCGCGGTGCTGGGTCTAGGTCGCGCCACATTGTAGCCCCGCTCGATGTTGCGGCTTCGATTCGGCCTTCGTCGACACTTCACACGCACATGTATAGCTCCTATGCTCTATACTTAGCCATATTTGGGCAAAACCCCCCTGATACTTAACACTACAACCAAAAAGAAAAATAAGAAAACATAATAATACCAAAAGTGAATAAAATGAAACACACTAAAAATAACCAAAAAGAAACGAAAAGAACATAAAATATTGGGTTGTCTCCCAACAAGTGCTAAGTTTAACATCGCTAGCTCGACGAAATACCATCATTTTAGGCGTCGTCAAGGTAGCAAACGAACACCCCCATTTTATCCTCCGGCTTGTAAAACTTTTTTACTTGGTGCCCATTCACCACAAACAAGCTTCCATCCTTGCCTTTTAGCTCAATCGCCCCGCCATATAAAATCTGTGCAATTTTGAATGAGCCACTCCATTTGGTGTTGAGCTTTCCCGGAAAGAGCTTGAGCCTAGAATTGAACAAAAGGACTTTATCTCCCGGAGCAAAGTCTTTTTGTCTCAAAAGTTTGTCATGGTAAACTTTGGCTCTCATCTTGTAAATAGCCGAGTTCTCAAAAGCCTCCATCCGAAATTCTTCTAGCTCATTCAACTTGAAGATGCGCTCTCCTATGGATGACACGGGGTCAAGATTCAACTTCTTCATGGCCCAAAAAGCTTTATGAGAAAGCTCAATGGGCAAATGACAAGACTTCCCAAACACGAGTTGGTAGGAAGAGATTCCTAGTAGAGTCTTGTAAGCCGTACGGTAGGCCCATAGTGCTTCATCCAACAATGACGCCCAATCTTTCCCATTTGTTCGGACTACCTTTTGAAGAATTTGCTTCACTTCACGATTTGCCAACTCGGCTTGACCGTTTGCTTGAGGGTGATAAGGTGTTGTCACCTTATGCTTGACTCTATGCCTGGCAAGCAATGCTCCCATTCATTTGTTGCAAAAATGTGAGCCACCATCGCTCACAATGGCTCTAGGGGCTCCAAACCTTGTCAAGATGTTCTTTTTGAGAAATTTGAGGACGACTTTTGCATCACTTATCTTTGTTGGAATAGCTTCAATCCACCTCGACACATAATCCACGGCCAATAAAATGTACAAATTTCCTTCCGAAGCAATAAATGGTCCCATAAAATCTATACCCCAAACATCAAAAAGCTCAACTTCAATGGTATTCTTCATAGGCATTTCATCCTTCTTGGAGATAGATCCCATACGTTGACATTTATCACAACTTTTGACGAACTCTCTTGCATCCTTGAAGATACTTGGCCAATAAAATCCACTTTGGTATATCTTTCTAACGGTTCGATTGGCTCCAAAATGTCCCCCACTTAACCCCGCATGGCATGCTTCCAAAATTTGCCCCCACTCCTCTTCGGGCACACACCTTCTCAATACGAGAACCGCACACCTTTTAAACAAAAAGAGGTCATTCCACACAAAGAATTTCAAATCATGGAAGAACTTCTTCTTTTGGTATCCTTCTAACTCCTTAGGCACAACTCTCGCCACCAAGTAATTAACTATATCCGCAAACCATGGCACCTTCATTGTTCCCACTACTAGGATCCTCTCATCCGGGAAGCAATCATCAATCTCCCTTTTGTTCTCTTGATCCTCCTTAGTATGCTCCAAACGAGAGAGGTGGTCGGCCACCACATTCTCACACCCTCTTGGGTCTCTAATTTCTACATCGAACTCTTGTAGGAGAAGGATCCACCTTATGAGTCGGGGCTTGGCATCCTTCTTAGAAAAGAGGTGTCTCAACGCGGCATGATCCGTATGGACAATCGTACGGACCCCAATGAGGTAGGGCCGAAACTTGTCGAAAGTATACACGACTGCCAACAATTCTCTCTCCGTAGTTGTGTAGTTGATTTGTGCCGGGTCCAATGTTTTGCTTCCATAGTAGATCACCCGGAACAATTTTTCTCTCCTTTGACCCAATGTGGCTCCCACGGCCACCTCACTTGTATCACACATGAGCTCAAAGGGCTTATTCCAATCCGGACCAAGGAGCATCGGGGCTGTCATTAAAGCCTTCTTAAGTGTCTTGAACGCCTGTACACAATCATCATAAAAAATAAAGCCATTAGATTTTTCAAGCAATTTACATAAAGGCTTAGAAATTTTTGAAAAATCCTTAATGAAACGCCGATAGAACCCGACATGGCCAAGAAAACTTCAGACACCCTTTTCATTTGTGGGGGGTGGAAGCTTCTCAATGGCGACTATTTTGGCCCGATCCACCTCCAAGCCCGCAGCAGATACCTTGTGACCAAGGACTATTCCGTCTTTCACCATGAAATGACATTTTTCCCAATTTAGGACTAGGTTAGTCTCTTCACAATGCTGCAAAACTCGGGTTAGGTTTTTCAAGCAATGATCAAAGGAATTTCCAAAAACTGAAAAATCATCCATAAAAACCTCCATTATCTTTTCAATCAAATCATGAAAATTGCCATCATACATCTATGAAATATAGCCGGAGCATTACACAAATCAAAAGACATTCTTCTAAAAGTAAAAATTCCATAAGGACATATCCGGGATTTATATTGGTCCTCGGGTGCAATCAAGATTTGGTTATATCCGGAATAACTATCAAGAAAATAATAGAACTCATACCCGGCCAACCTATCAAGCATTTGGTCAATAAAAGGTAATGGAAAATGGTCTTTTCTAGTGGCAGCATTCAATGCACGATAATCAATACACACACGCCAACTATTCACAATCTTAGTAGCATTTAACTCATTGCTTTCATCCTTCACTACGGTCATGCCTCCTTTCTTGGCTACTACTTGGGTGGGACTCACCCACTCGCTATTCGAAATAACATAAATAATACCCGCATCAAGCCATTTAAGAATTTCTTTCCTAACTACTTCTTGCATTATAGGATTCAACCTACGTTGTGGTTGGACACGAGGTTTGTAATCATCTTCTAGCAAGATCCTATGCATGCAAATGGTAGGGCTAATCCCCTTCAAATCCTCAATAGACCAACCTAAAGTGGATTTATATTTTCTCAAGACTCTTAACAACTTGTCAAGCTCACATGTGGATAAATAAACCGACACAATCATGAGATATGTCTCATTTTCACCTAAATAAGCATACCTCAAGTGTCCCGGAAGGGGCTTCAACTCCTCCTTCTTGTCTTCCTTCTCACCTTCTTCCTTCTTCAATGGTTCCTCTTTTTCATCCCTCAATGGCAAGAAACGGTTTCCTCTTCTTGGGATTTCCTATGGGGAATCAAGAGCACAAACACAATCTAAAATATCGGTGTTATCATCAAAAACATCAAATGAAGAAGAAAAGTAAAGTGATGCAAACAAGCTAGTCTCCAAGGCATCTTGAGATGTATAGTGCTCCATCATTCTTTCTTCAACACATTCTTCTACAATCTTCATCACTTTACAATTCTCCACTCTCATAGACTCCTCATCATCATCATGAAATTTCATTGCATTGTAGATTGAGAAAGTGCTACTTTCATCATTTAATCGGAGGGTGAGCTCACTTTTAGACACATCAATAAGTGTCTTTCTCGTTGCCAAAAATGACCTTCCCAAGATGAGTGGCACGTTCTTGTCCTCTTCCATATCTAGGATAACAAAATCTACGGGAAAAATGAAATTGTTCACCTTCACAAGAACATCCTCCACAACTCTTTTTGGATAAGTCAAGGACCTATCCTCCATTTGCAAGTAAATTGTTGTCGGCTTGATTTCTCTAACATTGAGCTTCAAGAAGAACGACAATAGCATAAGGTTTATGCTTGCTCCCAAGTCACAAAGAGCCTTCTTCTCATGGTGATCTCCAATAGTCACGGTAATATTGAAACTCCCGGGTTCCTTCATCTTGGCGGGTAGCTTCTTTTGAATTAAGGCACTATAATTCTCCGTTAGACTCACGGTCTCAAAGTTGCCCAATTTCCTCTTCCTTGTCACCACATCTTTGAGGAATTTGGCGTAGCTCGGCATTTGTTGCAAGGCCTCCACAAGAGGGAGGTTAATTTGGATCCTCCGGAATATATCAAGAAATTTGGAGAATTGCTCGTCATCCTTGGATTTTTGGAGCCTTTGTGGATAAGGCACCTTCACTTGATGTTCATCCATCTTCTTTGATTGAGGTGTTGCTTTGTCTTCGATTGGCTCATCTTCTTTGGTCTTAACTTTCTCCTCCACTATTTCTTCGTCTTTCCCTTCTTCAATGGTTTCCTTATCATCTTGCTTTGGCATTTTGGGCCCTTTGTATGCGGTCCCACTCCGTAAGGTAATGGCCTTGCAATCCTTTGGATTTACCGTTGTATTGGAGGGGAAATGTCCCGGTTGATGTTGACCTCCCACGGCGGTGGCTAGTTTCCCCATTTGTTTCTCAAGCATCTTTAATTGTGTGTTGACTGCCGTTTGGTTGCTCTCAAGCTTCTCAAATCTTGTTTGAGATTAACCCATATACTTGTCGGTTTTGTTCATAAAAGCCATAAGAAGTTCTTCCATTTTCAGCTTCTTTTCCTCATTGACTACCCCATTTGTAATCGAGAATCCCGATGGTGGTTGGAGGGCGTTGTTTGGATTCCCATAGGATAAATTTGGATGTGGTGGTCGGTATTGATATTGGTTGCCTGGTCCAACTTGTTGACCTTGGAAATGCGGCTTGAACCCTTGATTGTATGGCCTTTGGTTGTTTCCATAACCACTTTGGTTGACATAATTAGCTTCCTCAAGATGAGGTAGAGTGGAAGCTTCGGTCCTTTGCATCACCATAGCTTCAATCTTGGAATTCAAATTCAACATTTGGACGGCTAGAAGGGCTATCGAATCCGTGCTTCCATTAGTGTCCACACTCTTCAACATTTAAATTCCTTCTCTTTCACTCGGCCATTGGTAGACGTTGGAAGCCATCTCATCAATGATAGCCAATGCTTCTTCCGGTCCCCTTCCTAGTAGAGATGCACCGGCGGCGGCATATAAGATTCTCCTTATCTCGGGTGTTGATCCGGAGTAGAAAAGGCACACTTGATGCTCCGCACCAAAGCCATGGCCCGGGCACTTCCTCAACATCTCACGTAATCGCTCCCAAGTTTCATACATAGATTCATCTTTCCTTTGCCTAAATTTCGTGATCTCCCATTTGAGCTTGAGTGTCTTCCCCGGCGGAAAGAACTTTTGTAGAAACTTGGAGACCATTGTGTTCCAAGACTCAAACATCGATGGGGGTTGGTTCGACCACCATGCTGTAGCTTTGTCATGGAAGGAAAAGTAGAATAGCCTAAGTCTCATGGCATCCTCCGGTACTCTATTCATTTTCACCGTCCGGCTTATCTTAGGGAATTGGTTGACGTGCTCATGAGGATCTTCAATTGTGGCACCCCCAAATTGATTTTGGGAAACCATTGTTATCAATCCCGGCTTGAGCTCAAAGTTATTAGCATGAATAGCCGGTCCATTCCTTGCTCCTTTATTGACAACGGGTTGAAATTTTTTTTGGATTGGAGCTTCCTCTTGGGCTCTTGCTTCTTCTTGGGCCCTCAATTGTGCCCTCAACTCCTCCATTTGTGCTTGCATCTCAAGGAGTAAGGGGTCTTGAATTGGGGGATTAGGAGGTTGAATTGGGGGATTGGGAATTTGGTTGTTGTTATCCCCCATCCTCCTTCATTGCCTAGCCGCGCTGAGATGACGACTTGTAGCTTCTATTTTGGGGACGACTTCAAACAAAGGCGCTCCACGCGACCTTGTTCGCATACACCACCTAACAAAATCACAAGGTAAGTTTGGAACTTAAAAAGAAAACAACACGTTTAATCTAGCAAAAAATTTTTTGAAATGATATTGCATATACTCAAATAAACAAATTAATTCCCCGGTAACGGCGCTAAAAACTTGATGAGATTTTTCTTTTATCACAATTTAATCAACACAAGCTTTAATTTACCAAATCTCAATTATACAAGTGAACATACAGAGCATAGGAGACCGGGTCGAACACGGGGAATTAATTGCATAAATGAGTCTACAAATACCATCACATCGAACATTTTTACTACTTAAACCATTCAGAATTCGGTTGGGGAATTAACTAGAAAAATAAGATTTGCAATAATAAACAAAGATAGCAACATAAGAAGAATAAAATGAGAATAAAAACCAAATAAAAATCACTTAAGAGAAATTGGCTCTAGGGTATCGATCATTGGCAATGATATAACCATCAAATAAGGAATTCATACACAATTTTCCAATCAAACGATAATTGATAACAAAGACATTTTAAATTAAACACAACCCCTATCTCTAGGGCTCAATTGCAATTTAATCTAAATTAAGCTCAATCAACCAATTAAACACCAATTTAACACTAATTTCTCAATCTCATGCCAAATTGGGACCATAAATCAATTACCCATGCATAATTAGTTTTCTCAAACCTAATCACACATAAATTTCTATCATAGGATGGCCAATCCAAGTATAGATTCAATCATAACATTGATTTATGATGAAAAATTGAAAAATCAAGCATACACCCATATTCAATTCATATATCCAAAACCAAATCTCAACACTCTAGATACCTAAAAATTTAGCTATCCATAAGCATAATAGAAGAATAAATCATATAAAAGAGAAACATAGATAAAGAGGAGAAAAAACCCAAAAACTTGTATTAAAATTCTTCAAAATGACACTTGCTCTTCAAGATCCCAAAATTTCAAAGCAAAACACTCTTTCTCTCTCTAAAAGTGGAAAAATATGATGATGGATACCCCATTTTTGAACTAAGGTATCTATATATACAAGATGTGGGAATATAGGGTGAAAAATAAAGTAAAAACTAAAAATCCTGATTTTGTGACACAGGGGCGCGACACGGGCTCAGTCGCGCCCCTGTGGCTCGCATCGTGCCTAGGAGGTGCAACCCGTGCGGGGTCAGTACCGGTCGGGCCGCATTGCAGGCCATGGAAAATCAGCCATGGACACGGAGCGGCGGTGCTGCGGCTTCGGACACGGACATGGACACGGAGCGGCGGTGCGCGCCGCATTGCAGTGCCGTTTGGTGCTGTGGCTTCGACCCGGCCTTTGTGTTTTCTCCTCCATCCGATTTGGCTTTCCGATCGCTTCTGATACGCACTTCTACACTCCATTTGATCTTTTCTCGATTCTCGGGCCTTAGTTCGCTTATTTTACCCCGTTTTCCAAATTAACGGTGTTAGCAACACTTATTCTAAATATCATCTAATATTACCCTATACTATAACTAAATATACTAAAATATGATAAAAACATACAGATTAATGCTCGGATTAGGACTAAAATATGAGTATGTCAGCATGGTTTTCCATATCCTTATCTATCATTCTCATATGCATGTTTAACTCCAAAAATCAATTAATCACAACATACCCTATTATGCCCGTAAACAGTACCAACTAGCATGCTTATGATACAACAATAGACAAGGAAAATTTACCCATACACTTGCTTGACAGTGTTCCTTTGAGGGCACAATCAGTGTGTGAATAATATTTGCCCGCAACCAAAGAAAAAGAAAAGAAACAGAAAAGACCAGCATAAATTTACAGACTATACAAGACTCAAACGACCAAAAATCCTATACCACTACAAGAAAGGACAAAGTATTCAAAGGGAGGACGGGTACTCTAACTCGTAATTGTCTAGCAGCTTTCTTAGGGCTTTCTCCATTTGGTCAATCTTCTTGCTTAGCTCCTATAAGCCCTCAGCGGAGATGTTGTCTTCTTTGGGGGCTTCGCCAGTCCTGTCAAAAGTAGAAGTGCTCGGATTTGACTCCAGCAAGAGATTAGCTCTAACACACACTTAGCTTTTCCTCAATTCTGACTTTTCTCTATGTGCCCAAATCGAGGAGATTTCCTTAATGTGGCCTTTTGTGGTTAATCAACAACAACAAATACTTAAAATGAAATTGAAATGAAAATAGTAAAATATCGGGTTGCCTCCCGACCAGCGCTGTTATTTTAAGTCGTTAGCTCGACTCCTCTAGCTTCTCAATAGTACATGGGCTCAGCAAGTTCAATCCTATCGACAACCTTCACGTGCTTATAATAAGGTTTCAGTCTCTATTTTGAGGTTTTTGGTGGTGAATCACAGATTGTGGTCTCTTTCAGGTCTCTCCTTACTTGTGCCCTCCTTCACCGTGCAGTTTTCTCTATATCTGGATCATAGACTAGATTCCCTGCGCGATTAGTGTGTATCATAAATGAAGCTAAAACGAGAAAGAAAAAGATAGAAAAGTACGCTTTCACTCCACGACAATGACGCCAAATTCTGGCACGCCGTCGTTTAGCGTGCAGAATCACACCTGTGGGTAAAACCCGACAAATGCTTTAAGTTGCCCTCAGAGGCTAGTATAGCGCTCGAAGACAGATATCGTCCCATGGGGAGTGATTAATCTTTCTATCTTTTCAGTAACCTTTTTTTATTTGTATGGAATACTGTTACTAATCCGTCCCTGCACACTTCAAACTAAACAAATGATTAAATAACAAAATGGAAATAAATATAAAATAAATGTTCAAGTCAAATATAAATTCAGTTTTGGTAGATGCATGCAATCCCGGGCACAAACACAAAGATACCTCGATAAGACAGTTTGGTTATAGGGAGCAGATAACTTTTTCAGAATTTGTATGGATTACTATCACTAATCGTTCCCTGTACACTTCAAGCTCGATAAGACCGTTTGGTTATAGGGAGCAGGTATGGTCACCTCACACCCCCCAATTCCTTCTTACAGTGTACGCTAAGAGCGATACGGTCGGCGACTCTTAGTCTCTAACTATGCAGGACCCAACAAAGAGAGTCATGTAGAGGGTTTGCAAGGATAGCAAGATTTGATCGGAGGAATCCAACGCTGGCATATGGGAATCATTTGGCGTTGTACCCATATCCACCTATACTTCAATCTCTGAGCTTCATCATCTCTAGGCTTCTGTACCCGGTTTATCACTTAGTGACTCATCAGGGTTCGGTCGCCCTCACTTTCACCCTCACATACATCAACAATGGTTTAACTACGAGTGATCAGCCATATAGTCTCCCCATTACAGTGTCACCATTCTTCCCAAGTTGAAGTTGAGAATCAATTCGAGATAAATTAAGCTCGATTAGCCTCATGCATACGCATCACCTTTATCCTTCAACACATTCAACTTGAATACTGGATACTTAGCTAGATAACATATTAATAAATAAAGCAAAAATAACTTATGATAAAAGGAAAATAAACTAGATTAAAATCTGTAACCAACTCCAGATTTAGGCAAAACAGGTACATGCATCAGTCGAGGGCAAATTGCCCCTGACTGTGCAGAATTTCCAGAACACTTAAATATAGAAAATAAACTGAATCTTGCTATTCAAAAGGGTGTGTTTCTGGTTTGTTCTTGTTATTGTACGAAAATGAAAGCTAACTAGTATTTATAGTTGTTTGAAAAGCCACAATTCGGCCCAGTCCAGCCCATGTAGAGGCATGAAGTTAGTTGGAGAGATCCACTTCAACCATGTTCCCTAAATTTTAGGGATAAACTGCTCCATCTCTTCTCTCTCTTTTATCTCTTTTTTTCTTTTTCCTCCACTTCTTCTTCCTCCTCTAGCTGACTTTCCCAAACTACGGAACTGCTGTGCACGTGGGTCCATGTCAGTTGAGAAGAATTTGCTGCTAAACTTCCGTGCAAAATCCACAACAGACTATCAAAGCTTCAGCGGTTGATCCTCTTTATGCCTTCAATCAAGTTGGCACTTCATTATGCCCATAATGGATCAAAACGTGCTCTTCTCTCCCCTGTTACACTTTGTCTCAAACTAGACTCTAGACACAACTAAAAGCACTAAAAAATGAGTAAAAAGACAAACTAAAAAGATGTAAATTGAGTCTGTATCAGTGAACCATAGGAGTCGAGAAAAATATGAAGAAATAAGAACAAAAGAAAAATGAAGCTAAAGCGCGACCCTGGAACACGAGTTCCTCGAGCCACACCTTGAAAAGGGACCAAACTTGACCAGAAAAGTGACCAGAAGGTCGTGTTGCCAAAGCTTCAGAGACCCAAATTTACACATCCAAAACGCGACAAGCTCAGGTTTCATCTCACAAAGCACTGAAACCCGACCTCCAAACGCGATCGAAAGCTCACACTGTGACGCTTCAGATAGCTATATTTCTTCGTGTAAAACTCGATCTCCTAGCATGACCTTCTCAACTCACGCCCGACTATATAGATGAACGTAGCTATGAAACGCGACCTCTTGTGGTTGTGCTCTGAACGAAGAAGTTTGATTTTGTCCATTTTGAGTTTAACTCTATTTTTACCTAGTATATAAAGGCACCCGATTTTTGGAAGGAACATGGACTCCTATATATTACAAAACCCACATTTTTTAGGAGTACCAAGAGGAAATTAAAGAAAGAGAAAGATCATCTTGAAGATTCAAGTCGTTGAAGAGAAGTTTACCTTGATTGGGTTTACTCTTCTCCTCACTTTCTTATGTTATTTAGGATGGATAATGTCATCTACTTCTTTGTATTAATCATTGAATGTAAATATAGTTGGCTAGAGCCTTTGGGCTTTAGGATATGGTGAATCCTTATAAAAATTGTTCTTATCTATGGGTTATGTTATTTTATGATTTATTCAAGCTTTTTTATCCTAAACTCAAGTATGATGTTGTTTGAGAGTCTTTCATTTGGCATCAATTGTTATGATTTACATTACTTGAGAGGAAATGTGATCATATGAACATTTAGGATCCAAATCTATGTACTTGTGTCTTCGAGAAAAGATTAAATATGTGGAAGAAATGTTGACTTTTTGTCCCTTTGGAAAATGCAATTTAGAAATTTACTAGAGATAATTATTAGTATTGCATCCTAATTTAGATGAGATCGATCAAGAGATGAGCCTATGTGTTAGTTTTGTATACTGGAAGACTTGTCTTTGTATACTTTTCTGATGATATGATGATATGAAATGAAAGTTATTGCAGTCATTGTTTGCGTTTCGATTATGTTCTATAATTGTTCTATGCAATGTTCCATATACTTACATTGCAGATGATATGGTATGGGGAGTCACATAGTAAGATCATATCATTAGAACCTTGTAATATATTAAAAAGCTCACGGCTTAGATGGTCCTGAACACACCATAGGTACACCGTAGAATAATCTAATAAGTTAGTTTATCTTGACTAACTGATTATTCTAGTACACTCCTTAGTGTATTGAGGAGGATCACGATAGGATACTATTCTCTGTCTCTGACCCAGTTACTGAGAGAATAAAGATCCACAGAGTTCGGGTTCTGAACTCATGTGATATTGGCGAACATATGTGTGTGTTGTTTGTTACTTTTATTTATCAATGGATGAGATCTTTTCGTAGATTGAATTTGATATCTTGGGTAATAACAATGTATACATGATGTCTCGAGCAGTATGTATGAGCACCATGTCCTGATACACCAGGTTGATGATGTTATCTTGAAGTAACACAAGTTCATGTTGAAACCCTGCAGGTGGAATTTATTCCGTACATGAGTAAAGCTTGTGTGGTACTACTCAAGGTTTTAGATGTTAATTAATTATAGCTGTAAGAGGCTGACATAATTAATTAATGAACATTATATCTTAAACACGGGGAATGGCTGGACTAAAGGAGAAAACATATTCGTAAATATGTATTAAATTGGTAGGTCAGTTTTACTTCTTTAGTGGAATAAAAGTAAAACTTAATTTATTTAATTATATCCTAAGTTTATTGGATATTGGATATTAAACAAATTAGTGGGCCAATTTAATATTCTTCTAGATTCCTGTTGTAGCCCATTTGACTGATAGTGGACTGGATATTGAACTTGAGATAGAGGCCCAAATCCAGTAGGGTTTAGAGATGGAAATTTCGCCCACTTCCCTATAAATAGGGGAGGGGGGGGTGAAATTTAAAGCATCAGAAATCAGCCCCTCTTTATCTCTCAAAGTTATCCACATATTTCACAACCTATCTAGTAGATTTCAGCCCACTCTGAATCTAGATACAGTCCGGGAATACAATAGAAGATCTTGGACTAGAATCTGTGCTGGTCGAATTTTTGGGAAAAAGGGACGCCTGTCATAGTTCATTCAACAGCAAGATTAGATCTTTAATCTTGTCCTCAGACCGTCTGACAATTGTAAGTAATTCGGATCTATGTCTTCCGCTTTATTAGATTCGTTTTACATGATTTTGTGCGTGATGTGATAAACATGCATGTGACATAAAAATATAATTTTCATGAACATGGATTAATGAACAACCAATAGATCCTGCGGTGGTTTAATTCGAAAAAACCCCAACAACTGGTATCAGAACGGATTTTGGCACTGTTCTAGAATTAATCCGGGCATAAATTTTGAATTGCATAATTAAATTTGATGATAAATTTATGGTGTTTAAATTTTCAGATTTAATTGGCTATGTATTTCGATTTTATGGTATTCAAAACTTGGAAGAATTTTTGATTAAATTCGAAAATTCTAGTTTTGAAGTCTATGGAATTTTCGGTCACTATGGGATTAAATTTGGGATGATATTTGATGATGTTCAAATTTCCAGTTTTAATTCTCATAGGGGGCGAAAATTTAGAGATCAAAATTTTTGAATTTTGATGTATAAAATTCCCTAATTTTGTGCATTAATTTTCGACACTATGGTATTAAATTTGGATGGATTTTTAATCAACATTAAAATTTCCAGATTTAAATGTAGTGTGGTTCGAAAATTAAGTTGATTAGAATAAGGATAGGTGATTTTTGATGTATATCAAAAGTTATCTAATTCTAATCTAATTAGGTTTCAAATTAGAATTTTAAATTTGGTAATTTTTGAAGTGGATCAAAATTTTCAGATTTTTAATTCTTGAAAATTTCGAAACCTAGGTATATAATTTGGAATAATTTTTTGATTAATGTCAAAATTTCTAAATGTGAAATACAATGTATTTTTTCGATTTTTAATGAATTAATTTGGAGAAGATTTTGATGAAAATCAAATTTCCAGATTTATTAATTAATGTGGATCGAAAATAATGAAGTTGGATTAAGATTTGATGTTATTCGATGTATATTCTAATTTACCTAATTTTAATCTAAATAGATTTGAAAATAGAATTTTAAATTTGGAAAAATTTGAAGTGGATCAAATTTCCAGATTTATTATTTGGATTATTTTCGAAAACTTTAGATTAAAAGTTGGATAAGGTGATTTTGGATATATACAAATAATTATCAAAATCCAATTCTGATAAGAATTTAATTTTGGATAGGTTTTGGAAGATTTTGAAGTGGATCAAATCTTCAAACCTTATCCTTGAAAGATTTAGATTTTTATGGATAATATTTGGATTAGATTTTTTATTTATATCAAGATATCCAATTATTATTTAAAGGGTGATTTGAAAATATTAAATAAATTTGGTGGATAATTTTAAATAATTTTCAGATTTATTTAAGAGATATTTTCAAAAATTACAAGTTATAAATTGGTGGATAATTATTTTAATTTTCAATTTTTATCTTGTGGATAATATCGAATTAATTAATTTGATTAATTGTAAAATTCAATAATTTATTATTCATGCATAGATATCATATGTTATTTTATGTGGATCATATAATATATGATTGTTGGATTTGTAGACTGTGTTTGTTTACAGGTTTACCAACTATCATGGCTCATTTATTTTATGTGATGTATGTTTACGTTGAATGAATGTTGGTCATATGCCGGTTTTGGCTACGTGATTTTAATCCATGAGAAAATCCATGGATTAGGTCTAGGTTTTATTTTAGGTTGTTTTAATGTAATAGATGTAAAGTTGTTAGACCGAGTTTTTGAGTTGTAATTTTTATTCTAGCAATATTAGATTTTTCCTTTTGGAATAGATAGTCTGTATTGAATAAAGATCGAGATCAACTCAAAGAAGGAAAGTGGTTCAGCACCAAGAAAGGAAGGTTCAACGGTTCACATCCCAAAACCCTAAATGGAGCTAGGATTTTCGGCGAGGCGCAGTGAAGGGGGCGGCGGCCATAGTCCGATTTTCGGAGTTGACTTTTCAGTTTTATCTCATCTATCAACATGAGATATAAGCCATGATAGTTAGAATATTACTGTTGCTTATTATGTTGAAGCATGCAATGGATGTTTATCATTTTATGTGATGTTTGCATGTTCGATAATGGGATAAAATGAAACCTCAAACATAAATAACTAAGTGGGAGATATTCATACCAAAGTATGTAGAAATCTCATACGGTCTCCATTAAAATCTGGTTTAATTGAGAAGTGATGGGCATGCGCGTTGACATCGGTCTTTCTCCATATCGGATGTGTCATATCACAGATTTCTCTAGAAATTAAATCTCCTAAATGGATAGCTGAAGAACAATATTAGAACTAATTGACTCCTCCATCTGGAGCAGTTAAATTCGAGTAGTGATCTTGGTGCGAAGATAATGGTATGCACACTTAGATATAATTTATTGATAAACGTCCACACGATCGTGGCTTATCAGTTAGACGATTACATGACCGTGTTTATTATCCGGCTATTAATTTGCTTGTTGTAAGGAAACTCAACTGGAGGCAAATTAAAGGTTTAACCTATTTAAAAATAAATTTTATAAACGTCCACACTATCGTGGCTTATAAAAGACGTTTTTAAAGTGTCGGTAGAAAAGTATATAATTTTTGTGAGGTTTTCAATTATATACTGTTTATCCTAAACGTGTTTTGTGACTGTATTGCATGTTTAATTTCAGTTATTTCATATCATCAATGGCACTCTCCAATCTGTCCTCAATCCTCAAAGAAAACAAACTTGTCGGTGAAAACTACAATGACTGGCTTCGTAACCTTAACTTAGTTCTTGTTGCTGAGGGACACAAGTTTGTACTTGAAGAGGTTTGTCCTCAAACGCCAGATGAGGGTTCTGACGAAGCCCAAAAGGTTGCGTATGATAAGTGGGTTATGTCTAATGAGATAGCGCGCTGTTACATCTTGGCATCTATGTCAAGTGTGTTGCAACATCAGCATGAGCCGATGAAAACCGCTTATGATATCATGTACAACCTTAGGCAGTTATTCGGTCATCAGAACCGCTCAGCACGCCATTTGGCAATGAAGAAGCTAATGGATGCGAGAATGTCTGACTCTATACCTGTTAGGGATCACGTTCTCATGATGATGGGGTATTTATCTGAGATCGAGACCTTGGGTAGAGAGCTAGATGGCGATTCTCAAATCGACATTGTTCTTCATAGCTTGTCCTCGAAGTTTGAGCAGTTCAGGCTGAATTTTAACATGATTAAAAGGGATGTCAGCCTGACTGAACTGCTCATAGATCTTCAGGCAGCTGAATTGCTCCAAAAGAACGATCCTCAGGCCCACATAGCTGAAAGAGGTGCGTCTTCTTCTGGTGGAAAAAAGAAGAAGAGAAACGCACCTAAGAAGGCTGCAGATGAGGCGCCTAAGGCAAAGAAGCCAAAGGCAAAGATTCCTCCCGAGGAGTTTAAGTCGAAGACTAAGTGCTTCAAGTGCGGCCAACTAGGTCACTGGAAGGCGGCGTGTCCTAACAAGAAGAAGAAGAGAGGTACATCTCACACTCTGGTTGTGGAAACATGTTTAGCAACTTGTTCTATCCAGTCATGGGTAGTAGATACTGGAGCTACTGATCATGTTTGCATGTCTTTACAGGGGTTCCTGGTAAAAAGACAGCTGAGTGAGGATGAGATCACCGTCTACATGGGCAATGCTACGAGAGTGGCGGCTATTGCAGTGGGAGACATTGTTTTACCTTTCAGTAGTGATAGAATTTTGGTTTTGAAAGATTGTCTTTATGTGCCTGGTTTTAGGCGAAACTTGATTTCAGTTTCTAAATTGATTATGGATGGATATTCTGTTTCTTTTGATAACAAAGTAGTTATCTTTAGTGGTAAACATTTTATCTGTTCTGGCACATTGGATGGACACATATACTTTCTTAAACCAATTGAAAACACTACGCAAAGACAACTATTGAATACATCGATCATAAACCCTAACAAGAGAAAAGAACCTTCGGAATTAAATCAAACCTATCTTTGGCATCTAAGGCTAGGTCATATTAACCTTAAGAGGATACAAATGCTTGTAAATGATGGACCATTATCTTCTTTGGTACTCGAATCGTTTCATTTGTGTGAATCTTCTTTGGAAAGTAAAATGACCAAGCGTCCTTTCCAGTCAAAAGGAAATAGATCCACAGGGCTATTTGAGTTGATTCACTCTGACCTGTGAGGCCCTATGTCAGTTCAAGCTCGATGAGGGTTTGAGTATTTCATCACTCTCATTGATGATTACTCTAGATACGGTTATATCTATCTGTTGCGTCGCAAGTCTGAATGCTTTGAGAAATTCAAAGAGTTTAAGGCGGAAGCGGAGAAACGAACAGGTAGAAGTATCAAGTCACTATGTTCTGATCATGGTGGTGAGTACCTGTCAAGCGAATTTAGGGATTACATGGCAGAGAATGGGATAACATCCCAGTTAACTGTGTCTGGAACGCCATAGCAGAATGGCGTGGCGGAAAGAAGAAATCGAACACTGTTAGAGATGGTTAGATCGATGATGAGTATTTCTGAGTTGCCCATTTTATTCTGGGGATATGCCTTGGAAACGGCAGCCTATATTCTTAACTTGGTTCCATCGAAATCAGTTCCTGCTACACCCACAGAACTATGGACTGAACGAAAGCCCAGTTTGAACCATATTCGGATTTAGGGTAGCCCAGCATATGTGTTGGACAAGGAAGCTGATAAGCTGGCTCCTCGTACTGATGTCAGGCTGTTTGTTAGATATCCTAGAGGAACGAAAGGTGGTTTGTTTTATAGTCTTAAGGATCAGAAGATCATTGTTAGCACCAATGCTCGATTCTTAGAGGAAGACTATGTCATAAACCACAAACCAAGGAGTCAAATCATCCTTGAGGAGTTAAGGGGAGGATCGAATCCTATACCAGTTGTACAAGAAGAGGAACCACCAAACACTGCACAACGTGTCACAGAAGTACAGGAACTGCCTCATCACAGTGGGAGGGTTGTACGCCAACCTGATAGATTCATTGGTCAGGGAGAGGCTTCTGATTTTCCAGAGGCTCTCAATGAATTGGATCCCAGGACCTATGACGAAGCAATTCGAGATAAAGATGCGGATTCTTGGAAAACTGCAATAGAGTCTGAGATTGTATCTATGGATCGTAATCAAGTCTGGGAACTTGTAGAACCATAAGATGGGGTAAAACACATTGGTTGTAAGTGGGTCTACAAGCGCAAGAGAGGATATGACGGGAAGGTTGAAATATTCAAGGCAAGATTGGTGGTAAAAGGGTATACTCAGAAAGAAGGGATCGATTATGAGGAAACCTTTTCGCCGGTAGCCATGCTTAAGTCAATCTGAATTCTTTGTCTATTGCCGCTCATTTGGATTATAAGATTTGGCAGATGGATATCAACACAGCTTTCCTAAACGAAAGTCTTGAAGAAAACATCCACACGAAGCAACCAGAGGTATTCATTGCTAAGGGCCAATAGCACTTGGTGTGTAAGCTTAAGAGATCCATTTATGGACTTAAGCAGGCATTGAGATCTTGGAACATCCGATTTGATGAGGTTGTCCAGTCATATGGATTCGTGCAAAGTCCGGATGAGAGCTGTGTGTACAAGAAATGTGACGGAAACGTGGTGGCATTCCTCGTACTTTATGTTGATAACATCTTGCTTATTGGAAACAGTAAGAAGGTGTTGTCGAACATTAGGGTGTGGTTGTCCAAGCAGTTCGATATGAAGGATCTGGGTGAAGCCGGACATGTCCTTAGCATCAAGATCATTCGAGATCGCCAGAAAAGGATGTTATGCATGTCCCAGGTGACTTATATCGATACAGTGCTAGCTAGGTTTGGCATGCAAGATTCCAAGAAAGGTTTTATACCTTACAGGTATGGAATTCATCTATCCTAGGAAATGTGTCCCCAAACACAGTCTGAGATAGAGGAAATGAAGAAAGTACCATATGCTTCGGTTGTGGGAAGTTTGATATATGTTATGCTATGCACTAGGCCTGATATATGCTATGTCGTTGGCATGGTAAACAGATATCAGTCTAACCCTAGACAAGGTCACTGGACTTCGGTCAAAAACATTCTCAAGTACCTTAAAAGCACTCGAGATTACATGTTGGTTTTCTGCTCTGATAGTCTAGTGCCTTTGGGTTACACAGACTCAGATTTTCAATCCGACAAAGATCAGAGTAAGTCTACCTTGGGCTATGTGTTTAAATTAGGAGGTGGAGCCATCGCATGGAGGAGCATTAAGCAGAAATACATTGCGGATTGCACCATGGAAGCCGAGTATGTAGCTGCCTCTGAGGCTACAAAAGAGGCTGTCTGGATCCGCGGATTTCTAGCGGGCTTGGGCATGGTTTCTAATTTGCCTAAGACTATCACGATATACTGTGATAACTCTGGTGCAGTGGCAAATTCGAAGGAACCTAGAGCCCACAAGGCAAGTAAACATATAGAGAGAAAGTACCATCTTATACGAGAAATCGTTAAGAGAAGAGACGTGGCGGTGGTCAAGATTACATCGGAGGACAACCTGGCTGATCCATTCACTAAGAGTCTACTGGCTAAGACCTTTAATGGTCACGTGGAGAAAATGAGAGTGAGATGCGGACCTGGTGGTGCAGTTTGAGTTGATAGTTTTGATTGGAGAGTTAGCCAGTTAGTTATTATGCTTGAAAGACATGCTTCGAGTATAAGTGGGAGATTGTTAGTTTTGTATACTGGAAGACTTGTCTTTGTATACTTTTCTGATGATATGATGATATGAAATGAAAGTTATTGCAGTCACTGTTTGCATTTAGATTATGTTCTATAATTGTTCTATGCAATGTTCCATATACTTACATTGTAGATGATGTGGTGTGGGGTAGGGGTGAGCAAAACCGAACCGAACCGGTCTGTTCGGTTCGGTTTCAGTTTTCATTTTTAAAATCGAATAGAAGTTCGGTTCGGTTCGGTTTTAGCTCCTTAAAATCGTAAAAAACCGAACCGAACTAATATTTAATTTAAAAAAATAATAATGTATTGTATATGCCCTAAAACCTAAATCTTGAATTGAATTACTGAATTAGTCTCCCACTCTCCTGTCTGGCCGTCTCACTTTCAATTTTCAATTTTTGGAACTGAGACCTCCGACGACCCCATTTCTCAATTCACCACAAGTAGCCAAAATCACCTCCGACGACCTCGAACGCGGGCTCTGACATAACAGTAACCTCTGGGTTCCAACACAACAGCAAGCTAAACTTAAGTTTCGTGTATTGGGGTGTCGTGGGATTGTGTTATTGTTCACTTCAATTTTTGTTTGAATTTTGGTTTTCCATGAATCTTCCCTCTGGTCGGGTTCCTTTTGATTTATGATGAATCTGCCGTGGGTGTATTGATTTATTAGTAATCTTGGTTGATTTGTTGTGCATTTTCTAATTTGAAGATTCATTATTTCTGTATTTTCTATTTGTTGTTGATTTTCTATTTTGATGATCTTAACATAAGGCTCTTAATTCTCTACTTCACTCTATTGATGTTCAAAGTTTTTTACTTTGATTTGCTGTTTGCAAGGTATTGAACTTTTTTGCTGGAATCGAGGTATGTTTAGATTGATATTTGGTTATTTTCCATTTGCATTGATAGAAGTATGATAATTTGGGATTTGGTTTTGCTGGCTTTCATGTGAATTTTGATCATGAAATGTTTCTAATTTCAAATTAGTTGTTGGTTATGATTATTTAAATACATATGTTTGGTTTAAGGTTTAACTGATCTTTACAAATATTTTGGTGATATAATGATTAATTTTCCCAATATAGCATATTGTATTAAGGGTGAGATTGTTAAGTGCTGTATGACATTGAGGTTCAATATTGCACTCGATGTCAGACAGACTCCCTGCAACATCGTTTGTGACATAGTCGTAACTAATCTTATCATTTCATAGTTTTATTTATTATTTTAATAAATAAAATAACTTTATATATCTTAAAATATATGTGTATATCCACGAAATAATATTTCAAATAAATGGATATATACATATTAGATATATTATTTAAAATAGAGTTTGACAAAGTCAAAACTCTATCTCCTATTTTTAAGGATTCTTGTTTTCTCTTATTTAACCTCTTTTCTTTTTCAGTTTTTTATTGCTGGAATATTTGGAAAATAGGTGAGAACGTGGAGATGGCTTCAACCATGCCAAGGAGACGGTTCTCTTCTCACACACGATGGAGTAGTGATGAAGAGCGGTTATCTCCAACCCACGATCAAGAGTGAGAAGACTTGAGCCTTGTGTATTCAAGTGAAGAAGCATATAAGGGATATGTTCGACACTTGAAGATTTATTCAAGCCCAATCTATTTTCCGCTGCGTGAAGATTGAAGAAAGCTTGAGTCACAAACTTAGTATAGGTTTCGTTCTTCGTTCCTTCTTCTATCTTAATGTTTATTGTTGTTCAATCCTTTCACGGAATAGATTGTACAAATTAGGATAGATAGCAAGGTTTTGAAACCTTTACTAGTTTGTATACAAGTTGATGGGATGTCAATTTGTATGTTTTAGTTTGTATACAAGTCGACGGGATGTCAACTTGTATGATTTAGTTTATGTATGAATTGACGGGATGTCAATTCGTATGTTGTTGTTTGTATATGAATTGACGGGATGTCAATTTATATATTTTAGTTCTTTTTAGTGATAGTCTAGATTAGAACTTATAATGTTGCTGTAGTGTTAAGAGTCTTCGCGTCCAACATTAACAGCTTGAAAATTTTGTACTCATAATAGTATAATTTCACCCTGTGGCAATCATACACATGTTGTGTATGATTTAAAATTATATTGTGTATTCTTGTGCATTTTATTTTCAGCATATTTGTGTTAAGATAAGTTGTGTTAACTATCTTTAACATTGAGTTTGACATTACGAATCTGTGTCTAATTTCAGTGTTTGTGGCAACAAATTCCAACAAGTGGTATCAGAGCCGGTACTTCACACACTAAGTATTCGATCCTTGGTTTGTTGACTCACTGAAAGATGGATATTCAGATCAACCAGTGCCATCCTCCGACATTGGATAGTAATGGCAAGAATTATGCTATGTAGAAATCGCTCATGAAGATGTATATCAAGTCCATCGATGAGAGGACTTGGTTAGCTGTAATTGAAGAATGGTCTCCACCGAGGATAGTAGGACCAAATGGAGTGTACATTCTTAGTCCGAAGACTCAATGGACTAATGATGATCGAATCATTTCCAACTTCAATTCGAGGGCACTCAATGCTATTTTTGTTTCGGTTGATGTTCCGTGCTTCAAAATGGTGTGTAATTGCACCACGGCATATCAAGCATGGAGCATACTGCAGGAACATTGTGAAGGATTGACCAGTGTACGACAAACAAAGCTTAGGCTACTCACTTTCAAATTCGAAATTCTGCGAATGTTAGAAAATGAGACTATCTCAATGTACACTGAACGATTTTGTAAAGTGTCAAACGAATCTACAGCTCTCGGATGTCCGATCTCGAACGAAAACATGGTTAGCAAACTTCTTCGCACACTTCCGGAGAGATTCAACATGAAAATCTCAGCAATTGAAGAAGCTCACAATGTATCAAACATGAGTTTAAGTGAAGCAGTGAGCATTCTACTCACGTTTGAGATGATTCTTGTAAACCAGAAATCAAACACCTCCTCCAAAGGAACTGCACTTCAATCAGTAACATCAAGTTCAAATGTTGAACTTGATGTCGAGAACATTTAGGAGATTACTGAAGATGAACCCCTGAGTGTTGCACTGCTTACCAAGAAGTTCAATACCCTTGTTCGGTCAATGAAGAAAGGTTCACCAACCTTCAAACCACGGAGATTGTTTGATTCTCCCTCGTCGACATCATCTGGATCGATAAAATCTTCAAAGTCTCCAGAGGTTGCAGTAAGGGACATTGATTCAGTTCAATGTAGGGGATATTTTGGTTTTGGACACTATGCCAATGAATGTCCTACTGTCCAAAGGAAGCAGAGGAGAAATTACAGTGCTGCCATGATAAGTGACGAATCCGGTGATGAAGAAGCTGAAAAACAAACTGTTTTGTTTGTAAAAGTCGATGATGACCTAGATGGAATGATTGGCGCTTTAACTGACATGGAGAGTATTGATTATAACTATGATGCTAGTCTTGATCATGTGACTCCAGATGTTCCAAGTAATGTCATGGAGAATGTTACACAAGAAATCTCTGACATTCCTCCAAATACCACTAACTGGTATGAAATGACATTGCTGGATGATTTTTGCAACACTGCTGAAGTGTCTCAGGTAGAAGAAGACAAGTCCAAGGTCAGCCACCAGGAAGCTCTACAACAATTACACAAAGTTGTAGATGAAGTTTGTGTCCAATGGACTGAACAATCAAAAGAATTTGGGATTCTAGTGGAAGAAAACCAAACTCTAAAGCAACGAGTACTGGACCTTGAGATTCGACTCACTAGAAGTGATCTTGAGCTGAACAAGTTGAGAAAGGAAGTAGAAGCTGCTTCGAAAACTTTTCGACAACTCAATCAAGGAACATCTACTCTGAACGAGGTTCTGACACTGGGACAGACCACAAAACCAGGCTTGGGATATACATCGAGTTCAACAATGTCTATCTCAAATCCTATCAAGTTTGTCAAAGGAGAAAGCTCCAAGGATGTTCCAGTCAATGTTGACGGAAATGTCAAACCGAATGTCAATGACAAGTCCAAGGAGAAGAAATTTGTTTGTCATTATTGCCAAGAGCCTGGACATATCAAACCTTATTGCTTCAAATATCATGATGATATAGCAACAGGTAAGATTGTCGTGGAAAATTCTTTTAAAACTACCAAAAAGAAAAAACGTTCAAAGAAGGCAAAGATCTTGTGTAATGTTGTCTACACATCTTTGAAAGCCAACATTACTGGTACGTGGTACTTTCACAGTGGGTGCTCACGGCACATGACAGGAAATTCTAAGTTTCTCGATGACTATACCACGACAAGCAAAGGAAAAGTTAGTTATGGTGGAGGAGCACAAGGTAACATAGTAGGAAAAGGAACCTTGAATGTCAAGAACTTTCCCAAGTTACGCAATGTGCTTCATGTCGAAGGTTTAACAGCAAATCTGATTAGCATAAGTTAGCTATGTGATAACGGTATGCATGTCAGATTCAATAAGAACACCTGTGAGATTTTTGATAGCGAGAATAAATGCATTATGTTCGGAAGTCGGGCATTGGATAATTGCTATCATGCTGACAAGAATGAAAAATGCAATGTTTCAGTCAATGTTGACACTCAACTTGTACATCAAAAACTGGGTCATCTCAGCTTTCAAAGTTTGAAGAAACTAATTGAAGCTGATGCTGTTCAGGGGATTCCACCTGTGAAGATCAATCTCGATGTTGTTTGCAGTGCATGTCAAAAAGGTAAACAAGTAAGAGCTTCACACAAAAGTTCCTCGGCTTGTCAAACCACGAAGTGCTTCGATATGATTCACATGGACATCATGGGTCCGGTTGACACCAAAAGCATGAGTGGAAAAAGATTCATTCTGGTGATAGTTGATGATTTTTCGAGATTCACATGGGTTGAATTTCTTCAAGAAAAATCTGAAGCTTTCAGGATGTTCAAGAAGTTTTACAAGATGGTGTCAAAACAACATGAGTCCAACATCAAATGCATTCGAACAGATAATGGGCTCGAATTTGAAAACTCAATGTTTGAAGAGTTTTGTGAAAAATGAGGCATCATTCATGAGTTTTCTGCTCCGAAGACACCTCAACAAAATGGGGTGGTTGAGAGAAAAAATCGAACTCTTCAGGAGATGTCAAGAGCAATGTTACAAGCTCAACGTTTGTCCAAGAAGCTGTGGACTGAAGCAGTTAACACTGGTTGTCACATCGAGAATAGAGTGATTCTTCACCCAGGCAGAACTGTGACACCGTATGAACTTCTGAAGGGAAAGAAGCCCAATTTGAAGTACTTTTATGTATTTGGATGTGTATGTTATATCCTGAATGATAGGGATTATCTGGGAAAATTTGATTCCAAAAGCGACAAAGGGATTTTCTTAGGTTACACACCTGACAGTCGTGCTTACCGTGTGCTTAATCTTCGGACAAAAACAGTCCAAGTATCAATTAACATTGTTTTTGATGACCACACAGGTATTGCTTCAAAATCTGAAGAGGATGATGTAATTGATCTCATTGACACAGGTGAAATGTCAAGTGATCAGGCTGAAAGTGAGTGTGAGAACAAGACATCTACTAAGAATGTCAAAGTCAATGTTCCACAGAGTGATGAAGCTTCAAACAAAACATCAACACCAACATTCACCTCAGACAGTGAAGATGATCAGGTAGTGACTGCCGAAGATGAACCAAGAAGGGATCCTCCAAGTCAAATTCAGAAGAATCATCCAGATTCACAAATCATTGGTGAACAATCTGAAGGAGTTCAAACTAGAAGCAAGAACTCAGAGGAATACAAAGAAATGCTGAAACTGGTATGCATGTCTTCTTTAAATGTTTGTATGTCAAACACTTGCTTTCTGTCTAACATTGAACCGAAAAACATTAAGGATGCACTTAATGATGATTTTTGGATCAATGCTATGCATGAGGAACTAAACCAGTTCGTAAGAAACAATGTATGGGAATTAGTTCCACGCCCCAAAGATAAAAATGTGATTGGGACAAAATGGATTTTCAAAAATAAAACAGATGAGTCTGGCAATGTTGTCAGAAATAAAGCTCGTCTAGTCGCTCAAGGCTACACCCAAGTTGAAGGGGTATACTTTGACGAAACATTTGCTCCTGTGGCAAGGATTGAATCCATTCATCTTTTATGTGCAATTGCATGTTATGTGGGTTTTACTTTACATCAAATGGATGTTAAAAGTGCTTTTTTGAATGGTTTTCTCAATGAAGAAGCATATGTCGAACAACCTAAGTGGTTCGAATGTCATGAGAAACCATTGCACGTGTTTAAGCTCAAAAAGGCTTTGTATGGTCTCAAACAAGCCCCTAGAGCATGGTATGCTAGACTAACCGAATTTTTACTCCAATTTAGTTTTGAAAGAGGTCAAGTCGATAAAACATTATTTATTAAAAATAATCAAAAACATATTACTGTTGCTCAAATCTATGTTGATGACATTGTTTTTGGTTCGACGTGTACTAATCTGCTCAAAGATTTTGTAGACTCAATGTGCAACACATTTGAAATGAGCATGGTTGGAGAGCTCAACTATTTCCTTGGTTTACAAATCAATCAAGATAAAGATGGAATCTTCATCTCTCAAAGCAAATATGCTAGAGGATTGGTCAAGCGTTTCAGATTAGAGAATGCTAAACCTATGAAGACACCCATGGGATCCTCTGAAAAGTTGAGCAGAGATGATGTCGGTAGCAATGTTGATTCTACCATGTATAGAGGAATGATAGGTAGCTTATTGTACTTAACAGCTAGTCGTCCTGACATTATGTTTAGTGTTGGTGTTTGTGCGAGATATCAATCTCAGCCTAAAGAATCTCACCTTAAAGCTGTTAAATGTATCATTCGCTATGTTTCAGGCACAATTGGGTTTGGTGTTAAATATTGCAAGAGTTCTAACATTCATCTTGTAGGTTATAGTGATTCCGATTGGGCAGGTGATGTCGATGACAGAAAAAGCACTAGCGGAGGTTGTTTTTATTTTGGCAACAATCTGATTTCTTGGTCAAGTAAGAAACAAAATTGTATCTCACTATCTACAAGAAACAAAATTGTATCTCACTATCTACGGCCGAATCAGAGTATGTTGTTGCCGCTAGTTGTTGCTCTCAACTGTTGTGGTTAAATCAAATGGTGTTAGATTATGGTCTGGATAGTCCTTCTTTGACATTGTTATGTGACAATGTTAGTGCAATTAAAATTTCGAAGAACCCAGTCCAACATTCTCGCACCAAACACATTGACATCAGACATCACTTTATCCGTGATCTTGTGGAACGAGATATCATTAAATTGAAATACATTCCTACAGAGAATCAAATTACTGATATTTTTACTAAACCTTTGGATTTTGAGAGATTTTCTTCTCTAAGGAAATCTCTTGGAATGTGTGTTTTTTAGTCAATATTGACATTCTGATGTTAAAGTTAATGTTATGATTTTTTGACATCAGATTCTGTAATTCTGAAATTAGTAAATACTAAGGTACGATGATATGATTTTTTTATGAATTAATTCATGAGAATTTATTCAATCATGACTCGTCTCCATTAGTTTTATTTTCAGAATTTGTTTTTTTATTATTATCATTTTTTATTTTTTATTTAATGTTTAAATAATAAGTAATTGAATTATTGTTGATAAGCAGATATACTTATCTGCATATCTTTTGATATGATAAGAGAGAGAGAGAGAGAGAGAATAAGAGATATCGCTTTCATTATTTTAATATAATAAAGTGGTTTGTTTTTATCTCTTTTTCAATTCAAAACCCTCTCTCTCTCTCTCCATATCTGATTCACTTTTCTCTCTCTAAACGATTCATCTTCTCCGCTTCTCCGAAACGTCTCTCTTTCCTTTTCATCCATGGCGGACCAAAACCCTAATCACTTATAAGCCATGATGATGATGTTGCAGCAAATGATGGAGCTCACAAAAGGATCCCCATCATCAGCCTCAACACCGGCTGCTGCAATACAACCCCCACTCTCTGCAATATCAACTCAGACTCCTGACATCGCTCTACCAACTGCTCACACTGAACCAACTCCAGCGAATGTCACTGAGCCTTCAACATCAAAGGCGATGCCAACTGAAGTTGAAGTTCATCCAGATCTCATTATTCCTCATGGAACCGAGATCCTTAACCTTAAACCGATTAGGATGAATGTGCTTGGAGATTCCACAAATCCAATCGACTCTGAAGCCACTTCTCACCTGCAGTCTTTGTCAAAAATGGCGAAGACTTCTCCACCAACGAGGAAATCAAAGCGACTTCACAGTGATGACACTGACAAACCTGAGGTTGTCTCCTCCAAGAAGGTGAAGAAGGAAGGGTCTAAGGCTGCCTCCAAGTCGGTGAGAGATGAATCCGACTCCATTAGTGAACAAGTTCCTACTTCTCTTCCTACTGATGTCACACATAGTGTCAATCCTACTGCTGAGCCCGTGGACGAGGATTCCGGTACAGATGAGGACTCTCCTCTTGATGTCACGCAAGCCTTTAGTAAGATTTTCTGTTCTGAAGAGGCTAAGAAATCTCATGCTCTTTATGTTAATAGAACTCTTAAGGTTGAGAAAATGACAGATGTTCTTAGCTTTAAGAAATATGGGATGGATATGTTTCTTAAGGAGAGATGTTTATGGAAATCTGTTACGTCGCTAGTGTCATATGATTCTGATGTTATTCATGAATTTTATGCTAACATTATTTATGATATGGGAGATCCCTCTAAACTGTGTTTTGGAACTGTGTTTGTTAGGGATAAAATCTATAAGTTTTCCCCTAATGTTATTAACACGTTTCTTGAGTTGGGCAATGAGGATACAATCATGTCTTTGGATTTGATTAATGATGTGGTGAATGTTATTACTGGAGGTTTGGTTCCAAAATGGCTCAACAAAGTGCCTGCTTCCAAGTTAACATTCTTTTACTCAGTGTTATACAAGCTTGTAGTATGCAATTGGCTACCCACATCAAATGCCTCTGTCATCACAGTTGATCAGACCATTCTCCTGTATAAGATAGGGAACCAGCTCCCTTTCAACCTTGGTGCATACATTTTTTATGCTACTTTGAAGGCTGCCTCTAAGTCAAGTTCCTCAAACTTGCTTCCTTTCCCATGTTTGATCTATGGGATCCTTAAGAGCCAAGGGTTAAAGAAACGTAAGAAAAGTGTGCTGTCTGAGCAATCCACCTTCTCCATAATGAAGTCCAAGGGGAATGATGACAGGATCATTGATCTTCCTTATCCTCATGATGCTGCAAATCCAGTGCCTCCTTCTGCTGAAGGTACCCCTGCTCCTTCACAATCTGATGTTTATCCTGATGTTGCCTCCACGCCTTCTATTCCAATTGTCATGATGCCGATGGAGTCTCTTCAACATCAAATTGCCATGCTTGATCATGTGATCAGTCAACTCACCACGGCTCGAGATTCTTTTCTGACTCTCCTTTCTACACAAAAAGAGGGAGTGGATGATGATGCTGATGGTGATGATGCAGATGCTGGAGACACAGATGTTAGACTGAGTGTTGCTGGTAAAGGAAGATGAAGATGGAAGAGGAAGATGATGTGAAGCTTAGTGTTTAAGCTTCTGAAATTTAAAACTTTTTTGTTAAAAACAATGTTTAATGTTTTATGTTGTTATGTGTGCTGGACACACGGGTTTTGGTATGCATTTTATGCATATCTTGTTTTTGTTTGTTGAATGCTATTTATGATTGTGTTCTTGATTCTATATGTTTATTCAGTTTTTGATATTCGTGACATATCATTATGATTTAGGCATATTGAGTTTGTTTTGAGATATTGAATGATCAATATGTCTTGATTATTGTGTGTTGAACGTTGAGTTCAAAATTGATATTTTGTGTTGAATGTTCAGTTCAACATTGATATTGTTGTGTTGAACTTTTTGTTCAACATTGATTTTATAATAGGATATGTTCCTATTATATGATGATCTAATTAAGGGGGAGTAACCCTTAAGGGGGATATTTTAAGATCTCCATTTTCCGCTGCGACTCTAATTGTACAAAATACATTGAGTTGTATGTTTTGTGCAGAAAGGCTAAGATTAAGGGGGAGATTATTGAGTACTGTATGACATTGAGGTTCAATGTTGCACTCGATGTCAGACAGACTCCCTGCGACATCGTCTGTGACATAGTCGTAACTAATCTTATCCTTTCCCAGTTTTATTTATTATTTTAATAAATAAAATAACTTTATATATCTTAAAATATATGTGTATATCCACGAAATTAATATTTCAAATAAATGGATATATACATATTAGATATATTATTTAAAATAGAGTTTGACAAAGTCAAAACTCTATCTCCTATTTTTAAGGTTTCTTGTTTTCTCTTATTTAACCTCTTTTCTTTTTCAGTTTTTTATTGCTGGAATATTTGGAAAATAGGTGAGAACGTGGAGATGGCTTCAACCATGCCAAGGAGACGGTTCTCTTCTCACACACGATGGAGTAGTGATGAAGAACGGTTATCTCCAACCCACGATCAAGAGAGAGAAAACTTGAGCCTTGTCTATTCAAGTGAAGAAGCATATAAGGGATGTGTTCGACACTTGAAGATTTATTCAAGCCCAATCTATTTTCCGCTGCGTGAAGATTGAAGAAAGCTTGAGTCACAAACTTAGTATAGGTTTCGTTCTTCGTTCCTTCTTCTATCTTAATGTTTATTGTTGTTCAATCCTTTCACGGAATAGATTGTACAAATTAGGATAGATAGCAAGGTTGTGAAACCTTTACTAGTTTGTATACAAGTTGACGGGATGTCAATTTGTATGTTTTAGTTTGTATACAAGTCGACGGGATGTCAACTTGTATGATTTAGTTTATGTATGAATTGACGGGATGTCAATTCGTATGTTGTTTGTATATGAATTGACGGGATGTCAATTTATATGTTTTAGTTCTTTTTAGTGATAGTCTATATTAGAACTTGTAATGTTGCTGTAGTGTTAAGAGTCTTCGCGTCCAACATTAACAACTTGAAAATTTTGTACTCATAATAGTATAATTTCGCCATGTGGCAATCATACATATGTTGTGTATGATTTAAAATTATATCGTGTATTCTTGTGCATTTTATTTTCAGCATATTTATGTTAAGATAAGTTGTGTTAACTGTATTCAATATTGAATTTGACATTACGAATCTGTCTAATTTCAGTGTTTGTGGCAACAAATTCCAACAATATCAATTTAGGAAAATAAATTAATTTACGTTATATGTTGCATCTGCAAAAGTAAAAAGTTTTGCGACAAGCATAATTTAGAATGAGGGATAAGGAATAAAGTGCGATTCTTGTAAAAGGTTTGGTGAAATATTATATATAGACACACACACACAGAGCAACTCTGAGGAATATTAGTATATTTAAAATTTGTTTCCTCTCTTTTCTTCCCTCTGTATTCTTGAATTTCTCCTACACTTCTCCTAATTCATTGAAATGGAATTCAATGTTTTATCCTCTTTTTATGAAATTTGGGTGCAATTTTATTGGGCTAAGTGGGGTTCGTTTGAGATTTGAGGAACATTTTGTTGTCTACATGGATTAGAATTTTGAATGATGAGTTGGGCCACATAATGTTGGTCACTTTGAAATTTAAATGGAGCACCTACACCTTGATTTACTTGTTTGTAATTATAAAATAATAAATAAATATCTCTCCAATTATTTTAATCGTAAAATATATAATATCATAAAATCATGTATATACTAACAATTCAAGAGCTACAAAATTGAACATACAAATAAACTAACAAGCACCCTATGTTACAATCCACAAATTCTAGTCAAAATTATTAAACGCAGTTTCAGGCAAAGAAAGGAAGGAGTTAAAGAAAAAGTAAATAACTATTAATAAAATATAAAAGTAAAGGAATATGAAAATATATAATAATAAACATATAAAAGTAAAAGAAGGCGAGCTCTATTTTACTTTGTCTCAACTCTCAAGTCAAAAATTAAAAAAAAAAAAAGAGGTTACGATAGATATGGACTTTATAGTCACAGGAATAGAAATAGGAATGCCGCACTCATATTTACTTCCCGCGTTTAAATTCTCCGGTCACCCCCTCTCCCACTCCACCCACACCGACACCGGTATTACCGGTAACCATTTTCCTTAATCTGTGCATCGCCGCACGCGCCATCTCACGCGCTGCCACAATTTATATCCCGTAATTTACTTTGGCCTTATTTTTTAAATTTTCCGGAGATTTTTTTTCCATTTTCGCGAAAATGATGGAGCCGCCGAAGAACGAAGAAAACGGCGATGAAATGAAATCAGTTCCATTAGATCCGGATCCAAAGGCCCCGGCTCCCAAACCCCGACCCGAGACCGACTCGAAGCCAGATGGCGGCGTTTCAAAGCCAGCTGTCAATGGCGATACCGATGCCCGAGGTAATATTGGCGACGCAGATGTGAAGGAGAAGAGCGCTGGTGCGGAGGATAACAGCGTCGATTCGGCGGCGGAGGGTTTCAGAGCGAAGAAATCGGTGCGGTGGAGCCAGGAACTGGTGACAGAGTCTCCGGTGCCTAGGGATTCCGATCGCGGATCCGGCAGTCCCTACGTCAATTATTCGCCGGCGCCGGCCCCAGATTCCTCGTCTTTCAATCTCAAAGGTTCGGAGTTGATACGCGCACGTCGGTTGAATATTCGTGATTGGATTTTTGTGGTTGGATTTTGTGTGTTAGTTTCGATGGAATAGAGAATTGATTGCGTATTGTACGCACGTACACGTGTTTATATGTACAGGTTTCCATAACTTTTCAATATATTAGAACTATAAACCTAGATATAGCCGCAACAAGGTGGGTTGTGTATTGATTGATACATCTCGATTTATTCTGAACTAATTGGTCTTATTATCACATAGTTTCTTGCACACAGTGATTGTCAATTGAGCTAGAGCTATGTATTCATTTGTCTCTCAATGGTGTGATTGATTTCAACTGGATTTGTCAGAGATGATATAAATTTGTTTGAGTTGTTGTCGATTGCTGGATTTTAAGTGGGGGTGTGCAATTTTTTGGTTTTCAGAAACAATGGGTAGCATGAAGGATGTGCTGGGGAAATGGAGGAAGAAAGTCGGAGAAGCAACACGAAAGGCTGAAGATTTTGCCGGGAACACTTGGCAGCACTGTAAGCATTTCCTTTGCTGAAGCTCCTTGTGTGTGCATATATATATATATATATATATATATATATATATATATATATATGAATGATTAAATGCTAAGCTGTGTTGATTGGTTGTTTATTAATTATCTCTACCTTGTGAGTGAAGATGCTTGTTAGATCTACATGGAATGTGATGGATGGAATTTTGTACTTGTAGACCTAAGCACAAAACCTCTGGGTAAAAGCAATTGTTAGGGAGAAATTGATACAATGACTCTGTAAATTGCAATACTAGCTGAAATTGAGGTCTTGGTGCTGGGTGTAAAATGTTGCCGTAGCATATGTGGGTTTCTAGTGGCAGATGACTCATATATAGGTTTTTTGCGGATTCTCGTGAATTAAAAATTCTGTTTGTGGATGTTTATGATCATTTACCATGCTGACAGTATTCACTTCAGACATTTATCTGAGATTATGAAAGACATTTTGAGAGTAAATGAATTAATTCAATTAAGTAAGCTGCAAATTCCAGTATTCACTTGACAGTATTCACTTGAGACATTTATCTGAGATTATGAAAGACATTTTGAGAGTAACTGAATTAATTCAATTAAGTAAGCTGCAAATTCCAGTATTTACTTGACAGTATTCACTTGAGACATTTATCTGAGATTATGAAAGACATTTTGAGAGTAAATGAATTAATTCAATTAAGTAAGCTGCAAATTCCAGAGCATCTCTTACTTGAGAGTTGCAACTGTTATGAATTCCAGTAAAATCCAGTAAACAAATAGCTGCTCGAGATGCCACTTGTGGCCAACTTAGATATGCACATTATGCCTTCCTGGGATCTACATAAACATCACATTTTAGCTGTGGTTAGTTTTGAATATTTTTTCTTAAATAATTGATGAAAGTCAAAGACTAGGTGCTACACAGCCTACAGAAGACATTTAATAATGTAAACTTTACTTTGGTTGCCGTAGTGAAAACAAGCCCAAGCATGGCGGATGCTGCCCTAGGAAGAATTGCCCAAGGAACAAAGGTTCTAGCTGAAGGTGGTTATGAAAAAATATTTCGTCAAACATTTGAGACTGTTCCTGAGGAGCAACTGAAAAATTCATTTGCCTGTTACTTATCCACATCAGCTGGTCCAGTGATGGGTGTTTTATATGTCTCGACTGCAAAGCTTGCATTCTGTAGCGACAACCCACTTTCCTACCAAGGTTCTGATAAGACTGAATGGAGCTATTATAAGGTATGCCTGGATATCCTTTCTGGTATCGTGCATGTTTTCTACATCTTGTTTGTTCCTTCTAACTGGTAATGAATAACTGAAGACACCATCCTATGAATATACACTGTACATGGGGGAAACATATTAGACTAGTTGCTGCTTCAGAGTTTGACTTTCTGTCCTTGATCCTTCTCTTAACCTCTTAAAATTCCTTGCTGCATGTCCTGACCTAATTATATTCTATCGCTCCCCTCTGTATCTCTGGTGTAATGCTGTTGCACTGACATGATTGATTTTACTAAATCTCAGTATGTATTAACTTCTGTAATCTGTGTATGGACTCTGATGCTTTCAGAATTCATACTGTTCCTGAGTTTCTGCAAGCAATTCCAGGTACATATAAATTATCTTAGGGCTGGAGAAATCATATTCCTCTAGAAAATATTGGAATAGAAGAGTTTACTTGGTGAGTAATGGTGAATCAGATCACAGAGATTAGAGCAAGAATTACTGGCTTGATTTAGTAGGAGAAAAAATCTACTTGATTATCCAACAGTATATGTGATGTTAAAATTTATATGTGAGATTTATCAGAAATGGATGTCCTTTTTAGGGTCTTACCATCTAATTGAAATTAATGTAGATTTCAATCACATAGCTTCAACTGGACCATTTAGTTGTACTTTTTTCTTAGGCATCTAAAAGTGGTTTTCAGATTTCTGATTGTCATCTGAATTTGCATTAACATGTTAGATATCAATTCTTGCCATTCTGTTCTGTGCTGGCTTGCCGATCATCCCAGCATATTCCTTTGTGCTCCACAGTTATTATCTAGTTTCTAGAAGAAAAGGGATCATTATTATATACAACCAGGAGAAGCAAATTGATAGAAGTAAACTAAGTTGTTTCTAAATCTTCATTTCGTCTGCCATTTGATTGGTAAGCTAGCTAAGCCACTTGTATAAGATGATTAGAACTACCAGTGTGTCACAACTCACAAGTGGTTATCAAGTTATTCGTGATCGTAAGAATGAGGTAATTTACTGTACCTTTGTTTCTCAACATTGTGACAGGTGGTTATCCCATTGCATCAGCTAAAAGCCATCAACCCTTCAACAAGTAGAACAAATTCATCGGAAAAGTATATGCAGGTGATATCTGTTGATAACCATGAATTCTGGTACATGGGGTTTTTAAACTATAAGGGGGCGGTAGAATGCCTCGATCAGGCTTTGCTAGGGCGTGACATGCAATCAGTGTAAAGTATCATTCAGGAAAAGGGAGGGCTTTCTTTCCCATACAGCGGGGGATGTGTTTGGTGAACGTTGGTCGCACGAGCTTGAATTTTCAAGAATCGTGTATTGCATGAATATCATCTCGTGCTGCACATTACACTAGTTGTAATTTCGCGAAAGCATTTTCTTCTATGCTATACCATCCATCATAGGTACATGTAATTCTGATGTGTTTGCAATGTTAATGACACAGCATGTCACATGATGTTGTGATGAATTCTATGATGCATTTACCTGTTTCACAGACATTCTATAACCTCATACACCTATTCTAATTTGTCACATTTTCTATTTTGTTTTGTTTATATTTATCGATTATGTTGATGTGTGGGCTCGCAATTGTGCCATAAGTTCTTGGGCCTATTTCTTCACCCAGACTCTCCCTTATATTATTGTTTTGAGTTTTGGTAAACACCACATTAGATTGAAATATGATACAAAACAGAGCTGCACACTTTTTGTGTAAGTGGAAATGGGCTACTGATGCAGTGTTGGTACATTTTGCAAGGCTATCCATATTAACATTGTGAAGACTCCCTATTAACGAGAAAAGAAATTCAATTATTATTAATCATTACTATTTTCTTAGTTTCTTTAAAATAATTTAATGTAAAAGAAAGAATTTGTATTGGTGTATGAGCATTGGAGGTGGTATTAAAGAAAATTTATGGAAAAGGCACCCCCATACCCTAATGTTGAAAATCAATTTATCTGAATCTGACACAAATGAATTGTAATGGTAATGGAGAAGTTTCCTTTTGGGTGCAATCTTGATGCTGATGAAGGAAACACTAGAGCCTGTCACCCCAAACATGGCAGCCTTTGCAATATTTTTAGCTTTGCAATAAATGTTCATATTGAGGGGACCCTTCTTTTCCTAGGGGGTTCCATTTTATATTGTGATTTTTCTTTTTATAGCATTTTTGAAAAAAATAATAATTATATATTGTATAATATGTATTCATGGATTGATTGATATGACCAATGCGAAATCAAATCAAAGTTACTTGATATTTCATTCAAGATTGTTAGCTAAAGTTTGTTTGAATCACATCAATGAACATAAACGCTGAAGAATTAGAGCATTTGATTTTGATAAATGAAGTAAATTTAAAGAGTAATATGTAAATGGAGTCATTTATAGCACTTAAATACGACAAGTCATTATTAGATGAGCATTGGAGAATCTAATGTGCTCATCAATTTCTGTTTCTCTGCAATAGTCACATGCTCCAACTGTGCCATGGAATAAGAATGCTGAAATTGGTGATATAATTATTTGACGTAGGCATCATCATTTTTGGTTTGTTTGGATTTAGGAAAATGCGAAAGAGGTGGAAAACATAACACAAAAAGAAAAAAGAAAAAAAGAAAAGAGATTATAGTGAAATACACGATTATTATGTGTTTGAATATTTTATCTTGTGCTTTCAATTATGGAAAACTCCTACGCTATTCTATATGAGTGGAGCCTTGGTTAATAGTTTTAGTTCAATTTTTTTTACATTTTAAAAATAATGCACATACTATTATGATTCAAAGCGAGGGAAAATAAATAAATCAGTCTTTAGAAAGAAGCAAACGCAGTGATATAGAAATGTAGTTGGAAAGATTTTTATTATTTTTAAAAAAATAAAAAGAAATGTAGTTAGAATTATCCGTTGAACGATTATATTTGTTTTTTTTTTTCAGGAAACAGTTTTACAGGAGATAGCGTCATTATTTTGTGTCGATCAAAAAAAAAAAAAGTTAATTGAACTTTTTATAAATAATTTATTAATTATTTGGCCTACTATTTCCTCTTATAATCATTTTTTTTATAAATTTCCCAACTTTAAGAGCTAAACGATAAAACTAATACTCCCTATGTTTCTCAATAAGTGTCATTTTAATATTTTAATTTAGTTTCATAAAAAATAACATTCTTCAAATTCGAGACAAAAAATCACATTTTCTTCAAACATATATATTTGAATCATTTAATATATTTACATAAGAGTGTATTAGGTAAGATAATTCATTTATTAATTTGTGTGCATTTATTCAAACATTTAAATAGGAACATTTATATCTTTATGGATGCTACATTTATATATAATCTAACAAATCAAGATTTTCAACTAATTTCAAGAATTCAAGACCAAGTTTCATTCATTTTTAATTTTAAAAATAATTATAATAGATTTCTCAATAAATAGAAATAAATGCTTATTTAAAATTTAACCAATCAAAATTTCCACACGATTATTTAAAATGCAAAGACTGTTATGTATGTATATATATATATATATCTAAAAATAGAGTAAACAAGCATAGTCCGTAGTTTACACACCAAGATAAGTTTTTGTTTGAACCAACTCCTATATATATATATATATATATATATATATATATATATATAGGGTGGATCTGGTGAGAATCCTTTTCTATGTGGGAACTGAGAACTCATCCAAACCACACAAATTTAGATCTCAATGGTCGAGATTTAACACAAAAAGACGATGGTAAACTTATAAATATGTTGATTTTTTTTTTAAAAAAACGGTGGCATATTGATTAATACATTGAATTTCAAAACTGAAGGGTTATTTTGTTTCCATCAAAATTTAGATGATGAAGTCAACATTTTATACAAATATTGTAGAAACTTTAAACAATTACAATGTGCTCGTTTTTAATCGGATTTACGCAAATCATATATCAAATTAAAGCTCTTTTCGTACTCTTTTATTTAAGATCCATATTGAATATTTTTATTTGAAAAAAATAGATGAAAAATAAAAAAAATTAATTTTCAGGCATATTTTTCATAGAGAGCAACCCTAGATTTATATTAGTATGATGTATATAATATTTTAGTACGATCTACATAGCAGTTTAGCATGGTCAATTATAACTCGCATAATTACATTTATGATGTTTTAGCATGAAATTACTCGCATATTAGCATGCTATATATGTCATTTTAGCATAATCCGCAACTCATATCAGCATTGTGTTCATGATGTTCTAGCATGATACTCATAAATTAGCAAGATGATATCAACATATTTACACAAATACTGTAAAAACTTTAAACAATCGTAACTTGCTCGTTTTAATCAAATTTACACATTATATATCAAATTAAAGATATTCTCATACTCTTTAATTCAAGATTCATATTTCATATGTTTATCTAACAAAAATTATTTTATTCGCAATAGTATAAAATAATATTCGTCATAGCATGACAAATTACTCATTATAACATGAAAATATAATCACAATAGCAAAGAAAAATATTAATAACAATATGAAAAAATATTTGTAAAACATATAAATTTTCTCGTAAACCATCTATGGTGTTCGTTCATTTAACATATATAATTATATGTTTACAATATGATACAGTTGAAAGTTCTATTAATTGAAATATTAATTGGTATAATTTTAGCATGATAATTCCTTGATTTTTTGCATAATATTTTTATTGATTTTAGCATGATATTTCATTTGATTTTAACATGATGTAATAAAACATGATTGAGAAATAATAAACCCTAAGTGAAATGTAATAAACCCTAGCTAATTTATATGGAGTAAACCTTAATTGATCTGTTAGCATGATTTAGCATGTTATTATCCTTGATTTTAGCACGGTCTACTAAACCCTAATTTGGACTAATAAACTCTAATTGTGATGTTAGTACGACTTTAGCATAATATTTTCTAGATTTTAACATAATGTTTTTATTGATTTTATCATGCATGATATTTCATTTGACTTTAACATGATGCAATAAAAACTAATTAGGTTATAATAAACTTAAATTAGAATGTAATCATCCCTAATTGGGATTAATAAAATCCTAATTAAGTTGTAATAAAATCTAATTTGGGGAATATGTAGTCATATACAATGCTAATATAATTTAACAAAAAAATATATTGAAACGAGTGTAACATTATGTTAAAAATGTATAAGATATGATGCTCAAATGAATACAATACCATGTTAAAAATAAAAATAAAAAATCAATTTACAATTCCAGAAAAAAAACTATTCTCGTACTATCATGGTCTATATAACATTTTACTTTGACCTATAACTCACATTAGCATCGCGTTTATGAAATTTAATTTTAAACTACTCTCATATTAGTATGATGCATATGACATTTCAGAAAGTCTTATGTGCACTTGAATAAAATTAGAACTGATAGTTTTCAGTATTAAAGTGATTTTTTCATAGAAATTCTAAAACCCTAATTGAAATGAAATATATTAATTGGGTTGAAATAAACCCGAAAATGAACATTTTATATTTTTCATCCATATTTTAAACGGGGTATCAGATGTATACAATATCTTAAATAAACGAAAATGAAAAAAAAACTTTAATTTGATATATTATATGAAAAATATTGCGTTCATAATATTTTAGCCTGAAACTACTCTCTTATTAACATGGTGTATATGGCATTTTTAGCATGAGAATAAAATTTAAATTTACTCTTAATAACATGTGTTGTTTGTTCATTTTAGCATGATTATATGTTAATATTAGCATCATATTATTTTTATTTTAGCATTACGAAATTATATGAGAATAAGAAAATGCAAAAAATATTTAATTATCATATATAATATCTAATTAGTATGAAACTAAACCCTAATTGGGGTGGAATAAAGCCCACTTTGATGAAATAAACACTAATTGAATGGAATAAACCCTAATTGAAATGAAATAAACCCTCAAAATTAATGTTTTGTATTTTTCATCCATATTTCTTCGGATAAACAAATGTATTCAAGATCTTAAATGAAAGAATATGAAAAAGATTTAGTTTGATATACTATATTCCTTTCATTTTAGCATGAGAAATTGCATGAGAATATCATGTAAATTTATTCATAATATTAATTATATGTGTTGTTCATTCATTTTAGCATTGTGATATGTACATATTAGCATTATATTGCTTTCATTTTAATATGATGAAATTGCATGAGAATAGCATGTGAATATACTTGTAATAACATTTGTGTTGTTCGTTCATTTTAGCAGAGATAGATGTTCATAATATCATGTAAATATGTTTATATTAATATCACATTACTTTCATTTCTCGAAATTACATGAGAATATATAACAAAACGCATAAATTATGAAATAAATTCTGATTGTGATAGAATGAACTCCAACTAGAATGAAATAAGCGGTAAAAATGAATATTTTGTATTTCGCATTCATATTTCTTTGGATAAACAGAGGCATATGAGATCTTAAATGAAATAGTATGAAAAAGTTGTAATTTGATATATTATATGAAAAAAAAAAAGTTTTGCATTTATGAAGTTTTCGCATTAAACTACTCTCATATCAGAATAGTGTATATGATATTTTAGCATGACGTTACATATCAGTGTTACGTTTAAACATGGATGAAGTTATAATTGTTTAATTGAAGACTTTCAGTTTACTACTAAATTTATCCAACATGTAACTCATAGCAGGACTGTTTATCATGAATATCAAAATAAATTTGAATGATATTCATATTATCAATATCAACATAATTCATATGTCATTTTAGCATAAACTATGAACCATTACAGGATGATGTATATGTCCTTTTAGCATGAACTATAGCTAATAATATAATTATTATCAGATTAAATATAAATAAATACATAAACCAGAATTGAATACAATGTACGTGATAATTAAATAAGATAAATACATGACTTAACAATATTATATAAAGAAGATGAAATAAGGTAAAAATTTAATTGTAATGATTTACACAAAAAAATAACATTTAATCTCAAAAAAATAATAGTATTTACAAGCAAATCAAGAAAACCTAAAAATTCATAATGCGTAATATAGACATCAAAATAAATAAATAAATAACCATCAACATCGATTTCAATTTTTCTCATAAAAAAACCTCATTAACCTTATATATATTTTTAGGGATAATAGTTTATTATTATAATAAATTATTACAATTTTTTCAATTTTTATTTACTGGATGATTTACAAAAATAATAGAGAGAGAGAGAGAGAGAGAGAGAGAGAGAGAGAGAGAGAGAGAGAATAAAAAACTAGGGAAAGAGGAAAAAAAGAGAAATGATCTACGAGAGAAACAAAGGAAAAGAGGAGAGAGAGAGAAAGTAATACTTCAAAACATAAGAATTATTGAATTACCATAATACTCTTTTTTACTTAAAGTTGTAAGTAATTACAAGTATGCCACCTTCCATTTGACAAGAACTTGACTGAATTATGACCATCAAGATCTAAGCCATGGAGGGATTAGATGAGGTTCTAGTTCCCACATAGGGGAATGGTTCTCATTTGAACCCTTATATATATATATATATATATATATATATATATATGGGAGGGCTACAATGCAAATCCTACCTAGTGTAGGAACTAGGAACTCGTCTCACACCATATAATCAATAAAGATCTATGATTTAGATTTGATTAAAAAGAGTGGTAGCAATTCTGTAATATTTGAAAAAAATTCACGCGGGGTATTAACGTAATTTGGTAATTCTTATAAAAATCACGGAGGATATTTGATAACATATCGTCATGCTAGCGGAGTATTATCATCATGCTAACGAAGCGTTATCTTTATGCTAATGAAAATTTTTCTTATATTGTTAACGAAAAATTAAATTCTAAAGTGTAATTATAAATTCTAATAGGATGAAATAAACCATAATTCAGATATAATAAACTTCAATGATCTAAAAATAGAATTAAATTCTAAAAATTAATTATAAACCCCAATTGGATGGAATAAATCATAATAACAATATAAATATAAAACATTAGCATAATGATATTATTTTATCGGCATTGCGAATAAACTATGTTAGCATATGACAATTCATCGTTAGCATAAGTTATAAACCATAAATGGATGAAGAAAACTCTAACTAATATATTCTAATTTGATGAAATAAATAATATATAATATTCAATTAGTAACTAAAACATAAAAATTAAATCATAAAAAATAATTATAAGTCATAATTGAAATGTAATAAATCATATAATCAATAAAGATCTATGATTTAGATTTGATTAAAAAGAGTGGTGGCAATTCTGTAATATTTGAAAAAAATTCACGCGGTGTATTAACGTAATTTGGTAATTCTTATAAAAATCACGGAGGATATTTGATAACATATCGTCATGCTAGCGGAGTATTATCATCATGCTAATGAAGCGTTATCTTTATGCTAATGAAAATTTTTCTTATATTTATTCAATTAGTAACTAAAATATAAAAATTAAATCATAAAAAATAATTATAAGTCATAATTGAAATGTAATAAATCATAATAATAATATAAGTATGCGTACTACGTTAACATTATTATAATCATTCATTAGCACAATGAATGCAATATGTTAGCATATAACAAATGCTTCGTTAGCATACGTTATCAACTTATCATAATAATGACGAACCATTATTTAAAAGCTAACGAAAGTATTTTTGCGCTAGACACGAGTAAAAATATATATATTTTATATTTTTCGTCTATATTTATTTGAACAAATATATCCATGACTGATCTTAAATTAAAGATAATGAAAAGATTTTTAATTTGATATATTATTTGCGTTAATCCGATTTGAAACGAGTGAGTTATGATCGTTCAAAATTGTTAGGATTTTTTTTAAAAAGTGATGACATCAACTTTTTTTATGGGGATTGAACAACTATACCCCCGCCTTCTTTTTTTGCCCTTGACTTTGACATTTAATCTCAGCCATTAAATCATCTAGGTGGACGGTATAAGATGAGTTCCTAGTTCCTACACCAGAAAAAGGTGTATTTTTTATCCAACCCCTATATATATATATATATATATATATATATATATATAGAGAGAGAGAGAGAGAGAGAGAGAGAGAGAGAGAGAGAATGGATCAAATGAGAACCAGAGCCTCATGTGAGATTAAGAACCAATGAGAGCCGTAGATCTTGCATTTTTAGATGGTGAAGATTTGTACTAGAATCTGATTTATGTGGTGGCATTTTTGTAATATTAGCGAAGTTTTAATAAATTGAGGGTATTTGTGTAATTTATGAATTATGTTATATTTGGACTGAATCCTTTTCTGTGATGATCTCTTTCTATCGAAATCTCTTTCCATCAATTATCTCTTTCATTTTTATATTGATTTGTTGTTTTATGCAATCGGATTTCAGTTCTTCGCAAACGTTGTTCACGTGACTGTTATATATTTTTCTGAAGTTTTTTTTTTGTTCGCTGTTCTTGGATGAAAACATCGGGTAAAAATCTGATTGTTATATCTTTTTCTGAATTTTTTTGCTTCGATGTGTTTGATTCATTCTATATTGTTAATGATTTTATATATTTTTTTCTCGATTAAAATGATTAGATGTGTTCGTTCATGTAATATAATATATTTTTGGAAGTTGAATAAGTTGAACTTTTCAATTTTCACGATCAACAGATGTTTCCAATTCTTTTCTATTTGTTTGATGGCATATTAGTCTATTGATTTCTGCAGATTGTGTTTTCTTATTACTATGTACGTGTGTTTATTTTGCCAGAATTGTTACCATTACAACAATTCAGACTTAAATGGACCATTGTCATCAATTAAACCAGTTCCCCACTTTTCTATAAGACAATCAGACCCCACTTACAAGCACTACCTTAACTACTTATGTAAGTTATGGCCCCAACATCTTCCATTGGAAAAATATGAACAATATCATCAACACTTAAATATCTTATAAATTTTGTCATCTCACAAATCTCAGCATCATTATCAATCACTACCAGCCCTTTTTTATGAGTTTCTCCATGTTTTTAGTACATTAATTTAGTCACATTTTGTAACAGCCCGGTCCCGAAAATGGTATTTAAGTGGGGACAGGGTGTTAATCCAAAAAAGGATTAATATTTAGAATACAGTTATCAATCGAGTAGGCCAAAGATAGGATATGCCATCTAAAAAACTGGACAGCATAACCTTTGTAACTAGAACAAATCCCCATTTATAAATGGCTAATAAGAGAAGAATAGAAGCTGTAACAATTCAATAAGCCCTTTCATAAGCCATACGGAAGAAATAAATAGATACCAACAGTCAATAGACCCATTCATAGGTCGATGAAAGAAATAGATACCAATAAGCTAAACAAATGAATCATTTCCATAGGCCAAAATGAATAATCAAGCAGACATAACAAAGGATGTGGTTGTCTCCCCTTAGACTAATCATAAAGGAATCATATAGTATAAAGACATGCTATAACTAGTCGTCAACATTGTTCATAATCAGAGAAGCAAAATCATATAACAAAATACCATAAGTCATCAGAGTAGCAAGAAACATAGTGAGAATAATACTGTAATAATAAAACATGATCTGAGTAGCCAACCCACTTCACCGCCACCATCAAACTTTGCATCTCAACCTGCAAAACATTTGAAAAAGAGGACGTAAGTACTAATGTACTCAGTGGGGTTTTATAAGAAAACTCTGAAAAACTTTAGAAATATCCAACAACATCTGGCAGCATATGGAAAGCAAAATGCAAAAGCCCTTCCCATATCTGCCAAACATTTTACTTCTTGTGGGCCCATCCTGGCTCAAACCTGATGTCTACTGCACCCTGAGGCATGTTTAAGGATAAGAGAGAGGCTACTTCAAGTATCCCACTGAGTATGCGAGGGGTTACCCAACAGTGACTTCTTGGTGATCAAAAGATCAAAACCTAGTGACCCAAAGGCCACAACCTGATAACCCGAATGCTACAATCCATAGATATGAGTATGCGATGGGATTACCCAGCAGTGACTCTCCATAAACTCATCAATGATTTATCTTTAGTGACTCGAAGGCCACAACATGATAATGTAATATCACTGTTCTTTGAGCTCAATATCCTGCTTAACAATAATCGAATCTCAACATTCAATTCATCAATATTCAATCCTGCTAGCATAGATCATAACCTAGAATGAATCATCTAGGTCGTATTCCTCAATCAATACTATAACCTTAATGCCTACTAGGGATACTATAATCAACCTACAAGGAATCGTTCATCTAAATAACTTTCTTCATCAATAATATCAATACCAAAGTTAACTTATAATCATGATCATCTATATCTCATATCAATCAACTATATGATATCACATCATATAAAATCATATCATCCAATATCAACTGAAGAGCTCAAACAACAATTTACATAATCATGTTCCATAACATTATAACTTCCTTATACAGAGACTAATCAGACAGAGCATAAAATATTTTATTGGATATTTCATCTTGCCCTAACATGCTTCTAGAGCTCACTAGCTCAAACCATAGATAGGTATAGAATCACCCACCTCGATGACGAGCATGTGGCATCATGATAACTTCGAAAATAGCTTCATTAATCCTAGCAGGCTCTGCAGGTCCTACAAGGGTCGATCTTCGACTCATAACAACCACTATATTTTTGGGATTTAATCTACTATAAATGGAGCTATTATTTAATTTTATTCTTTTTCAAAAATAGATTGCGTGACTCTAGAGACTTCGAATAATTCCGATACAGAAGGAAATAATTTCCAAAACACTATTCTTGATTTAATGGCACCAATTAATTTTATATATGCCTCTTTCCATAACTTGCCATTTTATTCAACATTTACCAGATCTATGCCACGACACTTTTTAACTGCTCAAAAATTACGAAAATAATCAGGTACGACCCCACCTATATCTTAATCAAAGAATACGATTTTCAGAATTTTCTGAAATCGCATGCTCCCGATACAAAAATAGCTACTCAATTTAAATAATTGAAATTATTCAAAACTCGACATGAGATCATGAAACTTGACATTCTTATAGGAAATAATTTTTAGAACAACTTTCTAGAAGTTTTTCGATTTGACGACCCGAAATAGATGAAAATGGGCAAAAATGAAATTGATCGGTGCCTATTTACTATTTACATTTTCCTACGATTTGGCCAGTTTTCGGCTAACGGACGACGACGGACTCAGCATACGAAATGAAGTACCATTTAAAATACATGACATATTAAAATTCCAGCTCAAAAGAATAAGAAATGGATCTAAACGAGCCGTCCGAAGAGGTGGAACGGCGGCGGTGGCGATGCCTCTCTTGCAGCCTTCCACCGTTCGGCTATTGCTTCCGCAACACCACCTTCCTAAAAATACTTAACCTGGGCCCGCATGCACGATTCACTCGGCGCAAGCTCGGGTTTTCATTCGTTAACACGAACTAGAGAGAGAGAGAAGAGAAGATAAAGAGAATGAGCAATTGAAAATGAATCCAAAGCACCCTATTTATAGGAAAAACTTTGGCTTGCTCGGCAAGCTACTATGGGTATAAAATACTGATAAATCATTTTTCAGATTCAATTAAAGTTGCTTTGTTCAATGGCTAGGTCCAAATGACCTCCAACATAAAATCCAAAAATACTGGGGGACTCGTTGACTTGAGTACTATTGAACCAACTCGACTCGAGATGACGAAGAAGTCATCTAAAGAAAAATGAAGAAAGATTCCCTTTTCAAAAACATTTACTATTCCTTTCGGACGATAGATAACACTCCCGAGTGTTCGTTTGATCTTAGATTGGAAATCTGTGAATGCCAACGGATTCCTATAAAATAAGCTTGATGAGGCAATCCTTGGATCATCAAGTAGGATTTCGCAAATTTTCAAAAATCACGTCATTACGGAAAAATACTATTCACACTCTTACTTTATATGTTTTTCATCACTGAGATCTCAAATGACCTCAGATTAAAATTTTGAAAGTACCAACACGCTCCTTGGGTCAATACCTTTCAAACAAGACTAAAATTGACTATATTAGAATTGAGATCGAAAAATTTTAAAAGACGATTTTCGAATAAAAGACACATAACGTCGCGACTTACATCCGAAACATCTTTATTACGTTCAAATTTCCTCTTAATAATTCCTAATTTTAATTAGAAATTTCTTAATCATATATTGAAAATCTGGGTTGTTACACATTTGGCATTTGAAATTCCTCTTTGTACCTTTTAATCATGTGGGTAAAGTTTATGAAATCTATGTCTGTATTCTCTACATTGCTATTTTGACCCTCAATATATGATAAATTAGGTGTATGGACCCATCTACCCTTATAATTAAACACCAAATTCACAGTCTCCATTTGCCTCCTTTTCTCCCCAAAACACACAAGGGAAAAAAACATCATCAAAATCTATCCAATAAATTTATCTAAAATTAAATAAAAACTGAACATTTACTATCAGTTTAACAGAAAACCATGTTGTATATGGAGAAAAAGAATGATTTTCCAAATTTTTTATACAATAATCTATGTAGAAAATGAAGAATCAACATAAAATATATACCTTTTGTTAGACTTGTACCGACCAAGTGGGGGCAACTCACCGAATGGGCCACAACGATCTGACTTTATCTTTGCCCACTAAGTGATTCTGAAAAATCAAAGAAATCTTGTGGAATTACTGTAAAAATTAATATTTTGAATGGATTAGGAAAAACACTACAAGAATTACCTCAGAAACTAAGAGATAGAGCAGTAAAAATAGGTCAAATACGGTAAGAACTTCTGGAAAAAAAATTGCGCACGGAAATTGGGAACCCTATTTCACTAATATTGGTTATTAACGTGAGAAACTTGGCGTTTGATAGGGAAGTAAATAGCTGTTTTTTACGCTGTTAAATTAACTGTACAGATGATCTAAATTTTAACCTACAGGGGGCTATTTGCTCTAAATAGTCACAGAGGGGGCAGGATGCTCCTTGAGGAAACGTCGGAGGGACAATTTGCTCCTTTTCCCTTAGATTAAAAATGAGCAAGTTATGACCATTTAAATTTTTTAAGATTTTTTTTTAAAATTACTGACATCATCAATTTTAATGGGTTTGGACGAAAATAGCCATCATTTCTCTATTTTTTACCTTACTATTTACGAAATTACAACCATCTTTTACATTAAATCTCAATCATTAGAAAATGTCTTATTTGATCAATTCCCTATATATATATATATATATATATATATATATATATATATAGAGAGAGAGAGAGAGAGAGAGAGAGGAGTATTAAAAGAGCGGTAGCAATTCTGTAATATTTGAAAAGTTTTTCAGGCGGGGGTATTAACGTAATTCGGCAATTCTTATAAAAATCACTGAGTATTTGATAACATGTCGTCATGCTAATGAGGTATTATCATCATGCTAACGAAATGATATTGTGATGCTAATTAAATGTTTCCAATAATGTTAGCGAAAAATATATTCTAAAATATAATTATAAACCTTATTTGATTTAATAAACCCTAATTGAATCGAAAAAATCCTAATTGGATGAAATAAACTTTGATTGTATGAAATGAGTTGAAATAAATCATATCAGTAATATATATGTACTACGTTAGCATTCTGATTTTATTTTGTCAGTACTATAAATACACTATGTTAGCATATGACAGTACTCTACCAACATACATTATAAGCCATAATTAGATATAATAAACCTCTATAATCAATTAGGAATTAAAAAAAGAAAATTAAATTTAAGAAATAAGTAATTGTTAATCATAGTTAGATGGAATAAAGCATAATTGAGATGTTATAAACCTTAATTTGAGATTGAATAAACCATAATAAATATTGACTATACTAGCATTATGATAATTCTTCGTTAGCACAATGAATACATTATATTAGGATATGACAGATGATTCATTATCATACGTTATCATAATGCTGATGAAACATTATTATGAGCTAACGAAATCATTTACAATCTGGGTATGCGTAAAAATTTATCTTTTTTATTTTTCGTTCATTTTTTCATCTAAACATAGCCTTTCTACTGCTTAAATGAAGAGTTCGAAGAGAACTTTAATTTGATATATTTTTTACATGAATTGGATTAAAACGAGCAAGTTATGGTTGTTTAAAGTTTTTATTTTTTTTTAAAAATTGCTGACATCACCAATTTTAAAGGTTTGGACGAAAATTATCTTCATTCTATTATTTTTTGTCTTATTATTTATGAAATTGCCACCATCTTTTCCACTAAATCTCAATCATTAGATCATTAAATTGGATGATGAAGATATATTCCTAGTTCTCACAATAGGAAAAAGATCTTATTTAATCCTTTCCTATATATATATATCTATATATATATATATACATACATATATAACATTAAGTTTGGTGCGGGAAGGTGAGAACGGATTTATTTAGTTTTATTTTAGTGTTTTTCTTATTTATTTTGGTGTTAAATGTTTTATATGCATGTATATATATATATACTAGGAACTAATCCTAGCCCTTGTTTGACTCAATCTGGATGGTCCAGATTAAATCAGATTTAAGTAGATGGGTGGTGACATTCCTGTAATTTTCGGCAACTTTGTGGATGGAAGGGTAATATAGTAATTTAACAATTCTTCCATTTTGTTCTGAGGCTAAAATGAGAATCGCATGAAGCTAAAATGAGAATCGCATGATGCTAAAATTATCGAAGTAGGAGGCTAAAATTGATGTGACATTTTCCACTAGGGTTCACCGTTCCCAATTAGGATTTATTACGTTCCGATTAGGACTCTGATCCCAACTAGTAATTATAAGATTCCCATTAGGGTTCACTGTCCCCAAATAGGATGTATTGCATTTCATTCCAATGAAATCATCTTTCCATTTTTGTTTATCAACACATGCTAAAATGAGAAATGCATGAGGCTAAAATGAGTGAAGTCGGAGGCTAAAATTGAATCTGGACAATTTCTGAGTTCAGTTCCGATTTTTCCCTTAATGAGACGCGCGAATTGAAGACTTTCGTTTTAATTACACAATTGCCACCAAAAAATCTGGATTGATCTGGACCGTCCAGATTGTGGAATGGAGAGATGAGATTGGTTCCTAATTCCCACCTGGTAACTGGTTCTCATCAGATCCCATCCCTATATTATATATATATATATATATATATATATAGGGGTCCCTTGTGTGAGAAATGAGAACACATTTCACACCACACATCCATAAAAAATCAGAGGTCCAGATTTGATGAAAAAAGCGGTGGCAATTTTATAATATCTGAAAAGTTTTTCGCGCGGGGGTATTACTGTAATTTGGTAATTCTTATAAAAATCACGGAGGATTTGATAACAGATCGTTATGCTAACGAAGTATTATCATAATGCTAACGAAGCATTATAGTTATGCTAATTAAATTTTTCAAATATTGTTGGCGAAAAAAATATTCTAAAAATTAATTATAAACCTAATTCGATTTAATAAACCATAATTAAATGGAAAAAATCATAATTGGATGAAATAAACCTAATTAGATGAAATAAACATTGATTGGATGTGGTAAACCCTAAATGAGTTGAAAGAAATCATAATAATAATAATATATTTGTACTACGTTAGCATTATAGTTTTGGTTCGTCAGCATTGCAAATACACTATGTTAGCATATGACAATACTCTATCAACATACGTTATAAATTATAATTGGATAGGATAAACCATAATAATCAATTAAGAACTATAAACAAAAAATTAAATTTGAAAAGAATAATGATAATTAGATGGAATAAACCATAATCGAGATTAAATAAACCATAATTGAGATTTAATAAACCCTAATAAATTTATAATATGTTAGTATTATGATAATTCTTTGTTAGCACATCGAATATATTATGTTAGCATATGACAAATGCTTCATTAGCATACGTTCATATGTTATCATAATGCTGACGAAGAATTATTATATGCTAACGAAAGCATTTACAACCTGGGCACGCGTAAAAAAATTTCTTTTTTATTTTTCATTCATATTTTTCATCCAAACATAGCCTTTCGACATCTTAAATGAAAGAGCATGAAGAGAGCTTTAATTTGATATATTTTTTGTGTGCATTGGATTAAAAACGAGGAAGTTATGGTCGATTAAAGTTTTTAAGAATTTTTTTTTAATTGCTGACATCATCAATTTTAATGGATTTGGACGAAAATAGCCCTCCTTCCTTATTTTTTGCCCTATTATTTACGAAATTGCCACCTTAAATCTCAACCATTGGATCATTAAATTGGATGGTGTGAGATGTGTTCTCATTTCTCACACCAACCATGTGTTCTCATATGATCCATATCCTATATATATATATATATATATATATATATATATATATATATATATATCACATTAGGCGACAATCATCTAATTAAATATTTCGTCAAATTGTTACACTCATACGTATGTGGTGTTTGTATTACATGACCATGTGACACAAATCATGTTAGCTTTTAAAAATTGTACAAAAACAAAAGTATTGAGTATCCTTAAATAACCGATCCAAGTTTCACTTGTAAAAAAATGGAAGAATGATAGAAAAACAAAAAGCAAAAAAACAAAAGCAATGATGATTAGAAGCTTAAAAGGAAACATCGCCTTTTAACTTCCCAGACTAGTAGTCAATTCTAAAACATGCCATTCAAACCTCTATTTTTTTGGGGAGGTTTTGTTTTATTTCCGGTTTAAATTTTAGCTTTCAGTAGTTTCAATTTAATTTATAAGACGTGTTGATTTTTATAAAATTATAATGATTGTGTTGCTATAAATGATGTGATAATTAGATTTATAGGTTGGGTTAATTATTTTTTCAGTTTCATTTGATATGAAAAATTAAATTCTTTTATTGTTCTTAATGATGAATATTTAAATATTTTTAGGGTTTTGCATGCTAGAGAATTGGAGTGTGGGTTTGAAAATAAAAAAAAACACCCCCTTAATATTTGTTTCAATTATTTTTCTTATAATTTTCTTTTTTGCTTCAATAAATTTTTGATGGAGATAAATATATTTATATATTTATTAATATTTTAATGATTTCTATAGATTAATTAGGTATTTATATGTTTTAATTACTTTTTATCTAAATTGTTTAATTAAGGTAGAAGTCTTATTTTTATTAGGGTTTTAATAGTATAAATAGGTGGTTATGTTTAATAATATAAGTGGTTGAATTTTGATAAGTTTTGGAGATTTCTCCTTTTATTCAATACAAGTTTGAGTTTTTCGAGTTCTTGAATTGTATTAATTGTGTATTCTTATTCGAGTTATAGCTTCAGTCCACATCAGTTGGTATCAGAGCAATCAATATCATAATTTTGTACTTTTATATTTAATTCCCTATCTAATCATTTTTTAACAAATATGTCAAATTATTAATAGTGTCCCTGAAAAGAGAACAAAATCCAAACATAACACAGTTCTTGACTGAACCGTGGTCGTGCCCCGAAGGCGGTTTAGCCTATTTTGACTCGATTTTTCTCTTTTGTATTTTCTTTTTTCAAGCTAGGTCATTCAAGGTGGCGGTTCCAGGGATTCAGGTGCCTTGCCCCCCTCCCCCCACACACCCCTTACCCAATTTTTTATTTTTATTTTTTTCCATATATTTATTTGTCATCGACTGGTTTCGATCCCCTCATCGACAGTGAAGAATATTCAGATACATCACTGATCATTCCCCTACTATATATGACACCAATATATGATTTTTAAAACACCAACACATAAAATGCACTCAGAAAAGTTAGAAAATGAGATTTAAGAAGATTGAAGAACAAAACACACGCCTCCCCCCCTTCCCCCCGCCCACAATTTGAATACCAATATCAAGACTAAAACCCCAACTTTTATTATTGAATTTTGTTATTTAAATTATTTTGGATTGCTTTTGCCCACTTTTTTTTGATATATATGAGTAGCAAAAACCTTAGTATTCTAGGATTTAATTTAGAGAGTATTTGATTTTTTTATATACAATGTATATTTAATTTAATGATTTAAACATTCTTTTATTTCTTGTGTAGTTGTATTATGATTTGACTGTATGCTTAATTGTTGGATCATCAATTTAGTATAATTTGTTGCGTTTCTATAAATTGAAAGAAGAGTCTTAACAGAGAACTTGAACACATGACACTTTCATCAATGAAATTGACATATTTGATATTATTTGTGTTGGCGTAAAATCTTTAATTCTTTTAGAAGTTGCATATTAGTAATTGAATAAACACATTAATTATAACATACAATCTATAGTTGAAGTGCTTGGACATAATATTTTAACTATTTTGGTGATGTTCTAATAAAAATTGAATTGTTTATATATTTGAATTGAATTGATATTGTACAATTTAATTGAATTAGTATCCTATTTAGGTACAAGTACCTAGACATAATTAGATACAAGAAATAAAACATAAACATAGTAAACAATATAATGTTCAACACTATAAAGAACTCAGAGTCTTTAATCTTGACGTAGTCAAAACCTCCGCTTTTTCAAAGCATCTGTTAGTGCCATCTGCACTAAGTGTTGTTTAGATTATCATGATCTTTATAGCAATTCAAAAAATACATTGATTTTGATTTTCCAAGTTTGAAGACCATGTTCTGGACATTATGATATGAACATTCCGCTGCCAATCTGATTGAAGATTGAAGAATATACTTGAGCATGTTCGTGAACATGATCATGTACATCGTTGTCCAGAGTGTTTCCAAGATATGTGCCAAGCTGATTCAAGGAGTTGAATCAACCTTTTCAAGATGGACATTTTAGAATAGAAGCTGCCTTGTTTGAAGATGAAGATCAAGAAGGAAAGAGGCAAGTTCTATTCAAGGAATGATTCTAAACTAGGAGTTGTCTGATTTAAACAAGGAAAATTTCCTTGTGGAGTTTGAGTCAAATTAGGACAATCTGATTACCTTGTTTAGGCTATGACTTGTGTTTATAAATAGTCTGGGAATCAGACTAGTTTAGTACGATGAGAGTTTACGAATACACAAAAGGGTAGAGAGTCTAAAAGACTTCATCTTTGAAGTATATAGTATTCGGGTAAACTAGGTTTGATCATTGTGATCATTGTGTGTCTAGTCTGTGTTTGAAATTCTTTCATACACACTTAGAGGAGTCTCGGGAGAGATTTCCTATGGGAATTAGAGGGATTCTAGGTTGTAAGGGGATCTTACAATTCAGTCTATCGAAAGAGATTGTAGTGTGTAGGAAAGGGGTCGAGTGACGGGAGGTCATCGTGTAATAGCCATTGTAACCTTGCAACGGAATAGTGGATTATTTCTCACGGACTTGTGAAGTCCTCCAGACGTAGATCAGTTGATCGAACAGGGTTATCAACCTCGTGCCATTTACTTGTTTTCAGTTTATCTATTCTGACCTTGCATGTTCACTATAATGTACATGTACATGATGTTGAACATGACCGCACAGTTTATGTAACTTCAGCCTCTATTGTGCATCTATAATTGTATATTTATATATGAATTTGTATCTCTTTGTATCCCTTTTGTACCACCTCTTTTCTAATGAGTAGAGGGGGTATTTATAGTGTTTGAGGGAAACATAGGTTTAAAACAAGTCCAAAGGTGTGAAAAACCTCAAAAATCTCGTGTAGGATCCATTTCGGTTGACTGGAAACATGTTAGGTCGACCCATCGATCGACCCTGTTTTACGCAGGGTCGACCCAAGTGGTGAGTCGAGTGACTAGGTTGACCGGCGGGTCGACCCGGTGCACGTAGGCTTCACTAAACAGTCCACTCTCACTCATTTCTCATCCGATTGAGCCGATTCAACTTGCACAATGCTCCTAACTCGATTCTCCATCTTCCTAAGCTCTTCAATCACCCATTTCGATTATATTGAATTATTTTCATAAATTCTAGTGGGCTTTGCTCTTTAAATGCGGTCCAAGAGCCTAATTGGTCCCTCCTTTAGCTCTCTAAGCACATACTTGATCATTTTGCACTAAATAATCATCAAAGCTACTACTATTACTGAAAAACTCACAAATACATCAAAAACCACAAATGATAACATAATGAGCACAAAAGCTATGAAAATCACACAACTTACAACTTAAACATCATCAATTCATATCTAAAAGTTATGTAAAATACACAACTGTTAAACCCCCAAACTTAAACAGTTGCACGTCCCGAGCAATGAAAAATAAAACAAAAGATATGAAGTGATGATCACAATACTTGCCTTGAATTTCTTCCATATACGTCAAACTGAACATGGAAAGATTAGACAGATAAAATTAGGAAAATTAAAGAATTCTCGAAACATAAATAGGAAAATTCACTCCACACTCGAGTGTATAGGGTGTACTCTCAAATCAGAAATACACGACAATCAACCATAGGCTTGCAAATCGTCTATCTCTTCACCACTAAAATGTAAGCTTGAACTATAAATCAACTAGGACTTATGTTGGATATAATATCGACTCTTTGGACAGGTATGCAAAATATGGTTAGTGACCTACTCCAGAAAATTCTTGAGTTAACTACTCTCTCATCATCTCCCAGAAATCACCAACTAGTGACAAATCTCAGTAGGACTAAATCTTGTTTAGTGCCATTCTCCTTTTCCAACATAAAATACAAATTACCAACAAATTCATGCTAAATTTTCAACAGAGAAAAATACTGATGAGTCTTTTATGCTCTCTTTATACATTTTTTTTTCTTTTTCTCTTTTATTTTCATGAGCTTATAAGACACCATAATAATTTTTCAGTATCACAACATTATTGTAGCAATTGATCAATTCTCAACTTCTCCCCCATACATCTAAACATGAAATTCCTAAATCCCCCGACTTACAAAGAAAAGGCTTAAAAGGCTCAAACGAACTGACTATGAAATCTTTCAGAGATAGGTAAAAATTTAAGATAAATCAAAGGCAAACAAAAATGGTCTAAAATTATTTTTCCAATTCAAGCATACTATGTGGTCTCGAGATAGATACCAAAACAAGTTCTAGAGATTGACTGCATAATCTGACACACTCAAGAAATAAACCATGCTAAAAATGTAAATAGCAATCAAAGTTTAAAATCTCACAGGTTCATTTGTTTTCCATAATTCTAAAAAAATATCAATCCATGCTATTAATTCCCACTATCAACAATAACCATGCTCAATTATCAACATAAAAATTCAAAAAAAAATTGATTACCTCATGAAATCCATGAATCCTCATAGGCAATTGATCTCACCAAATGACAACTTCCACAATTCCATCTCTTCTCATTGATCAAAAGACAAACAACAATTTAAAATGAAGATGAAAGATTGCTCTAGAACTACTACTCATAAACAAAGGTGCTCCAAAGACACACAAAACTAAAAACAAATGAAAAAGGTAGAGACATGAGAATAACAATAGTACATAAGCTCCGAGGAAAATATAAATCACAAAACAACCCCATCGAAAAAAAATCAGAATGATGCTATAAAAAATATCATCATGCATGCCTCAAAAAAATTAAAAAGTCTATCTTAACCACGCTCGCATCCCCCTAAATTTATTCAATACACCGTAAAGAATAAGTTTGAAAAGAGAAAGGGGTTAAGATAGAAATACCTCTCATTAAGCTCACTGAGGTCCAGGTGCTGCATAATGTACGTCTATTAAATCACATGCATCCACGATCACTGCAAAACCACAACAACAAACTCTCCACAACACCATTAGAAAATACTCATGCCCCATTGTCTACCAAAACCATACAAATTAGGCCAATTAAATTCCACTTAAACTCTTTTTCATTTAAATCATTCTAATTCATCATGCTAACAACTTCAAAGCAATTAAATCAATGCAAAAATTCAAGAAAATCTTCTTCCAAGGCATAGAACATTCAAACCCCAATTTTTTGTTAAATCTCAACAATAGTAATTCCTCAATTAATTAACATGCTTACTAAATTAGGCCAATTCCTCTTAGACTAAGCATGCACAACTATTTAGTGATTATTTCTGCTATTTTATTGAAGGAATATTGTGTCTAAGTGCATGTGTTTCCATTATTTTTGTCTTATTTTTATGTTGTATTCTTCACTTTTTGCTCGTTTGGTGAGTTGTGATAGATTCGCGCGAACTCCACATTTTTGAGAGTTTTTACCCCAAAAATGGTGATTTTATGGCTTAATAGGTGGATAGCCGGAAGCCCAGCTGAAGCTGAGCTGGAGACACATGCAAGCTGACACCCAGCTGGAGCCCAACTGATGAATAAAGCCAAAACTCTCAACTAATGGCAGACTCCAGCTGAACTGGAGAGCCCAACTAAAGAAACCAGCTGAGAGCCAAACTGAGCTCGCCAACTGATGGTCCGGACTGAAGACTCAACTAAACCGTCCAGTTGGAGGTTGAACTAAAGCTCCCAAATTGGACAATGAACTGATCCGTTGAGTCCGCATAATGCACAAACTGAAAACAAAACCGGAGCCACAACAAGAGAAGAGCCAGCCGCCGCGGATCACCTAGCGGCTGTTGGGGGGTATTCTCGGTGCAAGGCACCCTATGAGCGCAGAGTGCCCCGTCGTCGCTGGGTAGACCACGTCTAGCCGGTGCTGGGTACTCCGCTGACGCGGGGCACTAGTTCCATGCTATTCTCGAGCAGTTAAGTAAGCTCTTTTTTGAGTATTTGGTTCTTTAAGCCATCCAACTACTCTACCATCCAGAATTCAATTCAACGCGGAGAGAGAATGAGTCTTCTATCAGTTGGAGAGTTAAAATGAAGAGTGAGTTCTCATTCTATATCATCACAATTTCAACCAACGACTCACTTCACTTCTCTTATCTCTTCACTGTTTATCATCCATTTTCACAGTGGAGAGAGTGAGACTCTCCGTCCTTCACGAGTCCATAAGTGGAGGGAGTGAGACTCTTTGTTATTCATTATTTTGTGAGAGAAGAGGGGGAAGTGAAGCCGTCCAACTAGTTGGAAGAGGAGAGAGTGAGACTCTCCATTCACCACCATTTGGGAAGAAAGGAAAGGATGATCAGTGGGGGGACGTGACATTCCTAACCGATTAGCTGGAGTTGAAGAAGGAAATAGGAGAAGAAAATCCTAAGCGGAGACGGAAGACGGAGGAGAAGGGACCTAAAGCTCAAGCTGAAGCTGGTTAGCTAAGCTTGCTCGACGACCTCTTTCTCTTCGATATTTCTTTTTCATTTCAGTTCATTTATGGGGAGTTGTCCCAAACATTGTGAGATAAACATTATTGTGTAAGTTTGCATTTCATTTGTCTGTTTGGTTTATGAAATGAAGAACTAGTATGATTTTTGTTTGGTATCTTGCATGATGAGGGGCTAGTTCTTTGCATTAGGGGGTAGATAATCGATTTGGTTTCTGATCTATGCTTGTGATTATTGATTTTTGTCGATTGACTTGAGCTTATTTATATTGAGTGTCTAGCCAATATTCAACATTGTTAGGTAATAGATGAGATCGAAAGAAGATTCTATTACCCGACTAGGTTTCTTCGTCATCTTATTTGTATAATTTAGCCGATAGGGGTTTAACGGATTAGTGGTGAGAGTAAATGAAGTTAATCCCCTTAATGGATTCTATTATGCATGTAAGGTTAAAGAAATCAATTTGAATCAAGCTAGGAGAGAAACCAAAGAGAGAATCTACACCCTAATGTTCGTTTCGCAATCGTTCATTTCCTTTTCATTGCTCATTTGTTATTTTCATGCTATTGCTTCAATTGAATTAGTAGATTTTAGTTCCAACTTACAAACCCTTGATTTAGAATGTTTATGTTTGCATTTAAATTCATGTACATATTCATGTGTGAAGCATAGAAAGATAATCGCCCTGTTAAGCTTTCTTCGAGAGACACGACTCGAGTTAGCTCACCGCCCTAGAATCGACTCCGTCCTATTGCGGGTTCGGTTCGAGATTTATGTGTTCAAACCCCGATCAACGAAACAAATTTCTGGCACCGCTTTTGGGGAGAGCTTTAGACGTATTATCTTTTTATGTTATATTATTTTCATGTTTGTTTTGGTATTTGTGTTTATTTTCTTCTATTTTTATTTAAGTTTTCATACTTCTTCCAGTTGCGTGTGATCTCCTTTTTGGGTTTGTGTTTGTGTATGCTAGGTCAACGAAGTCTCAACAGGAGATTAGCCCCTTTGTTTAACAACATTCACAAACTAAAGAGGATTGAAGTGCCCGATTGGGAAAAAGAAAGTTCGAGAGAATTTTACTCTTCAAGTGACGATTCTTGACCTTTAGAGATTGATGCCAACCACATCAACAATGATAATAATGCTAATGTGGCAAGAAATATGAGAGATTTTGATCGCCTTGTGATAGGGGCATTAACATCTTGCATCGTTCTTGGAGAGGCCGCAAGAAACTACGAGTTAAAGAACATCCACTTCAACCAGTTGCTATCCTTCTATGGGATGCCTGTAGAAGATGCCTTGAACTTCATCTGGGAGTTCTATGCTGTGGTTCAAACATTTTCTTTACAAGCTTTGAATGAGGATCACTTGAAGATGAGGTGTTTTCCTTACACTTTGAAGGATCATGCTAAGACATGGTTCTTGTCTCTTCCATCAAATTCACTAGCCAGCTAGAATACCGTATATGAGAAGTTCATGGAAAAATACTATTCAAATCAAAAGACCCAAGACTTGAGAGTCCAAATAGTTATCTTCTCCCAATCTCCGGGAGAAGCATTTCATGAGGCATGGGAGCGCTTCAGGGGTCTTCTACAACAATGCCCGCACCACCATCTCACACCCGAGTTGCTCAACCAGTTCTTTTATGACGGATCGTCACAAACATTCCAATATATGGCAGATAATGCAGCAGGAGGAGATATAGGTGGCCACACAGCTGAAGAAGTCTCTAACATCTTTGAGACCATGGCCACAACATCTCAACAAAAGAGTGTTAGGGGAAACGAGTTTCTATCAATGAAGCCAACCCTAGCTATGATGTTACTAAATAGTTAGTCGAGTTAACTAGGTAAGTGGAAATGCTGAGGACAGCCGACAGACCATCTCAACAAGCTATGACAGTTGTGACGTGTGGGATTTGTGGAGAATATGGCCATCGGGCCAACGTGTGCCAAAAGCCGTATGAGCTGGAATTCAATGAAGAAACACATTTTCTTACTCTTCAAGAGTAAGTTCATGCTCTATAAGGGTTCCAACCTCGCCAACCATACAATCCATACTCTCAAACGTACAATCCGGGATGGAGAAATCACTTGAACTTTTCTTAGAGGCAACCTCAACAACCTCAACCACTATAACAACCACCTCCACCTCAACAATCCGGAGGTGGCCAAGCTCCACCTTATCCAAGGTGGCAACAATGCCCGTCTCAACTAGCCCAACTTCTCAGGCCAACCTTGCAAGACACTTTGCAATCCTTTATGCAAGCCACTCAGCAAAGGTTTGAATCCATTGAAGCTTCAATGAAGAGGATTGAGACCCAAGTGGGACAAATTGTCGGAACCATTGGAGAGTTGGCCAAGAAAATAAAATCAGGCAAGTTGTCTAGCCAACCATAACAAGCTCAAGCAATCACCGTCCTCAGGAGAGGAAAGGTGATAGATAACAAGGTTGGGGAACTAAACCCAACCAGTGAAGTTGAACAAGAAAAAGAGGCTCTCCAACATGATCAAGGGGAGCCCGAGCAAAAACGTTAAGAAGAGAATGAGCCCACACTCCACAAAGCTGTCAATCCCCAGAATCCACCAATTCCTTATCCAAGTGGGTTGAGGAATGAGAAGAAAGGCACTCAATTCCAAGAGTTTTATAAGCTCTTATCCAAAGTGAATGTCGGTCTCCCACTTCTTGATGTTATCGAAAATGTGCCGGCCTATGTAAAGTTTTTCAAGGAGCTAGCTTTAAAGAAAAAGAAGTTTGCGGAGGATGAGAAAATTGTAGTGTCTGAGGTGGCTAGCGCAATCCTACAACATCAACTACCACTCAAACTCCGTGATCCAGGTAGTTTTACTCTTAAAATTACTTTGGATAATGGTAAAGAAGCATGTGGTATGCTAGATTTAGGAACTGAAATTAATTTGATGCCCTATTCTATTTTTAAACAATTAGAGTTAGGTAACTTGAAACCTACTAGAATGTGCCTACAATTAGAGGATAGGTCTGTGAGATATCCAAGATGAATAATAAAAGACATTCTAGTGAAAGTGGGTGGTTTGATCATTCATGTTGATTTTGTTGTATTGGATATGGGTGATGTACAATAAATGAGGAAAGAACGCACACTCTTGTTGGGTAGACCTTTCATGGCTACCACCAATACCATCATTGATGTTAAAAATGGAACTTTAAAAATGTATGTGTTGGGGGAAATCGTGTATTTTTCCGTGCATGAAAACAAGGCTATACCTGTTACCTCCTTTGGGGAAAACTGTTCTTTCATTGATGCTATTAATGCCTTGTCTGAGAAGGTATTTTTACAGGAAATTAGCCCCGCAATAAAGAGTGAAGCCTTATCCGAGGAATTTCTTTTAGAAGAAATCACCCTAAGCGCGGGGGAGACGAGCTGGACGCAGAAGGAATTGATGTGCTCCTAGGTGAAAGCCTAGGCTTGATGGAGATTTTAGCTAAGAAGGAAGAAGACTTGGAGTCTTCACAAAAACTCGAGCTAAAGGACCTACTAACTCACCTCAAGTACGTCTACTTGGAGGACAAAGAAAAGAAGCTCATGATCATCTTTTCCGGGCTTGAGAAAGAAGAAGAGGAGCAGTTGATAGCCGTGCTTAAAAAGCATAAGCAAGCTATCAGATGGAGCCTAGCTGACATAAAAGGCATTAGCCCATCCACGTGCATGCACCGGATCATGCTCGAAGAGGAGGCTAAGCTAATTAGAGAAGGGTAAAGGAGACTCAAACCCGTGTTGATGGAGGTTGTAAGAAAAGACCACCACCGGATGGTGTATATGTATCGACTACAGGAAGTTGAATGCGGCTACCCGAAAAGAACACTTCTCTCTTCCATTCAATGATCAAATACTCGATAAACTTGCTGGACATAGTTTTTATTGTTTTCTTAATGGTTTATCTGGGTATTTTCAGATGACCATTACTCCAGAAGACCAAGCAAAGACCGCATTCATGTGTCCATTTGGAACGTTTGCGTGTAGAAGGATGCCGTTTGGACTTTGCAATGTACTAGACACGTTTCAAAGCTGATGTTCTCTATCTTTTCCGAAATGATTACGGATTTTATTGAAGTATTCATTGGATGATTTTTCTGTCTTTGGATCTTCATTTTCTGATTGCTTGGATAAGTTAGAACTTATGTTAAAGAGATGCATTGAAAGTAGCCTTACTCTTAGTTGTAAAAAGAGTCATTTCATGGTTACTAGTGGCATTGTCCTTGTGCATGTTTTGTCTAGAGAAGAAATGAGCATAGATAAGGCAAAAGTTGATATAATTGAAAAATTACCTCCACCCATGAATGTTAAAGGAGTTAGAAGTTTTTTAGGCCATGCCAGTTTTTACCGTCGGTTTATCAAGGACTTCTAAAAACTTAGCCAACCTCTATGCCATCTGCTTGCTCAAGACGTTCTTTTTATTTTTGATGATAAGTGCTTGCATGTTTTTAATACTCTGAAAGAGAAATTAATCACTGCACCTATTGTCATCCTCCCTGATTGGTCGTTACCCTTTGAAATCATGTATGATGCATCTAATTCTGTTGTGGCCGGGTGCTGTTTTGGGTCAACATATTGATAAAATCCTTCATGTGATTTACTATGCTAGCCTTACCTTGAACAATGCTCAAATAAATTACAAAATTACTGAAAAAGAGTTTGAACTTACATAAACTGTGTGATCATGTTCATAATCATGTACGTGTACATTGTGATGAACATTCAAGGTCAGGATATTGAAACAGAAAGTAAGTAAAGAACACGAGGTTGGTAACCCTATTCGATCAACTGATCTACGTCAGGGGGACTTCACAAGTCTGTGAAAAACAATTTACTACTCCGTTGAATGGTTACAAAGGCTATTATATGAAGACTCCCATCACTCGACCCCTTTCCTACCCGATTCAACCTCTTTCACTAAACTGAATTGTGAGCTCCCCTCATAACCTAGAATCCCTCTAGTTCCCACAAGAAATCTCTCCCGAGACTCAATTAAGTGTGTATAAAAGTGAGTTTCAAATACAGACTAGAAACACAATGATCATGCGGATCAAACCTAGTCTACCCGAATACTATATGTTTCAAATATGAAGTCTTTTGACTCTCAGCCCTTTTGTGTATTCGTAAAACTTGTGTCATCTAATCTAGTATGATTCCCAGGCTATTTATAAACAACAGCTATAGCCTTAACAAGGTAATCAGAAGTCCTATTTTGACTAGGATTTAACAAGGAAACAATTTCCTTAATTAAATCGAACTTTCCTAATTTAGATTTCTTCCTTGAATAGAACTCCTTCTTTCCTTCTTGATCTTCATCATGAACAATGCAGCTTCTATTCTGAAAAGTCCATCTTGAATCTGCAGCACCAGCTCTTTGATTCCAGTATGAAACGTCTCTTGTAAAGTCTCTGGACAACTATGTATATGATCACGTTCCTGAACATGACTAAGTACATGTCTTGATCTTCAATCAGATTGGCAGCGGAATGTTCACAGTAATGTCCAGAACATGTTATTCGAACATGAATAACCAAAACCTTTTGTGTTCTTTTGATATTGCCATATTGCTATACAGATTATGACAATCTCGAACACTCAAGTGTAGATGGCACTAACAATCTCCTCCTTTGTCTTTATCTGGTGACAAATCAGCTCCATGTTTTAAAGGAACACAACCCTTGAACTGTAGGATCATGTACCTTAAAACATACTTGAATGATTCGAAGAGCATCATATGATTCAGCTGTGTTTCACTTTCTTATCAGCTTGTACCTGCTCTGCTATATTGAATTTTTTTATCTTCTTTTTATCTTTTGATAGCAGTTTCAATTTTTTAGCAGATATGAATCATATAGGGAAGATAGAAAATCTATTCAAAATCAAAATAGCTATTACAAGCTATCTGAAACAAAAAAATATCGTGCAAAAACATGAGATGCAAGATAAGAATAGAACAAAACATTAAAACATAAAAAAATTTATGCTGCATTACTCCCCATATTTGCCACTGAGAATGGCAAGGGAGTAATATTCAGAGACTACTCGGATTTGTCAGGGTCTTGCTCATCATCTTTTTCTTCAGATCCTCCTTCTTCAGAACCTTCTTCAGCATCATCATACTCAGTCTCTTCTACTTCATCAGCTTCCTGCTCAGTTTCCTCTTCATCATCAGTCTCTTCTTCAACAGCCTCTTCTTCATGAATCTCCTCTGCAGTCTCTCTTTGGATAGCTTCAGCTTCCTTCTCTTGTGCTGCAGTCTGTGCTTTACTTTGCTTTTGTGCTGGAGTAGACTTCTTCTGAGTAGCCGCTTCGGTAGTACTTGCAAGCTTGTGCAAGTTATGAACATTCTCAAGAACATCTGCTGCTGGAGATGCAAATTCTTCTCCTGATAAAAGATCAGCAATCATTGCTTAGATGTTCATCTTCTCAGAAGTATGCTCAGAAATCAATCGTGCATGAAACTCTAGACTTCTCTCTGGGAACTTCAGCACAACTCTTTTTGGTGAAGACTCTTCAACAGTAGCATCCACTCCTTTTTTGGATGACATGAACTGCTTGAACTGGAGGTGAAGATGAGGATCTCCTATTTCAAGAGCAACCTTGAACACTAGAGGCTTGTTGAGTGGAATAACCTTGTCTTTCTTTGAAGAGACATTCTTCTTCTGTTGCTTGATGATACTGTAGATTAATGAAGGATAACGAAGTGGTCCCTTAACCACTGTTGATTCTACACTGCTAATGATCTTGCTAAACACGAACTCACTATAATTGAACTGCTTTACAATTCCAAGGTGATACATGAACCTCTCTTGTGCTTGAGTCACTGCTGCTCTGTGCTTAGTTGGTAGCCAATTATGGATCAGAATTCTGAACAACCACATATTTGTGAGTCAGCTTGGAAGTAGGGATTGTTTGCAGTTGAGATGGCCATTTGTTGTAGATGCCCTGGGTCAGTTCCCTAGCAACCATCCCTCAGTCATCCATTTCTTAATACTTCATCTCAGATGAACAACCCAAAAATTCATTAATGAGATCAGTGGAAAACTGTAACATCTCTCCTCTAACATAGACTTTTTGAAAGTCTTCAAAGTCATAAACAACTTTAGGCACAATTTCTTGCACCTTCTGCACGGTTCTTAGCAACCTAGCTTCCTCCAACAAGGTATACACTCCAATAGCCAACAATGTATCCTTGTCCACCTTTTTCTCAGGGATCATTGACCGCTGCTTTACTCTCTCATATAATTCAGCATGTTTTGATGATCAAAAGATAGCTTGTTTAGAAGTACCTGGTATAATCTGTTTGTCGACTTCAGACTCATGTTCACTAGAATGTGAGTGAACATCTTCAGGAACATCTTTTGGCTGAGCAGCTTTCTTGACCTTCTTGGAGGGACCAATTGGTTCAATAGTTTTCCTTTTCTTCATTGATAAAGTAGTGGATGGTGGAGTGACAGATCCTCGACTTCGGGTTATAGGAGTTCTTGGGACCAACTGCACCATAGCAGTCGATGCTTTCTTTCTGGGAGTTTTCTTCTTGATCAGTGATCTTGCAAATGGATCATATTGAGCAGACGCGAGCAACTTCTCATGTTGTGGAACAAGAGTCTTCTCAGCAGATTCAGAGGATGAACTCTGAATAACTTCCTTCTTTGTCGGATCAGCAACTAAAGGTCTTTTAATAACCTTCTTCTTTCCTTTTACTATAACAGCAACAATGGCCTTCATCTTTAGGCTTAAGGGAATATCATCTTCCCTATCTTCAGCATCACCTTCTGTAGTAGAAGGTTGAGTAGATGACTTCTGCACAATGCTGGCTGGAGTAGTCTCTGTAGTACTCTTCTCTGCAACATGTTCCTTGACATGTTCAGGAACATCTTCAGGCACAACTGGATCATCTATAGCAGATCCCTTCTCTTTCTGAAGGGCTTGGGCAGGAGGTGCTGAGATGATTTTCTTTGATGAAGGGGCTGTAGTCTTCTTTGATTTCTTGACTGCAGTTCCCTTTGTTCTTGCCTTATTTACAGTAGCCTTCTTGTTTACGTCATATGATCAAGTAGCTTCATTTAAGAGATCTTGGATTGTAAGACTTTGAGTCTTTTATTTCTTGGCAGAAGAGGCAACTTCTTGTTCTCCTGCTTCCATATCTTCTTCTTCTTCATCTCTGTGAAAAGTTTCAATAAATTCTTCAGTGTCTTTGCTAGATGATTCATCACGGAGCGTCCTCTGAACAGGCTTCTTGTAAGTAGATTATCCTTGAACCTACCTGTCGAACTCATCCTCTTCATTGAATTAATCTTCAGGCTTGGTATATGTAACTTTCTCATACCTTATTCTGGGTTTCATGACCTTCTTGGGATGGATAAGTTTATGTTTAGGAGCCATTGAAAATGAATGGGTGTTTGAAAGATATGATCAACAAGAAAAAAATGATGGAAAACAAGGGTAATTTTTCAGAGAACTCAGAAGACTTAGAGAAGAAAGAGATAGATTTTTGATTTTAGAAATTTGAAAAGTGATCCTTCTCTCTTAACGGCTAAACATATATATAAGAGAGTATTCCGTTCATAGAATAGGCTCAGGTTTCCATTAGCCTAAGAAGTCAGAGGAAACTCCTAGAAAATTAGAGATGACGATTGCTCGTCAGAACTAGCCGTTGAGAAAGATGTACACTAGATTTTGAATATTGTTCATGTACATCCTGAAGAACATTTTATGGGAATGTTCAGACCCTTTGTGCAGGAATGGTTCTTTCCTACTGAGTATGAAATACACATACTCATATCCATCTTCTTGGTTGTACTGAACCAAGCACACCCAAGGGATGCTCTGAGTTTCTCAAATCGAGCTGCATCCAATCCCTTGGTGAATAAATCAGCTAGTTGATCTTCTGTCTTCATGTGTTCAATCTTTAGCACTTCTTCTTCAACTAGCTCTTTGATGAAATGATGTCTGATGTCTATGTGCTTTGTCCTTGAATGCTGGACTGGGTTCTTGGATATGTTGATAGCACTTATATTGTCACAATATAGAATAGGGGTATCATGACTGACTTCATAGTCCTTCATCATCTGCATCATCTAGATGATCTGAGTAGAACTGCTCCCTGCCGCAATGTATTCACCTTCTGCTATGGATAATGAAATGCAGTTCTACTTCTTACTGAACTATGAAACAACATTGTTTTCTAAAAAGAAGCAAGCACCTGAAGTGATTTTTCTGTTATCTGGAGATCCAGCCCAATCAGCATCACAATATGCAGTAATACTTGCATTTGTATCAGAAGTATACCACAATCCGTAGTCAGCAGTTCCATTAATGTACTTTATGATGTTCTTAACAGCCTTCATGTGACTCTCCTTAGGACAAGATTGATATCTGGCATACACTCCCACACTGTATGCTATATCTGGTTTGCTTGCAGTGAGATAGAGGAGACTCCCAATCATGTTTCTATATAGAGTTTGATCAACTTCAGCTCCTGCATCATCTTTTCCAATCTTAACTGTGGTGCTGATAGGAGTTCTTTTGTGCTTAGCATTCTCAAGTTTAAACTTTTTAACCAAGTTTCTGGCATACTTGGATTGAGAAATTAATATCCATTCTTCTGACTGCTTTATCTGAAGCCCTAGGAAGTATTTCAGATCTCAAACAAGGCTCATCTCAAATTCAGATTCCATGTCTTTGATGAAGTCCTTAACCATCTTATCAGACACTGAGCTAAACACTATATCATCCACATATATTTGAACCACAATTACTTATGATTTTTGTTTTCTGATGAATAGTGTTCTGTCTTCTCCTCTTCTGTTGTATCCTTTGCTAACCAGATGTGTTGCCAGCCTTTTATACCATGCCCAAGGAGCCTGCTTTAAGTCATATAGTGCCTTCTTTGGTTTGAACACAAACTCTGGATGATGTGGATCTTCAAATCCTTTAGGTTGTGCAAAAAACACATCCTTTTTCAGAAATCTATTAAGAAAAACACTCTTGATATTCATCTGGTACAGTTTAAACTTCATAATGCAGGCCATAGCTAGAAGAAGTTTGACTGATTCAATCCTTGTAACTGGAGCAAAAGTTTCATCAAAATCTGTGCCTCCAATCTGTGAATAGCCTTGAGCAACAAGTCTGGCTTTATTTCTTGTAATGTTTCCTGCTTTATCAGTCTTGTTCTTGAATATCCACTTGGTTCCAACAATGTTGACTCCTTCAGGTTTCTGCACCAGATCCCAAACATCATTCTTTTAAACTGTAGAAGTTCTTCCTGCACTGCCTCAATCCAGTAGTCATCTTTGAGAGCTTCTTGGATGTTTTTGGGTTCAATCTTGGAGATGAAATAGACATAGGATATCTCATCATGCATCCTCTTTCTTAGTCTGCTTCTGGTCACCCTTTCTTCATAAATGTCTCCTATTACTTCTGAAGTATGATGATTCTTGATGATTTACTTCGAAGGCTTTCTGTGATTTACTGTCTGTTCTTCAGCATCTCTGTCTATATCATCATGAACTCTAGAATGTTCAAAGACATTAGTGTGAACATCATCTTGAGAGGTATTGACGACATTATCCTGATCATCAAATCTGACATTAACTGTCTCAATAACAGCCTTTGTTTCTTTGTTGTAAATCATGTATGATTTACTATTTCTGGAGTATCCAACAAACATCCCTTCTACACCTTTGTTGTTCATCTTGCTGAGATATTCTCTATCATTGAGAATATAGCATGTGGTTCCAAACACATGAAAGTACTTCACTATTGGTTTTTTCTCATTCCAAATCTCATATGGTGTAGTGAAAGTACCTGGTCTGAGATAAACTATGTTGCTGATATGACATGCAGTGTTGATAGCTTCTGCCCAGAACATAGCAGCAACTCCTTTAGCAGCAATCATGGTTCTAGCCATCTCTTGAAGGGTTCTGTTCTTCCTTTCAACAACTCCATACTGCTGTGGAGTCTTGGGGGCTGAGTACTCATGACTAATTCCATTCTCACTGCAGAATGTGTCAAAGTATTAATTCTCAAATTCCTTGCCATGATCACTTCTGATTCTAATAATTTTTTCATCCTTTTCAACTGTGATCTTGTTGGCTAATCTCTTGAATGCTGTGAAGGCCTCACTTTTGTCTCTGAGAAAGTCAACCCAAGTAAACCTTGAGTAATCATCAATGCAGACAAGAACATACTTCTTTCCTCCGTAGCTTTCCACAGCCATAGACCCCATTAGATCCATATGAATAAGATCTAAGATTCTCTTAGAAGTCCTGTCTTGTACTTCTTTATGCTGAGATCTGGACTGTTTTCTAATCTGGCATGGACCACAAAATTTATCTCTTTCAATCCTGATTTGAGATAGACCTCTGATAATTTCTTTGCTGATGTTCTTCTGGAGATTCCTGAAGTTGATGTGTCTAAGCTTCTGATGCCAGATCTCTGATTTTTCTATGGATGTTCTTTGACATGTTAAAGAACAGTGTGTAGGAACATATAGCTGATAATAGTTGTCAGCTGATCTTTTTCCTTCCATGAATAAGTTATTGTTCTTATTCATAACCCTGCAGCTTTCTTTGGTGAAGACAATAGTCATGTCATCATTACACAACTGACTGATGCTTATTAGATTTGCTTTGAGTCCATCAACTAGCATAGCCTTCTTTAGTTTGGGCATTCCTTTAAAAATCACCTCCTCTTTTCCCATAACTTTACCCCTTTTTCCATCTCCAAAAGTAACAAAGTCTGACGAGTAGATTTTCAGATTTTGCACCACAGAGCAATGTCCAGTCATGTGTCTTGAGCAGCCACTGTCAAAGTACCAGCTGCTCTTGTCTTCAACTCTTAGTGAAGTATGGGTAATCATACTGGTCTGTTTGATAACCCATTGCTTCTTCTGTGCAGGCTTCTTCCTTTTTCTGAGTAGCTGATTTCTTTTGGGTGTTGCTGGAATGCTGAGCCACAAATCTTCATCTCATTCTTTTCAGATCAAAGAGATACTTTTCACAGTGTGGTCGAATGTGGCCCTTTTCTTCATAATAATGGCAGATAATTCTTTTTCTATGGCCATTATTAACAATCATATTTTTGTTAATGTTCTTCTAGAAGTTCTGAACATTATTTTGTACATGTAATGGTTGGCTTGTACTTGCTTTGATAAACACTATCTTGGATTGACAATTATTGTATCCAAGACGTGGATGACTCTTCCTAGAGTGTCCTGGGGTAGTGAGAATCCTATCTAGATTCTCTAATCCATTGTTCAGTATGTTAACATTCCTTTTGATAGACTTCAGTTCTGCAGACAGCTCTTCAATCTTCTTCTTTTGTTGTTGGATAATGCTCTTCTGTTCTCCATTAGATCTGATCAACTCATCTTTTTTCCTTGATAAGCTCTTTGTTGTGAGATTGTAGAGTTTTGTTAATCTCAGCCACTTCAAGCCATTTTTCATACATCTCCTTGTAGGTTTGAACAAACTCTTCATGATTGAAGTCTTCATTGTCTGAGTCTTCATCTTTTGCAAGTTTGAAAGGATCCTGGAACTCTGAGACTTTTGCTGTAAATGCATAGGTCTCTTCTTCTGATTCACTGCTACTTTCTTCAGAATCATTATCACTAAGAGAGGCATTGTAATTCTTTTTATTCTTCTTCAGAGTATTGGCACATTCAGCTTGAATGTGTCCAAAACCATCACACTCTCTACACTGAATTCCTCTCTTTGTATTTGAAGGTTGAAACTCTTTCTACTCACTGTTAGAGTTTTTATCTTGTTGGGGATTACCAAGAGATTGTCTTCTAATGTTGGACCTTTTGGAAGACTGCTTATTTACTCTCTTTAACGTAGGACTAAAGTTCTTGGTGATAACGACCATATTGTTCATTGTAACTGAATCAAGTACAAGTTTTTGTTTCTATACATGTGCAGGTACATCTTCAGAGACTTCAGTTTTAAGAGAAATACCTCTCTTACTTGAGCTGCTCTCTTCATCCTCCAGATTCATCTTGAATGTCCTTAATGACCACATCAGTTCATCAAGCCTCATACTATTGATGTCCTTGGCTTCCTCAATTGCAGCAACTTTGTAGGCAAACTTCCTTAGAAGAGATCTGAGAACCTTCCTCACAAGCTTCTCATTACTGATAGGCTCTCTAAGAGCAAAACTCTCATTTGATATGCTTCTTAGTTTGGCATTAAACTCACCAATGGACTCAGAGTCGTCTATTCTGAGACTTTCAAATTTTGAAGTCAGATTCTATAGTCTTGATAGCCTCACAGAACTGGTTCCTTCAAAGGTGGTTTCCAGAATATCCCATGCAACTTTTGCAGTCTCACAAGTTGAGATTAGGCTAAATGTCTCAAGATCTACTGCAGAGAATATTGCATTGAGAGTTTTGGAGTTCACATTGTACGAGTTCTTCTGCGGTAAAGTCCACTTTCCTTCTTCAATCTCCACATGCTTTCCTTCATTGGCAAAAATTGACTTTTCCCATCCTTCAGTGACACTATTCCATGCGAGTTCATCAATCAATCTCAGAAACGCCCTAATCCTTGCTTTCCAGTAAGGATAATTATTTCCTTGTAGCAATGGTGGTCTGAACATAGATCATCCTTCTTTGATTGGACTCATGGTTGGAATGCAACCAAAACCTTCACGCAGATATATAGTTTTCAGGACTCTTTTCACACTAAAAACCAAATGTGATCCTCTCTGGTACCAATTAAAGTTACATAAACTATGCGATCATGTTTATAATCATGTACGTGTACATTGTGATGAACATTCAAGGTCAGAATATTGAAACAGAAAGCTGTTGGTTTTGTATACTAGAAGACTTGTCTTTTGTATACTTTATTGATAATGGTTTTATGATGATATAGAATGAATACAATTGCAGTCACTGTTTTCATTTAAATTGTTATATTTACATGCATGTTCACTATACTTGCATTATAGATGATATGGTGTGGCTAAACACACGGTTAGATCATATCATCAGTTCCTTGCAATGTATTAAAAGGCTCACGGTTTAGATGGCACTGAACCTGCTATCGGTATGCCGTAGAATAATCTGATAGTTAGTTTGTCTTGACTAACTGATTATTCTAATACACGGTCAAGTGTATTGAGGAGGATCTACTTAGGATTCTATTCTCTATTCTGACCTTAAATGAGAGAATAAGAATTCACAGAGTTCGGGTTCTTAACCCCTATGTGTTGGCGGACATATACGTGTAGTGTTTGCAGCTTTGATTTATCAAAGGGTGATATTCTTTCATAAGGATCAATAATCTCGATATCTTGGGTTGTGACATTTACACTTATGATGGGTCGTGCAATATGTAGGGGCATCGTGTCCTGGTGCGCCAGTTTGATGGTGTCCCCTTGAGGAAATGCAAGTTCATGCTGAAACCCTGCAGGTGGAATTTATTCCGTGCATGAGTAAAGCTTGTGTGGTAGTACTCAAGGATAAGATATTAATTAATTATAGCTGTCAGAAGCTTACATAATTAATTAATGGGCATTATATCTTAAACACGGGGAATGGCTGGACTAAAGGAGAAAGCATATTCAAAAATATGTATTAAATTGGTAGGTCAGTATTATTTCTTTAGTGGAATAAAAATAATACTTAATTTATTTAATAATATCCTAAGTTTATTGGATATTGGAAATTAAATAAATTAGCAGGCCAATTTAATATTCTTCTAGATCCCTGTTGTAGCCAAATATGACTTTAATGGACTGGAGATAGAAAAAGGAATAGAGGCCCAAACCCAGTAGGGTTGGGACACTGAAATTTCACCCACCCTCTTATAAATAAGGAGGTGGGGGATGAAATTTTGAGTATATAGATCAGCTCCTCTTGTGTTCTCTTTATCTCCACAGATTCCATACCGATCTAGTAGATTTCAGCCCACCCTGAAACTAGATTCAGTTCGGGAATACAACAGAAGATCAAGGAGTGGAATATCCCAGTGGGGCACCGTTTTCATATATACAACAACAAGATTAGACCTTTAATCTTGTCCTCCACCCGTCGTTTGATTTGTAAGTTGGTTTTCGATTTCTATGTTTCCGCTTTAGTAGGATAGTTTAAACCGGATTTACATGTTAATTAAACTTAGTTAATTAAAACATATGAGATGCATGAATTTATGATCTACATGACATTAGGATTAATGAACATCCAATTAGATCCTGCGGTGGTTCAATTCGAAAAAACCCTAACAAAAGCAAGTAAAGAACACGAGGTTGGTAACCCTATTCGATCAACTGATCTACATCAGTGGGACTTCACAAGTCCATGAGAAATAGTTTACTACTCCGTTGAATGGTTACGAAGGCTATTACATGAAGAATTCTGTCACTCGACCCCTTTTCTATCCGATTATACCTCTTTCACTAAACTGAATTGTGAGCTCCCCTCACAACCTAGAATCCCTCTAGTTCTCACAGAAAATCTCTCCTGAGACTCCTTTAAGTGTGTATGAAAGTGAGTTTCAAACACAGACTAGAAACACAATCATCACGCGGATCAAACCTAGTCTACCCGAATAATATATGCTTCAAATATGAAGTCTTTTGACTCTCAGTCCTTTTGTGTTTTCTTAAAACTCGTGTCATCTAATCTAATCTAATTCCCAGGCTATTTATGAACAACAGCTATAGCCTTAACAAGGTAATCAGAAGTCGTATTTTTACTAGGATTTAACAAGGAAATAATTTCCTTAATTAAATTTGACTTTCCTAGTTTAGATGTCTTCCTTGAATAGAACTCATTCTTTCCTTCTTGGTCTTCATCACGAACAAAGCAGCTTCTATTTTGAAACGTCCATCGTGAATCTGTAGCACCAGCTCTTTGATTCCACCATGAAACGTCTCTTGTAAACTCTCTAGACAACCATGTATATGGTCATGTTCATGAACATGACTAAGTACATGTCTTGATCTTCAATCAGATTGGCAGCGGAATGTTCACAATAATGTCCAGAATATATTATTCGAACATGAATAACCAAAGCCTTTTGTGTTCTTTTGATATTTTCATATTGCCATACAGATTATGACAATCTTGAACACTTAAGTACAAATGGCATTACTGGAGATCGGTCCGGCCACTGACCGTCCAATAGCGCCTTCCTCCACCACCTCCCTTCCTCGCCACTCCGCTCGTCGCCTCAGAGGAACACTTACGAAGAATGCTCATCGCTCGACTCCAAGCTTTCTCTCTTCTCTCCCTTACTCTCTCTCTCTAGAAATGAGGAATGAATGAGAAATGGTGTGAAGAAATGGTGAAGGGGTCGGGGGTATTTATAGGTGTGAAGTTGGTTTCCCCCATAAGATTCTGCAGTAGAAAAATACTACTAAAGTAATTCCGAGCTCGGTTAAAAGTTTCTTTATTCGATGTCGAGGTCCAAATGATCTCAGACATGAAATTTGAAAATACCGAGAGACTCGTTGGCTCAATTAATATTGAACCAACTCAACTGGGGATGAAGAAGAGCTCGTCTGAAGAGAAACAAGAAAAGATTCTCTTTTTAAAAATTACTTTTATCATTCATTCAGACTGATAGATTTTGCGCTTGAGCGTTCAATTAACCTCAGATTGGCAATCAGTGAACGCAGATGGATTCCTTGGTTATTTCCCATAAGATAGGCTTGACAGAACAAGACTCGGATCAATAAGGAGGATTTCGTAAATTTCTCAAAACATGAACGCACACAGAAATTACTATTCATTCGCTTTCTTAATACGATTTTCATCGTCGGGGCCTCAAATGACCTCGGATTAAAATTCCAAAACTACCGACACACTCCTTAAGTTGATACCTTTATAACAATATCAAAATTGGTTATAACAAAGTTAGGATCAAAATTTTTGAAAAGATGATTTCACGAAAATGACCCCTAAAGTCGTGACTTACATCTGACTTCCCTTAACCCTTATTAAAATCTCTTCCTTAACCTCTTAATTACGCTTAAGAATTCACTACAAAAAATCCGAATTTTAGCGAAGGATTTTTCCGTCGCTAAACATAAAAAATCCGTCGTTAAACCATTTTAACGACGGATCCAGTCTCTTATTAAAAATCTCGTCGTTAAATATTTTAACGATAAACTTAACGATGGAAAAATGTTAGTGATGAACTTAGCAACGGATTTTTTCCATCACTAACATATTGCTAAATTCTGTCATTAAAAAATAAAAAATGATAAATTTAGCGACAGATTAACGATAGATTTTTTCTGTAGTTAAAAAAAACTAAGCTACGCCAAGCCAACGCAGGCGAGCTGAGCTCACAGAGCAGCTTGAACCAAGCCCACAGCCAAAATATTAATTTTTGGAAACTTTTGCATGCGTGAGACTCGAACCCCAGTCCTTTGGGAAAGAGAGGAGGCAGCACTAACCATATGGACTAGTGCATGTTTGCATCAAATTATAGAAATAAGATCTTGCTCAACTGATGCCCACTGAAGAGGCGTATGCATGGCTGTCATCACCTATGCCTGACCCTCTAGCTCCCCATATCACTGACAACTTGTTGGCAACATCATTTACCTTTTTGCCATAACTGTCAGTTCTATGACACGAGCTCCATCAGTTCACCCTTTTGGATGATGCCAAAAAGGGAAAAGAGAAGAATGATGATGGAAAAGCTTGGGAAAAGAATGATGATCGAAATCAAACTCTCTGTGATCAAATCCAAAGATAGGCACGACTTCAAGAGGAAGTTAACTTTGAAGGGGAAGTCCAGTTTGAGCAACAACCGTGACAAGCTCAGCAGACTTTGAAGAATGCCTAACTTGAGTAGCGAACTTGGGGCATTCACAGCATTCCAAGCATCTCTCCTAGCACAAGAGAGAAGAAACGAGCAAAAGAGGAAGGAACTGAATGGTGATCAATTCTCAAGACAGCTGGAAGATTCAAATGAAGAAAAGGAAGTTCAAATATCATATTTTGATATCTCTCTCTTTTCCTTATATCTTAACCTCTTCATACTTCTTTAAGTTCTAATGTCTATGCTCTTCAAGCTCGTATAATATATCAGTTTCTAACATGCTCTAATCTAAAAAGGATGAAGATTAGGAGTGCATGATTGACACTATGAAATATGTCTGAACTGAACAAACTGAGCATTCATAGAACTAAAATCTCTAAACTTTCCAAAGTTATGCATAAATTCTATGATCAAACACTCTGGAAAGATAATTTCTCTAATCATTCATGCTACAAGTTCAGAATGCAAAAAGTATTGTCAGAGGCTTAAAGTTCAGTTACATTATAATAATGATATGCTCTATAATTGCTTGAACTGAACTTTCATAATTTGTAATTCTAAAAGCTCTGATATTTTGCTTCAAAAGCTCTGATACTTCTTGTCCAAAGCTCTGATACTTGTCTAGATACAAAGATCTGATACTCGTCTAAAATTAAACACCCATGAATGTTAGAATTATGCAGTTTTCCATCATCACTAACGGGTTTTGGCATCATCAAAAAGGGAGAAATTATTGAGAAAAACTATCAAGGATAACCCAACTGATGATTTTGATGAAATGTCAAAACATGTGGAAAATCTCTATGAAAAACTGTAAGAATTACAGACTGGAAATTGGTTTCATAACCAAAATAAAACTCCAAAATCAGCTCAGCTGAAGTGGAAGCCAACCACCTTAGAGCATGGTCAACCAGCTGGAAGGATACAACAGACAGTCAGGAACTAATCAAAGCTCGGCTGAAGACTGGAAAGCATCCAACAAAATGAGCAGCTATCATCACTGATAGGAAGAACCATGAAGTCAGCAAGCTTAAAAGCTCAAACTTGAGGATCAGCTGACCAAGCTCATATAAGACCAGCTTGACTAACAAACTTTTCATCAGTTTGAAATAGTTGAACTGGCAAACAAGCTCATAATAAGACCAACTGAACTGACCAACAAGTTCAAAAAGTTGAGATCAATCAAACTGGGAGAAGAGCTCAGAAGAACTGCTAACTGAAGCTTTAACCAAAGTTAAGCTGTAAAAAACAGGAGTGTCAGCTTGAGCCCAGAACTGAAGTTCAAGGCAGATGAGGAATGGCCAACTGGAGCTTTAGCCAAAGTTAAGCTGCCGGAGTCCAGAAATGAAGCTTTATCCAAAGCTAAGTTGCCAAGAACAGGAGTGCCAACTGGACCATTTCAGAACTGAAGGCCAAGGCAGCTGAGAAACTGTCAACCATTCTAGAACTGAAAGCCAAGGTAGCTAAGGAACTACCAACTGAAGTCCAGAACTGAAAGTCGAGCAGCTGATACTTGCCAAGCAATTAATAAAGATCCTGATAAGAGATCTTGAAGCATAATTCAATTAATCAAACAATGACTAGTTCAAACAAGCTTCAACGGCTAATAAAAATCAAACTACCATCGATGGATCAACTGTACCAATGATCAGTGAAACTTAACGATCACAAAGATCACTCATCTATATAAGAAGAGTGAATCTCATTTTAAACAAGACTTTTCGCCAATCTAACTCTTGCTATATTGCAGATACTGAGCTTTCTTTCTCCCTCTCCAGCTCAAAGCTTAAACATCATCACAAGCTGCGAAAAGTCCCAACTGAGACGAAGTTCTTCAAAGACCAACCAATCAGCTAGTTGTTGAAGAATCCAGCCAGAGCCAAGCTTCTCAGTTCAAGTTATTCAATGATCAACTACTCTGCTTAGCTTAAGGAGCATTCAAAGTTGATACCAGTTTCAAGACTGTATTCTTAAAGATCGAGATAGATCTAAAATCTTGTAAAGATGGGTAATAGTACCTAAAGTCCGAGCAAGTAGTTGGGAGCGGTAAGTATGAGCTGTCGACCATCCCCGACTAAGGAAGAGCGTACCGATGAATCTATTTTTCTAGGACAGCACCAGTTGAAAAAGAGACCGTGCTCGAGTGAAAGGTACCGTTTTCAGGTTCAACACTTGTCTTCATTGTGTAATTGTAATAAAGAAACTTTACTTTACATAGTGAATTACCCCTTTCAATAAGGAAGAGAGGTCGTAGAAGCTGAGCTTCGAACCTTTATAAATCCCTTGTGTGTTGTACTTACTGTCAAGCTTTTGCATATACATAACTGCACACAACATCTCACAAGCTGTACTCTTAAGCTAAGCTTTCCATCTCAACCGTCAAGTGCATTGATAAGTTTTGAAAGCGAGTCAAGGGCCCTATCTATTCCGCATAAAGTTCAAAGTTTTTGTGTCAGTTTATTCACCTCCCTCTAAACTGACATCGACTTGCCTGGGACCAACAGATTGTCCAGATTATTCTTCCAAGATCGTTGAAGCTATTCGAAGTTTCCAACTAAGAGGAGATTCAAGATCATTCTAGAAGATGGCTTTTTAAGCTTGAAGAGCATGTGATTGCAGTCAAGGCAGTGTTCTAAAGATGGAAGAAGTTTTAACATGGATAGTCCTAGGTTTCCAAATCAATAAGGAAAGTTTCCTTATTCATTTCAGATTAGGATTAGGACTTATGTTCCCTTGTAAAGACTATGTTTTTCATCTATAAATAGTCTGGGATACAGACCTATTAAAAATGCACTGAAACACACACTGAACTATTATCTGCACTAAAGTTATCTATCTGCACAAGAGCTCTAAAGTGCTAAAGAGTCGCATAGGTTTCGATTGTCATTGTTAGGCTAGAGAATAGTATTCTAGTCTTCGTGTATTGAAACACTTTTCATACACTATCAAAGGGTTCTCGTGAGAGAATACCTATGGGAACTAGATAGGTTAAAATCTAGGTTGTAAGGGGAGCTCATAGTTCAATCCATCGAAATAGGGTGTTCGGGTAAAAAGGGTTTTAAGTGACGTGAGGTCAGCTGCATGTAAGACCCTAAGTAAATGATACATCAGAGTAGTGGATTATTTCTCACGGACCTGATAAGTCCCCTTAGCATAGATCAGTTAATTGAATAGGGTTACCAATATGTTGTGTGCATTACATTCTGTAATTTGCATTAATTTCATTATAATGTTCCTGAACATTATTGTGATCATTATCCTACAACATTCGTGAACATTGTTGTGAACATTTGTAGACAGATATCTTCACACGGGGTGTGCAATTTCAAAGAGTTTTAACACTTGAACACAAGAACGCAAAGCACATTAATCAATAACAATCGAGAGATTTAAGGTTAATTGTGAGGACAATAAATCATTAGACCTTGTAGGAGTTGCATGTTAGTAATTGAATGGATACACTAATTCTAGCATGTCATCTAAGGTCTAAACAGTTCGGGAGAATGTTTAAATTAAAGGAGTGATTATCCTAATAAAAGTAGAATCATGAATAAGTATAATTAGATTGAAATTATATTGATAAATCATTGAAATCAAAACCCTAAAATATTTCTTTTCCTCTGAATTTAGAACCGAATTCTATATTTTCATCATTTAATTGCTTTGTTTAATTTCTATTTAATTAGTTAATTAAACCCAAATCTTTTAATGTGTTGCCTAGATAGTAATTAGGGAATTGAAGTCATAGTATTTACGTGATAAATTGATCATTACTCTCTGTGAAATATGACCTTACTTATTATTATACACAGTAACACCATGTACTTGTGAGTATTCAATATTTTGTCGATCAGAATACACACACATATGTAACGATTTTTTGAAAAATTGTTATGTATACTTCATTTGCAACGATTTTAACTGAAAACCATTATGTATCTAGTGTTATATATTTGTGTTTTTGAAGTTGTGATGGTTAGGGTTTTTTCGAATTGTACCCCACAAGATCTATTTGGATGCCATTAATTCTAAACTCATGTAAATCATAATTTTATGTGTGACATTAATTATCTTATGTTGAATTAACATGCAAGTCCAATTTCAAATCTATTGCAGCGGAAAGAAAATAGAGTCAGTCGAAACCGGTACTTACAAACGTTGTCGGGTTGCTCATGGGATTAAATGTCTAATCCCGTTGTTGATGGAGAACACATGGACGGCAACTTTATCATGGTGTTTGAAAGTTTCCTCAGGTCCCATATTCTACTTCTTGATCTGCTGCTGTATTCCTGGACTTTGTTTAGATTCAAGGTGGCTGCAGACTATTAAACAGTTGTAGAAAACCTAGGAATCAAGAGAGCACGTAAGAGGGCTGTATTAGTATTGTAATTTTCGTGCTCTCCCTCCCTTATTAAAGGAGAGGGGCCGAAAATCAGCTCCTCAAACCCTAATGGGTTTGGGCCTCCAACTCTTGTTCTATTCTCAGTCCACTTAGGTCATATTGGGCTACAACAAGGATCTAGAAGAATATTAAATTGGCTTACTAATTTATTTAATGCCTAATATCCATGACATGGATATAAATAAATAAATAAATTAATTAATTAAGTATTATTTTTATTCCACTAAAAAAATAATACTGACCTACCAATTCAATACATATTTATGAATATGCTTTCTCCTTTAGTTCAGCCATTCTCTATGTTTAAGATATAATGTCCATTAATTAATTATACAGGCTTCTGACAGCTATAATTAATTAATATCTTGTTCTATGAGTAGTACCGCATAACTTTCATATCATGTAAAGAATAAATTAATATTCTACCTGTAGGGCTTCTCATGATCTTTGTGCTTACTCAAGGGGACATCATCAACCTGACTCCTCAGGACATGATGACCATATAGAATGCACGACCCATTATATACATATATGTTACTACCTAAAATATCGAGGTTATTGATCCTATCAAGAATCTCACTCATTGATAAATCAAAAACGGTAGACATAACATATATATGTCCGCCACTATATATGGGATAAGAACCCGAACTCTGTGGATCTTTATTCTCTCCTTTTAGGGTCAGAACAGAGAACAATATCCTATCGTGATCCCCCTCAATACACATGTCAGTGTATCAGAATAATCATTCAGTCAAGATAAACTAACTATCAGATTATTCTACGGTGTCCAATGGTTGGTTCATGACCATCTAAACCGTGAGCCCTTTAATACTTTGCAAGCAATCTGATGATATGATCTTTTCTGTGTGTTCACACACACCATATCATCTACAATGCAAGTATATAGAAACATGCATATAAATATATAACAATAAATAAATACATAAATAAAGACTGCAATTATTATTCAATCTATATTATCTTGATATTGTTGTTTAATGTATACAAACACAAGCTTTCCAGTATACAAAACTAACCGTGATCACAATCAAGCAATACAGTCATATAATTATTTTCATCCCAACAATACAATCCTACTTTATTCAATCAATGATATTTAATTTAACAAATCAATCAAACAAAACAAGACCTACACATGTATGTACATATAGGGCTTGTTTACTTCAAGGATTTACAATTGGATAGATAAATAGTTTAGAGGATGAGAGGATAAATAAATCACACCCCACTTCTTAGGTGGGATGTATATCATCCCTATAAGGAACGAAACCAAATTTATCATGGGCCTTGAGTTATCCTTCATTTATATCAAATAAAATAAACATATGATATAATTGAATAATTTTATCAATCAATCATTATCTATCAAATTAAAAAATTCCATATATTATTGATAAAACCATGGTTTTAATGCATTTTTAGGTTCATTTATATGGTAGTTGATGAGCAATGCATGCATAAGTTCACAAATTATGCATAGTTTCATATATTTTATGCAATGTCATGTTTTTGCTCATTTTGAAGAGATTTAATTCAAATTATTTTATGAGATTCAATTAAGTTTGGAAAGTGCCTAAAAAGATAGGGAATCAAGTTAGGAGTCCATTGCAAAAAGAATCAGATCAATCGAACAAGAAATGAGCGAGAACGAAGCAACACAGTGAAGTGTGCTGGGTGACGACGAGGGCAAGAGCACGGACTGTGCTCTGTTTTTTCCCCAACGCCATGAGGTTTTGAATTTAAAGCAAAGTCCATGCTTAGGGATGCACGAACCATGCTCCTGTTCCGTTTTTCCGTATTTTTTTCATGTTGGACTGAGTTTTTTTCCCATCTCGGGCTTGGATTCCTCCAGCTATATAAAGAAGTCATAGGGCACGAGAATAAGGAGCTACCATCATCTACCACTATCCACAATCATTCCATAATGTGGCAAGGCTTGAATAACCATATGAGTGAAGATTGAAGAAAAGATTCAAGATTAAAGATTGGGGATAAGTTTTATCTTTATTTTTGTTTAAGAATATTAGATACTATGTTTATTTTGATTTCTTTTGAGATTGAATAAGACATGTGCAACTAATTACTTTGTGATTCTGGGGTTTGTAATTAGTTCATTGGATTTCATGCTTCAACAATTAATTGATTTTTCCTTTCCTTTATTTATTTGTGCATCTTGCTTTGGATGGTTCATGTATGATTATTTGGCAAATTATTATTTCATGCTTAGTTAATTTACTTGAGTTCGAAAGTAGATAGTAAATTAATAGAATACAAGATTACATGATATGATTTTTGCTAGATAAAAAGATTGGTAAGATTTGTGAAGAGAAATCAGTCTTTTGTGGTATTTAGAAATTTAATTGCTAATTTGAGACTGATAGATGATAATTACAATCTAATTTCCTCTTATAACTTACTCGAGAGAGATGTTATAATTGTATTTTTGACTACTCTTATAAATGCTGGAATTAAAATCGGTTTAATAATTAATCATTTGCATGAATTTCTTTAAATGAAAGCTTCCCTAGAATCCACTTCTCTCATTTGCATTTCCTAGTTCTTTTAACTTGTTTATTTATTTTAATTGTCTCTTTTAATTATTTATGTTTAAATTCTCAAATTAAATTACGAGTTTCTAGATAAAGTGAAATGAGATAATTAGGTACTTAGCTGTGATTATTATTCAGTTTCTGTGGATACGACCTTGCTCACTAGTATTTACTATAAATTACTCCGTACACACTTGGGAGTTGATTTTTAGTGAAATAAAATACCGGATCTAGAATTTTAATCTACATACATATTTTTGAAATGCCTTACCATAAATAAGTATGATCCTTTTTTAATATATAGCACATGAAATTCTTTATAAACTATTCACATATAATTTAGTGGTATCACTCACCTAACTTTATAAATGTGAGTAACTTCAATTGGAACTAATTGTCTATCCCCAACTTTAAAAAAATTATAAACTGTAATGATTAAAGTAATATGAGATTCATCTAAATAGATAAATATTTCATGTATACAACGTAGGCAGCGAAAATTCTAACTACTGTCACAACCACTAATATATCGTTTAAAAATTATAAAATTATATTAAATGGATAATAAAAAATTATAAAAGTGCATTAGTAGTTGGGGGTATTAGGTTCGAATTTCCCCGTAGGTACATATTATAGCTTCTTCGGTCTCCCTCCACAGCTTTGACTAACACATTTTTAACTCAGACCATGAACTATATATATTATATTATTTTAGTTATGTAATTGACTACTCGGTTAACTACTAAGTCCTCCTATGAGATCAAATGAATTATGTTAATAGTGAATTTTTACTAAAACTATGTACATCAGTGACATTTATTTGAATGTCTAGAATCGACAGAACTTTGATTTAAAAGAAAAAGTCATGAAAATAGAAGACTTGAGGTAGCTGCCCGTCCTTAAAGTGAGGCCCAGCTTGTGCATATGTGGTACTCTCTGATTGGGTGCCACATAATTTTATATACATTAATTTAAAATTTAAATATTTTGATATAATTATGAAAAATAAAAAAAAAATCAAAATTCATAGTTATTTTTCTCTATAAAGAGAGCCTAATATTGGTATATTTTTACAAACAAATAAATGTTCTTTTTCTCTCATTTTACATTTATTTGACGCCCATGTTTTGTTTGGGACAAGATTATGATGGCTTATATCATCATACACAATATGATTATAGAGGATGAACGAGATGCATACCAAAACTATTATGATCCCACAAAATTCTTGGCGGATATATCTTCAACTTCAGATGTTGAGCATTTCCACTACTCTACTGAACGAATTACAAGTTTGTCGGCTTATATGGTTAATAGGGATCAACTTCGCAATAGAGAAACTCATAGCGTTTCTCAAAAGGACTTGATTAAGCACATATGGCATAAATTCGGCACTGATTGAATATGTAATTTACATCTTATATACTCGTAATTTAGAATTTCATGTGTTCTCGTTGTAGTTTATTTAATTATATTTTATTTTATTTTAACTCTTGTAATTTTCATTTTGTTGTTAAGTAAATTATGAATTTATAATTGTATGGTTTTTTTTAATTATAAATTCAAAAAATATATCTAATAAATTAATTATGATTTTTTAAATATAGCAAAAAAAATCTAAATGATATGTTATTAAAAAAATAAATTGATAATATTTTATGTAGATCGAAAGAAAGAGACATTAATATTTTATTTGAAGGTCAGGTTTAATGAGTGTCACTGATGGAGTGCAAAGTTTATAAGGTTAGGGCCATCAAATTTTAAAAGGTTGGGGGTTGTGGATATGGAGGAAAGAAAAATTAACATTTTATTTGAAAGTTAGGTTAGATGAGTGTCACTAATGTGAGTAGCCTAACATACATGTGCATTTATGGGAACGGCTGTAGATATATCTTAAGCATGTTTGCAGAAGTAGACTAAAATTAATCGTACGTCTAATAAATGATATTATATGTGTCCGAATTTATATTTACGACATTTGACATTTATTTAATCAACATTAAACATATAAAACATTTGAGATACAAATCAAATATTAATTAAGCTCCTATGTACCATACTACTAGTCCTTTTAAAAGAATAAAAAAAAATAGATCAAGATGACTAATTTATCATATGAAAAAGGTGAATTGATTACATGAGAATGTGCAACATAGAAAAATTCTTAGACACCCAACACACACTACCTTATCTGTCACAATATCTCTATTGGGACAGTTGGGCCACTATCCCAACATGTGGCCAAGAATTTCCCATACAACATATATACATGATGATGCATAAGTGTATAACCATAACATTCTAGAACATGAAATACAATTATATATAACAAACCCCCTTTTGTCCCATTATGTTTTATGTAAATCACTAAAGCATGCTCCGATCCTATTTAAAATAAAAGCCCTAATTCCAATAATAAAAAAAGAAAAAAGAAAAAAAGAAAAATCCTATGATGTGAGAAAGATTTGGCAAAATCATATTTAGCATATGCGTGATGTCTTGTCAAAGCGTAGCTGTGATGAAATGAGAAAAATTTGGAAGGCTAGAAAGAGACAGATGCAAAATAGGAGACACATGTGGGAACCAAGTAAATATTTTAGTTTTCATTTGGGGTGGGGGGTGTAGGGTAGCTAAGGTATGGGGTGGGAAAATAGGGAAATATACATAAACAGAAGAGTTATTGTCCTTTTTAGCCCCTAAACTTATTGACTTGACCATAGAGTTAATGATACTTTACTTAATAATTAATGATACTTCATCTTATATGTAATGATAATTTACCTATCTCATAAGTAATGATACTTTTTTGTTCTTAGTTCAATAATTAAATGATACTTCATTTGTTCGTGGTCTCACAGGAGGGTAACACTAATTATCAAACCAATAACATAGAAATATTATTATCCATGATGTGAATTATTAATAATTGAACAAAGATATATCATAGTTATGAGGTAAAATATCATACACTATGAGGTGGAATATCATTAATTCAAATGTGAAATATCATATGATATTATCATTAGCTATGTGATTAAATATCAATAGCTTTAGGATGAAGTGTCATTAACTCTGAAATGAAATATCATTAACACACGGGTAAAAAATCATACAATATTATTTGATCAACGTGGCCTTACAAGTATAGACAACAAAACCATTTCATTATTAAATCTCATATCATTACAACAACAACATTTAATACAAATGAAGCTAAATTGATTACGAACAATCTAAACAAGCTACGACAACATATACAAAATATTTGCATCCCACAATCAGGGATACTAAGTTATAATGAAGAGTTATTTCCTAGCCATAAATTCTAATATGTAAACTGTAAACATAAACATAAATTTTCTGCAAAACAAAAAAAAAACTAAAAACAGCTTCTCATTAACATTACTTGATAATTTTCAATACCGATTGTCAGCACTTGGAATAGTAATAAGCAACTAACAATCATTAATTTGACAACATCAAGATTTTACAAAATATCATATATAAACCTTGAAAATCTCTGTCATCTATAACAAATAGGAGAAAAATAATTGGATAAAATCAATAATGAAAGTATCATTATATAAGAAGTGAAGTATCATTTACTAGGGAATTCCAACTAACAGGTTCATGTGCTTTGACAGATACAGTTTCTCCATTATTTAAATCATCAAATAAAATTATATCTGAAAATTATAAAATTGAAATTTAAAAGTATATTGAAATTTAAAAGTATCTGAACTATACTGTTGCACTCCTCCAACAACAAAAAATTATAAAAATAATATTGAAGTGCTGAAATTATAAAATCACAACAACAAATTGCCTAACAAGTAGAAATTCAAAGTAATTTCTTCAGAGGCATATCATCGAACACAATGTATGCATATATAGAACATGGATACACTAACCCAGAAATTGTAGTCAAGACTCACAAACTCACAAATTTCAGAACCTTAATTTCAATACCATCAAAGAAACATACCGTTTGTAGTAGACAGTCTTCACCAGAGTTCAAGGAAATTTCGTAAGGCTGAAAATTCGACAAAAAAATCGTTTATTTGTCCCAATTTATTTATGAAGGAGAAGGAGAAAATCGTTTGGAGAAGAGCAGAAAATCACGCAGAGAATAACAATATCAATGGCCGGTTTGAGAAGAGAAACTCTCGTGTCGAGGAAAAGTTTGGGAGAGAGGGATTCAATCATTTTTTATATATATTTTTTCTCAAACCGGGTAGGATAGCGGGTCAGGTTAGGATTCGTCTAACAGAAGCAACCCGTTAGACCGTCCTACATGAGTGTTCCCCGTATAGGGAATGGTTCAAATAGGAACCAAGTTCCCACATGAGAACCTAGGAACCAATTTAAGTCCTAGATTTTATTAGATCTAAGGGTCATAATTAAGTCAATGTTTTAGTCAAGTAGGGTGGCAAACTTGTAATATTAGAGAATCTTAATGAATAAGGGTTATTTTTGTAATTTAGAAATTATGTTATATTTTTTGGATTTTGAGTTCAATTTTCGGAGTTAAATAGACAACGCTTTAAAACTGTTTTCTTTCTAGACATATGTATTGATGAGCTAACATGGCATATATATATCGCTAATATTAATGAATATGTTGCTAACATGAGAAACTCATATTAATAACATGACGGGATCATAATGATAAATTGATACGTGTTAAACAATGTTCACGTGACATTAGACCACAGTTAAAATAACATTGTGTAATATGTTATAACATTATACATACATCATATTGCTAATATGTTACTAACATTAATTGCTAATATATGAACAATGATTTGCTAATGTGTAAACAATAATTTGCTAATATATAAATAACAATTTGCTGATATGATTTTTAAGTGTTGTTATTTTTTTTTACAGTTTTCATGATGAATTAACATCCTGTTGTAGCCCTAGTGGCCCGAAAGTTAGAGGTGCAGAAGTCGATGATTGGAGAAACTGGTAGAGGTGGCCGCAAGACTTCATTTTTAGGGTTTGGCAAAGAAAATCAGAATTGGGGGATTGCAAAAGGAGACCATTCAATTCTAAGCAAGGTCAAGACGGGTCGGATCGATGAAAGGGAAGTCGGGGCGGGTTAATTTCGAGCTGGGCTAGTTGTTTATCCATTGGGCCACACCCATGTTAATGGGCTTGTTAGTTGTTAAATTAATTAAGGACTGAGTCCAGTTATGTTAGGGTTTCTATATTTCAATTAAGTGGTCCCCAATGTGTGGTTATATATGCATATGTTGTAATCAACTTTAGGATATTATGAAAAAGATTATCCAAAGTTCTCTTCCTTCCACTCTTCTATCTTTCCCTTCCTCTCATTCTCTGAATTCTTCCCTTTCTCTTACAAATTCCCAACAGTTTACAGTTACTATAATACAGAATTTACAATCTAAAAATTCTGTCTATACACAATCGGTAAGAAAAAGAGTAAAAACGACCACTTCCTATCGGAGACCATAACACTTGGTATCCAGAGCCACAGGTCCTCGGTCATAGCGGAGGGCACCCGTTTGAGAGAGCTGCAAGATGGGCAGAATAAGCTCAATCAGATCTGGCAAACAGAAACAATGAAAAGAGATGCTGCTGAACAGAAATTGCAAGAAAAAATGGAAAACATCCAAGAAGATATGGCTGCAAGGATGGAGGTTATACAGCTAGGTATGAATGAGAAACTTGATCAACTCGCTAAATCCCTTACCACCCTCCAAACTCAACTATCCCATAATTCTCTTAAGAAGGGGATAGGTGATAGTGAATCAATTCTTAGGGCTCCACCCCAACTATACATGGGTGAGGGTTTACAAACTAAACCCCCTTACCCAAACAGAGGCAGGGATGTAATGGAACCATACTCAAATCAGGTTTACTCACCCTTACCCAGGGTGGATTTTCCAAAGTTTGATGGCTCAAACCCTAGGGAATGGGTTCTGCGCTGTATTGGCTATTTTAAAATGGTTTCCAATCTTACTGATGAACAAAAGGTTACCCTGGCAGCCATGAATTTTAAGGTAGGGCTGCCCTGTGGTTTCAGAATTTCAGTACCAAATATGGGGAAGTTTCTTGGGAACAGTTTGTAGAAGTGGTGGCTACTAGGTTTGGGGACATTAAGGTCTCTCAAGTTGTGGTTAAGTTCAATAAACTGAAACACACTGGAGATTATCTGGACTATGTGGATAAGTTTGAATAATTAAAGGAATGTATGGTCCTGTGCCACCAAGGGGCCTATTCTGAACATTATTTTATTGCCAGTTTTCTTAGTGGGTTAAGTGAAGAGATGAGAGCTGCTATATCAATGTTCAACCCCACTACCTTACAACAAGCCATAGATTTGGGGCAGAATCAACTGATCACTCTGGAGGCACTCACTAAGAAATTAAAGGGGGGTAGCAGGCCTACCAGCAAATGGGCTAGTTCAGGAACAAGGCCACAGAACTCCAACAGTTCCCCTACCCTTGCTAAAGACCTCTCAAACACAAAGAAACCGGTCAAATTGCTTACAGCTGTACAGATGGTAGACAGGAGGGCCCAAGGCCTCTGTTACAATTGTGATGAGAAGTACACAGCAGGGCATAGGTGCTCTCACAGGGTACACTATATGATCATGACAGAAGAAGAGGAGGTTGCCTACCTACAACCTCTTATTAACTTGGAGGAGGAATTAGGCCCAGATAACCTATTAGAAGAGGCACAAATGTCTTTACACACTCTCAAGGGCAATGACTCCATTACCACCTTGAGATTCACTGGGCACTGCAAGGGTCAGAACCTACAAATCTTGATAGATACAGGCAGTACCCTAAGTTTCATCAAAGAATCCACTGCACAGTCCTTAGGATGTGATGTTACCACTGCTAATCCCCTGCTGATCAAGGTGGCCAATGGCCAGAGGTTGATAAGCACAACAATAGCAGATGGTTTTGAGTGGCACATGCAGGGTGTCAAGCTAAGCTACCCACTGAGGCTGCTTCAACATGAGGGTTGTGATGTGATACTAGGGGGTGACTGGTTGAAGGCTTGTTCCCTTGTGGAATTGGACTATGAGTTGATGACAGTCACTGTCAAGTGGCTGGGAAAGAAGCTGAAACTCCAAGCAAACAGGTCCCAAGCTGACTGCCAATACATGACACATCACTCCCTGTTTAAACTACTACATTCAAGTGCAAGCAAGGATTTAGAAAAAATCTACATGTTATCAGTTCAACATATTACCCAGGGGGAGACAACAGGGTTGGAGGGCCTCCTCACTGAATTTGAAGACATATTTAAAGAACCTGGGGGTTTACCACCTGCAAGAGGGGTGGAACACCAAATCACACTGAAACCAGGCACTGCACCAAGGCACCAGTACCCCTACAGGTCTTCTCATCAACATAAAGATGAGATTGAAAGAATAGTTAAGGAGCTACTGGCTTCAGGGGTAATTCAGCATAGCAGGAGTCCTTTTGCCTCCCCTATGCTACTGGTTAAGAAGAAAGATGGTACATGGAGGCTTTGTGTAGACTACAGGTACTTAAATAATTTTACTGTGAAACATGATTACCCTATCCCATTAATTGATGAACTTTTGGATGAGCTTCATGAGTCTAAGTTCTTTTCAAAGATAGATCTAAGGTCTGGATACTTCCAGATCCTTATGGAGCCAGAACACAGGCACCTCACAACTTTTAGGACTCATGAGGGGCACTATGAATTTCTAGTGATGCCCTTTGGGCTATGCAATGCCCCAGCTACCTTTCAATCCCTGATGAACCAAGTATTCAGGGATTGTTTGAGGAAGCATACCTTGGTATTTTTTGATGACATCTTAATCTACAGTAAGGGGTGGCAGGAACATATGGCACATCTGAGGGAGGTTTTCACTTTACTAAGGCAGCATTCTCTATTTGCTAAGAGATCCAAGTGTTTATTTGAGAAAACAAGCATTGAATACTTAGGCCACATAATCAGTGGGGAAGGGGTCTCTACAGACCCACAGAAGATTGAATGCATGGTCAAGTGGCCACAACCCAAAAACATCAAACAGCTCAGAGGTTTTTTGGGCCTAACTGGTTACTACAGGAAGTTCATTAGAGGATATGGAGCTATTAGCAAACCCTTGACATCCTTGCTCAAGAAGAATGGGTTCAAATGGAATGATGCTGCAGCACAAGCTTTCCAAAACCTAAAGGAAGCTATGGTACAGACACCTGTCCTAGCCCTACCAGATTTCACCAAGCCCTTTGTTATAGAAACAGATGCTAGTGGAATGGGCATTGGGGCTATATTGATGCAAATGGGAAGGCCCATAGCATTCCTAAGCAAGACCCTATATCTTAGAAACCAGGCTCTCTCCATTTATGAGAGGGAGTTTCTAGCTGTGTTGATGGCCATACAGAGGTGGAAACACTACTTGCAGGGCCATAGATTCATCATCAGAATTGACCAGCAGGCCCTCAAACACCTCCTGGATCAGAAGACCATGAATCCTATACAACAAAAATGGATTACCAAACTCTTGGGATTGGACTATGAGATACACTATAAAAGAGGCATAGAGAACAGAGTAGCTGATGCCTTGTCCAGAGTTCAAGATTTGAAGGAGGAGTGTCAAGCCCTGAGCACAGTTACTCCCCAGTGGATAAAGGAAATCTTGCAGAGTTATGAGGAGGACTCCTATATTACAACACTCATGGAGTCTCTACAATCTGATTCTACTGGAAGCTCTCATTTCACACTCACTCAAGGAATACTTAGGTATAAAGGAAGGTTGGTAGTTGGGGCTGCTCCTGATCTGAAGGCTAAAATTTTTTCAGCTATGCACAGTTCTTCTTATGGGGGTCACTCTGGGGTTCAGGGGACCTACATGAGGCTTAAGGCCATCTTCTTCTGGCCTGGAATGAAAGCTGATGTGGTAGAGTTGGTCAAGGATTGTGATGTGTGTGCACTCAACAAACCTAATTATGGAGCCACACCTGGCCTATTACAACTCCTACCCATCCCAGATCAACCCTGGAGCCACCTCACAATGGATTTTATTGAAGGCCTCCCAAGGTCTAATGGGAAAAATGTCATTCTGGTGGTCATAGACAGGTTGACTAAGTTTGGACACTTTATGGCTTTATCACATCCCTTCACAGCTCAGGGAGTAGCTAAAGTCTTCTTAGACAACATCTACAAATTGCATGGACTACCTGTCAGTATAGTTACTGACATTGATAAGATCTTTACAAGCAATTTTTGGAGTGAATTATTCAAAGCCTTAGAAGTCTCACTGAACTTCTCCTCAGCCTACCATCCACAGACAGACAGCCAATCTGAGAGATTGAATCAGTGCCTGGAGAATTATCTCAGGTGTATGACTTCCTATCAACCTAAACACTGGTTTAAGTGGATTCCATTAGTGGAGCACTGGTATAATACCAATTACTACACGGCTCTGAAGGTAACTCCCTTCCAGGCTTTGTATGGTTATGCCCCGCTCTACCTCTCAACAGGGCCATACCTGGACCCTACGAATCCTGAGGTCTAAGAGGTGATCCAAGACAGACACCTTATGCTACAACAGCTTAAGGAGAACTTAAGGGTGGCGCAAGAAAGAATGAGGGCCTACGCTAATAGATCCAGGGAAGAGAAACATTATGATGTTGGCGACCAAGTCTACCTTAAACTACAGCCCTACCGCCAAAACTCTGTTCAGCTAAGGAAAAGCCTAAAACTCTCCTCCAAATTCTTTGGGCCCTATACGATACTTGAACGAATTGGACCAATTGCCTACCGGCTTGACCTACCAGAGGGGTCACGCGTACACCTAGTGTTCCACGTGTCCCTACTCAAGAAGAAAATTTCAAGTTCAGTCGTTCCATTACCTGAATTGTCTGCTGCCACCGATGAGGGAACTTTTTACCTTCGGCCGGGTGCGGTGCTTGACTCCAGAATGTTGCAGCGAGGAGGCTTCTCTATCACACAACTCTTGATCCGCTGGATCGATGAAAAATTGGGTCTTGTCTTTTGGGAGGATGCGCCGTTTATCAAATGTAAATTTCCAGATTTCAATCCTTGCAGACAAGGATCGAATTCTGCTGGGGCAATTTTGTAGCCCTAGTGGCCCGAGAGTTAGAGGTGCAGAAGTCGATGATTGGAGAAACTGGTAGAGGTGGCCGCAAGACTTCATTTTTAGGGTTTGGCAAAGAAAATCAGAATTGGGCGATTGCAAAAGGAGAACATTCAATTCTAAGAAAGGTCAAGGCGGGTCGAATCGATGAAAGGGAAGCCGGGGCGGGTTAATTCCGAGCTGGGCTAGTTGTTTATCCATTGGGCCACACCCATGTTAATGGGCTTGTTAGTTGTTAAATTAATTAAGGACTGAGTCCAGTTATGTTAGGGTTTCTATATTTCAATTAAGTGGTCCCCAATGTGTGGTTATATATACATATGTTGCAATCAACTTTAGGATATTATGAAAAAGATTATCCAAAGTTCTCTTCCTTCCACTCTTCTATCTTTCCCTTCCTCTCGTTCTTTGAATTCTTCCCCTTCTCTTACAAATTCCCAACAGTTTACAGTTACTATAATACAGAATTTACAATCTAAAAATTCTGTCTATACACAATCGGTAAGAAAAAGAGTAAAAACGGCCGCTTCCTATCGGAGACCATAACACATCCTTCAATCAAATGGTCATAACTTTTTCAACGGTTAATATTTTTTTGAAATTCTTTTTTTGTTGAAAAATAAACTAAACTAACTTTCCTCTATATACAGTTCATGTTTTACTTATTTTCATATGATAGCAATTATGTATTCATAGTTGGGTATCGTGTATAAATTAATATGTTTCATATTAGCAACATAAGTATACGATGTTAGCAATGATGTGTTCTAATGTTAGCAATGTCTGACTGTTCCGACTTATATACATCTAAAAATGAGTTTTTGTATTTTTTTATCAATTTTTGTTCAAATAAATATATACAATATCCATCTTAAATGAAAGAGCATGAAAAAATCTTGAATTTGATATATTATTCGAGTTAATTGGATTTAAAACGAATGAGTTATGATTGTTTAAATTTTTTAAGAATATTTATAAATATGATGACATCACTATTTTAAAAAATATCTGGAAATACCCTTATTTTTTAAATTACTCATATTTACAATTATGTCACCTCTTTTTTATCCTCCATGTCATCAAGATTGATCAATTTTATTAACTCTAAATTCTCATGTTTGGATTGATTCCTATTTGAACCTACTCATGTGTATATGTATGTGCGCGCGTGTGTGTCCTAGCTTCGTCTCATCAATTCCTTAATGAAAATAAATGGAAATATGAGAGTAATTTATTTGTATTAAATATCCAACCAATAGATATGGGATGGGTATGGTATCAAGAGAGCAAGAACAAGAAATGTTTAAAATTGGCAATAATGAGAGGTAATTGCCCCCTACATATACCCCCCCTACTTTTATTTAAATTTTTTGGTCTATGTTGTCACAATCTGGTTATCTTTTTCCCGCAATTCTCTCACTTTATGAAACCACGCACAAAAAAAAACACCATAGCTTATGTTTGATCATACATTTTTAAAGTTAGGACTACCAATGTCAATCACAATCATCATGCTCATGCATGCATGCCTACCTCACCTATTCTACTTAATTCCACTATTTTCATTTTTAACCAACAAATTTCAAATACATAATTAATCCTTTTTTTATTTATCATGGTCAATTGGTCATGGAATATATACCGAAGTTTTACAATCGGGTCAACTTTGATGAAAAAGATCGTGCAACAATGGTCGATATTTGAAGACCAAGAACTTAAAAAGGACAGGAAATCCGTACTGCGTTAGGATTTTTCGATTGAATTCATAATCCATTGTTTCTTTATTTCTTTTTTATTTTTTTATTTTTAGTAAGTTGACTGAGTAGGAACTTAATGCTTTTGATCCACTCTTAAGTTTACCATAAAAATGAGTACTTTAGAGCAACTTCAATGTTAGATCAAAACATTAATTTGGGACATGATTTCACTTCAACCCGTCCTAAATTGTTACGGCACCAAATCGTGCCCGAAATTTAGAGTAAAATTTGGTGCGGCACTAAACTGGTGCTGGTGGGTCAAACATCATTTAATGAAATATTTTATTATTTAAAATCATTATTAAATGGATTATCCAATAAATTTAATTAATAAATTATCTATTCATTTAAAGTATAAATCATCAAAATAAATAAATAGTTTCAATAAAAAGCACAATTAATTAAATATAATGGATAGAAGGATGTCGCATCACAAATTACCACAAATTAACTTAACAACACATTACAAATAACATAAAACTACTTCAAGAAATACATTGATTACTAGTCATTTCTACATCCTCTAAGATAACTATAATATTGACCGAAATCATTTGAAGAATCCACAAATCCTTGTCCTTGATCATCTTTGAATTGATTGAATTGAGAAACTTCTCCTTTGATGAGGAGATGATTGTGATTCACAAGCTTGGTTTCTTTTATGTATAATTCTAATTTACTCACCACGAATGTATTCACATGTAGTGAGATTGAAGATAGAATCCAAATTGGATGATCATTTAAAGTATTTTTATTATTCCAAACACATTATATGTTATAATTTATTAATATTATTTATTTTTTAATATTATATATATAAAGTATATAATTGGTGGTTATTAATTTTGAATAATTAATATGAAATTATTAAGCAAATTCATATTTCAATTATAAAGCAAAATTGATCTTTCCGAGAATATTTTTGTTTGGTGTAGAGGATTGGAGTTGTCAAAAAAATCAGAACTAAAATTACACTTATTTAATTTGATTTAGAATCTGTACTAAATATGTGTTTAGTACTGAAGCTGCCCTAACCATTTGAGAATATTCACATGGTGGAAACCTTTAGTAAAACAATGTGTCTGAAATTCACTATTCACCCAATTAAAAAAAATGTACTTAAATAATTAATGTGATTTATAATATACTATACTACGCCACTTTTTCAGGATGAAATTTTTTATTTCACCTTTTGTGTTGTATTCTCTATTGCACGTTTGATTTTTTAGGCTTTTTTTTCATTTTTTATTTCTATTTCTTGCATTTTAATTTAATTTTACATTTGTTATTTATGGTCCATCCTACTCAATTAATGTATATTATATTTTTTAGGATTTAATTTTTAATTATTAATTGATTATTTGAAATATTAAATACTAAATAATAAACCCTAATTTGGTAGAATGAACTCTAAATAAGAAGCGAAAATTAAACTAAAGCACAGTAAACTGAATCGGAGAAAAAAATGAGAAAAACTATAAAATCAAATATATAATAGAGATGGGCAGTAGACAATTTCGTGTGCAATTTTTTTCCATTGATTATAATTTTATTTTCAGCACTAGTTGGATTATTGAGTTGGAATTTGTCTCATACTCTCATGTGTTCAATTTAGAGAAATGTTGTCAATATTATTATTTATTTGTAGAGGAAATATAGAGATTATTTAAGTGCACATATTAATGAACCGTGTAATTACTATAAAATAGACATGATTAATTATTCAAGTTTCACCGAACCACGTACGTACACAACTCTAGAACACGTACGTACACAACTCTAAAACATGCAAAATAAAAGTTCATATGGTATATATATCATGTCTTTTAAAATAATTACCGCATACATGACTGTATATTTTTGCATTTTTTATAACGAAATAATTAAAATTATAAATATTTTATTAGAACAATTTGACTCCTAAAACAAACGAACCTGTCCTGTCTCTCCATCATTATTCATTGGTAACACCGTTGATTATCGACCATTCTTAGTGAAGAACTGAAGATAGAAAATAGGTCAAGGGCCACGTAGCCCATCGATTATTTTACAAGGTTTACATTATTTTCTCTTTGACTATTTAGTCTATTTAGCCTCTCGACTATCTGAAATTGCTCACATTGCCTCTTTTATATGAATGAAAAAGTTAACATCATTAACAAACACATACTAATCCACATTTTTCGCATATAATAAGATATTTTCACATATTTTTACACACTATTTTACAATTAACCAAAATTGCTACAAGTTAATAAATTATGGTTAATAAGTAATAAAATAATAAACAGCGACAAATTAATTAACACATAATAATAATAATAATAATAATAATAATAATAATAATAATAATCTAGTATGAAAAATCAATATTTATATTATATATATTGAGATAATTTATAAAATTATTTTAATTTAAAAACCATCATCCACGTATTCCAAATTTATAATCAAGCATTCAACTTCATTTTCAATGGTAAAACGAACACATAAATCAAGTAATATCAGTGCATAATGACTTTTGAAGATGAGAATCTAAGCAAATCTAAAATTCATAAATCACACACATTTCCAAAACAGTAAATCATCATAAATGAAAACCCAATCTCTATTTTTGAGTTCATCATCCAATCATCGAATTTCAATAAATTATCTCGATATGTGTGTGTTATAAATCTTGAAATTTTCATACTATATTACTATTATTATGTGTTAATTAATTTACTAATAAATTTATTGGTATTTATTATTTTATTAATTATTAATCATAATTTATTAATTTGTATAATTTTTAGTTAATTGTAAAATTGTGTGTAAAAATATGTGAAGATTTTAGTTTGTGAGAAAAATGTGTGTTGTATGTGTTTTTGTTAATAATGTTAATTTTTTCATCCATATTAAAAGCATTGTGAATATTTTAGATAGTCGAGGGAGCTAAATTGACTAAATAATTAAAGAGGAAGTTATGTAAACCTTGTAGAATAGGTAGGGGAGCGAGGGAGGGGGGGGGGGGGGTGTCATGTGCCCATAACCCTAGATATATCTTACATTACATATTCACATATCCGCACACACAAATATATACATGTAACTATGTATTCAATCTGACAGAAAATAAATTGATTGAATCAATAATTTTGGAATGGGAAGATATTTTTATATATATATATATATATATATATAATTGTGTGTGTAATAGAACGGTGGTTGGTTTCCTGGGAGCTGACAGTGGTGTGTGTTGTGCGTGTGTCAGGACGTCAACTCAAACGTCCCTCCATTTCCATGGCCGCTTTAAAGGGATCACATGAACCCCGTCGTGAGGAGTGGGATTTGTATTTATTTGTATTTCACTTTTATATTTATAATTTTAATAATTTTTATCGTAAAATAAAAATTAATTATATCATAATAATCACCATCAATATTTATCAACCAAATTTTTTTTAAAAAAAATGTTTCTAAATATATAATCAATCTCTCTCTCTATATATATATATATATAAATATATAAAAAGTGATGGCTGTGATTATTTGAAGTAATCATTTTTATCATATTATATATTTTTCCTTTATCATTATCTTTTTCTTGACTTTGTTTCACACACGCAAGCGCACACACATATTAGTGTGTGTGTGTGTGTTCTTAATTATTAGGATGATGAATTGAAATGTATAAGATGAAATTGGAATAAATTATTGGGAATTCTTAAGTTGTATTTGTTATTTATATTAGTGCTACAATATTATCACAATAATTATTTAATTTATATTTATTAATTGAATTTTATATTTTAGGAGAAGGTCAATTGGAGCCAATTGATTCAATTATTTTTTAAAATATCGGGATCATCCAAAAAGTTTCATCTGGATGGTGTGTTTTTTAATTTGCTAACTTTAAATTTTTAACCTTTTTTCTTCTAAATTTTTTCATTTTGTAATGGAAGATTTCTCTATGCAGTTTTGAATACTAAAGAATGTGCGTCGGGATAATGTAATTTTTTTTTACTATATGCAGTGTAACTTTTACTCTTTTCATTTGATCACCCCACATATTTCTTTTAACCAAGATATATATTTGTGGGCCACTAAGTTGGCGTTTTGAAGGTATTTCATTTTATTTTTAATCATATTTTGCTCTTCTATTCATATTCAAACTAACATAAATTACTATGGTATTCTTTTAAAACATTTAAATAAAATTTACATCAATTGGTTTCATAAGCATACGAATAAAATTTGAAGTTACTTTGAACAATATAATTAGTTTTCCAAGAGCATATGAGCATGTGTATCAGTTTTGAAATCATTATTTATGTTTTTATGTTCAACTATTCGCAATTTCAATTTTTTAGATTTTCTTCATTCTTAATTATTTACACGTTGCTCTACAAAAATCATTTTCATATTTAAGCAATCCTTCCAACTTTTAATAGTATATATTTATATTTATAAATTATTTGCACTTTTCAACATACATTACACCTGCGAAGTCAGCAACAAAAAAAAAAACACCTTTTTAGGGAAAAAAACGAAAATTTACTTATTAATTGTCCAAAAAATATTGTCTTCCTTCAAAGTAAAGAATCATATTTTCTATCTTATTTTCATTCTAACTTATAACATACAAATTTAATTTGAATAATTTTTCATTTTTTTTTTGTTTTTAGATAATCCGCTTCCTTTTATGCCATAATATAATTTATCATATTTTAGATAATTATGTGTTCTCTTTTAAGTTTTATTTTTTTAATTATTTGATCAAAATTTCATTAGTAATTTTTAATAAATTGGTTGGGTTTTAGTTAAATAAAGACTAACTGAGATCAAATAGATAAGTAGAATGAGCTATTAAACAATAAAAATTTATCCAGAAACCTCTCAAAATATAACTAGAAAACATAGGAACTTGAGAAAAATGTATTATAGAAGTAGAATGATCTACTAAATCAAAAAAAATGTTGAAGGATCTATTGGAACAAAATGTATATAAAAGTTTAGCGACCTAAGAATGAATTAAACCAAAAAATTATTTTAGAAAAGCGCTTACTACTTTTGCTGCAAACCATTGTAAACAATTAAATATCCATTATAGTAATATCTTTTCGAAAAATCAAAATAACTTTGTTTTTTATTTCCTTTTTAAATTATTTATGACTTTAATATATGACTAATTCATAATATTGTAATGCATTTTATTTTTTATTTACATTTGTTCATAACATTATTTAGTAGTCTTAAATAATAAAACTGATGGAAACAAAATATTGTAGATTAATAAATTGCACACAATATATTTCTTCCTTACAAGTCTAATATAAGGACAATTATTTAATTTATGTTGTCTTATATCTAGGGGTGTGCGAATGATTGGTTTGGTGCAAAATCGAGCTAAACTAACAAAGCCAAATAAAAAATTTCTTAAAAAAATTCAAACCAAACCAACCAAAATAATATAGATAACCGAACCAAACCAAACCGTAATTCCTTGGTTAGTTTGGTTTGGTTTTCGGTTTAACTGAATTTTTAGTGATTTTTTTTTTCGAAATAATTATATCTAAAGAGAAAAATATGCACTCAATATATAACAAATCATGTATTAAATAAGTAAATATCTTAAAAATTTTATAACTACAAAATTGAAACTAAATATTAGAATTACTAATATTATTTAGGTATAAATACTTTTTAAATTTATTAATTTAGATTTAATTAATATTAGAATTATAAATCATAAATTATAAATATAGTGTGTGTGTATATATATATATATATTTGGTTGGGTCGGTTTTAACCAAAATATTTTTTACTTAAATCGAAACCGAACCAAACTATATTTTGGTTTTAATATTCAAACCAAACCAACCTTAAAGAAAAATGACCAAACCAACCTAACTAAATAGCTCGATTTGGTTCGGTTTTTTATTTTGATTTAATTTTGTATACCCCTACTTATATCCAAAAATCACTTATACAATTTCAATATTTTTTATACTTCAGTTTTGTAAAATTTATATATTTGTATTTATAAATAATTTATATTATTCAAACCTAAAATGCATAAAATGATCTCCGTGCATCGCACGAGAGAAATACTAGTATATATAATAACACACTCGTGGAGCATATTTTTTCCCGCCCATCTAACATCATCTAATTACATCTGATTTAACATTGATAAATTAGTCAATAAGTCATTTTATATCAATTGTGTTAATAGTCGATCAACATTAATGAATCACAACTAATACGCCAATTAGCCCTCATTTTCATAGAGTTAATTAAATTTTATGGAGGTAGTTTATATAATATATTTTAAATCTATAATAATAATAATAATAATAATAATAATAATAATAATAATAATAATAATAAATGAGTTGTGAAAGACATTTTTTCCTGCCCAATAACAAGGGCAATTTAATAAATTTATGATATGATATTTTAACCCCAATTTTTATATAAATAAATTTCCTTAATTTTTTTCATAAATATTAAATCTTCTTATTAATGGATTTCCGTCCTCAGTTTTTTTAGGGGGGTGGGATTAATTCTAATGATACTATATTAATGATGTGATTGTATTCATTATCATATATGAGGTGCCTTAAAATCCATTGTATCAAACCGCATATGAAAATAAGTGATATGTAATCGTGAGTCATTAAATACTGACCATAATTATCGCACACAATTAGTTTGACAGTTTTCAAATTCTGAAACACGCATGATTATAACAATTGTAGAGTTTTTTTAGAGACAAAAACTTGCATGCACTAGATGTATATAAGTTTATATCAGACGGTCAACATATTTGACCGGGTCAAAATACCGGTCAACGCGCGTTGACCCGGTCAACCGGCAAAAAAGAAAAATGATAAAGTAGGTGATACTTTTTAAAGATACAGATGATACTTTTTTGAATTTTGAGTGATACTTTTTAGTATTACGGTTGATATTAATTTTGAGGGTTTTTATTTATTTATTTATTTTGGTCTATACTTTTTAAGGATATAAGTGATACTTTTGACCTTTTGAGTGATACTTTTTAGTGTTAAAGTTGATATTGATTTTGAGTTGACTAGGTCAACGAGCGTTTTTCGGCGTTAACCGGTCAACGTGTTGACCCAGTCAATACGTCTGATAGTGCACCTAGTGCACACAAGTGCTTCTCTTATTTAGATAATCAGTGGACGATTTTGTCTTATAAAAATTAAGTGATAAGTAATAGTTCAGCTCCCACAATACAAAATTATAACATAAGCGATTTTAATAATCATTATTTTATTTTATTGTTTTACAATAATCGACTAGATTGATTTTGGCAACAAATGCATGGTTTACCTATCTATTAATTTCAAGTCTCAAGCAATCATCAACTACATCATACAATCATTAGGAGAGTACCTAGATTTGCTACGTAGTTATTAAAGTGTTATCAATCTACACTCTCAAGATTATTGTACGGTAACAATTTTTGTCTCCCCAAGATAAACTATTACTTAAAATTTTTTATTAATATTTTCTTATGTTTGTTCATATCCATTGTTTTGGGATTAACCAAAAATCATTATTAAACAAATAAATTAAGGATTTTTTTTTATTTTAAAGTATCATTTTTAAGCTATTTAGTACATAATTTTTTAGCTCTTCAACTACATAATTTATTATAATTATTTCCTACTAATAGTTTGAATAAAACAAACACTTTTATTTTATTATATACCACGGTAAATTCTGATTTTTCTTTACACACCACGGTAAAAAAAAATTTACCCTTTCACTTTAAAAAAATGATTTTAATTAATAATAATAATAAAAAAAAACCTTTATTCTCCATCACCAGAAACATGTCGCCGTCCCCTTGTTCTTTTTCCCTCTACCATCTTCTTCCTCTTCCACAGACACCTGTCACCCGATCTTTCCTCTTCGGCGGGTCACCGTCGATGATCACGTACCTTCGCCCAAACTTCTGGAGTCAATACGTTTGATTTTTTTAATATGTTATAGCTTCGAAAACAATTCTTCGAACCTAAAAAATCTGTTTGGAAAACGTTTTCTGAATCAAAAGAAGAGAGTTCGATTTTTATAGTTCGAACGAGATCGACGGAAAAAGAAAATGGCCGGCGGCGGAAGAAGAAAATTTGGATTCAATTTTTGGGGTTGAAGGAGAGAGGGAGTGGATTGCTGCATATAATTGAGATTTTGCAAGAAATTGCAATTATAGATGATAGAGGTGGGTTAGGGAAGAGGAAAGCAGAAGGTGAGTTAATTGGGAAAGATGAAGGCACATTTTCAGTTTCCGGCAAAGAAATGGAGTGGGAGAGATAGTTTATTTCCTTTTTTATTATTTTGTTCCATTTATTTATTGATTATTTTATTTTTTTATTTAATTAAGATATTTAAGTAATTTTATAATTCATTAATTTTTTCAGTGCTGAATAAAGAAAAAAATGTCATCTATTTAGAAACTGTAGAGGTCAAAAATCTCTACAATTAATCGTACTTTGAGTTCAGGCCCTGGCGATCTACAAGACAAAGAAAACACATGAAGTCGAAGGACCGTCGGGGGGTTGACGATCGAACGGACTCCGACGCTCAAGTAAGAATCGAATTAATCAAGGTAAAATTGAATAAACTACGAAATTATAGAGCTATTAAAGTAATCAGAAGAGGGTCGAGCTTCGCTACTGCGAACCCTTGTGTATTTGTTGCTTGTGGAATTATGCTAGTGATGTTTATATTCTAGTCGGAATTGCAGTGTATCATGAATGATTGATCCTCTCTTTACTGTCGTTATGAAGAAGATATATACAATGGTAAGCTTCTAACTGAATCCCAATATTTTAGGGATCTTCTCATATCCCTTTTAGGGTTTTTGACGGGGTCTTGGTTATCTTCAACGGATACTTTGACCCAGTCTTCTCCTTGAGTCTGCTCGATCATAGACTCTTACTTTAGACCTTAGGACTTCTAGAAATAAGGTGTCGACCTCGAGGTATGGACCTCGAGATGTGGACTTCGGGGTGTGGACCTTGAGACATTTGATCACGAGGCGTCAATCTTATTTGGTTCTTTAAACCTTCGAATGGCAGTGGGACTAGCTGTTGGGCCTATGCAAAAATAGGACCTCTACAGTTAGCTCCTCATTACTTGATTCTTGTATTTCAAGGATCGGGTAATGAATTTCGGAGTTAATCGTTATTTCGATTTAACTCTACGTTCTGAATTCTCATTTGGTTTCAAACTAATGCCAGAAGATGAATCCTTAGAGGGATCCTAGGTTTGAAAAATCCCATTCCGTGAGCTCCGACCCTTAAGGTAGGTCCGAAGAAGCTCGAGTTTTTTTCAAAGTAGACCTTGTGAAGCTCCAGACCTGAAGGCAGGTCCTGGGGGAGCTTAAGAGGTGGTGAGAGCAGACCTCGTGGAGCTCCAGGCCTGAAGACAGGTCCTGGGGAAGCTTAAGAGGTCACAAGAGTAGACCTCGTGGAGCTCCAGACCTGAAGACAGGTTCTAGAGGAGCTTAAGAGGTCGTGAGAGCAGACCTCGTGGAGCTCCAGACCTGAAGACAGGTCATGGGGAGCTTAAGAGGTCGTGAGAGCAGACCTCATGGAGCTCCAGACCTTGGGTACGGATTTCACTTTTTCTGTTCCCTAGGTTAACCCTTGCCGTTAGATGAGGACACGTGTGCCCAGATTACGCCATCTCTGTTCTGCAATTTAAATATCGAGGAAACCACTGTTCCCTTTTTAATCATCCTTTAGAATTCCAGCAGTCCCCTTCCTCAACCAAATTCTTCAACTGAAAAAATCTTCAAGCGTAAAATTCTCCTGAAAGATTTCAATTCCATTTTTCTCGCCGTTATCTTCGCTTCTTATCACGCTGTTTAAGGACTCCTACTGTGGTGGTCTTCAGACTTCGATTACCGTACAGTTTACAGGTTATTTTCAACTCTTCTCCTTCTTTTAATATTACATGCCATGGATGCGTAGTTGTAGGCTTTAAAGAATCTCTCGGGAATTTAGTAGCTTTCTTTGAGGATATTAAAAATAGCATCTCTTTAGTATCTCCTGGAACTGTTTGGTGATTTTTATAATTCTTGGAGAATTTATGGCGATTTCTAGGTTTTTCTAGCGTTTCTGATTTCTGAGAAATTTTTGCTGATTTTTAGATGAGGGTTATTTCTGGGGTAAAACATTTGTAGGAGGACATTTAGGCTTTCCTTGGTCGATTCTTGCTTGATTTATTCGAACATCTTTGAATTGGCGATGAGTGCGAGTGAGGACTTGAACGCAGAAGAAACAAGGAGTTACGGTGGAGACGAGGAAGGGGCTTCTTCGAGGTTGGAGCATTCCAATAGTTTCGATTCTCCAGTGATTACTAAGGTTACTAAGAAAGTCAAGGGCAAGAGGTCGTCGGCAGTCGTCCCCCGCTCAATTGGTCGAGCGGTGGTGAGCAAAAGACGAGTCCCGGTGGATACGGGTAGTTTATCAAAGATTTGAGAAGTCCAGATCCGCGAGGTCTGACCTGTAGGAGAAAGGTTTCGGATGGCGGATATTGCTCCGAAGGTAAATGACGAGATGCTGAAGAAATTGACCTCTTCACCAGTCTTGGGAGCCGGGGTCAAAGTCTATTCTCTTGGGCCTCTTGATAGGGCACATCAACCACCAACTGGGCTTACTGCCTTTTACACTTTAGTTGCCGACAAGGGGGTCGGGCTGCCCCTTCACCCTTTCTTTGCTAAGATTGCGGGCTTCTACGACATTACCCCTGCTCAGATTACACCGGTAGGCTGGTTCCATATGCTTGGGATGTACTATCTATGGTCAGAGCTCGGCTTCCCAGAGCCTACCGTTGGCGAGTGGCATGAGGCGTATAGGCTAATAGCCAATGCCGGACAATCGGGCTTTTATTATTTCACCAAATAGGTGTAGGGGTGCGACCCCCTCTGATATCAACCCTACCATCCTCTTCGGGTGGATGGAAGCCCAAATTTGTCTTCATCCCAGCACATACTTCGGAGGGCGTGATCTCTCCTGCTGAATTTCGTGAAGCCCGTGGGTCTTTGAGCCGAGTTCTTTACTTACTTTTTTAGTTCTGAACTTTATAATCTTATTTGTTCTGTGCAGGTTTTCTCCCGCGAGGTGAGCCTACTGAAGACGAGGCTGCCCATATTGCAGAGGCATTCCTTGTGTCTATTGAGCTACATGAGTTTTAGACAGTTCGAGCCGGCCGAACCCTTTACAACATAGAGAAGTTGAAAATCAAGCCATCAGATGCTAAAGCCAAAGCTCTGGCCGCTGCCAAGATCGGGGCCTCTTCTTCCTTGGGATCGAAGAGATCTATGGCCGATAGGGATGTAATCCCTCTTTCCACGCCTCTACCGAAGAAGTTGAAGAATGATGCTCCTGTTCTTGCCCTTACTACAATGCCCCCTTCTTCGGTGGTGGTTGACTTGGAAGCTCCCTGAACGTCTAAGAAGGCCCTCGCCTCCTCGAGCTGCCGATCGATCTCCTTGAAGCCCTTCATTACGGACATCCAGAAGTCCATTGCTGGCCTCGGTGCCCCCGAGGTGTACGAGAAAGATAGCCTTGAGCAACAGGCCTTCCTCTCCTTCGACCAGATGGCCAAGGTAATATCCCTTCCTTATTACTTCCTATATATGCTCATGGTTTCAAAATTGAAGTTTTGATTCCTTCCCGTTTATTTAATGTAAGTGCTATTTAGCCAGTTCTATCTTCGCCAGCGCCTCGCGAGCCACGAGGAGGGGCTTCAGACGAAGGTCTTCGAACTGGTTGAAGAACTGGAGAACGTGGCTGAAGAGAGGAGAGAAATGACCGACAGAGAGTCGGCTATCCTGGTGGAGAGAGACGCGGCCAGGACCAAAGCCACAGGTGCCAAAGCTTTGCTGGACAAGAGCCCCGAGGCTCAGGTTAGGGCAGAGGCCGAGAAGAGTGGACTTCAAGCCTCGCTAGCTCTTGCGAATGCCAAGATCAGGGACCTAGAGACCTCCCTGGATTTGAACGTTATACTAGAATCTGCGGATTTCATTCCATTCAAGGAGGCTCTCTACCAAAAAGGCGGGGTGGCGGTCGTATAGGCCATTAAAGAAAAGATGCCAGACCTCGACTTGTCCTTCCTCGAAGATGAGGAGGAGGTTGAGACACACAAGGATGGCCGTGCTGCCGAGATCGATGTCGGGGCTGTGAAGGAGACAGAGGTCCGTGAGGAGTGCGTTGAGCCCATTAATGATGGTGCTAAAGCCAGGGATGAGGCCTAGATTTGATCTACTTAGGAACAAACTCTTTTTTTATTTTTTATCGTGTCTTTTAAACAAACAATTATCTGTATATTTTTTTTATTTGCCTTTCGTGAAGACAAATTGCGTTGGACAATTTGGCTTTTTGCCATCTTTTATTCTGATGCTTTGATCTTTTCGTTCTACGTGTGCCCATATTAAGCGTTTCACTTTATCTTGATGCCTTTGAAAAGATGTGGACTTCAAGTGTTAGCACGTATGCATAGAATAGGAGTTAGACAAAATTAATAATGACAAATTTGAGCATACCTTTCGGGGTCGTAGTCGGGCTTCGAAACTCACTTTTTGTATTCTGAGTCGAGTGTCGCGACCATTTGGATTTGACTTCGGGGATTCAGTTTTTTCAAAGTCGGGTTGTGGTTTTTTCATGGTTAGGGCCCTGTCGAACCTGAGGGGATTGAGACCCCTTTGCTTGAGGTTCTGTTAGTTACTCCGACGCTCAAGTCAGTAAACAAATCTTTAATTAAGTAATAGGAATTCAGAAAATAAATAACAAACAACTACATTACTCTTCGTCTATGAGGTTGACTTCGGGGTCAGAACCCCTGTGCTTGGGGTTCTGTTAGTTACTCCGATACTCAAGTCAGTAAACGAATCATAAAAAGGAATAACCATAAAAGGAAGAAAAATGATGTTGAATGTCCTAGAAATGATACTGTTTCAAATGCAACGCATTCCAACTGTTGGCTATGGGTCGACCTTCCTTAGTTCGGAGTTTGTAGGCTCCATCCCCGACGATCTTTTTGATCTGGTATAGGCCTTCCCAATTTGGTGCCAATTTTCCGGCCCCACTTTCCTTCGTATTCTGAAACACTTTCCTGAGTACCCAATCTCCGATTTGAAATATTCGAAGCCTCGTGTTTTTGTCGAAGTGTCGGCTTATCATATGTTGGTATGCTGCTATCTTCATTGCCGCTCAATCTCAGAGTTCATCGATGGAGTCGAGATTGGCCTCGAGCTCCATGTTGTTTGACTGATGGGACCATTCAGTTCGTGCTGTACCGATCTCTACTTTTGCTGATAACACGAATTCCGAGCCGTATGTGGGGGTGAATGGGGTTTTCCCCATGCTCATCCTTGAGGTCGTTGTGTAAGACTATAGGACTCGTGGGAGTTGTTGGACCCATTGATTTTTGTGTTCGGATAATCTCTTCTTTAAGGTGTTCAGAATTATCTTGTTTGTGGCCTCTGTTTGGCCATTTGATGCGGGGTACCTTGCGGTGGAGAAGGAAAGCTTGATGTTCCATTCTTTGCAGAAGTCTTAGAATTTTGAACTTATGAACTGAGATCCGTTGTCCGTCACGATCTCACTGGGAACTCTGAACCTGTATAAAATATGCTTCCATAAAAAATTTTGCACCTCTGTATCTCTGACCCGTGCGTAAGCTTTAGCTTCGACCCATTTGGTCAAGTAGTCTATTAGTACCAAGATGTAGCATTTTTTATTTTTATCTTTGGGTAGTGGTCCTACGATGTCCATCCCCCATTTCATGAATGGCCACGGGATGGCTGTTGTGTGTGGTGGTTCCGGCGGCATATGGTTTGTCTGTGCGAACCTTTAACATCGATCGTATGCTTTGGCGTAGCTTTTTATGTCCGCTCTCATGGTTGGCCAGTAGAACTCGAACGTCAGAGCTCAGTTGGCTAGGCTTCTGTATCTTGAGTGATTTCTGTATTCGCCTTCATGAAGCTCGATTAGGATGTACTTGGCTTGTATGGGACTGACACATTTCAAGTAAGACCCTGAAAAGGACTTTCTGTACAGGAATCTGGAGATCATGGCGAATTAAGGAGCCTTGGCCTTGATTCATCTTGCCTCGAGGGGGTCTTCGGGGAGCTCATTTTCTGTTATATATCTGATGAGAGAGGTCATCCAGTTCGTACTATTCTCAATGGGTAGAATTTCCGAGCTTTCCTCCTTCCAAACGGCTGGCCATTTCACAAATAATACTGGAAAATTTTTGACTTCGGTGGTTTCGATCATTGATCCTAAATTGGCCAAGGCGTCGGTGTGCCTGTTGTCTTCTCTTGTAATGTGTTAGGCTTTGACCTTCTCAAACTTCGAAGCTGTTTCTTTTGCTATGGCAAGGTAAGCAATCATTCTAGAGTCTTTTGTCTGGAACTCTCCTTCGAATTGGTTGATTATTAATTGGGAGTCACTTTGAATTTGGATGTTTCTGGCTCCGAGATCGCTAGCTAGATTTAATCCCGCGATGAGGGCTTCGTATTCGGCTTCGTTGTTGGTCGCTTTAAATCCACATCGGATAGACCGCTCGGTAGTTTCTCCTGTTAGGCTTGTTAACACCAAGCCTAGGCCACTCCCCTTCAAAGTGCTGGAGCCATCTACTTGAAGGGTCCAGAACTTCGAATTTTCCATATTCATTGATTCGCTCTCTGTTTCAGTCAGGGCCTCGTAGGAAAAATCTGTAATAAAGTCTGAGAGTACTTGGCACTTTATCAAGGTCCGGGGTATGTTGTGTATATCGTACTCCCCGAACTTGACGGCCCATTTAGAGAGTCTTTCTGCGAGGTCTAGTTTTCGCAATACTGTTCTGAGCGGAAATTCGGTGACCACATTGATGAATGGCTTTGAAAATAGGGCTTTATTTTTCTTGATGTCATGATGAGGGCCAATGCCAGTTTTTCCAATTGTGGGTATCTGGTTTCGGCATCTAGCAGCGATCGACTGGTGTTGTAGACTGGATGTTGTCTTCCTTCATCCTCTCTGACTAGTACTGCTGATACGAGCACGATAAGCATCAACAAATCAAATCCAATAATGCTATTGAAAGGTTCGAGGATTCTCGTGTTGTTCAAGATTAAAGATTGGAGATTAAGATTTGAAGAACAATACATGATGATCAAGATCACACAGCTAGTGGTATGTGTATACCGACTGCGTGTTAGATTATTTTACTTAGGAACTGATTTTATTAGACTATAGTATTATTTTATACTATAGTATTTATTAAATTAGGATCAGATTTTTATTTATTTAATTGTAATTTTCGTTTTTATTTAATAAGATATTTTCTAGAAGGTCTTTTTAGCTAGGTAATTAGAGTTTTAATTATGGGAACTTCTTTCCTAGTTAGAATTCTAGTTTAGGTAGTTTCCTAGACCAATTTTATTTATTTTTAGCTATTAATTTCGTTCCCCCTTATATTATAATTAAGGGATCCATGTATTTTATTTTTTTTAGACATTGCATGAAATAAAAAGTTATTTTCTCTATTGTCTCACGATCTTCTGTTGATCAACCAATCACTTTTGTTGTTTTAGTTCAAAAACACCATTCTTAAAGCTAGCAACTTTGAGTCTTATATCAAGAGAACGTTCTAATTCACTCGAGGGGTTAGGGTGAACTCGCTAATCGAAGAAGAACTTTGAGGTATGTTTTTCGTAGTACGTTCGAGACTACGGGGGATTTATCGGGTTGCAATTCATCCTACCAACATCTACGCCAATTCACCCAATACCAACATTCCCAAGCCATCATCATTCGTTTCACCATATTTTGTAAGTCTTCCACTGTAATTAGAGTCATATATGTGTTTTCCGATATTAGTTTTGAACCTTTACACCGTCGTCGTGCGTTTATTTCTGTTGTTAGTGTCTTCTGTTATTCTTTCATGTTTTCGAGTATGATGAAATCATATCAACTGCACTGATAGAGTTAGTTGAAATAGATAAGTATATTAAAAGTACCTCTCCGTCTAGGGGTTTTGACAATAAAGAGGGGCTCGCTAGATATTCTTTTAAATCTTCAAGGGCCTTTGAGTATTCGGCGGTCCATTCGAAGCTTTTGTTTTTGCGTAGCATCTTGAAGAAGATGTGGCTTTTTTCTGAGTACTTCGAGATAAAACGGCTTAGGGCCGCGAGTCGTCCGGTGAGCTTCTATACTTCTTTTATATTTTGAGGTTGTTGTATGTTTCTGATGGCTCTGATCTAGCTGGGGTCGGCCTCGATGCCTCTTTTCGTAATGAGGTATCCAAGGAATTTCCCTGAGGTCACCTCAAATGCGCATTTTGCGGGATTCAACTTCATATTGTAGCGGTGAAGGACTTCGAACGTTCGGTGGAGATGATCGATGTGATCTCAAGCTCTAGGGGACTTTACAAGCATGTCGCCGATGTAGACTTCCATAGTATCCCCGATCAACTCTTCAAACATTCGGTTCACCAGCCTTTGGTAGGTTGCACTTGCATTTTTTAGCAAAACATACCTCGATGGGTGATGAAGGCGGTTTTTTCTTGGTCTTCTTGATGTATAAGAATCTGGTTGTATCCTGAGAAGACGTCCATGAAGCTCATTAGCTCATGTCCAGCCGTTGCATCCACTAATGCATCAATATGAGGCAAGGGGAATGAGTCCTTTGGGCAGGCCTGAATGAGGTCAGTGAAGTCTATGCAGAGCCTATTTTTGCCGTTCTTTTTCTTCACTACCACGACATTGGCTAGCCACTCAAGGTACTGTACTTCTCTAATGTGTCCATGTTTGAGTAGGACCTCTTCATCCACAATTTTTTTTCATTCGGTGGTGAATTTTCATCTTTTTTGTTTTACCGGGGTCTTATCTAGGTCGACCTGCAATTTATGTGTTATAACCGAGGGGTCGATACCTGTCATGTCTTCGAAAGACTATATAAAATAGTCGTGGTGCTCGATGATGAATCTTATTAGCTGTTCTCGTATCTCTGCAATCAGCCTCAACCCGATTTTCACTTTGTGATCGGGGAAGTCGGGATATATCTCAACTTCATCGAGATCTTCCACTTCGGGTTCTTTATAGCCGCTATTTTTGGCACTGGCTAAAGTGGATCCGTCCTCAATTTGGTTGACCTCTATAGCTCATTTGTGTTTGAAGGTGGAGACGTAACACTTCCGAGCTATTATTTGTTCACCTCGGGCTTCACGAACTCCCTAGGGTGTAGGAAATTTCATGAGTTGATGATACGTTGATGGTACCGCCCAGAGTTCGTAGATCTAAGGTCTTCCCATTATGACATTGTAGGCTGAGGGGGCGCGATCACTTGGAATTTAGTGAAGATATTCATTCCCTCGATATAGGTGGGAAGTGTGATTTCCCCTATCGTGGCTTTGTGCTCTCCGCTGAAATCGATTAGGGTGGTTGACCTTTTAATGATTTCAGTTTCTTTTATTTTACCTGCATGCCTTTCAAGGTACTCAAAAACATCACGTTAGAGGAGTTCCCATTATCTTTAAGAACACGCTTAATCAAGCAATAAAAAATTAATAAGGAAATGACTAGGGCATCGTGGTGAGGGTGTGAGAGATCGGAAGCTTCTCTGTTGGTGAAGTCGAGGGTGATGAGGTCGTCTGGTTTAACGTATCTGAGGATGTTTCCATTATACTTAACCAAGTGACAGTGTCTCTTTACTGAAGACTATGAGATTCCACTCACCTCTAAACCTCTCGTGATACAATTCAGAGTGCGATCGACCCTCGGGGGTTAAGGTGGCTGTGTTTCTTTTTGATTTTCTCTTCATGACTAGGTTTCTTTTCCTTTGGGAGTCAGGAGGTTGGTGAGATATCCTCGCTTTGAGAGTTCCACGACTTCGAGCCTCAAGGCGATGCATTCGTCCGTCTTGTGCCCATGGTCATTGTGGAATTCGTAGAACTTGTTCCGGTCATGTTTGTTATCTGGGGCTTTCATCTTCGCGGGCCATTTCATATTCTGACTGAGTCCCTTGAGGGCTAGGACCACTTCCGATAGCGATATGCAGAGACTGTAATCTGGGATTCTTCTGTCGATCTGGGGTTCTTGACCTTGCCTCTTTCGCGAATCGAATCGCGGGTTTCACAGATAAGGGTCCATTCTGAATCTATCTGCCCTGTTATTTCTTTATTCTTTTCTTGGATGTTCATTCCTGGTACGAGATCTAGATAAATTTGCTTTATCTTCTTCCCATTTGATTTGGGCCCAAGCTTTAGCAAGCACGTCTTCCATTATTTTGTAGGGATACTTGGTTAACTCCTTGTAGATGTCGGAGTCTCTCCTAAGTCCTTTTCTGAAGGCTGAAATCGCGGTATCGATGTTGTAGTTGGGGATCGATATTTTTTCTCTGTTAAATCTTCCGATGAAGATTCGTAGGGGTTCTTCCGACCTTTACATGACCGTGTAGAGGTCGTCAGCACATTTTTCTATCTTGCGGCTACTGGCGAACTGTTCGACTAAGAGGTTGTTGAGTTGGACGAACGACGAGATCATTGCGTTGGGGAGGTTGATGAACCATTAGAGTGCTGGGCCGATGAGGCTGGATCTGAAGCTTTTACACATGCTAGCTTTTCAGGCATGTCGGGGTATCATGGTGGTGAACATTCTCTGTTTATACTAGGCAACATGATCGTCTGGGTCGGATGCGCCATCAAACTTTGGGGGCATCTCCATGAGGCTGATCTCATCGGTGAACGGAGAATCTGCAAAGCTCATTGGCACGATTTTTCTGATAGGAGCAAGGACTCCCAGAATTCAGGTTAATATGTCTTTCAGTCATTGGATCTTCTTGTCAACCTCAGATTCCGATCCAGGTTCATAATCTTCGAACCCGAGAGGGGTCCTATGGAGAAATCTTCCTTCCCTTTGCCCTTCAGTACGGGTTCTTTACTTGTACATGCAGTGAGATGATTAGTCAATTCATGTGTCGAGTTCAGAAGTACCTACTCTCGGAGTTCGTTTGACATGCGGATTTATGAGAGCGGGAATAATTGAGTTCTCGTAGATCCGTTCAGGAAAGGGTTTGCTTATGCCATGACTTCGATTCTGGCCTTTAAGGCCGAGTTCTCAGTTCGGATCATCGCAAGTTCGATTGTGGTGGTATCTAATTGACGCTGGATCGAACGCAGAAGTCGTGCAACGCCACCATCGCCTTCAGGTGAGGGGGTTGCAGTTGCCCCATCTTTTCGGGCTTCCTGAAGAATGATCGTTGTATCCTTTCAACCATTGTTCGTCATCTTGAAGTGATCAATCGGAGCCCCATGGTGGGCGCCAAACTGTAGAGGTCAAAAATCTCTGTAATTAATCATACTTCGAGTTCAGGCTCCGGTGATCTACAAGATAAAGAAAACATGTGAAGCTGAAGGACCGTCAGGGGGTTGACGATCGAACGGGCTTCGACACTCAAGTCAGAATCAATCAAGGTAAAATTGAATAAACTATGGAATTATAGAGCTATTAAAGTAATCAGAAGGGGGTCGAGCTTCACTGCTGCGAAACCTTGTGTATTTGTTGCTTGCGGAATTATGCTAGTGATGCTTATATTCTAGTCGGAATTGCAGTATATCGTGAATGATTGATCCTCTCTTTACTGTCGTTATGAAGAAGATATATATAATGGTGAGCTTCTAACTGAATCCCGATATTTTAGGGATCTTCTCATATCCCTTTTAGGATTTTTGACGGGGTCTTCGTTATCTTCAACGGATACTTTGACCCAGTCTTCTCCTTGAGTCTGCTCGATCATGGATTCTTATTTTAGACCTCAGGACTTCGATAAATAAGGTATCGAACTCGAGGTATGAACCTCGAGATGTGGACTTCGGGGTGTGGACCTTGAGACATTTGATCACGAGGTGTCAATCTTATTTGGTTATTTAAACCTTCAAATGGCAGTGGGACTAGCCTTTGGGCCTATGCAAAAATAGGGCCTCTACAGAAACACCCTTAAAAGATTATAAACTTTAATTAATAATAATTGTAAATTCTAATTGGAAAGGGTGAATCAAATTAAATAATTATAAACTTAAACTAAATTGACAAAATAAAATTAAAGAGAAAATGCAAAAATAACTCCTAATTTGAACAATACCGATTGAAACATAGAAAGTACAACATGAAATCTCATGGTCTCTCTCATTACAAGTAACGAACGACAATTTTTTTTAATTAATTTTTATTTAAAAATATATATTTTTTTTCCTTGGGGATAACCTAGTGTGGAGTAATGTAAACTTGAGGTCAAAAGTCTTAAGTTCGAATCTCATCACCAATAGTCCAATACCATTAGGTGTGAGTCTGTTACATATGATTTTCCAAGTATGATTTACATTTCTCGTGTGATTTGCAGATCATTATATATGAATTGAGTTTACTCAGTGCGTATCTTGATAGCGGTTACGGATTACTTTCGACTAAAGAAAATGTCACGTCATCAAATACAAAATTCCAATTCAATTAAAGGAATAGGGGAAAAAAAAAGGTAAGGTTATGTTATAATAAAATATAATTATGTATTTATGCTAAAGAGAGTATCCTCGAAGATCCAATTAGATGGATTTTATTTGATCCACAAGATGATCCTCCCTCATTTTTTTTTCTTTTTCAATGGACCTCATCATTGTTTTCCTTTACTTTTCAGTTTTCTTTTTAATTTTTAATTTTTTGTTCTTTTATAAATATATATTTATTTATTTTATCCGACGCCTAGCGTAGTACTCATCCGACACTAACGCATAAGTTCGTGCATTGTGCATTTGTGCTTAATAATTAAATTTTTTTAAATAAATATATCCCCTAAAATGGAATTAATTAGTGAAACCTAAATTTAAATTGAATTAATTTAATAATTTTATTCAGCGTCTCGGATAGTGTACTCATCCTATGCTAATGTGTGGACTTGTACACTACGCTCAATAATCAATTGGGGTCAAATAACAAAAATGAAAAAATTGAAAAATAATTTAAAAATAACGAAAAAAGTAAAAAAAAAAAAAAAAGGATTGCTAAACACGACTGGCCACGCGCCCGGCTTGTTGGGTCGGAGATGGATGGAAATTGGACACAAGTTTGGTCTTTTAAGCAGATTTTGGGCCTATTTGACCTGTTTAACGGATTGTAATCCGTTAGACTGTCTCATATAAGATTTTGTCATTATGTTGGACTACACAATTTATAACGCCTCACCACGTTCATTTGTTGTTGCTTATTTAATTTTATTGTAATTAATTAGAATTTAGTCTACTAAATTAGAACTTACTATTATTATATAGAATATAATTTTCATGTTTTAATTAGTTAATAATGGATTTGTAGGACTATTCCATAATTATGGACTTATGGTATATATTTTTTTGTTAAATTACAATTATAGTTATAATAATTTTATTTTTACAAAAAAATGATAAGGTAATTATCACATTTATAGGCGGTGCCAACAATGAGTTGTCAATATAAGTAGTGTACAAAGGGATGAGCATTTGGTGTATTTCGGTCCAAAAATAATAAAGCCGAATAGACCGAATTGAGAAATATTTAGAATCGAACCGAACTGAATTAAGGGTGAGGACAGAAATCAGAGTGAACAGAATTTGTTCGGTTCGATCCAGTCTGAATTTTTTTTGTTTTTTATTTTTTTTTCAATTTTGAATTGTTTGCTTAACTATGGAAATAATAGTCTAAATAATAAACAAACTTCACAAATCTATAACTAATACATAAATAAATATTTATAACTAATATAAAAAATTAAACCAACAAATAACAATACAAACATACGAAGTATCCAACCAATAATAATTAAAAAATTATGAATTAACAATAACTAAAAAAAGCTCGGTCAATTCGGTCTGTTTGGCTCGTTACTTGCCGGACTGGATCGGACTGAACCGAGGACTGAAATTTTATTAAAAAAATAACCGAATCGGATCAAAAAATCAAAAGAACTGAACCTAAAGGACTGAAATGTGTTTGGTTCAGTTCGGTTTTCGGTTTTTTCGATTTTTAGCACAACCCTAAGTGCATGCAAACAGTTGTGTCCAAAAATTGACTCGGACTGCGAAGGATCTGGAGGGGGCGAGTCACCGCCCAAATCATTTTTTTTTCTTTTTCTTTTTAGAATGGTGTGTAAACTGTAAACCAATATATCACCACGCATCCAATAAAAATCGGCGCTCCAGATTTAATCAAACATGTGGTGGTATTTTTGTTATTTTCGCTACTTTTTTCAGCCTATTGGGGTATTTTCGTCTGTTTGTTGAAAAAAAGTTGATGTCATACTGACTCAATATCTAAAAAAATTCTTAAAAACTTTGAACGATCATAACTTGCTCGTTTTTCATCGGATTAACACAAATAATATATCAAATTAAATGTCTTTTAATCACCTTTCATTTAAGATCAGTGAAGCATATGTTTATTTGGAAAAATATGGATGAAAAATACAAAAGTTTTATTTTTCACGCGTATTCAAGCTCAGAATACTTCGTTAGCATACGACATATGTTTCGTTAGCATATGGCAAATGTTTCATCAGCATCAGTTATATTGCGATAAAGATTTATTCAATCGTAATTAGGTATGCTTCGTTAGCATATAAAAAATATTTCATTAGCATATGACAAATGTTTCGTTAGCATATGCCAAATATTTCATTAGCATCGAATATATCACTGTAAATATTTATTACATTTCAATTAATATATGCTTCACTGACATCAATTATATTATTATAAATGTTTATTTAATCTCAATTAGAATGTGTTTCATTAGCATATAACAAATATTTTATTAGTATCAATTATATTCACAATGAACAATGCATTAATGCATTAAGAGATTTTTTATATGAGAATGTTAATGCACTGCTAACGTTAGCATTGACATATGCAAACTAAAATATTATAATAATGCTAATGTAATATAATTATATTTCGTAATAGAATCATATGTGTTTAATATTGCATGTGTATTATTAATGTATCACATCCATCTCAATTAAGCATGATTCATTAGCATATGACATATGATTCGCTAGCATCATGATTAGTTATATTGCTATCACATCAATTTTAGAGTTTAACAATTTAATTTTATCAAATTCTATCATTTGTTGTTGTTAGCATTGTCGTATGCTAACAAAAGTATTATTTAATGCTAAAGAAAAGTTATACGCAATGCTAACAAAGCAATAATGTTGTAGATTGAAGCCAAATAATGCAACTAACAAACTTCAATCAAACAACTATAACTTTGTCCATGATTTATATTTTTCTAAAATTATTTTTTGTTGAAAATTAAGCTTGGCTAGCTTTCCAACCATATAAAAGTCGCCATTTAATAATTTCCAAACAAAAGCAGTTTTGTGTTTAAAGTTAGGTGTTGTGCATGAAATAATTCTACTTCATTAGCATATGATTATGTATTCATCAGCATATGATTGTGTCTCCGTTAGCCAGCGTCCTGGAAGTCCGATTTTTTCGTTTTTTTTTAATTTTAACCCAAACGCAAAAATTACCAAAATGCCACTGCATTTTTTGAAGTTCTCTTTATTTACAGGAATGCCACCGTCCCTTTGACCAAATCTTGACCATTGGATTTTGATGAATGTGTGGTTGGAGATTGGTTTACAGTTTACACACCAGAGATGGTTTACACCAGAACCATCCCCTATATATATAATATTTATGAAACTTGTCAAAATTCTTGATCCCCATCTAAGTTCGAATGATATATATTGCGTGTAGTAGATTACCATAATTTTAGTGGAATTTTCATGATGAAATATTTGAGTTCTTCTGGAGGCATATCTTACTATATCTAAAAGTAAGATAGTATACTTAAAAAAGAAAATTATTTTTTCCCGCCTAAATAATCTTTCCGTAATTAGAAATATATAATTTATATTCTATTACATATTTAGTTAGTTAAATATATAGTGATTGATATATTATCAATTAATTAATGTGTTTAATTAACTCAATCACTACAAAAAAGCGGGCTTTAGCGACGGATTTTTCCGTCGCTATACTATGAATTTTCATCGCTAAAATAAGTAACAACAGTCTAACAATGGAAACAGTCCGTCGCCAATCATATCGTCATTAATATAGACTTGCGACGGATTCTATTTCCGTCACTATCGTAAGGACGAACTCCCGACGGACTATCCATCGCCATTATGTGTCATCGCCGGCTGGTCGGCCGGCGGCCGACGATGATTTACCGATGGACTAGTGACAGAATACAATCCGTCGTTAAGTCGCTGGTTAACGGTTCCTCGCAAGTCCATCGCTAGTAGCGACGAAATTCAATCCGTCGTTAGTTTTTTTTATTCCTCAAATTAATGAAAATCCAATATTATAAATAAAATAATAATAAAATTAAAAATATAATATATTAAATATTCAAATTCAAATATATTAAATTATAGCACAATTAAAATATAATTATTCTGATACACAATACTGTCACTGATTATAAGAGGGGGGCGGGGACGGGGGAACTACGGTGGCTGGCCAAATCTGGCGAACATCTGGGCCCACTGAGCCTCCATCTGGGCCTGCATCCTGGCCTGTATCTGCTAAATCTTATCCCGAATCTCGGTCCTGACCTCGTCCCAGATCTGGGCCCTCATCTCATCCACACGCTGAGTGAAGGCCTCCTATGTAAAAGTGGGCAGTGAGGTGGCGCCTGAAAGGACACTGGTGCTACTGATGCCGCCGCCACTGTAAAAGTGCGACCGAGATTTGGTGCCGAAGATGCACTTCTTCTTGTTCATCCCTCCGAGCGCCTCTAGATAAAGGACGGTCATATCCACCTGAGGGACCTCATCAGAGCCTGGAACTGGCTGGCTCAACTCCGCAGCCCACTCGTACACCTCCGTCTAAACACAACAAATCGTTAACATACACACACACATATATTATAAATTAAATATTTACAGCAAGTCCCTCGCTCTTCTTATCAGTGAAAGTGTCCATCCTTATCAAGATGGAGTCTCAAAAAAAGCTCCCACCCAACCTGCTCGTCTGGGAGTCCCTATGCCTGCGACTAATCAAACAACATAAATAAAAATGGTTAAACACATTTAAATGAATTGCATACATTTAAATGACTGGATATAAAAAATAGGACCTACCAAATCATCTCCATGCTGCACTGCACATCTGAACCCTCTCCTGTGTGTGATCGTGCCCGTCCCTGGTCTATCAGGCTCAGACCTCCTGTTCTGAGAAGCAACACGAGCTTTCTTCTGTGTTAAATGGTACAGACACCATTGGAAGAGATATTTAGATTGATAGGAAAAAGAAGTAATTTTCTTGTGTATTCAATAGATGCATTACAGTTCTCTTTTAAAGAGAATTTTGGTTGTATAATAAAAGGAAACAAATCAATATTCAATATGAATCCCTAATTTCTCGGTCTCATTCTTGACCTCTTATTTCTTTGATTTTCTTTCCAACACTGCCCCTCAAGTTAAGTAGTGAGGTCTCCAATGCTTAACTTGTGAAGAACTTCAGCAAAACTTTTGGAATTCACAGCCTTTGTCAGGATATCTGCCAATTGATTTTCAGACCGCACAAATGGTAATTCAATAATGCCACTTTCAATTTTCTCCTTGATAAAATGTCAGTCCACTTCAACATGTTTAGTTCTATCATGTTAGACTGGATTCTCTGAAATGCTGATCGTAGCCTTATTATCACAAAACAACTGACTCTTCTATGATGGAGGGAAGCCAATCTCGGTCAACAGTTTCCTTAGCCACAAGACCTCTGTAAGCCCACTTTTGATTTCTCTGAATTCTGCCTCGGCACTTGATAAAGCCACGACCTTCTGCTTCTTACTTCTCCACATGACAAGATTTTCTCCAACAAATGTAAAATATCCCCTTGTAAACCTTCTGTCCACAGGATTCCCTGCCCAATCTGCATATGTGTAACCATGAACTTTCAGATGTCTATTTTTCTCAAGCAGAACACCATAACCAACAGTTCTTTTAAGATGGCGAACAATTCGTAGAGCGACTTCCATATGTTTCAATTGAGGCTTGTGCATGAATTGACTGACAACCCCTACCGCATAGGCAATGTCAGGTCTAGTGTGGGATAAATAAATCAGTTTCCTAACTAGAAGTTGGTATCTTCCTCGATCAGTTAATGTAGCCCCTTCAAGAATATGTAGTCCATGGTTAACAGCAATTGGCGTATCAGCTGGTTTACAGTCTAGCAAACCAGTCTCAGCCAATAAATCCAAAATGTACTTTTTCTGTCGCAGGAATATGCCTTTATGTGATCTCAGCACCTCGATTCCCAGAAAGTACTTCAGAGTCCCCAAATCTTTCATTTCAAATTCCTGGAACAAGTTCTTTCTCAACTTCGAGATTTCCTTAGTGTCATCTCCCATGATGATGATATCATGCACATAGATGATTAGGCACGTTACCCGGTTCTCTCTTCGCTTTCAAAATAGAGTATATTCAGAATTACTCTGTTTGTATCCGTATTTTATCATGGCATCTGTAAATCTTCCAAACCAAGCTTGTGGTGACTGTTTTAGGCCATACAACATTTTTCTCAGCCGACACCCTTCACCTTGTTTAAACTCCTCTAAAAAACCCGGAGGTGCTTCCACGTACACTTCTTTCTTCAGTTCTTCATGAAGGAAGGCATTAGTTACATCAAATTGATATAGAGACTAGTCCCGATTAGCTGCAATAGACAACAACACCCGTATAGTGCTCATTTTTGCGACTGGAGAAAAAGTCTCGGAATAATCAATCCCATATGTCTGAGGATAGCCTTTCGCTGCCAGTCTTGCTTTGTATCTCTCAATTGTACCATCTGGCCATCGTTTGATGATGAAAACCCGTTTGCATCCAACAGGCTTCTTTCCTTTTGGTAGCTTGCATTTGTCCCAAGTTTGATTCCTCGCCAATGCATCAATTTCTTTTTTCATTAATTCTTTCCAATGTTCATATTCCATAGCCTCTTCGACTGATGATGGGACATCCTCTTTTCTCAGAAGTGCAGCTTTGAAAGCTCAGGCTGACTCAGTAAGATGACTTGTAGCATAATCTCCAATAGCATATCGGGACCTCCGTCCAGGGTGTTCAGGAGAATATCTCTTGGGTGGAACCCTTCTGTTACTTCTTGGAGGTAATACATACCTTTCAGTATCTGTACTATCCTCCAAGCATTCACTATCAAGGACATCTTCAGTACCTGTCTCTTTATCACTCACAATATCTTCAACGTCATCAGTAGTATTATCTTCCAAGAAAGAACTAGAATTACTAATGTCATCAGAAGCTCGTACCTCGGGTATCAGTAGGGGAGATGTCTCAGAAGTATGGTCACCAACGATAGTGTATTGAACTGTATCTGAAGATATATCCGTGGTGTTGTTAACTTCATCTGTTGTTCCAGTTCTCAGTATAGACATAGAGTTTGGCACCGTCAACCAGCTTAAAGAGTCACTAGTTCCCATACTCTCCCCTTGACTCTTAAGATGGTAGAAGAAATACTCATTCTTCAGAAAATCACAGTTCATAGTGGTGAACATATGACGAGACTTGGGATCATAGCATCAGTATCCTTTTTGATGAACACTGTAACCAACGAACACACACTTAACTGCACAAGGAGAGAATTTGTGACGGTTATTTTTAGAGAGATGAATGAAAACCGAACAGCTGAAGACTCTCGGTTTGAGGGTAAGTGCCACAAGGATCTGAGCTTATGTGGACAGGGCTTGGAGAGGAGTTTGGAGTTTTAATTCTTTAGTAGGAAGCCGGTTCAGAAGGTAGACCGAAGTGGCAAGCACTTCTGGCCAAAAAGTTTTACGGGTGCCAGATTCGAGCAACATAGCTCAGGCCATTTCAAGAAGAATTCGGTTTTTCCATTCTGCAACACCGTTTTGTTCAGGAGTGTAAGGACAAGTGGTTTGATGAACAATGCCTTGTGTGGTGCAGAACTGGGAAATCCGAGAATGAACATATTCCCCCCCATTGTCAGAACGAAGAACCTGAATAGATGTCTGGAACTGAGTTTTTAGAAGGGCATAAAAGTGGGTAAATTTCTCAAAGATCTCAGACTTATTTTTTAAAAAATAAATCCAGGTCATTCGAGAACAATCATCTATAAACAATAAAAAATATTGAAATCCAGGACCCCCAACAACAGGTGCAGGACCCTAAATATCAGAGTGAACTAAAGAAAAAATAGAATTAACTCGGGTATTATTAAACTTAAAAGACTGTCGGTGGCTTTTGGCCAAAAAACAAGTAACATGATGCATGTCTCTAGAAGTAACAAGACTAGAAAACAACATTTTTAGATAACTGATAGATGGGTGCCCTAACCGACGATGCCAAAGCCAAGCCTCCCGAATATCAGGTCCATGAGTCAGCATCGCAACACCTTTTGGAGCTATCTCATCCACATAGTATACTCCACGTCGTTCAGTCCCATGTCCAATAATCTCCCCCGTCCTGATATCTTGTAACAAACAGAAATGAGGTTGCATCAGCAGTGTACAGTTCAATTCTCGGGTGACGTGGCTTATGGACAGGAGTTTATGCAACAGCGTTGGAACAAATAAACAGTTTGACAACTGAAGTGTGGGAGATAGATTAATAGTGTCAGCTCCTTTAACTGGTGGAAGTTCTCCGTTTGCTGTCTGTACATGAGATTTTTGTGGAACCGTAGGTCTGACAATATCAGAGACGTCAAAAGTCATAGTATCTGTGGCCCCACAATCAAAAATCCATTGTCCAGTTTTCCTGGTAATTAAATCAGGAACGGTACACGCAATACAGGGATCTTCAAGAACCTGAAAGGAGTTAGTACAAAGTATAAGGGTTTTTTCAGAATTTTCACAAGTTGAGGGTAACCAAGTAATTTCTTCTCCACTATTAGTTTTTCTCGAATTTCCACAAGTATAATTGTGGATATTTGAAGGCGCAATCTTCTCGGCCCTATTACCTTCAAAAGCCCTAGCTGTGACGTTGGCCTCTACAACTCTGACTTCTGATTTTACCTCACACTGTGCTGCCCCGGAGTTGCCCGCCTCGGCATTGCTCATCTCGGTGTTGGTAGCCCGATTAGTGGTCACTGTTGTGGCGAAGCTGTCTCCTCAATTTTGAGCGTGATTCGGCAATTTTGTCTTCTTGGTGTCATCCCACCAGTCTGGGTAACCCACCAATTGAAAACATGACTTCTTCGTGTGTTTCTTCATGGCACAGTGGGAGCACACCATCTTGCTTCTGTCCTCTTCGGTTTGCCGAGCCCCTTTACCTTTGTACCCTTTCTGCACTATGTCCTGCGCCGCCAACCTGAACCCTAGGCCCGATGATGTATCGCGATTGTCCTCGGAGAATACCGGCTGAAGGATTAGGTCCCTGGCAGTCTTCCGATGTATCATAGCATATGCCATCTCGACTGAGGGTAACAGATCTTTCTTCAAGATTTTCTTCTTCACAGGTTCGTACTTGTCATTGAGAGATATGAGAAATTAGTATACCTTTTGCTTTGAATGATTCGATTGTAAGTTTCAATATCTTTGGGGCATTCCATAGGGTTTGATTCTTTCTGGTCAATAGACATCCATATTTCTTGTATTTTTGCCCAAACTTCTTCTAATGGTGCTTCCCCATGTTTTAGAGTATTTGCTCTTCGATGTAAATCGAAGACTTGCAGTGAATCAGTCCCGCTCCCATACGTGAGAGCCAGACTGTGCCAAACGGCCTTGGATGTTGGGTGTTTTGAGACTGTGTTAATAAGGTTTGATTCGATGTTCTGTATCAGCCACGTGAAAACACACTGATCGTCTTGCTCCCATCTTTTGTAGGCTGGGTCGCTTGTAGGAGGTGGTGCCGAGTCTTAGTGATATATGATTATTTGTCCCTTCCCCCGATGGTCTTTTTCATCAGAATAGACCATAAGAGATAGTTGTCACCGCTCACTTTGAATCCAATGTTCAAAGATTCTGTATTTTGGTTTTGCAGACCGAGGCTATTACATAGCAGGGTCGCAAGTTGAGGGTTAACTCATCCGGGATATTCCCAGTGGTTTGGTTGTTTGTGGTTTCACTAGTTTCTGACATCTTGTTTGTTGTTTTGGTGCAGATTTGATGAACTTGGCTATTGGGTTGAGAAGGGTATAGAGACGATGATGATTTTTATTTTGAGTCTCCAGTTTGATCGCCTGCTCTGATACCATGTTAAATGGTACATACTCCATTGGAAGAGAGATTTAGATTGATAGGAAAAAGAAGTAATTTTCTTGTGTATTCAATAGATGCATTACAGTTCTCTTTTAAAGAGAATTTTGTTTGTACAATAAAAGGAAACAAATCAATATTCAATATAAATCTCTAATTTCTCGGTCTCAATCTTGACCTCTTATTTCTTTGATTTTCTTTCCAACATTTTGCGTCTCCCCATCCTCCCAATAGGCCAGCCAAGAAGGCCACACCTCTACAGGAATGTATACCGGCCTCTTCATGTTCATGTTCTTCTTGATGGTACAGATCATGTCTCAATATCTATCGGCCGCCTTCACGAACTAGAGACGACACACCACCTCGTCTAAACTGGGGTCCCATGTGAACAATTTCTGCATTAAATAGCATTAGTCCGTCGTTACACTTAAAAAAATAAAAAAAAATTAAATGACTAATGACGGTGTCCGTCGTTAACATTAAAAAATAAAAAAATTAAATAGCTAACGACGGATATAATCTGTCATTAATTAATTAAATTAAATAATAAATTAAAAAAAAGGTAACGATGGAATAAAGTCCGTCGTTACATTTATTAATTAATTTAACAAAAATCCAAAAAAACTTAACGACAGAATAAGTCCGTCGTTAAGTGTAGTGACCACATTTCCGTCGTAGTTCCGTCATAAGTTTTAACTGCGAACAGGTCCCGCCAAATTTTCGGTCTCAAAGATTAACGATGGACATACTGTCGTTAATCCGTCGCTACTAGCGACGGAAACATGTCCGTCGTTATAGTTCGTCGGTAAACTCCGCTTTTTTTGTAGTGAATTTAGTCAACAATCATATAATAATAATAATAATAATAATAATAATAATAATAAAGCATATCTTACATTAATATTATTATAAAATTCTTAAGGTAATAATTGCATATGTTACACAATCGAAGACTACGTGTTCATTCCCTAAAAAAAATATGTATTAAAAAAATTAATATTTAATTAAATATATTAAAAAAAATCTACATCAGAACTAAAAAAATCTAGTTTGTTTGTGCAAAAACAAACTATAAACTGTTAAGTGCAACAATGGTCATTCCATATTTCTCGATCATTCAAGTGACATCAACTATTATAATTTATTTTATCAATTTAATATTAAATATTAAATATATTTTAAATTTATATAATTTAAATATTTTAACTTAACATTTTTAATTAAATATATTAATTTGACATATTTTTAATTTTTTATGTTAATTATTTAAAAAAATGAATATCCACAACGAAATTAATTATTTTAATTTTTTATGTTAATTATTTAAATTAAATATATTTAAGAAATTTAAAATTTTGAAGCTAAAATATTTAAGTTATAAATTTTAAATATATTTTAATATTTAAACTTATATATTTTAATTATTAAATTAAAATAAATCCACAACGAAGTTATAGGATTTAAAAGTTAAATTTTGAATTAAACATATCAATTGATCTGGTCAAATTAATGATAAATGTTTTTAGAATTTTGAAGTTAAAATATATATTTAACTCATCAAATTTAAATTTATCTAATTTGTGAAACAACTTTTATCCCACATTAGAAATTGAGATTAAGTAAAATATTTTATTTTTTATTTTATCAATATAATATTAAATATATTTTAAAATTAATTTATATAATTTAAATATTTGAAAATTAAAATTTTGAATAAAATACGTTAAAAAGTTTTAATAAAATATTTTAAATATACTAATTTAAAATATTTTTATTTTTAAAATTTAATTAAATATATTTAAAAATTCAAAATCGGCATCCCGTATCGTTTAATTAATTCAAATCCTTAAAGACAGTGTATACTTGACTTTTTAATAAAAAATATATATATTTTAGATTGGGAGAAATTTTTATCTAGACAATTTAATTCTAAAATTTTGGTAGTTGGACAACGTTTAAGGCTATATGAGTTATATGGGCAATTTGTACTACATTGACCAACAAAATCTGAATATTCTCTTACTTTTCTGAAAAGTGACTTACACACACTTGTACTTTTCATGCAGAAAGAATAAAATATGTCTTTGGAATAAAATCTCTTGGATATTACAAAATATATCCGAACTCAAAATAAGTTTGAAAAAATGATTCAGCTTGTGAATCTTATCATTTAATATCGTATTAAATATGTAACTACCCTCAATCTCTACTCTCTCTCTCCCACATTTGGTTTCCTCTCTTCTTCTCGGCTGTATTAGCCTCTTTCTCTCTTGCTGCCACTAAAACCCAGTGAAAAAAAATGATTCTGTCGCCGGGCTCGTGTTGGAATCACCAGATGGAGGAAGGACGTGAAGATGCAGGCCGACCGTCGAGAGAGGTTAGACTTGCTATTTGTTTTAGTTAACGGTATTGGTGCATCGTTTTTCACCAAAAATAATGTCCCGACAACCAGTCGGTAAGCCCTTACTGCAGAGTACAGCGGCAAGCAGGATCGTCTCCCAAAGGACCGGCGAGAATTACTCCTTATTTCCAATCTGTATAACCAAACTTCAAACGGGGGTTTTGAGATTTTTAAACTATAATTAACGAAGGCAAGAATAAAATTGAATTAAATAAACAAATACGCAGAAAACCAATTCTAACAGTGATTAAAGAAATATTCCGGATTCCAACTAACTCCACTCTAGCTCACTAAACCGATCCTTGATGCAAAGATTAATTTAATCAACTCATGCAAACTAGTTATAGTCGCCGAAGACACTTACTGACACGACCTAATTTCTTCATAATTTCTCGATAACCAGGAAGACACTTCACCAATTATTTTCCTAATCGGCTGACAACCGTAAGAGACACTCTATAGGTTTAATGAGCCGACAACATTGAATTCTAGAGAAACTCGATTCAAATCCAACTGACTCTGACACAGGACAGTTGAAACTTGACTGTTATTCCCCTGGTTCTGAAGAACCGTTTCACCACTGATTAAACTTAAACCACAATTACGGATAGTGGGTTTAATTGGCTACTAATTAACTCCGAGTTACTAAATATTTACAACTACCTAGCAACGCCGAAATAATTAACGACTTGAATTTTAAGAACAACAGATACATGCATTCGATTAAATGATAAAGCAGTTAGATCTCACAGTTAGTTTGCTAGAGCTTCGTTAAGTTGTCACCCGAGATATGATCGAACTTTAGCTGGAATTCATAGAAAAACTTGATCGAATAAACTCTTGAAAACTTTGAACACGATGAATTAGAAAAGAAAATATGAAAACTGAATAAAATTGCGTCTCTGCGGTCTCGCTCTCTTGCGTACGATCTGAATTCCCACTTAAAAGCAAAATAAATCCTAATATATCTAATATCCATAAGAGAGTCCAACTTAACTAAGAAATAAAAATCTATATCTATCTAAACTAGGTAAGTTGACCAAAGAGATTCCTTAGAGCTGTAGACTTCTTTGTAGCCGCCTCCAATTAATTTCCGGATTGTAGCTCACGTTTGGGCCCACTGGAAGTCTCAAAACTCATGGATTGGCCCAATTCTAATTTTTGAAACCCACGAACTGCGCCCAGAATGTTTAGCTCCTGCAGTATGCCCATACTGACTGTGACTTCAAATCTCCTCAAGTTAAAATGTGCATTAACTCAAAAGACCACTTCTTTCTACAAAACAAAACAATAATAGGCACAAAATCAACCCAAAAACTTAGGAAAATATGGCCCAATCAGTATCTTGTGTAACGATAGGTTAGTTGTAGATCTAAACGTTTGTTGATTCATGTATAACGATAGTTCATAGATATCCCTAGTTGAAAGATAGGCCTGATCTTCCATAACGATAGAGCTATAATGATGTTAAATTTATCCATAACGATTGTTCATAAAGAATGGAAATCAACGATTTATCCATAACGATAGTTTATTTAGAAGTTTCGTTATGATTTTTTGAATACTTGATCAATCGTTATGCTTGTTAGAAGTATCGTTATGCTTTTTTGAATAGTTTCGTTATGGTTTATTTGAATAGTGATCAATCGTTATGCTTGTTAGGTGTTTCGTTATGCTTGTTTGAATAGTTTCGTTATGGTTTATATGACTAGATGATCAATCGTTATGATTTTTAGTAGTGTCGTTATGCTTTTTTTTAATTTTTTTATCAATCGTTATGGTTTATAGAAGTTATCGTTATGTTATTTTTAATTTTCATTATTCCTATTGCTATGATATAATCGTTATATTAATTTCATTATGGCCTTATTAATGTCGTTATGGCCTTATTAATGTCGTTATGCCCTAATTTAATTTAAGTATATAGCATTATCATTACGATGTAAGTATAATTTAATTTAACAATAACATTATCATTATGCACTCTAATTTAATGTAATTACATTAAATCATGAACGATAACCTTAATCGTTATGATTTAATTTGATAAAGCATTATCATTATGCCTTAATTATAATTTAATTTAATTTTATCAAAAGTAATCATTAACGATAACCTTAATCGGTATACCTTAATTAATAGTAATAGATATCGTTATCACAAGGTGATTAACATTATCGTTATTCTAAAAAATAATTACATAAGTTTAAGTTAATCATAATTAAGCGCTCAACCAAAGCATAACGATAACCTTATCTTAATTGTATAAAAATGTAAAATTAATATTAGTCTAAATAATACTATTAGTAAAAAATAGAAATAACAAACACAATTAATATAAATAATAATACTTTTTTACTAATAATAATAACAACAACAACAGCAACAACAACAACAACAATAATAATAATATAAATAATAATAATAATAATAATAATAATAATGATAATAATAATGACACAAAATATTTAATACACGTAGCTAAAAATTTAATTTAATAATTTAATGATAGTCTAATTTTCTATTGTGAATTTTAGATTCAGTGGATTAGACGCCCCCTCAAGAGGCTCCAAGCCGAATGTTTTGATGTACATGAAGATGGAGTTAATACAGAAGATTAGGGAGGTCTTACAGCATTTCGGTGGTGAGGATACGATCCAGATGTTTAGATCTGGATGTTTTGGACATTTTCTGGACTTTAGGGGGTAGTATAGCATGCAAGACGATGCATGCCTTGATCTGTCGTGATGTGCGTGTCCAGGATCCTATATGCGAGGGTAGAGAGTGTTGGTTCTATGTCAATGGAACCACACTACGCTTTGGGCCCTCAGAGTTCACACTGGTGTCAGGTTTATAGTTCGGTCCGTCGAGTTTCGATCCGAATGTGGCTCATCCCATTCTGTCCAGAGGCATCTTTTACCGATTATTTGAGGGGAAGAAAACGACTATGACACATATGTATGATAAGTTCATAAATAAGAGGCTAGCTAATCACCCTCCAGATTACGTGAAGATTGCGAGCATCTTGATCGTATATTGGATTTTATTTTGCCATGACCCCGCACGGGCGATCGATGGCTAGGTGTGGGCCCTGGTGGAAGATGATGATGCTTGGAATTCTTTTCCATGAGGGGGGGGCTATACATTTTAGATGCTGATGCACTTTATCAATCTCATCCCCAGAGTTTGACGGGCTATGGGCGGAGAGAGGGATGAAGTGTATCATTGGTATGGACCTGTTTGGACCGTTCAAGTAATTAGTTTAATTTGACATGATAAATTAGTTAAATTTACATTTTAACTACTTGATATTTTAATCAGAAGATATTACAATTTATTTTTACAGACATGGGCCTGTGAGGTTTTTCCCGAGCTTGGACGTCAGTTGGGCATCGTTGGAGGTCAGTTGACCACACCTCGCTGCTTGAGATGGTCATTCTCATCCCGGAGCTTTGATTTCTCTAGATTTTTGATGGATAGGTAATTTTTTATATAAATAATTTAGAATATTAAATTTATGTGTTAACATTCACATGGTTAATACTTTAATGCAGTTGGATATCCAATTGATGGTGCCATCAGCTGAGGAGCTTCTCAGACCATACTTTCAGAGTTTGGAGGGAGAGAGTGTACTGGGTGTCAGGTATGTCGTACCTCGAGCGCCTTCTAAGAAGAAGTTACTCACTGACGTGGCTTGCGGTGTGATCCTGAGGACATATACTAGGTCGTCTGATGTCGTGGGACCATCACGGCCTCGTAGGAGTACCTGGACTACATAGCAGCAGGCTTCACAAGCGCATCGATTGATTGATGAGCCGGATGAGGGTGTTGGACACTCAGATCAAGGGGTGGGTGAGAGGGTCTCGGATGAGGATCGTCTGTCAGATCCTAGAGTGAGCCCTTCTCAAGTATCTCGAACTAAGTGCCCTAGGAGGACTGAGGGGGAGAGCAATAGAGAGCCTGAGATGCCCGGGCGACGTCTGGAGGAGTCGTTTAATAGCTGGTTCGATCGCTTTGTTCAGGCTATTGCTGGAGTTGTAGAAGACCGCGTGATGCGTCGTGGGGGAGAGATGCTCGATAAATTTTCTATGCAGATAGTGAACAACATTGTAGCTCGGCTGCGTAGATCACCCCCAGAAAGCCCACACCTCCTCCTAGAGGGCCCATGCCCCCCCCCAGAGAGCCCACACCGCCCCCTAGAGGTCCCACACCTTCCCCCTTCTCCTCCCCCCCAGACAGGCCATGACCCCTCGTATGACCCCCCGTACGAGAAGGGACAGAACTAGAGGTAGATCGTCTGCTGGTCCGTCATCTCCCCGCTCTTCGTCTGCTTTGCCGGATTCTTCATCTGCCGCGCTGTCGTTTCCCCACTCTTTGTCTGCCACACCGTCTTCTGGTCGAGCATCTATCATTGATTTACTGGAGGCGCAGGATCGGCGTATGGTAGAGGCTGGATACTCGGAGTTCAGACGGCTGGGATATGGTGCTAGTGTCCAGATTCTGCGAACCACTCAGTACTCCCCCAGGCATTTTTTAAGCGGGTGGAGGACTGTACGGAGCTTATTGATACAGAGATGATTGATCACTTCTTGCTTAAGATGAAGCGAAGACTACACAGAGTGCACATGAGCGACGTTGTGATTTTCTCTCCATATTTATTTGTAAGTTCAAAATTCAGATTTTTATGTTCAATTATCTTTTCTATCAATTTAACTGATTTGTTTATATGTTTTTTTCAGCTTGGGCTGCAAGTAGCATGGGGAGGGCTTCATCCCAAAGATCCTCAATGTCGGGATCAGTATGGACCTGACAGATATTTGGACTGGGACCTCATAGTGCTTTACAAGATGTAGTCAAAGGTCTAAGTGGTGTCTATGAGGTCCCGTGGGTGAGAGCTCAGTATGTGAGTGATCTTTCAAGTACACTTATCATATTATTTATAATGATATGTTTTTTCCATCCGTTAAGTATTATCGTATATGTAGGCAATCACGATATGCAATGTTGGAGGTTCTTACTGGATCACTGTCCGTATCTGCTTTCGGACTTGTAAGGTCGAGTTGTATGACTCGTTATTGTTCTAGATGGATGACCCGGAGAATAGAGAGTTTTCTGAGAAGCGTGATCGAGAGTTGCTACCACTTCTTCATCTAGTGCCACGCCTCATGATGGTATCTGGTTTTTGGAGTAGTCGGAGTAGGCCAGATACAGCTTTCTATGCCATGATGCTGGACAAGTCTGTCCAAGAGCAGTTTCTGTAGTTCGACGGTACCAGTTGTGGGGTTTATGCTATGATGTATGTAGATCATTTGTTGTTTATACCGTCTTTATATAGCTTGGAGGATCTTTTCACTTAGTTATTCACGTGGACCAGTAGTTCGTGGTTGACACTGATATTTTATATATATATATATATATATATATATATATATATTGTATTTGACGTTTTTAATATATGTATTGCATTTGACATTCATCATTTATTTTATTGAAATATATTTGTTGACACATGATTTTAAACTAATACAAACAAAGTAGACATCATCAATCAATTTAGACACACAACGCATTATTTAGGTGAATATAAGCAAAGTATAGTAGAATCAACAATCAAAGTTAGGATACAGCACATTATTAGTGAATGTAAACACAATAATATAGACATGATCAATCTAGGTCGGTAGCCTGTCTAGTCGGACACCCGGGATGGGTATGAGTCATCTCACCACAAACACTACATTTCTTAGGAGCTCTTCTACATGCATCCTCCGTAAGCACGTCCTCTGGAGGTGCATTTAAATCCACAACACCAATCAGGATCTGGGCTGTGCACACCCGGCTGTTGTGACCAGGGCCATGACACCTAGTGCAAACCTATCTTCGCGAGCTAGATGATGCCTTAACGCCTCCTCAAGCTCTTGACGTTCGAGGACGACCAGCTTGTTTTTTAATTACTGGGACGAGCACAAGTGGTGAACCATGAGGTAGCAAAATCCACTCTTCAGAACTGGGTAAGCCCATGATCACTGAATCGTACATGCTGACTACAGTCTCCGTCTTGTAGCACCTATCCACAAAATCATATGTGTCCACTGGAGAATCTATATGTGCACAAAAAATCATAGTTCAAAATGATGATGGTTGAGCAAATGGATTCTTAACAAAAAAAACATGAAAGTTGCATACCTGATCACCGCTGCAGCGTGGCTACATGGGATCAAATCCGGCTCGAACTCACAACAATCACAGGTACGATGCTGAAGATCGACCATAAATGACTCCCTGCTAACCTCAACTTTCCACAGGTGTGCTAATATCGTGCATCGAACGGGAAAACATCATCCATGCTCAACATTCTTCGATAACTTGTTCACAGCTTCTGGAGTCAACAAGTGATCCCAACTCTACGCGGCAGCCCTTAGCTCAACAAACTATTCTTCGACAATACGCCTGAACACCTCAAGCATTGAGCAAATAGGAAATCTTCTATTCCACAGTAGACGAGCATTGAGTCACTCAGCCGTATTAGATGTCATGAAGCTGAAACGCCGTGCGGGACACTGTGATTGGGACCAATGCTCTGGACCAATTCTACAAAGCTTCTGGTATGCTGGGGTGTTTACCAATTCCAATGCTGACATATGCCTGTGGAATACGTCTGTATGATAGGCATAGGCAGCCTCCTTAAACATGGCGATCACATGGGCACCGCACTTTGCCATCTTGTTCTGTAAATGATAATAGCACAATCCGTGTGTCGTTCTTGGAAAAATGTTCGCGATAGCATTCTTAATGCTCTGGTGCTGATCTGACACAATCAGGAGATCTTCCGTCTCCCCTAGAGTGATATCCAATTGACTCAGGAACCACTTCCAAGAATCATCATTCTCGATCGGACCGAGACCAATTGCAATAGGTAATATTTGTTCGTTCCCGTCCTTCATCGCAGCAACAAACAGAATTTCCTTGTTCCTCCCCTTCAAGTGTGTCCCATCAATCACGACCACTGGTCATGAACCCTCCTGAAAAGCTCTGATGCACGGTCCGAGTGCCAAAAACATATAATGGAACTGATCTTCAGAGGTCGTCAGAAATTTGTACAATGTCCCGAGATTCTGCAGCTGCACCATGTGCAGAAATGCAGGTAATTGTGCATACGACTTATCATAGTCTCCATAAATCATCTCAATAGCAATGTTCCTTGAGTGCAAAGTAAAACTGTAATCAATCTGAATCCCTTACTCGTGTAAAATCTTGGACATCATCTCTTTGGGCTTCAGAACAACCCCCTCATCCACCAGTTTATGAGCAAAATGTTTTGCAATGACCCCTGCAGGCACCTGGTGTGGAGCATGCAACTCATATCCATATGAAAAGTGTGAGTGCCGTTGAACTTGTAGATTCTCCAAACAACTCCATCCACAATAGCACACAACCTAAACAGGCACTCCCTGCCATGCTTGCACATCTAGACCAGTCGTGTCTTGTTCGATCGATACACGGTATACTCCACTTGATTCTGCATGTGAGAGAGTTCCACGGCTAGGGCCAAATCATCTTTCATACGGAAAATAGCACCCTTGTAAAGTGTATCCGTATGTGCTGCTGAAGACTCATCCCAATTTAGTGGGCCAGCAATGTCAAGATTGGCAAACGGAACAACCCAATTGCTCAACGCCCTCTCAGGAATATCCTCAGTCCTAGTTTTCGATGATGTTGCTTCTCCCATTATACCCATCAATCGCCCTCTACCCCCTGTCCAAGGAATCCAGCCTAATACTCCATATACAATGATTCGAGCAAAGTCGATATGTCGTTCTCCTCTTCATCTTCATCAGTAGAGGGCATCTTTGCATCTTCATCGACTTCTTCTTGTTCTTCTTCTTCTTCTTCTTCTTCTTCTTCTCCTGCATCATCATCAACATTCTGCCTAGAAGCCTCATAGTGGTGCGTATCATCACGAAAATCATCTCTAATCGAATCTCTTTCCTCTGGCACAATGTAAGTGATGACCCTGGAACTACTGCAGCCTCTCTGAATAACATATACGACTATCTTTGAGCTCTATTCGTGGAGTAGGTCAAGTAAATCTGCATCATCTTTCAATCTTGTCTTGATCTGTCTGTCACTATTGGTGCTCGACAGATAAGATAACTGATACTCGATAGATGTGGGATCAGTCTCCGGCATATTATGAATCTCTCTAAGCAGTGACCTAAAACACAACTGCTCCGATGACATGATGATAAGCTCCTCGTCACCATCTACGTATTGAACTCTCTCCCATCGGCCACTATATCGTACAATAATACGACGTCTAACCATCTGCCGTAACAGATAATTCAAAATTAAGCATAACGATATGCAATACTAAGCCATAATGAAAATAGAATTTAAACATAACGAAAATTAAATTTAGCCATAACGAACATTGAATTAATACATAACAGAAAATTAAATTTAGCCATAATGAAAATTGAAATTTAAGAATAACGAAATTGAAATTTAAGTATAACGAAAGTGAAATTTAAGAATAAGGAAAATTGAAATTTAAGAATAACGAAAATTGAAATTTAAAAATAACGAAATTGGAATTTAAGTATAACGAAAGAGAAATTTAATAATAACGAAATTGAAATTTAAGAATAATGAAAATTTAATTATAAAAATAACAAAAATTTAATTTTTCACATAACGAAAATTTAATTTTTCACATAACGATAATTAGATTTAACCTTAATGAAAATTAAATTAAACCTATAACTTACCATAACGATAATTCAATTTCACCATTTCAATATAACCATAACGAAAATTAAATTAACACTGTAACTAACCATAACGATATTTCAATTTAAAAATAACGAAAATTAAATTATACTTTAACGATAATTGGAACTAACCACAACGATATTTAAATTAAAACCTAGAACAATTTTCTAAGTTAGCAACGTAACAAAATAACAAAACTGATCAGTTCTGAGTTCCAAAAAATTCAAACATACCTTTCAAATTTTGGTAATTGTCTGTGCAATTTCACGATGATGTTGTTTTGTTGATGAAGTTAATCTTCTGGCTTGCAGGATCAAACTCTCAATATATATTTTTTTTATGGGAATTCAACGCTTTTCCTTCTTCACCAAACTCTCGAACTATTTCTTCTATTTGGGTGTGGTTTGAATTGGTGTATAGGTGTAGTGTAAATATACATACATTATACCAACCTCTCTTATACAAAATTAAATGCATTAAATTTTATTTAATTTGGGCCAACTAATACCTACCTATATAATTATACATATTTATGCAGTTTACCTACCTCAATTTGACCAGCCCAGAAAGAGAATAATGAATTGATATTCATTTATTGTTGGCCAACTGATACTTAATCAGCCAGAACGATCGTTATTATTAATAGGCCATAACGATTATTATACTTTTAAAATCCAATAATGATTAATATTAATTTCGTTATTATTATTATTATTATTATTATTATTATTATTATTACTTTCGTTATTATCAAAATAAAATGAACTATCGTTATTATTATTAGTAGTTATTACTTTTGCTATTATTACTTTCATTGTTGTTACCACCACCACCACTACCACCACCACCACCACCACCACGACGACTACTACTACTACTACTAGTACCACTACTACCACTACCACCACCACCACCACCACCACGATCACGACCACGACCACTACCACCACTACCATGACCACCACGACCACCACTACTACTACTACCACCACCACCACCACCACCACTACCACCACTACTACCACTACTACTACCACCACCACCACCACTACTACTACTACTACTACTACCACCACCACCACCACCACCACCACCACGACTACCACTACCACCACCACCACCACCACCACCACAACCACCACCACTACTACTACCACTACCGTTACCACTACTACCACCACTACCACTACCACCACTACCACCACTACTACCACTACTACCACTACTACTACTACCACCACCACCACCACTACTACTACTACCACCACCACCACCACCACCACTACACTACTACCACTACTATTACTACCACCACCACCACCACCACCACCACCACTACTACTACTACGACCACCACCACCACCACCACCACCACCACCACCACCACCACCATCACCACCACCACCACCACCACCACTACTACTACTACTACTACCACTACCACTACTACCACCACCACCACCACCATCACTACCACCACCACCACCACCACCACCACCACCACTACTACCACTACTACCACCACCACCACCACTACTACTACCACTACTACTACCACTACTACTACTACCACTACTACTACTACCACTACTAACAGTTTCGTTATTCGTTATTATGCGTTTTAAAAATAACTTGTCTATCACATATTGTTATTTACTAACAGTTTTGTTATGTATAATTAAAGGCATAATGTTACTCTTTTTAAAAAAAATTCATTATGGCACTTGTTATTAATAATTGTTAATGCATAACAGCAGTTTATAGAAAATTATCGTTATGCCAATAGTTATTTCGTTGTATGAAATTTCGGATCATTTTAGTGTTATATGTTGGGTGTGGGTGCATTTAATATTTAGTTATTAAAAAAATGTAAAAGGTACACTTACCTAATGATTGAGGTGTGGAGACAAGTGTGTCATAAGGGTATTGATGACATTTAGACTCCAAATTACCCATGAAACTACTATGGCCTTATATTTTTTTTTCCCCAATTACTATTTTATTTTGCCTCTTTTTATCCATTTACACTTTTATATTACTTCCGATTCTTATTTTTGTTATAGATTTATGAAGTTTTAAATATGCATTTGCAATTCCTGGACCCGTGGTGTTTTGTTTCTTTACGGGTGTGTTCATGAAGTTACATGTACAACATTTATCAATTCATTTAGAAAGATAAAAATACAATAAAAATCCATCATATTTGAGTCGATTGTATGCCTTATCTTTTATAAAGTTGGAAGAGATGATTGACACGGATTCTATTTAAAAAAAACACAAGTAAATAATAATTTAGTCAATACAATTCATATATTTATATTTTAAATTCTTGAATAAATATACTTATATTGTTGCACATGTATTATTTAAATAATATTTACTGTACAAGTGGTATACTAGTTATGTAAATAAGAAACAAGTGATGAATGATTATAATTTAATCTAAATAAAAATGTTATTATTATTTGAATTATATTTGTAAATAAAATAGCTCTTAGCTTACATTAATTGTTAAATATCACACTCAGATCATGTAATGTCCGGTGCTGAAGTATGAAGTGATCGTCAGTGCAGAGCAGCTCCTCTAAAATTTCTAAGTGAAATTGTACATAAATGAACCGAATCCGCCTGGAGAGAGGGATTCCGAGATTGCATAGTCAGTGATAGCTTAATAAATTTAATAGATTTTACTCATATCACGAGCTGGTGCATTTCTTTTTCTGGCACTCATTCCACTGTAATTCCAAAGTTAACTGTGTTTGACTTGTTTACTAAATTATATTTTTTAGCATTAAAAATTAAATTTTAATGTATTTATCTTGTAAAATGTCACCTATATTCATAAATTAAAATAGTTACATAATAATTTCATTGTTGACACAAATAAATTTATATTTATGGAGAAATGCAATAAATTATGCAAAACACAAAATTTGTAATAAAAAAATTATTAACTAATATGCTATAATGTTTCGCACAATATTTTTAAACATGAAGTTACATATTGATATATACTTAAGTAATAATTGATAGTTTAATACAAATAAGAAAGAAATGAATGTAGGTAACTAAATGTTAAAACAAACTGTTAGTCCCGGGCGAGTCGATATCAGTTTAGAGAGGGGGTGAATAAACTGATTAAAACTTTTTCTTCAAATACGGAATAACAGGGCCCTTTGACTCGCTTAGGGCAACTTATCTATGCACAAACTAATTGAACAGTTAAGACAATTTGAGTGCACCTTGTGTGATATTGTGTGCAGTTCAAAGATATGCAATAATCAAAATAGTACAGCACACAAGCAATTTATAGAGGTTCGAAGTTTCAAACTTCTATGTCCTCTCTTCCTTCTGCAGAAGGGCAACTTCACTATATAACTTGAGTTTTTTTACAAATTATACAATGAAGGACAGTTGGCTGAACCTGGTAACTGCTCGCTACCTCAGCGGGTCGACGGCTCACACTTGATGTCCCTAACTGCTCGCTAGGAAGGTAGGTGATATTGTCATCTTTACAAGGTTTTAAATCTCTTTCAATCTTTAAGAGGTTAGTCTTGAACAGGGGTTATCAACTGATGTGCTCCTTCAATTGAGCTGAGTAGTTGATCATTGTCTTGCTAAAACTGAGAAGACTGCCCTGGCTGGATTGTCAACATCTGGCTGATTATCTTGACTCTGTGAATTTCTTCTTCTCAGTTGGACTCTCGCAGTTTCTATCAAATGCTGAACTTGAGCTTGAGTGGGAGGGAGAAAGAAAAGTTCTTGCTTGTATATGCGAAAGTTGTGTAGGTGAAGGATTCTTCTTGGTTCTGCTCAAAGTTATTTTAAACTCTGATTCACTCATATTTTATAGAAGAGTGATTTTATGACCGTTGAGTTCCATTGTCCATTGATCGGTGGCTCTGTTGGCTCATCAATGGAAGATGATCGCTTGGAGCTTTTGGTTGAAGTAGCAGTTACTCTGCCAATCGATCTTCATTGGATAATTAATTCCAGGATCTTTGTTGAAGCATTTATTCCAAGATTCGGCGGTTTGAGCAATAAACTTCAGGGTTCTCTGGCTTCAGCTTTCTTGGCAGTTTTGAGTTCCAGTTGGCAGTTCTGGACTTGTCAGCTGAGCTTGTCAGCTGAGTTTGACTATTGCTCCAGTTGGCAGTTTTGAGCTCGTCAGCTGAGTTTGGCTATTGCTTCAGTTGGCAGTTTGGAGCTCGTCAGCTGAGTTTCGCTATGGTCCAGTTGGCAGTTTTGAGCTTGTCAACTGAGTTTAGCTATGCTCCAGTTGTCAATTTTGAGCTTGTCAGCTGAGTTTGACTATTGCTCCAGTTGGCAGTTTTGAGCTCGTCAGCTGAGTTTGGCTATTGCTCCAGTTGATTGATTTCTCTTGAGCTTTCTTGTCAGCTTGACTAATCGCAAGCTGCCTGACTACAGTTCTGGCCTTCAGCTGATCTGTCTTGTTTACTTCAGTTTGGTCATCAGTTGGATACTTCCAGTCTTCAGTCTAAACTGATCTCTTATCAGTTCCTTTAGTTGACTTTCTTCTCCCTTAGCTCAGCTGACTTAGTTGTCAGTTTGTTTCGACTGATTCAACTTCTTGACTTCTCAGTTGAGTTGACTTCTGACTGAATGATGTATCCTTCAGCTTGCAGACCATACTCTTGATTGGTTGGCTTTGACTTTGCTTGAGTCCCTTTCTGATGATGCCCTGGATTGATCAGCTCCGATCTACAACTTGAATTTTAGTCAGTTTTTCATAAATAATTTTGACATCTCATCAAAACCTAATCTAGGGGTTCCTTGATAGTTTTTCCTAACAATTTCCCCCTTTTTGATGATGTCAAAACTTTGTTGAAGATGATGGAAAAACTGCAAGTGTAGCAAGTTTGCTTAAGCAGTTTCAGAGCAAATTCACAGCAATTTTGAGAGAAAATTTGATTCATGATTTTCATTCAAGTATCAGAGCATTTGTCATTAGCATTTGTCATTCATGCTGTCATTCAAGTATTAAAGCATTTAAGATATGTATGAAATCCAAGTATTAGAGCAATTAGACTTCAAGTTTCAGAGCATTCTCTCATTCTTTCACTTTGGGCATGCTTTTATTCCAGTATTAGAGCATTTTTTATTCAAATATTAGAGCATTCAACCATTTTTCATTCAAGTATTAGAGCATTATCAGAGCATTCAATTTAATCAAACTTGAAGTATCAAAGCATCAGAGCATTCTCTCATTCTTTCACTTTAGGCATGTTTTTATTCCAGTATTAGAGCATTTTTTATTCAAATATTAGAGCATTCAACAATTTTTCATTCAAGTATTAGAGCATTATCAGAGCATTCAATTTAATCAAACTTGAAGTATCAGAGCATGAGCATTATAAGCATGATCGAGATGTATATTATATATTCACTTTAAAGCATATTATATTTTTAAGAGTAGTTAAAACTACTAATCTACTCCCTAAAATTGCTCCTTTTCTTTCTGCTCGATTCTCCTCTTTCTTGGACTCCTTGTATTCTCCATGCTTCCCCCTGAAGCTGATCTTCCCCCTCATGATGAATTTCTCTTTGAATTTGATCCCAAAGAGTTAAGCATCCATCATCTTTCTATCATTCTTCTCCCTTTTTGGCATCATCCAAAAGGTGGAATGGATCGCATGATGGTAGTGACAAGTTTGGCAGGAAGGTGAACGCAGTTGCCAAATTATCATCATGAATTGAGGGAACTGAAGGAATTTGCATGGGTGAGGAGAGCCATGCATATTCTTCAGTTGTCATGAACTGACCTTGAGCAGAGGAGAGAGAGACTTCTTGCTCTCTGAAGTTCATCGAGGCCAAGTTGTTGAAGATCTCATCGGTTGAAGAGATGGGTGGATCATCAACGAAGGGTGTGCATGAGGAGTTGGCCGGTTCATTGTCGGGGAGAGGAGCATCGGCTGGTATGCTCAGCTGGATTCGCTTGATCATCGAATCCATTATTTCTGAAAGCGTTGGTGGCGATGAGAGCAGATGATTCATCCAGTTTCTACTCCATGTTCCTTCATTGATCTAGAAGGTGGAGCCATGGGTGCGGATGAGGTGGAACATTGTTGACTCATCCAGTTAAAATCGCCATATATGGTACTGCAGGTACCGCCGCAATTGGTCGAATAAAGAGGAGTCTGTGTCCTCAACGAGACCGAAGCAGCTTCTCAGCTGATGGTCTAGAACTGCTTCAAACTCAACCTCAATGGAGTCACGTTGGACTAATGGTAGAGGTTAGGAGTTGGCTGATATTGTAGGCCGATCACTCAGCCTTGAAAGAGGTTCGCTCTCAATCATCAGCTCTCTGTCTTCAGATGAGCTGGCGGGTGCCTCCAGAGGTGCCTTTCCACGACCTGAGTTGGAAGGCCCTTGTGGACGTGAACGCTTCGGGATCGGATAGCAGTAGATAGTTGGGAGTATGTCCCTTGTTTTGAGTTGTTCACCAGTTGGGATGTCCTCATCAAACTGGCTTTGAATGATATGGCTTATGCGACTCATAAACCCGACCTTTTCACGAAATGAGCCAGTTGATGGGTCATATACCGCTCGCTCTACATTGGCTCGCAGTTGAGCAAGGATGAAGGAGGCCCAATCGGCTTTACATCTGTAGTATAGAGCGGCTGTGAGATGGGCTTTGACGTCCGAGAATTGGACTGTCTCAAAGTTGCCATGTAGAATATGGCCGGTGATATCTAGGAGTTGAATGATATGATTGGGCATACTCTCTTTCAGCCTATAGGAACAGTCATGGTGGCAAACGTGAGGAAGCTTCCAAGCATCCCATAGTGCGTATTTGTAGGGCAATTGTAGGGTCATGACGTCAGGGTCGTCGTCTGAAAGGTAAAATGTAGATATCATCGTCCCTTTCATCACTCTGATCGTCTTGTTCCGGACGGTAGAAATGATGTTGTCACCGGAGATTATTGCGTTGTAGTAGAATTCCGCAACATGGGAAGGTAAGTGCTTGAGCGGCACGATCGTCAAAAATGGCAGCAGGCCAGTTGCCTCCAATGGCCTATAAATGCTTTGAAATTTGTCTGAGCCGAGACGTGCGTTAAGATACTCTAGACTTAGAGTCTTATCTTTCTTCAGCTTCTTAGTAAGTAGATTTTCATCAACCGTCTGAAATGGGGGCTTCATATCTGAAAAAAGATGTTGTTTTAGTTTAGATAGCAAGTGTTTTTGAGGAGAGAGAGAAGACTAGCAGATGATCAAAGCAAGAGAGAGAAAGGGTTTGCAGATGATCGGAGCCTTCATCTCTGTGCACATATTTATTTAGCTTTGCATGCAGGAATCGAGGGCACTCGATTACTTTTTTTAGCTGATTAGTCATCCGATTTGATGGAGGATTAGCTAAATTAATGATGCTTACATCTCAGCCGTTTGATGAAGAAGTAACTTTATGATCTTGTGGCTGAGAAGTAGTGACTCTGAAAATGGGGTAGTTGCCATAAATAGCAAAATATTTTCTGCAGATCTTGCTATTTATATCTCAGTAAAAAAATATTTTCTTTTTCAATTTTGAGGAGTTGATTTAATATCAACGTAGAGATATTAATTGCAGCATTGTGAGATAGAACCCTATTTTCAAATTGTAACCGTTGAGTATAATATAAGAAATTTCATAATCGCAACGGTAATAATGTAATTATGATAGGCTTTGAAAAAAAATAACTTATCCGGATTCAGTTGGGATACAATCCAACTGATTAACTGCTTCAGCGGTTGAATGATTAGTTGAGTCTCGGTTCTCAGTTGTTGCTGATGAGCTGGTTGAAGCTGAAGCTGTAACTGAACTGAATTGATCAGTTGGCTTGATCAGTTGCTTGGCTCTCAGTAGACAGTTTCTGCTTTTTGAAGGGCCTAGCCGAGGTCTTTGGCAGTTCAGGCCTTGCAGTCCTCCGGGCTTGGTGAAGGTGAAGCTGGATGGCAACTGACGAGTTTTTCATCCTTTGACTAAGGGATTGTGAAGTTCCCTTTTGAGCTAGATGTGAGCAGTGGAGTGACATAGCTCTTGGATAGGAGGTTTGGTGATGTGGCAGTGTCTTCATCATCACTATCGCTCTCGTCAGCACACCTTAGATTCTTCTGGGTAGCCATAGCTTCAGTATGTGATAGATGTGGTTCTATCCTTTCAGCGACCAGTGGAGTTTGTCGGGATGGCTTAGCTGACTGACTTGATAGTTTATCAAAGTTCAGTTTTTGACAAAGCGAGCCAGTTGGGCAGTTGACTGGTTGATCTGCAGTTCCAACTGCTTGAGGCACGATGTTGGTCTTGATTTCTGCTAATAAGGCGGTTGCTAGAATCTTGTTAACAAGCCAGTGATTCATGATGTGCTGGACTTGCACAATGGTTGGAGAAAATGGATTTGATGAATCTATCCATTTGATGCTTCATGTTTCTTCACGTTGCCAGTAGCTCATGCCATGAAAGGCAGTTAGCAGAAAGTGAGACTGGATAGACATAGAATGTCTCCAGTTATACCAATAGAAGTACCGGTGGAGTTATTTGAACAACTCTTGATTAAATTGTGCAACGAAAGTAAAGTGAGTGAGAAGGAGATTGGTCACTACCAGTTCTTATCTCTGACTGGATTAACAAGAAGTACACTTAGGGCTTTTCTAATAAGGTTTAATTTGATCAGCCACTTAGTCCTTCTTGTGATCAGTTTTCCTTTTCTTGGCCAACCGTTCAGTGAGGTCCTCTTCTTCATCCTCATCACCGCTTTCTGACTCAGTTTTAGCTGACTGGAGCCTTGGATGGGCTTACAGCTGCTTGATCTGCTCTGTGTGCAGTTTAACCTGTTGCTGCAGGGACTGAATCAGCTCTTTATAATATGGGGGGAGCTGGACTATGGAACTGCTTGGCTGAGCGTTGAACTATACTACTCTAGAGTCCACTTCCTCTCCTGCATCAGTTCCAAGAAGTACCTCGCAAGGAACTGTATGGGATATTTCGTCTGCTTCCACACTTGTTTGGTAGACAAGTTCATCATTTCTTTGACCTGTTTGATCAGCTGAATTGTCTGTAAGAGCTGGCTCTGGATCAGCTGGAAGAATAGATGATGTGATTCCTTTCTCAGCAGTTGGATCTTGTGAGGTAGTTGTCTGGGTTTCAGCTGCCTTTTCAAATTGATGAGTCTTCTCAGCTGATTCTTCTGACTCTTCAGGAATAATGTTGATTTCAACTTCAGCTTTGTGAGGAGATTTCTCAGGGTGGAGTTCTCTCATCACCTCATCAATGATATCATCCTCTAAGTTGTATATTTGATCGCTCATGGCAGTTAATGGCTGTCCAGTTTGATGGCTTTGTGATTTCTTCATTAATTGATTGAATAGCCATTTGTGTTGAACATGGGGGTGCGACCATCTTTCTCATTCCATTTCTGTAGTGATGACTGGCAATGTTAATCTTTGAATCTTGCACAGCTCATTAAACACGTCTTTCATTGATCCTTCAGCTGGGTTTGAGCACTCTTTCCTTAGTTGTAGCTGCCTTAAAAGAATTTGAAGATCTGGATAATTCTGATGACTTTAAGTTAGAGGCCTTGACGACTTGATTCTTGAATTGTTGGAAGACAAATTCTACCCAGTTTGTTTGTCGCTCTTCAGCAAGGTAGATCATAACCTTGTATCTCTCTTGGGTGAGTTGACTCGGGCTTCCAATGGCCCCGAACATCATCTTGTTCGTTATGTCAAGTAGAATTCCATACTCGGGCTTCAGGTCAGTTTTAGCGGTTGTAAAACTGAATTGCTTGTCACAGGCTGAAGCTTTCCATTTTATCTAGTACAACTCTGCAGATTCCTTTAGATCTTGAACGGATGAACATTCCTGTGGGAGTTGGAACACTTCTCCAATTGTTCTTTCAGTGATTTGAAGTGGTCGTCCTTGAATCACTGATGACATTGTCTTTCCATCTGCAGATAATTTTGCTTGAAATAAAAAATTCACTCACCAACTTTTGTCTAAAGAACTTTGGTGGTGTTTCCAGGTAGTAAAGAATTTCTGTCTTATGAAGATTTAACAGAAGGATTGGGTTGTTTGATTCATTTAGAATCAATTGAAATTTCTTCCTATCAAGAAATTTATCTCTCATAAGTTGTTCTTTGAAAGAATTTGAAGATCTGGATAATTCGGCCATCTTTGAGGTTGGCTGAGATTTTGGGAATTTAAGATCTTTTGAGAGAGAGTTTTTGAGATTGTAGAAGGAGGGGGCTTTTTGAGAGGTTTGAAAGAGAGGGGCTTTTTATGAGTGTTTTGGATGGGTTCATAGATCTGATGGTTGGAATTGTACTAGCCTATGATCTCTTTTGGTCGTTGGTAATTAATGACTTTCATACGTGTCATTGTTTTGCAACGGTCAGAATTTCAAAATAAATGTGAAGCTTGACATTTATTTGAAATCAAAAAGATAAACTTTTAAAAATATGTCAAAAGATAATTTCAAACTGATTAAAAAGAAGTACACTTAGGGCTTTTCTAATCAGGTTTAATTTGATTAGCCACTTAGTCCTTCTTATGATCAATTTTCCTTTTCTTGGCCAACGGTTCAGTGAGGTCCTCTTCTTCATCCTCATCACGGCTTTCTGACTCAGTTTCAGCTGACTGGAGCCTTGGATGGGCTTGCAGCTGCTTGATCTGCTCTGTGTGCAGTTTAACCTGTTGCTGCAGGGACTGAATCAGCTCTTCATAATATGGGGGGAGCTGGACTATGGAACTGCTTGGCTGAGCGTTGAACTCTACTGCTCTAGAGTCCACTTCCTCTCCTGCTTCAGTTCCAACAAGTTCCTCGCAAGGAACTGTATGGGATATTTCGTCTGCTTCCACACTTGTTTGGTAGACAAGTTCATCATTTCTTTGACCTGTTTGATCAGCTGACTTGTTTGTAAGAGCTGGCTCTGGATTAGCTGGAAGAATAGATGATGTGATTCCTTTCTCAGCAGTTGGATCTTGTGAGGTAGCTGTCTGGGTTTCAGCTGCCTTTTCAAATTGATGAGTCTTCTCAGCTGATTCTTCTGACTCTTCAGGAATAATGTTGATTTCAACTTCAGCTTCGTGAGGAGATTTCTCAGGATGGAGTTCTCTCATCACCTCATCAATGATACCATCCTCTAAGTTGTATATTTGATCGTTCACGGCAGTTGATGGCTATCCAGTTTGATGGCTTTGTAATTTCTTCATTAATTGATTGAATAGCTATTTGTGTTGAACATGGGGGTGCGACCATCTTTCTCATTCCATTTCTATAGTGATGACTGGCAATGTTAATCTTTGAATCTTGCACAGCTCATTAAACACGTCTTTCATTGATCCTTCAGCTGGGTTTGAGCACTCTTTCCTCAGTTGTAGCTGCCTTATAAGGTGTTTGCCTTTAGTGATACTTGTGTTCTCACTGTCTGTCCACCATGGGCTTCATTCTTCCTCTCGCCTCCAGAAACTCATCCCATGGAATGCGAGCAATGAGAGGAAAGGCTCTGACTGATATAGATGTCTCCACAAAAACTAGTATATGTACCTGGTCAAGATGTGATAGAGCTCCTCATGACCAGTTAGTTCCTGGGCATACTGTTGAGCCATGTACTTTTTTGTGGTTTCTTCAGCCCATTTCTTCACGGACTCTCTTTGTGAGTAGGCTCTTATATTTCCTTCAACTTGGGCCATTGGTCGGTACGTCATTTGGAAGTAATCAGCTCCAGCTCCATTGTGAGGAATCCCTCTTGCAGGGATGATATCTTCTGGATTTTCGCACAGAGCTGTATCTTCAACAGTTAAATTTGGTGGGATTGTTGGATCTTGTATAGGACTTGATTCCTTTCTCCTTCTGGACTGAGAAAGTACGATTCTTTTCCTTTTTGGTTGACCAGCTTGCTTCTTCTTTGGAGCTGTTCTGACAGCTGCTTGCCTAGCTGATTGTCCGATGATGTCAGTTCTGGTGGCAGCTGAGCTTTGTTGCCTGAATCTCTTAGCTATAGGGATGTCATCATCAGAGTCATCAGTAACTGGCTTCTTTCCCTTGCCTTCAGCTGCATACTTCTTTCTCTTTGGTTGGTTAGTTTGCTCAGGATCAAGCTCTACAATTTTGAGAGGTTTCGAAATGAAGTCATTACTGACTATCATTTTGAACTCTGTTTCATCAGCCATCCAGGGAAACTGTTTCTCCAGAATGATGCTGATCCGACTGATATATCCAATTCGTTGAGGGAATTTCTCACCGTCCCAGCTTCTCTCAATGATATCAACATATCTCTTCAGTTGTTCAAAGAAATATTGTGCCCAGTTAATCTCCATTCGGTTGTAGATGGCAGCGCAGATTTTGTACTTCGTTGCTGACATTTCAGACTGATTGCCGGTTATTCCTACCATTATCTTTGAGACGATGACAGCGAGCACCTGAAATTCATCTTGCAGTTTTGAGATGAGATGATTGCTCTTATATGGTTGAGTTTCACCTTCTTTTTTCCAGAAATCATAAGCTTCCTAGAAATTGGCTTGAACGTCTTCCAGCTTGAGTCCGTTGTTGGGTAGATCGAACATGTTGCTCAGAGACTCAGCTGTCATGACAATAACTTGTCCTCTTACTTCCGATCTGATTTCTTTGGGATTTGAAGATCCATTTGAATTTAAGTAAAATTCAGCAACTGGTTCTGTGTAAATCCGTTCTGGAAATACCTCCAGGAAGTTCTTCAGCTTGGCCTGAGAAAGCTTTTCGACGATCATTTTGCTGAGAGGGGAAACTTTACAGGCTTGAAGGAATCCGGCTGGATTGAAAAACTTGTCTCTGTCGAGTTTTTCGCAGAATACTGTAGAATCTTCTCCAGACTGATGAAAATTGAATCTTCTGCGAGTTGGGTTTTGAGCCATAATTCTTCGAAGAGAGATTAATTTGAGAGGCTGAGGAATTGATCTTTCAGGGCTAAAGAGTTTTTATTTTTGACGAGAGATAGATAGAAAAAGATAGATCTTCAGAAAAAATCGGGAAGCTTATCTCGAGTATTCAGCCACCTTATTTAGAGAGATTGGGCTCATCCAACGATTGTTTCGCTTCATATGCCTAATTTCAATGGTCGGATTAAATCAGTCGACCCGTCGATTGGCCTTTCGATTCTGTCCGTTGGGGATAAATGAAGGAGGAGAGAGAAAGTTCAACGGTAATATTTGAGTGACACGTGTTTTTACCATTTCTAATATCAAAATTTTTGAACTTATCTTTTCTCTCTAGCAGCTTTTCCTTGGCTTGAAACTGATTACGTCATCAGTTGGCTTTGACTATAACTGATGATCTTTCTGTTGATCAGTTCCAACTGAGATGTCTTCTCATCAGTTCCGAACTGGTCTTGACTGCATGGACCTTCATTCAGCTGCTTCTCAGTTCAGCTGGTCTTTTGAGCTTATATCTCCTTTGAGTTGTTTCCAGTTCCTATAATTCCTTCATCAGTTTGATATATTTGCAGCTGGTATGTTCTGCACAGCTGACTGGATCATCAGTTTGAGCGATTGAACTGATGATTTAGTTGAGCTCATGGGGTAAACTGATCATCTCCAGTTTACTTTTCTCTCCACCGCTTCTTGCTTTTACTTCAAACTGATGGCTCATGTGTCCAACTGATCAGTTTCTCGCCTTTTTGGTTCAGTTCCTCTCTTCAGCTGGAATGTATTCATGACCTTTTTCTCCCAGTTGATCATCTTCATCCTGTGATGCTAGCTCAAGTAGTCCCAGCAGTATGCATAGCTCCATAAACCTTGCTTCAGGTAATGGTTTGGTGAAGATGTCAGCTATCTGCTTCTCCATGTTGACATATTTGATGCTTGTCTTTCTTCTCGATGTGATCTCTGATGAAGTGATGTCTTATATCAATGTGCTTGGTTCTTGAATGTAGAACTGGATTTTGAGATATTGTAATTGCACTGTTGTTGTCACAATAGATAGGGACTTCTTCAGTTTCAACTTTGTAATCCTTCAACTATTGCTTCATCCAGAGTATCTAAGCACAACAGCTTCCAGCAGCTACATATTCTGCTTCAGTTGTTGACGTGGCAACTGAGTGCTGCTTCTTGCTAAACCAGGATATCAGTTTGCTTCCAAGAAACTGACATGTTCCACTGGTGCTTTTTCTGTCGACCTTGCATCCACCAAAGTCTGAGTCTAAATAGCCAATTAGACTCAAACTGTCATCTCTGGCATATCATAGTCCAAGAGTTATGGTTCCTTTGAGATATTTGATAATCCTCTTAGCTGCTTCAAGATGACTTTTCTTTGGGTTAGCTTGAAACCGCACACATAGACCGACTGAATAAGAGATGTCTGGCCGGCTAGCTGTTAAGTAAAGTAGTGACCCAATGATTCCTCTGTAATATGTTTGGCTAACTGATTCTCCTTCTTCGTCGAGAGTTAGCTGAACTGATGCGTTCATAGGAATCTTGAGAGTTTTTTCTTTGCTTACTCCAAACTTCTATACTAGCTCCTTGGTGTACTTCGCCTGGCTGATAAAGATCCCATCTTTTAGCTGCTTCACTTGGAGTCCTAGGAAGAATGTCATTTCTCCCATCATGCTCATCTCAAATTCACTTTGCATCAGTTGAGTGAATCGGGTGCATAGATCTTTGCTTTTTGATCCAAAATTATGTCATCCACATAAATTTGAACCATTAATATCTTAGTTGATCGTTCTATTCAGAACAGAGTTCGATCAATTACTCCCTTTTGAAACCCATTTTTCAACAAAAATGTTGTGAGAGTTTCATACCATGCTCTAGGAGCTTGTTTTAATCTATAGAGGGCTTTCTTTAGTTTGAAGACCTGATCACCAATTTCAAAGCCTGGCGGTTGTTTGACATACACGTCCTCCTTGAGCATTCCTTGAAGAAAGGCACTCTTGACATCCATTTGGTAGACTGTGAAATTGAAGTGAGCTGCATAGGCTAGGAACAATCTGATGGCTTCCAATCTTGCAACTGGTGCGAATGTCTCATCAAAGTCAATCCCTTCACTTTGTGAGTATCCTTTGGCTACCAGTCTAGCCTTGTTCCTTATGATCACTCCTTGTTCATCCATTTTATTGCGAAAAACCCATTTTGTACCAATGACCTTCTGGGTCTTTGGTCTATCAACAAGAAACCATACGTCATTTCTTGTGAACTCATTCAGTTCTTCTTGCATGGCCATGATCCCGTCTGAATCTTTTAAAGCTTCCTTGACGTTTGCTGGTTCAGTTTGAGATATGAAGCATGTGAATAGTGCATGCTCAGTTGAACTTTTGGTTTGGACTCGACTTCTTGGATCACCAACTATCTTGTCAGTTGGATGGCTTCGGAGCCATTTGGGTAAGATAGCTTCAGCTGGATCTTCAGCTGGCTCTTCAATGGTGATGTCATCAGTCACTCTTTCATTAGTTGGTTCGACATTTTCATCTGTTCTTCCCCCTGTTTCAATTGTGGGGTTTATGGTCTCAGCACGATTTGTGTCTTCATTGACCAAATTATTCTCAACTGGTTTAGTACCAGTTTCATTGCCTTCTTCTAGTGAAACTTTAAGCCGCTCTGGAACAATGTGATCTACATAGTCCTGCGAGTTCTCAGTTTCACTAGGTAGTTCTTGAACTGATGTGTTTATTCTTTCTTTGTTCCTGTACTCATTAGCAAATTCATCAAATACCACATGACATGTTATTTCCACAATAAGAGTTCGTTTATTGAACACTCTGTAAGCTTATGCATGAGGAGAGTTATACCTAAGAAATATTCCCTCATCGGCTTTAGCACTAAAAGCTTTTAATTAAGTCTTATCATTGTTGTGAATATAACATTTACAGCCAAATATTTTAAAATATGAGATAGAAAGCTTACGACCCTTATACAGCTCATAGGGTGTTTTTTCATGGGCTACTACAATAGCACTTTGATTTTGAGTATGGCAAGCTGTGTTGACTGCTTCGGCTCAGTACCCTTCAGTTATGTTGGCATCAGCTATCATTGCTCGAGCTGTCTCTTTGAGTGTCCGGTTACGCCGTTCGGCTATACCGTTTTGTTGTGGAGTTCTTGCAGCTGAGTGTTCATGAGTGATTCCAAGCTGGTTGAGGAAGCTGATCATTTGCTGATTTACAAACTCAGTTCCATTGTCGGAGCGAATCCTTTGAACTGATCTTTCCTTTTCAGTTTGTAGCCTTCTGATCAGCGCCGTTAGCTTGTCATAGGTTTCATCTTTGCTTCTCAGGAATTCCACCCATGTATATCTTAAGAAATCATCAACTACTACCAGAGTGAATCTTTTGCCTTTTGGGGTTTGTGGTCTAACTGGACCAAATAAATCCATATGTAGCAGTTGGAGGCAATCAGTTGTTCCTGGTGGATGACTCCTATTCTTAAATGATGCTTTCACCTACTTCCCTTTTTGGCATGGCCCACATACACATGTTTTCTTGTATATTTCCTTGGGAAGCCCCTCAACTAACTCTTTCTTGGCTAGGTAATTAATTGTTTTGAAGTTGAGGTGGTTCAGTCGTCGATGCCATAGCCAGCTTGCTTCAGTTGATCCTTTTGAAAGAAAGCAAGCTTCTGAGTAGCCCGTTGACCAGTCAACAATGTAGATGTTGCCTCTTCTTATGCCAGTGAGAAGAATTACTCCAGTTGACTTGTCTCTTATGCTGCAGGAGTCTTTAGTGAAGTCAACTGAGTATCCATTGTCGCACAGCTGGCTGATGCTGAGTAGTTTGTGCTTCAGTCCATCTACGTGGGAGACTCCATTTACCACTACTTTTCCCTTGAATATGAACCCTTCTCCACTGGTTCGACTTTTGGAGTTGTCTCCAAATGTGACAAGTGGACCCTTGAATTTTTCATAACCATCGAGATCTTCTCTGTCTTCGGTCATGTGCTTGGAGCACCCGCTATCTAGATACCAAATGTCTTTAGCTTTCTTCATAGATAGGATGCTCTTGTCCTGCAAAAACAAGGATTAGCATTTAGGGACCCATTTTATATCGGGTCCTTGTTGATTCATCAAGCTTTTTGGAATCCAAACTTGCCAAACTTTTGGCTTCTTATCATTTAGAGATCCAGCTGACTTGGATCACCTGATCAGTTTGGATTTTCTCTCAACTCTTCTATTTTGATTTCAATTAGTTGAGTGATACCTGCGTTGAGAGTTAGTTAGATAAAATAGTTCAACTAAAACGCTTTGGTCTTGAGACCTTTGAGTTCTGTGATCAGACCAGTGTTTTGTATGTTTTCAGTTTATTGGAATGAACTTTTTGGCTCATTTCTGGAATCTAGATACTCATTATAATGATGGTAGGGTTCAAACGAGTTTCTTTGATCTCTCCTATAGGTGTTCTGATTGAACTTCTTGGTAGGATAGGCTTGAGATCCAAACTGATTTTTCTTTCTAAAGAGGGCTGATCTATCAGTTTGTCTTGGGGGCATTCTTTGTTGAGATGATGGTCTTTATTGAACTGGAGGTTTTGAACGAGTGGATTGGCTTGACTGAACTGTTGGTCTTAACTGAAGATTGGGCTTTAGTTGGCCTGGTGTTTTTGTTTGGTAAAACTGACCAAATTGTCTGGGCTGAGTTTGAGGATTTTTCAATATTCCTTTTCCTTTGGTTGACTCAGCTAGCTGATCATGAGATCTAGTGAACCCTTTTAGGATTCCCTCATCACTGGGTTAGGCAACTGCTTTACCCTTTTCTAGAGCTGTGAACTAGCTATATCCTAGCCCTGAGCTACTAGTTCCAGTTCTTTGATGATTTAATATCTCATCTAAGGTTTGAGATCCCTTTTTGAACTTCAGAGTTACTTTTTCTCTTTCATGGATCTCTTGTTTGAGTTTTTGATTTTCAGCCTCTAGATCAGAAGTTCTCAATTTCAATTTCTCAAATTCTATAAACTGAGACTCAAGATAATTCAATCTTTCATGATTGATGCTCAGTTTTCTAACCTTATTTCTTAGTTCATCATTTTCATCTTTCAGTTCAACATGCAAGCAGGATATTGAAGCTAATTGGTCTTCTAGCATCATAAGTTTCATATCAAGTTCATTACTAGAGACAGTTGCTTCATTTATATGATAAAAAGAGGTTTGAGAATCAGCTGTACTAACCTCTTCATCATTGTCAGCCATGAGGCAGAATAGCGCTTCATCATCTGAGCTGTAGCCGTCAGAATCAATTCCAGAAGGATAGTCTGAATCATCTAGCACGGCATTCTTAAGGTTTGCAACCATTACTTTTCTTTTGAAGAAGCTTCTCCTCACCTTGGCTTTCTTGTCTTCAGGGAGTTCTGGACATTCAAATCTATAATGTCCTTGTTTGTGGCAGTGAAAGCATTCTCCAAGATTTCGGTTGCCACCCCTGAATGGTTCAACTGACCGTTCAGCTGGTTGATGAGTTCTCTCATATTTTGGGATTTCATCAGTTTGAGATGGAACTGATTGTTTATCCCGAACTTTCTTCAACTTTTCTAGCAACCTGGTAACTGATTGGATTTGATCATTGATGTCATCAGTTAGATTCTTCTTCTTTTCAGTTGCTTCTCTTTTTCGTTCAGTTGAAGATCCGCCTTGATGTTCTTTGGCTGGTGAGCTCCATGTCAGAAGTTGTTCCTTCCTTGAGTGTCTCTAAACCGGTTTCTTTCACCGTAACAGACTGCATCTTGAGCTGACAATGTTGATGTTTCTTTCTTTTGGTTTAGACTGTACTCATGGGCTTTGAGAGAACCAAATAGCTCCCTTGGAGTGATGCTATTTAGATTTCTTGATTCCTTTGTAGCTATCACTTTCATATCCCATTCTTCAGTAAGATTATCCATTATCTTGGAATTCATCTCAGAATTTGGATAAATCCTCCCGAGGTTGTTCATCTCACTGATGATGCCCAGAAATCTGGTTTCAAGGCTTGAGATGGACTTCTCTGGCTGCATTTTGAAGGATTCATATCTATCGACTGCCAGTTGGAGCTTGTTTCCTTTGATGGCTTCGGACTCTTTGCATAGATCTGCTAGTAGGTCCCATATCTCCTTGGCAGTTATGCAGTTCTTTGTGTCCTTCATTCTATCTTCATCTAGAGTTTGGAATAATGCGGCTTGAGCAACGAACTCTAGATTTTTTAACTTCTTCTCTTCGTTGGTGAGAAGATTAGTTGGCTTTGGAATCCTTTCCGGTTGATTGATATCAACTATGTGAGCATAATTGTCCATCATGATGATGATTGGACCATCTTCGATGACTTCCCACATATTCGCATGAATCGAGCAGAGATGAGCCTTCATTCTCCTGTTCCAGTTATCATAATTCTCAACTGAAAACAAAGGTAGCTTATGGTTTCCCATAGCTGAAATGTTAGCACAGATAAGTAGATCTGATTCAGTTGATCTGCAGAAACGGCTGATCTTTAGAATCAGTCACTCTGATACCACTTGTTGGTCCCGGGCAAGTCGATATCAGTTTAGAGGGGGGGTGAATAAACTGATTAAAACTTTTTCTTCAAATGCGGAATAACAGGGCCCTTTGACTCGCTTAGGGCAACTTATCTATACACAAACTTATTAAACAGTTAAGACAATTTGAGTGCAGCTTGTGTGATATTGTGTGCAGTTCAAAGATATGCAATAATTAAAATAGTACAACACACAAGCAATTTATAGAGGTTCGAAGTCTCAAACTTCTATGTCCTCTCTTCCTTCCGCAGAAGGGCAACTTCACTATATAACTTGATTTTCTTTACAAATTATACAATGAAGGACAGTTGGCTGAACCTAGTAACTACTCGCTACCTCAGCGGGTCGACGGCTCACACTTGAAGTCCCTAACTGCTCGCTAGGAAGGTAGGTGCTATTGTCGTCTTTACAAGGTTTTAGATCTCTTTCGATCTTCAAGAGGTTAGTCTTGAACAGGGGTTATCAACTGATGTGCTCCTTCAATTGAGCTGAGTAGTTGATCGTTGTCTTACTGAAACTGAGAAGACTGCCCTGGCTGAATTGTCAACAGCTGGCTGATTATCTTGACTCTGTGAATTTCTTCTTCTCAGTTGGACTCTCGCAGTTTCTATCAAATGCTGAACTTGAGCTTGAGTGGGAAGGAGAAAGAAAAGTTCTTGCTTGTATATGCGAAAGTTGTGTAGGCAAAGGATTCTTCTTGGTTCTGCTCAAAGTTATTTTAAACTCTGATTCACTCATCTTTTATAGAGGAGTGATTTTATGACCGTTGAGTTCCATTGTCCATTGATCAGTGGCTCTGTTGGCTCATCAATGGAAGATGATCCCTTGGAGCTTTTGGTTGAAGTAGTCATTACTCTGCCAATCGATCTTCATTTGATATTTAATTCCAGAATCTTTGTTGAAACATTTATTCCAAGATTCAGCGGTTTGAGCAATAAACTCCAGGGTTCTCTGGCTTCAGCTTTCTTGGCAGTTTTGAGTTCCAGTTGGTAGTTCTGGACTTATCAGCTGAGCTTGTCAGCTGAGTTTAACTATTGCTCCAGTTGGCAGTTTTGAGCTCGTCAGATGAGTTTGGCTATTGCTTCAGTTGGTAGTTTTGAGCTAGTCAGCTGAGTTTGGCTATGCTCCAGTTGGCAGTTTTGAGCTTGTCAGCTGAGTTTGACTATTGCTCCAGTTGGCAGTTTTGAGCTCGTCAGCTGAGTTTGGCTATTGCTCCAGTTGATTGATTTCTCTTGAGCTTTCTTGTCAGCTTGACTAATCGCAAGCTGCCTGACTACAGTTCTGGCCTTTAGCTAATCTGTCTTGTTTACTTCAGTTTGGTCATCAGTTGGATACTTCCAGTCTTCAGTCTAAACTGATCTCTTATCAGTTCCTTTAGTTGACTTTCTTCTCCCTCAGCTCAGCTGACTTAGTTGTCAGTTTGTTTCGACTGATTCGACTTCTTGACTTCTCAGTCTAGTTGACTTCTGACTGAATGACGTATTCTTCAGGTTGCAGACCATACTCTTAATTGGTTGACTTTGACTTTACTTGAGTCCCTTTCTGATGATGCCCTGGATTGATTAGCTCCGATCTACAACTTGAATTTTAGTCAGCTTTTCATAAATAATTTTGACATCTCATCAAAACCTAATCTAGGGGTCCTTGATAGTTTTTCCTAACACATACAAATAAAAACATGGGTATTTCTAAATACACCACTATTTTTTTATACACCACTATTAAATTTAATTTAAAAACCATTAATTATCAATTTACTTATATATCCTTTTAAATTAAAAATTAATTTATAAAAAAAATAAAAAGAAAAAACTATGATAAAACCTTCTCCTTCTTCTTCCCCGCCTACTTTCTCTCTCCTCCCACCCACCATTTCTACAAACCCTCTTTTCCTTTCTCTTTATTCTTATTCCTGCAACCTCCACCACCACTAGCCACTTCTTCTCTCTTCCCCAATCTCCACCCCTTAATTTCTTCCTCATTTCCATCAATTTCCCTATCCCTTTTTTTATGTGCACGCACTTTCTTTCGAAAAAAATATCCGAACATATGGTTCTAGTTCAAAAAATATTTTTCAAAAAAGAAAAAAATTCGTACATGTTGAATCTAGTTTAAAGAATTATTTTTGAAGTGTTAATTATATTCAAACAAGAGACTCGATTTTAAGTTTTTATTTTTGAATTTATAATACATGTTCGAAAAAATTCAATTTAAACACATTGATTGCCGATGTTTAGATACCGGTTGTGAATCGAATCTTGTGATGAGAATAGATGAATCCTCTTGAGTAGAGAATAATTGAAGAATTCATAAAAAAAAATCTGCAATTCACACTTCTTTTTTGTTCTTTTTTTTCATTGGTTTAATTATTTTTTGATTGAGGGATAAAAGTGGAAAAAGTTGTGGTGTATAAAGTAAAAAATAATAAAAAAAATTAAGTTGTGGTGTATTTAGTAAATGTGGTGTATAATAAAAAATTAGTGGTGCAAATAGAAACACCCTAAAAACAATAGTTAAGGTTGGATCTAGTGATAAAATAAAAATATTGAAAATTCAAAAAAATAACAACAAATTTATGTTTAAAATCGGTCTATTATATTTTAAAGGGATAAGGTCCATTTAGGACTACATAGTATTTTGCGGGCCCAAGTGAGCACTCGTTTAAAAATTGGGTACAATTGGATTTTTGAACTTTAAAAATTTTAGACATTACCAACATATGTCTGTTGTAGATTGTCGGAAAGCTAAATTAAGCCTACTTCCTATAAATGCATACCTAATGCTTCAAAAATATCAATCAATTTAGTGCTTCAATGTTGAATTGGCGTTGAAATCTCGAATCAAAGTTCACGTTGCAACTGAAACTTTTTCCGTCAATTTCTTTGTCATTCAGTCTTTGTTTGAGAAAATGAAGGCGCCGTTCAAAATATAAAATAAGAAAATGAACCAATAATTTGCAGGAATGTTAAATAATGATGTACTTGTCCCCAACTTCAGATTTCATTATATATAGTTAGATGATTTTGTTTCCCTTTGTTTGGGGTTTGCACTCAGTTTGTTCGACTTTTGAATTATTTATGTTTTCAATCCTGATCTTGCTATAATTTATATTAGGTTTTTATTTGAGACTAGCAGTTGGTTTGTGGATGTATCCTCACTTTTTGATTGTTTTTTAGTACATGTTACAGTGTTTGTAACACTTGGAATATGTTCACTTTTTTGACATATCATGCTCGAAACATTGTATGACTTATTTAATCTATTGACAAGTTGAACATGGTGCCAAATGTCCCACTCTTAGGGATGTTTATTAAAAAAATTAAAAAATATTATGTAGTGATACACACAAAACTAATGTGCTTAAAACCAAGTAAGCAAGAGTATATTGTGCAGAACTTGGAAAAATGAAAATTGTAACATAGTTTTTGAAAAACAAAAAGAGGTTCGACGCAATTTCAAAAACAAAAATGAAAATCGTGCAAAATTTAAATAATACAAGAGAATGTGGTCGATTGTAACTCTATTGGAAGAAGAACAAGTTCTACTCATCTCTCTATGTTGGAAATTTACAGTTTCTTGATGCTTTAGTGATGCATTAATGTGAGTGGTGAGCCTTTATGGGATATTTATGAATTTTTCTATGCAAAATCAAGCATGAGCGGATGCTTTTCAATGTTGTATACTATCTCTCCAAAATGCTAAAACATTCACAACTAAAATATATATGGACCACCAAACCAAGTTTTGAAGGCAAACAACTACTATGAAGCAGGGACGGATATAGAAAATTTAATTTGGGGAGTGAAAAATAATTATAATGGCACGTGCACGCATACACACAGATTTATAACTCCAATCATGAATATGCAAGGCCGATCTTAATAATTTAGTGGCCTGAGTTGAGCTTTAAATTATCAAATTATGTTTCTTGAATTAAGTCTATTGTCGTATTATGTTTCTTGAATTTCTGCGATTGATATGTTTTCTTATTTCTAATATATTTATACAGAATAAAATGCTAAATTTCTACATTAACAAGTCTAGACCCAAGTCATTCTTTGTGTCATGTTTCTTACCACTGGATCATATTCCACATGTCAAATGTTTTTACATATATATATATATATATATATATATATATATATATAGGGAGTGGTTTTAGAGAGAACCATATCCTGTGTGAGAACTAGCTAAGAACCAATCTCTGTCATCCAATCTCCCTATATCAACGGTCCAAATTTAAAATTTGATACGGTGGCATATCATGATTTTTTTTAGCATTGTTGATGAGATCAAGCATAGCAATGAAGAAAATGATCCGGAGCTGCAGTTTAAAGGTCCAATGACGCGTTTACGAGCTAAGAAGTTGCAAGCTTATTTACAAGCTTCTATTCGTCGCAAATTTGAAATACATGAAGATGAAGTCAAGGGCAGCTCAAGATTGATCACCATGCTATCCATAGATGTTGAAGAAGGAAGCATGAAGACGTGAGAAGAAGAATGACGCCATTTGGACGTGTGCATGAAAAGTTATGCGCGTTTGCATGGGAAATCGGGAGATGCTGTTTTTCATGCAAAGGTGGCAAGATTAATTGAGACATGGGCCACGAATTAATTCATGGATTTCAGCCCATGGTCGATTATTTTAGGTCCAAATAGGCGTGGATTTGAAGGCCCAAAGTGTTGGGATTTTATCTAGATTATTTTAGATTTTATTATCTTATTTTTAGTCTTTTTGATTTTTGGTCTTTTTGATTTTTAGTCTTTTTGATTTTTGGTCTTTTTGATTTTACCTTAATTAGGGACTTCTAGTCAAAATAGGATTCCTAGTTGATCTACTTAGGATTTTCGAAATCCTTTAGCTATTAGGTTTAGATTTTCAGTTTTATGCTCCTATAAATAGGAGTACCTTGTGACATTATTATTCAGACAATTGCATGAGTTTGAGATTTATTCCTCCTTTTGTCTCCGATCCTTCGGTTGATCACCTATCTACAAACAATTCTATTGTTCTAGCAAATCAATAGTCTTATTTAAGTTCTTCAGGGTACAATCGAGTACTTGGGAGAATTGCTATCCGGAGAAGATAGACGTGCGCTTTCGGGTTATCAACACGGGTTTGCCGAATCTATCCAATCCACATCTATCCTTCACCGCCGCCAACACCACCTCTTCCACCGCCGTCCGTCGCCTCACCGCCGTGTTTCCAGCCATCCACAAGTGTTTCAAGTGTGCAAGTCAAGTCCTAGTTCGTGTCTACGTGTTTCTAGTAAGTTTTGTCTTTTAATTTGCGTCGGATTCTACCCTTCATTCGCTGACGTTGTTCGAGTCCTTAAAGTCTTCCGCTTGCGTATTCTTCGTGTCTTGGATTCATTGTTCGGGTCACATCATAAATTTGGCATCAGAGCCACGTCAGCTCTGCTGGTCGTGGTTCAATCCGACGTGTCAAATACGTGTCAGTTTTCTATCATACGTGTCATTTAATTTTCATTTTGTTTCGAGTTAGATTTGTTCCATATATTTAGGGATTCTTAGATTGTGTTCACACATCCAAAATCCTTATTTCCTTATCCGTTAGATTTCTTACCTTGTTTAGATAGATTTCATCCTAATCTACATCTATTCAAGATCTTTCCATCCTCATCCATATCTAATCAAATCTTCCACCTTTATCCACCCATATTTTCGATCCTACACATCTCTAGGGTTTGAAATTCTCATCCCAAATATCCATACACCCGGTTCACTTTATACACTATATAGTCCATACACCCATACACCCATAGACCTGTACACCCATACACCCGTGGTCCACATACACCAACCCATTGAATACTCATTCCACACACCTACTTCTACTCTTAGCAACCTTCCGACTTGATTCTATCCGTTGGAGCTTGAAGAAGACCCAGAGGAGCTGATCAAGAGAAGCTTGTTTTTGATCCACCCACCCCCAAAATCATCCACACACGTGCACCACATCTTTGAGAGATAAACACGAGTGGAAAAATCAAGAGTGACATACACGAGCGTTTGTGAGGAATTGTGAGGTACTACTTTACTTTTTCTTCACGTTTGTTCATTTTGCAGGTACAATGAAGAAAGGAAATAACAAAGAGGCATCTACTCCACCCTTTAAGGAGCCTAGATCGCCCAACACCCCAGGCGAACAGTCCTACTCGTCCGAACCACAGTGGGATGCCAAGTACCAATATGAAGCTCTAGCAAAGCATTTTGAGCGACAGACTCATCTACTGAAAGACGAACTTGGCAACCAAGTAGCTGAATTGCAAGAGGAGCTTGCAAAGCTTAGATCTCAAATGGCCGCATCCCAAACGGTCCAAGGAGATCCTGAGAAGAGGCCACTCGAGCCTCAAGATGACAAAACGAGGCAATCTGAGCCTCAAATCAATGCAGCGAGGCAATTTGAGCCTTAAAGTGATGCAGAGAGGCGTCTCGAGCCTCAATTGGAGCCTACTGACCGACGCCAGCAGTAGAGGAATGTTGACAGGCCGCCGCCTTTACAACATAATGATCAAAGGCCGCCCCATAAGCCCGCCTTTGAAGATGACTATGATTATGGATACGATTCCTATGCAGCCAGTGGGTATGAAGCTGATTACCCACCACAAGGGCACAGAGGACGCCATGCTTAGAGTTTAGAGGCTATGCAGCCTCATGGTGGGAAATGCAACAAGAAAGAAGGCACAGAAACCACAATTCTCCAATCGACAACTGGGAGGAGATGAAAGGATTCATGCGTGGGTGATTTATACCCATGCATTATGAAAGAGAGCTTGAAAAGAAGCTCAATCGGGTCAAGCAAGGTACTTGATCAATCAAAGAGTACCACAAGGAATTGAAGACCCTTTTGAACCGAGTCGGGAAGCAAGAGACCTTAAATGCTACCATCATCTGGTACATTGAAGGCATGAACCCCGACATTGCATATGAAGTCGAGCTCAGAGACTTCACCAGTGTAGAAAGAATGGTGCAGTACGCAACGATTGTGGAAAGGCAGCTAAGAGAGGGCTGCCGTCGATCCCATTACAGTGCAGCCCCTACACGCACTACTTGGAGTAAAGGTACACCTTCCACATCACTTTCTACTCCTTCTACTGATTCTACACGTCCCAGAGGTCCATCCGGACCACCCGAATGGCATTTCGACCGTTCTACACCGCAGACAAGCCGTAGACCCGAGTCTACACCATCCAACCAGCCTCAGCCGAATCCTCCACGGCCAAACCAAGGTAATACAGCCCCTAATACAGCCCCTAATCATGCTCGTGACATCCAATGTCATAAGTGTCAAGGTTGGGGCCATTTCCAAGCTCAATGTCCAAACTGGCGGATTCTATACTTAACGGAATCAAATAAAGTCGAATCAGCCAGTGAGGATAAAAAAGAGCCCATAGGCGATGCCACACTTGAAGAAGAAGTCGAGAATAATGCAGCCCCTAACCCAGTCGATCCGGAAGTTCAGCTCAGTTTGGTCACAATCCGGAGTTTGAGCATCATTCGAGAAGAGGGACAAGAACACCAATGGGAGAACATCTTCTACACCCGTGCAGTGATTCAAGGTCACACATGTTCTATGATAATTGACAGTGGCAGTGTGATCAATGCCATTAGTCAATACGCCGTTGAAAAGCTTGGTCTACCTGTTCAACAACATGCAAAACCATACAGATTGCAGTGGCTTACAGAAAGAGGCGAGATACGCATGGTTCACCAGGTAAGTGTCTCATTCTCAATCCATAAGTTTTCTGACACTGTTTTGTGCGACGTTATCCCTATGGATGCGGCACACTTGTTGTTAGGCAGACCTTGGCAGTATGATCGACGTGTTGTCCACGATGGACGTCTGAACACTTACACCGTCGACATTGATGGCCGAATCAGCACCTTAAGGCCGTTATCACCTAAAGACGTTGCTACGGATTAGCAACGCATGCAAGAGAGGTTCAAAGAGGAAAAGGCGAAGCAGGCAGCCACAAAACAGGCCCCGAAGGCCACGGCCGAGACCTCAGCCCCCGGGCAGTCCCTTGCCGTCGCCCCTAACCTCCCAAACCACCTCATTCGAGCTCCCTAGCTGTGGAAAAAAAGTCGGAGTCGAGTTCAAACAAGCCTCATGTGAAGAGCTTGTTTATTTCAGCAAAAGGAGTTTAGAAAGCCGTAAAAGCAGGTATGCCCCTTGTTCTACTCACATTTAAGAGAAATGCTACTAATGATTGTTTGCCTAGTGATGTGCAACCCTTACTTGATGAGTTCAAGGACGTTTTTCCTGAGGAGATACCCGGAGGACTTCCACCAGTGCGAGGAATCGAGCATCAGATCGATTTCATCCCCGGAGCCGTGCTTCCCAACTGACCAGCCTATAGGACGTCTCTCGATGAGACTAAGGAGATAGATAGGCAAGTCAAGGAGCTGTTGGAGAAGAAGTAAATTCGAGAGAGCTTGAGCCCGTGCGCCATTCCAGTGATTCTAGTGCGAAAGAAGAACAACGAATGGCATATATGCATGGATTGTCATGCAATCAATAAAATCACGGAACGGCGTCCAGTCACCTACTTTAGTGAGAAGCTCCACGATGCAGCCCTTCGTTATTCGACCTATGACAAGGAGCTGTACGCACTCAAGAGAGCTTTAGAAACGTGGCAGCACTATTTATGGCCTAAGGAGTTCGTGATTCACACGGATCATGAGAGTTTGAAGCATTTGAAAGGCCAGCAAAATCTGAACAAGCGACATGCACGATGGGTAGAGTTTATCGAGTCTTTCCCGTACGTCATCAAGTATAAGAAAGACGCCGAAAATGTTGTTGCTGATGCATTGTCGAGAAGAATTCGAGGATGAATTCTTTTCAGCAGGGGGGAATGATGAGATCGAGCATAGCAATGAAGAAAATGATCCAGAGCTGCAGTTTAAAGGTCCAATGACGCGTTTGCGAGCTAAGAAGTTGCAAGCTTATTTACAAGTTTCTATTTGTCGCAAATTCGAAATACATGAAGATGAAGTCAAGGGCAGCTCAAGATTGATCACCATGCTATCCATAGATGTTGAAGAAGGAAGCATGAAGACGTGAGAAGAAGAATGACGCCATTTGGACGTGTCCATGAAAAGTTATGCGCGTTTGCATGGGAAATCGGGAGATGCTGTTTTTCATGCAAAGGTGGCAAGATTAATTGAGACATGGGCCACGAATTAATTCATGGATTTCAGCCCATGGTCGATTATTTTAGGTCCAAATAGGCGTGGATTTGAAGGCCCAAAGTGTTGGGATTTTATCTAGATTATTTTAGATTTTATTATCTTATTTTTAGTCTTTTTGATTTTTGGTCTTTTAGATTTTTAGTCTTTTTGATTTTTGGTCTTTTTGATTTTTAGTCTTTTTTATTTTTGGTCTTTTTGATTTTACCTTAATTAGGGACTTCTAGTCAAAATAGGATTCCTAGTTGATCTACTTAGGATTTTCGAAATCCTTTAGCTATTAGGTTTAGATTTTCAGTTTTATGCTCCTATAAATAGGAGTACCTTGTGACATTATTATTCAGACAATTGCATGAGTTTGAGATTTATTCCTCCTTTTGTCTCCGATCCTTCGGTTGATCACCTATCTACAAATAATTCTATTTTTCTAGCAAATCAATAGTCTTATTTAAGTTCTTCAGGGTACAATCGAGTACTTGGGAGAATTGCTATCCGGAGAAGATAGACGTGCGCGTTCGGGTTATCAACACGGGTACGCCGAATCTATCCAATCCACATCTATCCTTCACCGCCACCAACACCACCTCTTCCACCGTCGTTCGTCGCCTCACCGCCGTGTTTCCAACCATCCACAAGTGTTTCAAGTGTGCAAGTCAAGTCCTAGTTCGTGTCTACGTGTTTCTAGTAAGTTTTGTCTTTTAATTTGCGTCGGATTCTACCCTTCATTCGCTGACGTTGTTCGAGTCCTTAAAGTCTTCCGCTTGCGTATTCTTCGTGTCTTGGATTCATTGTCCGGGTCACATCAATTGTCATGACTTATTTTAGCATGTCTCTTTTTTAGCATTAGCATACAAAAAATGTCATCGACATTGTAAAAAAATCATGAACAAACGCTGTTACATGTTATTGAATTATCAATATAGTGCAACCACTATTAGCATTGTAATCTTTCATTTTTAGCATTAACATAACCCTTTATTTCATGATGATTTTGTAGCTTCAATTTTTATGTTTTAGTAACCCTACAACTGTTTTCAATCTGTGATTTATCTGCATATTTTCTTGCTTTTTAGCACTTTCATTTTAGAGTTTTAGCACTGTCATCTCTCATTTTAGCATTATGATAACACTTTATTTACCATTAGCATAAATTATCTTAGAATTATCTTTGACACTATTGTTCATTACTTTTATCATGTTAATAACTAAATTTAATGCATTATCATTAAAGTAAACTATTTATTAGCAGTATAAAGAACTATATTAGTAGTACAGACACTTTTATTAGTATTATCAAACTCTTTATTAGCAATGCAAAATAAAATATCAACTATGTGTATAACATTACAGAAAAGAATATTAGTAGGATTAATAAAAAATGGGTATGAGAAGTACAAAAAAAATTGTATCTACTTCTTCCCGCAGTTCCTAGAATCATGAGTGCATTTGCAGGTCCTTAAAGGTTTCTTTTTGCATTCGGCGTTCACATCTTCTTTTGATTTTATATACGACTTCCACTACCTTTAGTCTTCACACAGTTAGGTGGAAGCACCTCAACTTCACTAGGTGCAGACAACCCATAAAATTTAAAAAATAATCCATACAGTCCTTGAATTTCTGAAGAACTCAGGAATAAGATTCAACATTCTCACCCGACATTAAAGCAGCCCCAAAGGTGACAAGCCTTCCATGATTGTCCTTTCCAGTAAAGGGTATAAAAATCATTGAATATCTGCCAACATATAAAAGATCATAAATCCATGTTATTATAATGTCTTTCTCATCATAAACAAAAGACTACAAATGCTAACATTGCCATCTACCAAATATTCAAACATCAACTATCAATACTAAAAAAGAAAATGGAAGTGCTAAAACTTTAACTACCAGTGTTAAACCTTCGTATGGAAATGCTAAAATCACAGAAAGGTAATCTAAATAATAAGTAGACTAACATATTAGTCCTATATGTTGCATCAAATGACATAACATACCCGAATAACGAAAAGTTCCTTCTTGATATTGGATCAGCCCAAAACAGACATCTCAACTGATCATTCTTATTAACTTTATAATCAAATGTAAAAGCAAAGCATAGTTCAGAATAAAACTTTGATGTGAAGGGTCTATATTCCTATTCAGATTCATAAACTCTGTGTGTGTCCAAAATAAGAGAATGTGAATGTTTTTATTCAAATAATCCAACAGTGTACCCATAAGAACCAATACACTTCAACCATATCCTAGCCATACAGCAAATCCTCTTAGACACATAACGTCTTTTTGCTTCGATATTTCATCAAAATCAACCGATGTGTTCTTAAGTCCCTCGCGATTGCACACAACATACTTCCAAACTATAGTACCATCTTTAGACCTCTTTGTAGTAGACAAACAAATATCAAATCTACATGATAAAGCATAAACCTTATAAAAGGTTATACCAGTATCCAAAGTAAGAAAAGTTTTGCTCAATGCAGGCTTCAAAGATGGTTTATAGTTAGATGTGTAAAATTCAGAAAATTCAGGAGAAAACTCCAAAGTGGAGCCAACACAATTTGCACATTAAAAAATATACAACTAATTACGTTAATGCTAAAAAAAATATATTCTTCGATCATGCTAAAAATGGTCACAGTAGTGCTAAAACTAATATACAGTAGTGCTAAAACCTGTAATATTAGTGCTAATACAGCGTTTGTTTGGTGTTTATTTTTCCTATTTTATCATAGGAATTTGTGTCTTTTGTATATGTGTTTTCAGTATTTTCGTGTTATTTTTATGTCATTTCCTTCACTTTTGCTATTTTGGTGAGTTATGTCAGGTTTGTGCAAAACTTGAGCTTTTGTGTTCAAAAGCAGGATTTTTTTGGCATAAAAGTGGCTAGGAGGCGAAGCTCCCAACTGAAGCTTCAGCTCGTTGATAGGTCCTGAATCACCCACTTTGCTGAGTTGGTCGGGGGTCTCGCTGCCTGATCAACGAGTCGGGAAGTCAAGGGGGGGTGATGTCCCCCTTACCTAGGGCTCTGGAGGGCGGAGACACCCCCGGCCTGACAGTAATGGACCAAACTGATGACCGAGCTCAAGTCACACCCCAAACTGATCAGTTTTGGGGTCAAACAGAAGATTTCAAGCCACAACTGATGGGATCAGTTGAAGTCCCTAGACTGATAAACTGAACTGATGGAGCCCAAAGCTTGGAGCTGCAGCTGAAGAACCGAGAGCTAAGCTGGAGGCCCAACTGAAGAAACCTAGCTGAAGAGCTAACTGATGAGCTGCAACTAATAAGCTCAACTGATGAAAGAACCAAGAGTGAACTGAAAATCAAAGCCGGAAGTTGGAGCTGAAATGCCCCACGGTGCGGAGGCACCGTGGCCATGGCAGGAGGCCCACGACGCAGCACCCCGCGCACGCGGCTGCCACCACCGGTACAGCGCTCCTCAGCCCGCCGGCGCGGGGTGGCACCGCCGGCACGGCGCACTCCAAACTGCCGATGCAGGGGAACACCACCGGCGTAGGGGTGATCAACCCAACTCCCTCTTGATCATTCTTTCATTCCACGATCAATTCGGGCCTCCTCTTCGATCAGCTTCAAGTTGTATCTTCGGGAGATCTATTCTTTAATGCTCTCCACCACTTGGCCAGCTGTGAGAAATTAAATACACATGGTTCTAGACTAGGAGCAGGAGGAGTTTGGGAAACCATCAAGCAATAACTCAACCTTTTTGCTTTCTCTCTCTTCAACTAATAAATCATCCATCACTTCCATTCATTTTTAGACACAGACGGAAGGAGAGGGGGAAATTGACAACTTCCCTCTCAACTTCTCAACATACACTTCTGGAGGGATTGAGGATGCTTTCTCCCCCTAAAAACTTCACCCTAGATTTCCCATACTTTCATTCACCACCACCACAGTTCCAGAGAGAGAGAAAGGAGAAGGAGAAGAGGCAAGGAAGCTCAAGCCAAAGGAAGAGGCACGAGAAGATCAATCCAACTTCAAGCTATCCGCGGAAGCTAGGATTGCTTGAGGATCTTCTTTTTTGGTATTTCCTTCCTTAGCTTAGCTTATTTGTGGGGATTTATCTCAAAACTCTCAAGACAACAAGTATTGTAGAAGTCTATATTTTATTTATCTTTCAATTTATGAAATGGAAAGCTTTTATGATGTTTGTGTTGTCTTGAGCATGATGAGGGGCTATTCCTTTACATTAGGGGGTAGATAATCGATTTGGGTTCGATCCATGCTTGTGATGGTTGGTTCTTTGTTGTTGGGATTGTGCTTGTTTATATTGAGTACTAGGCCACTACTTAGCATTGCTATGCTCTAGATGAGACCGAGAGGAGATTCTAGAGCCCGACCTAGATTTCTTTAATGTTAGGTGAATCGAGTTTCGTAAGCCTAATTGTTAATCTTATTCGTATAATATAGCCGATAGGGGTTTAATGGATCGACAGTGACAGTAAGTGAAGTTAAGCCACTTGAAGGGGTCTATTGTACATTTAGGATTAACATAATCAACTTGAATTAAGTTAAGAGAGAAACCAATGAGAGAATCTACACCCTAATACTCTTCCCATAATCTTTTTATTCATCTTTGTACCGGCGTCTTTATCCAAGAACAACGAACAAAAAAAACTCACAGAAATAACAACTATGTGGAGAAAGAGCGGGAGAGAGAACTTACGAGAAGCAGAGAGAGCGAGAGAGAGAGAGAGAGAGAGAGAGAGCTTATGAGAAGGAGAAAGGGAGGAAAACCAGAGCGAGAAAACTTACGGAAATGAGAAAGAGAAAAAGTTCACATGTACCAATTAGAATTATCAAATTACATAAATAACCTCACAACCCTCAAATTTATCAAAAATTACAAGATTGCCGCTGAAAATTTGAAGCAATCCACACCGCTCAAATCAACTAGATTTATGGATGAGATTGATTATATGTTCTCACATGAGACTTTGTTCTCACTTGATCCATTCCCTATATATATATATATATATATATATATAGATCAAATGAGAACCAATACCTTGTGTAGGAACTAGGAACTAATGTGGAGCGTTGGATCATTTATTTTCTAAGGCTCAGATTAATCTCGAAAAATGGGGTAAAAATGCAATATCTTAAGAATTATATTAAGTTGAGGGTATATATGTCATTGTAATGCATATTAAAAATCTGCAGTAAATATATTTGTTCCATATATAGTGGGATTTATATGGGAATGATTTTTTTTTATTTTGGACGATTTTCATAACTCATTTTTTTACAGAGTTGTATCTATCAGTGTTTCATACATTGCTTGCATCTCTTACGGTTGAAGAAGTCATTCCGGATAATTTTTTTATCGGCGTCCACAAGTTCTTATTCCATCGTATATTATCATCACTCTAGTCATCGTCTGATTATGGAAGATAAAGGTATTATGTTCTCCATTAATGTATCTTTGTAGGTGTAAAGATATGGGTGGAATCTGGTACAGACGCGTATGTCTGACGTTTCGCAAATTTTTTATGCATAATTAGCAAATTATAGATAAGTTAATAGCAAATCGGGAATACTTTTATGTGAAAATATGATTTTTTTTAAAATGATTTCAATGTGCTTTATATGATACTGAGATGTTCGCAGACAATGGGCATTTCATATTTATTATAGACGATAGATGTTTTTCGTATTTGGTTGTGGAATTTTTGAAGTTATTAAAAAAATAGTTAAAATGGCATGAATTGTTGTGCGCAAAATAAGAATGTATTTTTTTCCACAAGTTCTTACTCTATCGTATATTATCATCACTCTAGTCATTGTCTGATTATGGAAGATACAGGTATTATCTAATCAATTAATGTATCTTTGTAGGTGTAGAGTTATGGGTGGAATCTGGTACGGACGCGTATGTCCAACGTTTAGAAAATTTTTTATGCATAATTAGTAAATTATAGATATGTTAATAGCAAATCAGGAATACTTTTATGTAAAAATATGATTTTTTTTAAAATTGTTTCAATGTGCTTTACATAATACTGAGATGTTCGCAGACAATAGGCATTTCATATTTATTATAGACGATAGATGCTTTTTGTATTTGGTTGTGGAATTTTTGAAGTTATTAAAAAAATAGTTAAAATGGCATGAATTGTTGTGTGCAAAATAAGAATGTATTTTTTTCCACAAGTTCTTACTCGATCGTATATTATCATCACTCTAGTCATCGTCTGATTATGGAAGATTCAGGTATTATGTTATCGATTAATGTATCTTTGTAGGTGTAGAGATATGGGTGGAATCTAGTACGGACGTGTATGTCTGACGTTTAGCAAATTTTTTATGCATAATTAGCAAATTATAGATATGTTAATAGCAAATCGGGAATACTTTTATGTGAAAATACAATTTTTTTTAAAATGGTTTCAATGTGCTTTACATGATACTGAGATGTTCGCAGACAATGGGCATTTTATATTTATTATAGACGATGGATGCTTTTCGTATTGGTTGTCGAATTTTTGAAGTTATTAAAAAAAATAGTTAAAATGGCATGAATTATTGTGTGCAAAATAAGAATATATTTTTTTCCACAAGTTCTTACTCCATCGTATATTAGCATCACTCTAGTCATCGTCTGATTATGGAAGATACAGGTATTATGTTATCAATTAATGTATTTTTGTAGGTGTAGGGATATGGGCAGAATCTGTTAGGAATGCGTATGTACGACTTTTAGCAAATTTGTTATGGGTAATTAGCACATTATAGATGTGTTAATAGCAAATCGAAAATATTTTTATGTGAAAATACGATTTTTTTTTATAATAGGATGGTCTTTTATTTTTTTTAATGGTTTCAATGTGCTTTGCATGATATTGAGATGTTTGCAGAGAATGGGCATTTCATATTTATTATAGACGATAGATGTTTTTCGTATTTTGTTGTCGAAGTTTTCAAGTTATTAAGATAACAAATTAGTGCATGCATGATTACTTTTAAAGTATGAAATTATTTATAGCATATCATATACATGTGTATAGCATATACTGTGCGTGCTTAAAAAATTATTTTATATAGCAGGAATTAATGTTGATTCAGTTTTGGGTCCTTGTGGAAGCTACATACCAGAATGTAATCAATCTTTGAAGGCATTTGTTGGTCAGCAGTTTAAAAATCTCGAAGAAGCAATTACCTTTTATCGGGTTTATGGTGAAGCAGGTGGTTTCGATATTCATCTTGGCTCGGAAAAAAGATTGATGGTGTTGTTCTTTGGAAGTATGTGGTATGTAATCATGAAGGGCAAAAAAATTCACTTCCAGATGAAGTGAAAATGATGATGAGAAGGAGAAGAAGATGAAGAGACGTAGAGTTTCAAGAAGAGTGGATTGTATGTCTCGTTTGGTTGTAAAATATGTTGCAGAATATGGTTACACCGTGACTGTTTTTTATTGAAGAACATACCCACACATTAGTTTCTGATCAATTTAAGAAATATTTGAAGGCTAACAGGAAGTTGGGATTTGTTAATTAGAATTTTATTTTGGATTGCCACAAAGCAAATATAGGTCCGATGTCATCTTATCGACTTTTTAAAGAAGTCGTGGGTACTTATAAGGATATGGGATGCACTGGAAATGATTATAGAAATTTCTCTCGTGATCTGCATGCATAGATTTTTCGAGTGTGATGCGCAAATGATGTTGAATACTATGTTCATGTGGAAGGAGGCATCTGATGCATTTTTCTTCGACTACTCTGTAGATAAAGATGATAATTTAAAAAGTATTTTCCGGGCTGATCCAATTTGGAGACGTAACTATGCTTTTTTTGGCGATGTTGTTTCGTTCGATTGCACATACAAAAAATAGGTATGTTTTTAGCAACATAATGTTATGTTATTAGCAAATTTTTCACATCTTATTAGCAAAATTCATATAACGTATTATTAGTTATTATAATTAATTATAATGTCATTAATTATATTTTTTAATACGTTGTTTACATCAGGTATGAGATGATTTTTGCATCATTCACGGGCAAGGACACCCATGGAAAATGTGTCACGTTTGGTGCTTCTTTGTTGTCTGGTGAAAATCATGAATCATACGAGTGGGTGTTTGAGAAGTTCATAGAGTGTATGGGTGGATCTCCTTGAATGATGATCACGGACCTGGATCCTACCATGAAGATTGCCATCGATCGTGTCCTTCCTAATACGAGACATCATTTGTGCATGTGGCATATTATGCTAAAGGTTCCGGATAGGTCCCCACCACGATTGAAACACGACAATGCTTTCAAGAAGAGGCTTAATGATATTGTTTGGAGTGATATGATTAAGCCTCAAGAATTCGAGAAAAAATGGAAAGATGTTATGGTGGATTTTGATCTAACAGATCATAGTTGGTTCCTTTCTTTGTTTGAGATTAGACAGTATTGGATACCGACATATTTTAGGGACTATTCAATGAGTGGCTTGTACAAGACTACTTCTATCTGTGAGAGTATGAATAGTTTCTTCAGTCTCTACCTCTACTTAAATCTGGGGTCTAACCTTATCGAATTCCTAATGCATTTTGATAGTGCTATGGATGCGCAGAGGAATTCGAACGAACTTCAAAATAATCATGATCATTTGACAATTCCTCAAGTGAAGACGCCAAAAAAATTTGAGAAGCATGCAACTACTGTGTTGGTCCCGGGCGAGTCGATGTCAGTTTAGAGGGGGGTGAATAAACTGATATAAAAACTTTCACTTCAAATGCGGAATGATAAGGGCCCTTGACTAGCTTAGTAACTTATCTATGCACAGATCAGTTGAGCACTTTTAGATAGCTTGAGTGCAGATTGTGTGAGCTTGTGTACAGTTCAAAGATATGCGAGTATAAGCAAAATAGTACATCACACAGACGATTTATAGAGGTTTGAAGTCTCAAACTTCTACATCCTCTCTTCCTTCCGCAGAAGGGAAACACCACTATATAACTTGAGTTTCTTTACAAATTATACAATGAAGGACAGTTGGCTGAACCTGGTAACTGCTCGCTACCTCAGCGGGTCGATGACTCACACTTGCAGTCCCTAACTGCTCGCTAGAGAGGTAGGTGCAATTAACGTCTTTACAAGGTTTTAGATCTCTTTCGATCTTCAAGAGGTTAGTCTTGAATAGGGGATATCAACTGATGTGCTCCTTCAATTGAGCTGGGTAGTTGATCGGTGTATTGCTGGAACTGAGAAGGTCACTCTGGCTGGATTATCAACAGCTAGCTGAATGCTTTGATTCTGTGGGTTCTTCTTCTCAGTTGGACTCTCGCAGATTTAGCAAATGCTGAACTTGAGCTGAGTGGGAGGGAGAAAGAAAGCTCAGTTGTAAGTAGCTTGAATGAAGGTTTCAAGAATAAAAGTCGTGAAAAGTCATTTGAAAACTTTGATTCACTCTTCTTTTATAGATGAGTGATTTTTTGACCGTTGAGTTCCATTGATCGGTGGCTCTGTTGGCTCATCAATGGTAAATGGTCTTTATGATCGTTGGAGCTTTTGGTTGAAGTAGTTGTTGCTTTGCCAATCGATCTCTGTTGGATATTTAATTCCAGTAGTCGTTGCTTTGCCAATCGATCTCTGTTGGATATTTAATTCCAGGATCTCTACTAAAGCATTTATTCCAAGATCTTTATTTGAGCATTAACTCTAGGACTCTCTGACTGGCAGTTCTGAGCTCCAGTTTAGCCAGTTTGAGTTCCAGTTGGCAGCTCTGAGCTTGTCTGCTCAGTTCGGCTATTACTCCAATTGGCAGTTCTGAGCTTGTCTGCTCAGTTGGGGCTATCACTCCAGTTGGCAGTTCTGAGTTTCTTTCTCTAGTTCTACTGATCACAAGCTATTGAATAGCTTGTCAGTTCGACTGGTCTTTCTTGAGCTTTCCTGTCAGATGTCATTGCTTGTTTTCTCCTATAAGCTGGCTAACTTCAGTTCTGCCCTTTGATTGATTCGTCTCTTCAGTTTGGCTGAAGTTAAGTTTGACCATCAGCTGGATACTTCCAGTCTTCAGTTAAACTGATCTCTTATCAGTTTCTTCAGTCTTGTTGATTTTTCTTTCAGCTCTGCTGACTTAGCTGTCAGTTTGTTTTGACTGGTTTGACTCTTTTAACCCTTAGTTGGATTGAGTTCTGACTGGTTGGCGTATACTTCTAGCTAGTAGACCATGCTCCAGTTGGGTTGACTCTGGTTTTAGTTGAATTCCTTTTTGAGGCTCTGGATTGGTCAGCTCAGATCTACAGCTTGGATCTTGATCATTTTTTCAGGAATAGTTTTGACATCTCATCAAAACCTCTTCTAGGGGTTCCTTGATAGTTTTTCCTAACAATTTTCCCCTTTTTGATGATGTCAAAACCTTGTTAATGATGATGGAAAAACTGCAATTGTTTGTCTGAGAGACATACTGTAGTTTACTTATAGGCAAAGCTTGATATCAGAGCAAGTTAGAGCTGGAATTCAAGTATCAGAGCATACTTTCATTTTAAACATGCTTTCATTTTGAATTATCAGAGCATGATTATCAAGGTATCAGAGAATGTGCATAAGCATGAGCAAGGCTTGATATGATATTGAAGCATGATATTGAGGGATTAAATCAGAGCATATAGATCAGATCAAGCAAATAGATTAGAGCATATAGATCAGAGCATATTGCTTTAATATCATAGCTATCATATCAGCTCTTGATAGTAGTTACTACTACTTCACTTCCTCAACTGCTCTTTCTTTTCCTGCTTGATTCTCCTTTTTCTTTGACTCCATGTGTTCTCCAAGCTTCCCCCTGAAGCTGAGCTTCCCCCTCAAGCTGTACTTCTCCTTAGATCTGCTCCCAAAGAGTTAGATTTTCATCATCATACCTTCCATCTTCCTTCTTTTTGGCATCATCCAAAAGGGTAAACTGGTGTAGATCATATGATGGTATTGATAGATTTTGCAAGAAGGTAAATATAGTTGTCAAGTTGTCATTGCAGACTGAGGGAACTGAATGAATGGGCATGGGCGAAGAGAACCAGGCATAAGCTTCTTCAGTTGGCATGAACTGACCATGATCAGGATCAGCAGTGAGAGAGAGATCTTGCTCTCTGAAGTCCATGGATGCCAGGTTGGAGAAGATCTCATCATTTGAGGCGATTGGTATGTCTTTAATAAATGAAGTGCAGGAGGAGTTGGCTGGCTCATTGTCTGGAAGAGGAGCGTCGGCTTCTACGCTATACTGGATTTATTTTATCAATGAATCCATTATTTCTGAGAGCGTTGGCGGTGAGCTGAGTGGATGGTTCATCCAATTTCTACTTCAGTGGCCTTCGTTGATCCAGAAGAAGGATCTACGAGCGTGGATGAGGTAGAACATAGTGGCCTCATCGATTTGAAATCTCCAGAGATGATGCTGGAGGTACCTTCTCAAGTGCTCGAATAATGAGGGGTTGCTGCCCTCAATTAGACCGAAACAGCTTCTTAGCTGATGATTTAGAACTTGCTCAAACTCATCCTCAATTAGGTCGTGATGGACTAAGATGAGAGGTTGTGAGCTGGCGAGTATGGTAGACTGATCGCTCAGTTTAGAGAGATTCTCACTCTTAATCAACAACTACCTTTCGTCGGAGTAGATGACAGTTGCGACCAACGGTCTCTTTCCATGACTTGAGTCGGCAGCTTCCGATTGTTGTGATTTCTTCAGGACTGGATGGCAGTAGATGGTCGGGAGCATATCCCTTCATCCGATTTGTTCTCCGATTGAAATCTTTTTATCAAATTGACTCCGAATGATGTGGCTTATGCGACTCATAAACCCAATATTCTCTCGAAATGTGCAAGTCTGATCATATTCTGCTCTGTCTATATTTCTTCGTAGTTGAGCAAGGATGAAGGAAGCCCAGTTAGCTTTGCATCAGAAGAAGAGAGCGACCATTAGATGAGCTTTGAGTTTGGAGAATTGGACCATCTCACGGTTTCCGTGCAGGATGTGACCTGCGATATCTAGGAGTTGGATGATCTCACTAGGCAGACTTTCCTTCAACCTGTGTGAGCAGTCATTGTGTTGCACGTGTGGATGTTTCCATAGACTCCATAGTACAGATTTGCTTGGAAGCTCTAGATCCAGCAAATCTTGGCCTTCCCCGGGGAAGAGTGTAGACATCATAGTGTCTTTCATCACCGTTATGACTTGGTTCTGAACGGTAGAGATGATGTTATTGCCGGAGATGGTTGCATTGTGGTAGAACTCTGCAACATGAGTGGGTAGATTCTTGACTGGCATGATAGTCAAGAATGGCAACAACCCAGTTTCCTCCAATGGCCGAAAGATCCTGTGGAATTTCTCTGGACCTAGGCATGCGTTAAGAAGCTCTAGGTTAAGAGTCTTATCTTTCTTCAGCTTGCTTACCAGCGACTCGACATTCACCATCTGAAATGAGGGTTTCATTTCTGCAAAGAAATGGTTGCGTTAGATTTGTAAGTGCTTTGGTTAGGTGATGTCAATGCAATGGGAGAGAGAGATTTTGTAGATGATTTAAGCCTTCATCTCCTTGCATATATTTATTCAGCTGTGCATGCATTGATCGAGGACACTCGATTGCTATCTTAGCTGATCAGCTATCTGATTTGATGGATGATTAGCTGAATAAATGATGCATGCATCTCAGCCGTCTGATTATGAAGTAACTTTATGATCATGTGGCTGAGAGAGAGCAAATTTAAAAATGGAGTAATTATCATAAATAGCAAGATATCTTCTATAGATTTGGATATTTATAGCTCATAGATAATCATTTCCTCCTGTTCACTTTTGTGGAGTCGATTTAATATTGTCACAGAGATATTAAAGCCAACTTGTGAAAGAGGACCCCATTTTCAAAGTGTAACCGTTGTATGTAATATAAGAAATTTCGTAATCACAACGGAGACAATTAAGTTAAGATAAACTTGAGGATTAAGAGAAACTTATCCTGAGTCGGTTGGGATACAGTCCAACTGATTGGCTTGATGAGTCAGCAGTTGGATGCTCGGTTTCAGCACTTTGCCAGTTGCCGCTGATGAACTGACGTTGAGGCTCTAACTGAACTGAGTTAAGCAGGTCGTTTGGTCAGTTGCTTGGCCTTCTTTTAGTCAGTTTCCTCTTCTTGAAAGGTCGAACTGGACTAGCTGCACTGCTTCCTTTTGAGCAGTTTGATTGCATTCTTGTCAATGCAGATCCAGTTTCATGCTTTGGCAGTTCGAGCCTTGCTGTCCTCCCGGTTTGGTGAAGTTGTTGAATGGCAACTAATGAGTGTTTCAGCCTTGGATTAAGGGATTGTGAAATTCCCTTCGGTGACTGTCTGAACTGATTAATGTTCAGAATCGGTTGCACATCTTTTGAGCTGGATTTGAGTAGGGGAGTGACATAGCTCTTGGATAAGAGACTGGGTGATGTGGCAGTATCCTCATCATCACTATCTCTTTCATCATTATGCATTTGATCCTTCAGAGAAGCCACAACTTCAGTGTGTGATGGATGTGAGTCCATCCTCTCTGTGGAAGTTGAAGTTCATCGTGATGGCTCAGCTGACTGACTTGATAAATCATCAAAGTTCAGTTTTCGGAAGAGAGAGCCAGTTGGACAGTCGACTGATCGATTTGCGACCACAACTCCTTGAGGCATGACGCTGGTTTTGAATTCAGCTAGCAAGGCAGCTGCTGGAATTTTGTTGGCGAGCCTGTGATTCATGATGTGCTGTACTTGCACAATGGTTGGAGGAAATGGATTTGACGAGCCTATCCATTTAATGCTCCAAGTTTCTTCATGTTGTCAGTAGCTCATGCCATGAAAGGCAGTTATCAGAAAATGAGACTAGATGGACATAGAATGTCTCCAATTATACCAATAGAAATATCGGTAGAGTTGTTTAAACAACTCTTGATCACGTTGTGCAACAAAAGCGAAGTGTGTGAGAAGAAGATTGGTCACTTCCTTCTGTGCACTTTTGACTGCATATTCACCACAATAGAAAGTGCGAATATTTTCTTCAGTCAGCTGGAGGGGAGGGCATGTGCTTCTGAAGTAGTCAGCTCCATAATTTGGATGAGGGATTTCGATGAATGGAATAAGCACATCTAGATTAGAGCAAACCTGAAAATCAACTGGTGATCCGTTCTTTGATTTCAGAGAATGAACGGCGCTGGCAGTTGAATTGCTCGAAGTGATGTTGCTCGACTTTACCTTGGCCATTCGTTTCTTTCTGAGTGACTGAAGATGAGCATTTCCATTCTTGGGAATCCAGTCAGAGATGAGGACTGGTGGTGCTTCGTCACTTGGAAGTTTCAACAGGTCTTCAATTATTTTGCTCATCCTTAGAACAAGTCCTACCTTGGACTCAAATTTGCCAGATTTCTTCGAGTCAGAGGCCTTGATGACTTGATGTTTGAATTGTTGGAAGATAAATTCAGCCCAGTTTGTTTGTCGTCCTTCAGCAAGGTGAATCATAACCTTGTATCACTCTTGGGTGAGCTGACTCAGGCTTCCAATTGCCCCGAACATCATCTTGTTCGTTATGTCGAGTAGAACGCCATACTCGGGCTTCAGATCAGTTTTAGATGTCGTAAAACTGAATTGTTTGTTGTAGGTGGGATTTTTCCATTTTCTCCAGTATGATTCTGCAGATTCCTTCAATTCTTGAACGAATGATCCTTTCCGTGGAAGTTGGAAGACTTCCGCAATTACTCTTTCAGTGATTTGGAATAGCCGTCCTTGAATCACTGATGACATTGTCTTTCCATCTACAGATAGTTTTGCTTGAAGCAAAAACTCACTCACCAAATTTTGTCTGAAGAACTTTGGTGATGTTTCCAGGTAGTGAAGAATTTCTATCTTGTGAAGATTTGACAGAAGGGTTGAGTTGTTTGATTCGTTTAGAATCAACTGAAATTTCTTCCTTTCTAGGAATTTGTCTCTTGGTAGTTGATCTTTAAAGAAATTTAAAGATCTGGGTAATTCGGCCATCTTTGGGGTTGGCTGAAATTTTGGGGGATTTCAAAAGCTTTGAGAGTGAGAGATAGCTTTTGAGAGCGTAGGAGGGATATTTTTGAGAGGCTTATAAGAGAGGGGTTTTTATGAGTGTTTGGGCAGGCTCATAAATCTGATGGTTGGAATGGTACTGGCACTACCCTCTTTTATTTTCGGTCGTTGGCATTTTAATGACTTTGAGACGTGTCATTGTGTTGCAACGGTCAAAATATTCAAAATCAATGCTGAGTCAACATATATTTGAAAAAAATAATCTTTTTATAGATCAAATATATGTTGACAAACTAAGTTACAAGAAGTAAACTTATGGCTTTCTAATCAGTTGAACTTGATCAGCCACTAGTCCTTCATGTGCTCAGTTTTCCTCCTCTTAGCTTTTCTGGAACTGTCTGGCATATCCTCATTATTGGAGGAGTCTTCCTCAGATCTTTCTGTTCCAAAGTATGCTTCCAGTTGTAGGATCGATTCAGAGAGCAGCTTTACCTGGACTTTCATGTTTTCGATCAATTTCTTGAACTATTTTGACGTTTTACCTGATTGCTGCTTCTTAGCCTGTTTGATACGTTGTCGAGTCTTTTCTGCCATTGGCTGATGTTCTTTAGTCTCTGTATCCAGCTGATGCTCTACAGGTTGGTAATTAGTAGCTGGTTTCTCAACCATCTCAGATTGAGTCGGTAAAGCTATTTACTGCCCAGTTTGACCCTTTCTAGAGTCTTCTTTATCATTATCTCCTTCATTTGATGACTTGTATCTCTGAATGATGCGAAAGATATCATCTGAGTCGGAGTTTGATTGAACTTCTGACTCCACCATTATAGCTTTCCCTTTACCCCTTGTTATTGGAGTGGATGGGATTAGTTTCTGCCTTAATTTTGGTTGTGATTCCCTGATCGTTAGTGGAGGTAGCGCATTTGTATTCACTTTGGGGATAAAATCGTCAGGGTCGATCTATTGAGGATGATTCTCCTTTATCATCTCATCAGGAAGCAGGTACTCCAGGATGGAGCTTACTCTGTTCAGAAAATTCATCTTTTATGGAAAGCGCCCTGAGCTTTTGGTTCCAATTTCCACACTGTCTAAAAGCTGTTTTAATTGTCGAAAGAAGTATAGAGACTAATTGATTCTCTTTTCTTCCCAGATTGCATTGCAGATTCTATACTTTATTTCTGACATGCTGGAGTGATCTTCACATGATTCTATCATTATTCTTGCAGCCACTGCTGCTAGTACTTGAAATTCTTTTCCGAAATTGAACACAGAATGATTGATGTGATACCTTCCTTCAAAGTGAATCGTTGCCCATCTGTCATAGTAGTCTTTAGCATCAACTTCTACTTCTTCAACATTATCTTCTTCATATGGGAGATCAAATACCCTTTTTAACACTGATGAAGTGATTATGATCTCTTGTCCTCGAACTTCTGTTTTAAATTCTAGATGGTTCTCTATGCTTGTTGAGTTGAGGAAAAACTCGGCAACTGCCTCTGGATATATATGAGTTGGAATACCCTCAGTGAACATCTTCAGCCTAGAATTTTCAATTGACTGAATGATTCCTTCACAATAGCTGAGAATATTGGAGAATTTTCTGAAGTTGTCTCTGCTGAGTATCTTGTCATGATACAGATCCTTGCAGAAGATTGTGGAGTCTTCACCGGTGATTTTGAAATTGAACTTCCTTCGATGAGGATTAGCAGAGAATAGAGTCATGATTTACGAAGGAGAGATTTTGGCGTGGGAAGTTAATCTGGAAGGCTAAAAGATTTAGCTGGAGATGAGAGAGATAAGTCGGCAGTAAAAAGTGTGAAGCTTATCTCGAAGATTCAGCCTACTTATTTATATAGAGAGGTGAGGCTCATCCAACGGTTGAGACGTTTCGTATGCCCTAATTTCAACGGTCAGATTTATTCAATCGACCCGTTGATTGGATTTCGATTCTATCCTTTGGCTACCAGTCTTGCCTTGTTTCTTGTGATCACACCTTGTTCATCCAGCTTGTTGCGAAAAACCCATTTTGTGCCAATTACCTTTTGGGTTTTTGGTCTATCAACAAGAAACCATACGTCATTTCTTGTGAATTGATTCAGTTCTTCTTGCATGGCCATGATCCAGTCTGAATCTTCTAAGGCTTCTTTGACGTTTGCTGGTTCCATCTGAGATATGAAGCATGTGAATAGTGCATGCTCAGTTGAACTTCTGGTTTGAACTTAGCTTCTTGGATCACCATCTTGTCAGTTGGGTGACTTCGGAGCCATTTGGGCAAGATAGCTTCAGTTGGTTCTACTGTGATGACGTCATCAACCGTCCTTTCATCAGTTGGTTTGGCATCTTCATTAGTTCTTCTCCTTGTTTCAGTTGTGGGATTTATGATCTCGGCACAATTTGTGTCCTCATTGACCAGATTGTTCTCAACTGGTCTAGTGTCAGTTTCATTGCTTTTTTCTAGTGAAGCTTCAAGCTGCTCTGGAACAATGTGATCCACATAGTCCTGTGAGTTTTCAGTTTCACTAGGTAGTACTTGAACTGATGTGTCTATTGTTTCTTTGTTTCTGTACTCATTAGCAAATTCATCAAATACCACATGACATGTTATTTCCACAACAAGAGTTCATTTATTGAACACTCTGTAAGCTTGTGCGTGAGGCGAATTATACCCAAGAAATATTCCCTCATCAGCTTTAGCACTGAAAGCTTTCAGTTGAGTCTTGCCATTGTTGTGAATATAACATTTACAACCAAATATTTTAAAGTATGAGATAGAAGGCTTACGACCCTTATACAGTTCATAAGGTGTTTTGTCATGTGCGTTGACGATGGCACTTCGATTTTGAGTGTGGCAAGCTGTGTTGACTGCTTCAGCCCAGTAACCTTCAGCTATGTTGGCATCAATTATCATTGCTCGAGCTGCTTCTTTGAGTGTCTGGTTTCACCGTTCAGCTACACTGTTTTGTTGTGGAGTTCTTGCAGCTAAGTGTTCGTGAGTGATTCCAAGTTCTCTGAGGAAACTGATCATCTGTTGATTCACAAATTCAGTTCCATTGTCGGAGTGAATTCTTTGAATTGATCTTTCTTTTTCAGTTTGCAGCCTTCTGATTAGCGCTGTTAGCTTGGCGTAAGTTTCATCTTTGCTCCTCTAGAATTCCACCCACGTGTATTTTGAGAAATCATCAACTACTACGAGTGTGAATCTTTTGCCTTTTGGTGTCTGTGGTCTGACTGGTCCGAACAAATCCATATGCAGCAGTTAGAGGCATTCAGTTGTTCCTGTTGGATGACTCCTATTTTTGAAGGATGACTTCACTTGCTTCCCTTTTTGGCATGATCCACATACGCTTGTTTTCTTATATATCTCCTTGGGAAGCCCCTCAACTAGCTCTTTCTTAGCCAGGTAGTTGAGGTGGTTCAGTCGTCGATGCCATAGCCAGCTTGCTTCAGTCGATCCTTTTGAAAGGAAGCAAGCTTCTGACTAGCCGGTTAACCAGTAAACAATATACATGTTGCCTCTCCTTATGCCAGAAAGAAGAATTGCTCCAGTTGACTTGTCTCTAATGTTACAGGAGTTTGTGCTGAAGTCAACTGAGTGGCCATTGTCGCACAGCTGGCTGATACTGAGTAGTTTGTGTTTTAGTCCATCCACATGGGAGACTCCATTTATTACAACTTTTCCTTTGATCACGAACCCTTCTCCAATGGTTCGGCTTTTGGAGTTGTCTCCAAATGTGACAAGTGGACCTTTGACTTCTTCATAACCGTCGAGATCTTCTCTGTCTCCGGTCATGTGCTTGGAGCACCCGCTATCTAGATACCAGATATCTTTGGTTTTCTTCATAGATAGGATGCTCTTATCCTGCAAAAACAAGGATTAGCATTTAGGGACCCGTTTCATATCGGGTCCTTATTGATACATCAAGTTCTTTGGAATCCAAACTTGCCAAACTTTTATCTTTTTATCATTCAGAGATCCGACTGATTTGGATCGCTTAATAAGTTTAGATTTTCTTTCAACTCTTCTATTTTGAGTTGAATCAGTTGAATGGTACCTGCGTTGAGAGTTAGTAGGATAAAACAATTCAACTAAAATGCTTTGGTCTTGAGAACTTTGAGCTCTTTGATCAGGCCAGTGCCTTGTATGTTTCCAGTTTATTGGATTGAACCCTTTTGGTTCATCTCTGGAATCCAGGTACTCATTATAGTGATGGTAGGGTTCAAACGAGTTTCTTTGATCTCTTTTATAGATGTTCTGGTTGAACTTCTTGGTAGAATAGGCTTGAGATCTGAACTGGTTTTTCTTTCTGAAGTGGGCTGATCTATCAGTTTGCCTTGGGGGCATTATGTGTTAAGCTGGTGGTCTTTGTTGAACTGAAGACCTTGAATGAAAGGATTGGTTTGGATGAATTGATGGTCTTGACTGGAATTTTGGCTTCAATTGACTTGGTTTTTTTGGTTAGGAGAACTGTTTGAACTGTCTGGGCTGAGTTTGAGGATTTCTTAATATTTCTTTACCTTTAGGTGTCTCAGCTGGCTGATCATGAGTTGATCTGGTGAATCCTTATAGGATTCTTTTATCACTGGGTTGAGCAACTGCCTTTCCTTTCTCTAAGGCAGTGAACTTGTTGTATCCTAGCCCTGTGCTGCTGGTTCCGGTTCTTTGATGATTCAATATCTCATCTAGAATTTGAGATCCCTTTTTGAACTTGAGAGTTACTTTTTCTCTCTCATGGATCTCTTGCTTGAGTTTTTGATTCTCAGCTTCTAGATCAACAGTTCTCAATTTCAACTTTTCAAATTCCACAAACTGAGATTCAAGATAATTCATTCTTTCATGATCAAGGCTTAGTTTTCTAACTCTATTTCTCAGTTCATTGTTTTCATCTCTCAATTCAACATGCAAGCAGGATATTGAAGCGAATTGATCTTCTAGCATCATAAGTTTCATGTCAAGTTCATTGCTAGAGACAGTTGCTTTATTAATATGATAGAAAGAGGTTTGAGAGTCAGCTGTACTAACCTCTTTATCATTGTCAGCCATGAGGCAGAATAACGCTTCATCATCTGAGCTGTAGCCGTCAGAATCAATTCCAGATGGATAGTCCGAATCGTCTAGCACGGCATTCTCAAGGTTTTCAATCATTGCTTTCCTTTTGAAGAAGCTTCTCCTCACTTTGGCCTTCTTGTCTTCAGGAACTTCTGGACATTCATATATGTAATGTCTTTTTTTGTGGCAGTGAAAACATTCTCCTAGATTTTGATTGCCACCCCTGAATGGTTCAGCTGGTCATTCAGCTGGTTGATGAGTTTTCTCATCTTTTGGAACTTCATCAGTTTGAAGTGGAACTGATTGTTTATCCCTGACTTTGTTCAGCTTTTCTAACAATCTGGTAACTGTCTGAATTTGATCATTGATGTCTTCAGTCAGATTTTCCTTCTTTTCGGTTGTGTCTCTTCTTCATTCCGACGAAGATCCACCTTGATTTTCTCTGGCTGGTGAGCTTCTAGGCCGGAAGTTGTTCCTTCATCGAGTATTTATAAACCGGTTCCTTTCACCATAGAAGGCTGCATCTTGAGCTAACGATGTTGATACTTCCTTCTTCCGGTTTAGGCTGTACTCATGAGCTTTGAGAGAACCAAACAATTCTCTGGGAGTGATGATGTTCAGATTTCTTGATTCTTTTGTAGCTATCACTTTCATGTCCCATTCTTCGGTGAGATTATCCAAAATTTTAGAGTTCATCTCAGAATTGGGATAGCTTCTTCCTAGGTTGGTCATCTCACTGATGATGCCTAGAAATCTGTTTTCAAGACTTGAGATGGACTCTTCTGGCTGCATTTTGAAGGACTCGTATCTGTCGACTGCTAGTTGGAGCTTGTTTCCTTTGATGGCTTCGGACTCTTGGCATAGATCTGCTAGTAAGTCCCATATCTCCTTGGCAGTTGATCAGTTCTTTGTGTCCTTCATTCTGTCTTCATCTAGAGTTTGAAATAGTACAGCCTGAGCAACAAACTCTAGATTCTTCAACTTCTTCTCTTCACTTGTGAGAAGATTAGTTGGCTTTAGGATCCTTGCTGGTTGATTGATATCAACTATGTGGGCTTCATTGTCCATCATGATAATGATTGGACCTTCTTCAATAACTTCCCACATATTTTCATGGATCGAGCAGAGATGCACCTTCATTCTCCTGCTCCAATTATCATAATTCTCAACTAAAAACAAAGGTAGCTTATGGTTTTCCATAGCTTAAAATGTTAGCACAGATAAGTAGATCGGATTCAGTTGATCTGCAGAAACGGCTAATCCTTAGAATCAACCGCTCTAATACCACTTGTTGGTCCCGGGCGAGTCGATGTCAGTTTAGAGAGGGATGAATAAACTGATATAAAAACTCACTTCAAATGCGGAATGATAAGGGCCCTTGACTCGCTTAGTAACTTATCTATGCACAGATCAGTTGAGCACTTTTAGATAGTTTGAGTACAAATTATGTGAGCTTGTGTACAGTTCAAAGATATGCGAGTATAAGCAGAACAGTACAGCACACAGACGATTTATAGAAGTTCGAAGTCTCAAACTTCTACGTCATCTCTTCCTTCCGCAGAAGGGCAACTCCACTATATAACTTGAGTTTCTTTACAAATTATACAATGAAGGATAGTTGGCTGAACCTGGTAACTGCTCACTACCTTAGTGGGTCGACGGCTCACACTTGCTGTCTCTAACTGCTCACTAAGGAGGTAGGTCCTATTTACGTATTTACAAGGTTTTAGATCTCTTTGGATCTTCAAGAGGTTAGTCTTGAACAGGGGATATCAACTGATGTGCTCCTTCAATTGAGCTAGGTAGTTGATCGGTGTATTGCTCGAACTGAGAAGGTTGCTCTGGCTGGATTATCAACAGCTAGCTGAATGCTTTGATTCTGCGGATTCTTCTTCTCAGTTGGACTCTCGCTGATTTAGCAAATGCTAAACTTGAGCTGTGTGGGAGGGAGAAAGAAAGCTCAGTTGTAAGTAGCTTGAATGAAGGTTTCAAGAATAAAAGTTGTGAAAAGTCATTTGAAAACTTTGATTCACTCTTCTTTTATAGATGAGTGATTTTGTGACCGTTGAGTTCCATTGATCGGTGGCTCTGTTGGCTTATCAATGACAGATGGTCTTTATGATCGTTGGAGCTTTTGGTTGAAGTAGTCGTTGCTTTGCCAATCAATCTCTGTTGGATATTTAATTCCAGTAGCCGTTGCTTTGCCAATCAATCTCTGAAGGATATTTAATTCCAAGATCTCTACTAAAGCATTTATTCCAAGATCTTCATTTGAGCATTAACTCCAGGACTCTCTAACTGGCAGTTCTGAGCTCCAGTTTAGCCAGTTTGAGTTCCAGTTGGCAGCTCTGAGCTTGTCTGCTCAGTTCGGCTATTACTCCAATTGACAGTTCTGAGCTTGTCTGCTCAGTTCGGTTATCACTCCAGTTGGCAGTTCTGAGTTTCTTCCTCCAGTTCTACTGATCACAAGCTGTTGAATAGCTTGTCAGTTCGATTGGTCTTTCTTGAGCTTTCCTGTCAGATGCATTGCTTGTTTTCTCCTATAAGCTGGCTGACTTCAGTTCTGGCCTTTGATTGATTCGTCTCTTCAGTTTGGCTGAAGTTAAGTTTGACCATTAGCTGGATACTTCCAGTCTTTAGTTAAACTGATCTTTTATCAGTTTCTTCAGTCTTGTTGATTTTTCTTTCAGCTCTACTGACTTAGCTGTTAGTTTGTTTTGACTGGTTTGACTCCTTTAACCCTCAGTTGGATTGAGTTCTAACTGGTTGGCGTATACTTCTAGCTGGTAGACCATGCTCCAGTTGGGTTGACTCTGGTTTCAGTTGAATTCCTTTTTGAGGCTCTGGATTGGTCAGCTCAGATCTACAGCTTGGATCTTGATCAGTTTTTCAGGAATAGTTTTAACATCTCATCAAAACCTCATCTAGGGGTTCCTTGATAGTTTTTCCTAACATACTGTTTACACGACTAACATGTTCCTTAAGGTTCAAGAAGAGATTGAAAAATCATGTTACAGTTGTAGTGTTCTCAGTATAGAGAGATGTGATGTCGGTATGATATATGAAGTTGAAGATGGTGTTGATCGCACATTTACGGTTTCATACAACAAAGAAGCAGATACTGCTGTATGTAGCTGTAAAAAATTTATCCGGGAGGGTATGTTGTGTTGTCATATTTTCCACTTATTCAACTAATTTAAGTGGGTTCACATTCCTGATAAATATATTGTTGCACGATGGACCAGGGCTACATTATTAAATCCAATGTTAGCTTCTGGGATGATGGTTTTGATAGGTGTGTTGCATCCGATGAGAGGAAACAAAGAATTAATAGGATGATATCAGATTTTTATGCTTGTGTAGGTGCTGCTGAAGGTGATGAGGAAAAGACAAAAATTTTGATGAGTGGTATACATGATTTGAAAGATGTGCTGGTAACTAATAATACGTAGAGTCGCCAGTCCACGTTAACTAAGAGCAAGTTGTTTGAAATTTTCTTCGGCTCTGAGAAGCCTACCGAAATCCATGTGAATCCACCTCTGCATGTTACGACTAAAGGTAGTGGAAGTGGGATTAAATCAAGGGAAGCAAAGGCTGCTCAAGATGCCAACAAGCCTCCAAGAAAGTGTAGCAAGTGCGGGGTGAAGGGTAATCACGATGCAAGGAATTACCCGGGTCCATGATATATTTATTTCACTGTTATGAATATTGATTTATGAGATAGTTTGATATTATTTTTTATTATTAGTGAATTTTTTTCCACATCAATTCATAAGACGTGAGTATAAATGAACATCGTTATGTTTTCTTATTATTAGCAAGTAATTTATCCGAAATTAGCAAATATTTGTACGTGGATTAGCAATGTTATAATACTAAATAATCGTCTATCTCTAAATAAATAATATAATATGACAACCAAAATATTTTAGTTTAAATAGATTATGAGTCGATTGAATGATTTGCAACACCGTATGAAATGATTTGCTAGAAAATGAATAATAATTTGCTACGACCAATTGGAGAATTTTATACATTGGATATTACAGATTATAATGTTCGATGTAAATAAGTAATTCTGTATGAGTAAGTTACGCGCCGTCGTTTCGCGCTCAAAATAAATTTGTAATGCTCCTGTGCCCACAGCGAGCGTAGCTAGCTTGTGAGTATGGGTCGATCCCACAGAGAGTTGATGTGATTCCACCTTCGAGTCACCAATCAAAAAGGGGGGTTTTGTGTTGTCACTATACTGAAAATAAATTTGCAAAATAACACTAAAAGGAAATATCAAATAATAAAGGCTCTGGCATTTGAACTAGAATTTGGTTTAAGTATAAAACTGCTCGGTCATGGGCATACCGATTTTCATACATGTTAAGTCACCCAGTTATGGAGACCGAATTCCTCTCTGCATCTCCTCATTCATCCTTTCATTTTAGGCTTAAAAGTGATTCCTCGTCAAGTAAACCCCTAACCTATCATCCACCCCCCGGTTCCCCTAAGAGATGTAAATAAATAGACAGCAGTGTGCCTCTAGACGAACCTAGATATGTTGTGTTTACCAATTCCTCGTGTGCCCACAACAACCCATTGATTCCCTTATTACTATATGAATCAACACACAGTCACGATTCGCCAATTCAATTAATAGTGGTGTGCCCTCTATGTCTAACGAGTGATCAGCCACATTGGGCATTTCAGACACACACTCACGTGGAACAGGTTCAAGAATCGACAGAAACCTATCATGCATTACTATGCCCATTTCGGCCTCACGAGTCCAGATTTGTACTTAAACCATTTTCATTGTTCAAACACCAGAAAGAAATAAAGATCTAGCCAAGCAGGCTAGACATAATTAAAATAGTAGAAATTAAAGACATAATTATAAAGAAAACTTACGAATTTATTAGGCAAAAATCTCAACTCCAACGATGAGAAACATAAACATAATCCTAAGTTCCAATGGCTTAAGGCCTATTAGATTATTTTTGGCTGCCTATGCATCGTACGAAAATGAAATATAGAAAAGTAAAATTGTAGCAATGTTTCTGACTTCCAAAAGCTTCTTATTTCCAGAAAATAAACTAGCTTAAATAGTTACATTTCCGAGTTTGAGTTTCCCCAACAAACTGGGGTCTTCACTGGCTTCCGGATCCGGCGTGCCCCATCCTGATCTGTCTGGATAAGCATTATCTAGTTTGTTTACAAAATCCCTATTTTTTAGGGATTGGCTTTATCACTTCATCTCCAAGCCTCCAGCAGTCCTTATCTCATCTATCTCTTAGTTGTCACGCCTCTTAGGAGTCCAGCTTATCACCAACTTTTATTCGGATATGCAGCCATTCTTCACGCCTCTAGCTTCCAACAGAATTCTGAATTTCCCGCGAATGCCCATTCTGGCCTGTTATCGAGTCTGTACGAGCAATGTGGGCACGGCATCATCTGGTCAGCTCCATCCATTTCTAATATGCCCATTATGCCTCCCGAATGTAGGATGGATCCTGAAGAAGTTCTCTGTGCCTCCGAATGCGGTTTATGGCGATGAGATAATCATGAATAATTGGGCATAAAATGCCCCTTTCGCCAGACTCGCCTTCTGAAATGCCCTTTGACCACAACCTAGTTCTTTTCGACTCAAAACAGACTAAAAAGAACATTTATAACGAACAAAATGCCCATAAAAATACGAAATAAATGGACTTATCAGTAAGCTATTAATTTTATTTTATTACCGATGTGTTAATAGCACATCGGTAATATTTTTAAGTGAAAACATAATTTATTTTCCGACGAAAAGATGGTCATTTTTGTTAAAATGGTTTCAATGTGCTTTTCATGATACTGAGATGTTCGCAGGTAAGAAACTTTTAGTTTGTTATCAAAAAAACATTAGTTTGTTATTTAAATTAACTTCATGGATCATTAGTTTGTTATCAAAAACATAACAACTATATTTTAATGAATAAAATTGTTCTATTAAAACATTAATGTTATGCTATAATTTCAATCATAATATGCTAAAACCAACTATCAAATTTGTTACCAATACATAAATCTTTCATAGCAACAGTCGAATTTATGTAATAATTATAGAATTTTAGAATGCGTCATTCAACCTAGACATTATTCATAACTATGGATCATGTTAGATGCTAACATTTTTAAAAACATAACAAATACCATATTTGAAATATTAATCAAAAACCAATACGCATAAGCTTTTATAATCACATATAAATCATTTTGCTAAATACTGATGTTAATTTGATACAAACAAAAATAAACCCACATACCATAAAAATATATTAGTAATCTGCTATTAGTTTCTAAATAATTTGCTAATTATACCTTTATAATTCGCTATATACATCACACCAATCTATTCATATATTCCTAATTTGCTATAAGCAAAATGTAAATCTGCTATCAACAAACCAATTTGCTATAAATACCAATTTTCTATATACATCACACCAGTCTATCCAAATGCAATTAATATATTAATAACTTGTGATAAACATGGACCAGAAAAGTCAATAACATGAGTTGCTGTAAATAACAATACGCCTAAAAGCACATAATTGCCAGCTAATCTGCTAAACATATTATAATTATTTGCTAATCAAACCTTACTAATTTGCTAAAAATGTTAAATCCAATGAAACCAAAACCAACAAATAAAACGATTACACATTAACCAATATCCTTAATTTTTGCTAATTATATATTACTAAACTTTTAAATACATCTGACCAAATTACATCAAAACATTTGAACAAATAAATCATATATTACATGAGTCCAACTAGTAGGGTATTGAAGGGCGGAAGCACGATATAAACAGTTAATTATTTCACTTTGATATCACCGAATAAGATACTTACTATTCTTCACATTCACTCGGCTTCTCTTCATATCCTCTTGTGTCGGCTGCCTCGATTTTGCTTCTGTATCATAATAGCAGGAAAAAACACACAACATTATAAACATTACATGCAAAAACTAATAATGTTAAAATATATAACAGTTGCAATATTTTGCTAACCATATATTGTTAAGTTGATATAAACCAACGACAATTTATTAGAATACAAGGCTGATCATAATTAATCGCTGCAAAACAATAATAAATTTTCTATAAATACATGTCAAATTGCTATAAATAAATTATCAATTTGTTAAAAAGAAGATCTATATTTGCAAATATTGCTAATCATATTTTACTAAGTTTTTATAACCCAATACCAATCTGCTACAAATATAATGCAAATTTGATAAAGAACACAATTTTCTATTAATAGCCAATACGCATAAAAAGCATGTCTTAATAATCTGCTAATCATGTCTTAATAATTTGCTAATCTTTTATCACTAATCTGCTATAAACAAAAGATCAATTTGATAAAACATGAATCCCAGTAGCAAAATTCCACAGTTGCAACATTTGCTAATAATATCGTACTAAGTTGCTAGAACACAAGCCTGAATTCTTCACCTCTATAACCATCCAGACTCTCAATTTGATAATCATATATTCAAAATTTGTTATAAACTAAAAATAAATATGCTATAAACAACCCCAATTTGACACAAATAACAAATATTCATAAAACCACAACCTACCAAGTTAATCTGCTCAACATACATTACTAACTTGCTCATACCCATAAAAATGATAATCAATTAAGAATATAAAAAATAAATAGATCAATCTGATAAAAAATCTGCTATATACTGCATGTTAAAATCTGCTATATACTGCATGTTAATTTGCTATACACAAAAAAACACCCAAAAAACCTCAAAATTTTTATTGCTATAAACAAAATATTAATTTGCTAAAACAAGAATGACAGTTGCAAGCTTTTGCTAACCATATATTGTTAAGTTGCTATAAACCAACGAAATTCTTTAGAATACAAGGCTGATCATAATTAATCGCTGCAAAACAATAATAAATTTTCTATAAATACATGTCAAATTGCTATAAATAAATTATCAATTTGTTAAAAAGAAGATCTATATTTGCAAATATTGTTAATCCTATTTTACTAAGTTTCTATAAACCAATACCAATCTGCTACAAAAATAATACAAATTGGATAAAGAACACAATTTCCTATTAATAGTCAATACGCATAAAAGCATGTCTTAATAATCTGCTAATCATGTCTTAATAATTTGCTAATCTTTTATCAATAATCTGCTACAAACAAAAGATCAATTTGATAAAACATGAATCCCAGTAGCAAAATTTCACAGTTGCAACATTTGCTAATAATATCGTACTAAGTTGCTAGAACACAAGCCTGAATTCTTCACCTCTATAATCATCCAGACTCTCAATTTGATAATCATATATTCAAAATTTGCTATAAACTAAAAATAAATATGCTATAGACAACCCCAATTTGACATAAATAACAAATATTCATAAAACCACAACCTACCAAGTTAATCTGTTAAACATACATTACTAACTTGCTAATCAAACTTTACTAATTTGCTAAATTGTAGATCCCCAATTTGATCCTAAATGCATCAACTCAAATTATATCAAAAAAATCTGAAAAAATGGTGGGATAATTACCTGTTCGTACGGCCTTCGCTCTCTTCGTCATTTTTTGGTGAGCGTCCAGAGTCCGATCGGCGTTCTAGCGGTGGAGGGCGTCTGGGAAGGGGTCCGGCCGCTGATGCGCAATCGGGAGCGACGAGCGGCGGTAGACAACAGCGAGAGCTTGAAGACGGCGGCGGCGAGGTTGAAGACTCGGTTTCGAGAATTTTTCTGATTTCTTTTCTAGGGTTTCTTCATTTGCTACTAATGAATGAACGATTTTCTTAGTAAAATTGTTCCCACTTCCTAGATATGTGGGACGTGTTAACACGATCATTTGGTTTCTCAATAATACCCTTATTATGTTTCAAATTTAAGTACAAAATTATAATTTTGCAATTTGATCCCTACAATCTCAAATAAATCTTGTCCTTTCAAATTGTCCAGATCTGTGGATGTAAATGGTTCCTAGTTCCTACACAGAGGTATGGTTCTCATTTTAACCCACCCCTATATAGTATAGAGATCAAATGAGAACTACTATGAACAACAAATTAAATTTAGGACCCTAAAATCTTCGACATTTTTGGTCCCTCAACAATGTAAATCAAAACACCATATGTTTCTTGAAGAGATTAATTTACTTTAAAATTGACTACTATATATAAAAAATAAATAATCTCACACCCATTATTCCAGATTAAAGTATTTGTTTTGCCGAATTTTTAGCGCTCAATCTATCGGTAATACAAATTTAATACATCGAACAATATTATGAATATATGTAGTAGACAAAAACTTGTATGAGACGGTCTCATATATGAGACGGATCAATACATATGAGTTAATGATACTTCACCCATAAATAATGATATTTCACCCATAAATAATGATACATGTGAGTTAATGATACTTCACCCATAAATAATGATACTCACATGCGAGTCTAAATAATGATACTCACATGTGAGTTAATGATACTTCACCCATAGATAATGATCCCTGCATGTGAGTATTGACCCGTCTCATGTATGAGACGGTCTCACCCAAGCCTGCCCCTATATAGTAACATTTGAACTACCACGACAAAGAAGTTAAAGAAATTAAACTAAAAAAAAAAATATACAATTTTGGATAAGAGAGAGAAGGGAACAGGATTCAGAAAATGGGAAAGCATACATGAGTTCTTTATACACTTGGAAGGAAAAATTTTGTCCGCTTTCATTATCTTATCTTCATCTTTTACTTCTTTTAACTCTTTTTTTTAGAAGAGAACGAATAAACTTGGAGCTGTCGGTTGCCGGTTACTCTGTCATCGGTTTATATCAAAATAAAACATATAAAATATGTAATTATTTGTCTTAATTTTTTTGAACAATTTTTTATTTTGAAATGAATCGTAGCAACCATATATTCTTGTAATTTTCTACAATTATCGGTAAATTTTCATATAAATCAAATTCGACTTTTTTTCAGAAAAATAATGTCGTTTTATGAATTGTTCATCGTAACAAAAGGACTTTGTTTATTTATTTATAATTTTGACTGACGAAATGGATTTGTTATAATTTTAGAAACTTGTACAATGTTTTAATTCTAAAACTTGAAAGTTTAATGTCATGTACACTTATAAAACAGAACAAATTGTTTGTAGGTAACTTTAATTTTAAGATAACTAACAAAATGGTACACAAAACCAATAAAAATAATAAGATTGATGCAACTAATATATATTTTTTATATTTTAAATGAAAAAAATATATATATATTTTTTATTGTACGTATTAATTGATACTTGAGTTATGGTATTAATGTTAAATAGAAGTGTATTATACTCCCTCCGTCCCATTTTGATAGGTTTGTTTGCCTTTTTGGTATGTCCCGATATATAGACATGTTTCTATATATATTTAGCTAATTTACTAATATATACCCTATTTAATATGTTTACATTAGACATTAATTAAATATCAAAGAATTAAATAGGGTCATATTAGGAAACTTCTTGATTAATTGTCTTTCCCAATACTTTTCTTAATCCCTGCGAAAAACTTCAATCAGCCTATCAAAATGGGACGGAGAGAGTATTTATTTAGTCATAACTCCATGCATACTTTTTATTATAACACGGATTTTCAAGTGCAACTTCATTTCGATAATTCATTTTATTTAACCCATTAACTTACTTTTTTAATATGTTATAATTAATACTCAGTGTAATACTTACAGTAAATAAAAAAGGTAAACTGAGTTTTTTCAGCATTTGAAATCCCCGATGAGGATAACGGAAATCAGATGAGATCCTCTATTCCAATTTCGTGTTTTATCTTATATTGCAACCATTAGATTCATGTCATATGTATCTAATTTTTTTAGTGCATAATTATTTAAATTTTTTAATACACATGACATAAATCCAATTATTATAACACAATATGAAAATTGAAATAGAAGATCTCATCCGAACAGAAAATGTCATATTGCAATTTGCAAACGCCAATTCCGGAAGGATTTTTTTTGTTTTGGTATTTTTTTATGAATTATATATGGGTATAATTAATAAAAATTTAGTATTTAAGACATTTTTTGAATAAAAGAAAGTACGAATTTCAGAAATTAATTTTAAACTTTAAGAATTTGTAATTAATGATACAGCAATCAACAAATGAGGTATGCATATATACTATACTGGTATAGTATATATGCATCAATTTGCGCACATCTAGGTACACATGTGAGGCTATTAGAATGAGGTATGCATATATACTATACTGGTATATATTGATCTGACCAGTGACTCTATAATGATGTCATCTATTAATTAATTAAAATTATCGTAGCTAAATAAGTCCGAAATTTAAATCAAATATCAAAACTATTTGCTAGGTCATAGGCGTGAAGTTGCAAAATCTAGTACTTAAATTTGCTATAATTAATTCACTAAACATTGTTTTGTAGAGATTCGCCCAACCTCAATCCTTTTATGGATTGTTATTTATTATTTATTTAGTCAATTTATTATGTTAAAATATTGAGCATAGAAATATTTTCATTAAAAAATATATATATACATCAATTGTATCCGTACATATAAATGTGATGCAAGAGAGAACGGACTTAATGCATCAATTTGATAACAGCCAACCTAAGTACTACTTAATTAATGCATTTGTAAAAAATATATAAATATAAATTTAATATATTTTGTCGCCAAAAAGGATGTGCAAAATAAATTTGTGAGTCATTATATATATATAGGTGATAGATGATGATTAAGGTGTTGAATTTAAAACTTAAAAAACAAAAACAAAAAACAAAAAAACAAAAAAAAAAACAAAAGCAAAAGATGGAGTATGAAGAAGATCAAGAAGAGGAGCAAGAGGGAGAGATCGGGTTGGGGCCGAGTTACGACGACTCGCTCCCCAACTCAACTCGGGCTGCGCCGCCCAAGCTCGACTCGGCGCCGGCGCTTCTCCGGAAGTTCCGCTACAAGGAGTGTCTGAAGAACCACGCCGTCGGCATCGGCGGCCACGCCGTGGACGGCTGCGGCGAGTTCATCGCGGCGGGTGAGGAGGGCACACTCGAGTCGCTCAAGTGCGCCGCCTGCAACTGCCATCGCAACTTCCACCGCAAGGACACAGACGGCGGCGGCGCATTCTTCCCCTTCCCCCAGCAGCAGCAGCAGCAGCAGCATCTGCTCCTGACCCACCACGGGCATTTCGGGTACCGTAGTACTCCTGGAGGGTACCTCCACATGGCGGCGCCGCAGCAGCAAAGGACGCTGCTAGCACTGCCGTCGAGCTCCGGCGGCGGCGGGGGGTCCCGAGATGAGGTGGAGGAGTATAATTACTATTCAAACCCCAGCAGTGGGTCGCAGAAGAAGAGATTCAGAACGAAATTCAGTCAAGAACAGAAAGAGAAAATGCTGAGCTTCGCGGAGAGATTGGGGTGGAAAATTCAGAAGCAAGATGAAGAATTAGTCCTCCGTTTCTGTAATGAATTGGGCATCAAGAGACACGTGCTTAAGGTTTGGATGCACAACAACAAGCACACTCTTGGTAAGAAAACCTAGGACTTATCAAAATGAGCTTGCCTTTTTTTATTTAATATATTTATCTCTCTCTCTCTCTCTCTCTATATGTATATCAATGTAGGTCTCTCTCTCTCTCTCTCTCTCTCTCTCTCTCTCTCTATATATATATATATATATATATATCTGCTGTTTGTAATATTAGGTGGAGGGTGGTGGAGGAGAATTCTGTTTCCTCGGAAATTCGTCAACATTAATTCTTGCTAGCTAGCTACTATATATGAATGATATATTCCATCTTCAGTTCCAACTAGGGTTTTTCTCATTTTATACGTTTTAATTCTTGCTAGCTACTATATATTTTCTTGCTTCTTGTTTAGTTCAGTTTAGTTTCCAATTTCATTTTCATTTTCTTAGACACAAAACGTTGGTTTTTTGTATTGCATGTGATGAGGAGATGGATTGGAGGTAAGGATTTGATGAATTATGAATCTCAGTTTGGAAAATTTAGATCAATTCAGCCAACTTCACTTCTGCTAGGAATCCCTTTTTTGTTCTGATTCAAGAATCTCGAGTTCTTGGATTTTTCCAGAAAATGGGATGAAGTTTCTCGATATATACCTCTTAATTGTCTTCCCCTCCATTAGAGATGTGGATAGGGTTTTCCTCTCCATTCAAGAGCTCTCTCACTCCTTTTCTTTCTATTTATGGATATTTTCTTCATTTTCTTTCTTGGTTACCTTCCACTTTTGTTCTGAACAAGTATCATAAGTAAATTCAAAATGCAAATGCCCCCATCATCCACATTGAATTTTATGTTTCAAGAACTTACAATGTTGTTAATTAATTAGTTCCCAAATTTGTATATGTGATGTATGTATGTATATATATACACACATATCTAACTAAGTATATTGATGTCCACGAGATCTTATTTAATTTATAAATGTGCATGCACACATATATGTATGTGTATCAATAATATATATGATCGATCTTGGAAAAATAAAGAAAGCTAGGAACCAAAAGTGTTTGATTATAGAAGGGTGTGCACATTGGGAAGGAAAGATATGAACATACAGTATTTCTTTCCATGGCTTCTTTTCTTTATAGCAAAATTTAGCCCCATTGTCTTCTTCTCCTTTTGTCACTTTGTTTTACTCTCTCTCTCTCTCTCTCTCTGTCTCTCTCTCTCTCTCTCTCAATTCTTTTCATTCGGAACAGCATTTCTCTCTAGCTACTCAAGTACATCGTTTTATCACGAGACATGTTATATGTATATTAATGATGTCGAGAATCGGGTTTGAGACATAATAGTGCATTTAAGTGTGTGTGTGTGTGTGTGTGTGTGTGTGTTACAGTCGCAAATTTCTGTATATGTTCCAGAAAGTCGATGTATCCAAAGCTTTTGTTCCATCTCAAAATTCTTACCAATCTCCTCTGATCCTCTTTTTAATATTCCTATTAACTTTTGTGCGTGAAGGGAACATGTGGGCACTAGAAATGGAACATATCGTAGACAAAAATGCTTGAATTTGCACCAACATATATACATACATATATATATATATATATATATATATATATATCTTTTACTTACAAGCAAATGAATATGGTGTTGCAGTATTGCTATTACACCAACATATATTTGTGCTGTTTTTGTTCCCAGAAAAGGTTCAATCATATGTTTCTTGCTCTGAAATTGCATTTTCAAGTCCCCACTTTTTTGGGTTCCAATATTTGCTGAAATATGCAAGGAATCTTGAGCTGTTAAAATCTCTCCTTTTTTTCCCCTCCCAATAAATATGATGGCGGTAACAGTTGAACTGGTCTGAATTGGTTTGAATGAATTTCAAATGTGAAAAATATTTTTATATTTTTATTTTTTTCAGAGAAAGGTATTTTTAATTTTATATTTAAAAAGTGGTGATTTTCTTTCTAATTGGGGTTACTTTTGGAGACGAGGGTGCTTTGTTATATATTTGACTTGTGCACGACACATGCAGCAATGATTTCACTGTGTGCGTTTTGGCCAAAAGAAAAGGCGAAAAAGAAAAGTTTAAAAAAATAATAATTGGGTTTTGTACGATTAAATATTTTCGAATTGATATCGAGTCCAGGTCCTAATATTTTTCTTAAAACATCTCTGCATGACAAAATCACACATTTTTTCTTTGACGTTAACAAAATCACACATTTGTAAGTAATTACATCATGAGTTAATTATCTTAAAAATCATGAATTTTGAGTTTAGTTAGAAATTTAACATGAACTTTAAAAATAGACATTAAAACGCCAGTTTTGAATTTGTGTGTTATTCAACATCCCCAAATTTTTATAAAATAAATTGACCTTCAATCCAACATATAATTTGCTCGTTTCTTCGAGCACGTCGTGACTCAAACATTAATTTTTTAAAATGACGTCAAAGTGGCCAAAATTATATGTTGGATTGAAGGTCAATTTATTTTATGAAAATTTAGGAATGTAACACACAAATTCAAAGCTAGTATTTTTTAATTGCCTATTTTTAAAGTTCATGTTAATTTTGCGTTATTGATATCACATTTTGTAATTATAAATATCATATTTTCTTTACTGAATTAATAATTTAACAGTACAGTTCAACCGTGCAGGAATCTTGTTTTAACAAAAATGTAATTACAATGACCTGATTTTATTCAACTAAATTATAGGGATCCAAAAAAAAAAAAAAATCTATCAGTACAAGTAACCAAATATGGTTTTCGTAAAAAGAAAATTGTTGATGCTAGTACGTAAGAAATAAAATATGATTTTTTCTTCAAAAAAAGAAAATCTAAACTGAAAAGAATTATTATGTATATATATAAATATATATAAAAAGAGTGTACGAACTTATAAAAAAGCTATAGTCTTTAAAGTAATTAAACAAGATATCTAATAATATGGAAAATTTTATGTTACATGTGGGTACTACCTCACGTGTAATATACCATTTAAAAAAATAATAAAAGTGTATAATAATATTTTATTGTCCATCTAATACACTTTTATTATTTTTAAATGGTGTATACATGTGGGGTACTAACCCCACATGTAGCATAGAATTTCCCAATATAATATCCAGTTTTTCAACTTTTTATAATGGTAATTTGTATTGTATATTATGTTATTTTTAAAAAGAAAAGAAATTTACAATATTTCAAGTAACAACCCGCTAAATCTCGATAATATATATATATATGTATATATATATAGGGAGTAGTTCCAGAAGGAACCATATCCTGTGTGAGAACCAAGAACCAATCTCTATCATTCAATAATCTCCACATCAATGGCCCAGATTTAAAAATTGAAGCGGTGGCATAATTGTAATAAAGTCGAAATTGAGTGTCCCTGAATCTTAGTAAGAGTAAAATCAGAAATTTTGAAAATATATGAATACTCAGAATTTAGGTGTATATTTTTCAATTTAGGGTTTTAGCATTATCATTTCCTATTTTAGGATTATCATGGCTTTTTTTAGCGTTGTTCTGACTTATTTTAGTATGACTCTTTTTTGGCATTAGCATAAAAAAATGTCACCGACATTGTAAAAAATCATGAACAAACACTGTTACATGTTGTTGAATTATCAATATAGTGCAACCACTATTAGCATTGCAATCTCTCATTTTTAGCATTAACATAACCCTTTACTAGCATTGTAATTAAAAATTTGTCATGGTCATTACAAACCAACAAATGTGATTTGTGGTACTGGCATCATTGTTAACTGTATTTACCTCATCATATCTCCTTTTAGCATTATTACTAAATTATAAAACACAATCATGTTAATAACTAAATTTAATGCATTATCATTAAAACAAAGGACTTATTAGCAGTATAAAGAACTATATTAGCAGTACAGACACTCTTATTAGCATTATCAAACTCTTTATTAGCAATGCAAAAAAGAATATCAACTATGTATATAGCATTCCAGAAAAGAATATTAGTAGCATTAATAAAAAATTAGTATGAGAAGTACAAAAAAATTGTATCTATTTCTTCCCGCAGTTCCTAGAATCATGACTGCATTTTTTGTTAAACTTCTTGCATGTCCTTAAAGGTTTCTTTTTGAATTCGGCGTTCGCATCTTCTTTTGATTTTATACGACTTCCACTACCATTAGTCTTCACAAAGTCAGGTGGAAGCACCTCAATTTCACCAGGTACAAACAACCCGTAAAATTAAGAAAATAATTCATATAGTCCTTGAATTTCTAAAGAACGCATGAATACAATTTAGTATCCTCACCCAACATTAAAGCAGCCCAAAAATGACAAGCCTCTCATGATTGTCCTTTCCAGTAAAGGGTGCAAAAATAATTAAGTACATGTCAACATATAAAAGATCACAAGTCTCTGTTATTATAATGTCTTCCTCATCATCAACAGAAGACTATAAATGCTAACATTGTCACCTATCAAATATTCAAACATCAACTAACAATGCTAAAAAAAGAAATGGAAGTGCTAAAACTTCGTATGGCAATGCTAAAATCACAGAATGACAATCTAAATAATAAGTAGACTAACATGTTAGTCATATATGTTGCACAACATGCCCAAATAACGAAAAGTTCCTTCTTGATATTGGATCAGCCCAAAACAGACATCTCAACTGATTATTCTTGTTAACTTCATAATCTAAATGTTTTCATAGGTCCAATGTTTGCCCTTGCACAGTTCAGAGTAAAACTTTGATGTGAATGGTCTATATTCCTATTCAGATTCATAAACTCTTTGTGTGTATCCAAAATAAAAGAATGTGAATGTCGTTCTTCAAATAGTCCAACAATGTACCCATCAGAACCAATATACTTCAACACTATCCTAGTCATACAGTAAGTCCTCTTAGACACACGACGTCTTTTTTTCTTTGATGTTTTGCCAAAATCAACTAATGTGTTCTGAAGTTCCTCGCGGTTACACACAGCATACTTTCAAACTATAGTACCATCTTTAGACCTCTTTGTAGTAGATAAACGAATATCAAATCCACATGATGAATCATAAATCTTGTAAAGGTTATACCAGCATCCAAAGTAAGAAAAGTTTTGCTCAATGCAGGCTTCAAAGATGGTTCACAGTTAGATGTGTAAAATTTAGAAAACCCAGGAGAAAACTCCAAAGTGGAGCCAACACAATTTGCACATTAAAAAATATACAACTAATCACGTTAATGCTAAAAAAATATATTCTTCGATCATGCTAAAAATGGTCACAGTAATGCTAAAACTAATCTACAGCAGTGCTAAACTTGTATTAGTAGTGCCAATACTATTAAAAAATAAGTCATGTTGTGATGCTAACAAATCTGCAGAGATACAAGTACATATTAATAAGAAAACATAATCTGCAAAACTGAAAACACATGTTGATCGTGAAAATTCTAAAGTTCAGCTAAATCAGCTTAATCGACATTATCAAACAAATCTAAAACAAAACGGATAAAAAAATCATAGGAGAAATACAACAAAACTATTTTTACCCGGAGTCTTCATTCAAGAACATCGAACAATAAAAACTCCAGGGAAAATCACGTGAATAACGATTAAAAGGAATAGATTTCAAAGGGAATCGACTGAAAGGAAATAGATTTTCCCTTTGAAATCAATTCCTTTTAATCTTTTGTGGTCCTGGAGTTCATCTCTGGAAAAACCCGATCCAGAGCGGTTCTTCTGTGCTCACTACTGCGGCCCTCTTAGTGTTCATCGAATCTCCTCTCTCCCCATCATCCCAAGCTGGGAACTCAATCAGACTTTCCAGCTTGAATCCAAAAAGGAAAGAGATTTTCCCTTTGAAGTAGATTACGAAGGAAGGAAAGAGATTTCAATCCAAAAATAATAGAATTCATAAATTAAGAAAATACTCTCAGTTCACTAAAAAATCACTAATATTACGACAATGCCACCGCGATTTTTAAATTTTGGAATGTATCTTGACCGTCCAAATAAGCGAGATCTATGACTCAGATTGATTCTCTGTTCTCACAAGGGGTGTGATTCTCATTTGATCAAATCCATATATATATATATATATATATAACTATAAATTTATGAATATACTCCAAACACTATCATTTTAATACTACCTCATAGAATGCGATATTTTATAATCTCTTAAATAAGTCTAATAAATTAAGTTTAACCTTTTTATTATAAATTGCCTTGCCTCCTGCTTGATTGATTTCATCTATTATATACGTATATTCATAATATTAAATATTACGGTGAAAGGATCCGTAGATGGAATCAGCGGTTGCAAATTCTGTTATAACTCTTCAATATTTTTTCAATTTTTTTTATTTTTTAATTTATTACGATTTATTTTAATTTAAATTTTCTATTTAGGGTTTATCTATCCCCAATTAGAGTATATTAAAAAAAATTAAAAATAAAACTTAATTATATATGCAACATCAAATGTAATACAAATGGCAGTAGAGGATCTGCTCTGGTCATTATCACGTTATCTGAGGGTGTCCTTTTGATCGATAAATCCTCGTCCTTCTCTAATAATTTACAAATCACATAAGAAGATAAATATTACATGTATTTACAATGTGTGTGTATATAATATATATGGTAAATTGCCTTATAATACATAAATTTTGGGGTCTTTTTGATTTTTTACACGTTTTAAAAAATATAGTTTTAATAACATGAAATTAGCTCTTGTTTGATTTTCACATGATTTTTGAATTCCGGCCAATTGAATCTGACGTGGCAGTCGGAGATGTCACGTGTACATCTACATGGATACCAAATTGCTTTAAAATACACAAACTTTGGACTGATTTTATTTTTTCACACGAATTAAAAAATATCAATTTTTTTTTTGCTTTTTTGTATAATACATAAAATTCATCAATTATTACTATAGAGTTCTTGTAGTAGACATTGTGAAATATTTTGAATTTTCTTAGTTCATGCAATATATAAAATTTTGGTTCGAAAAAATTAAATAAAATAACTATCAAACCTTTTTAGTTCTCTATTTGAAGAAAAATTAAAAAAATATGACTTAGTGTAATGATATAAATAATTGAATTCCGAATACAACAATCATCAAGTCATGAATAATGGTTTATGATGTATCGTATATATTGATGAATAATATTACACAATCAATCAATTAGGTTAACAAATAAATTGATCACATAGAAACTACATATTAATTTTTCATATATGTTTAATAGAATCTTTTGATATAACTTTATATGTTAATCTCAAATAAATTTATAATTGAACATTTCCATTTATATTAATTGTTGAACAAATTCTTAATTCGTCTATTTTATTATTGTTTAAACCTATTAATAATATAAATATGTAACGGCTCCAATTTTCCAAACTTCATAATGATAAATGTACACATCATACATACCCTAAAGTCACAGTATGATTTTTGTGCATATGAAATGAATTACATAAGATCAAAAAGATCATAACTGTCAAATGATGTTGATTAAAATTTATATCTTGTTCGATAATTAATTTTGAAAAATATAAAGTTAAGTATTCATATTACGTTTGCCACATTATAAGAAAAAAGTAAAAAAAAAAATCTAAAATTGGTCTTTTTTTAATTCGTGTGAAAAAACAAAATCAACCCAAAGTTCATGTATTTTAAGGCAAGTCGGTGTCCACGTAGATGTACACGTCCGACTGCCACGTCAGATTCAACTTGCCGGAATTTGAAAATCATGTGAAAAACCAAACAAGGATTAAGTTCATGTTATTAAAACTACGTTTTTTAAAATGTGTAAAAAACCAAAAATACCTGAAAATTTGTGTATTTTAAGATAATTTACCCATAATATATATATATATATGTATGTATGTATGTATGTATGTATGTATGTATGTATGAGCTAGGTGTGGTACAGTTTGTATGAGAAGTTGTGGGGTGGTAAAATGGCCTCTACTTTTGAGTTGATGTATATGCATAAATAAAGTAAGAACTGTAAGAATTTGTCTTTTAGTTTTGATGAAGATGGGAAATTGAAATTAAAAAAATAAAAATGAAATTTGTGGTGCAGCTAGCCCATGCTTTTACCTGCCAACTGCAAGATATTTGCTGTTGTGGGTGATGATTCTCAGTATCACTTAAAGCTGCTTATTTATATATGATAAACATGATAATTGTGGTCCACATCACAACCCTTATTTTCGTCAAATTATTCAATCATTTTTGTTTTCAACTATTTTCATTATTTCTTATTTTTCAAGGTTTTTTTTTTCTTTTCCTAAGAAATCATACGATGGTTTTAGTTTGTCGCCATTTATCTATATGAATGAAATTAGATAATCACATCCGGTGTCTACAATAAGTCTATCGAGGTGGTCTACTGATTTGTGATCAAATATCTCAAATTCAAATTTTACTAACTTTTTATATGTCTTATTTTGTAGCACAAAATTTAACAAGTGTCATTTGTCTCTTCTATGTGATTTTGCAGGTTATTATGACATATATTGAAGCATAATTTTATACTAACATACATTATACATACATATCCTCAAATAGCAATTGCAGATTCCCTTATTTGTGCGTGCAGTGACAAATTACGAAAGAAAATGTGGTATAATTTGAATTAGTTATCCCGGCCCATCCTTCCAAAATTTGTATCTTAATTTTAAATTTTATATGTGAAAATTATTCAATTTTTAAATTTTAATTAATCCCACGGAAAAAATAACAAATTATCTATGAATGGCTGAAAACATTTCTATGTTCCTTGTTCAGTTGTTCATTATCCCTGAGGAAAACTTCAAAACTTACTCACAATTCACAAATATTCTTTTTTCACTCCAATTTACTACCACAATATTTAAACAAAACTACAAATTCGACACAATTTTTAAAATTTGTAAAGTTAACACCACCTTTCGATTTCGGTGCAAATTAAATAAGCTGTGTTTTTTTGGCAATCGAATTAATTTTGACATGACTGAGTTTTTTTCTAGATGGACGCATATTCTGTCATTGTATGTGCATAAGTACAAACATTTAAAATATTGGATGCATCATAATCCAATCGTCCAGAAAAATCATGTTTTATTTGTACCAAAATGAAAATATTGCGTAAAATTTGCATGAGTGTTAAAAAATTATGTCGAATTTGCAATTGGATGCAGTGTTTGTAATTTTTGTGCAATTAGCCCCTGTATTTTGGGCAAAATTTGGAATTGTGGTGGTCGAAATGTTTTTTCTTTATGCAGTAAGGCACGTCATTTTCATACGTGGAAATTTATGAAAATATAACATAAATCTGATTTTGTTTAATAAAACCCTAAATAATCCTGTGGTGGTTCGTTGTATTCACCACCGCAGATCCCAAGATTAATTTGTGTTGAAACAAAAAATACAATTACCAACTGCCATGTCTTCATAATTTTATTTGTCCTATTATTAATTTGCTTTCTTTTTCTCTGTCTTTTCAATTTTTATTATTTTTTCTTTTTTATTTCGATTTTTGGGTACAATTTTTGCGATTATTGTGGTGGTGGTCATCACTTGTGAATTGTGACGACGGAGGTGGAAATTTAATTAATTATGTTACAATATCGGAAATTT